>OY740784.1:4468369-5738395 GCA_963514005.1 Raja brachyura
TTCGGTATCTTGGCTTCCACTTCTTCGCTTCGACTTCTCGTCCTGCGACGGCCCGTCCGCACACGATCGAAAGCAGCTTTAAAAACTTGGAACGCTACTACCAAGGGCAGTGGCCATGGGAAAACAACATCATCCATTGCTTCCCATCAATATATCATCACCCCCTCGTTGTCACTTGATCGAAATACTAGAATTACCTACACAAAATCAATGTGAGGGTATTTGCTCTTGAAGCCCTGTGATGGATCAAGTAAGTGTCCCATCATCATGTTCTCAAGGGAGACTAGAGATGGGACGTAAATGACACACTACATGTTTGTTACATAAATTAATAAAGAAAACATTTAAAGTACATTTTCTCAACTAGCTTTCAATGCCATTTCATGCTTCTGTTGAAACCACTGACATCATTGGAATCATGTAAAATAGGCAATGGCAGTAAGATGTCAGTCTGAAGAATGGACCCGACCCCCATCAAATGTCTTATATCCATTTTCCTCCACGGATTCTGCCTGGCTGTTCCCCCAGTGGTTTGTCTTTATTTAAACTCCATTATTGTCATCTCCTTTATTTTCTCATTTGTATAAAATTATTAAGGGATTGGACACAATAGATACAGGAAACATGTTCCCGATGTTGGGGGAGTCTAGAACCAGAGGCCAAAGTTTAACAATAAAGGGTAGGGCTTTTAGGATTGAGATGAGGAGAAACCTTTTCATCCAGAGAGTTGTGAATCTGTGGAATTCTCTGCCTCAGAAGGCAGTGAAGGCCGATTCACTGGATGCATTCAAAAGAAAGTTAGCTCTAAAAGGGCTCATGAAATAATAAACGACAAAGGACATTTATTATCATATACACCAATTGGTGCAGTGAAATTTGACTTGCCAATGCAGCACATGAATAAAGATAATACACAACACTAGAGCATTTAACAAAAAACATAAAAACATCCCCCCACAATGGTTCCCACTGTGGGGGAAGGCAGCAAAGTCCAGTCCCATCCCCAGTTCACCCATAGTCGGGCCTATTGAGGCCTCTGCAGCTGCTGCTACAACAGCCCAATGCTTCAGGCCCACTCGCCGGATGATGGAGTTCTGGCGTTGGGTGAACACTCTCAGCGGCCCAGAGTGTCTGGAGCGGCCGCTTCATACCCAGAGTTCGCAGCTCCCGTAGTCC
Organism: Raja brachyura; assembly: GCA_963514005.1. The sequence continues at coordinate 4,469,546 of OY740784.1, forward strand.
ACGGGCCGCGCTGGTCGGAACTCTGACTCTGGTGATCTCGGCGTGAGATCCCAGGCTCCGCGGTTTTTAAAACTCAGCGCCGCCCGCCCGCGGCTGGAAGCACCACAGACCGCAGCTCCGCGATGTTGCAGTCAGCGGTCCCAGCCCTCTCTGTGTGTGCCTCTGTGCCCCTCTCTGTGTGCCCCTCTCTGTCCTGGCAAACTTACCTGAAGACTTCGCTCCAAGTTCGCCTCACTTTGCGCCGCGTTGCGCCACTCACCCGACCTCCGCGCAGCCCCCGCTGCCGGTTTGGTCGCGCTTGCCGCATGCAGGCGCATGCTGGTGGGAACGGCGCTGTACAGGGGATCACCCGACCTGCGCGCGGCCCCCGCTTCTAGTTTGATCGCGCTCATCGCATGGAATCGGATGCTGGTAGGACAGGCCCTTAAGGAAGAAGCTGTGGATCACAGTCATATCAAAATTGAACAAAGAACTATAGAAATACAAAAGCATTATCGGTTTACTCTTGCATATCCAATGGCAAAAACACCTAAAAAGAAATGGGCTTAACATTTTGTGGTGGGATCACATTCATTAAAAAAATCATTGACAAGAACAGCATAGATTTTGTTACCTCCAAGGAAATGTTTGTTTTGAGAGGACATCATATTTTCCATGAAATTCCTAAGCAATGAATACAAATCTTGGGATTTACTTGTTCTGTTCTTCTGGGAATATTTTATTCAGTAACAAGCCTGTTACACATTTCCAGGCATAATGTGGGCAAGAACAAGAGGGCAGATTATTATATGCATGTTGCCAGATTAGGAAAAGGGGAGGTGGAACGAGATCTGAATGTCCTTGTCCATCAGTCACTGAAAGTAGGCATGTAGGTACAGCAGGCAGTGAAGAAAGCTAATGGCAAGTTGGCCTTCGTGGCAAGAAGATTTGAGTTTCGGAGCAAGGAGGTCCTACTGCAGTTGAACAGGGCCTTGGTGAGACTACACACACCTGGAGTATTGTGTGCAGTTTTGGCCTCCTAATTTGAGGAAGGGCATTCTTGCTATTGAGGAGGTGCGGCGTAGGTTCACCAGGTTAATTCCTGGGATGGTTGGGCTGACATATGATGAAAGAATGGATCGGATGGGCTTGTATTCACTCGAATTTAGAAGGATGAGAGGGGATCTTGAAGAAACATATACAGTTCATCAGGAGTGAGAAAGAACTGTAGGTGCTGGATAAAATCGAAGGTAGACACAAAATGCTGGAGTAACTCAGCGGGTGAGGCAGCATCTCTGGAGAGAAGGAATGGGTGAAATTTCAGCCAGAAATGTCACCCATTCCTTCTCTCCATGGATGCTGCTTCACTTCCTGAGTTACTCCAGCATTTTGAGTCTACAGTTCTTAAGGAATTGGACAGGCTAGATGCAGGAAAAATGTTCTTGTGTTGGGGGAGTCCAGAACAAGGGGTCACAGTTTAAGAATAAGGGGTAGGCCATTTAGGACTGAAATGAGGAAAAACCTTTTCACCCAGAGAGTTGTGAATCTGTGGAATTCTCTGCCACAGAAGGCAGTGGAGGCCAATTCACTGGATGTTTTCAAGAGAGAGTTTGCTATAGATCTTAGGGCTAATGGAATCAAGGGATATGGGGAGAAAGCAGGAATGGGTTATTGATTTTGAATGATCAGCCGTGATCATATTGAATGGCGGTGCTGGCCCAAAGGGCTGAATGGCCTACCCCTGCACCTAGTTTCTATGTTTCTTTACAACACATTTTATCAAAAAGGCAGCTGTAAAGCAAGTTCAATCCAGCACCACATTGCTGAGGCCCCAGCTGCATTCCCATTTCATTTATTCACATTTTCAGATTTTTGTGTTAATATGCTACAACCAAAAGCACAAAATCATCCAAATTGATCCACATTTGCAGAAGGTATTTTAACATGTTAGCTTAGTTAGGTTTTGCCTGCAATATAATTAAAATATTACAATGAATGCTGAATTTGTTTTTGTCAATTTTCTGGCTGGATCTGTAATCATTGCATCTCAGAAACCTTGGCTAGATCTTTATCAAATGTTTGATTATCGGAGACTGCAAAGTATACTCAGGGTATTGTAGGGCATGGCTCATTAATCCAATCCCTTCAGAAAATATCATGTTCCCTTATTATATCTTAAGTGTCTTTATCTTTGCCTGGAAGTCCACTTTATGAGTTTAATCCCCTTTGTCCGAAGAAGAACATGATCACATTTTCGGTGGTGCAGGCTCGAAGGGCCGAATGGTTCAATGGCGGTGCAGGCTCGAAGGGCCGAATGGTTCAATGGCGGTGCAGGCTCGAAGGGCCGAATGGCCTACTCCTGCACCTGTTTTTCTATGTTTCTGTGTTTCTAAGAACATTATTTTGGCCATTCACCATGCACCATTGGCTGCTTTTCCTATTTTATTATTTCAGATTTAAAAAAAACATAACTTTTTATATATATCTATTGGGTTATTTCTTCAAGTGCACCTAATCCTCAATTTTAACAAAAATTGGAAGAGTGCCGAGTGTTGAATTTAATACATTTTCACATGCAAAAACGTCTCCAAATTATTCAATGCCAAATGGTAAGATCAAAGATGTACTGAAGAGTTTTTGCTGTTTTCCAGATTACAATGTGCCGCACGTAATGTGAACATTTAAGGACTCAATGATAATTGAATGTAAGGTATATTTAATGTCGTGACGGTTATTGTTTTCATAAATCTTGACATTCATGGTATTGAAATCTCCAATTAATTCTGTTCGAATAACTCATGTGATTGGGTTTAAATGCTTATTGGGTTATTACTCGACTTTCCATCTCTCTGTTGTTGAAACCAGATGGAATGTGCTCTGTTACCTGCCAAGACTTGATGTTCACTAATGCAATTTGTCTAAAACACATCACAAAACATGATTACATCTCATCTGAATGTCTTTCAAGTATTCAGAAGCAATTGTTTCTCCTGTAATTAATTCAGATTTACTCAACAAAAGTTCTACACTATTTGTTTAACAAGACAATAGATATTCAATTGTTGTCTTCAATTAGGCTGAAGAACAGGAGAAAGCTTTGATATGAACACAGAAATCTGAACATGTAGATTGAAATGTGCCAGATGGCATGAGCCGTTCCGGGTATTTAATGCCAGCATAGGCATGTGTAACTGCAGATGTTAGTCCATGGCAGCAGATGGCTTATTACGACAGTATATCATAGGAATTTTCTATTGAATTACAATAAAGAACTTATACATTCAGAACAATGTATATTTCTATAAGCATCGGATAATTGTATAGTAATCGTTTTATAGAAGGGTAAATTGATTACTGACACACCACCATATATTTTGCTTAAAACCCAATTGCATCTTTAGAGAAAGACCTAAGCAACCACCCGTCTCATTGAAGGTTTTACCTCCAAAAGTGAATGGTCATAAGGTCTTGAGGTCATAGGTGATAGGAGCAGAATTAGGCCATTCGGCCCATCAAGTCTACTCCGCCATTGAATCATGGCTGATCTATCTCTCCCTCCTAACCCCATTCTCCTGCCTTCTCCCCATAACTCCTGACACCCTCTCCACATCCAGAGAAAGCAGTCCTAGAAAGCAGATCATCAAGTTTATTGGTGCAGAACCATTGACTTTCTGATCACCAGTCTTTTCAAGGTATTTAATACTCTGCCATTTGGGACTTCACATCCAAGGAATGTGAGAGCATAGCACAGGACTGCAGACGTTGAAAATCTGAAATAGAGACAGAAAAATACACAATCACTCAGCAAGTCGGACAAAATGTGAGGGTGAAGACGTCATTAATATTTCAGATTGGTCATCATATCTGGAGAAATTAGAAATCAGATAGATAGATAGATAGATAGATAGATAGATAGATAGATAGATAGATAGATAGATAGATAGATAGATAGATAGATAGATAGATAGATAGATAGATAGATAGATAGATAGATAGATAGATAGATAGATAGAGAGAGATTTTATTGTCACATGTACCATGAAGGTATAGTGACATTATATAGTGAAAGCCAATGGTTCTGCACCAATAATCTTGATGATCTGCTTTCTAGGACTGCTTTCTCTGGATGTGGAGAGGGTGTCAGAAGTTATGGGGAGAAGGCAGGAGAATGGGGTTAGGAGGGAGAGATAGATCAGCCATGATTCAATGGCGGAGTAGACTCGATGGGCCGAATGGTCTAATTCTGCTCTTATCACCTATGACCTCAAGACCTTATGACCATTCACCTTTGGAGCACTAAAACCTTCAATGAGACGGGTGGTTCCCCCTTTGTTCCCGCCCCCCGCCCCCCCCCATGCCGGGTCCCTCTTTGTTCTCTGTGATGCTCACGTCTCCCTTAGCCCCCAGGGACTCTGGCATCAGTGTTCCAAGATGCTGGAGTAACTCAGCGGGACAGGCAACATCTCTGGATAGAAGGAATGGGTGACGTTTCGGGTCGAGACCCTTCTACAGGCTATCTCCCTCCAGCTTTTCTAACATTTCTCAGCTTGGACTAAATAAATCTTTCCGTCTCCACAGAGCTGTTGAGTATTTCCAGCATTGTTCAATGTTGTGTTCAAGAAGGAACTGCAGATGCTGGAAAATCAAAGGTAGACAACAGTACTGGAGAAACTCAGCGGCTGCATCTACGGAGCGAAGGAAATAGTCAACGTTTTTGTGCCAAAATCCTTTTTCAGATTGTTCAATGTTATGTCAATGAGAGTTAGCCCTTGTTTTAAGAGCAAACAATCATACTGGACAAGTTATATTTTTCAGTTTCAAAGTCTTTCCATGAGTGACAATATTAAAATATCCTGATATAAATAGTTATGTTCGAGTCATTTAGAAAATGCCATCAGGTCTTTCGACATCAGTTCTTCAGAAATGACCTGATCAAAGGAACCTTCCTCCTTTATTAAGAGCACAAACATACCAAAATAGATAAAACATATGTCCCCTTATGTCCCCTTTTGTTTGTTACAAGGTATTTTGTAGCTAAGTGACTACTTCTTGAAAGAGCACCAAGTGCGGGGTAACTCAGCAGGTCAGGCAGTATCTCTGGGGAACATGGATAGGTGGCATTTTGGGTTGACAGCCTTCTTCAGACTTGAGGTACTGCATGAGTACTCCTTTGATTGTATTCACTGTTGCAATCCACAGAGATTATGTTAAATTTACTCAAAGCAAACTGTCATCCACATCAATACGATATTGACCAGATCATCTCCTTTAATGATGCTGGTTAGTTTAGTTTAATTTTGTTTGGGAAAGGGGAGATGAAGCAGGCAGTGAAGAAAGCCAATGGTACGTTAGCTTTCATAGCAAAAGGATTTGAGTATAGGAGCAGGGAGGTTCTACTTCAGTTGTATAGGGTCTTGGTGAGACCACACCTGGAGTATTGCGTACAGTTCTGGTCTCCAAATCTGAGGAAGGACATTATTGCCATAGAGGGAGTGCAGAGAAGGTTCACCAGACTCATTCCTGGGATGTCAGAACTGTCTTATGAACAAAGACTGCATAGACTTGGTTTATACTCTCTAGAATTTAGGAGATTGAGAGGCGATCTTATAGAAACTTACAAGATTCTTAAGGGGTTGGACAGGCTAGATGCAGGAAGATTGTTCCCGATATTGGGGAGGTCCAGGACAAGGGGTCACAGCTTAAGGATAAGGGGGAAATCCTTTAGGACGGAGATGAGAAGGACTTTTTTCACACAGAGAGGGGTGGGTCTCTGGAACTCTCTGCCACAGAGGGTAGTTGAGGCCAGTTCATTGGCTATATTTAAGAGGGAGTTAGACGTGGCCCTTGTGGCTAAGGGGATCAGAGGGTATGGAGAGAAGGCAGGTACGGGATACTGAGTTGGATGATCATATTGCCATGATCATATTGAATGGCGGTGCAGGCTCGAAGGGCCGAATGGCCTACTCCTGCACCTGATTTCTATGTTTCTATGTTTCTATGTTTGGAGATACAGCATAGAAACAGGCCCTTCGACCCACTGAGTCTGCACCGACCTGCGATCCCAGCACATTAACACTATTCTACACACTAGGGACAATCTACACTTATACCAAGCCAATTAACCTACAAACCCGTACGTCTTTGGAGCGTGGGAGGAAACTGAAGATCTCGGAGAAAACCCACGGGGTCACGGGGAGAATGTACAAACTCCGGACAGGCAGCCCCCGTAGTAAGGCAGCAAATCTACCTCTGTGCACTGTGCCGCCCAGTTGAGGGTTAAATTTCCCATTCCTCTTCTACAATATTGCAAGGAATCCTTCATCTGTGACACACAGACGAGGATGTCCTTGTTTTTAAATTGGAATCATTGGCTTGATGATTGAGGGAAGCAATACTGCGCTAAAATTTAAATGCAACAGAATTAAGAAACCTTGGTCTGACATACTGAAAAATGCAAGTAAATATTGGCACTTTTAGTGGATTAAGGTCAATCAAATATTGATGAAGTGTGTTCACTGTCGTTCAGTTGGAAAAGCAGCTAATTCTATATTAATGCTGGTAGATTTCCCACAGCAATGAATCAGATGTATAGTGTTGACAACTTTTGCTATTGTATACTCTGCATTCCAACAAAACTGCGGCATTTTTTTTTCTTTTGCCTGCAAATTTCTTATCACCAGGTCATAGGAATGAAGATCAACTTCATCCCTATAAAGTGGAAATATTTAAAAACAATACAAGTGTATCATTCCCAGAGCCCTGGTTGATATATTTACTCATTCATCTAATGTTAAGAGCAAAAACACATTGCCTTGCAAAAACATGCTGTGCCCAAACCATCTGTTTATTTTTACACTACAGAAGGAATCATACTTCCAAAAGAACTTCACAAGTTATAGAGTATTTTGAAGATAGATACAAAATGCTGGAGTAACTCAGCGGGACTGGCAGAATCTCTGGGTAAAAGGAATGGGTGACATTTCGGATAGAGACCCTTCTGAAGCATTTTGTGGATATCTTCTGTTTCAACCAGCATCTGCAGTTCCTTCCTACACATAGAATATTTTAGATTGTCCTGAGATTGTGAAAGGTGATATATACATGCAAATCTTTGCATTAGTGGATCCAACGTCATAGTTAGCAGGAATTAGTCAATCTCTTTCCCTGAACTATGTAGGTCAACAAAAATCTGTTTCAATGGTGACTCTCCCTGATTCTAGTTTATATTTTAGTTCCAGATTTCCCACATCTCTGAGGATTAAATTCCCCAGAAGCTGCAATAGCACAAATCCATTCTTCTGGATCAATAGTACAGACCTCTGTATACAGGTCCCACACCTAAATCACTAATCTACCATGTCACCTTGAATTCCAGGTGCCTCTTTGGATGAAGCTGTAGCCACTAATCCGACCATAGAATTGAAAGCCTGACCCCGAGTATATCTCCATGAAGTGTTTTGAAGCTATTTCAATATTTTCATATTTTGGTGACATTCGACTGTGGCTTCAAGTGAACTCATCATGGCCATGTTCCCTGTAGCTGTGCCTGGGATTATTTCTGTTTGAAACAGCAATACAGCTGCCAGAATGAAATGCACAAACAAACCTGGCGCATTGAGGATGTTAAACAAATGATTGAATTAAAGCAGGTGTTCCCAAGGGTAATTACATCCACCTTCTGCGGCTTTGCTTGCAATTGAGAAGGAGATCAATTTACATCACCATTTACTGGGAGACAAATGCAAGCAGGAAGAAGGGTTAAAATGAGCTTCCAAGCAGAATTGAGATTCTGCCTGTATAGATAACGGCTTGGATATAGTGGATGTGGAGAGGATGTTTCCACGAGTGGGAGAGTCTAGGATGAGTCATAGCCTCAGAATTAAAGGATCTTCTTTTAGAAACATAGAAACATAGAAATTAGGTGCAGGAGTAGGCCATTCAGCCCTTCGAGCCTGCACCGCCATTCAATTCGATCATGGCTGATCATGCAACTCAGTATCCCGTACCTGCGTTCTCTCCATACCCTCTGATCCCCTTAGCCACAAGGGCCACATCTAACTCCTTCTTAAATATAGCCAATGAACTGGCCTCAACTACCCACTGTGGCAGAGAGTTCCAGAGACCCACCACTCTCTGCATGAAAAAAGTCCTTCTCATCTCGGTCCTAAAGGATTTCCCCCTTATCCTTAAGCTGTGACCCCTTGTCCTGGACCTCCCCAACATCGGGAACAATCTTCCTGCATCTAGCCTGTCCAACCCATTAAGAATCTTGTAAGTTTCTATAAGATCCCCTCTCAGTCTCCTAAATTCTATAGAGTATAAACCGAGTCTATGCAGTCTTTGTTCATAAGACAGCCCTGACATCCCAGGAATGAGTCTGGTGAACCTTCTCTGCACTCCCTCTATGGCAATAATGTCCTTCCTCAGATTTGGAGACCAGAACTGTATGCAATTTTAGGAAGGAGATGAGGAGGAATTTATTTTGCCAGAGGGAGGTGAATCTGTGGAATTCCTTGCAACTGTGGACGCCTTCAGTGGATATATTTAAGGCAGAGATAGATAGATTCTTGATTAGTGTCAGAGAATATGGGGAGAAGGAAGTAGAATGGGGTTAGGAGGGAGGGACAGATCGGCCATATTGAATGGCGGAGTAAACATGATGGGCCGATTGGCCTAATTCTCCTCCTATCACAAATTGGAATTACAAGGATGGAATTAAAAGGAAAGAGAGTATAGGAAAAGTTAAGAAAGACACCAGAATTAATGGGGCAGAAAGCTCACGAAGGGATAGGAGAGTATGGTCAAGTGAAATAGGAATCGATATGAAAGGTGAGGTGAGTAATGGATTAAAAATATTATATGTGAATGCACAAAGTATAAGAAGTAAAGCGGATGAGCTTGAGGCTCAGTTAGAAATTGGTAGATTGGTGGATATGATATTGTGGGGATTACAGAGACATGGATGTGGGATGATCGGGGCTGAGAACTGAATATTCAGGGTTATACGTCCTATAGAAAGAAAAGGCAGAGCAGAGGAGGTTGGGTAGCTCTGTTGGTGAGGGATGAAATTCAGTCCCTTGCGAGTAGTGACATAGTGACTGATGATGTAGAGTCGCTGTGGATGGAATTGAAGAATTGTAAAGGTAAGAAGACACTAATGGGAGTTATCTACAGGCCCCCAAACAGTAGCCTGGATATAGGGTGCAACTTGCAGCAGGAGTTAAAAATGGCATGGAACAAAGGTAATGACACTGTGGTTATGGGAGATTTCAATATGCAGGTAGACTGGGAAAATCCCAGGGTTCTGGACCCCAAGAAAGGGAATTTGTAGAGTGCCTCCGAGGTGGATTCTTAGAGCAGCTTGTACTGGAGCCTACCGGATAGAAGGCAATTCTGGATTTATTGTTGTGTAATGAACCAGATTTAATAAAGGGAACTCAAGGTAAAATAACTGCTAGGAGGTAGTGACAATAATATGATAAGTTTTAATTTGCAATTTGAGAAGGAGATGATTAAATCAGAAGTGTCAGTGCTGCAGTTGAACAAAGGGGACTATGAAGTCATGAGAGAGGAGCTGGCCAAGGTCGACTGGAAAAGGATCCTAGCAGGAATGACGGTGGAACAGCAATGGCAGGAATTTCTGGGCATAATCCGGAAGATGCAGGATCATTTCATTCCAAAGAGGAAGAAAGATTCTAAGGGAGAATAAAAGGCAACCATGGCTGACAAGGGAAGTTAGGGATGGAATAAAACTAAAAGAAAAGGTGTATAACACAGCAAATAGTAGCAGGAAGCCAGAGGATTGGGAAACTTTCAAACGACATCAGAAGGTAACAATAAGGGTAATATGGGGTGAAAAGATGAAGTACGAAGGTAAGCTGGCCAGGAATATAAAGAAGGATAATAAAAGCTTCTTTAGGTACGTTAAGAGAAAAAGATTAGTAAAGACAAATGTGGGTCCTTCAAAGGCAGAAACATAAATTATTATGTGGAACAAGCAAATGGCAGAAGAGTTGAACTGGTTCTGTCTTAACTAAGGAAGACACAAACAATCTCCCAGATGTACTAGAGGTCAGAGGATCGAGGGAGACAGAGGAACGGAAATAAAGTAGCATTAGGTGAGAAATAGTATTGGGTTGACTGATGGGACTAAAGGTTGATAAATCCCCAGGGCCTGATGGTCTGCATCGCAGGGTACTCAAGGAGGTGGCTATAGAAATCTTCGACTCATTGGTGATCATTTTCCAATGTTCAATAGATTCAAGATCAGTTCCTGTGGACTGGACGATAGCTAATGTTAACCCACTTTTCAAGAAAGGAGCGCGAGAGAAAACAGGGAATTATAGACCAGTTAGCCTGACATCGGTGGTGGGGAAGATTGTGGAGTCAATTATTAAAGAAGTAATAATGGTGCATTTGGATAACAGTAACAGGATTAGTCCAAGTCGGCATGGATTTATGAAGGGGAAATGCTGCTTGACTAATCTTCTAATCTTTATTGAGGACGTGACAAGTAAAATGGATAAAGGAGAGCCAGTGGATGTAGTGTATCTACACTTTCAGGAAGCCTTTGATAAGATACCCCACAGGAGATTAGTGGGCAAAATTAGAGCACATGGTATTGAGGGTAGGGTATTGACATGGATAGAGAATTGGTTTGCAGACAGGAAACAAAGAGTAGGAATAAATGGGTCCCTGTCAGAATGGTAGGCAATGATGAGTGGAGTGCCGCAAGGCTCGGTGCTGGGGCCGCAACTATTTACAATATATATTAATGATTTAGATGATGGAATTTAAAGTAACACTAGCAAATTTGTAGATGTCACAAATCTGGGTGGCAGTGTGAAGTGCGAAGAGGATGCTAGGAGGTTGCAGGGTGATTTGGACAGGTGGAGTGAGAGGGCAGATGCATCGCAGATGCAGTATAATGTAGATAAATATGTGGTTTCCACTTCGGCGGCACGAACAAGGAGGCAGATTATTATCTCAATGGTGTCTGATTACGAAAAAGGGAAGGGCAACGAGACCTGGGTGTCCTTGTACACCAGTCACTGAAAGTAAGCATGTAGGTATTGCAGGCAGTGAAGAAAGCTAATGGCATGTTGGCCTTAATAACAAGAGGATTTCAGTATAGGAGTAAAGAGGTTATTCTGCAGATGTATAGGGCCCTGGTGAGAACACATCTGGAGTACCGTGTGCAGTTTTGGTCTCCTAATTTGGGGAAGGACATCCTTGCTATTGAGGGAGTGCAGCGTAGGTTCACAAGGTTAGTCCCCGGGATGGCGGGACCGTCATATGAGGAAAGATTGGACTTGTATTCACTGGAATGTAGAAGGATGAGGGGGAGATCTTATAGAAACATATAAAATTATAAAAGGACTGGACAAGCTAGTGGCAGGACAATTTTTCCCAATGTTGGGGGAGTCCACAACCAGGTGCCACAGTGTAACAATAAAGGGGAGGACATGTAAAACAGATGAGAAAAACATTTTCACCCAGAGAGTTGTGAATTTGTGGAATTCTCTGCCACACAAGGCAATAGAGGTCAAATCACTGCATGAATTTAAAAGGGAGTTATGGGCCTGTCCCACTCAGGCGACATATTAGGCCACTGCAGGAGACCATGCAGTCGCCACATGTTCGCGGGTGGTTGCCGGGGAGTCGCCTTTACGGTCGTGAGGAGTTCCCGTGTTCTGGAAACTAGTCGAATGGTCGCCATGAATTTTTCAACATGTTGAAAAATTAGCGGCAACTAGAATGAAGCCGCCATGGAGAATAGTTAGAATTCTCAAGCCGTAGGTGGGTCGGAAGGAGGTCCTAGTGGGTTGCCAGGAGGTCAGAGGTTCTCGTAGGCTGGAGCCGGTGCTGACCGATGAATTTCGTTGGCTCATTGGGAAAAAGAATGTAAGCAGTAGTCTTCAGAACCAAGGATAACCGACCGGTAATGTTAAATGTCCGCCGAGATTCACAGCTGTGTATCTCTGGCTTCTTAAAAGTTGTCTCCTCTCCTTCGGAATCAAGGGGGATGGGGAGAAGGCAGACACAGGTTACTGATTGTGGATGATCAGCCATGATCACAATAAATGGCGGTGCTGACTTGACGGGCCAAATGGCCTCCTCCTGCACCTATTTTCTATGTTTCTATGTTTCTTTGATCAGAGCTGCAAAAGTATGGAGGCAGAATTTAAAGAGGGAGAGAAGGCAGCTATAAAAACAGGGCACAGCACGATGTGGGTGCAACTTTGACCACAGGCTGCTGAAATTGCTTTTGAAGCCCACGCATTTCAGTCAGACCACTGTAAATAGAATTACAGGCCTACACAGGCAACATTTCGACTACATTATTTCGTTGAAAATAATAATCTGCCCACAGCAGAATTCTTTTAATTTTAAATCAAATACATTATGCTAACATTTTTTCTCGCGAGTCTGACACTGCAATGATTTATTTTATAAATTGTTGTTCAGTAGAATGTTTGTCGTGAAAAAAATTAATATTTACCAGATTTCTTTCAGTAACTTTCAGCCATATTAAGCAAAAAAAGTTAAGAGAAGAACGACGCGGGGAAGAATAGGTAACTGGATGTTGCTAGAACTTAATTTAACTATATTTATTTGCATTTTACTTTTCCTGATCAAATATCCAACTTGTGAGGAAGCAATGGTTGAGCAAATTGCTGGAGTAACTCAGCGGGACAGGCAACATCTCTGGAGAGAAGGAATGGGTGATGTTTCACATCGAGACCTTGCTTCAGACAATGTTACATTTAATTAAAATTCAAGAAACGCAGAAAGACAAAATATACTCATGTAAAAGAAGTTACATAAATATTGTTCTTCTTCTTCTGGCATATGGCGTGCACAGCCTAAAGTAGTAGGACAACGTGTTCTATTTGATCTTATTTGATTGTGCACGCCGGGTTGATTGCATTCGTTGAAACAGGGCGGACTACGTGAAGGTTGCAATCTTCCACCCCACATAAATCTTCAAGAACCAAAGAATCAATTATAAAGAACTCTGGGTTAAAGGGATAATAGAATGCAGTGTGCATTTAATTTAGTTTAGTTTAGTTCAGTTTAGAGATACAGTGCGGAAACAGGCCCTTTGGCCCACCGAGTCCGCACCAACCAGCGATCCCGGCACATTATCACTATCCTACACACACTAGGGACAATTTACACTTATACCAAGCCAATCAACCTACAAACCTGTATGTCTTTGGAGTGTGTGAGAAAACCCACGTGGTCACAGGAAGAACGTACATGGTCCCATGGTCGGGATCGAGCCCAGGTCTCTGGCGCTGATTATTATCGTCAATCAATTAAAATTAATGATAAGTGCACTGGTAATTCCCTTCAGAGCATAGTTCCAGAACTTCATCATTCCTGTAATTATGCACAAGATTGTTCAATATTTGCAGCAATCCCAGATACATAGATTAATCACTTTAAATGTGAACAGCAAAATAAAATGCGGCAGATGATTGAAATCTGAAATAAAAAACAGCTACAGCCGCAGAAGCCTCCGCGGGTCAGACAGAGTCCGTGGAAAGAGTGGGCACTGGGTTTCTTTACCGGATTTCCCGAGTACCTACCGTTACTCGTACGAGCCGCTATATGACATACACAAACTCCTACGGACCCGCTTGAATTACCTCGTAGAGTGGGACAGGCCCTTTAATTAGGCTGGTGAATCTGTGGAATTCTTTGCCACAGAAGGCTGTGGAGGCAAGGTCAATGGATATATTTAGATACTAGACTAAGTGGGACCCGTTGGGTCCCAGCATCACATGGGAGGGCTGGTCACCAACGCAATATTCCACCTCTCCACCAATTCCAATATTGCTCGCCAGTGGGTGGGGCTTTCTGTTGCACTATTATGGGTGTTGCAGGCTGAAGGTACTTGTTTGCAGAGGGCTATTATAGATTGTGGGCCGAATGGATTCTTGGGCTGGCAGCCAACGGTTACAATGATTTTAAAAACAACGCCAGGGCGAACAATTGGGCTGCAGCCACCTGACAAACAAAAATCATTTTTGTGAACACAAACTCTTTAAAAAGGCGAGGCAAACAATTGGGTTGCAGTCACCTGACAACCAAAATCCATTTTGTGAACACAAACTCTTTAAAAAGGCAAGGCAAACAATTGGGCTGCAGCCACCTGTCAACCAAAATCCATTTTATGAACACAAACTTAAAAAAAAAAAAGGCAAGGCAAACAATTTGGCCGCAGCCATCTGATAACCAAAATTCATTTTGTGAACACAAACTTTTTAAAAAGGCGAGGCAAACACTTTGGCAGCAGCCACCTGACAACCAACATACATTTTGTCAACACAAACATTTTAAAAACGCGTGGCAAACACTTTGGCTGCAGCCACCTGTCAACCAAAATCCATTTTGTGAACACAAGCTATTTTAAATGTGAGGCAAACAATTGTGCAGCAGCCACCAGACAACCAAAATTCATTTTGTGAACACAAACTCTTTAAAAAGGCAAGGCAAACAATTGTGCTGCCGCCACCTGACAACCAAAATTCAATTTGTGAACACAAACTTTTTTAAAAGGCGAGTCAAACAATTGGGCATCAGCCACCTGACAACCAAAATTCACTTTGGGAACACAAACTTAAAAAAAGGTAAACAATTTGGCAGCAGCCACATCAAGGGGACTCACTGTGGAATAGACATCTATTCAGTGTTATTCACAGATCAGACAGCAGTGACCCTCTTGCTTCATGGGTCTGGCAGAGACTGAGTGAGGCATGACACTTCCTGGTTTTATAGTCCCTCCCCCCTCCCCTCTTACACCAGCGGGGGCAGCAGAGAGAGCAGAGAGAGCAGAGAGAATGGGGCTTTTTTAAAAAACATACATATCTCTCTCATTTTTCATCGATGGAAAAAATCCTCTGGTCCAGTAAGGCGGAGAGGAGCTGTGAAAGATGTGGCCAAAAATGACGGCCGTAGGTGGCGACGTTCTTTCGGAAATCGCAGCACAGTGGGCCAAAAACGGTCAAGATCAGACTTTTAGTAATATAGATATAGATAGATTCTTGATCAGTACATGTCAGTGGCTATGGGGAGAAGGCAGGAGAATGGAGTTAGGAGGGAGAGACTGATCAGCCATGATTGAATGGCGGAGTTGACTTGATGGGCAGAATGAGGTGAGGAGATGTTGGATCTCTTGAAGTATTTTAAGATGGCTAACCCTCCAGAGCCAGAGAGGATCCGTCCAGCTAACCGAGAAAGGCAATAAAATAGTAAGATTAAACGAGAACTTACCAGTTCGAAGTTTGATCCTTATTTTATGAGGAGTTACGATGAGGGATTACGTGAAGAAGCCCCGCCAGGCGCATGCGCATCATACCTCAAAGCAGTGGCGTGAAAACACAGAAACCGATAGCAGAAGTAACATAGTAAGGCATTTAGAAGACTCGAACTACCAGATGATCCTTTAGATTATGAGGGCCGGGATCGGAGGGCACGCAATCCCTCATAGTAACTCCTCATAAAATAAGTATCAAACTTCAAACTGGTAAGTTCTCGTTAATCTTGCTATTTTATTTTGGAGTCATGTGAGTGACTACGTAAAGATTTCAATACTCTGTGATTTCATGCTGTAGATGCACTCCATACAACACACTGCTTCAGTTGACACAGTAGTGAATAAATAATATATTGAACATTGCTTCGAATTATCCAATAATCATGTTTTAAATAACAATACAGTAATAACCCCTCTATCCCCGGGGAAATTACAAATGAAATTTATGAAGACAAAGCAAATTAAATCAACTGGAACCCAAAACAGCATGCCCAAACCCTGGCACTGTCAGGACAGGTTTATCATCATTTTAGAAAAGTTGATTCCTTCGACCATCCTGCAGCCTTGCTGTGGATGTTGATGCCGCCCTGGTGGAGTGAGATTTAAACACATGAGTGTCTACTCCAGCGGAAACCAAAACCTGTTTTACCATCTAGAAATAGTTTATACTGACACTCCTATGAGATTTTTTGTGACTAATGAGCATTGCTGTCTCAGAGTCTCTGAGACTCTAAGTTACCTCGATATATTGACTCAGGTGCTTAACTACACATAACGTTTGGTCAACAGGGTATGCTTTAAACTTACTTTGGTTCCGGCCACTCCTGGCCTGCTTTGTTAGATTAAATCATACATATAAAATGTAATTTTATCAGCAGAAGAATACATGCTATCTAGTCGTAACTTTGCAATGTTTGCACTCTTTGCGCTGATACTTGCGCCATGAGCTTATCGACTTTAAGTGTTAACTTCTCAAAAGACAATGACGTAATTGGAGCCCATTGCCGAAGCAGTGTGAAAACTATACTGACATCCCGGATTTCTGTATATCTAGGTTTAAGAGGATTTGTGTTACAAAATTCCTCTCGTGAATCGGGACACTAATGGATGAGACCCAATAGGTTGTTGTTCTGAAACTGCCCAAAATAGGACGATAAAACACTCCAAATACTATTAATCACAAACTTAAGTGTTCATCAAAAATGCAACATAGCAAGGAACTCCAATATATCCGGTATGCTTGCAGTATGATCAAATATATCTAACAGTAAACAAAGCATCTCCCATTTCTTAATATGAGACACATATAGTTTCTTAGTGCTATCTCTCCAAGCTGCAGTTATGACACCCATGGTCCTATTTGACAGTCCAAAGCCTTGGAATGGTCTGGTCAGAACATGCAGATCAACAAATTTATATGATCATGTAACAGATTACTTTCTTCTGTTACTGGATGCACCCAACTGCAGTTGGGGGCAGTCATGAACTGAGTCATCATTCTGAGCACCAATGGGAACCATGGCTCTCTAGTCCAATTCGGAACCACCAAAACGCCTGAGGCGGAGTCCTGTTCTATTTTGGTGAGACACTGCCTAATCAGGCAGAATGGGGAAAGCATAAACGAAGTACGTCCCCAATGTAGCGAGAATGCATCCATCACTACTCCTCCTGGACCAGGTTCCCATGAAACATATTTAGGCAATTGGTGATTTAGCCTGGATGCAACAGATCAATATCTGGCAACTCATAGTGGCTGACAATCATTTTAAAACTTCAGGGTTTAATCATCCATTCCATGTTGCATTGAACTTTCATGACCTGTTGTCTGCCACCACATATTGTCTACTTGGTAGGTAGATAGCTGAGACCCAGATGTTTCTGGAAATACACCAGTGCCACATGAGATTAGCCAGATTATCACATGATACTAACCTTATTACTCCCATGGGATTGATATATGGCACAGCCGTGGTATTATCAATCTGGAGTTGAACATGTAAATTATTCATTGTTAAACAATAAACTTTTACTCCATAGAATGCACCCAGCAATTTTAAGTAATTTGTACCATGCCTGTGCAGGATCAAATCCTCTTGCACACTCCATCTACCACCACAGCTAGACTCGCTGTCCGTAGCTCCCCATCCAGTAGCACTCACATATGTCTGTAAAAGCACTGAAGGTTGCTGAACCAAAATGTTTTTGGTAGTTTGTAATTGAGCTATGGCTCTGGTTGGTAACTGCATAGGTCTATCAAAATGACCTGCATGTTCTTTAAGTGCTAGTTCTCTAGCTCGTTGCAGACTTCGATAGTGCAGTGGTACAAACTGCACTGCAGGAAAAGCTACCACCAATTTACCAATGCTTCCCGGATGGAGGGACATTGTTTTTGAGCGAGACTAGTAGAGAGCTTTCTGATCGCCACAGCCTTGGCTGAAGGCAATGTCACTGACATATCAACTGAATCATGACAAATCCCAAATGAACAATTTTTTAGGATGGCTCTAACTTGGATTTGGTTGGATGGACCAGGAACCCTACCCTTTCAAACAGGTATTTGGTTGCTGAAACCGATTTCTCAGCTGTCTGCTGAGTGTTGCTTATGATTAAATATTATCCAGATAAGCCATTACCATGTGATTCTGGGTCCAAAGCAGTGCCAGCACTGGTTTCCACTATTTCCTGAATAGCCTAGGAACTAAGGTTAACTCATTGGGTAATGCTTAACATTGCCACATCTGGCCTATCCAACTAAATTTCAAGTATCTCCGATACTGATGATGAATTGGTACTGAATAATATGCATCTTTCAGATCTATAGTTGCCAGATAACAGCCCTGTGATAACAGCCGTTTCACAGTATTGAAGGTGTCCATTTAAAAAAAAACCTATAGTGAACATAGGAATTTAACTGGTTAAGGTCCAGAATGCCTCTACATCCCCCATCTTTTTTCTGTCTGGGAATATATTGGACACAAATTGTTGAGGATGGTTTATCGTCCTCTCAATTACCCCTTTTTTGGGACAAAACCGTACTTTATTCTTTTACCTGCTGAGTTTGTGCAGAAAACCCAATCCTCTATTAGGCATATTCTGTACGGATCAATTCCTGACATAAACTGTATTCGAGCTTGCGACAGTGTGCAGTATAAACCGATGAGATGTTATGCAGCACCATTCGTCATAACTAATTGCAACCTACCCCCAACCGGAGGTCCCAGAATCTTATCCTGGACAGAATGAATCACCTGTACCTCTACAGTCAGCCTTTACTCCTTCTGCCCATATTGGGGTTGTAGCTGGGATACACAGGTGAGTAATACTGTCGGCCCACTGGCCCCATTCTGCTTGGCCCTGCCCCTGGATCTGTCACCTTTTGCGCTGAAACAACCTACGAGGTGGCATCCTGGCAGAAGGGATGTATGCCTTTGTGAAATGGATTGTTTTGGCATGTTCCTTCAGATCCTTGACTTGTTCGAGGAGGTCCACCCCAAATAAATAATCAGGGCTTGGATACTGGTGGACCTACATAGAGCTGCAAACTTCGGGTGCAACGTAGGCATTGCAGAACAGGCCAGCATATCTTGTTGAGTATCAGACATCGGTGCCCCCTGGACCTTTTCCGAATGCCTGCTGCCAACAACTTGAGGATGCGTTGAAATCTCACTTCTTGTCTCCGCATCATTGCACTCATTTGTGCCCTTTCCAAGTTCACGGTGGGCATTTTGAGTGAAGCACAGTTTACAGGTGTTTTATAACATGTGGCAGTCTGCATGAACGTATCCTGGAGCTGGTGAGAAGCCATGTAATTTACATTGGCGGCTAGAGTTTTCTCGATAGCCTCACCAGTCCCTTGCGGGTTTAGCAAAGTTTAACGCTACATCCGGGACACCTGGAGCATGGCTCGTGTGCACTGGTGTGTGCACATAAGCAGTGACACCAGCTTCAGGGTCACACTCCTTCTGCCCTGCTTCTCCCGACTCATGCTCTAGGGAGGTCTCATCCAGCCCTAAACAAGGTGCTGGAGATGATGATTCCCACTGTTATCCATAAGCAGTGTTTTCTTCTTTGCTGTATGGACGTCTGCGAGAAGCTGTGTGGGAATCCTACGGCATTCAACCTCAATTGAAATTTTCCATGGCTCTTTAAATTTGGAGCATTTTCCCCAAAGCTTTAAATTAAAAGGAGGGAGTCTTGTATATCATCAGACTCATGAGACAAATGAGCCTGAGAGTACTTTAGTTTGATATTTCTGATATTTCTGAGTGCCTTGAAGCACTGGAAATTGATGGAGATAGTTGAGAAATAAAGTTAGCATTTCATTTTATTTCATTTGATTTTTATTTTATTTCATTTCATTTCAGCTGCAGTAAAACAGTAGCGGGTATTGGAGTCGGCATTTAGCGCAGCCGTTATCTCCAAACCCGATCTAAATAGCAGTAATCGCGGGAGCCGGCTTTAGAGCAGCCGTTATCTACCGACCCGATCTAAAAGCGGTAACCGCGTTCCCCGCGCGTCCCACTCCATTACCACAATTTAACAATATACATTTAGCAACTCTGGCTGGCTCTGCGAGCCAGACTTACAGATTTTAAAAAACACTCGCAGGAAAGTCTTAATATTGACTTAACTGTGGGTTACTACTTACCGCTGGTGGAGCTGCGCTCTCCAGCCTGTTGGTGCGACATGCGTTGACGTAATTACGCGCATGCGCCTGGCGGGGCTTCTTCACGTAGTCACTCACGTGACTCCGAAGAAAAATAGATGCTGAGGCCTGGACGGGGAGCTTTGCAGCTTATTTTGCCACTGACGAGGTCCAAGAGAACTGGAGAATACTGATAGAAAGGCAATAGCAATAAACCAGGAAATTATCAACAATGAACCTTGCATCGGTGAAATGCTCGGCAAATTAATGGAGAAGGTTAAGTTGGCTAAGACCTTCTTACATCTGGAAAAGTATACGCTAACTAAAGAGAATCAGTATGACTTTGTGCTGTGGAGGTCATGTTTTACAAACCTGTGTGTGTCTTTAAGGTGTTGACCAAGATCGGTGATGAGGGTAGGACAGTCGATACATGGACTTTAGATTCAAAATTCAAGATTCAATTTAATTGTCACATGTACCAATTAAGGCACAGTGAAATTTGAGTTGAATTTACTAAGCTCTTGATAAGGATCCTAATGTTTCAAAAGATTAAGGCACATGGAATTTATGGAAATTTGGGGTGTATATCCATTGCTCCCTGTATAGAAGTCCCAAAGTTGTTGAGGGGTACAATTCATTAATACCAAGCCACCAGTTTGTATTTGTTATTTAACATATTAATTTTCCCTACCTTTGAACTGCACTCCATGCAGAGTTCAGAAGCCAGTGTCATTTATGAACATCCTTACTTTTGTATTCTGGTGCGTGCAGAACCA
Source organism: Raja brachyura (assembly GCA_963514005.1). The sequence continues at coordinate 4,490,271 of OY740784.1, forward strand.
GATCCTTACTTTTGTATTCTGGTGCGTGTCGAGACTTTTGTATAATGTTAGAGTAAAGTATAGATCCTGTAATTAACTCATCAATCTACCTCATTTTTAAGCACTTCCTCAGTTGTCATATTTTTGGTGTAAAAATGTCCTGCTGTACCGACTTAACTTTGGAGATCACAGCCTTTGACTGAGACACTTGTCCCCTTGTGTAAGAAAAATAAACCTACCGTTGATGGTTAATGATTTGAGCCCTCAATCCACTAGGTGATTTTTTAGGCAACAGCAGGTGACTAGGCTGTTGCCACATGGTCGATGGGGTGATGTCTGTATGGTCGTGAGTGGTCTCCTCAGTCGCCCAAAGCGTCTTTCTGGACGCCGCTGGATTTTCAACGTTGAAAAATTGTTGGCGACAGTGGCGACCATGGGTTTGACGCCAATGAGCGTAGCTTGACGTAGGTGCTGTTGTAGGTTGTCGCCAGGATGTTGTAGGTTGTCGCCAATGCCGACTTCAGTGAATTCCATTGTCAAATTAGCCGATAGTCGCCTAAAAAATCGGCCAAGTGGGACAGGCCCATTAGTCCAGTTGCCGGTTTTCCGGCGACCAGCTACGACTCTGACAGTCGCTGCCAGTCGCCTAAACATCGCGTAGGTGGGACAGGCCCATAAGTCTTATGTAAGGTCGTGACTTCAACACCTGAAAGTGGCAACTCAAGTAGACAGCATGGTAGACAGAAGATATACAGCATTTTTGCCTTCATCAATCGTGATGCTGAATAGAAATAGAAAACTTGGGAATTCATGTCACGACTGCACACAAATTTGGTTGGGCGACTGAGGAGACATCTGGAATATTGTGTCCAGTTTTAATCACCACATTACAGGTAGCATGTGGAGACCTCTCCCCTGCAGGGAGACATGTGCAGACTTTCTACCGTGTGCAGAAAAGGTTCATCAGGATTTTGCCTGGATTAGAGAAGGTTAGGTATAAGGAGAGATTGGACAAACCTGGTAGACACAAAATGCTGGAGTAACTTAGCGGGTGAGGCAGCAAGCATCTCTGGAGAGAAGGAATGAGCGCCGTTTAGGGTTGAGACCCTTCTTCAGACAGGACAAACCTGGATTGTTTCCTCTGGAGCTTCAGAGGTTGAGGTGCAACCTGATGCAAGTACAGAAAATTATGACAGAATAGACAGCATGGAGTCTTTTTCCCAGGGAAGGCAGCAGAGAACATCAAATATAGAGCATGGAGCACAGGAACAGGCCCTTCTGCCTATGATATCTGCACTGATCATAACGCCAATTTAAACTACATACTTACTTGCACAAGGGAATAAACATAAGAACATTGACAATGTTTTGGAAAGCAATAGGGAAGCTACTGCTGCCAAGACTAGAGTAGATTTGTGTCAGCTTTAGCAAAGTGAATTGAACAGAGTAATCCATGTTTAGTTTAGTTTAGAGATACAGCACGGAAACAGACCCTTCGTCGCACCGGGTCCGCGCCGACCAGTGATCCCCGCACGTTAACACCATCCTACACCCACGAGGGACATTTTTTACATTTACCAAATCAATTAACCTACAAACCTGTACGTCTTTGGAGTGTGGGAGGAAACCGAAGATCTTGGAGAAAATCCACGCAGGTCACGGGGAGAACGTGCAAACTCTGTACAGACAGCACCCGTAGTCAGGATCGAACATTGCATTCGTTGTAAGGCAGCAACTCCACTGCTACATCCCCGTGACTGACATTTCGCAGCTTGGACATTTGGAGAGGTCTGCACTGTACACCTCCATTTGGTGGCTTTCCCACTGAAAATCTGGCTATGAAATTTGGAGGCTCTGGGGACGAGATTGCTCCCTGACTTTTATAATTCCTGTGTTTGCAATCTGACTTCAGTTAACCAAATAAACCAATTGATAATAGATGTGTAGGCAGGAACTGCAGATGCTGATTTACACCAAAGAAAGACACAAAATGCTGGAGTAACTCAGCGGGACAGGCAGCATCTCTGGAGAGAAGGAATGGGTGACGTTTCATGTCGAGACCCTTCTTCAGACGTTCGGGTGTTCAGAAGCGAAATGTGTTGCCTACTACATTGGGAATTTTGTCACAAATTCTTTTTTTTTTAATGCTTTCTAAATATTTTAAATGTAACTTTAAAATAACTAAATCATTAATTTTAATGATTCTTTTCATCCTGAGCATTTTAAGAAACCTTTGCAGAAAATTCTGCCGGAGCCTACACTTAGGCGCTTCATAAAATGAAGTAACTACTGCCATAATCTAACCATACAGAAAGCTGAAAACAGTAAATCATTATATAAATAGTTGTGCCCGTCGGATATGTCGTGAAATGTGCCATGTTGTCCTGTTGCTGTCATCGCATTACAACATTATTTATAGGAACTCTTTGTTTGTGAACTGATGCATGACCAGTAAGATATACAGGGGCTTGTTACTGCCTGCTTTTAAGAGCATTCGCAATAACTCTCGACAGGTTGGAGCATCCCAACGGTAACCAGTCCATCTTGTTCTGTTTAATTTAGAGTTCTTTGCATCCTTCATCCCGTGGTTAGAAGCAAGGAGAATGGGAAGGAATAAATGTGAAATCACCAAAGTTCTCTATCCCTCTATCCCTCCCAGAATTAGATCAAAGTTTTATATTCAATCATGGCTTTTGGTAGTGGGCATTAACATGGGCAGATCGCCCTCCAGTAACACAAGCAAAATAATTCACTACCAGCTTCACTCAGGGCAATCTAATGCCCTTGGCCACTACCCATAACTTGGGTATTACCCACTACCCATTCAAATGACAGTTCGATTATAGAAATGTCTTCCCAATAACAGGCACAAGGGCCCTATCATTTGACTTCGAACCGGTTCTGGAGATTTGATAGTGTCAGCATTGTTTACCTATGTTTTCCATTGGACAATGCCTGAAGCAATAAATGCAAGGTCATAGGATGCATTTCCATTTAAAATATTTCAGTCAAATGTATATAACCATATAACAATTACAGCACGGAAACAGGCCTTCTTGGCCCTTCCAGTCCATGCCGACCATTTATTTTCCCCTAGTCCCATCTACCTGCACTCAGACCATACCCCTCCATTCCCTTCACGTCTATAACCTATTCACTATACTTTTAAATGTTAAAATCGATCCTGCCTCCACCACTTCTGCTGGAAGCTCATTCCACACAGCCACCACTCTCTGAGTAAAGAAGTTCCCCTTCATGTTACCCCTAAACTTCTGTCCCTTAATTCTCATGTCATGCCCTCTTATTTGAATCTTCCCTACCCTCAATGGGAAAAGCTTATCTACGTCAACTTTGTCTATCCCTTTCATCATTTTAAAGATCTCAATCAAGTCCCCCCTTAACCTTCTGCGCTCCAAAGAATAAAGACCTAACTTGTTCAACTTTTCTCTGTAACTTAGTTGCTGGAACCCAGGCAACATTCTAGTAAATCTCCTCTGTACTCTCTCTATTTTGTTGACATCCTTCCTATAATTAGGCAACCAAAATTGTACACCATACTCCAGAATTGGTCTTACCAATGCCTTGTACAATTTTAACATTACTTCCCTACTCCTATATTCAATGCTCTGATTTATAAAGGTCAGCACTCCAAAAGCTTTCTTTACCACCCTATCTACATGCGATTCCACCTTCAGGGAACTATGCACAGTTATTCCTAGATCTCTCTGTTCCACAGCATTCTCAATTCCCTACCATTTACCATATTACCAGCCTTTAGTCTATGGTTTGGCACGCATCCATCATCTGACCCACACTCCTATACAAAGATATGAATGTATAAATTAGGAGCAGGAAGTGATTGTTTAGCCTATGTCAGCTCCATCATTTAATGAGATTAATAATGATCTAATTGTAACCTCAACTCTGTCCTCCCATTGATGCATGGTAATTAATGTCAATATCAGAAAACCAAATTGATTAATTGAACAAATCAAAGCATATGGTAAAATATCTGTTTATACAGTAGCTATAAATAGCTTTTATCAGGCAACTGAATCACCCTACCACAACCTAAGAGCAGTGCTGAACTACTATCTACCTCTTTGATGTCCCTCGGACTATCCTTGACTGGACATTGCTGGCTTTACCCTGCACTAGACATTATTCCCTTGTCATGTACAGTAGGTATACACTGTAATAACCCGTGCCTGTCTTCTCCCCATATCCCATAATTCCACTAGCCCCTAGAGCTCTATCTAACTCTCTCGTTAATCCATCTAGTGACTTGGCCTCCACTGCCCTCTGTGGCAGGGAATTCCACAAATTCACAACTCTCTGGGTGAAAATTTCCAAAGATCTTTCTTGGACCCAACACACTGATGCAATTATAAAGAAAGCACATCAACACCTCTACTTCCTGGGAAGATTACGGAGATTCGGTATGTCAAAGTGGATTCTCTTGAACTTCTACAGGTGTACAGTAGAGAGCATATTGACAGGAGCCTGAAAATTGTAACGTCCAGGTTCAGGAACAGCTTCTTCCCTACAGCCATCAGGCTATTTTACTTTGGAGCCATGTGAGTGACTACATGAAGACCACGCCAGCACGCATGCGCGACATATCGTCGAACACTTTGCGGAAGCGATAGTCGGGAGGAGCATTGCTCCTCCAGCGTAAGTTAATAAACAAGTACTTACCATTCTGGTAGAGTTTTGTGGCGACTCTGTGTGGTGTGTTTTACAGAGGAAGAAAGAACAGCACCATGGAGTCCAGGAAATCGCGGAGAGCAGCGGCAAAAATCACTGCTGTGGAAAGCAGCCAGCAGCGTGCCGACTCTCCAGAGCTGCAGGTACATCCAGCAGCCCCCGACTTCTCGCCGCAACAGATCGCAGGTGCGTCACGGTCCGACGGCAAAACCACCCGGAAGTCGGACAGGTCTATAGACTCGGCTGGGTCTGGACCTGAGGACACCCCGTTCTCTGATAGGGACGGCGGGCGACTTACCCGCATGGAGCGGATGGTGGAGCAATTGCAGAGGCACAGTGGGTCTCTTTGCAGACCCACGGCAGCATCCTATCAAGGACTGCCAAATGTCTCACCTTCTTCGCAGGGGAGCATTGGGTGTCAGAGCTGGGCTGACCCTGAAGAAGGGGACATGGCTGAAGACTCATCTGTGTCAGGGTTGCCGCAAGAAGAATTACTAGGTATGGTCAACAAATTCGCTCTGCCTACCCAAAAAGGGCTGCCATTGCATCCTAAGCTGGGAGCCAGTATAAATTACATGGCAACAAACCAGCTGCAGGAACAAGCAATAAACGATATGGCAGAAATATACCTTGCGTCAGAGAATTGTATTTCTCTTAATGTGCCTGCTGTCAACAACCCCATTTGGGGCAACATGAGCCCGACCATAAGGAGCCAGGAGGTGAAACTCCAAAGAATCCTCAAGCGGCTGGCTGCTGGGATTACAGCAGTAGCCAGAACAGTTGATGGGGAACAGTTGAGATGCCTGAAGAGTTGCAAGACACTCTAGCACTCCTGTGCATTACACAATTTGAAATCAACAGCTACAGGAAGAGCATCATAAAGCCTGCACTCAATCCCAAATTTGCGGGATTATGCAGGCCCAGCAGTGCACAGCCGCCAACATTGCTGTTTAGGGACAACCTCCCAAAACAGGTAAAAGACCTGGATGAGGAGGCCAAGGCTATCGGCATGATTAAGGTGCCAAACACCTCCAAAACCCCATATCAGCGGCGGCAGCACCCCATACACATCCACCAGGCACCGTTACAATGAGAGACCATCTGGTGGTGAAAGCTCGAAAGCCGACCCACCGGCACAACGGTCTTTTTTAGGCCATGGCCCAGCCTGGCCTTCTTGGAAAATGCGCCAACCCCACATGGCAGCAACACAACAGAACAAGAAACAAGGACAGAGACAACCAACACAGAACCGCCGGTAACCATGGAGGTAGGTGAGTCTGGTTGCCTCGAAAACATTGTATGTCTAGACTCATCATGGGTTGGGGGGACGGTTGCACTTGTTTCGTCATGTGTGGAGCATTTTTACCTCTGATCCTTACATACTCGGAAGTATTCAGGGATATAAAATTGATTTTGTTTACGAAACAGCTAATCTCTGACAGGGACTACATGGCTTGCATCGATCTAAAAGATGCATACTATTCAGTACCAATACACAAGGATCATCATAACTATCTGAAATTTGTCTGGATGGGACAGCTCTGGCAGTATAAGGCCTTACCCAATGGGTTATCATCGGCACCCAGGCTGTTTACCAAATTGTTAAAACCAGCTTTAGCATATTTGAGGAAACAAAACCATATTGTTATGGCCTACCTTGATGATATTCTCATTGTAGGGGAAAATTTAGAATTGGCTACATTGGCAGTAATCAGCCACAAAGCATTTTTCAAAAGCTGGGATTTATCATTCATCCAGATAAATCAAAATTGAGACCCTCCACTACCATGGATTATTTGGGGTTCACTATCGATTCTCTTCAAATGTCTATCACCTTGCCACCAAACAAAGTGGCAGACTTGACGGAAGCATGTAAAAGCCTCACTAGCAGCAGAAAACCATCCATTGGGCAAGTAGCCAGAGTAATTGGGAAACTGGTGGCTACATTTCCAGCAGCACAATTTGGACCACTCCATTACCAAAATCTACAAAGAGCAAAAGTATTACCTCTTAAAACTCATGCAGGCCATTTTGATAGGCCTATGGAACTACCAGGGAAAGTAAAATTAGAGTTAAATTGGTGGATGGACAATATTCAGCATTGTTCTAACCCCATCACCATCACGAATCCCTTGGTTACATTACAGACTGATGCCAGTACAAAAGGTTGGGGAGCAACTAATACCACCACTAGTTGTGGTGGCAGATGGAGTGCACAAGAATTAACCCTGTTTGGAGCACTAGGGATTAATTATCTAGAAATGCTGGGAGCATTTCATGGACTCCGGGCCTACTGCTCAGACATGCACCATTTGCATGTACGATTACAGATTGATAATACCACTGTGGTGGCCTATATTAATCATCTGGGTGGAATAATGTCAATATCATGTGGTGAATTGGTTAATAATATCTGGCACTGATGCCTGGAAAGGAATATTTGGATCTCAGCCACTTATGTTCCAGGTAAGTTAAATACAGTGGCGGACACCAGGTCACACAAATTCAACGACAACACCGAATGGATGTTGGATCGGAAAGTGTTTGCCGATATTATAGAACGGTATGAGACACCAGATAGCGACCTTTTTGCATCCAGATTAAATCACCAACTACCAACATATGTTGCTTGGGATTTGTTTTTCTATGCATTTCCCCCCTTCTGCCTCATCAGTCGGGTCTTACAAAAAATCAAACAAGACTCCGCAACGGGTATTTTGGTTGTTCCCGACTGGCCTACCCAATCATGGTTCCCAGTAGTACAAAATATGGCCACAGAACCCAGCATTTGGATCAACAAACGTACGAGTCTTTTGGTACACCCTGTGACAGGGGAAAGTCATCCATGCCATGACCGAATAAACCTGTTGGGTTGCAGACTCTGAACAGGCCATATCTGGACTACGGACTCTCTGACAGGACGATAAATGTCATCACAGCGTCGTCCAGGGAGTCCACCAGAAGACAATATCTCACACATGTGAAGAAATGGGAAGTGTTCTGCACCAGAACGAACACTTCATACAACACAGCCACCATCACTGAAGTGCTGGAGTTCCTGGCTACCCCTCATTTTGATGAGGGATTGAGCTACAGTGCCATTAATTGTGCCCGCAGTGTCCTATCCAATTATCTGGGCCGAGGGTGTGATCACCTGGCTGTGGGATCACACCCACTGGTATCCAAACTGATGAGGGGTATATTTAATTCAAATCCCCCCAGGCCTAGATACACCCATACATGGGACATAGGCATAGTGTTGACTATGCTTCGAGGATGGACACCTATATCGGGACTCACACTGGATAAACTAACCTATAAAATGGTTATGTTAATGGCACTTGTAACAGCACAACGGGTCCAGTCCTTACATAAACTAAGTATGGACGCCATGTATATCACTAATGGCAAGATAACCTTCCTTATACAGCGGTTACTTAAACAAGATAGACCCGGATCCACTGGCCAAAAATGAGAATTTCTGCCCTATCCTGCAGATTGTCGGCTCTGCATTGTGACATATATATATTGCGATATATAGAGGTCACCAAGAGTCTCAGGGGCACGGAGAGGTCTTTACTCATTAGCCACAAACGCCCTCACCATAAGGTCACAGTACAAACCATTTCCAGACTGTTAAGGGTGGTATTGGGTGCAGCGGGGGTGGACACTAATATTTTTAAATCTCACTCTACCAGGGCTGCATCCACATCGGCGGCAAGGATGATGGAAGTTCCAATGGACCACATCCTTCGAACAGCGGGTTGGAGTAATGAATGGACTTTTCAGTGCTTCTATTATAAACCCGTGGCCATTCACAAGATATTTGCAGGAAAAATTTTAAGTTCTGTTTCATGATTTACCCCAATGCAGGGGCATTATTATTTTAGGTATGAAATAAATACCTTTTTTGTTTTTCAGCACAGTTCATGTCTGAAATATGTTACATCCTCCATTTCCTAGCATAGCAGTGTGTGAGGATGGACTTGTTCCAGGGCATGAAATCACAGAGCTTTGAAATCTTCACGTAGTCACTCACGTGACTCCGAAGTAAAATAGTAAGATTAAATGAGAACTTACCAGTTTGAAGTTTGATCTTTATTTTATGAGGAGTTACGATGAGGGATTACGTGGCCTCCGCTCCCAAACCCTCTATTATAAAGGTCAACTGGTATATAAAGTTGTCTCTCATCTTACTATGTTAGCCAACTTTGGTATCTGTGATTTCACACCACTGTTTTGAAGAATGTCGCGCACGTGTGCTGGCGGGGTCTTCACGTAATCCCTCATCGTAACTCCTCATAAATAAAGATCAAACTTCAAACTGGTAAGTTCTCATTTAATCTTACTATTAAACACAACAACGAATAAGCTCTGAACTACAATAGACTATTATTATTATTATTATTATTATTATTGCACTACTATTGTTTGTTTCTTGAGTGTGTGTGTGTAGAGATACACACACACTGAACTTTTTTTTCTCGCTTGTTTATCATATTGTTCACAGTGTACTATGTTTACATATTCTGTTGTGTCACTGCAATCAAGAATGTCATTGTTTTATCTGGGGCATAACAGTAAAATACTCTTGACTAGTGGCCTGCTGCTGAAGTTGGTGCTGGGGCTGTTACTCTTCATCAATGATTTGGATGAAGGAATTGAAGGCTTTGTGGACAAGTTTGTGGAACCACCAGGGCCGCCGCATGATTGGCAGCCCCGCCAACAGTCTGTCTGTCTTTTTTTAATTTTTAGTGTGTGTTGAAAATTTGTGTAAATGTTCTCCGGTTTGTTTTATGTGGGAGGAGGGGGTGTGGGCGGCAGAAATTTTTTTTTTCAGTTCTTACCTTGCCGGAGATGTGATCACTTTTCGGCTCATATCTCCGGTCGCTCTGCGGCCTACCATGGATGGAGCTGGAGGCCTCCTCCAACTGACCTTCAGCGCACCACGGGGGCGCTTAACATCGGAGTCCCTTGCCTGGGATTGCTCCAACGCCGGCCAGCGGGGTTTACATCGGGAGCTCAAGTCGAGAAGCTCCAACGACACAGAGGCTTGACCAGTCCCGACACGGGGTTCGACAACCGGCGCGGGGGAGCAGGCATCCTCCCGATGCAGGAGCTGATCGCCCCGACACAGAGGGCCCAAACGCCGCCGGCTACGGGAGTCAAGATCGTCCTGTCAATGGAGGGCTCGAGGCCCCCGACCGCGGGAGAGCAAAGGGAAGAGACTTGAACGTTTATTCGCCTTCCATCACAGTGAGGAATGTGGAGGACTCACTGTGGTGGATGTTTACGTTAAAATGGGTTTTGTGTGATCCGTTGCTTTTTATTGTATGACTGACTTGGCAAATGAAATTTCTCGTATGTTGCACAACTTACTTGCCTCATAAAGTATGATTGTGATATTGTGCTGATTCGAAGGTAGGTGGAGGGGCAGGTAGTGAAGAGAAAGTAATGACTGTTGGACAGGTTTGATGAGTGGGCAAAGAAGTGGAAGATGGATACGGTGTATAGGAATATGTGCAGTCATGCACTTTGCTAGTAGAAATAATGGTGTCGACTTTTCTAAATGGGGAGAGGATTCAGAAATTGGAAGTTGCAAGTTAAATTGGTAGTATAAAAGGCAAATGCAATGTTGGCATTAATTTTGAGATGACTAGAATATAAAGACAGGTATGTAATGCTGAGGCTTTAGAAGACACCGGTCAAACCACATTTAGAATCATGTGAGAAGTGTTTGGCCCCTTCTGAGGAAGATTGTGCTGGTGTTAGAGGGGGTCCAGGGGAGGTTTACGAGAATGATCCAGTGGATAATAGGGTTATGCTGAGCGATTGATGTTGCTGGGCTTTTACTTGCTGGAATTTAGAAGGATCAGGAGGACCTCAATGATACTTACCAAATGGTGAATGGCCTCGAGGTGAACTGGTGGGAGATTCTTGGACCAGAGCGTATGGCCTCAGAATAAAAGGATATATCTTTGGAAAGGAGTTAAGGAGGAATAGATTTAGCTTTAGATATTTTTCTTGTACATGTACTGAGGTACAGTGCAAAGCTGTTTTGTAGTGTGCTATCCAGTATGTAGAAAGACCAAGCATGATGACAATCAAGCTGCCCAGTGTACGGGGTGGGTTAAAGGGAATAACTTTCAATGCAGCATAAAGTCCAGTAAAATCTGTTTAACGAACGTCCGAGTGTCAGAAGCTCAGCACTGCTCTCTAGTTGGCGATAGGATGGTTCAGTTGCCTGATAACAGCTGGGAAGAAACTGTACTTGAATCTGGAGGTACTGTATGTGTTTCCACACTTTTGTAGCCTGATGGTATAGTGGCCATTAGGCTTGTTTTGTGTGTCATTAACTATGTCGTGCGTCTTTAAATTTTAGACTGCCCATTATATTGTGGGTGGGATTTATGACGTACTTTAGAGTGTGTTTGGAGCTACGTTTCTTGCGCAGAAGCTTAGTTTTTAGTTTCGTTTGGATCAGCATGGGGAAGCTTTACCTTTTGGCCATGCAAAGCGTAACAGAGACACGAGGAGTTTTCTAACGTTTAATGCAGTAAGCTGGAGTTCCATGAAGATTATAGTGCACGAATCGGAAGAATATTGGACGTACCGTATTGTTTTCCATCAGCAATAAAGAATTTATTAATCAAAAGACTGTGCTTTGAAGATTTATCTGTGAAGAAGCTCTGAAGGTCTCTGACGGAGAGCTTGCATGCATATAATGACATACCCCTTAACCATGTAGTCCATTTAGTGGCTAGAGGTAGTAATCTCTAGTACAATATAAAAATCTGCCGCTACAGATGGGAGAGGGGAGAAGAGGGATATCTCAATATATGTCATTATATATCATTATTTGTTATCCAACCCTGAATTTGTACATTGATTTGGATTTGGAGTTGGCTGCACAGTCATGGGCGTACAAGGGTTAGGGAAGGTGGGTTGAGAACGCATCCTTGCGAAGCACCAGTATGGAGGATTATCATAGTGGATGATTTGTTCCCTATCCTCATTGAATGACGGGCAAGAAGTTAAGTTTGCAATTATAGAGATAAGTGCTGATTGCAAATTCCTTGGAGCGGGTGAACTTGAATGGGGTAACAGTATTGAAAGCAGATAGTTTATGAATAAAAATCTGATGTAAATCTTATCCAGGTGTTCTGCAGATGAGTATAGTGCCACGGAGATGGCATCAGCTGTTGTGGCGGTAGGCAAACTGCAATGGGTCAAGGTTGCTTGGTAGACTGGATCCAGAGCATTCCATAACTAGCTTCTGAAAGAACTTCATGATGTCAAAGCCACAGGACGGTAGTGCTTAAAGCATGAGATCTCGGTTTTCTTTGGCACTTGGATGATAGTGGTCTTCTTGAAGTAAGGTGTGAAATTTAGTTCCTTCAGTCAGAGGGTGGTGAATCTGCGGAATTAATTGCCACAAGCATAAGAGATTAGCATACAAACTTAAAGCACACGGTATTGGGGGTTCAGTATTCATGTGGATAGAGAACTGGCTAGCAGACAGGAAGCAAAGGGTAGGAGTAAACGGGTCCTTTTCAGAATGGCAGGCAGTGACTAGTGGGGTACCGCAAGGCTCAGTGCTGGGACCCCAGCTATTTACAATATATATTAATGATTTGGACGAGGGAATTCAATGCAACATCTCCAAATTTGCAGACGCCACCAAGCTGGGAGGTATAGTTAGTTGTGAGGAGGATGCTTGGAGGCTGCAGGGTGATTTGGATAGGCTGAGTGAATAGGCAGATGCATGGCAGATGCAGTATAATAGTAAGATTAAACAAGAACTTACCAGTTTGAAGTTTGATCTTTATTTTATGAGGAGTTGCGATGAGGGATTTCGTGAAGACCCCGCCAGGCACGCATGCGCGACATTCTTCAAAGCAGCGGTGTGGAATCACAGATCACAAACCGAAGATAGTAAGATTAAAACTTGACCATACCAGTTGAATATTTAATAGAGGGTTGGGAGCGGAGGGCACGAAATCCCTCATCGCAACTCCTCATAAAATAAAGATCAAACTTCAAACTGGTAAGTTCTTGTTTAATCTTACTATTTTACTTCGGAGTCACGTGAGTGACTTCGTGAAGATTTCAAAGCTCTGTGATTACATGCCCTGGACCACGCCCATGCTCACACACTGCCGTAATTCTGATGGAGGAAGTATGTTAACGTATTTCAGACTTGAACAAGCTGAAAAATAATAACATTTGTTAATACAACAATAACCCCCTGAACTCGGGGACAAACGTTTAGAGAACAGCACTTAAAACTGAATCCGCCACCGTTGCGGGAGCGGTTATAAATCAGTTATAAACCCGCTGAAGTGTAGATTCACTGGCCCAGCTCGCTATTGCGAGGCCAAAATCCATGAACACCGCCATAGTCCTTGCCACTGATGTGGATGCAGCCCTGATAGAATGACATTTAAAATATTAGTGTCTTACCTGCTTCACCGAATACCACCTCGTGTCATCTGGAGATAGTCTGCACAATCACCCTGTGACGTGGGTTTCCATGGCTGAAACAGACCCGTCTCCATACATCTGATGCCCATTTGCAGACGTGTAGTCCCAGGTCTGTGTAGTGTAAGTAATTCTTCTATAAAGAAGTTACCTTATTATGGTCCGGTCATTCTATCCAGGTTTAATTCCTGTAAAGTCAGGACCTGTTGAGCTGTGTTCAGTGCCATTACCATAACCACTTTGAAGGTGAGCAAGACCATCTGCATCATGGGCGACCAGCTCCTGAGGAAGGTCAACACTACCTCATCGCAGTCCAATCTAGCGATAGGACGACAATGCACTCCTGGCACTGTAACTGAGGGACACATCCTAATGATGACCCATGAGTATACCAGCAGCTTGGAGAGTATAGCACATATGTATATGGTCTAGGTCCGACTACAGAAACCTCCCATATCCTTATGTAGGCGAGGTACTGCTTCCTACTGGACTGTCTCTGCACGATGCTGTTTGACATCCATCGTTCTTTATGTTGCAGAGCCTGGTTGCGTATCCTGCAGCACCTGTCTGATGAAGCAGAATGGAGAAAGCATAGAAACCCCGCATTTCTCCCCAATGTAGTGAAAACGCGTCCATCGCCACTGCCCCAGGATCTAGTTCTCAAGACATATGTTGGTATCCAATGGCTGAACCTGGACGCAAAGAGGTCGAAATCTGGTATTCCATATTAGGCTATAATTTTAGCAGATATTTGGAGGTTCAATCTACTTGATGTCGTTATTAATACTTGTGACCTGGTGTCCGCCACTATATTGAGCTGATCCAGAAGGTACATAGCTGAACCCAATTCTTTCAATCCACCAGAGCCAAATTAATGTTTCCAATTCATCCCAAGATATTAACTTGACACCACCCATAAGGTTTAATATGCCAACTCAGTGGTATTATTTTGGAAGACGAACATACGTATGCTGCAGATTAGTGCATTAATGCGCAGCCCGTGACATGCTCCAAGCATATCTAACAGTTTATACCTAGTGATTGAAGAAAGTAGAATCATGCAATCCCATTTGCTGCCCCAACTGGAATGGTGTCAGTAGTTCCCCAGCCCTTGGTGCTTGCGTCGGTTTGTAACGCGACTACTAGGTTTGATGTAATGATGGGATTTAACAATCACAATCATTGCTAATCCACCATTGTACCTCAATTATGCTGTGATTGGCAGTTGCATAAGCTCGTAATTGTCCAGCATTCGCTATACCTGCCGAGATTTTGCTTATTCACCCAAGCTTTGATAGCGTAACGACCCAATTATGTGGCTGGAATGTAGCTCCAATTTACCCATAGCTTAGCAGCATGTCGAAAGTCAGTTCCCTGGCGCAAGCAAGGCTGTTACATGCATCTATTATGTCTATAGCTCTGTTCCCTGGATAGTGACAAACAGAGCCCCAGAATGTATGTACCTCCCCCCTACTTGTGAGGTTATGCATGCAGCACTTCCAAGAGAACCAGGCCCCCTTACCTCCATGGTTACCGGCGGGCCTGACGTTCTGGTTTCTAGTATTCCGTCTTTGCTGGGTGCTGCTCAATCGCCTCGGTAAATCCTTGTTCCTGCAGCTGGTGTGTGGTGAGGTAGTCTATGCTGGCTCTGCCCTAACAAGGCTTCTGCTGTTGGGGAGCTGGTGCAAATGTGTTCTTGATGGCCTCGTCATTGACCTGCTTGGGCAGGTCCTCCCCAAACAGCTGTCTTGGTGGTGTGGTGGAGGTAGGACCCAACCCAGCGAATTCAGGGTTAATGTCGGGCCGGATGGAGCTCTGACTAAAACAGTTTCCCGAAGTGGGCTACACAGGAGGGCTAGAGCATCCTGCTGCTCTGCGGATGCACCTGTCCCATCGAGGGTCCTAACGAGCACCGTGATGCCCGACGCCAATAGCTTCAGAATTTTCTGCCTCTTCATCTCTTGTGCCCTCGCATTGGAACTAATGTTCCCTCAGATGGCTGAGTCGACCCTCGGGACGTTCCGGGGAACACAATTTCCAGGATCCTTGTACTTCTCCATGGTTTCTGAAAGCACCTGGTCTTGGAACTGGTGTGTCGTCAAGAAATTAATACTTACTGCCAATGTAGAGTGCAGCGGTACCCCTGAATACAGGTTTCAGATTTTTGACACTACCTCCAATTCCTTCTTCTGGATCGAGAGCAGTGGGCTCTTCTGCATTGAAGGTGGCGGTCATGATCCGACTCCCAGACCGCTGAGACTCCTACTCCTGCTCTTGCCGATCCAGGTCCTGCTGATATAGTTGCTCCACCATTAGCTCCATCCTAGCCATGCGACCGCTGCCGCTACACACGGACAACAGGTCGACTTCCCCAGGCCCTGATGAGTCGCTGGGGCTTCTGCCAGTAGGTCACACCTCAACGAAGTGGCTGACAGGTACTCGTCAGCACCCGCTCCTGCGGGGCTGAACGACTTCCGCACGGACAACCCGCTAGCCCGGCATCCCTCGGACCTTAGCGGCCTCTCTACCTGACGAGCAGGCAGAGGAAAGGAGTCGGAACCGGTCCCCAATACCGGCTCCGTGGTCCGTGCAGGCACACCGTCACCCTCACCCCCAGGGGTCTGTGACGGCGCTTGGCTGGCTTTACCCGCAGCAACGGGATTGCCTAACCGTATTCTGCTGCCACCGGTCTGCGCTCCGGCAGCCTGTTCCGGTGCAGTACTGGTACCTCCTGCTCCTGCAGGGTGTACGACTCCTGCACGGACATACCGCTAGTCCGCCGTCGTTCGGACCTAAGCGGCACCTCTGCCTGGTGGGAAGGCAGAGGGAAGGATCGGTACCGGTCCCCAATACCGGCTCCGCTGTCCGTGCAGGCTTGCCGTCACCCTTAACCACACGGGTCCGTGAGGGCGCATAGCCGGCTTTACCCGTAACAACGGGGTTGCCCAGCCGTAAACTGCTGCCACCGGTCTGCGCTCCGGCAGCCTGTTCCAGTGGACACCGGTACCTCCTGCTCCTGCAGGGCTCCCCAACTTCCAGCAGGTCCATCACCGGCTCGCAGTCTAGCAGGTTACCCCCGGCGGTATGTCGATGCCTCCCGCTGCAGCGGGGCATGACCTGTGCGCAGCTCTCCCCCATCTCTGAGACCTGCATAGTAGGAGAGACAAAACGAGCCACCGAGCGGGTCACACGTTTACGCACCTTTGCCCCACAGTCACTATGCTTAGGTGAGAGTGGTAGGGAGTCCAGGTCTTGCCTACCCTGGTCCCACGCGGTGCTCCACCATTTTGCGGCCCCATGGTCAGCCGTGGTGGAGAGACGGGTCCTGGCTGCGCAGGGCTCCCCGACCTCCGCATTCTTCTAGAATGGTGGCCGCTGATTCCCATCTGAAGTCGCACGGCCCTTGGAGACCTGCTTCGCTGCCTTCATTCTGGTCTCCATCCATCTGTAAGCAAACTCTAATACAGACGCTTAGCTATTCAAGGTTAGTATCTTACCTGAGGGTTTTTTATTTATTTTTTATTTATTTATTTATTTTTATTTTATTTTTTTTTTATTTTTTTTTTTTTTTTAATTTCTTTTTTTTTTTAAAGTATGGTGACCAGCCTCTCATGCTTAAATAACTTTTATATGCTGGCAGTCTGAACCTCTTGAAGACAATGCATACCCTGGAGTAGCAGGGCACTTGAATGTAGACAGGCCACAGAATCCCTGCAGCTGCAGTGTGGAGTCAGGCTGCCTTTGCTTACAAGCCTGCTGCTTCCTGAATGCCAGCAACCCACAGAAACCCCTGCGGGCTGCGGTGTAGAGTCGGGCTGCCGTCCATGGCAAGCACTGCAAGCCCTACTCCACATGCACACCGCCAGCCCGCAGTATCACCCCCGCGGGCTGTGGTGTAGAGTCGGGGCTGCCGCTCTGCCGTTAACTTCTGACGGCGAGCCTGCAAGCCCCACTCCTACATGCACACCGCCAGCCTGCGGTGTTCCCCACGGCTGCAGTGTAGAGTCGGGGCTGCCGCTCTGCCGTCGCGAACTTGAGACGGCGAGCCGGCACGCCCCATTCCATTTCGTGCCGCCAGCCCGCGGTGTCCCCTGCGGACTGTGATGTGGAGTCGGGCTGCCTCTGCCGTCCTCCGCCGGCGAGTGTGTGAGCCCGGACCCTCCTGGGTCAACAGGTTTCCCGACTCCAACTATTGGAGCCGCCGCTGACTGCCGCAGCAGCCAGATCCGAGGCGGCCGCGAGACCCTGCGACAGGGCCACCTAGAAGAAAAAGACCGCAGGTTAGTGTTTTACTTACCTGCAGGTCCCAGCAGTAGAGGAGCAACGCTCCTCCCTGCCTGTCGCTCGCATGCGGTCGACGATATGTCGCGCATGCGTGCCTGGCGGGGTCTTCACGAAGTCACTCACGTGACTCCGAAGTAAAATGTGGATAAATGTGAGGTTATTCACTTTGGTGGCAAAAACATGAGGGTAGACTATTATCTGAATGGTGGCAGATTAGGAAAAGGGGAGATGCAACGAGACCTGGGTGCCATGGTACACCAGTCATTGAAAGTAGGCATGCAGGTGCAGCAGGCAGTGAAGAAAGCAAATGGTATGTTAGCATTCATAGCGAAAGGATTTGAGTATAGGAGCAGGGAGGTTCTACTGCAGTTGTACAGGGTTTTGGTGAGGCCACACCTGGAGTATTGCATACAGTTTTGGTCTCCAAATCTGAGGAAAGACATTCTTGCCATAGAGGGGGTACAGAGAAGATTCGCCAGACTGATTCCTGGGATGTCAGGACTTTCATATGAGGAAAGACTGGATAGACTCGGCTTGTACTCGCTGGAATTTAGAAGATTGAGGGGGGATCTTATAGAAACTTACAAAATTCTTAAGGGGTTGGACAGGCTAGATGCTGGAAGATTGTTCCCGATGTTGGGGGAGTCCAGAACAAGGGGTCACAGTCTAAGGATAAGGGGGAATTCCTTTAGGACCGAGATGAGGAAAACATTCTTTACACAGAGAGTGGTGAGTCTCTGGAATTCTCTGCCACAGAAGGTAGTTGAGGCCAGTTCATTGGCTATATTTAAGAGGGCGTTAGATGTGGCACTTGTGGCTAAAGGGATCAGGGGGTATGGAGAGAAGGCAGGTACGGGATACTGAGTTGGATGATCAGCCATGATCACATTGAATGGCGGTGCAGGCTCGAAGGGCCGAATGGCCTACTCCTGCACCTATTTTTCTATGTTTCTAAGCAGCTGTGCTGGCCATAATTGGGTGTTTTTAAAGAGGAAATTATTTATTACTAAGTGTGTTAAGGGTTATGAGGAGAAGGCCGGAGAATGGGTCGAGAGGGGAAGATAGATCAGCCATGATTGAAGGCGGAGTAGACCTGATGGGCTGAATGGCCCAAATCTGCTCCCATGACTTATGCACTAATGAAATTGTACAAAATGGCTTTCACACCAAAAAAGTGATTGGAATTTTTCCATTTTTGGTTTCATGTCTTGTTTATTTAGTTCCTTCTATCAATCTTACTATCGCATTTCTGCCTCAATAAATTATTTTAATGATGAATAACATTAGTTAATTATCTTTAGACAAGAAGCATGCATCACATCCTGGTGTATAAGTGAAAATTTAAAACAGAATCTTGCTCACATGTGAGCTTGAAACACATCCACTTGTTATTTCACATACACAAAGTCAAAGATGAAGTTACCACAAAAGTCTTTGATTACATCAGACTTTGCACTAAATTTTGTAAACCCATCATTGTGATAGCCAGGGTCTCATTACATACAGTATTGAGGTGGGCACATTCATGTGTTAATATAATTTACAAGCGAGATAAATTAAGATTAATGTTCAATGTGGAATCGGGAGGAAGAAAGAAAAATCATTTATATAGAACTTGAATGAAAATGGAAACTATTGTGACTAACAAAATGGATCTTTCACAGACTCACTGAAAGGAAATACTGGAAAATGGAAACACAAAGCAACAAAGACATTTCTTCAAGTTGGATATAAATAGAGAGAACAAAAAAAAACACCAATGTTCAAATGTTCAGAGAAAAAGGATGTTGAATGAAGAATTTTTTTTCTCACAAGTGGCAAGTTACAGTGACATACTTCACTTGTATAAACAAGGTATGCATATAGTTACCATAAAACGTACAAAGTTACAAAGTCTCCTGTGCCAGTTACCCCTTTGTTCTCTTCCACTCCCCCTCCCCTCCCCTCTCCCTCCTCCCTCCCCTCTCCCTCTTCCCTCCCCCTCCTCCTACCCCCTCCTCCTCCCCCCTCCCCCTCCCCCCCTCTGCCATCCCTCATGAGGTTCCCCCACGCTAGTTCCCCCATCGTCCTTCCCCAGGCAGCGGCGTCCTCACTTCCACACGGTCCGTCCTCGTCCATTGGTCGGCGCCATCATCGACCGCCACGACGACTTCTTCCCTATCGCCGCCATGGCGCCGATCCAGGCTCCAGCCCCGGGCGCCGTTGACCTAGGTCCTGGTGACTCTCAGTCCCAATGGTACATAGGGAATTTAATTAAGATATGATACTCACTAAAGTAACTCTAGTTTATGACACTGTGCTACCAATCAAGTGCAGTGCTCCTGAGAGATTGCATTTTAATTGAGTTTAGAGATACAGCATGGAAACCAGCCCTTCGGCACATTGAACCCACACTGACCTTCGATCACCTGTCAAAATTAGCTCTATGTTATCTCACTATGTACACATTGGCACAATTTTACGGAGGCCAGATATCCTACAAACCCACACATCTTTGGGATGTGGGAGGAAACTAGAGCATCAGAAGAAACTCACGTGGTCACAGGGAGAATATGCAACATCCACGTAGACTGCACCCAAGATTAGGTTTCTGACATTGTGAGGCAGTGCCTCTACTAGCTGAATCACTATGCTCGCCTATTATGTAGCTCTCTTGTGCAGGCATAAAATAAACACTTGTTAGTAGAATATGATAAATACTGTCCTACATTCATTCCATATCAGTCATTCAGTCTCTCTATGTAGGAAGGAACTGCATATGCTGGATTAAACCAAAGATAGACACAAAATGCTGGGGTAACACAGGCAGCACCTCTGGAGAGAAGGAATGGGCAACGTTTCAGGTCGAGACCCTTCTTGAGACTGAGTGACAAGGGAAGGGGAGATACAGAGGTAAGGAAGTGTAAGGTGTGAGCATGATACCTCAAAGGGGGTGGAGATGAAGGAGAATGTAGAATACGGGGGTACACAAAAGGCTGGAGAAACTCAGCGGGTGCAGCAGCATCTAAGGAGCGAAGGAGATAGGCAATGTTTCGGGGCAAAACCATTCTTCTGACTGAGTTTCGGGTTTCGGCCCAAAACGTTGCCTATCTCCTTCGCCCCTTAGATGCTGCTGCACCCGCTGAGTTTCTCCAGCCTTTTGTGCACCCTCGATTTTCCAGCATCTGCAGTTCCTTCTTTAACACGAGAATGTAGACTAGCTCATTGTTTGCTTGGAGAAGGTATCAACAAAGCAAACAGATAAAATACATTCAGCGACAGTTAGACTGGTCGGAGAACTGGGAAGGGGAGGGATGGAGAGAGAAGGAAAGCAACGGTTACTTGAAATTAGAGGAAGTCAATATTCAGTCTAACTTATCAGTCAGTGCTTTTGCATAACATTGAAGCTTACAGGCAACCCGCATGCTGAAGTCTTCTCAGTTATATTAGAACTCTTGTTCTTCCTCAGCACCGAAATTCTGCTAACTCCCCCCATTGTGAATAACCAAAAGCAAAATCAACCGGTAGAATTATACATCCCACCTTAATAAGTGCTTAATAAGCAGCTGACAACATAATGATTGGGTACATGGGCTCCTGTGTATTGGGAGCAATGATTCTCAGGAATGAGTTTACCGACATTGTCAAAATTAACATTGGCACAATTAACATTGGCACAAGATACAAATTTTTTTTCTTCATGCATCTATTTACACTAATATACTGAACAGTTTAAACTTTCTTGACGTTTTAGGGCCATGTTGATGTCACAATCGAATCAGAAAAGGATTTGCAATATAATTTTGTTGAATGATGGTACAAACTCTGATGTAATTAATTCTTAATAATCATTGATACTACTTGTCTGAGAAGCTTCAGAGAATTATTCACAAAACAAAATTCCAAATGTTAGCCCAAATTCCTTTTGCATCTTGTTCTATCGTATTAATAAAACTTGAGAGCATTCCTGACCTACTGTCTACCTCATTGGAGACCCGGGGACTATCTTTAATCAGACTCTGCTGGACCTTATCTTGCACTCGACATTATTCCCTTTTTCTGTATCTGTAAACTGTGGATGGCTCGATTTTAATCCTGTATAATCTTTCCACTGTCTGGATAGCACATGATAAAAAAGCTTTTCACCATACCTCAGTACACGTGACAAGAAACTAAACCAAAAAATCTAATTGTATTTAAAAAAATTGACATGATGGACAATGTCTGAATAAATGTTTTGCCCTTCATAGTTTTTCCAGAGATTTTCATTGCTTTCTCCTTATTGCTTAATATCCCACAGTGCTACCGGCAGGAAGTCTTGGGTTTAAAAGTAGTCAACTGGATTGCTTTGTCAGGTCACTGCATAGATCCACAGGGTGAAACTTGCACAGAAATTGACTCAAATCAAATTTTACGATGTTTCTTTTTGCTTTCAATTGCTCATCATAAGACTGTTCTCCTTCAAAGACTAGTCGTTTCAAGTTCAAAAGAAAAGGTTTTATGACTAAATTATATTCCTGTATAGTCTTTTCGGTGACTGGATAACATTGTACCTCAGTACTTGTGACAATATTAAACTAAACTAAATTAAATGATCTTTTTCTCTCTTTGAATATTCACCTTTCATTCTGCAATCTTCATGCTTTCCATGGCATTTGATGCCTCCTTGTACAAAATTACATAAATACATACAATATAACCATATAACCATATAACCATATAACAATTACAGCACGGAAACAGGCCTTCTCGGCCCTTCCAGTCTGTGCCGACCATTTATTTTCCCCTAGTCCCATCTACCTGCACTCAGACCGTACCCCTCCATTCCCTTCCCGTACATATACCTATCCACTTTACTTTTAAATGTTAAAATCGATCCTGCCTCCACCACTTCTGCTGGAAGATCATTCCACACAGCCACCACTCTCTAAGTAAAGAAGTTCCCCCTCATGTTACCCCTAAACTTATGTCCCTTAATTCTCATGTCATGCCCTCTTGTTTGAATCTTCCCTACCCTCAATGGGAAAAGCTTATCCACGTCAACTCTGTCTATCCCTTTCATCATTTTAAAGACCTCAATCAAGTCCCCCCTTAACCTTCTGCGCTGAATATGGAGTACAACATATGAACATAAATAAAGGACACAAAGTCCTTTATAATTCAACAGGTCAGGCAGCTTTCCTGGAGAACATGAGTAGGTGATGTTTCGGGTCGCGTCCATACAGATTGTGGGGGGGGGATCAAAACTAGAAGGGAGGGGAGGCAGAGTATGTATTGGGTGAACATAGGCGAGGGGGTGGTTTGATAGGCCGATGGTTGTATAAAGGCCAGACATTTAAAAAAAAAGGTGTGAAGCAAAAAGGTTGATGAGTTGTGAATTGTGAAGCTAGAGGAAAGGAGGGAGGGGGAAGGGAGAAATAGGTGGGTTACAGGAAAGAGGACGGGGAAAACGGGGGCTGTAGCATCTGTTACAACACAACAGTATGAACATTGAATTCTCCAAATGTAGGTAGCACTCAACTACAAGGTGTTGTAGCTGAAGGGTACCTCCCCTTTCTTCCACATGCCCCCTTTCTTCCCTCCCCCTTCCCTGTGTCCCACTTAGATTCAACCTTATTCCTCCTCTCACATTCCCTCTCCACCTAGATTCCTTCCTCTGACTTTACAATTTCATTTCGGAGTCACGTGAGTGACTTCGTGAAGAGCCCGCCGGCGCGCATGCTCGACATATCGTCGTAACGCGTTGCTGCGACGGCTGGCGGTGGAGCGCACTCCTCGCCAGCCCTTCATAAGGGGCCACGGAGGTGAGTATTCCACCTTTAGTTGGTGGTCCTTGTTGTCTGATTATGTCTTGCAGCAAGGACATGGATGGGAGTTCGAAGGGCCGGAGGACGTCAGGACGAGTTCGCCGGTCAACAGTTCCGGGGCCTTTACCATCGGCAGTACCTGCAGCGCAGGCCGGGACTCAGGCGGAGATGTGGGTAAGCCCTGTGTTCACAGGTCCAGATCCGCCAGCACACCACAGCTCGGAGGAGTTCGACGAGGAAGAGTGTGGTGTGCCGCCAGAGCAGGGGGACCCTGCCATGGCAGTCAGGTTGTCAGCGGGCTCGCTGGCGACCTCGAGCAGGGCGCGTGCCGTTGCACGGCCTGTTCCACTCAGCCCTCCGAGAAGGGGGAGGGGAGGAGCCCAGAAGCCTAACCCTGTTAGGGCTAAGGCATTGCCTGTCGCGGAGGAGCGGTCAGGTTCCAGGGCGAGACCCGGGGCGGCTGTGAGGTCCAGCCGGCACACCCCGACTCTCGACGCCGGGACGGGTCGGTTGAGTCGGGTCTCGTCGCGGTCGCCGAGCCCCCCATGGATGGGTGGGCGGCACCATGCGTCGGCAACGTCCACGATGTGGGCAGCCGGCAAGACTGCGCGGGCCCCAGGCAGCCATGCTTCGGCTGGTGCCGACACCTCGCCGCATGTGCCCTTAGTGGCAGCGGCTTCAGCTCTCTCTAAACGGAGGCGATTGAACACGCCCGCGCAGGAATCGCGCAGTTTCGCCTCGGCGGCTGTTAGCGACAACTACCGGCACCGGCAGGGCCTCGACGAGGTGCGGGCCGATGACAGGAGCCCGGTTTTCTTTTCAGAGCCGGAGGACTCCGACCACCTGAGTGTTCAGGGTGAAGGGCGTATTGACCGTATGGAGCGGCTGCTGGAGCTCCTGCTTCAACGTCAACAACAGCAGGGCAGCAACAGGCACAGGGCGTCTTCACCAACATCTACTATCAGCCTGGAGCAGCACGAGGAGGAGGTTCTGGTGGATCCCGTACCACCTCCGGTGGAGGTGCCAGCGGAGGAACTTTTGGATGTGGCGACCAAATTCGCGGCCCCACATACGGCTGGTCTTCCTCTCAATTCAAAGCTGGCAGCCACAGTGGACTTTCTTAATAATCAGGTGCTGCAGGAAGAAGTCCTCATCCAGGCTATGAGCCGTCACAAGGCTCCATCAAACTGCAACTCCCTCAACGTGCCTGTGGTCAATACGCCAATATGGGGCAACATCAGTGCGGCTATCCGTCAACAAGAGCTACAATTGCAGCGGATCCTGAAACTCCTCACGGCCGGTATTACCGCCTTTGCGCGGTCGGTGGACGAGGACGAGCTGAATTTGGACCAGGAAGATGCTCTGGCCTTATTGTGCGCGACCCAGCACGAAATCAACGGGTTTCGCAAAAACAGCATCCGCCCAGCACTCAACCCGAAGTTTGCAGGATTGTGCAAACCACCGCCGCCGCCGCCGCCCCGTCAGCTCTTTGGTGAGGACCTCTCGAAGAGAGTCAAAGAGCTTGACGAACAAGCCAAAACGGTGGGGATCATGCGCTCTAAGAGTGCCCCCACACCGTCCGGCTCAAAAGCTCCATACATTCGCTCACGAGGGTCGGCCAGTGCCTCGACGAGGACTCACCCTCTAGCTCCACAACGACAACAACACCAGAACCAGCACCAAGGGTCTTTTTTAGGACAGGGTCGGCAGAGACCTTTTTGGAAATCGAAGACGCCGCGCCCTCAAGCCAACCCAGCACCTCCACGGCCACCCACACGTGTCAAGGACCGCCGGTAACCACGGAGGTGAGGGGGTCTGGTTCTCTCTTTTCTCTCTGTTTAACTTCCCATGTTGGTGGTCGTTTACGGTTGTTTTTGGATGCATGGGGTAATTTTACTGGTGATGAGAATGTGTTGCGGAATATTCAGGGGCATAAAATTGAGTTTATTAATGGCGACATTCCTCCATCCCAGCACATGCCTGGTCGTACGTTCAAATTGTCTGCTGCAGAACAGGCAGCAGGTTACAAGGAAATTTTAAGTTTGGAACAGAAGGGTGTGATTGAGAAAACAGTGCATGAGCCAATTGAATTTGTTTCGAACATATTTACTAGACCTAAGAAGGATGGAGGCTGTCGTGTCATTATTGATCTAACCCGTTTGAATACGTTTGTAACATATACTCATTTTAAAATGGATACGTTTGAAACAGCCAAATCATTGATTTCTCATGGCTGCTTTATGGCATGCATTGATTTGAGGGATGCATATTATTCAGTATCCATCCAGAAAGATGATAGAAGGTTTTTGAAATTTATCTGGATGGGGCAACTTTGGCAGTATAAGGCTTTGCCTAATGGGCTTACTACAGCCCCTAGATTGTTCACTAAATTGGTGAAGCCAATCATGGCTTATTTGAGACAACGACATCATATAGTTATGGCCTATTTAGATGATGTCTTTATTGTGGGCCACACCCTGCAATTGGCTGAACAGGGTGTTGCAGCTGCTGTCAATATATTTCAACAATTAGGATTCATTGTCCATCCAGAGAAATCAAAGTTCTGCCCTGCCCAGGTAATTAATTACCTAGGGTTCACGGTGAACTCAATGAGCATGAGGATAACTATACCAATTAACAAAATTGAGGAAGTCACTAAGGTGTGCAGAGATTTAATTGGCACCAATATACCATCGATTCGGCATACAGCCACAGTAATTGGCAAGTTAGTGGCTTTGTTTCCGGCAGCACGATATGGACCTTTGCATTATCAGAATTTGCAAAGAGCTAAAATTACTGCGTTAAAATGGAACGCTGGTCATTACGATCGATCTATGCAGCTGCCGTCCGAAGCGATAACTGAGTTGCAATGGTGGGTGTGTCACATTAGCAACTCATTTAAGCCTGTCAGGGAGGCTAATCCGGTGGTATATTTACAGACTGATGCAAGCTCCAATGGCTGGGGAGCTACTGATAATTGCTCTAGTTGTGGGGGTAGATGGGACACCCTTGAGGCATCGATGTTGTTGACTCAAGGGATTAACTATTTGGAGTTGCTGGCAGCATTCCACGGACTTC
This sequence comes from Raja brachyura, assembly GCA_963514005.1. The sequence continues at coordinate 4,516,586 of OY740784.1, forward strand.
GTGCATATTGTTCCAAGCTTGTTGGAGCACACGTCCGTCTCCAAATAGACAACACCACAGCTGTGGCATATTTAAACCATATGGGTGGTACCAGGTCAGTTTCGTGTGACAAATTGGCTAACTCAATTTGGCTCTGGTGTATTCAAAGAGACATTTGGATTTCAGCTACCTATTTGCCAGGTGAGCTTAATACTGTGGCGGACACCAGGTCACGCAAATTTAATGACAACATTGAATGGATGTTGCATCCTGAGATTTTTGCTAAAGTCACAGCCAAATTTGGTAAACCGGACATTGACCTTTTTGCGTCACGGTTGAACCATCAGGTACCAGCCTACGTTTCATGGGAACCAGATCCTGGGGCAATAGCGCTAGATGCATTCTCGCTGGACTGGGGGAATTGGGTTTTCTATGCCTTCCCTCCGTTTTGCCTCATCAGTCGGGTATTGCGAAAGATTCAGGCAGATGCTGCCAAGGGCATCCTTATTATACCCGACTGGCCCACACAGCCTTGGTATCCGGTGGTCTTTGACATGCTCAACGAACCTTGGGTCCTTTTGAAGGGTTGCCCACAATTGGTTACTCACCCTGTGTCAGGGGAGCCACATCCCTGCCATGGCTATTTAAATTTGTTGGCTTGCAGGTTCTGAACAGGCCGTTAGTCCAATACGGCCTCTCGGCTCGGACCATGGATACCATCGGGGCGTCGTGTCGAGAGTCCACAAGGCGAAGATACCGCTCGCATATTAAGAAGTGGGAAGCCTACTGCAGCCGCTCTCGCATCACGTACGATGACGTGACAATAACCGACGTCCTGGAATTCCTCGCGGGGTTGCACCATGATGAACACTTAAGTTACAGTGCCATCAACAGCGCCAGAAGTGCGCTATCATTCTACCTCAAGATTGGGGTAGGATCCAACAGGCTAGTGTCCAGACTCATGCGGGGTATATTCAATATGAATCCGCCTACACCACGCTATAATATCACCTGGGATGTCAGGGACGTATTAACCCTGCTCAGGACGTGGTCTCCCATGGAAGGGCTCCAACTGGACCAACTCACCATGAAGCTGGTGATGTTACTAGCGCTGACTTCAGCTCAGAGGGTACAGACACTACACAAACTGCGTGTCGACAGAATGACATCTACCCCTACAGAAGTAGTCTTTTTCGTTGACGAGCTACTAAAGCAGCATAGACCTGGGTGCACAGGGCTGCAGCTGAAGTTCCCGGCATACCCCGCAGATGCTAGGCTATGTTTAGCCTCACATATCCGCCACTATGTCAAGGTGACGGCACGCATCAGAGGAATGGGGAGATACCTGCTTGTCACTCATAAGAGACCTCATCATCGAGTGACAGTCCAGACGATATCCAGGTGGCTTTGAGTCGTCTTGGGTAAGTCAGGTATCGACACTAATGTGTTCAAGTCTCATTCCACCAGGGCTGCATCGACGTCAGCGGCGAGGGTCATGGAGGTGCCCATGGACCAAATTCTCGCCACAGCAGGATGGGCGAATGAAGCTGTGTTCCAGCGTTTTTATAACAAGCCTGTTGCTGCTCCTCTACAGTTCGCAGAAGCCGTGCTGAATGCAGGTCAAGAACGTGGAGATGTCCCCGCATGAGGGGTTTTTGATTTGTTATTAATAAATATGCTTTTGTTTTGCAGTATGAGCTATTGAGCCAGTTTGTTCCTCCCATCCATCCCTGGTAGTGGTGTGTCAGCATGGACGTGGTCCAGGGCGTGTAATCACAGAAGCTTTGAAGTCTTCACGAAGTCACTCACGTGACTCCGAAATGAAATAGTAAGATTGAACGAGAACTTACTAGTTCGAAGGTTGATCTTTATTTCATGAGGAGTCGAAGTGAGGGATTTCGTGCCCTCCTCGCCCAACCCTCAATCACCTTCATCTGGTAATCTTAGTCAATTCAATCATACTATGCGAAGTCATTTCTATTGTTGGTTCTGTGATTCCACGCCGCTACTTTGAACTATGTCGAGCATGCGCGCCGGCGGGCTCTTCACGAAATCCCTCACTTCGACTCCTCATGAAATAAAGATCAACCTTCGAACTGGTAAGTTCTCGTTCAATCTTACTATTCTTAACTATTCAATCATATTGTATTCAATCTGTTTTTGATCTCAAGACTTCGTCCGACCATCTGCCCATGAAATCCCCCCCCCCCCCCTTCGCCTCTGTTCACCTATCACCTGCCACACTTTGTCCTTTCTCTCCTCTTGTCTAGCAATGTCTGAGGGCTGGCCCTCAGAGGAATGCGGACTTCCTAGTTCATCCAAGGATTCTGGTTGGGGAACACTCAAATGGTTTTCATGGGAACACTCCCCTCCACACATTTTCTTATGAAACTGGTAACAACTGTGAGGTATTTATTCTAGTTGCCAAGTCCTTGAACATCGCCCAGTCCACTGACTCCAAACAGTCTCTTCCTCCTCTGACCAGCTCTGTGCAGTCTTCACCTCTTCAGTTGCTGCCTGGATTCAGGAATAAGCAGCACTACTGAGTGGTCGGACTTCCCAAAGTGAGTGCGAGCGTTAGAGCAATAGGCATCCATGATCGATAGGCATCCTTTGAAACACTGCCCAGTCCATCATCGGCTCTGACCTCCCTACCATCGAGGGGATCTATTGCAGTCGCTGCCTCAAAAAGACTGCCAGCATCATCAAGGACCCACACCATCCTGGCCACTCACTCATCTCCCCGCTGCCTTCAGGTAGAAGGTACAGGAGCCTGAAATCTGCAACATCCAGGTTCAGGAATAGCTACTTCCCCACAGCCATCAGGCTATTAAATTAAACTCAAACAAAACTCTGAACATTAATAGCCCATTGCACTTTATCTGCTTATTTATGTGTGTGTGTACATATACTCAATGGTATATGGTCACACTGATCTGTTCTGTATTATTTATGCCTACTATATTCTGTTGTGCTGAAGCAAAGCAAGAATTTCATTGTCCTATCTGGGACACATCACAATAAACTCTCTTGAATCTTGAATCTTGAATCTTGATACAGCAGTGATCGAGGGTGTTTGATCCTCTGATGCTACAGGACATTTGCTGCTCAGAATTATTACCTATTATGGTGTCCAAGAGCATGTCATTACTTATTAAGCTAGGAGGTTGGATACATGTCTTTCCTGATAAAGGGTTTTAACCCAAAATGTCATCCATTCTCTTCTACCCAAGGTGTTGCTCGACCTTCTGAGTTATTTCCTCCAGCTGTTGTTTCTTGTTCAAATTCTCCCATCTCCAGTCTCTTGTATTTACATTTCTCCCCTCACTGGCTGCCTTTTTCCCCATTACTGATATTTTTAATTGTAAGTTTAATAGTAAGATTAAATGGGAACTTACCAGTTTGAAGTTTGATCGTTATTTTATGAGGAGTTACGATGAGGGATTACGTGAAGAAGGCTGTCAGCCCGCATGCGCGTCAATCTTCAAAGCAGCGGTGTGTGAACACAGATAATAATGGTTGAACTGAACATAGTAAGGGAAGAGTAGAACTACCAGATGATCTTTATGGTCTGAGGGTTGGGAGCGGTGGGCACGTAAACGCTCATCATAACTCCTCATAAAATAAAGATCAAACTTTAAACTGGTAAGTTCTCATTTAATCTTACTATTTTACTTCGGAGTCACATGAGTGACTATGTGAAGATTTCAAAGCTCTGTGATTTCATGCCGGAAACGAGTCCATGCGTTACACACTGCATGAAGTGACCATGGATGAGTGAAAAAGATGAATGCATTCAGACATGACTTAGTTTATTAATATGCTGATCCTTTAATCATCAAAGGAAAATAATAATTCCCCTCTCATCCAGGGGGAAACTATAAAACAGAATCTAAAATGGAGATGGCAAATACCCCCGGTCTGGCAATGAGTATTATAAAATGTTTGGAAAGTATGTTTGTTTGACCATCCTGCAACTGTTAGGATGTGGTCCAGTGGACCGTACATAACCCTTGGAGCTGATGTAATAGCAGCCCTGTTGGAGTGAGTGTTGAAAATATATTAGGATCGGCGCATGCATTAACCAAAACCCTGTTTTAACCACCTGGAGATGGTAGAACTAATACCTTCTTATGAAGTTTTTTGTAACTAACAAACATTGTTAGTTTGGAGACTTTAAGGCTCTAGGTGACCTAGACATATTGTTTCAAATGTGTGACCACACATTACCGTAGGTCCATGGGGCATGCCATGAAAACTAGTTTGAGACCTAACGCCCCTGGTTTGGTCTGGTTAATTAAATCAAAAACTTTAAATATTATGATATTAGCAGATGTAACCATCCTGTCCAGTCGCAATTTATGTAGTGACTGAACCCGTTGCTGAGACCAGTGCCCTGAGGATAACTACCTTATGAGAGCCAGCTAAAGATAAGGATGTAGCTGGAGCCCCCTGGTGAAGTAATGTTAACCTCACGTCAATGTCCCATACTTCCGTGTAACTGGGCCTGGGAGAACTTGTATTAAAGATATCCTATATAATTCTGGATAATTTTCAAAAGGATCACTCCGGTGATCCCTGTGAATGGGAACTGAATAGCATGCATCTTTGAGATCGATGCTTGCCAGAGCTCCTATAGAAAATCAATTGTTAGACAGTAATGAAGTTTCCTATTCTGAAAGTCTATACTGCACATACAAGTGAAATCTGGATGAAACAACATCCTCCATATGTCACCCTGTCCTGAAAGGCACACCTGCCCATAATACTGGGCCTGCCTCGAAAGACATCTCCGGCCCCAATTCCAAGCCTGCTTGGAACCTATGTATGTTGTGCAGTATAAAGTAATCATCAGGTTTTTTTTAAACAGATTTGAATCTCATGTTATCATTGTCACTTGTACAAAAACACAAGTGTAAATATTACCAACATGTAATTGGTCCACAAGCCCATGTTTCGGAAGAACCAGACCCACCTACCTCTACGGCTACAGGTCGTCTTATGGTCAGCCCAAAGGCCCCTGATGTGGATTATTTTTTCCCTCCTTGATTGGAGAGTAGGACTGGTAGGGTGCATGGATTCCATATTTCCCCTGAGACCGGCTTGGGCCTTAGTCTGAAAACCGCATCATACTGAGCCTGCCTCGAAAGACAACTCTGCCCATAATTCTGAGCCTGCCTCGAAAGACAACTCTGGACATATTTCCGTGCCCAGCTTTCAAGCTGCCACCGGCTTCATTGAACCACTTACCCCCGATGGAGGCGTGGGATGTGTCATCATCGTCGTTTGCTCGTCGTCGGTACCTTGATTAGTCCGACAGCTTTTGCTTCCTCATCCAGGTCCAGGTCTTACCTGTGGGATAAGTCTTACCTGAAGAGAGGATTCGGCGGCTGGTTTCATTTCCTGGATTTCATGCCCCTCCAATGTCACCCTGATAGCGCTGTTCACTGCCGGCACTTGTAGCGTGAGGGAACTCTGGCCCCTTCCCGGGTATTCTGCCAACGGCTGGAGACCAACTCTTCCGGCAGCACCACCTTCGTTTGCGAGTATCTCTTGAAGCCATATGCATGTGCTCCAGTATTTCACGGACATACTTTCAATTTTGAAGTCAGTTACACACTGACCACTCACACACCCCTCCACAGAGAGGGAGATTCGTAGGCAGCCCTGAAACAGGTGCTGCCGCAGGCCCCTGAGGATACCTGCGCTGACATGGCCCCTCCTACGGACCTATATCAGGTTTTTTGGTCTGAGTCAGACAGGAACTCACCCCGAATGCTCCCCTCCTCGGAGAGGGAGACATTGTGCAGCCCTGAAACAGGTGCCGCTGCCGCGGGCCCCCGTGGAGACCCGCGCTGATAACTCCCTCCTTTGGAGCATCATTGTGGAGCAACCTCTCCATCAGGTGCTCCATGTGGGTTTAGATGTCCGCAGACACTACCCATTGATGGAGGGGAACCCTCCTGGCCTGAGCCCCCTAGTCCCCAGGCCTGACTGTCTTACATATGGCTTTACCCCCCTTTCTGGAGGCCCACCGTGGTCTGGAAGTGGCTGACCGCTATATGTTGGAGGGTCCCTCCTGGCCTGACTTCCACAGGCCTACCCAACCTGCTGTTGGTTTTACCCCCTTTCTAGGGAACCACAGCCGGTCTGGAAGCCACTGACTGTGTTTGTCAGTGACTTGGGTGATGAACCCGACGGCCGCCGGCTTCCCGCACTTCCGCGGTCTCCGTAGCCAGTTCCCCGTGGTCCCGGTATCCGTGGTCCGAGACCGGGGTTTCCCGCGGTCCTGACGCGCATGCGGGCTGACGGCCTTCTTCACGTAGTCACTCACGTGACTCCGAAGTAAAATTAGCACCAACTCAATACAGATTGGAACAAGATTTTCAGTCTTTATTCAATCAACTTTCAAATAATTCAGCTAATTGTTAGCTATGTTAAATGTCTCTGACCGGCAGAGGTATTCTAAAAGAGCGAACCATGTCTTATAGAGTATCGCATTTGGTCTGAACTTATAAGAGAGAACTTTATAAACTTCATAGTCACAGCACCCATAGTCAGGATCAAACCTGGATCTCTGATGCTGTAAGACAGAAACTCTACTGCTGTGCCACTGTGTCGTCCCAACTTTACACCTGCTAAAGAGGTTGAAGTGTCAGTGTCAGAAAGGCAGTCGTCATCTTTATGGCAGCACCCCAGCTGTAGTGATTTCAGAAAGTCCAAGTGCAATTTATGCATGAAAGGAAATTTGCAATCTGTGCATGAAGGGAAATTTGCTGGTAAGCATGTCGTCTTCATTGGCCAAAAAGGAGAATTCTACCAAAACCGATCATGAAAAGTAGGATCAGGCAGGAGAAGAAGCATCACAAAAGTTGTAAAGTGAACATGACACAGTTCTTGAAGATTGATTTTCCCCAGTAATACGTGTGAAACTAGACAGAACAAAGCTCATCAAAGCCCATTTGGACAAGGCAGCGCAGAACAGCATGGAACATAAAATGGATGTATTTTCTGCTGTGTATCATACATAAGCAGGCGGTGACTTTACATATGAATTACCAAAGTTTCAGCTGTAACGTCTGCAATTGATTTTAGAGGAAAATAATTTGATCATAAAAAAAGGATTAGTCGAGGCCTCAAGCAGGGGCCGCAAGTAATATTTAACCCAATGTTTGCATTTAGTGCAGGCACGCACCTATGTATTATGGAGAACACACACAAAATGCTGGAGTAAGGCAATGGGTCAGGCAACATATCTGTAGGACATGGATAGGTGACATTTTGGGTCTGGATCGCTCTTCAGATCGATTGTTGTCGGAGAAGAAAGCTGACAAAGAGGTGGGGACACGACAAAGCCTGCCAAGTGAAAGATGGTTCACCTATTATTGCCAAGCTGTGACTTGCCCTCCGCCAACTCTTTTCCAGTTTTCCCCATCTACTACAATCTGTCAGAAGAAAGATTTCGACCTAAAATGTCCCCTAACCATATCCCCAGAGATGCTGCCTGATCCTTCAGTTACTCCAGCAAGACTCCAGCATCTGCAGTTCCTCGTGTCTCCAATTATTTATTTATTTATGTCGTATGTGTGTTTGTATCACTCTTTCATCTCTGAAGGTTCAAGCATCAATCCAGGGATCTGAGCACTTGAAGATTTACACTCAAGAGTTTTATTCCTGGATGTGCTGAATTTCTCATAGAGCATCAAACCAAAGCCCTGTTTACATTTTCAGGTAGATATAAAAGGTGCAATGTTATCATTCAAAAGGTCAGGGAACCTATCCCTCAAATAGGGCACTGTCCCATATTGATATAATGTGTAGGAAGGAACTGCTGATTCTGGTTTACAACAAAGTTAGACACAAAATGCTGGAGTGACTCAGCGGGATAGGCAGCATCTCTGGAGAGAAGGAATAGGTGACGTTTTGGGTCGAAACGACTATCATGTCTGTATTGATATAATATTACAGTAGCGACAACAGTTCAATAGAGCCCTAGGACACAATGTAATACAAGAAACTAAGAAATTGAATAAGGATGCTCTGTCATTCAATCGGATGATAGCTGATGTAAAAGCTGATCAAATTCTGCCTAATACCTTAAACATTCATAATATGTAATTATGCATTCTATTCAGCCTGGACTATCAATAACATCTCAGCATCCACATCTCTCTGACATAAAAATTCCAAAGATGAACAAGTTTCCATGATTCCAGGTCATTTATCCTGAGGTGCTACCTCCAAGTTTTAGATTCTCCCAGTCCTCCTAGGATGTGTTCCAAGCAGATGTCCTCTCATTCACAGCTCTAGCCAATGCAAACCTCATGTCAGATGTCCCAACTATTTATAGGTTGGGTGCCAAGCAATAAAGCCATCATTACTGATGTTATAGAGATAATGTACAGAATATAGAGATAATGTACAGAACTGGGCCTAGGGTTGAGATTTTTGATTGGAGGAAGGCTAACTTTAACAAGATGCGAGATTATTTAAAAGGAGTGAACTGGGACATTTTGTTTTATGGGAAAGATGTAGAAGAGAAATGGAGGACATTTAAAGGGGAAATTTTAAGAGTACAGAATCTTTATGTTCCTGTTCGGTTGAAAGGAACCAGTAAAAATTGGAAAGAGCCCTGGTTTTCAAGGGAAATTGGACATCTTGTTCGGAAAAAGAGGGAGATCTACAATAATTATAGGCAACATGAAGTAAATGATGTGCTTGAGGAGTATAAGGAATGTAAAAAGAATCTTAAGAAAGAAATTAGAAAAGCTAAAAGAAGATATGAGGTTGCTTTGGCAAGTAAGTTGAAAGTAAATCCAAAGGGTTTCTACAGCTATATTAATCGCAAAAGGGATAAAATTGGTCCATTGGAGAGACCGAGTGGACAGCTATCTGCAGAGCCAAAAGAGATGGGGGAGATATTGAACAATTTATTTTCTTCGGTATTCACCAAGGAGAAGGATATTGAATTATGTGAGGTAAGGGAAACTAGTAGAGTAGCTATGGATACTATGAGTTTCAAAGTAAAAGAAGTACTGACACTTTTGAAAAATATAGAAGTGGATAAGTCTCCAGGTCCTGACAGGATATTCCCTAGGACATTGAGGGAAGTTAGTGTAGAAATAGCCGGGGTTATAACAGAAATATTTCAAATGTCATTAGAAATGGGAATAGTCCCCGAGGATTGGCGTACTGCGCATGTTGTTCCATTGTTTAAAAAGGGTTCTAAGAGTAAACCTAGCAATTATAGACTAGTTAGTTTGACTTCAGTGGTGGGCAAATTAATGGAAAAGATACTTAGAGATAATATATATAAGCATTTGGATAAACAGAGTCTAATTAGGAACAGTCAACATGGATTTATGCCTGGAAGGTCATGTTTGACTAATCTTCTTGAATTTTTTGAAGAGGTTACTAGGGAAATTGACGAGGGTAAAGCAGTGGATGTTGTCTATATGGACTTTAGTATGGCCTTTGCCAAGGTTCCTCATGGAAGGTTGGTTAAGAAGGTTCAACTGTTGGGTATAAATGCAGGAATAGCAAGATGGATTCAACAGTGGCTGAATGGGAGAAGCCAGAGGGTAATGGTGGATGGCTGCTTGTCGGGTTGGAAGCTGGTGACTAGTGGGTGCCTCAAGGATCTGTGTTGGGTCCACTGTTGTTTGTCATGTACATCAATGATCTGGATGAAGGGGTGGTAAATTGGATTAGTAAGTATGCAGATGATACCAAGATATGGGGCGTTGTGGATAATGAAGAGGATTTCCAAAGTCTACAGAGTGATTTAGGCCAGTTGGAAAAATGAGCTGAAAGATGGCAGATGGAGTTTAATGCTGTTAAATGTGAGGTGCTACACCTTGGCAGGACAAATCAAAATAGGACATACATGGTAAATGGTAGGGAATTGAAGAATACAGTTGAACAGAGGGATCTGGGAATAACCGTGCATAGTTCCTTGAACGTGGAATCTCATATAGATAGGGTGGTAAAGAAAGCTTTTGGTATGCTAGCCTTTATAAATCAGAGCATTGAGTATAGAAGCTGGGATGTAATGCTAAAATTGTACAAGGCATTGGTGAGACCAAAACTGGTGTATGGTGTACAATTTTGGTCACCCAATTATAGGAAGGATGTCAACAAAATAGAGAGGGTACAGAGGAGATTTACTAGTATGTTGCCTGGGTTTCAACAGCTAAGTTACAGAGATAGGTTGAATAAGTTAGGTCTTTATTCTCTGGAGCGCAGAAGGTTAAGGGGGGACTTGATAGAGGTCTTTAAAATGATAAGAGGATACACAGAGTTGATGTGGACAAGCTTTTCCCTTTTAGAATAGGGAAGATTCAAACAAGAGGACATGACTTTAGAATTAAGGGATAGAATTTAGGGGTAACTTAGGGAATTTAGGGGAAATTAGGGAATTTAGTCTCTGGAATTCTCTGCCACAGAAGGTAGTTGAGGCCAGTTCATTGGCTATATTTAAGAGGGCGTTAGATGTGGCACTTGTGGCTAAAGGGATCAGGGGGTATGGAGAGAAGGCAGGTACGGATTACTGAGTTGGATGATCAGCCATGATCACATTGAATGGCGGTGCAGGCTCGAAGGGCCGAATGGCCTACTCCTGCACCTATTTTCTATGTTTCTATGTTTCTATGTAACATGAGGGGAATCTTCTTTACTCAGAGAGTGGTAGCGGTGTGGAATGAGCTTCCAGTGGAAGTGGTGGTGGCAGTTTTGTTGGTATCATTTAAAAATAAATTGGATAGGCATATAGATGAGAAGGGTATGGAGGGTTATGGTATGAGTGCAGGCAGGTGGGACTAAGGAGAAAAAAGTTGTTCGTCACGGACTTGAAGGGCCGAGATGGCCTGTTTCTGTGCTGTAATTGTTATATGGTTATATGGTTATTACTGAATTGAGAGATAATTTAATTTCATTTCCTTCCAATCATGATTACTAACATTCCACTAAAGGCAAAACCACCAGGTTCCTGCTTCTTTCCTATCAGCTTCAATTTTGTAATGTTGAGGGTGACTCTGCTTAGAATATTGAGAGTTTTCCTGCTAATCAGACCTTTCTAAAGTTCTGGCAATAGCTGTCAGGCACTCTTTCTTCAGGAAATCTTCTGACAAAGTACCTTTTCTTTTTTAGATATTTCTAGGAAGCAGTGTTGAAAGCGCTGTGGGCAAAATGAACACAGGGATGGAGGTAATAGGAGAATGAACAGGTAAGAAGACTTCTTTGATTTCCCTTTCCTTCCAAATTATATGATAGGCCCAGAGCTACAACTTGCACTGTTCTTGTGCAATGCTTTAGGGAGCTGTGTTCCTGTCATGCGACGGCAAAATGATGAACACCTAACTTCTAGTTAGCGCAGCATTGACTGGTGCTGCCCTGAGGTCTTCCTCGGGCTCCTTGCATGCTGCCATGTGGGATGTGTGTAGCATTAGTCTGTCCACATTCCATATTCGAATCAAGCTGATAACTGCTGCTGAGTTTGGTACAGCAAGCTCTTGAATCAAATTTCCTATTGTCAAATTGACGCAGCGGGGCCCAGCTCACAGAATTGCATAAATTGCAGGCAGGGGTAGCATAGTGTGGAAGGTTATTTGTGTTTGACAAATGAAGAGTTAAAACTTGGTAGCCGCTTGTAAAGTCTCCATTGTGCTTGCCTTTGTGTTCCTTCACTGCTTCTGAATGTACGTATCAGCAGCTGCAGTTAATCACCCCCGTATATTAAAAAAAACTAATTACCTAAAGGAAATAGCAGGTTAAAGGTTATCACGCTGATCTTGTTTTTCTTACTTTTGTAATCTTTTGCAAACCAAAGCATGACTTTAGTCACATAGACTTGTTCGTTCTATGTTATATAAGTTATCACTGAACTGATTGGAGCAGAGTCTGGATCCAGCAAACAGGCTCTCCATGATATCACGTTAACAAAACCTCGAACCTTGAAGTATGGTCCGGACAGTGTTTCTTTAAGTAAATTCCCTGACACATTGGTTGCACCTATGTTGGCTTGAAGGTTCCTTCCTTTCAGGAATCTCAAATGGTTCCAATGGAACTGATGTGCAATCACTTTCAGCACTTCATGTGCTCATGTTCCCAGCACAAGTCACAATGCTTTTATCTTTTGCTCATCCGTCATGCTTCCATTCTTTAACTGTGCTGATAGAGTGAGAATCCACACACAATGGGGGAAAGCACTTGGTCAAGACACTTCCCCAGGGTGATTCCTCACTGAGCCTCACTTTATGACGATGTTGCCAGGACTAGAGGGTCTGAGCTATAGGCAGTTTGAGTAGGCTGGGTCTCTATTCCTTGGAGGGCGAGAGGATGAGGGGTGATCTTATAGAGGTGTATAAAATCATCAGAGGAATAGATCGGGCAGATGCACAGAGTGTCTTGCCCAGAGTAGGGGAATCGAGGAACAGAGGACATAGAACCTTAGAAACATAGAAACATAGAAATAGGTGCAAGAATAGGCCATTCGGCCCTTTGAGCCAGCACCACCATTCACTGTGATTATGGCTGATCATCCACAACCAGTATCCCTGTTCCTGCCTTCCCCCAATCTATCTAACTCTCTTTTGAATGCATCCAGCGAATTGGCCTCCACTCTTTTTAAGGCAAAGAATTCCACAGATTCACAACTTTCTGTGTGAAAAGATTTTTCTAATCTCAGTTCTAAATGGCCTACCCCTTATTCTTAAACATAGTTCAAGGTGAAGGGGAACCAATTTAACAGGAATCTGAGGGGTAACTTTATCACACAAAGTGTGATGGATGTATGCAATGAGCTTCCAGAGGAGGTAGTTGAGGCTGGGACTATCCCAACGTTTAAGAAACAGTTAGACAGGTACATGGTAGGACAGGTTTGGAGGGAATTGAACCAAATGTTGGCTGGTGGAACGTATAGTGGGACAGGTTGTGGGGCACGTTAGGCCAAAGGGCCTGTTTCCACACTGTATCGCTCCATGACTCTATGAACCACATTCATAGTAATCCATCTTCAGCCTGCCCATGAAATTCACTGTTGGACATGGGATCTCACTAATCAGGCCAATGGATCATCATGTAGCACTTCTAATACACAGCAGCCGTCTCACACTAAAGACCCCAAGAGTACGTTTGTGTTTTTCCACTACTACTTGTCAAAAATGAGGTAATTAGAGAGGCAGCTCTGGATGAAATAGACATGCAAGGGAAGAAAGTTCCAACAGTTGTCCAAAAAGTAGGAGTTTCTTGACAAGTACTTCCAATGATTTGACCGAGAACATACATGGCAGATTAGCAAGTTTGCTGTAGATACAAAAGAGGATGGTTTTGCAGATAGTGAAGATGGTTGTAAAAGATTGCAGCAGGATCTGGATCGATTGGCCAGATGGGCAGAGGAATGGTTGATGGAATTTAATACAGAGAAGTGTGAGTTGTTGCATTTTAGGAAGTCTAACATGGGCAGGACCTAAACAGTGAATGATAGGCCTCTGGGGAGTGTTGTAGAGTAGATGAATCTAGGAGTGCAGGTGCATGGGTCCTTGAATGTGGAGTCGCAGGTAGATAAGGTGATCAAAAATATCTTTGGCACATTAGCCTTCATCAGTCATTGAGTATAGAAGTTGGGAGGTCATGTTGCAGTTGCATAAGACGTTGGTGAGATCGCATTTAGAGTATTGTGTGGGAATGAACTGCAGGTCCTTTTTTAAACCTAAGATAGACACAAAAAGCTGGAGTAACTCAGCGGGATAGGGGGCATCTCTGGAGAGAAGGAATGTGTCACATTTCGGGTCGAGACCGTTCTTCAGATTTCACTTCACTTCAGAGTATTGTCTTCAGTTCTGGGCACAATGTTATAGGAAAGATGTTGTCAAGCTGGAAAGGGTACAGGGAAGAATTACGAGGATGTTGCCAGGGCTAGAGGATGTGAGCTATAGGGAGAGGTTGAGTAGGCTAGGACTTCCTTGGAGCCCAGTAGGATAAGGGGTGACCATATAGAGGTGTATAAAATTATGAGAGGGAATGATTGGGTAGATGCACAGAGTCTATTGCCTAGAGTACGAGAATCGAGAACCAGAGGACATAGGTTTAAGGTGAAAGGGAAAATATTTAATAGGAATCTGAGGGGTAACTGTTTAACATAAAGGGTGGAGGGTGTATGGAACAAGCTGCCAGTGGAGGTAGTTAAGGCTGGGACTATCCCAACGTTATTGGACATTATTGCCATAGAGGGAGTGCAGAGAAGGTTCACCAGACTGATTCCTGGGATGTCAGGACTGTCTTATGAACAAAGACTGCATAGACTCAGTTTATACTCTCTAGCATTTAGGAGATTGAGAAGGGATCTTATAGAAACTTACAAAATTCTTAAGGGGTTGGACAGGCTAGATGCAGGAAGATTGTTCCCGATGTTGGGGAGGTCCAGGACAAGGGGTCACAGCTTAAGGATAAGGGGGAAATCCTTTAGGACTGAGATGAGAAGGACTTTTTTCACACAGAGTGGTGGGTCTCTGGAACTCTCTGTCACAGAGGGTAGTTGAGGCCAGTTCATTGGCTATATTTAAGAGGGAGTTAGATGTGGCCCTTGTGGCTATGGGGATCAGAGGGTATGGAGAGAAGGCAGGTACGGGATACTGAGTTGGATGATCAGACATGATCATATTGAATGGCGGTGCAGGCTCGAAGGGCCGAATGGCCTACTCCTGCACCTAATTTCTATGTTTCTATGACCTGCGTCGGTTTTCTGCAAGATCTTCGGTTTCCTCCCACACTCCAAAGATGTACAAGTTTGTAGGTTAATTGACTTGGTAAATGTTAAAAAAAAATTGTCCCTAATGGGCGTAGGATTGTGCGAGTATCGCTGGTCGGCGCGGACCCGATGGGCCAAAGGGCCTGTTTCCGCACTGTATCTCTAAAGTAAACTAAACTAAATGTAATTACTGACATGTACCTTTATTTCATTATTGTGAATTAGAGATTAGTCAAACATGTTAAAAGTCCAACGCAAAAACCACAGTATTATTACGTACAGTGGTAATGTATTTTACTTTCAAAGGATTGAGAACTTCCAGGCAGCACGGTGGCACAGTGGAAGAACTGCTACCTTACAGCGCTTGCAGCGCCGGAGACCCGGGTTCAATCGCAACAGAGTTTGTACGTTCTCCCCGTGACCAGCTTGAGTTGTCTCCGCAATCTGCGGTTTCGTCCCATACTCCAAAGATGTACAGGTATGTAGATTAATTGGCTTGGGTTTGTACACTTGGTATAAGTGTAACTTGTCCCTCATGTGTGTAGGCTTGTGTTAATGTGCGTGGATTGCTGGTCGGTGTGGACTCAGTGGGCCAAATTCCGTGCTGTATCTCTAAACTATTTACTTCCTTCGTGTAAACAAATGCTGCCCATGTGGCAAACAGCCTGTGGTGAGTGGGACTTATCACAAAACACATCAGGCATGGTCTGTTGCTCTCCTTCAATATGCTTGAGACAAAGCACAAGCCATGATTTTGTGACGAACAGACTAAATAAATTAAGGGAGTCTGAAATGTAGTTATCCCCTGCCTCCAGCCTGGTGTCACACTCCAAGGAGCATGGGTTGGAGAATTAGCACTGCAGTTCTGTTGCTCAGTCTCTAATCTGTGATCTAACTAATCACAGCTCCCTCCGGGAACCCTGGATCATTACATTTGCTTTCAATGTGATGCCAAGTTTTATTGCAATACAGAAAATGAAGGATTCGTGCTTGCTGGAAACTTATTTTATTTAATTTGCCCTGTACTGAAAGGATCATAATAGTCACTGTTCATCACTTTCTCCAACGCTAAAATGAAAATGACGATAAACGGCTTTCACCACTTTATAAAATACTTCAGCGCTAATTGTCGAAAGGTTGTGTTGGAGTTGGTCAGTAGCATATCTAAAGCTATATGAAAAAATAACTGAGAGCAAGTGTTTTACGTCTACTGATAACCTTAGATCAGAGCCATCAGAGCATATAATACGTCAGTACAGAAATTAATGGCTAAAATGATGTACAAGGCTATTTGACAAAACCATTGTATACACCTCCCAGAGATGTTGCTGGAAAATAATTGGAATGATTGTATTTTGATTAAAAGTGGGTGGGGTGGAAAATTGGATAAGTATGCAGATGATACTAAGATAGGTGGTGCTGTGGATTTTCAAAGTCCACAGAGAGATTTGGGACATTTGGAAGAGTGGGCTGAAAGATGGCAGATGGAGTTTAATGCTGATAAGTGTGAGGTGCTACATCTTGGCAGGACAAATCAAAATAGGACGTACATGGTAAATGGTAGGGAATTGGGAAATGCTGTGGAACAGAGGAATCTAGGAATAACTGTGCATAGTTCCTTAAAGGTGGAATCGAATGTAGATAGGGTGGTAAAGAAAGCTTTTGTTGTGCTGGCCTTTATAAATCAGAGCATTCAATATAGGAGTAGGGAAGTAATGATAAAATTGTACAAGGCATTGGTGAGACCAATTCTGGAGTATGGTGTACAATTTTGGTCGCCTAATTATAGGAAGGATGTCATCAAAATAGAGAGAGTACAGAGGAGATTTACTAGAATGTTGCCTGGGTTCCAGCAACTAAGTTACAGAGAAAGGTTGAACAAGTTAGGTCTTTATTCTTTGGAGCACAGAAAGTTAAGGGGGGGACTTGATTGAGGTCTTTAAAATGATGGAAGGGATAGACAGAGTTGATGTGGATAAGCTTTTCCCATTGAGGGTGGGGAAGATTCAAACAAGGGGGCATGACATGAGAATTAAGGGACAGAAATTTAGGGGTATCATGAGGGGGAACTTCTTTACTCAGAGAGTGGTGGCTGTGTGGAATGATCTTCCAGCAGAAGTGGTGGAGGCAGGATCGATTTTAACATTTAAAAGTAAAGTGGATAGGTATATTGACGGGAAGGGAATGGAGGGGTATGGTCTGAGTGCAGGTAGATGGGACTAGGGGAAAATAAATGGTCGGCATGGACTGGAAGGGCCGAGAAGGCCTGTTTCTGTGCTGTAATTGTTATATGGTTATATGGTTATATGGATAAAAGTAGTGGCGGTTCATCATTGCTGCCAGAACACTATGTAAACATCTTGTGGACCATCGCGTGCATGTCTGAACAAGAACTACGCAGTTGATTTTAAAACTGCATTTTTTCCTGTGCTTTTCATGTTTCACAATGACAGGGTAATTCTCCAATTCTATTGACTCATTTGAAGTTCAGACTTCAGGCTAGAATTGCGGATTAGTCATCTGTTAAACAATGATTGGTTGTAATGGAAAGAAACATGAAGCAGTTTCTATAAATAGTGGTCACCACAACATTATCATATCCAGGGGGTAAGTTGAAAATCTCCATCTTTATCTCCTCAGATAAAATGAGAAACACTGCAGCATTGAAGTAGAATAAAGGCACATTGGTGGGACAGAGTGTACGAGCCAACAAGCCTTGTTCAAATGTGTAGGAAGAAACTGCAGATGCTGGTTTAAACCGAAGGTAGACACAAAATGTCGGAGTAACTCAGCGGGACGGGCAGCATCTCTGGAGAGAAGGAATGGTTGACGTTACGGGTCGAGACCCTTGAAGGGGTCTTTAGAAAGATCCTGTGTCAAATTCACATGGATAACTAATTTAAAACAATTTTACATTTTACATTTATACCAAGCCAATTAACCTACAAACCTGGTCGTCTTTGGAGAGTGGGAGGAAATCGAAGATCTCGGGGAAAACCCACGCAGGTTATGGGGAGAACATACAGTACAAACTCCGTACAGACAACCACCCGTGGTTGGGATTGAACCCTGGCGCTGTAATGCAGTAGCTCTACCGCTCTGCCACCAAGGCGTGTCTCTTGGCAATCCCACAAAGACTCCATCTGTAACCTACAGAATCACAGGTCCTGGTTCAAAGAGTTTTATTGTGTCTTCCGAGACATTCAGCAGTTGCTATTCCATGAAAACTGTGTTCCTTTGCAATGGAAAGACCATTCTTTTAGGCATCAAACGTGTTGTCATGCTCTGCTAAAAAAGTGTCATATGTGACCTGATCTGGAGCCACATAGTCTTTAACCTTCAACTAATGCATTGTCTTTGCACTCATCAACAACCAATTGAAGTAAATTGTCAAAATCAAGCCCTAGGCTTTGGTTGATTTCACCACACAATAGAGTGTAAAGGGCCTGTCCCACCAGCATGCAACTCTATGCGATGAGCGTGACCTAACGTGGTCGCTTGAGCCGTCCGGTGTCGCGGGGCCGGTCCCACTTCGATTGCCGGAGCTGTGCGGAATTGTGCGGAGTTTGTCCCGACATCGCGCGGGGCTCCGAAAAACTGACCATGTTCAAAAATTCCACGCGGCAACAGCTTGTCGGCTTGCAGTCGCCTCGACGCATTACACACCGCCTCGATGTCGTGCCTCCGTGAACCTATCTGTGTGTGGCTCCATAGCCCTCTGTGTGTGTGCCTCTGTGCCCCTCTCTGTGTGCCCCTCTCTGTCCTGGCGAACTTACCTTTAAGACTTCGCTCCAAGTTCCCCTCACTTTGCGCAGCGTTGTGCCACTCACCCGACCTCCGCGCGGCCCTCGCTCCCGTTTTGGTCACGCTTGCCGCATGCAGGCGCATGCTGGTGGGAACGGCCCTGTACAGGGATCACCCAACCTCCGCGCGGCCCCCGCTTCTAGTTTGATCGCGCTCATCGCATGGAATCGGATGCTGGTAGGACAGGCCCTTAAGATTACTTTAATGACATCTTGGAAATCAAGCCACATTTTTTTCCTCACAGAATAATAATTGAAACGATTTCTGAAAATATATTCCAAGATTACAGCCAGATTGTTTGGAAATTATATTCAAATCAAACGGCTTATTCGCAAAAGTCAAAGAAGGCATTAGAATCTTTGTCATTGTGAATTTCCCCTAGTGTGCAGCTGAGGGATAGAATCGAGGGGGAATAGAAAGGAACGTGTGGAGAATCAGATAAAATTAG
This sequence comes from Raja brachyura, assembly GCA_963514005.1. The sequence continues at coordinate 4,535,563 of OY740784.1, forward strand.
CATGGGTGGATACTTGATGGTCAGCACAGATTTGGTAGGTGGAAGGGCCTGTTTTTATGCTGTATGTCTCTATAAACCTATGACATTAAGCATCTTGCTTCAATGAGGTAGCAGTCATTGAAAATTTTAGATAAATCAGCTATGTCCAAAATACCCATTGTATGACAAAGTTTCAATAACCCTTAGAACATCATGAGATGCATTGCAGGCTGGAGCTATGCACACCCATGCAGTTTTGCAGTGGTGCTCCATTAGACTCCCCATATCTGTGTTCATGCATGCACTTCAATGTACTGTCTGATTCCTTGTTCCTTGCAATTATATGCTGTAAGCCCCACCGAACATGATGCCCATTGTTGCGGCCATTAAAACAAAAAGATAGTTGAGTAATAATAAACTCACACATTCCATTGTACTTCCACATGATGCAAACAAAGCAGCAGCTCCAATAATGCCTCAGCCTTGCATAATATAATCAGTGATAGAAATGGGTTTTCGGAACTAGGGGTACGCTAAGGTCTGAGATTGGGAAGGGAGGGGGGGTGAGTGGAATTATTTTTTTACATGCGGTCATACCCCTTAGAGACAGCGGTTGAGTGACCACCAAATAATCGGGCACAAAAAATTGACAAATAGGAAAACAATAAAATCGGAATTCCGATTTAAATCGGAAGAATATCATGCCTGATCTGCAGCAAAGATACTGGTATCCACTCTAGTATCTTTGATCTGCAGTTCCTTCCTATTGAACAAGAACCCTGGCCCGAAACAACTCCTAATCTATTCCCTCCACTAGGCCACTGAGTTCCTCCAGCACTCTGTGTTTTTTTATTTAACTCTGAAATTGAAGAGAGACATAAACAGGAGTAACTCTGCAGGACAGGCAGCGACTCTGGAGAGAAGGCCCTTCTTCAGACTGAACTGAACTCTCATCGGTGAGAGTACTTGTGATTGTCTGAAGAAGGGTCTCGCCCCGAAATGCCACCCATCCCGCTGAGCCACCCCAGCCCCTGTTGTCCACCTTCAACTCCAGAGCCAAACAAAGAACACAGAGTGCTGGAGGAACATAGCGGGCCAGGCGGCACCTGCAGAGGGAATGGACCAGTAGCAGCTGTCCCCGCAAACACCAAATGATTCGAGGAATGCCGAGGTGAGAGGGTTAGAGAGAGAGAGAGTGAGAGGTGGTATATTGAGAGAGAGACGAGATGGGGAGCGGGAGAGAGAGCACGTGAGAGAGAGAGGGGAGGGAGGGAGATAGAGAAAGACAGAGAGACACAGCGAGAGAGGGAGAAAGGGGGAGAGGGAGAGGGGGGGAGAGGGGGGGAGAGGGGGGGAGAGGGGGGGAGAGGGGGGGAGAGAGAAAATAACACTAGACTAAATGGGACCCATTGGGTCCCATGTTCACATGGGAGGGCTGGTGCCCCCACACAATATTCCACGTCTTCAACAATTCCAATATTGGTGGCCAGTGGGGGGTGGGGGCCTTTCTGGATCGCTAGTATGGGTATTGTGGGCTGAAGGGACTGGTTTCCAGAGGGCTAGTATGGAGTTGGTGGGCCAAATTGATTATTGGGGTGGCAGCTCAGTCACTCAAGCCTGATGTACTGGCAGCTCACTCACGGCTAGTGGGCTAGCAGTTGACTCACGGCTATTCTTTGAAATTCCATTTCAAGCAGGGTGCAAGGCCACCAAATTCAAGTGCAGTTTCTTACCACTTTAAGCAGGGTGCAAGGTCACCAAATTCAATTTCAGTTTCCTACCACTTCAAGCAGGGTGCAAGGCAGCCAAATTCATGTGCAGTTTTATGCCACCAAGCAGGGTGCAAGGCCACCAAATTCAAGTGCAGTTTCATGCCACTTCAAGCAGGGTGCAAGGCCACCAAATTCAAGAGCAGTTTTGTACCACTTCAAGCATGGTGCAATACAACCAAATTCAAGTGCAGTGTCATACTATTTAATGCAAGGAGCAAGGCCACTAAATTCAAATGCAGTTTCATACCATTTCACGCAGGGTGAAACCACCAAAAAACCACTATAAAACCAAACATTCAAGCAGTGTGAAACCACTACAAAACACCACATAAACACCACATAAAAACCACACTCACAGTTCAGTAGGCATTCAGTGTGTTCAGTTGATTCACAGCTCAGTCAGAGTCGTGACCTCTCACTCCCCCATCTTGCAGAGACTGAGCCACCCACACACTTCCGGGTTTTATAATCCCTCACCCTCCCACTGGAAGGGGCGTGGCCTTCATGGTGTGATTGACAGGAGATATTCTCAACATTTTTAAAACACTAATAACACTTTTATTTTTAATTGATGGGAAGAATCCTCTGCACCTGATGCGTAAAGGGGGATTGAGTAAGATGGCCAATAATCACAGCCGTAAGTGGTAGCGTTGTATTTAAATTAATATACAGTGCAAACAGGAAGTTGTCAAGTTTTCACCAACAACCATTTGTGCAGTGCAGCATTTCAAAGCAATTACCACCACCAACAACAATCATTTGTGCAGTGCAGCATTTCAAAGCAACTACCACAAATGGCCATTTTTGCAGTGCAGCATTTCAAAGCAACCACCACCAACAACCATTTATGCAGTGCAGCATTTCAAAGCAACCACCACCAACAACCATTTATGCAGTGCAGCATTTCAAAGCAACCACTACCAACAACCATTTTTGCAGTGCAGAATTTCAAAGCAACCACCACCAATGACCTTTTTTGCAGTGCAGCATTTCAAAGCAACCACCACCAATGACCATTTTTGCAGTGCAGCATTTCAAAGCAACCACCACCACCAACGACCATTTGCAGTGCAGCATTTCAAAGCAACCACATTATCATTTTCAAACCTCTTTAAGGGCACTCACAGTTGAGTAGACATGTGTTCAGTGCTATTCACAGCTCAGAGGTACATGACCCTCTTGCTTCCTCGATCTTGCAGAGACTGAATGAGGCACAATACTTCTCAGTTTATAGTCCTTTCCCCCTCCCACCAACAGGGGCAGCAGAGAGAATCTCAACATTTTTAAAACATGAATAACTCTATTATTTTTAATCAATGGGAAAAATCCTCTTGACCTGCACAGAGGAGGGGGACTTTGAGTAAGATGGCCAAAAATCACAGCCGTAAGTGGCAACATTTTTTCTAAAATCATGAAACAGAAAAACAGGAAGTGGTCAAGATCTGATTTTTAATAGTATAGATGGGTGAATGACTTGGCCTGCACACCAGAAGAAGCCCGTGCTCATGGTCCAGAGCCCTCAATGACAGTGAGTTAAGAAATTCTTCCGTGAATTTTATTCAAAGGAACGCGCCGTCATTGCGTCATTGTGGTGTAATTGTGTTGATCAAAACACAATTACATTTACTGAGGAATGTGGATCGATATATTGATGAAACATTGTATAACTACATGTTAGCTACTGGCTGTTAACAAGTGCTAACAGTGGTAGTTTACAAATTGTTTTCATCTCATGGCCAGTGCAGTGGTGAATCGTTGTAACGATTATCCATTATCATTTTTTTAATGCGTATTTAACTCTGACTCCCTTCTCGTACAGAAATTGGACATAAACTGGAAACTGAACAGTAGAGGAACACCTTCCCCCTCTGTAACCCCCCATTTCCATCACTGATTATAATTTACATTTCCACTTAACCTGGAGGTCGTTCTGCTTCACGGGAGGTCCATTAGGTAGTCTGTATCTCAGAAACACAGAGGAGGACAGTTACAAATTATCAGTGCTTGTGCAGTGTATCCAAACAGTTCCCAGATTTACCACATATGCCAAGCAGGTTGGATGCTCCATTGAAGTGGACAGCTCCAGGATCTTGTGCTGAAGCAGGGAACCCACTGCTGTCCTCTATCGCCTGTTACGGCAAAATGTCAGGAAGCTATTGACATGTCTATCGTTGTTCTTGAGTGTCCCACTGCAAGAACTGTAAAACACACTAAAATGACACCTACCTGTGAGTGGTCCAACCAAGTTTTCTTTGGAAGTTGGACGTTCACCAAAGAACTCCAAGTGGATCACCGATATCTTTGTGAGGATAAACCTCCTGCATTCTAAAATATAAATAAATGAGTAACGGATGCCAGACTTTTGTCCAATAGTCAATCTGTTACAAGAACTGTTGATACCGTGTTAATGAAGTTTAAATGTGACACATTCGTCCAAATGGCTCAGGTGTTTCTCCCTCCTGGGCAGTGCCTCAGGATCAATGATTAAATTATTTTGACTCCATTTCTAAGATTTGAGATAGGTGGTGAAGCCAAAGGGTGATTTCCTTTTGCCACAGGTTGGGCAAAGGCCTTCGGTATTTATTAGCTTTTAAGTAGTTGCGCCAAAGGCCATTTTGCCCGGGAAACCTTTAAAATATGGCAAAAAATGCTTGAATTTCGAATTACGGCCTTATAAGCAGGCATGCTGACATCATGACCTAGCTTGAGGCCTTATTTGTAACAAATCATAGAGTGATACAGCGTGGAAACAGGCCCTTCAGCCCAACTTGCCCACACCGCCCAACGTGTCCAGTGTCCTCCCTAATATTGAGTTATTTCACATTTTCCCTTTTGGGGTTTTGGTGAAAATGATCACGTGGGTGAGTATTTAAGGGGAAACCAGCTGGAGAGGATTGTGAAGATATTAGATTAACCAAAAAGGACTTAGTGGTGTATCACCATTTTCCTTCAATTTTCCACCTTGCTGGCTTTTCATTTTTGCAGGGGGGCCTGGGGTTCAAGGAGGCATCTGCTGGAGTGTTATGGTAGACTCAACAGGTGGGAGGGGAGGTGGTAGAGTGGGCATTCAGGTGAGTTGGTTAAGTGATACGATTAACTCTGCCATTCACAATGGGCTTCTCCATCCTCCCAACAAATGGACGTGGTTTAATTTTATGCATCTTCCATATTTTATCTGGACTTGGGCCAGGGATTCCTATGAGGAGGTAAGGATGTTACATATTTTGAGTTATTTTGAGAGTAGCCTTGAATCATTTTATCAGTCCATCTAGAAATCTCTTGCTGTGAGAGTTGGCAGAAAAACCATTTTGTTTTGGAGTTCTGGTGGTGGACATGCAAATAATATGGCTTGTCCAATGCAGCTGCATGAGTGTCAGAGGTGTTTAGTTTCCAGATGCAGCATGGAAACAGGCCTTCGGCCCACCAAGTCCGTGCCGACCAGTGATCCACTAGGGTCATTTTTTTTTACATCTACCAAGTTAATTAACCTACAAACCTGGAGTGTGGATGGAAACTGAAGATCTCAGAGAAAACCCACACAGGTCTCAGGGAGAACGTACAAACTCCGTACAGACAGCACCCATAGTTGGGATTGAACCCAGGTCTCCAGCGCTGCATTCGCTGTAAGGCAGCAACTCTACCGCTGCGCCACCCTGACCGCCCTTGTGTCCTGGGAGAGGACAGTGATGTTGGTTTCTCACCCTGTCATGCCTACCAACAACTGTGATCATTGTCCTCCTGTGTGTTGCTGAGATACAGACTGCCTAGTGCAGGTACCTCAAAGCATAGCAGAGTTACCACCCATGTACTCAGCCCTCTCACTGAATCCTTCAAGTGAGTGGTTCAGTGGTTCAAAGGTGCTTTATTGTCACTGATACAGTGAAATACATCTGTTGCATACGGCTGAGCAAGACTAGCCCTGTACATCTGTACGGCTGAGCTGTATGCTATAGAAAAGCAGACCCTTGGTCCTGGAGACGCAGAGACACGGCTTCGATCCCCACTACGGATGCTGTCTGTACGGAGTTTGTACGTTCTCCCCGTGAAGAGAGTACCCTGTACTCCAAAGAGTACAGGTTCGTTGGTTAATTGACTTGGTGTAATTGTAAATTGTCACTAGTGTGTGTAGGGTAGTGTTATTGTGCGGGGATCACTGGTCGGTGTGGACTCGGTGGGCCTAAAGGTCTGTTTCTGCACTGTATCTCTAAATTGAAACTAAAGCACTAATTATTGCCAATAGTATGTGCGTGTGTGTGTGAGCGAGAGTGGGAGAGGGACTGGCTTGTGCTGCTTAAACCTTGATTGTTCGAGTTCTTTTGAAACTGTGCTTATTGGAGGGAAGAATCTTTTCCAAACTAATGAATAAATAATTATCCATGAGCAATCCAAATAGCTGACATATAACAACAACTATAAGACAATTCACCCAGGTCACTGGTAAGATTAGCAGGATTTTACTTATTTTTTGAGAAACTTTCATTTGATCGAATAATGAGATCATTGTGATGTGCCTTTGACTTAAAATATCAATATTGTCATTCAAGTTCTCATTCGCATTCAATTGCCAATCACTCTTTAATATAAGATGGTAAGCCATAGGCTCAGGGTGTTATTGATTACAAATTAATCTTGCTACAACAAGAGTCATTTGCATGGGGTGGGAAATTGCAACCTTCTCGTGGTCCATCCTGTTTCGTGAATGCAATGAACCTGGTGTGCACAATCAAATAAGAACAAATAGAACAAGTTGTCCTACAACTTTAGGCTGTGCGCGCCACACACAAGAAGTCATTTGAACTAATTTTGTATTGGAAAGGAAGTTTAGACTTGAACTTCAATGCTCTTTCGTGCTTCATTTAATGCTTCCAAAATTCCTTCCCATGAGAAGCTGAATGACTTAAATGGAGATTTTACGCTTAAACTTGAATCAGCATGGTACTTGCCTGCTAATTTTAGTTTGAGTATTATTGTGTGCCTCACACATCTGGTGCATTTAGCAGGCAAATTTAAAATGGACAATGTAGCCACAGCTGCAGAAGCCTCTGCTTCAGTAACGTTTTGTCTCAAGCCATGTTTGAACACATATTGTTAATGAGGGTGAGAAGAAATAGGAGAGAGCTGTGGAGGCTGATGGAAAATGACAAAGATTGCTTCATGGATACTGGGAATTACATGTCACTTTAACAATCATGCAAGGTATTTGAATCCACGGTACTTCTCATCTTCGGCCCCGAGGTCTCCAAAACAGACGTTACTTGTGGTGCGTGGACCACCATAGTTCGTCTGTAACTGTGAGGGAGTTCTGCATCAGCTCCTCCAAAGGCTGCAGTGTGCGTCTGTGGAATGAGGTGTTAATGTGGACAACCTTGTTCTGCCAGCAATAGCTGAAAACAAACCCTGCGGGGTCTGTTGCAGAATTCCAACATGCCAGCAAAACCCCCTGCACAGTCTGTTCTGGCTTCCGAGAGCCCAGCAACATTTGTGCTTCATTATCTATAGACTGTGATTCACTGATATTGAGTGCAGGCCGTACATAACAGTGATATCGACTTGGCCTCCAGCTAAACGTTTCTCCAGGGTCTAATCTCCATTGACAGAACCAAAAATCGAGAGCGAGTTTCAGTAAACAGCCCAACAGATCCTGTATATTGCCCAGGTGAACCACAAGTCATATCCAATGAGCAGTAGACAACAAATTCTGCTTGCTGCCCAAAGCACGACATTGCAGCAAGGCAGTAGCTCCGCATGGTTTCTGGCCCTTATGTGGAGAAAAAAATCAGGTCGTTTTTCGAGTCCCCGTCGACTATTTTGTCCCACCAACTAAGACCACCTTTTCCCTTAATGGATGTTTTTTTTTTAAATGACTGCTGTTCAAAATGTATTTTCAATATTATTACCATCTCAACTATTTCATCTAGCAGCTCTTTACATATAACCATGAATTCTGTGTGAAATACTTTTCCTTCATGTCCTAGTCATAGAGTCAGACAGTGGTATAGTGTGGAAACAGGCCCTTCAGCCCAACTTGCCCACACCAGCACACATGTCCCACCTACACTTGTCTCACCTACCTGCGTTTGGTCCATATCCCTCCAATCCTGTCCTATCCATGTATCTGTCCAACTGTTTATTAAATGTTGGGATAGTCCCAGACTCAACTACCTCATCTGGCAGCTTCTTCCATACACCCACCACCCTTTGTGTGAAAAAATTAACCCTAAGATTCCTATTAAATCTTTTCCTCTTCACCTTAAGCCTATGTTTTCTAGTCCTCGATTCCCCTACTCTGGGCATCAACCCGATCTATTCTTCTCATGATTTTATACACTTCTATAAGATCCTCCTGTACTTCAAGGAATAGAGTTCCAGCCTACCCAACCTCCCCCTATAATTCAGACCCTCTAGTCCTGGCAACTTCCTCGTTGGTAAATCTTCTCTCTACCCTTTCGAGCTTGACAACATATTTTCTATAACATGTTGCCCATAACTGAACACAATACTCTAAATGCGGTCTCACCAACATCTTATACAACTGCAACATGACCTCCCCACTTCTATACTCAATAGTCTGACTGATGAAGGCCATTATGCCAAACTCCTTTTTGTGACTTGACCTTCAATGAACCATGCACCTGCACTCCTAGATCCCTCTGCTCTACAACACTCTACCATTCACTGTGTAGGTCCTGCCCTTGTTAGACATCCCAAAATGCAACACCTCACACTTCCCTGTATTAAATTCCATCAACCATTCCTCCGCCCACCTGGACAAGCGATCAAGATCCTGCTGCAGTCTTTCACAACCATCTTCACTATCTGCAAAACCACCCACTTTTGCATCATCAGCAAACTTGCCAACCTTGCCCCATTTGTTCTCATCCAACCACTTGATGTAGATGCCAAACAGCAACGGGCCCACCACTGAACCCTGAGACGCACCGCTAGTCACAGGCCTCCTGCCCAAGAAGCATCCTTCCACCATCAACATGTGCTTCCTTCCATGAAGCCAATTTGTTATCCATTCAGCTATCTTTTCTTTGATCCCATGCAATCTATCCTTCCAGATCAGCCTACCAAGCGGAACCTTGTTGAATGCCTTAATTAAATCCATGGATACAACGTCTTAAAAAAACTCAATCAGATTTGTGAGACACGACCTCCTACGTACAAAACCATGCTGACTAACACTAATCAGCCCTTGCCCATCCAAATGCCTGTATAACCTTTCCCTTAGAATATTCTAGTAACTTTCCAACTACAGATGTTAAGCTCACCGGCCGATAGTTCCCAGAATTTTCCCTGCAGCCCTTCTTGAAAAGAGGTACAACATTTGTAACCCTCCAGTCTTCCGGCACCTCTCCTGTATTTAAGGACGACTCGTAAATTTCAACCACGGCTCCAGCAATTTCCTCTCTAGTTTCCCACATTGTCCTCGGATATATCAGATCAGGCCCTGGAGATTTGTCTACCTTCATACACGACAGTACCTTCAGTACGTCTTCGACAATAACACTTACTTCTCTCAAGACACTTCTATTGACTGCTCCAAATTCCTCCGTCCTACAGTCATTCTCGTCGGTAAATACAGAGGAGAAATACTCATTTAGGACCTTGCCCATCAATTGTGGCTCCACACAGAGGTGACCGCTTTGATGCCAGAGGGGTCCCTTTCCCTCTCTAGTTGCCTTTTTCCCCCTTATGTATCTTTTGGGATTGTCCTTAATGCTACCCGCCAGAGCTATCTCCTGGCCCCTTTTTACCCTTTTGATCTCCTTTTCCAGTTTACTCCTTAGATCCCAAAACTCCTCACACTCCACTTGATCCCAGCTGCCTATATCTGTCCCATGCATCCTTCTTGTTTTTGACCAATTGTTACAACTCCCAATTGCAGGTACTTCAGAGCCGCATAACATAGTCAAAAAACAGATTCAAGTTCAAGAAAATAGTCAAACCTGATTCAAACAACACAGTCATGGAGAAGAATAGACTAACAAACAAATATAACAGTGCTCCAGCCAGCCTCGCAATGGACCGTCGAACTAGAGTCTCTAACCTGCCTAAATGGAGATAACCCTGAAACAAAATACACGAAAACCCTCACGTCAGCCCTTATCCGTCCCAATTCAATATTAATTGACAAATATAGGTAACATTACACAAAGTTCAATGCCATGTGGCTAGGCCTCCTGCAGCTCACACCAGCAGCCTGTACACTAGTCAGAGTCGACGAAGAAGAGAGAGAATTCTGGGAACTCCTGGTATTTAAGCTTCCGATGAGTCACCCATCACCTGACGCAGCTTGGCCAATCGGGTACAGGAGCCCTTAACCCCTTGATTCCTGACTCCCAGCCACGGGGCCTGCACTCAGGAGAGAAATAGAAAAGGCAAGTACATAGCATTCACCGGGGGGGGGAAGCGCCTAATACCAATGTCTCAATGTCCCTCATCAGCCAAGCTTCCTTACGTTTGCCAGCATTGCCCTTCACTCGCACGGGGACGTAAATATCCTGAGGTTTTGTCAGAACATTTTTAAAGACATCCCACTTGGCCAATGTTCCTCTCCCCGCAAATAACCAGCTTCAATCAACTTGAGCGACTTGAGCGAGACCTTTTCTCATACACGCAATGTTGGCCTTAACCCAGTTGAGCATTTTAATATGTGGGCCCTCTTTGTCAAAATCCATAACTATCTTAAGCCTGATTGAACTGTGGTCACTAATCCCAAAAGGCTCCTCCACAAACACTTCATTAACTTGCCCTTCCCAATTCCCCAATGCTAGATCCAGCGTTGCCCTCTCACGCGTGGGGGCCTCCACACACTGCTTAAGAGCACACTCCTGAACACTTTTGAGGAATTACACCCCATCTAAACCCTTCACGCTATGATTTTCCCAGTCTACATTGGGAAAGTTAAAATTCCCTACTATAACAACTTCATTTGACCTGCAGCTGTCTGCAATCTCCCGATATATCTGTTCTTCTAATTCCCGTTGACTATTCGGGGGTCTGTAGTACACGCCCAACAAGGTGATCATCCTTTCTTGTTCCTCAGCCCCACCCATATAGCCTCACTAGACGAACCGTGGTAATGTCACCTCTGACCACAGCCGTGACATCCTCCTTAACCAACAATGCAAATCTTCTCCTCTTTTTCCCTCACCCGTGTCTCTCCTGAAACTCCTGTACCCCGGAACATTGGGCTGCCAGTCCTGCCCCTTCCTTAACCAGGTTTCAGTCATGGCTACAACGTCCCAGTCGCTTGTACCTATCCACGCCCTAAGCTCATCTGCCTTACCGGTCAGGCCCCTTGCATTAAAATATGTGCAGTTTAAACCAACCCTCCTTCCTCGCTCTCTGGCTTTCACCTGCCTATTCTGTCCACTAATCTTTCCCACACCACCCTCCATACAAACGTCTGGCCTCTCACCTGCCTCTGTCCTGTATGAGATCCCACACCCCTGCCAATCTAGTTTAAACCCACCTGTGTAGCATTAGCAAACCTTCCCGCTAGCATGTGGACAACCCTCCCAATGTAAACATATGCCTTTTAATTCCTGACCTACCTTTGAGAAAAATCCATGCATTTAACTTCCTAGTTTACTTCAGAGATGGAGTGTGGAAACAGGCGCTTCAACCCACCAAGTCCATGTCGACCACCTGTACATTAGTTCTATCCTACACACTAGGAATAATTTACAGAAGCCAATTAACCTACAAACCTGCATGTCTTTGGAATGTGGGCGGAAAGCGGAGCACCCGGAAAAACCCATGCAATCACAATAGACAGCAGACAATAGACAATAGGGTGCAGGAGTAGGCCATTCGGCCCTTTGAGCCAGCACCGCCATTCAATGTGATCATGGCTGATCATCCATACTCAGTACCCCGTTCCTGCCTTCTCCCCATATCCCCTGACTCCGCTATCTTTAAGAGCCCTATCTAGCCCTCTGTTGAAACTATCCAGAGAACCGGCCTCCACCGCCCTCGAGAATTCCACAGACTCACAACTCTCTGTGTGAAAAAGTGTTTCCTCATCTCCGTTCTAAATGGCCTACCCCTTATTCTTAAACTATGGCCCCTGGTTCTATGCTCCCCCAACATCGGGAACATGTTTCCTGCCTCTAGCGTGTCCAAACCCTTAATAATCCCTTATGTTTCAATGAGACCCCCTCTCAGCCTTCTAAACTCCAGAGTATAGAAGCTCAGCCGCTCCATTCTCGCAGCATATGAGAGTCCCGCCATCCCGGGAATGAACCTTGCAAACTTACGCTGCACTCCCCCAATAACAAGAAATTTGGAGACTAAAACTGCACACAATACTCCAAGTATGGTCTCACTAGGGCTCTGTACAACTGCAGAAGGACCTCTTAGCTCCTATACACCTCTTGTTATGAAGGCCAACATGCCAATCGCTTGCTTCACTGCCAAGGGGGAACGTACAAACTCACAGGGAGAACGTACAAACTCGGTACAGACAGCACGCATTGTCAGGATCAAATCCGGATCTCTGGCACGGTAAAGGGCCCGTCCCACTTTCACGACCTCTGCCGAGTTTGCCCTTGACTCGTACTCGCAGCGTGGTCGTCACAAGGTCGTAGGAGGTCATAGGAGGTTGTAGGTAGGTCGTAAGAGGTTGTGATGCTAGTCGTAGGTACTCGTGGCAATAAGTAGGTCGGGGCATTTTTTCTAGCATGAAGAAAAATGTCCTTGAGTAAAAAAGGTGGTGAATTATGTCGTGAAAGTGGGACAGGCCCTTTAGGCAGCAAGCCTACCACTGCGCCACACCCAATCTATTCCCTTCATGGTTTTATAATCTTGATAACTTCAGTAAAATCACCCCTCAGTCTCATATGCTCCAATCAATAAAGTGCTGGCCTGCCCAATCTCTCCCTATAGCTCAGGGAGCAGCATAAATCTTCTGCCCACTTCCCAGCTTAATGCCAATTTTCCTACAGCAGAAAGATCAAAACTGGACACAATTTGTACATGGCTCAGGTAGCAATTCAGAGATTATTACCTTCTTGTTTCTGATTTTCAATTTGGTGCCTAGTTGTTCAAATTCCTTTATCTGAACCTCTTTCCTCGTCCTACCTACTCTGGGGACTCTCGATCCTCGTGACAGAGAACAGTATCAATGCCCCTAACTCTACTATCCTCCCAGGTTATATTAAAGATAATCCCATGAGAATTTTACAGGTACCTTAAGGAAAAAAGGGTAACCAGAGAGAGAAAGGGGCCTATTAGGAATCTAAGCAGTCAACTCTGTGTGGGGCCACTGGCGATGGCCAAGTTTCATAACGTGTATTTCCCCTCGTGGAGAAAGACATGAGGACTGGGGAACTTAGACCAGTCAATAGAAGCATCTTGAGGGCAATCAGTAATATGGTCAAAAAGATGCCGAAGGTCTCCTCTTGAGGGTGAATGAAGGTGGACAAATCTCCCTGGCCTGGCCAGTTATATCCAAGGACACTGTGGGAAGCTAGAGACAAAATTGCGGGATCATCATTAAATATGGGCGAGGTTCTGGAAGACTGGAGGGTGACAACTGTTGTGCCTCTATTATTGTCTGTAGAGAAAGCCTGGGAACTACAGGCTAACATCTGTGATTGGAGAATATACTGAGGGATCAGATATCAATTCATTTAGATGGATAGTGGCTGATTAGGGATGGTCAGCATGGTTTAGTACATGGGAGATCGTGTATCATAAATCTGATTTAGTTTTTTGAGGTGCAACCAAGGAGGCTAATGAGGGCAATCTGCATATATTGTACTTTTCTTAGTTTAGTTCAAGTCAAGTCAAACAAACTTTATTGTCATTTAGAAATACATTGATATATGCAGTTCCAAACGAAATTCCGTTGCATTTGGCTCCCTGTGCAACACGATAAATTAACAGAAGGATAGACATGGATAAAATGGATAAAAAGGATAAAGGGATAAATAGACAATGGTGGCAGCCCATTACATGGCATTCAGGAGTCTGATGGCTCGTGGGAAGAAGCTGTTGCAGAACCTTGATGTTCTGCTCCTTATGCTGCGATATCTTTTCCCCGAGGGCAGCAGAGTGAACAGTCCGTGATGGAGATGTGTGGGGTCTTTTATAATACTGCTGGCCTTAGACACGCAACGTTTGGCCACAATATCCCCGATTGAGGGGAGAGAGGTCCCGATGATTTTTTCTGCTGTCCTCACCACTCTCTGCACAGACTTCCAGTCGGAGGCTCTACAGTCCCCAAACCAGACAGTGATACAGCTGGTCAAAATACTCTCTATGGTGCCCCTGTAGAAAGTAGTGAGGATGGGATGGGGGAGATGAGCTCTTCTCATCTGGCGCAGAAAGTGCAACCGCTGCTGCGCTCTCTTAACTGTTGATGAGATGTTATTCGACCTGGTCAGAATGTTAGTGATCTGCACCCCCAGGAACTTTGTGCTACTGACCACCTCCACATCGCTGTCATTGATGTGAAGTGGTGTGGGACTGTGCCGGGTTTTCCTGAAGTCGACGATAACCTCCTTTGTTTTTTCGACATTCAGGATCAGGTTGTTCGTATTGCACCAGTCCACCAGTTGTTTCACCTCCTCCCGTAAGCCAGCTCATTGTCGTCCCTGATGAGGCCCACCACTGTTGTGTCATCTGCGTACTTCATGATGTGGTTTGTACTAAACCTGGCACAACAGTCGTGAGTCATCAGGGTGAACAGCAGAGGACTCAGGACACAGCCCTGAGGGGAGCCGGTGCTCAGAGAGATGGTGTTGGAGGTGTTATTTCCAACCCTCACAGACTGGGGTCTGTCAGTGAGGAAGTCCAGTAGCCAGTTACACATGGGGGTGCCGAGGCCCAATGGAACCAGTTTGCTTATCAGGTGCTGGGGGATAATGGTGTTGAATGCTGAACTGAAATCCACGAACAGCATTCGCACATAGGTGTTTTTCTCCTCTAAATGTTCCAGGCTCAGATGGAGTACGGAGGATATAGCGTCCTCCGTGGAGCGGTTTGGCCTGTAAGCAAACTGGTATGGCTCAAGTGTGGAGGGGAGTCTGGAGGTGATGTGGTCCCTGACCAGCCTCTCGAAGCACTTCATCATTATGGGGGTGAGTGCTACAGGGCGGTAGTCGTTGAGACATTGGATTGGAGATACAGTGTGGAAACAAGCCCTTCGATCCACTGAGTCCGTGCCGACCAGCGATCTCCGCACATTAACACTACCCTACGCACACTAGGGAACATTTTACACTTACACCAAGCCAATTAACCTACAAATCTGTATGGCTTTGGAGTGTGGGAGGAAACCGAATATCTCGGAGAAAACCCACGCAGGTCAAGTTCAAGTTCAAGTTCACATTTATTATCACATGCATCACGGTACAGTGACATTTGAGTTACCGTACAGCCATATGAATAAAAAGAACACAATAGAGGATAGAATTTAACATAAACATCCCCACACAGTGGAATCAACATTTCCCACTGTGAGGGAAGGCAATAAAGTTCAGTCATCTTCCTCTTTGTTCACCCGTGGTCGGGGACTTTAAACCCTCCGCAGTCACCGCTAAGCACGGCCTGATGTACAGGTCTTCTCGCCAGGATGATCTAAACTCCGGCGTCGGAACGGATCAGAACACACTCTGCGGCTTTAACCCCAAGTTTCCGAATCGGCCGCTTCTTACCGGGGAACGTGGCTTCCGAAGTCCACGGGCCGAGCTGGATGGAGCTCCAACACTGGTGATCCTCGGCAAGGGATAGCCCCGCTCCGCGATGTTAAAGTCAGCACCGTGCCCGCGGCTAGAAGCTCCGCAGACCACAGCTTCACGGGGTTAAAGTCAGCAAGCCCAACGCACCGGAGCACCAACGCTGGCGATCCCCGGCAAGATATCGGCCCGCTTCGCAATTTGTAATTCAGAGCTGCGCCCGCTGCTGAAACTCTGGGCCGGTCTGCGGTAGGAAAGGCCGTGCCAATCCAGTTTGTAGACGGCAGGGGGGGGGGAGGCGAAGATGCAACACGGAAAAAAGACGTAGCTCTGTCCAGGTAAGTGACTGAAAAATGGTTTCCCCCTATTCCCCCCACCACCCTGCACGTAAGACATCCTAAGAAACATTAAAACATACATTTAGACACACTAAAAATAACAAAAAGAGTGAAAGGACTAACGAGCTGCTGGTGAGGCAGCTACTATGGGGAGAACATATAAACTCTGTTCAGACAGCACCCAGAGTCAGGCCCAAACCAAGGTCTCTGGCGCTGCAAGCGCTGTAAGGCAGCAACTCTACCGCTGCACCACCGTGCCGTTTATATATATATATATATATGCTTTGGCAAGGCATTTGACATGGTTCGTACGGTGGACTGCTCTGGAAGGTTAGATCGCATGGGATCCAAGGAGAGTCAGCTGGATAGAAAATTGGCTTCATGGAAGGAAGCATAGGGTGATGGTGGAAGGATGTGCAGGATGGAACTGCAGATGCTGGTTTATACCAAAGATAGACACAAAATGCTAGAATAACTCAAAAGGTCAGGCAGCATCTCTGGAGAAAAGGAATAGGTGATGTTTTGGGTCGGAATCCTTCTTCAAAACCATTCTTTGGAGGTGGATGGTGGAAAGGTGATGTTTTGGATTGGAGGCTTGTGATGAGTGGTGTGCCTCAGGGTTCGGTGCTGGGTCCATTGTGGTTTATCATCTATATGAATTTGGATGACACCGTACAAGGCATGATTAGTAAGCTTGCAGATGATACTGAAGTGGGTGCTATGGTAGATGTTGAAGATGATTGTCAATAATTGCAGCACGATCTTGATCGGTTGGGCGGGTGGGCTGAGTAATGGCTACTGGAGTTTAATACAGAGAAGTGTGAGGTATTGGATGATCGGTGCTGATAATATGGAGGTGTACAAAATCATGAGGGGAATGCATAGGGTGGAGAAACAGAGACTTTTACCCAGAGTAGAGGAATTTAGGTCTGGAGGGCAGTGCCTTTGAAGTGAGTGGGAAAATAATTAATAGCAACCTGAGGGGCAACTTTTTTACAGAAAGGGTGATAGGTATATGGAGCAATCTGCCTGATGAGGTAGTTGAGGCAGGTACTATCACAATATTTAAGAAACCTTTAGACAGGTCGGATAGGTTTAGCGGGACATATGCTAAACACATGCCAGTAGGATTAGTGAGGATAGGGCATGCTGGTCAGCGTGGGCTGAAGGACCTGTTTTCATGCTGTGTGACTATATGGGGCAAAGATAGGGTGCATGTCTTTTCACCAAAGATGGAGACTCCAATTCCACAGAGCATGGGTTTAGGTTGAGAGAGGAAAGATTTAAAGGGTATCTGAGTGACAACATTTTCACATGAAGTGTGATGGGTGTATAGAACGAGCTGTCAGAGGAGGCGAGTCTACAGTATAGATAATGTTGATGTTTTATGGGTACATGGATATTGAAGGTTTAGAGAGTTCTGGGCCAGGGTCAGGTGAATGGGACTAGTTTAGATCGGCATCCTGGCATGGCATGGACAAGTTAGTGTAAAGCATCTGTTTCTGTGCCGTATGAATCTACAACTCTGAGACATTTTTATTTATGTGGTGCCAATGAATATATGTAATACAAAAGGAATCTCTTGGATGCCTGTCATACTGAGGATGCTGAAGACTTGTGCCCACTAGTAAAGTAGCCAGATTAAAACTATCAGGTCTATTAATAGTTTTATATACGTGATTGAAATAAATGATAAACAGCAATGGGCCCACTTGATCAAATTCATTAGTTTAGTTTAGTTTACAAATACAGCATGGAAATGGGCCCTTTGTCCCAGCTAGTCAGTGCACACAAATGATCCCTGCACATTAACACTATCCAGGCATACATGGGATAATTTTACAGTTATATCAAGCCAATTAACCCACTAACGTCTACGTCTTTGGAGTGCGGGAGGAGACTGAAGATCTCGGAGAAAACCCACGCAGAATGTCACGGGCAGAATGTACAAACTCCGTACAGACAGCACCCATAGTCAGGCTTTCTGAAGCGACAGTATGGGTGTCGTGGGCCGAAGGGACTTGTTTCCAGAGGGCTAGTATGGACATTGTGGGCCGAATGGATTCTTGGGCTGGCAGCTCAGTCACTCACGCCTGGTG
The DNA here is from genome assembly GCA_963514005.1 of Raja brachyura. The sequence continues at coordinate 4,553,442 of OY740784.1, forward strand.
GGCTGGCAGCTCAGTCACTCAGGCCTGGTGGGCTGGCAGCTCAGTCATTCAGGCTTGGTGGACTGGCAGCTCAGTCACTCAGGGCTGGTGGGCTGGCAGTTCACTCATGGCTATTCCTTGAAATTCCATTTCAAGCAGAGTGCAGGCCAACAAATTCAAATGCAATTCCATACCGTTTGGGCTTTATACTCCGGCCCCCCACCCCCTCCCCCCGACCTCCCTTGAAGGGGTGTTACCTGCATAATGGTGATTGACAGGTGAGAGGACTAATCAGCTGATCTCAAGATTTTTTTAACAATTTTTTATTTTTCATCAATCGGAAAAATCTTCGGGGCTGCCTCAGCGGAGGAGGACTGTGAGTTAGATGGCCAAATATCACAGCGATATGCGGTAGCTTTTTGTACTAAAATCAATATACAGCGCAGACAGGAAGAGGTCAAGATGAGCCTTTTAGTTATATAGATGTCAACATGATTGGATGGATTTTTGACAGAAGTATGTCGTCAGGGGCTGAAATGGCTATTCAGAGACACTTCCTCTCATTCACACCTGTACACGCTATATTCAAATACCATGCAAACTGTTAATTTGTTTTCTCCAGCTGAGGCAGAGGAAAAGGCAATTCCCAAATATTGTCACGGTGTTGAAGACTAGATGTTTGAGGGAAAAAACATACAATTTAGTTGTTAACACCCAACATTGACTAAAGTGTCAATTCTGTGGTTGGCTGGAACTTCAAATGTAAAATTACTTAATGGTTTGAAAATTACATACATTACAGGTAATGAAAATCATTCAGTTTAATGTTCCGGCAATCAAAGTGAAGTGGAATTCACCAAGGAATTCCACTAATTAAATGAAAAGAGAATGTATTGAAAATAATCAGAAGGTCAGGTAGTAGCTGTGGAAGAAACTATTATTTTCTATTCCATTAATGACCCTTAATATGATCGTTAATATCCTGAGGCGGAAGTACGTCCTTATTGATATGTAAACTGTGAGAACTGCATCTGCTGCAAGGAATTGAGAGAAACGAAGGAAAAACTTGCAGAATTGAAACGAGGACCAAAGGAAATATGTTCAACTAGGGCGGCATGGTGGCGCAGCGGTAGAGTTGCTGCCTTACAGTGTCGGAGACCCGGGTTCGATCCTACTATGGGTGCTTGACTGTACGGAGTTTGTACGTTCTCCCCGTGGGTTTTCTCCGGGTGCTTCGGTTTCCTCCCACAGGCCAATGAGCTATACGTTTGTAGGTCAATTGGCTTCGGTAAAAATTGTAACTTGTCCTGGGTGTTTGTAGGATAGTGTTTTACTGTGCGGGGATCGCTGGTTGGTGTGGGTTGTTTCTGTACTGTATTTCTAAACTAAACCAAACTAAACAGTAAACTTTCTCGGTTATACCTGCGCAGGGTGTTACGAGGACTTCAGATTCCCCGTGACAGGAAGATGACAACAGATTGCAGTAAGCGTCAATGGCATTGGCGGGTCTTCCTGTCACACGGGACAAATATAGATGAGGGTGGTCACTCATTCATTCGTCATCGTTGAAAACATAAGTGACGCAGTGGCGCTGGTTTCTGAGGACGGTGACGGACGCACGACACATCTCTGTCCTCCAGTTCCTGCGGACTTCCGCCGCTGGAAGTATAGGATTTTGGTGCGTGTGCTTTATCATCGTTCCTTACAATGCCGTATACGACAGTGATCGCAACTTCTACTGAAGTGTGGATGGCCGTTGTCTCGCTAGGAGCTCATACGCCCTTTGACAGGTCTTGTTTTTGGTCCTGCTGGGGGTCCACAGCCCCTCCTCACCTGGCAAACCAGGTGGGGGAGACGGTTTAGTCGCCGACTATCCGACCATGGGGCAGGTAGCACGGGATTACATGGTACCCGTGGCGGGGGGAACTCCCCCCCGACCCCACATGAAGGTGGTGGCAGACAGAAGAGGCCATTGGTGTCGGCGAGCAGGCTGTGGGCTTTCATCCCAAACCCTCTGAGAAGATCGGGGGTTACACAAAAAGCTGGAGAAACTCAGCGGGTGCAGCAGCATCTAAGGAGCGAAGGAGATAGGCGACGTTTCGGGTCGAGACCCTTCTTCAGACTGGTCAGGGATCAGGGAAACGAGAGATATAGACGGTGATGTGGAGAGATAAAGAACAATGAATGAAAGATATGCAAAAAAGTATCGAAGATAAAGGAAACAGGCCATTGTAAGCTGTTTGTAGTGTGAAAATGAGAAGCTAGTGCGACTTGTGAAAATGAGAAGACCTCCCGACCTCCCGGTGGCTCAGCACTTCAACTCCCCCTCCCATTCCGTATCCGACCTCTCGGTCCTGGGCCTCCTTCATGGCCAGAGTGAGCAACACCGCAAATTGGAGGAACAGCACCTCATATTCCGCTTGGGGAGTCTGCATCCTCTGGGCTTGAACATTGAATTTTCAGAAACGACATCTCCTCTGAGAAGGGGGGTTACACAAAAAGCTGGAATAACTCAGCGGGTGCAGCAGTATCTAAGGAGCGAAGGAGATAGGCGACGTTTCGGGTCGAGACCCTTCTTCAGAGTCCACTGCGATATCTCCTCTAAGAAGATCTGCAGGTTCCACGGTCGGGTATAGGAGATGCTTCGGCACACAGAGGTGACTGTGGGAGAGAAGGGTGCAGCACCTTCTCTGTGTTCATGGAGTCGGCTGGATTGCAGTCGGAGGATTGCATTGATCAGGCACCACTGGAGGCACCACAGTGGTCGAATGCTTGAATCGGACGTAGCCTGCAGTGGCATGCTGCGGAGGAGCAGTGGTGGAGGAAACCAATAGCATCGCCTGGCCTACCGACTCCAGCAACTCCAACCCAGAGCCATAACCAAGACAACCACCCTTTAAGGCTGAGATAAGACTATATGTTTTTAAGAGCTTTGAAAATCGGATACATGATGATGCCGGAAAAGTGGCGAATCTTGTGCCCTGCTGCACAGTTATATACCAGGTCAGAGACTGGCACAGCAAGGGGTGAGGTTACAGGGCTATAAGGTCATAAGGTTATAAGTGATAGGAGCAGAATGAGGCCATTATGTCAATCAAGCCTATTCCACCATTCAATCATGGCTGATCTATCTCTGCCTCCTAACCCCATTCTCCTGCCTTCTTCCCATAAACTCTGACACGCGTACTAATCAAGAATCTATCTATCTCTGCCATAAAAATATCCATTGATTTGGACTCCACAGCCTTCTGTGGCAAAGAATTCCACAGATTCACTACCCTCTGACTTAAGAAATTCCTCCCCATCTCCTTCCTAAAGAAATGTCCTTTAATTCTGAGGCTATGACTGTCAGATCGTCGCCTCGATCCGAACGTAATAAACACGTTTCAAGGCCACGGAACGTAAACGCTTTGGTTTATTCATCCGCCGTTCCTTTACATCCTGGCAACATGTGTCCTCTAACCTTTCTGACCGATAGTAACACCTGGCACATTTAAAGACAACATTAGTTACTATGACATTGACCTCCAGTCCTGGACTCTCTCACCAGTGGAAACGTCCTCTCCACATCCACTCTATCCAAGCCTTTCACATTTCTGTACATTTCAATGAGGTCCCCCCTCACCCTTGGAAACACCAGCGAGTACAGGCCCAGTGCCGTCAAATGCTCATCATATGTTAACCCACTGGTTCCTGGGATCATTCTTGTAAACCTCCTCGGGACCCTCTCCAGAGCCAGCACATCCTTCCTTAGATGTGATGTCCAAATTTGCTCACAGTGATCCAAATGCTGCCTGACCAGCGCCTTATAGAGCCTCAGCATTACATCACTGTTTTTGGCTTCTAGCCCTCTTGAAATAAATGCTAGCATTGTGTTTGCCTTCTTTACTGCTGATTTGACTTGCAGATTAATTTTTCGGGAGTCCTGCACCAGCACTCCCAAGTCCCTTTACACCTCCAATTTCAGGATTATCTCTCCGTTTCGAAAATAGTCTATACATTTTCTCACACTACCAAAATTTATTACTTTGCTGCACTATATTCCATCTGCCACTTCTCTGCCCACTCTCCCAACCTGTCCATATGAAGAAAGACTGGATAGACTCGGTCTTGTACTTGCTTGAATTTAGAATATTGAGGGGGGATCTTATGGAAACGTACAAAATTCTTAAGAGGTTGGACAGGCTAGATGCAGGAAGATTGTTCCCGATGTTGGGGAACTCCAGAACAAGGGGTCACAGTTTAAGGATAAGGGGGAAGTCTTTTAGGACCGAGATGAGAAGATCATTTTTCACACAGAGAGTGGTGAGTCTGTGGAATTCTCTGCCACAGAGGGTAGTTGAGGCCAGTTCATTGGCTATATTTAAGAGGGAGTTAGATGTGGCCCTTGTGCCTAAGGGGATCAGAGGGTATGGAGAGAAGGCAGGTACAGGATACTGAGTTGCATGATCAGCCATGATCATATTGAATGGTGGTGCAGGCTCGAAGGGCCGAATGGCCTACTCCTGCACCTATTTTCTATGATTCTATGATTCTGCAGAGTCCCTGCTTTCTCTACACTAACTGCCCCTCCACTTATTTTGTATCATCTGCAAACCTGGCCACAAAACCTCCAATCCCCTCATCCAAATCATTAATATGCAACGTGAAGAGTAGCAGCCCCATCATCGAGCCCTGCGTAACTCCGCTAGTCACTGGCAGACAACTTGAAAAAAAAACCTTTATTGCCACTCCTTGCCTTCTGCCATCCAGCCAGCCTGCTATCCATGCTAGTATCTGCCATTTGATACCATGGGCACTCATCTTCCTTAGCAGCCTCACATGTGGCACCTTATCAAAGGGTTTCTGAAAATTTATGTGAACAACATTCACTGACTCTCGGGTACCCTCGATTCTCCAGCATCTGCAGTTCCTTCTTTAACAATCCACTGACTCTCCTTTGTCTGCCCTGCTATTTACTTCTTCGAAGAATTCCAGCAGATTTGTCAGGCAAGACCTCCCCTTCACAAAACCTTGCCTATTTTATCAGAAACTTCTCAGTACTGCGTAACCTCATCCTTTATAATGGATTCTAATATCATACCAACCACTGGTCAGGCTAACCAATCTAGAGTTCCCAATATTCTGCTTTGCTCCCTTTTTGTAATTCTGTAACCACTCCTAACTCTAATGATTCTTGAAATATCGCTATTAATGCCTCCACAATCTCTACAGTCACCTCTTTCAGAACCCTAAGGTGCAGTCCATCTGGTCCAGGTGATTCATCCACCTTCAGCCCTTTCAGCTTCCTAAGCACCTTCTCCCTAGTAATAGCCACTCCACTAACTCCCACCCCCTGACTCTCTTGAACTTCAGGCACGTTGCTGGTGTCTTCCACTGTGAGGTTGATGCAAAAAAGTTATTCAACTCATCTGCCATTTCTTTATTCCCCATTATCACTTCTCCTGCATCATTTTTCAGTGGTCCAACTTTCACTCTTACCTCTTTCTTACTCTATATAACTGAAGAATCTCTTGCTATCATCTTTTATATTATTAGGTAGCTTACCTTTGTATTTCACATACTATTACAACCATACTACACACAATACTAACTCCAGAATTGCCTTTTCCCTGGTAGGCTCCAGTACAAGCTGCTCAAAGAATCCATCTCAGAAGCACTCTATACATTCCCTTTCTTGTGGTCCAGTACCAACCTGATGTTCCCAGTCTACCTGCATGTTGAAATCTACCATGACCACTGTAGCAGTGCTTTCTGAATGTCCAGGTACACTACATCCACTGGCTCTCTCTTGTCCATTTTACTTGTAACATCCTCTAAATATTCCAGAAGATTAGTCAATCATGATTTCCCCTTCGTAAATCCATGCTGACTCGGACCGGTGTCGTTATTTCATCTTTTATAATTGACTCCAGCATCTTCCCCACCACCGATGTCAGGCTATCTGGTCTATAATTCCCTGTTTTTTCTCTCCCGCCTTTCTTAAAAAGTGGGATAACATTAGCTGCCTTCCAATCCACAGTAACTGATCCTAAATCTATAGAACATGGAAAAATGATCACTAATGCATCCACAATTTCTAGAGCTACTTCCTTAAGTACCCGGGGATGCAAACCATCAGGCCCTGGGGATTTATCAGCCTCCAGTCCCATCAGTCTACCCTTTTCCTGCCTAATGTGAATGTTCTTCAGTTCCTCCATCACCCTAGATCCTCTGGCCACTACTGTATCAGGGAAATTGTTTGTGTCTTCCTTAGTGAAGACAGATCCAAACTACCTGTTCAACTGATGCGCCATTTCCTTGTTCCTGATAATAAATTCACCAGTTTCAGTCTTCAAGGGTCCAACTTTGCTCTGAACTATTTTTTTCCTCGGAGGCAGAGGTTACCCTGCACCTCCTCTAACCTCATCTACTGCATCCGATGTTGTCGGTGACAACTTCTCTACATCGGCGAGACTAAGCGCAGGTTTGGCGATTGCTTTCCTGAACACCTCCGCTCAGTCCGTCTTAACCAACCTAATCACCCGGTTGCTCAGCACTTCAACTTCCCCTCCCATTCCCAATCTGACCTTTCTGTCCTGGGCCTCCTCCATTGCCAGAGAGAGTCCCAGCGCAAATTGGAGAAACGGCACCTCATATTTCGCTTGGGTAGTTTGCACCCCAGCGGTATGAACGTTGACTTCTCCAATTTGAGATAGCTCTTGCTTTCTTTCTACTTCCCCTCCCCCTTCCCAGTTCTCCCACAAGTCCTACTGTCTCCGTTTTCTTCCTTCCCCCCGACATCAGTCTGAAGAAGGGTCTCAACCCGAAACGTCGCCTATTCCTTATCTCCTTAGATGCTGCCTCACCCGCTGAGTTTCTCCAGCATTTTTTCTCTACCTTCCATTGTTCCAGCATCTGCAGTCCTTTCTTAAACATCTACTTCTTGCTACCCATTCTCTGAAAGCCTTCCTTTGTAAATAAGTTAGAAAGCAATAGGGACAGGTGAGACAGCATTGGTTAGAAGTGGTTGCATGAGCAGGCTGGTGTAACGCTACAGTGATTACATCCAGTTGCTGAGAGCAAAGTGAAAATTGTTTTTTTTTTACCACTGAGACTTTAGCAGTTTTTCCCGGTTAGCACCTTAAATTGGCAATTGGCTCAATGGATTAACCTGAACCACAGACAGAATCTCATGACAGATTTCTGATTACTAAATAAATGTGAACTTCACTGGCTTGAAATGCCAGCCCCCCAATGTATCTCCCTATCCATTTGTTCCAATCTGTTCCTTACTTATACTCAGCGACACACAGTAGTCTCGGCTGTATTGGCTGCATTGGTATATACTAGGGGTTCCAACTTTCTCAATCCCAAATAAGGGACAAAAGGTCAAGACAAGGGGCAAACTCCCGACGGCAGAAAGTACAGAAGGCCTTCGTCGAGTCACCGCTGACGGGCTTAACCCACGTCTTTTCTGCTTCCCATTGCTCGTTATAGCTGCGCAGTCTTTTCTTTTTTGCAGGTTTATCCATATTTGCACATGCCAAACTGACCGAACAACACCAGATGTTACTGAAACATTGTTTTGGCAGGAATTGGCACGATATAGCGTACAACTGATGCGCCTAAGGGAGCCTATGAATGGATGACAGGTGAATCACTCGTGCGTGGCGTAAACAACACATGCAACACGCACGCCCGCTGTTGTATCAGTTCTAGGATCTGGCTGTAAGCATGCCCTCAGGTGATTACAGATGCTCCTCGACTTACGATGCTTCCACTTACGATATTGCAACTTTACGATGGTGCAAATGCGATACATATTCAGGCTAAACCATATTTCACTAGCTTGGCCTTGTGGCAGCATTGGGCTGCATTGAATGCTTTACTGTGTCATTAAAATTTCTTTCCTGTTGTATATTTAGATTTACACCTGCTCTGTTTAGCAGGCACACTGGCTCGCCTGAGCTGGCTTGTTAAGGGCCTGTCCCACTTAGACTATTTTTTAGGCCACTATAGGCAAATAGTCTGTCTCCACATGGGTGTCGCCTGTATGGTCGTGAGTAGTCTCCTCAGTCGCCCAAAGAGTCGTAGCGTTTTTCTGGTTGCCGCTGGATTTTCACATTTTTCGGCGACAGTCGGTGACAGTGGGTTGACGCCAATGAGCGTAGCTTGACTTCTCCTGACGTAGGAGCTGTGTTAGGTTGTCATAGCCAGGTAACGTAGGTTGTCGCCGCTGCTGACTTTGGTGAATTCTATTGGCGACTACCAACGTCAACCTAAGTCAACCGGCGACGGGTACCGACGACTGAATTGTCTTAATTTGTCTTCACTTGTTGCCAACAGGGTCATAGCTTGTCGCAGGTGGACGAAGGTTGACTTTGGTTGTCGTAGATTGTCGCCTGTGTGGTCATAGGTTGTCGTAGGTGTGGTCGTAGGTGGACGACCTAATGGATCGCCGTTTGTTGGCAGCTTGACATCAGGTGGTAGGTTGTCGTAGGCATTGTCGTAGTGCGGTCCAGTCACCATTTTTTTGGTGACCTGCTACGGCTATGATGGTCGCCGGCAGTCGCCTAAAAAAACGTCCAAGTGGGACAGGCCCTTTAGTAGCTAACGCTAGCATGTGCATTTTCTCTCCTATTTATCTTGATGTAAGGTCGATTGAGTCAGTTTTGTATGCGAGGTATCTGAGCTGAGGGGAGAGGGAGAGGGAGAGGGAGAGAGAGGGAGAGAGAGGGAGAGAGAGGGAGGGAGAGGGAGGGAGAGGAAGGGAGAGGGAGGGAGAGAGAGAGGGGGAGAGAGAGGGAGAGAGAGGGAATGCAGTGGAGGCGAGCTTCAGGAGCAAAGAAGAGGCTTGGCGTACGGCGAGATTTTGCAGGGGGATAAGAGAACCGTGTTAGCCTTTCCGTGGGAGGAAGGGATGAGGGAGGGACTTGTGAGGAACCTTGCAGGGGGCAAGATGGACATCGAACTGCAACAGATCTGATGAGCCGTTTGATAATATCTCAGAGCTGCTACCTGCTGTGACCATTGTCCATGTGTTCACTCCTGCGGAGGCTGGCACTCGGGAGATTTAAAGGGTGCTCAGGGAATTGGTGAGCACCCCGACTGAACAGGGGCGGTGATGGGAGTGGGAGTGGGGGTGGGGATGGGGATGGGATGGGAGGTTGAGACACGCCGGATAGATTTCATAATTAAAACGTGGACATTAAAAAGATTCCCAGAGGCAGAGGACTGAGAGGGAGGGGGAGAGGGGTGGGGGGGGGGGGGAACAATCCCGGAGAATGAAAACCCACAAGTGCCCAGCGGTCCAACCCTGAGCACACTGGTAATGGTAGGTCAAGTGCATTAAATGCATTTTCGACTTACGTTATTTTCACTTTACCGGGTTTATTGGAACATAACCCCATCATAAGTTAAGGAGCACCTGTTAGTAGCAATCAATTATGGGACAAGGGCGGTCCCGTATGGGACAAACCAATGTAGCCCAATATACGGGATGTCCTGGCTAATACGGGACAGTCATTGGAAATACAGGGACGTTGCAGTAAACCAGAGTGAGGGGTAACTTAAAGCATATGGCATTGGGGGTTCAGTATTGATGTGGATAGAGAACTGGCTGGCAAACAGGAAGCAAAGAGTAGGAGTAAACGGGTCGTTTTCACAATGGCAGGCAGTGACTACTGGGGTACCGCAAGGCTCAGTGCTGGGACCCCAGCTATTTACAATATACATAAATGATCTGGATGAGGGAATTGAAGGCAATATCTCCAAGTTTGCGGATGACACTAAGCTGGGGGGCAGTGTTAGCTGTGAGGAGGATGCTAGGAGACTGCAAGGTGACTTGGATAGGCTGGGTGAGTGGGCAAATGTTTGGCAGATGCAGTATAATGTGGATAAACATGAGGTTATCCACTTTGATGGCAAAAATAGGAAAACAGACTATTATCTAAATGGAGGCCGATTAGGAAAAGGGGAGATGCAGCGTGACCTGGGTGTCATGGTACACCAGTCATTGAAAGTAGGCATGCAGGTACAGCAGGCAGTGAAGAAAGCCAATGGTATGTTAGCTTTCATAGCAAAAGGATTTGAGTATAGGAGCAGGGAGGTTCTACTTCAGTTGTATAGGGTCTTGGTGAGGCCACACCTGGAGTATTGCGTACAGTTCTGGTCTCCAAATCTGAGGAAGGACATTATTGCCATAGAGGGAGTGCAGAGAAGGTTCACCAGACTGATTCCTGGGATGTCAGGACTGTCTTATGAACAAAGACTGCATAGACTCGGTTTATACTCTCTAGAATTTAGGAGATTGAGAGGGGATCTTATAGAAACTTACAAAATTCTTAAGGGGTTGGACAGGCTAGATGCAGGAAGATTGTTCCCGATGTTGGGGAGGTCCAGGACAAGGGGTCACAGCTTAAGGATAAGGGGGAAATCCTTTAGGACCGAGATGAGAAGGAATTTTTTCACACAGAGAGTGGTGGGTCTCTGGAACTCTCTGCCACAGAGGGTAGTTGAGGCCAGTTCATTGGCTATATTTAAGAGGGAGTTAGATGTGACCCTTGTGGCTAAGGGGATCAGAGGGTATGGAGAGAAGGCAGGTACGGGATACTGAGTTGGATGATCAGCCATGATCATATTGAATGGCGGTGCAGGCTCGAAGGGCCGAATGGCGTACTCCTGCACCTAATTTCTATGTTTCTATGTTTCTATGTAACAAAGAAATGCAGATGCCGGTTTACAAATAAAAACATAGAGTGCAAGAGTAACTCAGCTACTTCTGCACTTCATGTTTCTTTGTGTAAAACAGCATCTGCTTTTCCTTGTTTCCCTTCTCTCTGGTTTACTACAACTGTAACTGAGTTACTCCAGCACCCTGTGCCTCTCGTGGTAAACTGGTTATGTTATTCTGTTAACTACTCATTCATTGATATCTTATAAATATAACAACCAGGATGTTAGGGAATATTGCGTATTACCCGGAGTCTCTCTGCTGCTTTTTGGCGTATTACGGTGACTTGCTTTGGCAAATATGATTGTTTAGAACTGTCACTTCAAAAGTAAAGTCATATCTCCTGCCTGGATGATGCCTCCCTCTCGCATCCAGATGGAAAACAAGAGCTCTGATGTTTGCCAGAGACATCCCCCTGAGATCTTGTATCATCTGACTGCTGCAGCTGTATTTCTGTGTCTGCATTTGGTCTCCCGGACTGTGTCTCCTTGCTTCGCCCGCTCAGGCACCAGATAATTTCATTTTCCCAAGTTAAGTGGCTGTCCCACTTGGGCGACCTAATTGGCGAGTTTAGCAGAGTTTGAAAAAATGACATGTCGAAGACCTCCATCGACAATGTGGAAGACCTCCTCGCACCTCCTTCAACTATGTTGGAGACCAGCTTCAACTAGCTACGACTAGGTATGACTAACTTCAGGAAAATTGGACATCGAATAGTGGAGAGTGAAGCCGACCTCCTTCGACCTCCCTTCCACTATGATGCAGATTTTCTACGACTACCTTCGACTACCCTCGATTACCAACGACTAACATACCGACCTGCTACGACTTACTACAACTAAACCTATGAGTAAGAAAAGTATCGATTTTTTCTGTGGCAACCTTATTTTACTCGTGGGCATTTTTTTAACACGTTGAAAAAAATACCGCAACCTAGCTGAGGCTTTGAGTACGCGGAGACGACTCTCGAGCATGAAGGAGAGTTCTGCAGACCTGCTACGGCCTCGTGTCGACCATGCTGCGAGTATGAGTCGAGGGCAAACTGGCCAGAACTTGCGGATTAGGTCACCCAAGTGGGACAGGCCCTTGAGAAAATCTTCCTACCCATTGATTATGATTTCTCTGAAATTAATTTCTGCACATGGCATCTACCCTCGGACTAGATTCACTGATGACCCAAACAATAAACAAAGATCTGGTAGAATTTTATCACCAACTTCCACCCTGTCCTCCAATTCACTAGTACTTTTGCAGCCGCCTCCCTATCCTTTCTTGATCTCTCAACCTCTATCACAGGAGACAGTCTATCAGTTCACATCTATTATTGACTCACACAGTTACTGGACTGCACCTCCTCCTGTGTGTCTCTTGCAAAGAGACTATTCCCTCCTCTCAATGTTTCCATCTCAGCCGCATCAGCTGCCATGATTACGTTTTCCATTCTAGGACATTTGAGATGCCCTCTTTCTTCCAAAAATGTGGTTTCCTCCCTGCTGCCCTCGCCCGCGTCTCCTCTGTGCCCCGTCCTTCTGCTCTAGTTCTCCTTCCTCCCCAGATGGAATAAGAATAGAGTTCCCCTGGTCCTTGCCTCTTACCCCATCAGCCAATGCATCCAACACATCATTCCCTGACATTTCTGCCACCTTCAACGTTATCCCACCACCAGTCCCATCTTCCCAACCCCACCCTTTTCCTCTTTCCACACAGACCTATTTCTCCGCAACTCCTTGGTTCACTCATCCATTCTCATCCAAGCTACCCTATCCCCAGGCACTTTTCCCGGCAGCCATAGGAGGTGCATACCTGTCCCTACACCTCCTCCATCATATCTATCCAAAGATTCCAACAGACCTTTCAAGTGAGATATCCTCGAACCTCACCTACAGCATGTGGTGCTCCCGATATTGCCTCATCTACATCATTGATACTAAGCATTGACTGGGCAACCATTTTGCCGAACACTTATATTCAATCCATCAAGGCCTGCTGGACCTTCCAGATGCCAACCATTTTGACTCCCCTTCCCATTCCCATGCTAACCTCTCTATCCTGGTCCTCCTACATTGCCAGAGTGAGGTCACACGTCAACTGGTGGAACAGGACCTCATATCCCGCCTGAGTAGAGTACAGCCTAACAGTGTGAATATTGATTTCTCTAATTTTACATAAGCAAACAACAAACTGTTCTCATCAGTTCATTTTGTTCCCTTCCCCTCTTCCTACATCTCCTTATCTCACATCTTTTGTCTGGCCTTTGCTCCACCATGTGTGAGTCTAATCCAACTGTATCCAACTATCACTTGCCACACATTGTCCCAGGTGACGGAGAAAGGGTGCCGATCGGAAACATTGTTTCTCCTATCACTCTATGGATGCCTCCTGACCCGCTGTGTTCCTCCAGTACTTTGCGTTTTGCACCAACCTCAGGTTAATTTGTATGAGAGGCGGAGACTAGAGTTCATATTTTAGTAGGTTTGCTTACATGTGAGGTGAGAGTGAAAGTAGAAGGAAGAGATGCAGTAGATTTGAGAAGGACCAAATAAATGTTACCCTATTTTGATAAGGGTCTTCTCTTCAGCATTCATTTCAAAAGGGTTTGGAATTACTTAGATGTTTCTGTTACACAATAGAAAGTCCTCCTGGTTAATGTATGGCTTTTTATTTTAATGTTCTCAGCTCCTCAACGAGCCATTCCCAGTACTTCATAGTACCTCATAATAAAAGACCAAATGCTCCACTTGTGTGCTTTGGACGTCTAAGCCCCCCACATCTATGAGGGACCTCATTGAAATGTACAGAATAGTGAAAGCCTTGGATAGAGTGGATGTGGAGAGGATGTTTCCACGAGTGAGAGAGTCTAGGATGAGAGGTCATAGCCTCAGAATTAAAGGACATTCTTTTAAAAGGAGATGAGGAGGAATTTCTTCAGTCAGAGGGTGGCGAACCTGTGGAATTCTTTGCCACAGAAGACTGTGGAGGCCAAGTCAGTGGATAGTTTTAAGGCAGAGTTGATAGATTCTTGATTAATACGGGTGTCAAAGGTTATGTGGAGAAGTAGGAGAATGGGGTTAGGAGGGAGAGATGGATCAGAAATGATTGAATGGTGGAGTAGACATGGGGGCCGGATAGTCTGCTCCTGCTCCTATCACTTATGATCTTATGATCTTATGATCTACTATACATACTGACCTTTGTATAAAGTATTTGGACACAATTAGGACAGTACAGTGGTGTACGGGTAAAGTTGCTGCCTTACAACGGCAGAGCCCCAGGTTCGATCCTGACCCAGGGTGCTGTCTGTACAGAGTTTTTATGTTCTCCCTGTGACTGCGTGGGTTTTCTCCTGGTGCTCCTGTTTCCTCCCACATTGCAAAGACGTGTAGGTTTGTAGTTTAATTACCTTCCGTAAATTGTTCGGAGTGTGTAGGATAGAATGTGTAGGATGGTGTGCGGGTGATCATTGGTCGATGCAGACTCAGCCCTGTATCTCTACACTACACTAAACTGAACTAAACAAGCTCTTTATAACTTGCTGCTGAATTAAACCCTGGAGAGATTTTACACTTAAAATTTAACATTATTTGTTAATGTTATGTTTTTTTATAAAGGTGGTGCTAGTATAAGACTCGTGTAACTTGTAAAGATATCACAAGTAATCACCAATGAAACAAAATAAAAGCTTAAACCACGTACTGGGATTAGAGTGTAGACAATTTCATATTATTTCCAGCTGATTTCCTGGTTCTTCAATAAGAGCTTCCACATCACGACAGTCCTTCATTTAACCCTCCAGCTATGCCATTTGGCAGATGGCCCGTGTTTATAAACATACATTAATAAAAACATCTGGTTGACTAATATTTTATATTAAAAGGTGATAGTGATGGATCAACTGCGATATTTTGGCAACAGAAGTTAATGTCTTATCAGGTTTTCCAACAGTGGAAGCAAATTGTTCACTGAAATATAAGTGCAGAAAGACTGGAAGTGCATTCAAAACTGTAAATTTGCTCATAGTGCATTTTTTTGCAGTTGATTTCCATCTAAAATAAATGACTTAAACTTCCATTGTGACATATGTAGAATCGAGAAGTCACACGAACAGAGCCCCAGAAATCCGCTATTAGTTTTGTGCAGTGGAAAAAAATGGTAGCTGTTATAAATCAAAAATTAATCCATTACCAAAAGCCCTACTTCCCACTACATGCACATTAATTCCTTTTATTATATGTCTAAGAAGAAAATGAATTCCATGTAGGTTAAATAAATGAACACATCATTTACCTTCTATCGTTTTTAATGTATTAAATACAATATATCATGCAATAGTTATAAATATATAGACCAATTAGACAATAACATCAGGTACATTAGCAGTAAGCCTTCTCAGCAATTCATCATTGTCGAGGATGATTTGCTTCCATTCTGCTTTTGTGGGTTCTGATAGAGTTGAACAGTCCCAAGTGAAGACCACATGCTCTCTATGATGCAGTAGGCATGCAGATTGTTTAGGATGTCATGTGTTTTGTTTTCCCATATGTGCTTGGCCTCTGCTCAGTCTCGTTCAAGACACTTCTAGTGGCTTTTGGTTTCTCGTGTGCATTCAGTGACAGCTATGACAGTCTTCGTGCCTGGGGTGGGGTTTCACTGGCTGTGTTAAACTGTCTGTACACTGCACTCCACCAGACCAAAGTACTGAAAGACTGTGCTCAGGACCATGTTGATGCTCCAGTTTTGTCCTATTATCCAAAGATACATGAGTTGGTAGGCTAACTACCTCCTAGTGTGTAGGTGAGTAATAAAATCGGGAGGATTGAAGAGATGATGAGCAGAATAGTAAGATTAAATGAGAACTTACCAGTTTTAACTTTGATCTTGATTTTATAAGGAGTTATGTTGGTGATTACGTGAAGAAGCCCAGCCAGACCGCATGCGCGTCAATCTTCAAAGCAACGGTATGAAATCACAGATAACCAAAAATCGAAGTAAACATAGTAAGATTAACAACATGAGAACTACCAGATGACCTTTGTGAGAGAGGGGTGGGCGTGGAGGGCACGTAATCACCAACGTAACTCCTCATAAAATCAAGATCAAACTTCAAACTGATAACTTCTCGTTTAATCTTACTATTTTATTTCGGAGTCACGTGAGTGATTCCGTGAAGGGTTCAAAGCCCTGTGATTTCATGCCACAGATCCAAATCTCAGCGTCTCACTGCATCGATTGACTCAGGATGAGTGAATAATCAAAAAATGCATTAAGCATGACATTGATTCAATGTTAATAAATAAATCAATAGCAACCCCTGTATCTCAGGGGAGGCTAAAGTGGACGCAAAACAAAATTGGCAAAACCCCGGGTCAGTAACCGGCCTAAAATTTATTCAGTTGCCCATCCTGCGGTTGCGAGGATATGATTGATGGGAATGTCCATTGCCCTGGCCGCTGACGTTGATGCTGCCCTGGTGGAATGAAATATACAATCGTCAGTGTTAATACCTGCATAACCCAGAACCTGCTGCAGCCACCTCGAAATAGTCTGAACCGACCTTCCTTTGTGTGGTTGTTTGTTTCTTAATAAACAATGCTGATTCCACACTTCTTAGGATTCTGGTGGCCTTGATATAATATAGCAAGCCTGCCACCCCACATAGACGTGAGTCCGTGGGGTATTCGAAAAATGATCTTAAATCCTGCCACCCCTGGTCTGCTCTGCCTGTGTAGATCAGAAATGTAAAATGTAATGGCACCTGCAGCCAATTTCATCCTATCTAGACACAGCGTTTGCAACGTTTGCCCTCATTGTGCTGATATTAGTGTCATGACTAAGGATGTAGCTGGGACCCCTTGGTGAAGTAATGTTAACACATTTTCAATATCCAAACTGCATATTCTTGTAGTGGGAGAACTTGTGTCAAGATCTCTTTTACAACTCGATATCCGGGGTTGAACCCGACAGAGTAGTTCCCTTTTGTTGCAGCTGTAGTGGCTCTATAACTGAATTATTGTAAAAGTCCATTTAAGAATGAACTGGAAGACGTCAGTAATCTGTACCGTATTAAATTTAACATTAACATTTAAACAAAACCACTTTCAATCCCCTCAATAGGAATGTACTGCTTTTTTGGATGCTATCCCTGTACTCTGCAGTGAGCACATCCATGGCTTGTTTTGACAACCTGAGCCGTAAGTCAATCCATTCAGAATGTGTAAGTCAATAATTGTTTTATTATGCAGAGGCCGGTTTCCTGAACCACAGTTTGAACCAGCAAAGTTTTTGTTTTTTAGAATAACCGTATACCATTGTATTATTATGCCTGACGAACGCAGGCAACGTGGCTGCTTAGCCAGTCCGACAGTACGAAACCTAAAGCAAGGTCTTGCTGACTGTTTTAAGATCCGACTAATGAGGCAAAATGGAGGAAGACATAAAAGAACATTCCTCCTTTTTGTAGCAAAAATGTATTTCTCCGCACTGTTGTCCCCCATATTTTTGCAATCAATGAATAAACATGAACCAACATGTCAATATTCGATGTACCATTGAGCCATACTTTCACAATACTTTGAAATCCAATACCTATTCTGTGTTGTCATCGATCTGAACTGGATGATACACCAGTGGCAAAGGAGAATAGGTAAATTATTACAGGAACTTTTACTTGATTGCCATGTGACTAACATATGCCACCACCGTAGTGTAGCAACTTGAAGTTGAGCATGTAGTTTCAGTATATTCGCTCAATAGCCCCTTACCCATGGGATGCATTTAATGTATATATTTAGCTGATACCAACAACTGAAGAATTGGTAACTCGCGCAAATCTCCACTACCTCCAACTAGAGATGGTATTCGGAACTTCTCACTTTAGAGCCCTAGCATTAGTTTGTAATAACTGAATTCGACCGACCAAACTACTGGAGCAATGCTGAATACTGTTTGTTCATCATTGTGACAGAGGTAGCTTCAGCTGATAATAGTATAAAGTCGTTAACAATGGTTTGCATGTCCTGTGAGAGGTCGCTACTTTGCACGATATCAGTTCCTTGATTTGCACAGCTGAAACACAGCTACTATATTGCCAATTACACTTGATGAAATAGAAGTCAGTTTTATAACAGGTTGCTAATAACTCCAATCTCTTGCCACAGGGTGGAGTCATAGGCTAATTAATAGTTAAAGGTAAATCCCAATGACCAACAACCAGTGCAATGTTTTACTGTTATTAGTACATTTATATTGTCTTTGATAACCTCTGTAATGGGAACTGCATATAATGGATCTTTGAGAGACTTATGAATCTGTAGGCCGACAATGTCACAAATGAAACAGCCCTGTCCCAGGCGCTGCTGGCGCGGCTCTCCATAGGCCGGCGCTTTCATACATGAAGCAGCCCAGCCAGGCGCTGCTGGCGCAACCTGTCCCATAGGCCCATGCTATTACAATACATTACAATACAATACCATTTATTGTCATTTGAATCTCATTGAGGTTCAAACGAAATTTGGTTTCTGCAGTCATACAAAAGAACCAAGACAAGACACAATTTACACAAACATCCATCACAGTGAATCTCCTCCTCACTGTGATGGAAGGCAATGTCTTATCTGTCCCATGCAGTCCGCATTCTCCTCCCGATGTCAGAGTCAAAGCCTCCGGCGGGCGATGGTAAATAAGTCCCGCAACCATTAAGGCCGCGCTGGGCGATGCAAGGCCCCGCTCCGGGTCTTGATGTTGGAGCCCCCAGCGGGCCCTAGCAAGTCCCGCGGCCATTAAAGCCGGGCCGGGCGATGCAAGGCTGCTCTCCGGGTCTTGATGTTGGAGCCCCCGGTGGGCGCTAGCAAGTCCCGCGGCCATTAAAGTCGCGCTGGGCGATGTAAGGCCCTGCTCCAGGTCACTTTCAACCCCGCATCTCAGGCAGGAGAAGTTGCCGCCGCGGGAACTCCAAAAAACGGTCTCCCACCAGGGACCCGCTAGCTCCCGGTGTTACCGTCCACCGGCCTGCAGCTGGAGCCTCCGAATCTCCGGGGTCGGGCAGCAGCAGCGCGCCACCACAGCTCCTCCCGTTCCGAACTCGGCCAGCTCCACGATGTTCAGTGGTCTGCAGCTCCGCGACTGGAGCCCCAGGTCCGGTTGGAGGCCGCTCCACGGTGCTAGGCCCCAACGGCAACGGAGACCCGATGGAGAAAAGGTCGGGTCCCCCGTACAGGGAAAAGATTCAAAAAGTTTTCCACACCCCGCCCCCCCCGCACCCCCCACACATATCCAACTAAAAAAAAACACTAACTAACTCAAACGGGACAAAACATTTTTTAAAAGACAGACGGACTGCAGAGGCCGCTGCGACGAGAGTCGGGCCGCCCACCGGAACTATTACACATGAAGCAGCCCTATCCCAGGCGCTGCTGGCGTGGCCTGTCCCATCGGCCCGCGCTATTACAGTATATGCTCACTAAATCAAATTTGTAGTGTAGAGCTTCACCTGTGAAGGGTTAAAGCAATTTTAACCCTTCACAGCAACTTTTTTGACCTTTAACTTTGACTTTAACTTTTGATTTTAAGAAAAAACACTATAACATGCATGTAAACTTTATTATTAGAGAAAAATCCTTGAAACCCGACTCACCCGAGTCCAATAGGGCTGAACGAGTCCTTTCTTCACCAATTTTACTCCCTGCCTGGGGACCGATGTCTGGGAGCCGCTGACCGCACTGTCAGCGACTCTGGCGTTACTTCCTTGCCACTCCACGGCATCCCCGCAGGCTGGAAGCCACCGACTGCCTTGTCAGCGGCTGCTTATCTCACAACCCGATCTTTTGCCGGTTATCCGCTTCCGTAGTCGGACCGGGGGTTTCCCCACAGTCCATAACCCGCTCACTCAGCCCAGCGAATTCTCCCCGTTATCTGCCACAGGGCAAGGCATCACTGGGATCCTCATCAACAACCTCCTGCAAGTGGCTGAAGATCTATGTTATACATAGAAACATAGAACATAGAAACATAGAAATTAGATGCAGGAGTAGGCCATTCGGCCATTCGGCCTGCACCGCCATTCAATATGATCATGGCTGATCATCCAACTCAGTATCCCGTACCTGCCTTCTCTCCATACGAGAAATTTTGCCCGAACAGTCTGTGACCCATAGCACTGTGGCCAATAGTGCTATATTTAGAATCCATAGGGCTGCAGCCGACAGCTCTTTGTTTAAATTCCTACACATTAAGCCGACAGCGCTCAGTTTAAACCTTTGCATGCCAAACCGGCAGCGCTGTGTGTATTACCTTTACGAGTCAAGTCTGCAGCGCTGTGTGTATTGATTTGTGCATCAAGTCTGTAGCACTGTGTATTGCTTTATGTGCCAGTCTGTGGCTGATAGTGTATTGTTCCTAAAGCGGGGCCTGGCTGGGATGCAGTCCCCTGCCATTGGTTATAGTTTGAGTTTGGGAGCAGCACTATTGGCCAGGACTTACCGGCGGTTATTTCAACAGCTGATTTCTTACCTGTACAAAGGCAAGCGCCTGGAAATCAGAAGTTAGCTAAGGGCCTGTCCCACTTGCACGTGATTGCGTGCGTTTGGCGTGACCAAACGGAAGCAGAGTTCACGCGAAGTTCGTGCTACGTATGCACTAAATACGCACTAAGTATGCGCGTGATGTCATTTGCGTCATACCTACCAATCGGCTGGGCAGGAGGCGGGCCGTCTGAATTTGGGCATTGCACAGCGTCGGGTGGTGACGTCATCATGCAATGCCATGCCGGGCAGTGATGTCATCGTGCAATGCCACGCGTTAGGCGTACGCCGTCAAGACGCTGTGTACGCCGTCAAGACGCTGCATGCAACATCAAGTCGCTGCGTATAACCACAATGCGCCTGCGTGTCGACAGGCTGTTGGCGCGCAAAGATTTCGCCACTGCCAGAACTTCAGAGCCCCGCGCGATGTCGGGACCAGCCCCGCACAACTCCGCGCTTCTAAGTGGGACCGGCCCTACACGGCCATACGGTGCCCGTATGCCTCAAGTGACCACGAGGTTGCGTAATGTGCGAGCCGAGGTCGCTTAAGTGGGACAGGCCCTTTAATGTACGAGAGGGGAGTCACGATCAGAGCCGTGGACAGAGGCAGAGAGAAAGAGAGTGAGAGAGAGCGGTGGCCTGCTGTAAAACTAACCCCGCAACATACCAAGACAAGTATTGTTTTTGTTCTCTCTTGCCAATGAAACTGATTTGTAACTAAACAGACAAGGGAGCCGTTTTCAGTTCTACTAGTCAGATCCTTGAACTGTTCCATTGTAACAATCTGCTCCCTGCATTGCAACATAGACATCAACTTCACCATTCAGCAACTACACGAGGCATCATGGGCATCAACATGAAACATTCATTCAGCTTTTGTCTGCACAGATGCTGCCTGATACATTCAATATTCTCAGCTGTTTTCAGTTAATGCAAAAGGAAGGCTAGGTGGTCTCTGGTCTGAAGAAGGGTCTTGACCCCAAACGTCACCCCTTCCTTTTCTCCAGAGATGCTGCCTGTCCCGCTGAGTTACTCCACCATTTTGTGTCTATCTTCTGGTCATTCTTTCTTCTCCCTACTGTTGTGCAGAAGATACTGAAGCTTAAAAGTGTGCATCAACTTCTGAATGGTCCTCCTAAATGGCAAGGTGCATTCAGATACACTTGTATCTCATTATGGATATTGGACATTGCCTCTGAAACGGTTGCATGATATTTCTGAGAAATATATTCTGCATTCTATATCTTTCCTTTAGCTCGATCTATTGTACTTGTGCTTGGCTTGATTGTATAGTGTTATCTGATTCGATAGCATGAAACACAACGCGTTTTCCTGTACGTCAGAGCAGGTGACAATAATAAACCTAATCCAAAATCTATCGGAAAACAGCTCATTAACATTGAAGATAGACATAAAACTCTGGAGTTAAGGGCCTGTCCCATCAGCATGCAACTCTATGCAATGAGCGCGACCTAACATGGATGCTTGAGTCGTCCGGCGTCGCGGGGCCGGTCCCACTTCGATCACCGGAGCCGTGCGGAATTGTGCGGAGTTCGTCCCGACATCGCGCGGGGCTCCGAAAAACTGACTGTGTTCAAAGATTCCATGTGGCAACGGCTTGTCGGCTCGCAGTCGCCTCGACGCATTACACACCGTCTCGACGTCGTGCTTCCGTGACCCTCTCTGTAGGTGCCTCCGTGACCCTCTATGTGTGTGGCTCCGTGGCCCTCTGTGTGTGTGTGCCTCTGTGTCCCTCTCTGTGGTGCCCCTCTCTGTCCTGGCGAACTTACCTTAAGACTTTGCTCCAAGTTCGCCTCACTTTGCACCGCGTTGCGCCACTCACTCGACCTCCGCACAGCCCTCGCTGCCGGTTTGGTCGCGCTTGCCGCATGCAGGCGCATGCTGGTGGGAACGGCCCTGTACAGGGGATCACCCGACCTCCGCGCGGCCCCCGCTTCTAGTTTGATTGCACTCATCGCATGGAGTCGGATGCTGGTAGGACAGGCCCTTAACTCAGCAGGACCGGCAGCATCTCTGGATAGAAAGAACGGGGCGCTTCATTTGTCCACACAAAATGTTTCATCTGATAATGATTGAACTTTAATTCTATGAACTGCAGATGCTGGTTTAAACTGAAGATAGACACAAAAAAGCTGGAGCAACTCAGCGGGCCAGGGCGCATCTCTGGAGAAAAGGAATAGGTGACATTTCAGGTCTGAAAATGGATCTTGTCCAAAACATCACCTATTCTTTTTCACCAGAGATGCTGTCTGACCCGTTAAGTTACTCCAGCTTTTTTTGTCAATCTTTCAACTTAAATTGTATCTGCATTGTTCTACCCATCTTAGTAACTGATCAATTTCTTCCTGTAGGCTAAGCCTACTCTCCTCCCTGTGTCAATACTACCAATGTTACAACATTTGTAAGCTTCCCGCATTTGCCACCTACATTCTCATCCAAATTACCAATGTATATAACAAAAATGTGGCACAACGATGCAGCTGGCAGAGCCATGGTCTCACGCCTCCAGTGACCCAGGTTAATTCCTGACATTAAGTGCCTTCTTTGTGGAGTTTGCACAATCTCCCTGTGATCACGTGGTTCCCGTTGGCCACACTGGTTTCTTCCAACAGCCCGAAGTTGTGCAGATTAGCAGGGATATTGGCTACTGGAAATTGCCTATTATGCACAATTCAGTGGTAGAATTTGGTGACAGGGGTTCAGGTGGATGGAGAGTTGATGGGAACATGGGGAGGATCAAATAGCATTAATGTAACATTGCTGTAAATGGATGCTTGGTGATTAGTGCTGACATGTGATCAAATGGAATGTTTCCATGCTGTGCTACTCTATGAATCTAAAGACCACAAGAGCCCCAGACCAATCCCTGTGGTCGGCCAATGATTACAGGCTTCCAAAACGATAACAAACCTTCACCATCAGCCGCTGGTTCCTATTAATTGCTGAAATCTCACATCCTTCCAATAATTAAATAAATGACCAAGATCAAGTGTAAATCAACCAAACCATTTATTCTGCCCTTGGTGTGAAATCAATAGAAACACTTACGGTAAGTTATTTGGTTTTTATCTCACTGTGATAATTAAAAGACTGCTGCTCAATTGTGGACTAACTAGTAATTCTGGTCAGCTCGATTTCAAGGAGAGCAGCCATGGATTCTGTTTTTTCTACATTTTTCTCGGCAATTCTTAAAGCTAAGTGTAGGTATGTTACAAAACTTACCTTGAGCAGCGCTGCAGTTCTGCCGCTCCCCGTGTGCGTGACTTTGGCGCCTTTCAGAGGGGGGCGGGCTTAAAGTGCCGTTTTTCTGCAGACTGGGAAAATCGATCCATGTCGGGCGATTTTGTTGCGGCAGAAAAATCGCTCCAACATTTCATTCATGAAGGTATTTTTAAATTACGCTAGATTATTTATTAACTAGAGTAATTTAAAAATCACCTTCAAAAGCTGTGAGCGCCGACAACGGGAAGGATTTTGCGTAGGGGAGAAAAAAAGGTACACAGTTTATTTTTATATTAAAAGTTGTTTTTTAGGGAGGCTTTAATCACATTTTCAAGTTGCGAAATGGGGTCCAAAAAAATGTATGAACCAACAGTATTTTTCCTCCCGACTTCACCGCAAACCGCAACGTTCCAATCCACCGCATTCCACTAAAACCCACTCGCTAGCTGATTTAAATGGCCATTAATTTACAGGCATTAAACACTAAATTCCTTCCATTTGGCCTAGAAATTCATGAAAATGAGATTTAAAAATTATGCTATATTGTGGATTATTGTGTGAATGTTATTTGGACACTTAGGCAATTAAAAAAAAGTTTATCTTTTCTTAAGAAATGGATAGATGTTTCGATCTCCTCATTGAATTTTGTAATCAGCTACAATTAGATAACTAACTAATTATATGCTTTAATTTCAGGTCATCCAAGTAAGATTGTTTCATATTTGTTTCAGAATGCTTCAATCTATAATAACTGAAAATGTCATTGAGTTCTCTTAATTTTTAAGAAAGTTATGGGCTTTTGACTATTCTAGATCACAGAACTTCTTTTTCTGCTTTATATGATGGGATAAATTGCAGACTTGATTTTTAAAATCTCAAAATTTTGTAACATTGCTACCAAGTGTTTTCAAGTCAAGAGAGTTTATTGTCATGTGTCCCAGATAGGACAATGACATTCTTGCTTGCTGCAGCACAACAGAATGTTGTGCGCATAAATACAGATCAGATTAGTGTGCCCATATTTCATAGAATGTATATATACACACATAAATAAACAGATAAAGTGCAATAGGCTGTTATAGTTCAGAGTTTGTTTGAAGTTGTGTTTAATAGTCTGACGGCTGTGAGGAAGAAGCTGTTCCTGAACCTGGATATTGCAGATTTCAGCCTTCTACTGATGGCAGTGGAGAGATGAGTGTGTGGCCAGGTTCGTGTGGGTCCTTGATGATGCTGTCAGCCTTTTTGAGGCAGCGCCTGCGATAGATCCCCTCAATGGTAGGGAGGTCAGAGCCGATGATGGACTGGGCAGTGTTTACAACTTTTGCAGCCTTTTCCGCTCATGGACGCTCACGTTGCCGTACCAAGCCACGATGCAACCGGTCAGCAAGCTCTCTACTGTGCACCTGTAGAAGTTAGAGAGAGTCCTCCTTGACATACCAACTCTCTGTAATCTTCTCAGGAAGTAGAGGCGCCGATGTGCTTTCTTTATGATTGCATCAGTGTGCTGGGACCAGGAGAGATCTTCGGAAATATGCACGCTCAGGAATAGTAAGATTGAACGAGAACTTGCCAGTTCGAAGGTTGATCTTTATTTTATGAGGAGTCGAAGTGAGGGATTTCGTGAAGAGCCCGCCGGCGCGCATGCCCGACATACTTCAAAGTAGCGGCGTGGAATCACAGAACCAACAATAGAAATGACCTTGCATAGTATGATTGAATTGACTAAGATTACCAGATGAAGGTGATTGAGGGTTGGGCGAGGAGGGCACGAAATCCCTCACTTCGACTCCTCATAAAATAAAGATCAACCTTCGAACTGGCAAGTTCTCGTTCAATCTTACTATTTCATTTCGGAGTCACGTGAGTGACTTCGTGAAGACTTCAAAGCTTCTGTGATTACACGCCCTGGACCACGTCCATGCTGACACACCACTACCAGGGATGGATGGGAGGAACAAACTTGCTCAATAGTTCATACTGCAAAACAAGAGCATATTTATTAATAACAAATCAAAAACCCCTCATGCGGGGACATCTCCACGTTCTTGACCTGCATTCAGCACGGCTTCTGCGAACTGTAGAGGAGCAGCAACAGGCTTGTTATAAAAACGCTGGAACACAGCTTCATGCGCCCATCCTGCTGTGGCGAGAATTTGGTCCATGGGCACCTCCATGACCCTCGCCGCTGACGTCGATGCAGCCCTGGTGGAATGAGACTTGAACACATTAGTGTCGATACCTGACTTACCCAAGACGACTCGAAGCCACCTGGATATCGTCTGGACTGTCACTCGATGATGAGATCTCTTATGAGTGACAAGCAGGTATCTCTCCATTCCTCTGATGCGTGCCGTCACCTTGACATAGTGGCGGATATGTGAGGCTAAACATAGCCTAGCATCTGCGGGGTATGCCGGGAACTTCAGCTGCAGCCCTGTGCACCCAAGTCTATGCTGCTTTAGTAGCTCGTCAATGAAAAAGACTACTTCTGTAGGGGTAGATGTCATTCTGTCGACACGAAGTTTGTGTAGTGTCTGCACCCTCTGAGCTGAAGTCAGCGCTAGTAACATCACCAGCTTCATGGTGAGTTGGTCCAGTTGGAGCCCTTCCATGGGAGACCACGTCCTGAGCAGGGTTAATACGTCCCTGACAGCCCAGGTGATATTATAGCGTGGTGTAGGCGGATTCATATTGAATATACCCCGCATGAGCCTGGACACTAGCCTGTTGGATCCTACCCCAATCTTGAGGTAGAATGATAGCGCACTTCTGGCGCTGTTGATGGCACTGTAACTTAAGTGTTCATCATGGTGCAACCCCGCGAGGAATTCCAGGACGTCGGTTATTGTCACGTCATCGTACGTGATGCGAGAGCGGCTGCAGTAGGCTTCCCACTTCTTAATATGCGAGCGGTATCTTCGCCTTATGGACTCTCGACACGACGCCCCGATGGTATCCATGGTCCGAGCCTAGAGGCCGTATTGGACTAACGGCCTGTTCAGAACCTGCAAGCCAACAAATTTAAATAGCCATGGCAGGGATGTGGCTCCCCTGAGACAGGGTGAGTAACCAATTGTGGGCAACCCTTCAAAAGGACCCAAGGTTCGTTGAGCATGTCAAAGACCACCGGATGCCAAGGCTGTGTGGGCCAGTCGGGTATAATAAGGATGCCCTTGGCAGCATCTGCCTGAATCTTTCGCAATACCCGACTGATGAGGCAAAACGGAGGGAAGGCATAGAAAAACCAATTCCCCCAGTCCAGCGAGAATGCATCTAGCGCTATTGCCCCAGGATCTGGTTCCCATGAAACGTAGGCTGGTACCTGATGGTTTAACCGTGACGCAAAAAGGTCAATGTCCGGTTTACCTAATTTGGCTGTGACTTTAGAAAAAATCTCAGGATGCAACATCCATTCAATGTTGTCATTAAATTTGCGTGACCTGGTGTCCGCCACAGTATTAAGCTCACCTGGCAAATAGGTAGCCGAAATCTAAATGTCTCTTTGAACACACCAGAGCCAAATTGAGTTAGCCAATTTGTCACACGAAACTGACCTGGTACCACCCATATGGTTTAAATATGCCACAGCTGTGGTGTTGTCTATTTGGAGACGGACGTGTGCTCCAACAAGCTTGGAACAATATGCACGAAGTCCGTGGAATGCTGCCAGCAACTCCAAATAGTTAATCCCTTGAGTCAACAACATCGATGCCTCAAGGGTTTCCCATCTGCCCCCACAACTAGAGCAATTATCAGTAGCTCCCCAGCCATTGGAGCTTGCGTCAGTTTGTAAATATACCACCGGATTAGCCTCCCTAACAGGCTTAAATGAGTTGCTAATGTGACACACCCACCATTGCAACTCAGTTATCGCTTGGGACGGCAGCTGCATTGATCGATCGTAATGACCAGCGTTCCGTTTTAATGCAATAATTTTAGCTCTTTGCAAATTCTGATAATGCAAAGGTCCATATCGTGCTGCCGGAAACAAAGCCACTAGCTTGCCAATTACTGTGGCTGTATGCCGAATCGATGGTATATTGGTGCCAATTAAATCTCTGCACACCTGAGTGACTTCCTCAATTTTGTTAATTGGTATAGTTATCCTCATGCTCATTGAGTTCACCGTGAACCCTAGGTAATTAATTACCTGGGCAGGGCAGAACTTCGATTTCTCTGGATGGACAATGAACCCTAATTGTTGAAATATATTGACAGCAGCTGCAACACCCTGTTCAGCCAATTGCAGGGTGTGGCCCACAATAAAGACATCATCTAAATAGGCCATAACTATATGATGTCGTTGTCTCAAATAAGCCATGATTGGCTTCACCAATTTAGTGAACAATCTAGGGGCTGTAGTGAGCCCATTAGGCAAAGCCTTATATTGCCAAAGTTGCCCCATCCAGATAAATTTCAAAAACCTTCTATCATCTTTCTGGATGGATACTGAATAATATGCATCCCTTAAATCAATGCATGCCATAAAGCAGCCATGAGAAATCAATGATTTGGCTGTTTCAAACGTATCCATTTTAAAATGAGTATATGTTACAAACGTATTCAAACGGGTTAGATCAATAATGACACGACAGCCTCCATCCTTCTTAGGTCTAGTAAATCTGTTCGAAACAAATTCAATTGGCTCATGCATCGTTTTCTCAATCACACCCTTCTGTTCCAGACTTAAAATTTCCTTATAACCTGCTGCCTGTTCTGCAGCAGACAATTTGAACGTACGACCAGGCATGTGCTGGGATGGAGGAATGTCGCCTTTAATAAACTCAATTTTATGCCCCTGAATATTCCGCAACACATACTCATCACCAGTAAAATTACCCCATGCACCCAAAAACAACCGTAAACGACCACCAACATGGGAAGTTAAACAGAGAGAAAAAAGAGAACCAGACCCCCTCACCTCCGTGGTTACCGGCGGTCCTTGACACGTGTGGGTGGCCGTGGAGGTGCTGGGTTGGCTTGAGGGCGCGGCGTCTTCGATTTCCACAAAGGTCTCTGCCGACCCTGTCCTAAAAAAGACCCTTGGTGCTGGTTCTGGTGCTGTTGTCGTTGTGGAGCTAGAGGGTGAGTCCTCGTCGAGGCACTGGCCGACCTTCGTGAGCGAATGTATGGAGCTTTTGAGCCTGACGGTGTGGGGGCACTCTGAGAGCGCATGATCCCCCCGTTTTGGCTTGTTCGTCAAGTTCTTTGACTCTCTTCGAGAGGTCCTCACCAAAGAGCTGACGGGGCGGCGGCGGCGGCGGTGGTTTGCACAATCCTGCAAACTTCGGGTTGAGTGCTGGGCGGATGCTGTTTTTGCGAAACCCGTTGATTTCGTGCTGGGTCGCGCACAATAAGGCCAGAGCATCTTCCTGGTCCAAATTCAGTTCGTCCCCGTCCACCGACCGCGCAAAGGCGGTAATACCGGCCGTGAGGAGTTTCAGGATCCGCTGCAATTTTAGCTCCTGTTGACGGATAGCCGCACTGATGTTGCCCCATATTGGCGTATTAACCACAGGCACGTTCAGGGAGTTGCAGTTTGATGGAGCCTTGTGACGGCTCATAGCCTGGATGAGGACTTCTTCCTGCAGCACCTGATTATTGAGAAAGTCCACTGTGGCCGCCAGCTTTGTATTTAGAGGAAGACCTGCCGTATGTGGGGCCGCGAATTTGGTCGCCACGTCCAAGAGTTCCTCCGCTGGCACCTCCAACGGAGGTGGTAAAGGATCCACCAGAACCTCCTCCTCCTGCTGCTCCAGGCTGATAGTAGATGTTGGTGAAGACGCCCTGTGCCTGTTGCTGCCCTGCTGTTGTTGACGTTGAAGCAGGAGCTCCAGCAGCCGCTCCATACGGTCAATACGCCCTTCACCCTGAACACTCAGGTGGTCGGAGTCCTCCGGCTCTGAAAAGAAAACTGGGCTCCTGTCATCGGCCCGCACCTCGTCGAGGCCCTGCCGCTGCCGGTAGTTGTCGCTAACAGCCGCCGAGGCGAAACTGCGCGATTCCTGCGCGGGCGTGTTCAACCGCCTCCGTTTAGCGGGAGCTGAAGCCGCTGCCACTAAGGGCACTTGCGGCGAAGTGTCGGCACCAGCCGAAGCATGGCTGCCTGGGGCCCGCGCAGTCTTGCCGGCTGCCCACATCGTGGACGTTGCCGACGCATGGTCTCGCCCACCCATCCATGGGGGGCTCGGCAACCGTGACGAGACCCGACTCGACCGACCCGTCCCGGCGTCGAGAGTCGGGGTGTGCCGGCTGGACCTCACAGCCGCCCCGGGTCTCGCCCTGGAACCTGACCGCTCCTCCGTGACAGGCAATGCCTTAGCCCTAACAGGGTTAGGCTTCTGGGCTCCTGCCCTCCCCCTTCTCGGAGGGCTGAGTGGAACAGGCCGTGCAACGGCACGTGCCCTGCTCGAGGCCGCCAGCGAGCCCGCTGACGACCTGACTGCCATGGCAGGGTCCCCCTGCTCTGGCGGCACACCACACTCTTCCTCGTCGAACTCCTCCGAGCTGTGGTGTGCTGGCGGATCTGGACCTGTGAACACAGGGCTTACCCACATCTCCGCCTGAGTCCCGGCCTGCGCTGCAGGTACTGCCGATGGTAACGGCCCCGGAACTGTTGACCGGCGAACACGTCCTGACGTCCTCCGGCCCTTCGAACTCCCATCCATGTCCTTGCTGCAAGACATAACCAGACAACAAGGACCACCAACTAAAGGTAGAATACTTACCTCCGTGGCCCCTTATGAAGGGCTGGCGAGGAGCGCGCTCCACCGCCAGCCGTCACAGCAATGCGTTACGACGATATGTCGAGCATGCGCGCCGGCGGGCTCTTCACGAAGTCACTCACGTGACTCAGAAATAAAATTTGAAGTTCTTGACCCTTTCCACCATTGACCTGTTGATAGAAACGGGACTGTAGCTCCCCATCCTACCCCTTCCAAAGTCCACAATCAGTTCCTTGGTTTTGCTAGTGTTGAAGGCCAAGTTGTTGTGCTGGCACCATTTGGTTAATCGGTCGATCTCACTTCTATACTCTGACTCGGCCCCATGAGTGATACGTCCCACAACTGTGGTGTTATCGGCAAACTTGATGGTGGAGTTCGCACTATGTCTGGCTGCGCAGTCATGAGTATAGAGTCGGTACAGCAGGGGGCTGAGCACGCAGCCTTGAGGTGCTCCCGTGCTGATTGTTATCGAGGATGACACATTTTCACCAATATGGACAGACTGTGGTCTGTGAATGAGGAAGTCGAGGATCCAATTGCAGTGAGATGCGCCGAGACCCAGATCAGAGAGCTTAGTAACCAGCTTGGAGGGGATGATGGTATTAAATGCCGAGCTGTAGTCAATGAATAACAGCCTGACATATGAGTTTTGTCTTTTGTTCCTCTGTAGATTGGTGACCATTGATGTGGGATCTATCCTATAAATTGCTAGTAGGCCTACCAATCAATGCCACCCCCCTTAAAGTTTCAAGTTAGTTTCCTGATGTTTCAAATTGAATTTGATTTCTTCAGTCTTCCTATGGGTGGCATCTGCAACTTTCTCTTTTGTCTTCACTGCTCAAATCTGATCAAGTTATTTGAAGATCTGACCAAGAAGGCTGATGAGAGCAGAGCTGTAGATGTTGCATATACCATCTACAACAAAGTTCCGCATGGTAGGCTGCCCTAGAAGATTAGTTCGTATGGGATCCAAAGATGAGTGAATAGAAAATTGGTTTCACAGAAGGAAATGGATGGTGAGGGTGGAAGATTGTTTTTTTTGGACTGGATGCTTGTGACTAGTGATGTGCATCAGGTGTTCACTAATATGCCCATTGCTGCTGGTTATCTATACCAATGATTTGGTTGAGAATGTACAAGGCATGATTAGTAAGTTTGTAGATGACACTAAAATAGGTGGTATTGTAACAATAGTGAAGATGGTTGTCACAATTTGCAGCAGGATCTTGATCGGTAGGCCAGGTGACACAGTTGATGGATTTAATGCAGAGAAGTGTGAGGTGTTGCATTTTGGAACGTCTAACAAGGGCAGGACCTACACAGTAAATGGTAGAATTCTGTGGAGTATTATAGAGCAGAGGGTTCTAGGAGTACAGAGTTCATTGAAAGTAGCACACAGGGTGGTCAAAATGGCTTTTGGCACATTGGCCTTCATCAGTCAGAGTATTGAGTACAAATGTTGAGAGGTCATGTTGCAGTTGTATGGCACATTGGTGAGGCCACATTTAGGGTATTGTGTTCAGTTTTGGTCACCGTCTTATAGAAAAGATAATGTCAAGCTAGAAAAGGTGCAGAGAAGGTTTATGAGTATGTTGCCAGGACTCAAGGGCCTGAGCTACAAGGAGCTGAGCAGGCTAGGACTCTATTCCTTGGAGTGCAGGGGGATGAGGGGTGACCTTATTGAGATGTATAAAATCATGGGAGGAATAGATTGGTGAAAGATGCACAGAGCCTTTTGCCCAGAGTAGAGGAATCGAGGACCAGAGGACATAGGTTTAAAGTGAGGGAGGAAAGATTTAATAGGAACTTGAGGGGCAATTTTTTTACACAAAGGGTGGTAGGTGTATGCAATGAGCTGATGAAGAAGGCATTTGAAGCATGTTTAAGAAACTGTTAGAGAGGTACATGGATGGGACAGGTTTAGAGAGATATGGGCCAAACACAGGTAGGTGGGTCAAGTGTAGATGGGGCACGTTGGACGACATGCACGTTGGGCCAAAGAGCCTGTTTCCACCATCATTGACTCGATGCTCAAGATTTTCCACCAAATGCATGGTACAAGTCAAGTGTGATAGAATGTTTTCCCCTTTCCAGGAGGAATGCAGCTCCAACAATTCTCAACATACTCCACATCTTGAAGAGACAAAATCAGCCAGTTCATTCACACTCCAGCTGTCACAGCAGACATTCACTGCCTCCAGCATCAGTGCTCTCCAGCTTACAACATGTACCATCTACCAGTTATGCGGTTGCATATGATGGAAGTTTCTTGACCGGACTCCCAACACACTGAATTCCAGTGTCCAGATCAAAGACACAATGTGAGCGGGAGGAGTATGACTTACAAGATCCTAATAACTACTTAGTCTCGGAAATATATTGCAGTTCCTTCATTGTTGCTGAGTCTAAATCGCTGAAGAATCATGAGTATCTCCACAAGGGATATGGGGGAAAAGCAGGAACAGGGTAGTGATTTAGGATGATCAGCCATAATCATATGGAATGGCGGTGCTGGCTCGAAGGGCCGAATGGCCTGCTCCTGCACCTATTTTCTATGTTTCGATGTAAAATGCAATAGTTCAAACAAGCTTATTAT
Source organism: Raja brachyura (assembly GCA_963514005.1). Next base: position 4,586,214 of record OY740784.1, read on the forward strand.
CAATGTCTCGTGTGCAATTAGTTTGGGGAAATGAATAGTCCTCACTAGCAATGCTCACCTACGTGAAGTAGTAATAATCAACTACATCAAGCTGACAATATTTTTGCTTTTGCAACTTCTGATTCCTACTGGGATTGCAGACTGAAAAAGTGGTTTACTCTGCTTATGGTCATCATTATTTCAAATAATTATAAAATGCTTGCCCCAATCTTCAAAAACAATCTTCTATTAAACAATACCCCAACATAGTGATGTGGAAAAAATATCCATCTGTGGTTAGAGTGGTGGGTCTCTGTAATTCTCTGCCACAGAAGGTAGTTGAGGCCAGTTCATTGGCTATATTTAAGAGGGAGTTAGATGTGGCACTTGTGGCTAAAGGGATCAGAGGGTATGGAGAGAAGGCAGGTACGGGATACTGAGTTGGATGATCAGCCGTGGCCATATTGAATGGCGGTGCAGGCTTGAAGAGCCGAATGGCCTACTCCTGCACCTATTTTCAATGTTTCTATGTTTCTATGTTAACAGTGAATGTTGGTTTTTTAAGTACTTTTGTTGATAAAGGTCTGCCTTTATTAAGGTGAATGTGTTTTTTACTCATGCAACAGACAATTAATTCTCGAAGGTTACACAAAAAGCTGGAGAAACTCAGCGGGTGCAGCAGCATCTAAGGAGCGAAGGAGATAGGCGATGTTTCGGGTCGAGACCCTTCTTCAGACCGAAGTAGTGATACTGAAGACTATAAGGAATTAATTAAATAATATCTGTTTTCCCTTCTGCACCATTTTGATCAGGTTAATGGTGTTTATTTACAATAATTCATTAGGGCAGCATCCTTCATCAGTATTCCCTTAAATGCAGAATATTGTGGAAACAATGAAAATAATTATCTCAATTTTGTGTGATTGTTACAATATTAATTTGCAAACACTTATCACCAAACTCTTTTCCCTCCAAATTCAGTCATATCTGAACATCAACATAACGTAATTGCAAGAGAACTAAAATTACTATTTGACAAACTGCTGCATGGGAATACAAAAATTATTTCTAAATAAAGGAATTTCATTCTTTTTGACCAATTTATTCAATATGCATTATTTTATTAAAGAAAAGATAGCTTAATTTCTTGAGAGAAAGCAGTATGCGGGCTTTACCCAGAAGAAGGATCTACTTTCAATTGACACACTAATAAACCTAAACCTTGTAAATAGGCTAATCAAAATGATTTACTGATTTCCGATAATAATTCATTGACATGTAGGGACTTCAAAGCAACATTACAAAATGCAGTATTAAACTGTGAATGACCATTGACATTTCTATAAATTTGATAGGAAAAAGCCCATATTATTCCACTAAATGTTTAATCATCTGGATCACTACAGTAAACAAGAAGTGTGCCCTTCAGGGGGCATGGTCTTATCAGACCGAGTTTTTCATATCTAGTTATGGATTTTGAAACAGCGCATTTTGAGCTGGTACAGGCCATTCAGCCCATTAAGCTAATTCTTGTGCAGATCATGGGCGACACGATGGCGCTGCAGTAGAGTTGCTGCCTTGCAGTGCTTGCTGCGCCAGTGACTCAGGTTCTATACTGACTACGGGTGCTGTCTGTACAGAGTTTGTACGTTCTTCCCGTGACCTGCGTGGGTTTTCTCCGAGATCTTCGGTTTCCTCCCACGCTCCAAAGACGTACAGATATGTAGCTTAATTGACTTGGTATAAGTGTAAAATTACCCCTAGTGGATAAGTGTAGGATAGTGTTAATGTGCGGGGATCGCTGGTTGGCGTGGACCTGGTGGGCCGAAGGGCTAGTTTCCATGCTGTCTCTCTAAATTAAAAAATAAAACATGTTTGCTAAGTATTTTAACACTTATGTGCGTACATTTTACATCCATTATTGGATAGAGCGATCCGACCATTTCAGTGTTAACTCTGTATTCTGAGTCTCCACCATCAAAAGATATTTTCAATAGCCAGTTCATGCTTTTTCATTTTGCTTTATTAAATAATCACTTTGAAAGAGTAAAGCAATATTGATACTAAAATACACAATTAAAAAAATTATACTGGAAAATATAACACAGTATCACAGCAACCATAAAGAGAACATTTTGGATAAAGTTTGGATCTGGTCCCAAATATAAATTTGCCCCACAGTAAGGTTGATGAGAATTTATAAAATTGCAACAGACAGATAAAATTAAATAGTAGAATAATTTTGATGATTCTGAATGCAATAATTTATTTCAGTGAGATAATGATCAAAATACTGAAAAAAATAAATAATTGGTGTAAAATTGATTCATGTTTGAGCATGCTGAAATTGTATCACATTAGATATCAGATGGTGTCAACAGAAGGCGCACAGGTTCTACTGAAGGTATTGAGAGTCCATGTTGTTATGTTGGGATGTGTGCAATCCAACACTGCCAAACTCGAGCTCAACACTGCCAAACTCCAGCTGATGACCTCTGTCAGCCTTGCACAGTGGAACATGTGTTGAACAACAGGGAAGGAACTCCATCCACCTCCCCGTCCACCAACGATAGTTAGAGGGATTATCAATGCCGTTTATATTAATTGCCTTCTAATAGCTGCTAATATGATTTTACAACTGTACAACCGTCTGGTATTTTAAGGAGTTCGTTAGTGTTCGTAAAATCAACAGGAAGTGGTGCAGAATGTCCTGACGCATATGTTACTGTCCTTAGGATTCTGCACACATCAGCTGTTCCCAGGCATGAGTGCATGAGTTAGCATTCCCATGAAATTCCCCAGCCTTGTCTTTCTATATATCATAACACTGCTTGGCCAGGATACAAAAATGAAAGCCAACACAAAAATAAATATTCCAAGTCAATTTGCACATCCTCGTGGTTATAAAATTGTCAACGATTCCCTCTCATGGATTCTCTTGATGCCTGACTTCTGCTGGCATTCACTGTCCTTGTGATCCTCTGCCGTGACACTACCACAACGCTGGTGACTGCTGACCCTCAGTGGGGGAAATTGCGGAAGATTGACCTTGAGCTGCTCAGATTGCTCCAACTCGGTTATAGCTGCAGCAGATGGTGCCGGCTGGCTGAAAGGCCACTGTCGGGGCACTGGAGAAGCAGCTGGGCTGGGATTAATAACGCTGCCATCCTGAGAGAGTTGAGAGCCATGCCACTGCCGTGACTCTACAGGAGTGACTCAGTGGACCTGCCAAATTAGGGCAGATACCTGCAGCGGTGTGACACTGCCAGCCACTTCTAACGCTTGCACTCACAGCTGTGATGGCAGCAGAATGCTTTTGAAGGAGGTAAGATGAGCTTTCAGGGTAAATGCTTGTTAATGAAAGGCACCGAAGCTTAGTGTCTGCCTGTACCTCAATAGAAGGTAAATGTTGCCACATTGTCAGGTTCTCAATGAGTTTTCTATCATTTAGGTATGTTACAATACCTACCTTTAGCAGTTCTGCCGCTCCCCGTGTGCATGACTTTGGCGCCTTTCATAGGGGGCGGGTTTAAAATGCCAATTTTTTCTAGGTAGTCCAAGTCGATCCATGTCGGGCGATTTCGTCGCTAAAGAGAAATCGCTCCGACATTTCATTCATAAAGGTATTTTTAAACTACGCTAGATTATTTATTAACTAGAGTAGTTTAAAAATCATCTTCTAAAGCTCTGAATGGTGACAGCGGAACGGACCTAAGGTAGGCGATAAAAGAAGCTACACAGTTTATTTTTATATTAAAAGTTGGTTTTGTGGAAGGCTTTAATCACATTTTCATGTTGCGAAGAGGGGACAAAAAAAATGTATGAACCGGCTGTATTTTTCATACTGACTTCACCGCAAACCGCAACGTTCTAATCCATCGCATTCCACTAAAACCCACTCGCTAGTTGATTTAAATGGCCATTAATTTACAGGCATTAAACACTAAATTCCTTCCACTTGGCCTATAAATTCATGAAAATGAGATTTAAAAATTATGTTATATTGTGGATTATTGTGAGAATGTTATTTGGACACTTAAGCAATTTTTAAAAAGTTTATGGTTTCTTAAGAAATGGATAGATGTTTAGATCTACCCATTGAATTTTCTAATTAGCTACAATTAGATAACTACTATAATATTTTATTAAAGATAATCAATTACGATACCTTAAACAAGTTTACAGATATCAGATAATTCATTTTATCATACATGTAAAACATTAATAATACTTATCTATTATTTTTTTAGAAATAAAGATAAAGAAAAAGTAGCTTATAAATCAATGAGGGTATAGTTAACTAATAATTTGATAATTGTAAAAAAGAAAAGAAGAGAAAAGAACTAAAAATTTTTTTTAAAAAAATAAAAAAATAAAAATAAAAAATTTTAACCTCTGCCTATATTATATATATAAATAAAAGATCACAATATGTATTATTAATAACTCTACTACAAATGATGGTATCAGTAAAGACATGTTACTTCCATTTTAAAAATACATTATTCTCATCAGATCCCGCGGGGGGCACGTCGAGCCATGTTGCCAAGAACAGCTACTTATCTAGATACAATATATATGGAGACCACATCTGTTCAAAAGAATTATACCTGTCCAATAGGACAAATCTAATTCTTTCCAGATGTAGCGTCTCCATCATCTCTGCTGCCCACATTTTAGTTGTGGGGGATAGTGTTCCCTTCCAAAATTTCAATATAATTTTTTTCCCAATTATCAAACAATAATCAAAGAAATTTCTTTGATTTACTGTAAGTGATAACTGTAAGTCCGGAATTCCAAATATTATTGACTTTGGGTTGGGGTCCAATTTAACTTTTATAACTTCAGAAATAACTTTAAAAATTTCTGTCCAATAATGATTCAATTTAGGACATGTGACAAAACTATGTATTAAATTTGCCTCTGTTTTCTTACATTTGTCACAGATAGCAGAAAGCTTCGGAAAGATACTATTTAATTTAACTTTTGAATAATGTAACCTATATAATACTTTAAATTGAATCAATATATGTCTGGCGTTTAATGAACATCGGTGTATACGTTGTAAACTTTCTTCCCAGTTTTCTTTTGTTATAGCTAATCCTATGTCATTTTCCCATGCTTGACGATATGTTTCCGTTGTTGGATTCTCCTTATCCAAAATGATGTTATATATATAAGCTATTAATTTTTCTGTATTTGGGTGTAAATTAAATAAATCGTCTAACAATCCTGCTTCTTTATTTTTATAATCTTGTGTATTTGATTTAATATAATCTCTAATTTGTAGATATCTAAACAAATGTTGTTGAGATAGTCCATAAATGTCTTGTACCTCTTGGAATAAAATAAATTTTCCTTTTCTATAAAGGTGTTCTATTCTTGTGATTCCTGAATCATCCCATTGTCTAAACCCCCCATCCAACATGGGAGGCCTAAACGATGAGTTATTCCTAATTGGTAATCTAAATGAGAGATTATCTAAATGTAAAGTCTTAACAATTTGTTTCCAAATACGTCTATTATTATATATTATTATGTTGTCCTTATAGATTTTTTTTTGTACTTCTATTGGTGCGAAAATTATCGAACCTACGTTAAAAGGAAGGCAATCTTCCTTTTCTATATTTAACCATGTTGGTGCATGGTCCGTATTTACCCACCAGTAATTCATATTTTTAATCTGAACAGCCCAAAAATAATATAGAAAATTTGGGAGTGCTAGACCTCCGGTTAGACCTACAATTAGATAACTAACTAATTATATGCTTTAATTTCAGGTCATTTAAGTAAGATTGTTTCATATTTGTTTCAGAATGCTTCAATCTATAATAACTGAAAATTTCATTGAGTTCTCTTAATGTTTAAGAAAGTTATGGGCTTTTGACTGTTCTAGATCACAGCTTTTGAGTTAAGTCAATTGAAGGGCAATGGGGAACAAGATGCTAATTTCCAAGTATGAAAATTGTCATAACTTTCTTAATACTGAAGATATGACAGTGAATTAGGTGTCAAATTAAACTTCTTTTTATGCTTTATCTGATGGGATAAATTGCAGACTTGATTTTTAAAATCTCAAAATTTTGTAACATTGCTATATCATTTCAATTTTGTGTGGGATATGATCCAAGTCCAGTGCAAAATGCAGTGCTAGTCTCCTTCACACTCCTTGATATTGCATTCAGGCTTTCTAACTGGATCCCCAAACATTTCATTGTGTGTTTAGCTTTCTCTAACACACTGCACGATCAAAGTGCTTATCTAAATCTTAAAGAGCAGAATTTATGTCCAATTATACGTCTGGGAAGCTGACACTTGTGCTGCCCTTTTCAACTGTCCTTCCTGGCTATACATTCCTTTTTCATTGTCCTTGTCTTAGCTGGTGCTGATCACAGTTCCAAACTATCATATACATTATCCGATACCTCAGCTGGTGTCTGTGTGCAGAATTGAGTGAATGCTCATCCTTCTTCATTGTCTGACTCTTCCAACTTTTGGTCTGCCACCATAAACTTGTCACGTTAGTTGTTGGTCATCTGATAGGAGAAGGGCTTGTCAGTGTCAAGTGTGAAGGTTAGGCTTTTACACCATCTGAGGCTCATAGATTAAAAGTGAAAGTGGAATGTGGACGATCTGGATTGTGACAAGGGGGAGTTGGGTTATTATTTGACATTATTTCAACAATAGAGAGCAAGACATAGTACTGGTGTTCTTGTAAAGTGTTGCTGATCTTTTGCTCTTAGGCTAATTGGAGGTTGTCATAAAAGTTGGAGAAATCGCACAAGCTGTGTTATTACCTCCATAGGTGGTACTGCAATTGTGGAGATGGATGAGGGATAGGGGTTGGTGAAGCAGGTATGGCAGAAAATGCTTGATTCTTATTAGCACTGATAATAGTTTTAAAAAGGTCTCAGCCGCTCATCACTTGCTGTTCAGGTTTAATCCCAGGATGCAGCAAGATGCTTTTCAGAGGAAACCCAAAAAGAGGAGTCAACAGGGACACACTGTGTAAAATTGCATAATTCGGCAATTTGATAGCATCTAAATGTGAGTTTTACATAAAAGTGGCCAGCATAATTCTGGCACATGCATTGCTTACACCATAATGATTATTTAATTCAAATGCCTTGTGTAATTGAGTGTCCCAATTATATCTAAATAGCAGGGTTACACAAAAAGCTGGAGAAACTCAGCGGGTGCAGCAGCATCTAAGGAGCAAAGGAGATAGGCGACGTTTCGGGTCGAGACCCTTCTTCAGACTGGTCAGGGATCAGGGAAGAGAGAGATATAAACAGTGATGTGGAGAGATAAGGAACAATGAGTGAAAGATATGCAAAAAAGTATTGGTGATAAAGGAAGCAGGCCATTGTAAGCTGTTTGTGGTGTGAAAATGAGAAGCTAGTGCGACTGGGGGGGGGGGGGGGGGGAGATGGAGAAGGAATGTCAGGGCCAGAGGGCTGAGGGAGAGGTGGGGGGGAGGCAGTCTGGGTTAACAGAATTGAGAAAGTTCAATGTTTAAGCCCAGAGGATGCAGACTCCCCAAGCGGAATATGAGGTGCTGTTCCTCCAACTTGCGGTGTTGATCACTCTGGCCGTGGAGGAGGCCCAGGACCGAGAGGTCGGATATGCAGTGGGAGGGGGAGTTGAAGTGCTGAGCCACCGGGAGGTCGGGTTGGTTATTGCGGACCGAGCGGAGGTGTTCGGCGAAACGATCGCCCAGCCTCCGCTTGGTCTCACCGATGTAGATCAGCTGGCATCTGGAGCAACGGATGCAGTAGATAAATAGCATGTTGGCAACTAATTGATAACCCACTCATTTTGCATTTAAGAAAACAGTCGTTCTGTTTAGTTTAGCTTAGTGTAGTTTAGTTTAGTTTAGAGATACAGTGTGGAAACAGGCTCTTTGGCCCACCGAGTCCTCACCGACCAGCGATCCCCGCACACTAACACAAGCCTACACACACTAGGGACAGTTTACACCTATACCAAGTATACAAACCTAAGCTAATTAATTTACAAACATGTACGTCTTTGGAGCGTGGAAGGAAACCGGAGAGAACGGAGGAAACGGGGAGAACGACAAACTCCGTACAGGATTGAACCCGGGATTGAACCCGGGCCTCCAGCAAGGAAGCAACTCTACCGCTGTGCCACCTTGCCACCCTGTGTTATCCAACTGTGTTCAGGCCTTCATTGGAACTCAGAAGAATGAACATTGTCAGGATTTGCTCTTTATGAGGTCCAAATTCTATTTGGTGTGAAAATCGACTCAGAATGGTGCTTTCTTGCTGCATGTGCAGATTCATAGTGATTGAATCTGAGACAGATCAGGCTCCCTCTGGATGTCTTCCTTAGGGTTGTATCAATTGCTTTATGAGCTCATGCATAAAGTGTCAGATACCCATCTCGTGAACCACAGCTTTACATGGAGATTAAACACTATTGAGGAATGAATGAGAAATACAATTACAACTTAGAAGACAGTAAAACACAACACCGGATCAAGCCCTTCACCCCACAATATATCAGGCGTACATGCTGCCCAGCTAAGCCAATCTCATCTGCCTGCACTTGATCCATACCTCTCCATCCCTGCATATCTATATGCCTATATAAATCCTGTTAAATGCCACTATCATATCTGCCTTCACCACCAGCACTATCAGTGCGTTTCAGACTCCTAATGCCCGCAGTATGGAAAATGTGACCCCCACATCTCCTTTAAACTTTGATTCTATCATTGTAAAGCTACAGAGTCATAGAGTGATACAGTGTGGAAACAGGCCCTTCGGCCCAACTTGCCCACACCGGCCAACATGTCCCATCTACACTAGTCCCACTTGCCAGCATTTGGTCCATATCCCTCCAAACCTGTCCTTTCCATGTACCTGTCTCACTGTTTCTTAAATGTTGGGATAGTCCCTGCCTCAACTACCTCCTCTGGCAGCTTGTTCCACACCCCCCCCCCCTATCTTCTTATCGAATCCACACACAAGATTCAAAGTTGTCCAGCCAGAGCTGAACACACTTCTCGGCACCTGCATACAATGGTGTCTGTCTTGCATTTCTAGTTCATCTTGTGCCTGGTGGTGGAAAGATTGGTGGACACAGGGCCGCAACGTGAATGCTCTTTCCTTGACCCCATCCCCCATATGCTCCCTACTTTTTGACATTTCCATCCTGAGAAAAGGGTTCTAACAGTCGACTACATCTATGCCTCTCTTAATGTTATATACTTAAGAACAATTAGATAAGTCACCGGGTCGTGTGTTTCTTTCCCCCCCCAAGGCTGAGATGAATCAAGACTGAGGATTATGCTTTGTAGTCCACAAAGATTATCGTGTTTAGCACTTGTAAGAATTGATTCATTCTGACACCCGTGGAAATGTACGAACTCCCAAAGTAATCACATCATCTTGTGGAATTCAAACTCACAAATATTCCCACGTTCTTCGAATTCTGTTCTTTGCAACATCCAAATTAATGTGCATTTTGTGTACAAAAAATAAAAATTTTGGATTAGTAATTAATTCAAAGGCCAATATATTTTCCTCATCATCCATCATCCTTGTTCGCCTCAGAAGGCAGCGGAGGCCAATTCTCTGGATGCTTTCAAGAGAGAGTTGGATAGAGCTCTTAAATATAGCTGAGTCAAGGGATGTGGGGAGACGGCAGGAACGGGGTACTGATTGGGGATGATCAGCCATAATCACATTGAATGGCTGTGCGGGCTCGAAGGGCCGAAAGGCCTACTCCTGCACCTATTGTCTATTGTCTATTGTCTATTGCTCTCTTCCTGTGATTACTTCAAAGAATTGATTCCTTGCTGTTCTGCAGTTTTATTGATTACAGTGGGGAACATGACAGAACCTCCTCGTGGCGATCCCCGGAAACAACAACACGATGCACTTTGTGATGCATCGGGCAACCAATTCTGTCAACATGTTGGACGACGATGGAAGCCAACAGCAAGCTATGCATCATCTGACACACGAGCGAACGATTGCTTACAGTTCCCTTCTAATATATTGCCTATGTAGCCAATATTTCATCAATTGGCTTGCAGAGTGAGTATCCAAAGGCTATTCCGCTGCAAAAGGTTAAATACTCCTGCCACTGAACCTCAACTTAACGACTGGCCATTGAGGTAGATTCCCCAGCAGTCTTTTTGGTCCATGTTCAAAAGTTTAAATCATCTAAATTGGCATCAGTTATCCTCCCTGTCTTCAATTTGTCAGAAACAAATAAACCAAAGGGAAGCAAAATACAATATGGTGAATGGCACTGTTACCCAAGAGAACTACAGGTCCACCACAAGTCAAGTCAATCAAGTTTATTCGTCACATACAGATACGGGATGTGCAGTGAAATGAAAAGTGGCAGTGCCTGCGGACTTTGTGCAAAAAACAAACAAACAAACAAACAAACAAACAAACAAACACCATACTACAAACAGAATCACATGTTCTTTTGTAAGGCACCAATTGTAAGGCACCCTTGGTTCCAGAGCCTTTCTGCATTATTTGTTCTGCTGGATCAACAGAGGTCTCGGCCTCTGTGAGAAGTCCAACGGTACCAGAATGGTCCGCCTAGGCCACCCATTCCTTCTATCCAGAGATGTTGCCTGTCCCGCTGAGCTTAGAATCTGTCTGCCTTTGCACCAGTAGACTACCTCAGCTGCAGACACTGCAGGTAGAGGTGAGATAGACCATAGACAATAGGTGCAGGAGTAAGCCATTCGGCCATTCGAGCCAGCACTGCCAATGTGATCATGGCTGATCATCCCCAATCAGTACCCCATTCCTGCCTTCCCCCCCATATCCCTGACTCCGCTATTTTTAAGAGCCCTATCTAGCTCTCTCTTGATGATCTAGGTGATTTTGTCCATTTGGATATCTGCATGGAGGAAGACCTCTGGGTAAATGTTTCAGTTGGAAAGGGGCATCTGGCTCAGTCTGGGACTTGGGCAGTTGGGATAGATATCTGGATAGATATAATCTCAGCAGACTCACCCTAAAACAGTGAATTGTGTAAAAATTCACAGTTTCAAAAAAGTAAAACATTGAAATGGCAGAATGAATTTTGAAGACCATTCATAAAATAAAAATAACAAAAGTGTAATCTACAGTTTCTTGCACCAAATAGTTTGCAATGGGTACCTATTGCTCCATTCCTGAGCAATATAATTGAGTCAGTTTATATTACAATTTAATGGATATGGAATTGGAAATCTTCAATTGGCCAAAGTTTTAAAATGTTACTGTCCTTGTGAAGAGATAATGACTCCAACAAGCCAGGGATCATCACTGTTATTTAAGATTACTTTTGTATCCAACGATTTTTCACAGTGAGTCAATAAAATAAATTACCAAGCCCTCGCAGTTGATTGTTTGGAGTACACAAAACATGGTTAAAGAAAGTAGTGATCTAGACCTCCTGATAGCCTGGTGATTTATCGCCTGTCTATTTGTGGGTAGTCCTGGTGACATTGAGCACGGTTCATTCTCAATGCAACTACAATTTGAATATAACAACTCTGGGGAGTATAAGGTATCAGTTATTTTATCATCCACAAAGTGACCTGTTTGTTCCTTTATCCGATGCACTGTCAAAAATCCTACGGTGGGTTATATATCAAATAAGCATATCTTTTATAATTTGCTTCTATAATTTGTAGTCATAACAATGGTGTGAAATGAAGGTTACACCACCAGGGTGTGTGAGACTCTGTGCATAGGAGAGAGGGCAGGGCTGAAGATGACCAGGTTGGGTTGCTCCTGGGCCTGACCAAGCTGGCCATTCACGAGTCACGGCGCCAGGGGCCATTCATAGCAAAAGGATTTGAGTACAGGAGCAGGGAGGTTCTACTGCAGTTGTACAGGGTTTTGGTGAGGCCACACCTGGAGTATTGCGTACAGTTTTGGTCTCCAAATCTGAGGAAAGACATTCTTGCCATGGAGGGGGTACAGAGAAGATGCACCAGACTGATTCCAGGGATGTCAGGACTTTCATATGAGGAAAGACTTGGATAGACTCGGCTTGTACTCGCTGGAATTTAGAAGATTGAGGGGGGATCTTATAGAAACTTACAAAATTCTTAAGGGGTTGGACAAGCTAGATGCTGGAAGATTGTTCCCGATGTTGGGGGAGTCCAGAACAAGGGGTCACAGTCTAAGGATAAGGGGGAATTCCTTTAGGACCGAGATGAGGAAAACATTCTTTGCACAGAGAGTGGTGAGTCTCTGGAATTCTCTGCCACAGAAGGTAGTTGAGGCCAGTTCATTGGCTATATTTAAGAGGGCGTTAGATGTGGCACTTGTGGCTAAAGGGATCAGGGGGAATGGAGAGAATGCAGGTACGGGATACTGAGTTGGATGATCAGCTATGATCACATTGAATGGCGGTGCAAGCTCGAAGGGCCGAATGGCCTACTCCTGCACCTATTTTTTCTATGTTTTGATGGAAGAGGGCTCTGACTGAGCCAGCCACCTGCCCCTTTTCCAGGGTTACGTCTGTGCCTGGATGGTGTTAGAGAGGGACTATACGCTGTCCATGGGCGCCCTGGGGGATTTCCGGGACCGCTGGGCACTGCGGGGGGATGAAAGCATCCTTGACAAGGAGTGGAAGTTCATCGTTTGTCGTGTATTATGGTGGTGGGTTCTGTGTTTTTTTACTGTACTGTATTTATTATTTTATTATTTGTATAAATGTCTTTGATTTTAAAAAAAGGGTGTGCGAGGGCTGATCACGTGGCTCCCATGTGCAGGATTGAGGCCAGCACACTGTGACTCGACAGGCCGAGCTGGCGATTCATAGGTTCTGGCAGCAATCATCGAAGGATGCTGCCAAATCGACCGACTACTCCTCATCCATGCTCACGTTTCCCTGAAGAGGGAGCACGCCATGTCCTTTGGTTCACTGGCGGCCTTCTGATACTGGTGGGAACTGCTGGAGCCGGAGTATACCTGAACAGCAATGATTGCATTTTCATCCAAATGTTCTAAATGCTGTCTAAATGGAAATAAAATTTAGTTTTTAAATGAGAGTGAACCAAGAAACAGTCAAAATGGGTATTTTTGGATATCGGCCAAGTAAAAAGCTATTTACAATAAGATGGACTGTCAAGCTCTTTTGGAAATTCAATTTGGTCAGTTAGCATTTCCTAAATAGCACTTAGGTGCAGCGGTCGAGTTGCTGCCTTGCAGCGCCAGAGAGCCGGTTCAATCCCGACTAGGGGTGCTGTCTGTACGGAGTATAGAAACATAGAAACATAGAAATTAGGTGCAGGAGTAGGCCATTCGGCCCTTCGAGCCTGCACCGCCATTCAATGTGATCATGGCTGATCATCCAACTCAGTAACCCGTACCTGCCTTCTCTCCATACCCCCTGATCCCTTTAGCCACAAGGGCCACATCTAACGCCCTCTTAAATATAGCCAATGAACTGGCCTCAATAGTATGTGGGTTTTCTCCGAGATCTTCCATTTCCTTCCACACTCCAAAGACGTACTTGTCTGTAGGTTAATTGGCTTGGTATAAGTGTAAATTGTCCCTTGTGTGTGTGTCGGATAGGTTTAATATGCGGGGATCGCTGGTTTATGTGGACTCGGTGGGGCGAAGGGCCTGTTCCTGCTATGTATCACTAAACTAAACTAAACACTTGTGTAAGAAGGAACTGCAGATGCTGGTTTAAACTAAAGGTAGACACAAAAAGCTGGGGTAACTCAGCGGGTCAGGCAGCGTCTCCGGAGAGAAGGAATGGATGACGTGTCGGGTCGAGACACTTGTTCATTTTGTGGGAGCACATGATGTTGATGGCGAAGTCAGAGGCTGCAGGATTACCATTCCACAGGGGCAATAAATACCACAGCATGTCAACAGGATTAAAGCAAACTGATGCCAGCTACCACCAATCTAGAGAAGGGAAATGCATAAAAGTCAGAAGATAAGGGCCTGTCCCACTTGCTGATTTTTTCGGCGACTGCCAGTGACATATCAGTGTTGCCAAAAGATTTTGAACATTACAAAATCCAGCGGCGACAAAAAAAATGTTGCGACACTTGAGAATCCACCACGCGTCATACGTAATTACGCCGTGTCACCGCTGCACCACGCCGCGTCACGCCACATCATGCCACATCACGCCACAATTTGTTTGGTGACCTGATAAATTACACCGGCAGTCGCTAGAAAAATCAGCCAAGTGGGACAGGCCCTATAGGCACAAAGTGTTGGAGTAACTCAGCAGGACAAGCAGCATCTCTGGATAGAAGGAATAGGTGACGTTTCGGGTCAAGACCCTTCTTCAGACTGACTTAGGAGAGAAGAAGACACTGAGATATGGAAGGGTAAAGTGTGAAAACAAGATACCGCTGGGGTTTAAGCTGCCCAAGTGAAATATGAGGTGCTTTTCCTCCAATTCTCACTCTAACAATCAGAATCTGAATCTAGATTAGGGACTAAATGAAGACTCACTGAAGATTACAAATCTCAATTACTGTTTACAAACTCCTATCAGAATACCAAGCATTGTTTGTCTGAATCCACCTTGCTTGTGTTGCTGCATGATCAATTGATGTCCCTGCACTAATTACTGAGACTCACTGATAAAGAAGAATTGCTTGGGAAAATACTGGAAGTTTTGCCAGTTCGCTCAAACTGCAAACTGGTGTAAGATTCCTCCTTCAACTGAGGAAAAGTAAATCAAATCGTGGACGCATTGGTGATCACTTTCCAATGTTCTATAGATTCAGGATCAGTTCCTGTGGATTGGAGGGTAGCTAATGTTGTCCCACTTTTTAAGAAAGGAGGGAGAGATAAAGCAGGGAATTATAGACCAGTTAGCCTGACATCGGTGGTGGGGAAGATGCTGGAATCAATTATAAAAGATGAAATAACGACACATTTGGATAGCAGTAACTGGATTGCTTCGAGTCAGCATGGATTTACAAAGGGGAAATCAAGCTTGACTAATTTTCTGGAATTTTTTGAGGATGTAACCATGAAAATGGACAAGGGAGAGTGTACCTGGATTTTCAGAAAGTCTTTGATAACATCCCACATAGGAGATTAGTGGGCAGAATTAGGGCACATGGTCAGGGACCATATTACCTCCAGACTCCCCTCCACACTTGACCCATACCAGTTTGCTTACAGGCCAAGCTGCTCCACAGAGGACGCTATATGCTCCGTACTCCATCTGAGCCTGGAACATTTAGAGAAGAAGAACACCTATGTGCGAATGCTGTTCGTGGATTTTAGTTCAGCATTCAACACATTTATCCCTCAGCACCTGAAAAAAGCAAACTGGTTCCATTGGGCCTCAGCACCCCCATGTGTAACTGGCTACTGGACTTCCTCACTGACAGACCCCAGTCTGTGAGGGTTGGAAATAACACCTCTAACATCATCTCTCTGAGCACCGGCTCCACTCAGGGCTGTGTCCTGAGTCCACTGCTGTTTACCCTGATGACCCACGACTGTTGTGCCAGGTTTAGTACAAACCACATCATGAAGTACGCAGATGACACAACAGTGGTGGGCCTCATCAGGGACGACAATGAGCTGGCTTACAGGGAGGAGGTGAAACAACTGGTGGACTGGTGCAATACGAACAACCTGATCCTGAATGTCGAAAAAACAAAGGAGGTTATCGTCGACTTCAGGAAAACCCGGCACAGTCCCACACCACTTCACATCAATGACAGCGATGTGGAGGTGGTCAGTAGCACTATGTTCCTGGGGGTGCAGATCACTAACAGTCTGACCTGGTCGAATAACATCTCATCAACAGTTAAGAGAGCGCAGCAGCGGTTGCACTTTCTGCGCCGGATGAGAAGAGCTCACCTCCCCCATCCCATCCTCACCACTTTCTACAGGGGCACCATAGAGAGTATTTTGACCAGCTGTATCTCTGTCTGGTTTGGGGACTATAAAGCCTCTGACTGGAAGTCCGAGCAGAGAGTGGTGAGGACTGCAGAAAAAATCATCGGGACCTCTCTCCCCTCAATCGGGGATATTGCGACCAAACGTTGCGTGTCTAAGGCCAGCAGTATTATAAAAGACCCCACACATCTCCATCACGGACTGTTCACTCTGCTGCCCTCAGGCAAAAGATATCGTAGCATAAGGAGCAGAACATCAAGGTTCTGCAACAGCTTCTTCCCACGAGCCATCAGACTCCTGAATGTCATGTAATGGGCTGCCACCATTGTCTATTTATACTTTTATCCTTTTTATCCATTTTATCCATGTTTATCCTTCTGTTAATTATCATGTTGCACAGGGAGCCAAATGCAACGGAATTTCGTTTGGAACTGCATATATCGATGTATTTCTAAATGACAATAAAGTTTGTTTGACTTTGACTTTGACTTGACTTTGACTTTTGACTTGGAGGTAGGATACTGACATGGATAGAGAAGTGGTTGGCAGACAGGGAACAACGAGGAGGGATTGGCGAGTCCCTTTCAGAATGGCAGGCAGTGACTAGTGGGGTACACGCAAGGCTCTGTGCTGGGACCGCAGCTATTTACAATATACATTCATGATTTAGATGAAGGAATTAAAAGTAACATTAGCAAATTTGCAGATAACACAAAACATGGTGGCAGTGTGAACTGTGAGGAGGATGCTATGAGGATGCAGGGTGACGGACAGGTTGGGTGAGTGGACACATGCATGGCAGATGTAGTTTAATGTGGATAAATGTGAGATTATTCACTTTGATGGCAAGAACAAGATGGCAGATTGTTATCTGAATGGTGTCAAGTTAGGAAACGGGGAAGTACTAGATCTGGGTGTCCTTGTTCATCAATCACTGAAGTTAAGCATGCAGATACAGCAGGCAGTGAAGAAAGCTAATCGCATGTTGGCCTTCATAACACGAGGAGTTGAGTATAGGAGCAAATAAGTCCTTCTGCAGTTGTACAGGGCCCTTTTCAGACCACACCTGGAGTATTGTGTGCAGTTTTGTCTACAAATTTGAGGAAGGACATTCTTGCTATTGAGGTAGTGCAGCTTAGGTTTACGCCGTTAATTCCAGGGATGGTGGGACTGTCATATGATGAAATAATGGAGTGACTGGGCTTGTATATTCTGCAATTTAGATGGATGAGAGGGGATCTTATTGAACATATAAGATTATTAAGCGATTGGACACACTAGAGGCAGAAAACATGTTCCTGATGTTGGGGGAGTCCAGTTCCAGGGGCCACAGTTTAAGAATAAGAGGTAGGCCATTTAGAACGGAGATGAAAATAAACTTTTTCACCCAGAGAGTTGTGAATCTGTGGAATTCTCTACCTCGGAAAGCAGTGGCGGCCGATTCTGTGGATGCTTTCAAGAGGGAGTTAGATAGAGTTCCTAAAGATGGAGGAGTCAAGGGATATGGTGCGAAGGCAGGAACGGGGGTACTGATTGTGGATGACCAACCATGATCACATTGAATGGCAGTGCTGGCTCGAAGCTCTATGCATCTGTAAATTGATAGTTCTAAGCTTCCCCTCAGTCTAGTTTCGGTCAAGTACCACTGAATCAAGCACTTGATCAACTAATCTTTATTTTAACAAAACACAATTACAGTTCAACTACTGTACCTATCCCACTGCGGGTTTGATCCTCGTATCTACCTGAGCAATCCCTCTAGGCCTCGCTCAAACACAGACACTCCAGAAGGTCAGGCAGTCCCAAGCGTTCTCCGAGAAGATCAATGCTGGGCCTCGTGGCAGCGGGCTTTTATAGGTCCTCGTACCTCGAGGAGCTGAACCACATGGGGCTGGTCTCTTTACAATCCCATTACAGATATCGATTAACCCCATACATAACAGACATTTTCCTAACCCAATAATGTGCAGTATAATGTGGATAAATGTGAGGTTATCCACTTTGGTGGCAAAAATAGGAAAACCGACTACTATCTAAATGGTGGCCGATTAGGAAAAGGGGAGATGCAGCGTGACCTGGGTGTCATGGTACACCAGTCATTGAAAGTAGGCATGCAGGTACAACAGGCAGTGAAGAAAGCCAATGGTATGTTAGCTTTCATAGCAAAAGGATTTGAGTATAGGAGCAGGGAGGTTCTACTTCAGTTGTATAGGGTCTTGGTGAGGCCACACCTGGAGTATTGCGTACAGTTCTGGTCTCCAAATCTGAGGAAGGACATTATTGCCATAGAGGGAGTGCAGCGAAGGTTCACCAGACTGATTCCTGGGATGTCAGGACTGTCTTATGAACAAAGACTGCATAGACTCGGTTTATACTCTCTAGAATTTAGGAGATTGAGAGGGGATCTTATAGAAACTTACAAAATTCTTAAGGGGTTGGACAGGCTAGATGCAGGAAGATTGTTCCCGATGTTGGGGACGTCCAGGACAAGGGGTCACAGCTTAAGGATAAGGGGGAAATCCTTTAGGACCGAGATGAGAAGGAATTGTTTCACACAGAGAGTGGTGGGTCTCTGGAACTCTCTGCCACAGAGCGTAGTTGAGGCCAGTTCATTGGCTATATTTAAGAGGGAGTTAGATGTGGCCCTTGTGGCTAAGGGGATCAGAGGGTATGGAGAGAAGGCAGGTACGGGATACTGAGTTGGATGATCAGCCATGATCATATTGAATGGCGGTGCAGGCTCGAAGGGCCGAATGGCCTATTCCTGCACCTAATTTCTATGTTTCTATGTTTCTATGTAATACCGTGGCTAATACATTGTATAAGAAAGTAAGCTCTAGAAGGAAGCAAACAAGAACAAACATTGAAACATGTACCTGAGATTCAAACAGTTTCTCCAAGGCTCAACAGTTCGACCAATCATCAATTAACAGGATGACCGTCTTGTAACATTATTTATACTATTCACAATGTTTTTACAGCGATCCAATAGAAATGATACATTTAAGGTTAGTTTGCAAAACTGCTATACATGTTATCAGTTTAAGAGAAACAGGGAGAACACCTGGGCCCCTTATCATCCTGCATTTCAGTATGAGCCTAGACTGGCTGGCGTCAATCAAAACCTGTAAAGTTCAGCTGACAAGGGTTAAGCAAATCTGACAAGTGCAGGGATCCTCCATTTTATGGTGTCTTTAATTTGGCCAATATTAACACATTTATGTGTCTATGTATTGTGTTGGATTTGGCAAAAAAAAAAGCTTTGTAGCCAAAGTATTCAATTTTACTTCGGAGTCACGTTAGTGACTACGTGAAGAAGCCGCACCAGAGCGCATGCTTGTCATTACGTCAGACGCACTGGCAAGCACCGGACTGGCGGGGCAATGCTCCTGCCGGCGGTAAGTTTCAACCTAGAAAGTAAGTGTTTTTACTTACCAGCATTGTTGGTTCGAGCAGGAGCATCTCTTTACAGAGGTTTCCTGCCGGATTTATTGGAGGTCCGATGCCTAAGCCAGTTATGGGCTGCGGGGGAACCCCGGTCCAACCGCTGAAGCGGATAGCCGGCAAAGATCGGGTTTCCAGATAACAGTCAGTGGCTTCCAGCCTGCGGGGATGCGGTTTGAATAATGCTAGAGTTGCTGACAGTCGGTCAGCGACTCACAGACACGTTGCCCCAGGCATGGAGTAAAATTGGAGGAAGAGAGAACTTGTGCAGCTCTATTAAAACTCGAGTGAGTTGGGCTGCAAGGGTTCCTTTTCGATAATTAGGGTATTTTCACTCTTTACAAATTCACATTACTAAATTAGTGAGACTCCACTATAATAGCGCGGGGCTATGGGACAGGCCGCGCCAGAAGCGCCTGGAACAGGGCTGCTTCATGTGTGAAAGCGCAGGCCTACGGGAGAGCCGCGCCAGCAGAGCCTAGGACAGGGTTGCTTCATGTAAAAAGTGCCGGCCTCTACGAGAGGCGGCGCCGGCAACGCCTAGGACAGGGTTGCTCGAGGTCTCCCTGCTGGAGGGGGAGACCAGGACGGGTCAGTGTGCTACTGACGCCATATCTGTCACAGCGCTGGCCTGGGATAGGGCTGCTTCATGTGTGAAAATGCCGGCCTACGGGAGAGCCGTGCCAGCAGCGCCTAGGAGAGGGCTGCTCAAGGTCTCCCTGTGGTAAAGGGCCGACCAGTACGGATCAATGGGTTGCTGACACCAAACTTTTCACAGCGCAGGCCCCCGGGAGAGCCGCGCCACATGCACCTGTTGACAGGGCTATGTGTATGACCTCCTGTAAACAGGAGCAGGGCGGTAAAAATCTGACCCTGAAGTGGTGACCTCCCGTGAGCATCAGCCGGGAGAGCCAGGACATGGGGACCCAGCACAGCAGCACCTTCTGAGGGCTGTGTGTGACCTCCTGTGAGCTTCAGCCGGGAGAGCCAGGGCAGTAGGATGCTGACCCTGAAGTTTGGGGACCCATCACACCAGCACCTCGTTTAGCGCTGTGTGTGACCTCCCGTGAGCATCAGCCGGGAGAGCCAGGGCAGTAGGATGCTGACCCTGAAGTGGTGTCACTGCTTATGTGCATACACCAAAGCACAAGAGCCACGCTCCAGGTGTGCCGGATGTGGTTAGCAATTTACCATACCGGTGAAGTCAGGGATGACATTCTGGCCAGCAACTTAATGGTCCTCACCAGTTCCAGGACTTCATCATGGAAAAAAAAGAAGAAAAAAAGTCACATATCAAACACCTGTTTACTGTGCATCACTCTAAAGGAGCGCATCATTATGGCACATGAATTAAGGCTGTAAAAGTCCTAAAAATAAAAAAAAAATTAAATTAAATTAAAAAAAAACAAAAACAAAAAAAAACTGGTTGAAGCAGGAATTATGGCGTTTGGACAAATGGCAAGGCCACTATCTAAACACAGCAGGATAAGGACCCTGCTGTGTAATGCCCATTTGTTAGTTTAATATTTACGAATAAATGTCCAGCCTATGCTCAACCCACAATCACAGCCTTGAATCAGATCCTCTAGTACCCAGGGGAACACCTGGAGGATGAGACTAAAACTGAGGCCAGGATGCCACCTCAAAAACCATACCCTTTCGGATTAAGAAACAGTAAGTGAATATTGGACTGTATCCGGGGATCTCGAATAGGTATCTCGGAAGTACATCCACCCGTACAAAATACACATAGTTGGGTATTGGGGTTCAATGCCACTAACTCTATAGGTGAATGATGCATATCAGCCTTAACAATTGTGTCCAATTCCCCACCCAAAAGGACGAGGGTGGGAGTCGAGTCATTCTGGGCCGAAACATACTTAACCCTTCAGGGCCCATATAAAAGGTTTAAATAAAAATGTCAGTATTGTAACTGGGATAGAAAAGAGTGTTATATGGCAGCCATAGATCTGAAAGATAAATATTCAGCTACCACACACCTGTTGAGAGGTTAGGTCCTCACCCATCTAATTAAACTTAGATTAGTACCATTTAGATTGATTGGCTATTTGAGGTAATCATTGGTTAATTAACATGACAGTACTTTGCCTACGGCCAAAATTGTAACTAATGTCTCGAGATGTACTAGAGACATTCTGACTCAATAACCTTTAGTTTACAAACTGATGTGGGCTTCAGGATGAGGAGCCACTAATATCAAGTCAGGCTGTGGCGGCAGATAAAATGTGAAAGAAGCAGTAACCCTGCAGAGGCTGGGGAAACTGCGTAGAATTGCTCGATGCATTCTATGGCCTAAAGAATTCTGCTCAACAATGCATGATTTGCATGTGCAGCTTCAGATTGATAATACCACAGTTGGTACCCATATCAATCACATGGGTAGAATGAGGTCATTATTCTGTAACAATCTGCATAGCCTCATCTGGCATTGGTGCATTACAAGGAACATCTGGGTCTCAGATATCTACCTATCAGGTAGAGATAATGCGAAAGTTGCAGACACCAGGTCATGTAAATTCTATGACAAACAAAAAAAAAGAATTTAAAAAATAAATTAAAAAATTAAGAATCCAAAAGTTTCAAAATCATTGTTATCTGGTGTGGATTGCCAGACATAGATCTGTTGCATCTGGGTTAAATTACCTGTACCTGTATTCGGCATGGGAACCAAATCTAGGGGCAGTAGCGGAGGATACATTCTTGCTACATTGGGGATATACATTCTTATGCTTTCCCCATTTGTCCTCATTCAATCAACGTCTCACCAAAATAGAGTATGACTGCACTTAGGTGTATAATGGGTTCTAAACTGATCCACGCAGCATGGTCTCATTGGTTTGAGACAGATGACACAGCATTTATGATCATCCCAATCACAGTAACTTGTTGGTTCACACTGGGACGAGAAGAAAGTTCCCCTTTGCAGGAGCATATTAATTTATTGATTTGTATCTTTTGACCAGACTATTCCAGGGACTCAAACTATTGAGTAGAACCGTCGATGTGATTACGATGGTCTGGAGAGATAAAACTAAAATACAATATGTATCTCATATTAAGAAATGGGAGATGTCCTGTTTACAGTTAAATATATCTTATCATAAGTTGCAGGCATACCGGATGTATTGGAGTTCCTGGCTACATTGCATTTTGACGAGCAGTTAAGCTATAGTTCCATTTATAGTGCTAGAAGTACTTTGTCCTCCTACTTAGGGCAAGGGTCCGGACAACACTCTGTCGGATCTCGTCTATTGGTGGCCCGATTCATAGGAGGTATTTTAACAAAACCCTCCCAGACGTACATATTCAGAAACCTGGGATGTGAGCATAGTTCTCACACTTTGGCAATGGGCTCCAATTACATTTCTGCTTTTCCGGAAGTTAACGCTCAAAGTGATCACGTTCATGGTGCTAGTGGCAGCATTATGGGTCCAAATATTGCAAACATTATGACTGGACAGCATGCATTCTTCTGTAAATGATATTGCGTTTTATGCATATAATCTAATCAGACAGAGCAGACCAGAGCTGGCTGGATCCAAAATAAGCTTAAAATGTACCCATTGATCTAAGACTATATGTAATTATGCATCTGCTAATAATATCAAGGTCATCAAGAGTCTCAGAGGCTCTGAAACAGCGATGGTCATCAGCCACATAAAACCTCATACAAAGGTGTCAGTACAAGCTATTGCTAGATAACCGAAACAGGTTTGCATTTTGCTGGAGTAGACACTGATGTGTTTAAATCACTCCACCAGGGCGGCATCAACGTATGTAGCAAAGCCGCAGGACATGCCATTAGACAAAATCCTCACCGCAGGATAGCCCACTTAAGGAACCTTTTCGGGTTTTTGGCAAACCTGTCCTCGCAATGCAAAGATTGGGCAAGCTGTTTTGGGTTCTGTTTGAGTTCTCCTTTGTAATTTCCCCTCCGAAAGAGGGGTTATTACTGTTGTGTAAAATGTAATTGTTTAAGACATTTATTGTATAAATTAAACAATGTTTGATACATTATTTGGTTATCCTGTGTCAACCAAGGCAGTGTGTCCAATGGAACTGTATCTACGGCATGAAATCACAGAGCTTTGAAATCTTCACGTAGTCACTCACGTGACTCTGAAGTAAAATAGTAAGATTAAACGAGAACTTACCTGTTTGAAGTTTGATGAGGATTTTATGAGGAGTTACGATGAGAGATTGCGTGCCCTCCGCTCCCACCCTCATAATCTAAAGGATCATTTGGTAGTTCTAGTCTTCTAAAAGCCTTACTATGTTACTTCAGCTATATATGTTTCTGTGTTTTCACGCCGCTGCTTTGAAGTATGATGCGCATACACTCTGGCGGGGCTTCTTCACGTAATCCCTCATCGTAACTCCTCATAAAGTAAAGATCAAACTTCAAACTGGTAAACTCATTTAATCTTACTATTAATCCAGTAAGTGATTGTTTCAGATTGTGAAATGAATGTCATGATTATTATTAAACAGGGCTGTCAGTGTTTGGTAGAGTTACATGCTTGATGCTTGCAGACTCTTCGATATAATCCAGGCTGAGATGATGATACATCTTTGAGAGTGTCCCTGTTGATTTTCTATTCACACCACCAGTCTTGACTTCTTCCCGAGTCATTGAGTCAAACTGCCCAGAAACAGACCCTTTGCCCTACCTCGTCCATGCCAACCAAGTAGCCCATCTAAGCTAGTCCCTTTTCCCCACAGTTGACCCAGATGATTCTAAATCTTTCCTATTCATGTACCTCCCCAATTGTGTTTTAAATGTTGTCATTGTACCTGCCACAACCACTTCCTTTGGCAGCTCATTCCATTTATATACCACTCTCAATACCAAAGTAATATCAAGCAGGTCTTATGTTCACATCAATGAAAACCAAAGGAGGAGTATGATTAGATGCAAACTCTGAAAATAAAACGTATAACCAAGAAGCCATTGTTTGCGTTTTAGCAACATTAGTGAGATACTAGGCATCAAGCATTGTTGCAGATGTCAGAGAAAAAAACATACATTTTAAAATACTCAAGAGTCATTAGCCATTAACTAACTTGAGCCATTAACTCAAGTTCAATTAGCCATTAGTTTGGTTATTATCCTTGATCTTGTCACTTACAAGTATTCCTCTTTATCAGACCACCAACCATGTTGCATTGCAGTAGGCTATAGTGTCAGGTATAGCTTACTTCTCTGTGGATTATGACCTTGACGTGGTGGAAAAGGTTGTGTGGACCTGAGATCCTGAGAGCGATGCCGTCTGGAGCTATGCTCCTGGTAGGGCCACCCATGGCGGCAAGGTCGAGGGGGAGGTCTCTGACAAAGAGCAATCCAACCAAAACCTCAACGATGGAACAGGCAGAGGACAATGGCTGACCTTAGTGGAGCGTCACAATGGCCGGGAAGGCGGATGAAGGCTGCAGCAGAAAAGGGTCTCCGGTCGTTTTGGACTCCATACCTCTGGATCCTGACCCAGATCTGTCAAAGACCGTGGGGTGGCTCTCTGTGCACCTGTCTCCCCACGCTAAACAAAGTCACGCACTGGCGTCCTCCATATAGGGAATATCACTCTGGGGACACCCATGGTCAGCTAAGAAGCTTGCCATTCCCAACCAAACCCATCCATTCTCCACAAGGAACAATCCCCATCAGAAAACAAACAACTTCCATCACCCAAGCCTGGAAAATCAATCAGTATCCTGAGGGCAGATTTCCTGTGTGATTAAAGATGAATCAAGTTTGCTCAATGGTATAAAATCATGATAGTGGCCCTGAAATTGTAGAAAAAAGTGGTTGGTTACTTCTATTGCACTGCTTGTTTTAATCATTATATAGACATAGAGACACAAAATGCTGGAGTAACTCAGTAGGACAGGCAGCATCTCTGGATAGAAGGAATGGGTGACGATTCCTAGCGATGCTGCCTGTCCCGTTGAGTTATTCCAACATTTTGTGTCTATCTTCAGTGCAAAACCAGCATCTGCAGTTCCTTCCAACACATGTAATCATTTCGGGTCTGAAGAAGGGTCTCGACCCGAAACGTCGCCTATCTCCTTCACTCCTTAGATGCTGCTGCACCCGCTGAGTTTCTCCAGCTTTTTGTGTAACCCACATGTAATCATTAAATTTGTCCTTCATACATAAGATAATTATTTCAAGGAATGTTATTTTTAATTATTTGCCTCCCTCAGGTCATCGTAAACATTGGCAAGCAAAATTCCACGGGAAGTGTAAATGATATGTGCAAACGTCAGTGGCCTCTGATCTAAATTCCAAGTTGGGATTTGTGGTAATAAAGTGACTGCAAAAGTAATTTAATGATAATAATGATTTAGTACTGTTAATTACATAGGTACCTCATTTTCTTTTAATTACAGAATTAGTGCTTGTTTTACATGCCAATCTGAACCACATCTAGGCTATCATTACAATCCATATATTATGTCAAATAAATTAGCTTTGTTCATTCACACATGCTGTGCTGGTGTCAATTCCTTGATGTCTCCAAGATAAGATGAAAGGTAATTGGTAACTCTTGTTAGAACTGAGGCACATTTCAAGAGTGGCTAGCTGTGATAATTACAAAGTGAGTTGTTTAAAGCAGGGGTGAACCTCAGTTAACATTCTAATTCAGCTTGTCCATCTTCCATGCACATAGTTGATTGCAATTTCTCACGACAAACCTGATTATACTTCAATTTTACTGCAGATCATGAATATATTTCCTACTTGATATTCTCAGAGTGGAAGTATTACCTAGACTTTCATGTCATTGGCTTGAATGTCAATAGGTGATTTATACTATCTGCATTGAATCCATATTTTATATGTAAATGTTGTTTTGCAGTTGCTCTGTTGCTGGAAGGAAAACAACAAAGAATGTTCCTTAATAAACCTCATGAGATATTCATTCATTGTCTCCATTCCTGAAATGATATGCAGGCACAGGACTAAATTCACAATTCTCTTCAGGCAGATACATGAAATGAATCAATAAAAAATAAAAATCTGCTTGAAATGGCAACCAGATCGGAAATGTTTGGTTAACCTAATTGTTGATCAAGTTTGGTAACTCCATTGTTGTGTCCAAATGACTTCTAATGTTCAGATTGTACCTGCCTCAACTACGTCCTCTAGCAGTTTGTTACACATACCTACCACCCTCAGTGTGAAAAAGCTGACCCTCATGTTCCTATTACATTTTCCCCCCTCAGCTGAATCTATGCCCATTAGTTCTTCATTCCCCCATTCAGGAAAAAGACTGTACATTCACCCTATCAATCCCCCTCATGATTTGATGCACTTATATAAGATCACCCTTCAGCCTCCTGTGCTCCAAGGAATAAAGTCCTTGCCTGCCAGCCTCTCCCTTCAGGCTTTTGAGTCCAGGTAACATCGTCATACTTTTTTACTGAATCCTTTTGATCTTAATGGCACCTTTCCTAGAGCAGAGTGATCAAAACTGAACACAACACTCCAAATGCATGGATATCAAGATACGTTTAAAGCAAACTATAAACCTGTAATTAAGAAACTACATAATTTAATTAAAATCTGGAAAACGCTTCCAATGTCCTTAATAGGTCGAATAAACGCCATAAAAATGATTTTTCTACCAAAAATTCTATACTTGTTCCAATCAATTCCACTATATCTACCCAAAAAGTTTTTTTAAAAATTGGACTCAGATATAACAAATTTTATTTGGGATTATAAGACCCATAGAATACAAAGACCACACCTGGATAAACCCAAAGTAGTGGGGGATTAGCACTCCCTAATTTTATGTATTATTATTGGTCGGTAAATATTAGAAATATGATTCAATTGTTGGATAATTCTCTTCATCAACCAGAATGGATCATTATGGAGAAAGAGGACTGCTCCCCTTTTAATATTGGTGCGATCCTTCTTTCACCAAAGACGGTGAATAATACAAACTACAACAAAAACCCAATTATACATAGTACAATTAGAATTTGGAAACAAATAAAATACAATTTAAAATTAAGAAACTTGTCTCTCCTATCTCCTATTGCTAAAACCCCCCTGTTTAAACCCTCAATTATAGACAAAGCATTTATACAATGGGAAAGAGCAGGAATTAAAACTTTGGGAGATCTGTATGATACGGGAAAACTATTATCATTTAAACAATTACAACTAAAATACAATCTGGGTAACAATCAGTATTTTCAATATTTCCAAATATGTGATTATTTGAAAAAACATGCACATGAATTTCACAAAATGCCATTAGACTTACTAGATGAAGTAATGAATACAAAGGCAGAATCAGCAAAATTAATTTCACATATATTTAATATTATACTAAATGCAGTAACACCAACAACGGAAGGTATTAGAGATGAATGGGAAAACAAACTAAGACATACCAAGAGTGCTGGCGATGAAAAATTATAACGGATCTGGATCAGTTGGGCAAGTGGGCTGAGGAAAGGCTAATGGAGTTTACAGTGATAAGTGTTACATTTTGGTCAAACCAAATCAAACCAGGGCAGGACCTTCACGGTGAATGGCAGGGCCCTGAGGAGTGCCAAAAAGCAGAGGGATCTCTGAGTAGAAGTACATAGTTCCCAGAAAGTGGCATCATGGGTAGGTAGACTGGTGAAGGAGGCTTTCGGTAGATTGGCTTTCATCAGTCTAGAAATAGAGTGCAGAAGTTGGAATGTTATGTTACAATTGTACAGCATGTTGGGGAGGCCACATTTGGAATATTGTGCTCAGTTTTGGTCACTCGGGTACAACCAGGAAGTTGCTCAGCTGGAAAGAGTGCAGATAGGATTTACAAAGATGTTACCAATACCTGAGGGCCTGAACTAAAGGGAAAGGTTGAGCAGGCTAAGACTTTATTCCTTACAGTGTGGAAGGCCGGGGTGATCTTATAGAGGATGTAAAATCATGAGAGAAATAGACAGGGGGAATGCACAGACTCTTTTACCCAGAGTAGTGGTATCAAGAACAAAAGTTTAAGGTGAGAAGGGCAAGATGTAACAGGAACCTGAGGGGCAATCTTTGCTCACAGAGGGTGATATATATATATGGACCAGGCTGCCAGAAGAGGTCGATGTAACAACATCGAAAAGACTTGTGGACACGTACATGGATAGGAAAGATTTGGAGGGACTCGCAGAAATGGGGTATGTGTGTCAGCAAAGACAATTTGGGCCGAAGGGCCTGTTTCTGTGCTGTTCGGCTCTACCCAATGAATATGCTCCTGTTAGGGTGAAGGGCAAGGCTGACACAGTAAGGGAATCATGGTTATTGAGCAATGCTAAGACTCTGGTCAGGAAAAAGAAGGAGACATTGATGAGATTTACGCAGTCAGCATCCAGGGAATCCTGGATTGAGTATAATGTGTGCAGGAGTATACTGAAGATGACAGTCAAGAGGTCAGAATGTGAAAATGAAACAGAGCTGGCAGGCAAAGTAAAGGAAAATCTGCAAGGATAAGAAGATAATAAAGTTGGATGGGGAAAGAATAAGTCCCCTTAACGATCGGCATGGTTGATTTTGCACAGATGGGGGAGATATTAAATGAATCTATTATCCATTTTTACTGAGGAAAGATCATGGAACCTATGGAATTGAAGCATCGGAGTCATGATGTCTGAGGTCAGATCTGAATTACCAAAGCGGAGGTATTGGTGGTTTTAATGCTTTGTGGATAATTCACAAGGGCATGATTGCAGTAGAGAGGACCAGAGTTCATAACCTCAGAATTAAAGGACGTTCCATTAGGAAGGAGATGAGGAGGAATTTCTTTCATTAGAAGGTGGTGAATCTGTGAAATTTATTGCCACAGAAGGCTGTGGAGGCTGTCAATAGATATGTTTAAGGCAGAGATCAATAAAATATTGATTACTACGGGTGTCAGGGTTTATATGGAGAAGGCAGGAGAATGGGGTTGACAGGGAAAGATAGGTCAGCCATGATTGAATGGTGGAGTAGACTTGATCAGCCAAGTGGCCTAATTCTGATCCTATCATTCATGACATATACTTATGATGTGCATCTTCAGAACTTATGGGAAGCTAGGGAGGAAATTTTAGAGGCCCTTACATGGACATTTGAATGAAGTTTAGCCACAGGTGAAGTTATTGGAAGACTGGA
Source organism: Raja brachyura (assembly GCA_963514005.1). The sequence goes on from OY740784.1 coordinate 4,615,686, forward strand.
AGATGGTGAATGTTGTACCGTTATTTAAGAGGAGCAGCAAGAACAAACCGGGCAACCACAGGCCAGGGAGCCTGGTATCAGTGCTGAGAATGTTGTTGGGGGTGATTCTCAGAGACAGAATCCATCAGCCTTTCGATAGGCATGGAATGATTAGGGGTAGTCAGCATGGTTTATGTGCAAGGGAGAATCGAGTCTCACAAATCTGAGGTTTTTTGAAGAGGTCACCAAGATGATTGCAGGCCTGTGGATGTTGTTTATATGAACATTAGCAAGGCTTTTACAAAGTCCCACATGGAAGGCTGGTATGGAAGGTTAGAACTCATGTAATCCAAGGTGAGCTCGCCCATTGGATTTGAACTTGGCTCGGAGGACGGAGTCAAAGTTGTGTAAGGTAGCCAAAAGTGCTGGAGAAATTCAGCGGGTGCGGCAGCATCTATGGAGCAGAGGAAATAGGCAACTTTGTGGAAGTTGTTTTTCTGAATGGAGTCCTGTGACCAGTGGAGTGCTACAGGGGTCAGTACTGGGTCCACCACTGTTTGTAATCTACATGAATGATTAGGGTGGCAATTTAGTAAATTTACATTGTTAGTAAATGTACAGATGACCAACATATTGGTGATATAGTGGAAAGTGGCAAGGGATATCTAAATCAACGACAAGATCTAGATCTGTTGGGAAAATATGCCAAAGAATGGAAAATGAAAAATTTAACTGAAAAGTGTGAGGTGTTTCACTTTGGTATGTCAAACCAGGGTGGGATTCACACAGTAAATGGCAGAGTCGTGGGGAGTGCTGCAGAATAGATTAAACTTGGAGTAAAGGGCCTGTCCTACAAGCATGCAACTCCATGCGATGAGCGCGACGTAACGTGGTCGCTTGAGCCGTACCGCGTCGCGGGGCCGGTCCCACTTCGATCGCCGGAGACGTGCGGAATTGTGCGGTGTTCGTCCCGACATCGCGCGGGGCTCCGAGAAACTAACTATGTTCAAAAATTCCGCGCGGCAATGGCTTGTCAGCTCGCAGTTGCCTCGACGCATTACACACCGTCTCGACGTCATGCCTCCGTGACCCTCTCTGTAGGTGCCTTCGTGACCCTCTATGTGTGTGGCTCCATGGCCCTCTGTGTGTGTGCCTCTGTGCCCCTCTCTGTCCTTGCGAACTTACCTTAAGACTTCACTCCAAGTTCACCTCACTTTGCGCCACGTTGCGCCACTCACTCGACCTCCGCGCGGCCCTCGCTGCCGGTTTGGTCGCGCTTGCCGCATGCAGGCGCATGCTGGTGGGAACGGCCCTGTACAGGGGATCACCCGACCTCCGCGCGGCCCCCACTTCTAGTTTGATCGCGCTCATCGCATGGAGTCGGATGCTGGTAGGACAGGCCCTTAAAGGTGCGTGGTTCTCTGAGAGTGCCAGGTCAGGTGCATAGCCTGTTGAATGAGGAGTATGGCACACTTGCCTTTACTGGTAAGAGTATTGGCATTCGTGAGACAACACTTGAAGTACAGTGTCCAGTTCTGGACACTCAGCAGTAGAAAGTCATTAGATTGGAAAGGCTGCAGTGGAGATTCACTAGGATATTAACTAGGCTTGCAGGTTTGAATTATGGGGAGAGGCTGGGACCTTTTTCTTTGGAATGTAGGAGGCTGAGGGTGACCTTATTGAGATGCGCAAGATCATGATCGGCATAAATAAACTCAATGTTCAGAATCTTTCTCCCAGAGTAGGCAATTATGAGACTAGAGGGCAAAATTGAATTAAAATGAGATTGGAGAGATTTAAGAGGGACTCAGGAACAACCTTTTCACTCAGAGGGCAGTCCAGATCTGGAATGAACTGCCAGAGGAAGCCATGGATGTGGATACAATTACAACTTAAATACGACACAACTGGACATAAATATGAGTAAGGAGGTCGACAGAAAAAGCTGGAGTAACTCAGCGAGATAGGCAGCATCCCTGGAGAGAAGGGATGGGTGACGTTTTGGGTCGAGACCCTTCTTCAGAGTAGTTAGGGATAAGGGAATATAGATGAAAAATGTAGGGAGATAAAGAATAATGAATGAAAGATATACACAAAGTAGCAATGATAATGGAAACAGGCCATTGTTAGCTGTTTGTTGGGTGAAAACGAGAAGCTGGGGTGACTTGGGTCAGAGAGGTATATAGGGAGAGATTGAATGCAGGGGTAACTTGAAGTTAGAGAAATCAATATTCATACCACTGGGATGTAAGCTGCCCACGCGAAATAGGACATGCTGTTCCTCCAATTGGCGTTTAGCCTCACTGACAATAGAGGAGATCGGGTAGGTTCAGGTGGACTGAGAGAAGGTGTTCAGTGAAACGATCGCCCAGTCTACGTTTGGCCTCGCCGATGCATAAGAGCCAAATCTTGAACAACGGATACAGTAGATGAGGTTGGAGGAGGTGCAAGTAAACCTGAAAGGGCTGTCGGGTCCCTGGACAGAGTCGAGGGAGGAGGAGGTATAGGGACAAGTGTTGCATCTTCTGCGGTTGCAGGGGAAGGTACCTGGGGAGGGGATGGTTTGGGAAGGGGTGAGTTAACCAGGGAGTTGTGGAGGGAACGGTCTCTGCAGAAGGTGGAAAGGGGTGGAGATGGGGAGATGTGACAGGTGTAGGGATCCCGTTGGAAGTTGGGAAAATATCAGTGGATTATGTGTTGTATGCGATCTCGAAGAAAACCCACGCAGGTCACGGGGAGAACGTACAAACTCTGTATAGACAGCACCTGTAGTCGGGATCGAACTCGGGTCTCTGGCGCTGTAAGGCAGCCACCCTACCGCTGTGCCACCATGCCGCTTGTAGCTTTTAAACCCACATAAACTAAGGAGCTCGGACTTGATACCTTGGGTTTTATCTTGGGTTTTAGTCTTTGTGAGTAAACACATTCATTCCTCTTCCTCAGTCATACGATCCCTGACCACAATTTCCATCAGAAATATCGAGTGCTGATAGACACGGCCCTCTTGTGCACCGTTCAGCAAGTAACCATTTCAAAACCAATCCACTTTTTCTCCTTACTGAGAGCTTTATGACTGGTTCTATAACCAAATCTGCTACTATTTGCAATAAACATATCGAGAACAAGTTTGGCAATAAACACAATAATCAAGTTTCAGTGAACTGGGTGGTGGCCGGATTTCAATCTGTTCCGACTTGAATGTTGATGGAAAGAAAGGCCTGTCATTGACTTTCCAAACCAGTGACACGACAGTGAGATTAATTAATATAGTTGGTATGCATCAAGGCTTCCTTGCTCATTTAGATGGATCCTTGCTCAATAACATGAATTGCATTTGATTGAAAGAGCTGGCCATTTCTTGTTTGTTTGATTAATTTGATGGCATGTGTTTGACATTTCAGCTGAGAAAGAATCTCTCAGTTATTGAACACAAAGGTTCCTTCTCTCTGGCTCTATCAAGGCACGATTACTTACGTGGAAAATAGAGCCTTGTCACAGCATTACTTTCAAAGGCAATCTCTTACTACTGCCTCATAAAGGAGGCTGGTTTGGTAATTTTTCTAGATTTTAATTTAGTTTAGTTTAGAGGTAGAGCACAGAATCAGGCCCTTCGGTCCACCGAGCCTGCACCGACCAGCAATCCCCACACATTAACACCATCCTACACACACTAGGGACAATTTACCTTTATACCAAGCCAATTAACCTGCAAACCTGGCCATCTTTTTTTTTTTTTTTTTTTTACAAAATGCTTTTAATCAGAACAAACAAATACAAAGTAGTAACACGATCAGAGAATGCCTATATTGGCATTTTACAAAGAAAGTTATCAAATTAAAATATTAACATTTTTATCAATAATACATTCGCCCTCCTGCGGTGACCAGCGAAACCTGGTCGTCTTGGGAGTGTGGGAGGAAACCGAATATCTTGGAGAAATACTTCCTCCACATGAATGGCAACTATTGGAGAGAGTGAAACTCACAGGGAAATACATTGTTTGATTTTGGGAAACATCTTCCAGTTAGATTTTTCATGTACCAACAGCATCATACATTGCACAAAGTGATCTAGTGATTACGTTAGTTTAGTTTGATTTAGTTTAATGATACAGCCTGGAAACAGGCTCTTCAGCCTGCCGAGTCCACGGTCCCTGTACGCTAGCAATATTCTACACACTAGGGACACATTACAATCTTTATCAAAGCCAAATAACCTACAAATTTGTAAGTCTCTGAAGGAAACCAGAGCACCCAAGGTAAACCCTGGAAGTCACAGAGGCCATATAGACAGCACCCGTAGTCAGGATCAAACCCTAGCCTCTTGTGCTGTTAGTTTGTTCGCTTGTGTGCCAGGCAATGTAGCTCGCCGTTGGCTTCTAGCGTAGTCCGACATGTTGACAGAATTGGCGCCCGACACGTCACAGAGTGCATCGCATCGAGGCTTCCAGGGATCGCAATGAGGAGGCTTCTGTCATGACCCCCCTTGTGCAGTGAGGCACCAACTCCTTTGCTGTGCCACTGTACCACATTGGATTGGAGTACTGTTCATCTCCTCCAGAATGCTGTTGTCCATCTCCTCCAGGATGCACACGTGTCAAGCAGGATTCAGAAGCGATCCAGATGGATGTGTAAAGGTGCTTCCAAATATCTGCATTGCACAGGACCTCATGCTGCATGAGCTGTCCTCGAGGTGCCGTTATGAGACAAATATCATCTTCCTCCAGACAACCATCAACTCAGTATTAGATGCTTCCTGACCTTTCCAAAATTCATGGATCTTTCACCACAAAATGTTTGTTAGTCAAACTGGCACACTCTAAAGTCCGGAATTAAAGATTGAGGAATTTGCTGAAGCAGAAAGAAGCCTTTGGAAAAAACTGTATGGAGAATAGTAAGATTAAACAAGAACTTACCAGTTTGAAGTTTGATCTTTATTTTATGAGGAGACGAGTTGAGGGACTACGTGAAGAACCCCGTACAGCCGTTGGTGCGTCAATCTTCAAAGCAGCGGAGTGAACTCACAGATAACAACAACTGAAGTATAATGGTAAGACAACGAAGACTAGAACAACCAGATGAAATCTATGAGGGCTGGGAGCGGAGGGCACGTAGTCCCTCAACTCGACTCCTCATAAAATAAAGATCAAACTTCAAACTGGTAAGTTCTTGTTTAATCTTACTATTTTACTTCGGAGTCACGTGAGTGACTACATGAAGACTTCAAAGCTCTGTGATTTCACGCTGCAGACCCAAATCCGGCGTTCACACTGCATTGATTGACTGAAAGTCGTTAACAATCAATAATACATCAATAATGACGCTTCTTAAATGAATAACAGTTTATTTACAAACGAAACCACAACAAACCCCACTAACTCAGGGGGAAACTATAACAGAACTCAAAACAGAATCAGCAAACACCCCCAGCCTTGAAATCGGCTTGTGGTAAAACTTTTCAAAAGTCAGCTCATTGGACCATCCTGCAGCAGCGAGGATATGGTCTATAGGCACGTCCATCACCCTTGCCGCGGAAGTTGATGCCGCCCTGGTGGAATGAGATTTGAATTTATCAGTATCAATCCCAGCACTTCCCAGAACCTGCTTTAACCGCCTTGAAATTGTTTGCACCGACACCTTACTGTGTGGTTTTTTGTGGCTAATAAATAATGCAGACTCTGTTCCTCTTAGGGCTTTAGTAACCTCAATGTAACGAGATAAATGTGAGACTACACACAGGCGATCATCTGTGGAGTATGCTGAAAACACAACCTTACACCCTGTCATGCCTATTCTACTATGTTTAAGCAAATCAAAGACATAAAATATAATTGCATCTGCCAACACATGCATTCTGTCTATCCGTAGCTTTTGCAATGTTTGTACACGTTGGGCTGAAACCAATGCCATAAGCATGACCACCTTCAAAGTTAATTTGGCTAAAGATAAGCTAGCAACAGGAGCCCACTGGCGAAGAAGCATAAGAACTTCACTCACATTCCAAATAACGGCATACCTGGGTTTAGGAGGATTAGAATTAAAAACTCCCTTCATAAATCGTGAAACTAATGGATGTGTCCCTACTGAACGCAATTCTGAATTCATGGCTAAATAAGAAGACAGAGCACTTCTGGCTGTATTGATCGCACTGTAACTTAATTTTTGATCAAAATAAAGACTGGACAAAAACTCCAATACATCTGTAATGCCTGCAGTTTGATATGAAATGTTCTGGTGTAGACAGAATTGCTCCCACTTCCTTATCGAGGTGACATACTGCTTCTGTGTACTATCACTGCAGGCCGACGTGAGAACATCCACAGTACGATCAGACGGTCCTCTCCCTAGTTATGGCCTCCTTAAAATCTGCAAATCAACAGATCAATACGATCATGTAAAGGATGTTGATCCCCATTCTTGGGAATAATCATGTGAGGCTCCCTAGCCATTTGTAATACCAGAGGAAACCATGCTTGTGTAGGCCAATCTGGCACTACCAATATCCCTGAAGCTGAATCCTGCTTGATCTTTTGCAAGCATCTACTGATGAGACAGAATGGAGGAAATGCATACACAAACATTCCTCCCCAATGCAGCGAGAAAGCATCTACCGCTGCTGCACCAGGATCTGGTTCCCATGAAACATATCTGGGCAACTGATGATTTAACCTAGATGCAAACAAATCAATGTCTGGCATTCCATACCGAACAACCACTTGATTAAATTATTCCTGATTTAACATCCATTCTATGCTGTCATTAAACTGACGTGATCTAGTGTCAGCTACCGTGTTAAATCTACCTGGCAAATAAATTGCCGAAATCCAGATATTTTTGTCAATGCACCAGCTCCAAATCTGGTTAGCCAGTCTATCACAAGACGGTGACTTGAATCCACCCATGTGGTTTACATATGCCACTGCTGTGGTGTTGTCAATCTGAACCTGCACATGCAAGTCCCTACTGGTAGAACAATAAGCCTTAAGTCCATACCAGGTTCCCAACAACTCTAAATAATTGATCCCTCTTAATTGAAGCAGGGATGTCTCTTCCGCATTCCATCTACCTCCACAGCTGGAAGACAAATCTGTTGCACCGCAACCTAGTGCACTAACATCAGTCTGTAACATCATTGAAGGCGGTTCCACCGAAACCTTCCTAAAACTTTTTGGAGCATTTACTATCCACTATTGTATGTCGGAAATTGCCCCAGCTGACAACTGCATAGGCCTGTCAAAATGTCCCATTTGTATTCTCAGTGCCTGTTCCTTTAATCGTTGTAATTGTTGATAATGCAGAGAACCATACTGCACAGCTGGAAAAGCAGCTACCAGCTTACCAATCAGCTGAGCTACTTGTCTAATTGATGGTTGTTGTTCTCCAAGGAGATTAACACAATCCTCAATCAACTGTTGCAATTTGTCCCTGGGCAAAATTACCAACATGTGATTTGAATTAATGGTAAATCCCAAATAATCAATGATTTGAACTGGTGATAATTTGGATTTATCTGGATGAACATGGAACCCCAATTGTTGAAAAGTGGACTTAACAACTGAAACTGACAACAGAGCTTCAGCATGAGTCTTTCCAACAATCAGGATATCATCTAAATAGGCCATTACCACATGTCCCTGAGCTCTGAGTAATGCTAACACAGGTTTTACCAATTTAGTAAATAGTCTAGAGGCTGAAGTTAATCCGTTAGGCAGTGCCTTAAATTGCCACAGCTGAGTCATCCAAATGAATTTCAAATATCTTCTATCATCACCATGAATAGACACTGAGTAATATGCATCTTTCAAATCAATGCTTGCCATATAACACCCTTTAGAAATTAGATGTTTGGCCGTGGAAAATGTTTCCATTTTGAAATGCCTATAACAGACAAACTTGTTCAAGTTTGTTAAATCCAGGATAATTCTACATCCCCCAGTCTTTTTAGCCCTAGGAAAAATACTTGACACAAATTGACAACTTTGATAGACTGATGTCTCAATTACCCCTTTCTTGTGTAATGAACTAATTTCTGTTTGTATAAGCAGATTTTCTTCATCTGAAAATATAAGTTTCCGACTTGGAGTATGTTGAGTGGGTGGTCTCTCATTAGAGTAAAATTCAATTTTTACCCCTTCACTACTGTTCAATATAAACACATCTGACGTTAACTCCTGCCATTGTTTGAGAAACAATTTTAACCTTCCCCCAACTTCAACAGCAACATTACTTAATTCATTCTCACTCAAAGGCACATTCCTTACCTGCATATGTCCTTGTAGACCTTGTTGTCCACGGCCCCTTGAGAAAGGCACCTTGCCCTTCATACCGGTGGCAGCCTGCCAATTCCGATATTGAGACCTGTATGGCTGGTTCCATCACCTGCCACCGAACTGGTACCTCTTTGATAAGGATAAAACCTTTTCCCTGGTTTACCAGCTGTCTTAATGAGGCCCATAGTTTTTACGTCCTCATGACATTCTTTCACTCTTTTAACCAGATCCCCTCCAAACAGCAGGTTTCTTGGCGGTACACTGGGTGGTTTGCACAAAGCCGCCAAATTAGGATTAATTACCGGCCTTATAGCGGCTCTTCTGATATTACTAATTTCCAAAAATGCACTGCAAAACAGTCCTAGTGCATCTTGATGGGCCTCAGACATATTCCCGGTATCAATAATTTTCACCAAAGCCGTAAGCCCTGCCGAGAACAATCTGAGCACTTTTTGAAATTTCATCTCCTGAGCCCTAGCTGACACCCCCAACTGGGTCCACATCTGATGGTTCACCACTGGTACTTTCAGAAGGTCACAATTAATAGGAGCCTCGTACTTCTTTGCGGTCTCATCCATGGCTAACTCCTGTAGCTGGTGGGAGAGCATATACTGAATTGCTGCAGCCAATTCTTCACCAACCGGCTCTCCTGCCTCTCTGGGCATAGCAAATTTTCCAGCAATATTCGGAATTACCTCCAACTGAACTCCCTTACTGCTCTCCCCCACCACAGACTCAGTGTCAGCGAACTGCACGATTGGAACATCCTCCTCACAGGCAGGATATTCCTGCAGCCCTGTAAAAGGTACTGCTGGCTCAGGCTCTCCAACAGCCTGGCTTGGGCACCACTCCTCCTCCCGGAGCTGGTCCCTGTTGAGCATTCTTTGCAATAGAATCTCGACCTGGGAGAGCCGTGAGCAAACGGACTCTCCTGTAGAGGGTACAACCTCCAGGCCCGACTCTGGGTCAACGGGCATATCTGACTTGCCCGTGGCCTTCCGCCCTACTGGCAAGCCTACACTGCTCGAAGGCAGTGGGTCCGCAATGACTGGCTGTATAGCCGGCATCGGACCAGGTGCACAAGACGGGCCTCCACCAACAACACTCTCCTGGTCGTCAACCTTCTTCCCTCCGGAGCGCCTCGCCGCCACCTTTTTCACTTTCTGCAACATTCTCCAAAACTTTCTCCAACAGTCGCAGAAAATGAACTCTGAAAAATTTTAAAAACTTACCTCGAGTTTTTAAACTTACCGCTTGGAGGAGCGCTGCTGCTCCAACCAGCCGACTGCACCAATGCGTCTGACGTCATGACGCACCAACGGCTGTACGGGGTTCTTCACGTAGTCACTCACGTGACTCCGAAGTAAAATAACCACAGTTCAGGTACTTCCACTGTTATGAATGAATGGTTGGAATCCTTGTCAAGAAACCCTTGAAACATTTACTAACAGGGTCGTGGACTGTAAATGGTCATCACCGTGGTAACATTGGGGTGGTTTCCTGACTAAAAGTTCTATATCATCTACGTTTGAGACGGATGAGGAAAACAGATATTTGAAATAACATGAAACCGATGACTATATGTTGAAATCATACTAAGGTCACAACAAAAATACTGGACAATTCCTGCAATGGGCTGGGGGAGTTCAAATCAAACTTGTATTGCAATCTCAACATGTATTTGCACCACCATATACTTTAATTTGACCACCTCCACACACAAACCTACCTCACCCTACCTCTGACTTAAAAGAAAATACGAAGTGGTGGAGGAGCTCAGTGGGTCAGGCAGAATATGTGGAGGGAAGCGACAGACAAGCTGCGAATTCAATAAAATTATTAAGGATTGGATTGGAAAGTATTTTCAATATCAAATTGGAAGGCCAAGTGACAATTTAATTCTGGTTTCCTGGGCTGTGGCACAGTGGTGACGATGAGACCTTCCTTCAATCTATTTTAGAACGGAGATGAGGAAAAACTTTTTCACCCAGAGAGTTGTGAATCTGTGGAATTCACTGCCTCAGAATTCTCTGGATGTTTTCAAGAGAGAGCTAGACAGAGCTCTTACAGATAGCGGAGTCATGGGATATGGTGAGAAGGCAGGAACAGGGTACTGATTGTGGATGATCAGCCATGATCACAGTGAATGGTTGTGCGGGCTCATATTGTCTATTGTCTACTACATTTTGGTTTGGGACCTTTCTTCAGTCAGCGTGAAGTAGGGCGGTGAAAGCTGGAAGAGCTCGCAGTGTCGGGTAGAGACCGTAGATGTCGGGAGCTCCAATGATGCAGAAGATTCGACAAGCCCCGACCCGGGGTCAGATCGCTCGGGTGCAGGGAGCTGAGATTCCCCCCAATGCAGGAGATTGATCGCCCCGACGAGGAGGCCCGCCGCCAGCCACGGGGGTAAGATGGTCCCGTCAATTGAAGGCTCGAGGCCCCCGACCACGGGAGAACAAAGAGGGGAAGAGATTGAGCTTTTTTTCGCCTTCCATCACAGTGAGGAATGTGGAGGAGTCACTGTGGTGGATGTTCATGTTAAAATGGATTTTGTGCGTCTTGTTGCTTTTTATTTGTATGACTGTCCCTATGCCTCCTCCCTCGACTCCATCCAAGGACCCTGACAGTCTTTTCAGGTGAGGCAAAGGTTCACTTGCACCTCCTCCTTCCTCATCTACCGTATCCGCTGTTCCAGATGTGCACTCCAACCAGGTGCAGGCTCGGCAATTGTTTCGCTGAACACCTCCGCTCAGTCTGCCTAAATCTACCTGATCTCTCGGCGCTCGACGCTTTAACTCTTCCTAGATCTCTGACCAGTCTGACTGGCCCATTAATTAAATTTGATCTCTATATGCTTCGATGTCACCTTCCCGTTGCTAACAATGATCTATTCGACATTTTGCTTGAATCTTTATATCCTTTGATGTCTCATTTTCACACCGTCCCCTTCCTTATCTCAGTGTCTCTCTCTACCCAGACTCTCAGTCTGAAGTAGGGTCTTGATCCAAACCATCACTCATCCCTTCTATCCAGAGATGCTGCCTGTCCTGCTGAGAAACTCCAGCAGTTTGTGCCTCTCACATGGTTGAAGTTTCAGCATGCCACCTACATGGACATTGGTTCCATGAATTTGGTCATTGGGGCCATTGATCACAATTTTATGCGAGCACTAACAATGCAACTTCAGGAATTGCTGAGCTATTTACTTTCACCACCTTATGCAAAGCACAATAGGTTATAATGATGCCTATGTTACTGCTATCTACATTTCAAAGAGACCAGGGAATTCTTTATTGAATATTTACACTGCAACAGAAACACAGAACAGCCATTTCCTGCAGAGAGCAACATACCTATTTCACGATGTTAGTTAAAGTTACACAAAACTATTATAACTAAAGTTACACAAAACTAATTGAAACAGTAACTTGCAAAATACACCTCGGCGATAGCATTTAAAGCGTTTTAAGCCAGCTTTCTACTCGGAGCCTACCTTTGTGAATGGGTGAAGTTAAATGTGGAAAATAAACAAAAATGAAAATATATACATTGGCATATATACGGTGCGTTGATAGGACAGGTTTGGAGGGATATGGACCAAACACGGGCAGGTGGGACCACGGTAGTTGGGACATGTTGGCCGGCGTGGACAAGTTAGGCCAAAGGTCTGTTTCCACACTGTATTACTCATTGAATGAAGTAGGCCCCTCTCGGTCATGACTGACCATGGGTGATGCATCCTGGTCGGATGCAAGCCTGGGCGATGTCATTTGGAGGACAGGCTGTTGCCCATGCAGCACGTCCCCCCCCTCTCCACATCCCCCCCTCGCTGATCGATCCAAAGGAACAGCAGGGCCGTTGCAGTTTGGCACCAGCGCCGTCGCAGGAGCTGCCAGAGTGAGGTTGTCGACAACGTCAAACTGCCTTAGGGGCTCCGACTACGGGTTTTCTTGAGGTTTACTCCTGGAGCCTTTTCCACGACTGGATATGGCCACAAGGCAGTGGAGGTTTTAAATCAGAGTTTTCCCCCTCATAGATGGACTGCCTTCCCAGGCTGACGAGCCCCATCTGCCCGAGACTCGTGGGGGCGGGTGGGTCTACCTTCCCGTGCAGGTCTATAGCACCTGCCCACTGCCCATTGACTATGACTCTAAAAAAATAATAGAACGTAAAGAGCTGGAGCAACACAGTGAATCAAGACATACAATTGAAGGGAATGCACAGATGACCTTTCAAGTCGGGATCTCGACTGAAGACATCATCCCTCCAAAGATGTTTGGGAAGGAATTGCAGATGCTGGTTTACATCGAATACAGACATAAAAGCTCGAGTAAATCAGTGGGACAGGCAGCACCTCTGGAGAGAAGAAATAGGTGACGTTTCATATCGAGACCCTTCTTCAGACTGAAGAAACGGCAACTATTCCATCTCTCCAGAGATGGTGCCAGCACACCGAGTTACTCCAGCATTTTGTGTCTATCCTTCAAAAATGTTGCCAGACCTGCTGAATCCCTTGAGCACTTTGTGTTTTGTTCAAGATTTGGCAATTGCAGTTCCTAGTGTCTACATTGAAAATAATACTGAATATTAAGGTAAGTACAAGGATCAAATTTCCCCACGTATTGTGTAGATCTGATACATTTCCCAATAGGCAGGTATCAGATTAATTAATAGATATAAATCGAACACATGAATATTTAAGTATTTACCTCATCTATTGTATCAGCTGCTCTCGGTGTAAGCTGCTCTACATCGGTGAGACTAATCGTAGGCTTGGCGATCACTTCACCCAACACCTCCGCTCGGTTCGCACTAACCAACCTGATCTCCCAATGGCCCAGCATTTCAACTTCCCCCTCCCATTCTGAATCTGACTTTTCTGTCCTGGGCCTCCTCCATGGCCAGAGTGAGTCCCACCACAAATTGGAGGTGCAGCACCTCATATTTTGCTTGGGTAGTTTACACCCCAGCGGTATGAACATTGACTTCCTCAATTTCAGGTAGTCCCTGCTTTCTCCCCCCTTCCCCTACCCCTCCCAGCTCTCCCACAGCCCACTGTCTCCACCTCTTCCTTTCTTCTTCCCGGTCCCCCCACCTCCACATTAGTCTGAAGAAGGGTCTCGAACCGAAACGTCACCTATTCCTTCGCTCCATAGATGCTGCCTCACCCGCTGAGTTTCTCCAGCATTTTTGTCTACCAGGAATTAATAGGTTAGTCTACGATGAATGTTTGATGGCACTGGGCCTGTACTCGCTGGAGTTTAAAAGAATGAAGGGGGACCTCATTGAAACATACAGAATAGTGAAAGGCTTGGATAGAGTGGATGTTGAGAGGATGTTTCCACTAGTGGCAGTCTAGGAATAGAGGTCATAGCCTCAGAATTAAAGGACATTTTTTAGGAAGGCGATGAGGAGAAATGTATTTAGTCACAGGATGGTGAATCTGTGGAATTCTTTGCCACAGAGGGCTGTGGATGCCAAATCAATGGATATTTTTAAGGCAGAGATAGATAGGTTCTTGATTAGTACAGGTGTCAGAGGTTATGGGGAGAAGGCAGGAGAATGGGGTTAGGAGGGAGAGATAGACCGGCCATGATTGAATGTTGGAGTAGACTTGATAGCATTACCTAATTTTGACCTTACGATCTGCTCTATCCCTGGACATCGCATTCAGTCTGGAGCATTCATGTCATGAGCTGGGAGATTGAATACAGTTTGTATTGGATTGCTCAGCATTCTGCAGCCACATCCAACCTTCAATACACTGAATAAAGAACTGATTTGTTTTAGTTTATAGTTTAATCAGTATCAATATTTTTTAATTAACTTACAAAAATTGATTTAACCTTAAAGTGAACTTGTTATTTCAGAAATGTTTTATAAATATTTTAATGTACTACGTTCATGGGGTTGTTTCTAAATCAGGGACATTTAAAGACAGTGACGATACTTTCTGTCAGCACATTGTATCTGAAGGCCACCTGTAGTTGTCATTGGGGAGGGTCTCAGTTTGCGCTGCTATCTGCGGCCCACTCTTCAAGGCAGGTGGGTCGAGTGGATGAGTCCTTTTGACCACCAGAAGCCACACACTACAGAACTGTGGAGCCACAGGACTGGCACAGCAGCAGTTGTGAGACATGGACAGTGATAAATAAGTAGGAAGGAACTGCAGATGCTGGTTTAAACCGAAGATAGACACAAGATGCTGGAGTAACTCAGCGGGACAGGCGGCATCTATGGAGAGAAAGAATGGGTGACGTTTCGGGTCGAGACCCTTCTTTGACAGGCAGCATCTCTGGAGAAAAGGAATGGGTGACGTTTCAGGACTATTTGAAATGTCACCCATTTCTTCTCTCCAGAGATGCTGTCTGTTTCGCTGAGTTACTCCAATATTTTGTATCTATCTTCAGTGATAAATAAGATCTGGTCCAGAGTTTTTTCGTTGACTATCTTCCATCAAACTTGTAGATGTTAGAGGTAAACAGATTTTATGATGCGGTGATACGTATAGAAGAAAACAGTTCAGTGCCATGGTTAAAGTCAGGAGATTTTAGTGATACTATTATCATCTAACAAGTGGATAATAATGGACACAGTCAAGAACTAAGATTCATACAAAATAAATGTAAATGAGAAAGTGAGATTTCATGTCCAAATGATAAAAACTATAAAAGTTGGATGGCCAGAGTATTTCATCGAACAATTCATAGCAACCTTTTTTATTTGAACTTTGCAATTTGTAATACATTCTTCTCTCCTGAAGGAATATGAATCTTAGCAAGGTTAGATATTAATATTCATTCAGGGAGAGAAGAATGTATTACAAATGCACACAAACCACCACAACATTTTCCAAAACCTACTGCGGATCTGACAAAGAATTTCATTGTTCTGTTGTCAGTACATGTGCAATTTATTTACGTTTTTCACATAAATCCAGAGAGAATTGTATTTAATTTCACGATTCTGGGTAGTGATTTGCGAATCCTGTTGGGGGGGAAATTTCCATTATCTAAACATCAGTACGGTGGGGTCTACCCATACCTTCACTGGAGTGGTTCAGGTTAGTAATCAGTCTGGTCAGTCTACCTCACAGAAGGGGGAGGGGTTGTACAGTTTGATAGCCACAGGGAAAACAGATCTGCTGTGGCGTTCTGTGCTGCATCATGGTGGAACCGGTCTGTTACTGAAGGTGCTCCTCAGGTTGAACCAGTGTGTCATGGAGGGGGTGAGCTGTATTGTCCAGGATGCTCCGCAGTTTGAGGAGCATCCTCCCCTCCAAGACCACCTCCCATGAATCCAACTCTGCCCCCAGGACGGAGCCACTTTCCTGATGAGCTTGTTAATCCTGTTGCCAGCCACAGCTTTCGCCCTGCTACCCCAGCACACGACAGCAAAGAAGATGGCACTGGCCACAACAGATTTGTAGAACATCTGCAGCATCTTACTGCAGACATTGTAGGAGCAGAGCCTTCTCATAAAGTACAGCCGGCTCTGTCCCTTCTTGTACAGGGCCTCAGCATTGTTGGAGCACAGGATCCCCCCAGGGTTGCATCCTCAGCCCCCTACTGTACTCCCTGTACACACATGTGGCCAGGTTCAGCTCCAACTCGATAATCAAGTTTGCTGATGGCACTGTGATGGTGGGCCTGATCTCCGATAACAATGAGAAGGCCTACCGGGAGGAGGTGACTGATCTGGCACTCTGGTGTCAGGACACCAGCCTCCTCTTGAATGTCAAAATAACTAAGGAGCTGATTGTGAACTTCAGGAGGGCACAACATCCGAGGACGTACACACCACTGAAGATAAATGGGGATACTGTGTATAGGGCGAGCTGCTTTAAATACCTGGGAGTCCACATCTCTGAGGATCTGACATGGACATCACACGCTGCCGCACTGGTGAGTAAGGCAAGGCAGTGCCTTTACCACCTCAGGCAATTGAGGAAATTCAGAGTGTCTCTGTGGATCCAGTGCTTCTACTCAGCGGCTGTGGAAAGCATCTTGTCTGGAAACATCACAATCTGGTTTGGGAATTGCTCTGCCGAGGACAAGAAGGCTCTGCAGAGAGTAGTGCGTTCGGCCGAACGCACTATGGGAACTACACTTGCCCCCCTGCAGGACCTATACACCATAAGGTGCATAGGTCTCCAAATCTGAGGAAAGACATCCTTGCCATAGAGGGGGTACAGAGAAGATTCACCAGACTGATTCCTGGGATGTCAGGACTTTCATATGAGGAAAGATTGGATAGACTCGGCTTGTACTCGCTGGAATTTAGAAGATTGAGGGGGGATCTTATAGAAACTTACAAAATTCTTAAGGGGTTGGACAAGCTAGATGCTGGAAGATTGTTCCCGATGTTGGGGGAGTCCAGAACAAGGGGTCACGGTCTAAGGATAAGGGGGAATTCCTTTAGGACCGAAATGAGGAAAACATTCTTTACACAGAGAGTGGTGAGTCTCTGGAATTCTCTGCCACAGAAGGTAGTTGAGGCCAGTTCATTGGCTATATTTAAGAGGGCGTTAGATGTGGCACTTGTGGCTAAAGGGATCAGGGGGTATGGAGAGAAGGCAGGTACGGGATACTGCGTTGGATGATCAGCCATGATCACATTGAATGGCGGTGCAGGCTCGATGGGCCGAATGGCCTACTCCTGCACCTATTTTCTATGTTTCTATGTTGCTATGTGCAGATCCAGAGCCAACATGATCATGGGGGACCTCTTCCATCCCAGCAATGGCTGCTTCAGTCAGGCAAATGCCACGCTGTGAAAACAAAGAGGATGAGGAGGAGTTTCATCCCAGAGGCCATTAGGACTGAAAACTCCTATCTCATCAGGGACTAACTTACTCTAACAATTTACTGTTGTGTGGTGTCTTTTTAAAATTGGTGTTTTTTCTTTTTTTTTCCACAAATATGTAATTACTGATTCTGTTCCATTCTGTTTTGTAGTTTTTTTTTGCACAATCCACAAGCATTGCCACTTTTCATTTCACTGCACATCTCGTATGCGTATGTGACGAATAGACTTGACTTGATTAGTGTCCTGAACTTAAAGAAAGGAGACTTTGAAGGTATGAGACGGGAATTGGCTAGGATAGACTGGCAAATTATACTTAAAGGGTTGGTGATGGGGGATGAAGATTAGAAGACTGCATGGATGACCTCCAAAAATAGTTCATCACTGTCTGGTGAAAAAATAAAACGGGGAAGGCAGCTCAACCATGGCTAACCAGGGAAAACAAGGATAGTGTTAAATTCAAGGAAAAGGCATATAAATTGGCCTGAGGATGCAGCAAACCAGTGGACCACGAGAAATTTAGAAAACAGAGGAGGACAAAGGGGTCAATTAAGAGGGGGTGAAAAGAGCAAGAAAGCTTGCGGGGAATTAAAAAACTGACTCGAAAAGCTTCTTTAGAAACATAGAAACATAGAAATTAGGTGCAGGAGTAGGCCATTCGGCCCTTTGAGCCTGCACCGCCATTCAATATGATCATGGCTGATCATCCAACTAAGTATCCCGTACCTGCCTTCTCTCCATACCCTCTGATCCCCTTAGCCACAAGGGCCACATCTAACTCCCTCTTAAATATAGCCAATGAACTGGCCTCAACTACCCTCTGTGGCAGAGAGTTCCAGAGACCCACCACTCTCTGTGTGAAAAAAGTCCTTCTCATCTCGGTCCTATAGGATTTCCCCCTTATCCATAAGCCGTGACCACTTGTCCTGGACCTCCCCAACATCGGGAACAATCTTCCTGCATCTAACCTGTCCAACCCCTTAAGAATTTTGTAAGTCTCTATAAGATCCCCTCTCAATCTCCTAAATTCTAGAGAGTATAAACCGAGTCTATCCAGTCTTTCTTCATAAGACAGTCCTGACATCCCAGGAATCAGTCTGGTGAACCTTCTCTGCACACCCTCTATGGCAATAATGTCCTTAATAATTAGATATGTAAAAAGGAAAAGATTAGTGAAGACAAATCAGAGACAGGTGAATGTATAATGGGAAACAAGGAAATGGCAGAACAGTTAAACTAGTACTTTGGTTCTGTCTTCACTAAGGAAGACACAAACAATCTCCCAGAAATATTAGGAGACCAAGGATCTTGTGGGAGGGAGGGACAGAAGGGAATCCACATGAGTCAGGAAGCTACTTATGGTTTATGTTACACAGAGGACATCGACATTGATTTCTCACCCACATACATTTAATTTAAGCCCGTCTCATCAGATCATGACTGTGATAGTTCAACCGTATAATTTTTGTAAGTGGTGCTTTCATTTTGCGATGGAATTCGATAAACCAATGTTAAATTAAACTTAAAATAAATCTTGAGTTCAAACAGCTCCAATTTGGAAAGTAGTTTCCTGAGGATATTTCAGGATCAGTTCTCCTGGCACCTGAAGTGAGTGAACCAGACACAACCCCTCTATCAACCTTGCAGTAATTTCCTTGCGGCATTAGTATAAATTAATGTATTCAGAAACAGGTTGAATTACAGGAATCTGCCACTATTCAACCTACTCACCATCAAGAAGGTCTACCTCCTGTTCAAGGCTGCACACAGAAACATGTATCTCTACATCTCTCGTTTCACTTTCCCCCGACTCTCAGTCTGAAGAAGGGTCTCGACCTGAAACGTCACCTATTCTTGCCTGACCTGCTGAGTTACTCCAACTTTTTGTGTCTATTTTCTGTTTAAACCAGCATCTGCAGTTCTTTCTTACACAGAAACTAGGTGTTGACCGTTGTCTCTGTATTGTACACTGCACAATGACAATTAAAGATTGAATTGAATTGAACTATTGAAGCTTGGTGTGCCTGCAGATACCTACAGGTTTACAGACAAACACATAACCTATACTTGGCAAAGTGTCAGCGAATAAATTCACACCATGCTGCTGGATTATTTTCCAATGGCTTGATGTCTGATCTGAGAAACTGTGAGTTGCATCTTTTCTAATAAGTAGGGTTATGTATAAGATGCAGGAAAACCACTGGAGATTCACATGAAGGATTGCCAATGGCAACAAATAATGTTCACCAGGCCAACAAGCAATACACTGAGGTATGCAGTCTTGTATTATGTACCTTGTAAATGGTACATTTGGGTATTGCTATGATGTACCTTCCTGTAACATCATTTGATACATCTGTTCCAAATACATCTGGGTGTTGCATGCAAATATAAGCCTGGCAGCAGTGTTATCCCTTGGGATGTTACACTGGAGCTAAACAAACAAGGACAACTTGTTTGTGGCCCCACTTTCTCTTGGTAAGCCTAACTTTTCAAAATTCAGATAATTACTTGAGAGCATGATTACTTGCTCATTTACAACAGAATATATCTTGCATTTACAACAGAATACATCTTGGGTTTTGCTTCACTTCAGTTTTATATTTCCCTGCCTTGGTAAATATTCAGAAATATCTTGAGCAAAACACAAGATGCGGGAAGAACTCAGTGGGTCAGGCACCATCTGATGGTGGAAATGGAGAAGTGACATTACTGGTCTGATGAAGGGTCTCGACCTAAAATGTCACCCATTCCTTCTCTCCAGAGATGCTGCTTGCCCCATTAAGCTACTGCAGCATTTTATCTTACTGGCCACAACCTTTCTTAACTTAACACTGTACTAATATTAACACAGTTAGAGGACATTCCACTGATAATGTCCATGTGGGCTCCCAGTGGAGTTATCATCATCATTGTTGAAAACATTAGCGACGCAGAGGTTCTGGTTTCCGACAGGAATGCTGACGGACGCACCACACATCTCTGTCCTCCAGTTCCTGCGGACTTCCACTGCTGGAAGTATAGGATTTTGGTGTGTGTGCTTTCAATGCCGTGTACGACAGTGATCGCAACTTCTACTGAAGTGTGGATGGCCATTGGCTCGCTAGAAGCTGATCCGCCCTTTGACAGGTCTTGTTTTTGGTCCTGCTGGGAGTCCACAGCCTCCTCCTCACCCGGCAAATCAGGTGGGGAGACGGTTTAGTCGCCGACTATGACCATGGAGCAGGTAGCGCGGGATCACATGGTACCCGTGGCGGGGGGGGGGGGGGGGGGGGGAACTCCCTCCTACCTGACTTGAATTGAATTGAATTACCTTTATTGTCATTCAGACCTTTCGGTCTGAACGAACTTTCGTGCCTGCAGTCATACATATATAAAAAATAACAAAACCACACAATGAACACAAATTTAACATCCACCACAGTGAGTTCACCAAACACCTCCTCACTGTGGTGGAAGGCAAAAGTCTTAGAGTCTCTGTCTTCTTCCCTCCTTGTTCTCCCTCTGCGCTGAGGAGATCCAGGCCTCCGATGTTGGCGTCCACCAGGCCCGCGGCTGAGCCTCCGAAACCGGGCTGCCGCCACCGCCGTCGCCGGAATGCTGGAACACCGCCACAGGGCCCGCCGCCGGAACGCTGGAGCACCGCAGTTCCAAAGCCAGGTCGCTGCTGGAGCACCGTAGCCCCGAAAGCCAGGTCACCGCTGGAGCACCGCAGCTCCAAAGCCAGGTCGCCGCTGGAGCACCGCAGCCCCGAAAGCCAGGTCACCGCTGGAGAACCGCAGCCCCGAAAGCCAGGTCGCCGCTGAAGCTCCGAAGCCATGCCGCCGCCGCTGGAAGCTGGAAGGCCGCCAGCTCTGCCATTAGGGCTTCAGCACAGACGGAGACGGTGACGGGGGACACGACAAGGAAAGTCGCATCCCCCCAAAGGGAGAGACTAAAACCCTGTTTCTCGTACCCTGCCCCCCCGCACACAACCTAATAAACCAAAATAATCACTAAAAACAGACACGAAGACAAAAATAAAATAAAAAACAGACGGACTGCAGGTGAGCCGCAGCTGCCAAGCAGCGCCGCCACTCCGGTTTGTGCTGAAGACCTGAAGTTATTTAAAGTCTCAACCAATGGGAATATTATTTCCCTCTGTACTTATGGTTTCAATCCAGTGTAATATTAATGCAAAAATCTTCACTCGATGGAAGAGAAAGCAATCCACCTTCCTACAATACCTCTTGCAAGAATTAAACCACTCGGTGTGCCTTTCTTTAAATTCACAATTCAAATCAAGTATTGCACATCAGTGATACAACATCAAAGGTACAAAGGCAGCTATGCTGAATTATGGATGGATACCAACCACAGATAAATCAAGTGGTTCCCTTGAATTGCTGGACTAACTTGGCCAAGGGCGGATTGTTTGCTGCTAGGTTGCTAAGTAACTGATTTAGCAACAAAAATCCAGATGTATCATTTTAGTCAACCTCCATCCCCCCCTCCAGTCCCGCACATCGAGACTGCTCAAAAGGAGGAAGACCACAACTGTGAAGATATCAATATAAGGCATGGGTTAGAGAGCATGTTGTTAGACCGATAACACCAATTGCAGGAGAAGGCAAGAAGCCTGGTGGAGTCTGTGGCCAATCTCTTGTAAGAGCCTGTGCAGAGCCAGGGGGCCACTGCCTCCACTCTGAAGGCCACGTGTACTTCTTTGCAAAGATTCAGCAACAAACCATTCACACAACTCCTCCTGGTCCAGGCGGCTGCTGCTGTGGAGGCAAAGATACATATGTCACGCTGTGTTTTGATGCTTCAGTGGAGTCTCACACAGATCCCGCTAGACAGCAGCCTGAAGTTGATGAGCAAGGGAACACTCAGCTTGACGTCAGCACTGGCCAGCAAGCAGCTGCTTCTGAGCTGATGTCTCAACTGAGAAGCCTCACTGATAACACTCCTGAGAGCCTGCCCTTATCCAGGAACACAGGGATGCAGCACATGGCCAACCAGCTGTTTACCAGTGAACAGAGAGATCTCCACCTCAGCACATTGCAGTCCTGAATGAGCAGAGAACTGACTCTGAGAAAGGGAATGAAGGCAGAAGGAACCAACCACTCAGCATTTAGGATCTGTTAGATAGACACATAAAGTAACTCAGCGGGACAGGCAGCATCTCTGGAGAAAAGGCATAGGTAATATTTCGGGTCGAGACCCTTCTTCAGACTGAGAGTCAAGGGAGAGGGAAACAAGAGATATAGATGGCGATGTTGAGAGATATAGAACAAATTGTTGTAAAACATGCAAAAAAGGAGTCCAGGTTGATCCATTGTTGGCTGTGGGCTAGATGATAACGACTTATACAGACATTGAAACTCAACAGGCTGTCAGTCGGTACAGCGACTAGGGTGGGGATAGGATGGAGAAATCACGTTCCCTCATCTTTACTATGAATGTTCAGTCACTCCATCCCCCACCAGAAGGCCTTAAAACCCTCCGTTTCTACCTCAACCGCAGAACCAGCCAATTCCCCTCTACCAACATTCTCCTCCACCTAGCAGAGCTGGCCTTTTCTCTGAACAACTTATTCTTCGACTCTTCCCACTTCCTCCAAATCAAAGGCGTCGCCATGGACACTCGTATGGGCTCCAGCTATGCCTGCCTCTTTGTAGGGTACGTTGAACAATCACTCTTCCAGGCGTACCCTGGCCTTACCCCCGAAATCTATCTCCGTTACATTGATGACTTCATTGGTGCTACCTCCTGCATCCATGGAGAACTCATGGACCATCAACTTCATTACTAATTTCCATCCTGCACTCAAATTCACTTGGACCACCAATACCCTCTCCCTTCACGGTCGGCAGAGGAGCGGCAGGTGAAGATGCGAGTGCAGGGCATTGGCTGCAGACATTAAAGCCTTGTTGAGTATAGTGTGAGTTTTTGGCTCGAGATTCTTCGGCGAGGAGGCTGTGGCAAGAAGGCTACACTTGAACACAATTTGTGATTTTTCTCCACTGAAGAAATGGCAGGCATGTTGGTACAGTGTGTTTCCTGCAGGATGTGGGAGGTCAGGGACACCACTTGTGCTTCTGGAGACTACACCTGCAGAAATTGTGTCCTGGTGCAGTCCTGAATAAACGTGTTGGGGAACTGGAGAAGCAGCTGGATAACCTCAGGACCATCACAGAGAACGCAAGTTTCCTGGACAAGACCATCAGTGAGGTTGTCATGCCAGGATACAGGAAGAGTGAAGGTGAGCGACTGTGAGAAAGAGGTGTGAACATGGAGTGCAGGAGACCCCGATGGCTGTACCTAATGAAAACAGGTGCACCCACTTGGGAACTGTCGGGGCATATGACGCTTCCAGTCCAAGCGGTGAATAGGTGGGTGGCTCCAATCCTAGCGATGAGACTCGACTGACGAGACAGACGTCGGGCAGAGTCATAGGGGTGGGTGACTCCATTGTCTGCGTTGCGGTCTGGTGATTCTGTGGCAGCAGCAGAGACTTGAGGATGGTCTGTTGCCTCCCTGGTGCCAGGGTTCAGGATGTCTCGGACCGACTTCAGAACATCCTCGAGAGGCAAGGTGAACAGCCCGAAGTAGTTGTGTATATGGGCACAAATGAAATCGGGTAGAAGAGGAGGGAGGTTCTGCAACGTGAGTTTAGAGAGTTAGGAAGAAGTATGACTTCTATGGTGGTTATCTCTGGATTGCTTCCAGTACCTCGTGCTAGTGAGGACAGGAACAGGGAGATAGGGGATCTGAATGTGTGGCTGACGGGCTGGTGCAGGGAGCAAGGATTTAGATTCATAGACTTTCTGGGGTAGGGGTGACTTGTATAACAGGGACGGGTCACACCTTAACTCGAGGGGTACAGACATTCTGGCAGGCAGGTTTGCTAGGGCTACACATGTGGGTTTAAACTAAATAGTGGGGGGGAGGGATTGACAAATTGGGAGTATAAAGATGGAGTTGAAGCGGAAGTGAGTACAGGAAAAGTTACAAAAAACTCTCGAATTAATGGGAAGGAAAGTTCGAGAAGGGTTAAAAGAGTAAGGTCTGGGGCAAAAATGACTGGTTTGAGAGGGGAGGTGAATACCAAAGTTAGTGTTGTCTACGGATGCGCGAAGTATAAGATATAAAGTGGACGAGCTTGAGGCTCAGTTAGAGATTGGCAATTTGTTATTGTGGGAATTACAGAGACATGGCTGCAAGTGGGCCAGGGCTGGGAACTGAATATTCAGGCGTATACATCCTATTGAAAAGAATGACAGGTAGGCAGTGGGGATGGGGTAGCTTTGTTGGTGAGGAATGAAATTCAGTCCCTTGCAAGGGGTGACATAGAATCAGGAGATGTGGAGTCAGTATGGATAGAACTAAGGGATTATAAGGGTAAAACAACCCTATTGGGACTAATCTACAGGCCCCCAAACAGTAGCCTGGATATTGGGTGCAAGTTGAATCAGGAGTTAAAATTGGCATGTAGAAAAGGTAATGCTACGGTTGTTATGGGAGATTTCACCATGCAGATAAACTAGGAAAATCAGGTTGGTTCTGGACCCCAAGAAAGGGAGTTTGTGGAGAGCCTCTGTGATGGATTCTTAGAGCAGCTTGTACTGGAGCCTACCAGGGAGAAGGCAATTATGGATTTTGTGTTGTGTAATGAACCGGATTTGATAAAGGGAACTCAAGGTAAAGGAGCCATTAGGAGGTAGTTAGTATTGCGTGCTGTTTTGGTCTCCAAATTAAGTTTTAATCTACAATTTGAGAGGCAGAAGGGAAAATCGGAAGTGTCAGTATTCCAGTTGAGCAAAGGGGACTATGGCGCCATGAGGGAGGAGCTGGCCAAAGTTGACTGGAAAGAGATCCAAGCAGTGGATCATCAATGGTAGATATTTCTGGGAATAATACAGAAGGTGTAGGATCAATCATTCCAAAGAAGAAGAAAGAATCCAAGGGGAGTAAGGGGCAACCGTGACTGACAAGGGAAATCAAGGACAGTATAAAAATAAAAAAAGTATAACATAGCAAAGGGGCTAGTAGAGTCAAGGGATATGGGGAGAAGGCAGGCACGGGTTATTGATCAGCCATGATCACAATGTATGGCAGTGCTGGCTTGAAGGGCCGAATGGCCTCCTCCTGCACCTATTTTCTATGTTTCTATGTTTCAAAGATGAGCGGGAAGCCAGAGGATTGGGAAACATTTAAAGATCAACAGAAGATAATTAAAAAGGCAATATGGGGAGAAAAGAGGAGATATGAGGGTAAGCTAGCCAAGAATATAAAGGAGGATAGTAAAAGCTTCTTTAGGTATGTGAAGAGGAAAAAATTCTTAAGACAAATGTGTGGTTGAAGACAGAAACAGGTGAATTTTGGGGAACAAGGAAATGGCAGAAGAGTTGAACAGGTACTTTGGACCTGTCTTCACTAAGGAAGCCACAAACTATCTCCCAGATGTACTAGTGGCCAGAGAACCTTGGGTGGAGGAACTGAAGGAAATTCACAATGGGCAGGAAATGGTGTTTGGTAGACTGATGGGACTGAAGGCAAATAAATCCCCAGGGCCTGATGGTCTGCATCCCAGGGCACTAAAGGAGGTGGCTCTCGAAATGTTTGATGCATTTAATCATTTTCCAATGTTCTATAGACTCAGGATCAGTTCCTGTGGACTGGAGGGTAGCTAATGATATCCCACTATTTAAGAAAGTAGGGAGAGAGAAAACAGGGAACTATTGACCAGTTAGCCTGACATCGGTGGTGGGGAAGATGCTGGAGTCAATTATAAAATATGAAATAGCAGCACATTTGGATAGCAGTAACAGGATCGGTCCGAGTCAGCATGGAATTACGAAGTGAAATCATGCTTAACTAATCTTCTGGAATTTTTTGAGAATATAACTTGGAAAATGTACAAGGGAGCCACAATTGGACAATTGATAAGGTCTCACACGGGAGATTAGTGTGCAAAATTAGAGCACATGGTATTGTGGGTAGGGTGCTGACATGGATAGAAAATTGGTTGGCAGACAGAAAACATAGAGTAGGGATTAACAGGTGCCTTTCAGAATGGCAGGCAGTGACTAGTGGGGTACCGCAAGGCTCAGTGCTGGGCTCGCAGCTATTTACAATATACATTAATGATTTAGATAAAGTGATTAAAAGTAACATTTTCAAATTTGCAGATGTTGCAAAGCTAGCAGGCAGTGTGAACTGTGAGGAGGATGCTATGTGAATGCAGGGTGACTTGGACAGGTTGGATGAGTGGACATATGCATGGCAGATGCAGTTTAATGTGGATAAATGTGAGGTTATCCATCTTGAGGGCAAAAACAGGAAGGCAGATTATTATCTGAATGGTGTCAAGTTAGGAAAAGGGGAAGGACAACGGGATCTGGGGGTCCTTGTATGTCAGTCACTGAAAGTAAGCATGCAGGTACAGCAGACAGTGAAGAAAGCTAATGGCATGTTGGCCTTCATAACAAGAGGAGTTGAGTATATGAGCAAAGAGGTCCTACTGCAGTTGTACTGGGCCCTGGTGAGACCACACCTGGGGTATTGTGTGCAGTTTTGGTCTCCAAATTTGAGGAATGGCATCCTTACTGTTGAGGGGGTGAAGTGTAAGTTCACACGGTTAATTCCCAGGATGGCGGGACTGTCATATGTTGAAAGAATGGTGCACTGGAATTTGGAAGGATGAGCGGGTATCTTATTGAAACATATAAGATTATTAAGGGCTTAGACATGCTAGATGCAGGAAACATGCTCCCGATGTTGGGGGAGTGCAAAACCAGGGGCCACAGTTTAAGAATACGGGGTAAGCCATTTAGAATGTAGATGAGGAAAAACCTTTTCACACAGAGAGTTGTGAATCTGTGGAATTCACAGCGGAGGCCGATTCTCTGGATGCTTTCAAGAGAGAGTTAGATAGAGCTCTTATAGATAGCAGAGTCAAGGGATATGGGGAGAAGGCAGGAAGGAGGTACTGATGCCTACTAATGCACTTATTGTCAATTGTCTATTTTCTATTGATCGCGCCATCTCCATCACAGGGGATGGACCATCGACTGGCGTCTATTACAAACCCACTGACTCCCACAACTATTTAGATTACACTTCTTCCTCTCCTGCCTCCTACAAATACTTTTTCCCCTACTCCCAATCCCCCCCGCCCCCCCCCCCCCACCGCTCTATGCCACATCTGTATCCAAGATGAGTTATTCCATAGCAGGACATTCGAGATGTCCTCATTCTTTAGTGAACGAGGGTTCTTCTCTTCCATTATAGATTAGGCCCTCACAAGTGTCTCCTCAATATCCCACAGCTCTGCCCTTGCTACCCCTTCCCCCAGTCGCAACAGAGACCGAGTCCCCATAGTCCCACCTTTCATCCCATCAGCCGTCGCTGAGCTGGTGTTGGTGATGTTTCAGGTCGAGACCGTTCTTCAGTCTGAAATCAGTCTGAAAAAGGGCCTCAACCCAAAAGGTCATGCATTCCTTCTATCCAGAGATGCTGCCAGTCCCGCTGAGGGAAGCCCCTTGTCCCACTTTCACGACCTAATTGGCGACCTCTGCCGACTCAGCATGGTCGCCACAAGGTCGTAAGAGGTCTTCGTAAGTCTTCCTCATGCTCGTGAATTGTCTCCGCGTATTCGTGGCCTCAAGTAGGTTTTTTCCAGCCTGATAAAAAATGTCCATGAGTAAAAAAAAGATCGGCATGGAAAAAATGGATACTTTTTACTCGTAGGTAGGTCGTAGGTAGGTCGTAGGTAGGTCGTAGTATGTCATGATGGCAGTCGTAGGTAGGCGTAGATAGTCATAAGTTGGTAACTGGCCCAAGAAAAAAAATGCAATCATGACACAATTTTATCATGTGATCATTTTCCACTCGTAGCTAGTGGTAGAGGTCGAGGGGGGGTCGTAGGAGGTCGCAGACATAGTCTTAGGAACTCTTTTACGTCGACTAGTCAACATGACCTTGACATTTTTTTCATCTTATCTAGGGTCTTCTAAACTCATGGATTAGATCGTCCAAGTGGAACAGGCCCTTTACTCCAGCATCTTTTGTCTATCTTCGGTTTAAACCAGCATCTGCAGTTCCTTCCTCCAAAATATAGGTCAAAAGACCCATTCTCAATCTGGATGACTCCAAGTTCTCTGAAAGTGCAGTTGGCATTTAATGAGTATTTTAACTATGATATTCACCAGGAAACACCAAGATCTTGATGCAAAATAATTTAAATAATAGTGGTGTTGCTGAAGCTTCACAAAACCCTTGGCATCTTCTGGGTTGGTTATGAATGCAAGATCACATATTCTAGTGAGAAAATCAATCATTGTGGAAGGGGTTCATGGGATCAGTCTCCCCATTGGTGAATCCATTATTCCTCACTGGAATTTCCTCCCTCCTTTGCTCAGCAGGATGGAGTTCTTGATGTTGAAAGAACGATCCCCTTAAAGACTGATCATTCTATAGATTTCCCCCCCTTCTTCCTGCTTCTCTGGCTCCAGATCTCCTGCTTGCTCTAGCAGAGGTTTTGGCTGCTGCCTCTCAATGGCCCCACTTGTGCAGTACTTCGAGAGCCACAGTGAAGTCTCCGTGCTGGTCAGGTGCATACTGCATTGTGGAATCACATTGTCACTTTAGCATTCTCCAGCTCCACCCGTTGTGGCTGTTGATGTTTCGATGCTCATCTGGAGGGGTGTGAATTTGAACAGGCCCTCAGAGGTACAAGGTAGTCCTTCCTGCCCTCTGAGAGCAATTCTGGGATCCATGCCTCAGGGCGGGACTATTCGGCTGAAAATATCATGCAGTTCAAATTCTAGGTGACGGATACTGGAGTTGTCAGCGTGCCACAGTAAAGACGTGATTTTGGCCCCATATCTGAGGAAGGATGTGCTGGGTCTGGAGAGGGTCGAGAGGAGGTTTACAAGAATGACCCCAGAAATTAGTGGGTTAACTTATGATGAGCATTTGACAGCACTGGGCCTGTACTCGCTGGAATTTAGAAGAATTAGAGGAGTTCAGAGGAGGGACCTCATTGGAACTTACCAAATAGTGAAAGGCCCGGATCGAGTGGATGTGGAGAGGGTGTTTCCACCAGTGGGAGAGTCTAGGACCAGAGGTCATAGCCTCAGAATTAAAGAACGTCCCTTTAGGAAGGGGATGAGCAGGAATTCCTTTAGTCAGAGGGTGGTGAATCTGTGGAATTATTTGCCACATAAAGCTGTGGAGGCCAAGTCAATGGATATTTTTAAGGCAGAGATAGATACATTCTTGATTAGTACGGGTGTCAGTGGGTTATGGGGAGAAGGCAGGAGAATGGGGTTAGGAGGGAGAGATAGATATCCCATGATTGAATGGTGGAGGAGACTTGATGGGCCGAATGGTCGAATTTGCTCCTATCACTTAGGACCTTATGATTCTGGCGACATGCCCAATTGTTGCAGAAACCTCACTCTGGTGCTGGGAATCAAGACACAACCTTCGCAGGAGCAATTGGAGATCAGTTGGAGTGCCAGGCAGCACAAGCAGCTGGTGACCATTTGAATATTCTTCTCATGATCCAAAATGAATGACACATTTAGGGAATGAAATCCATTCTATTCATATAAAGATCTGTGTTCTTCATTGGAGCAGTATGCACCTTAATGAAGCAGAAATGCAGCAATCCCAGTGCATGAGCTGTCACTGTCTGCTATTCACTAAAATCAAAATACACAAAGGCATTCTCATGATTACAGGTTTAGTTTAGTTTTGTTTAGTGTAGGGATACAGCGTGGAAACAAGTCCTTTGATCCATCGGGTCCACGCCGACCAGCGATCCCCGCACATTAACACTATCCTACACACACTTGGGATAATTTACATTTATACCAAGCCAATTAGCCTACTAAACTGTGCGCCTTTGGAGTGTGGGAGAAAACCTGGAGATCTCGGAGAAAACCCACGCGGTCACAGGGAGAACGTGTAAACTCTGTACAGAATTTATCCGTAATCAGGATTGAACCCGGGTCTCTGGCGCTGTCAGATAGCAACTTTACAACAGCTCCACCGTGTGGCCACTCCCACGTACCTGCTCATTTACCGTAGCAAACAATAACTGAGAACAACGGTTAGTGCAGTGACGGCTGCTGGGAGTAAAGGGCCTGTCCCACCAGCATGCAACTCTATGCGATGAGCGCGACCTAACGTGGTCGCTTGAGCCGTCCGGCGTCGCGGGGCCTGTCCCACTTCGATTGCCGGAGCCGTGCGGAATTGTGCGGAGTTCGTCCCGACATCGCGCGGGGCTCCGAAAAACTGACTATGTTCAAAAATTCCGCGCTGCAACGGCTTGTCGGCTCGCAGTCGCCTCCACGCATTACACACCGCCCCGACATCATGCCTCCGTGACCCTCTCTGTAGGTGCCTCCGTGACCCTCTATGTGTGTGGCTCTGTGGCCCTCTGGGTGTGTGCCTCTGTGCCCCTCTCTGTGTGTCCCTCTCTGTCCTGGCAAACTCACCATAGACTTCGCTCCAAGTTCGCCTCACTTCGCGCCGCGTTGCGCCACTCACCCAACTTCCGCGCAACCCCTACTGCCAGTTTGGTTGCGTTTGCCGCATGCAGGCGCATACTGGTGGGAACAGCCCTGTACAGGGGATCACCCGACCTACATGCGGCCCCCGCTTCTAGTTTTATCGCGTTCATCGCATAGAGTTGCATGCTTGTAGGACAGGCCCTTTAATTCAAAGGCCAAGACACTGAGAGAGTGGTCATCTCGACCTGCAATAGACACAAAAAGCTGGAGTAACTCAGTGGGACAGGCAGCATCTCTGGAGACCCTTCTTCAGACTGAGAGTCAGGGGAAAGGGAAACAAGAGATATAGATGGTGAAATAAAGAGATATAGAACAAATGAACAAAAGATGTGCAAACTTATAATGATGATAAAGGGAACGGGCCATTGTTTAAGCGGTTTTCATTTCACACGTCACCTATTCCTTTTTCTCCAGAAATGCTTCACGTCACCTATTCCTTTTTCTCCAGAAATGCTGCTTCTGTTTAAACCAGCATTTGCAGTTCCTATCTACACATTTCAGTATCCAGCAGTTGGTTTCAGAGCTCACGCCAGGCATACCCCAAAGTTGATAAATTTGTTTGTTTTTTTAAATCACACCGAAATGTAGATGATAACAAGTTGTGCATCTGAGATTGTTGAGCAACCAACTGTTAGTTTCTGGAACTCACAACTGTGGAAGGAATAAGTATGCGGAACGGTTGATATTATGAGATGCACCTCTGACACTGGGAATAGATTGGCCACACTAACATGGATCATAACCAGATGTTCACAGCAGGGATGACTAACTCGATTCACTGCAGGTAGAATCAGTTTTGGATCATGTCACACTGTGCTGTGTGTTTAACTCACAGATGGCATTTTATGCGACAAGGAAGTTTGAACTGGCAGCACATAAAGAGAACATGATGGAAATAACAATTCGGTCGGCATCTGTGGAGAGAGGAACATTTAACTCTTTGGCTCAATGAACTTTCAGCCGACTTTATTAAATCTAGAACATTTATAAATAATGAATTACGTTGTAGTTAAGGCCAAAAGGGTGGGAGATTAAAGGGAATTTATGTGAGACCAACAGGGAGAAAACGATGCAAATGGTCCCAGTGCTGACCAAGAGAAGGTGGAGAAGGTTTATTTATTGCAGTCTGAAGAAGGGTTTCCGATCTCCTTCGCTCCATAGATGCTGCTGCACCCGCTGAGTTTCTCCAGCATTTTGTGTACCCCCTTATTTATTGCAGATGTTTTGCCTGGAGAAGACGTTTAAGATAGAGGACAGAGAACAAAAACTAATTCCAAACATCTATACAGAACATTGTATCATCAGTTCAGGCAACATCTCTGCCATTGAATTACTCCAGCGCTTTGTATGTTTTTCTTTGTAAACCAGCATATGCAGTTCCTTGTGTCTAATTAGCATCTTGTTCCCCATTGCCTTTCCATTGACTCAACTCAAAAGCTGTGATCTAGAAGTCAAAAGCCCATAACTTTCTTAAAAATTAAGAGAACTCAATGAGATTTTCAGTTATTATAGATTGAAGCATTCTGAAACAAATATGAAACAATCTTACTTGGATGACCTGAAATTAAAACATATAATTAGTTAGTTATCTAATTGTAGCTAATTACAAAATTCAATTACTAGATCTAAACATCTACCCATTTCTTAAGAAAAGATAAACTTTTTTAAATTGCCTAAGTGTCCAAATAACATTCACACAATAATCCACAATATAACATTAAATCTCATTTTCATGAATTTATATGCCAAATGGAAGGAATTTAGTGTTTAATGCCTGTAAATTAATGGCCATTTAAATCAACTAGCGAGTGGGTTTTAGTGGAATGCAGTGGATTGGTACGTTGCGGTTTGCGGTGAAGTCGGTATGAAAAATACAGCCGGTTCATACATTTTTTTGTCCCCTTTTCGCAACATGAAAATGTGATTAAAGCCTTCCTAAAAACCAAGTTTTAATGTAAAAATAAACTGTGCACTTTATGTTCTCCCCTACGTTAGGTCCGTTCCGCTGTCGGCGTTCAGAGCTTTAGAAGATGATTTTTAAACTACTCTAGTTAATAAATAATCTAGCGTAGTTTAAAAATAGCTTCATGAATGAAATGTCGGTGCGATTTCTCTTTAGCGACAAAATCGCCCGACATGGATCGACTTGGACTGTATAGGGAAAAACGGCATTTTAAACCCGCCCCCCTCTGAAAGGTGCCAAAGTCGCGCACAGGGGGAGCAGCAGAACTGCAGCGCTGCTAAAGGTAGGTATTGTAACATACCTAGACTAACTACCCTTGTGGATTGAATGGAATGACTCAGTGAAGGTATCAGCTAACCCACCTTTGGTGTTTCTGCAGTGGTGGATCCCAAACATGACCACTCAGTGTAGTATGCATTGGAAAAAGTACAACTTGTTTTTACTTCATTGCAAATGAACATTTTAGTGCATGGAATATGGATAGGGATGAGGTGAAGGACAGCTGTTTCATTCTTGTTGTTTGATTCCGTGCGATGGAGATGGTTCAAATGGAAGGGAGTTGCGGAGGAAAGTGTACTTTTGGAATTCTGGAAGGTGGGGGGGGGGGGCTGAGATGGGTCTGGTATCTGGGTCTGATTTAAGAATAAGGGGTAGGCCATTTAGACGGAGATGAGAAAAAGCTTTTTCAAGAGTTCAAGTGAGTTCAAGAGACATTTATTGTCACATGCACCAATTGGCACAGTTAGATTTGAGTTCCCACACAACCATACAAATAAACATAACACAATACACGATAGAATTTAACATGAACATCCCCCACACAGCGGAATCAACGTTCCCCACTGTGAGGGAAGGCAGTAAAGTTCAGTCCTCTTCCTCTCGCCTGGATGATGGAACTCCGGCATCGGAACAGAGAACACTTTCAGCGGCTTGGAGTTTCCGAATTGGCCACTTCCTAACGGAGACTGCGGCTCCCGAAGTCCACAGGCCGAGCTGGATGGAGATTCAACGCTGGCGACCCCGGCAAGGATCCCAGGACTCCGTTATGTTAAAAGTCGGTGCCACCCGCAGCTGGAAGATCCACGATGTAATCAACATGGCGATCCCGGTAAGACATCGCCCGCTCCACGATGGTACTTTAGTGCTGCGCCGCCGCTGAAGATCTGACCGGTCTCCGGTAGGAAAGGCCGCGCCAATCCAGATGGTAGGCCGCGAGGAGGGGTGAAGATGCGGCTCGGAGAAAAGACACATCCTCGACCAGGTAGTGACTGAGAAAAATATACTTTTGGACAGAGTAAAAATAACAAAAAAGATGAAAGGACAGACAGCTGCTGGCAAAGCTGCCACACACGGCACCACCCGATGACGACCCAGAGAGTGGTGAATCTGTGGTATTCTCTGCCTCAGAAGGCAGTGGAGGCCAATTCTCTGGATGCTTTCAAGAGAGAGTTAGACAGAGCTCTTAAAGGTAGCAGAGTCAAGGGATGGACTGGAAGGGCCGAGAAGGCTTGCTTCCGTGCTGTAATTGTTATATGGTTATATGATATGGGGAGAAGGCAGGAACAGGATACTGATTGTGGATGATCAGCCGTGATCACAGTGAATGGCGGTGCTGGCTCGAAGGGCCGAATGGCCTACTCCTGCACCTATTGTCTATTAAATAGGTGTCCAGAAATTATTAATGAAAACCCGTTCAATTTTGAGCCTGTGAAAGTGAGATGGAAAATCCCTGAAACTATCTCAGAGGAGACTTCCTGAGAAGGTTATATTGCAAGGTTATATTTGAATGCATACACAATGTCCTGTATTAATCAATCAATGGGCAATGCTTGATCGTGCCAGCATTCCTTTGCATTCTAGTTGATAAGCAGATATTTGGCAACACTGTGTGCTCAATCTCATCTTGGCAGTTGTGGTTACTAAAGTTTAGCTTAATTATTCAATCTAAACTCACTAATATGTTAAACAAACATCAAGTGGATACAAAATAAATTAAATTAAAACCGGTTCATCAGCACTTCTCCACTCAGAGTTTTGCATTAGTAGTTAAACTTTCTGCTCAATCCAAGAAAGCTGGGCTGACACTTCTGTTTAGTTCTGACAAAGTCTTTGATTGTTAGATGAGAATTTAAACCAAAGTTATCCCATTGTACTAAGGTCACCTTCATAGTATTCTCTCATTACCTACTATATCAAAAAACATGGAGCACATCCAGTGTTTTGGCAAATATTCATCCAATAAAGAAATCCTATCACAACCAATTATGACTAATAATACTTTCTGGAACCTTACTGCATCTAAATTAGCTGATGCATTTGCCCACAATCTCCAGCAAGTTTGTTTCAGACATGATTCCATTATCCGTGGAGTGGCTTGGAGATGTCTTGAAGGTTTGAAATATGAAACTTAAATTTAGGTTCCATGGAGCCAGTGTGGAAAACGTGAATGAAATCCAAGACTTTGGTTTGGATTTCCAGAACTAAAGGGCCTGTCCCACAAGCATGCAACTCTATGCGATTAGCGCGACCTAACATGGTCGCTTGAGCCGTCCGGCGTCGCGGGGCCGGTCCCACTTCGATCGCCGGAGCCGTGCGGAATTGTGCGGAGTTCGTCCCAACATCGCGCGGGGCTCCGAAAAACTGATTATGACCAAAAATTCCGCACGGCAACGGCTTGTCGGTTCGCAGTCGCCTCGACGTTTACACACCGCCCCGACATAGTGCCTCCGTGATCCTCTATGTGTGTGGCTCCGTGGCCCTCTGTGTGTGTGTGTGTGTGCCTCTGTGCCCCTCTCTATGTGCCCCTCTCTGTCCTGGCGAACTTACCTTAGACTTCGCTCCAAGTTCGCCTCACTTTGTGCCACGTTGCGCCACTCACCCGACCTCCGCGCAGCCCCTACTGCCGGTTT
The DNA here is from genome assembly GCA_963514005.1 of Raja brachyura. Next base: position 4,651,176 of record OY740784.1, read on the forward strand.
GGTTGCGCTTGCCGCATGCAGGCGCATGTTGGTGGGAACGGCCCTGTACAGGGATCACCCGACCTCCGTGCGGCCCCCGCTTCTAGTTTGATCGCGCTCATCACATAGAGTTGCATGCTTGTAGGACAGGCCCTTTAAGCTTTATCCTGTGAACTGCATGGTGGAATAAGGTGGAAAGCTGTACAAACATCAATGTGAGTGACCCAATGATAGCTCTCAATCTTGTGGAAGACATAAACTGCTGTATACCTTCCTTGTCAGCAGGAGGCTTTGCTATTCCTGATTGCTCTGTCAGATTTCATTTCGGAGTCACGTGAGTGACTTCGTGAAGAGCCCGCCGGCGCGCATGCTCGACATATCGTCGTAACGCGTTGCTGCGACGGCTGGCGGTGGAGCGCGCTCCTCGCCAGCCCTTCATAAGGGGCCACGGAGGTGAGTATTCCACCTTTAGTTGGTGGTCCTTGTTGTCTGATTATGTCTTGCAGCAAGGACATGGATGGGAGTTCGAAGGGCCGGAGGACGTCAGGACGAGTTCGCCGGTCAACAGTTCCGGGGCCTTTACCATCCGCAGTACCTGCAGCGCAGGCCGGGACTCAGGCGGAGATGTGGGTAAGCCCTGTGTTCACAGGTCCAGATCCGCCAGCACACCACAGCTCGGAGGAGTTCGACGAGGAGGAGTGTGGTGTGCCGCCAGAGCAGGGGGACCCTGCCATGGCAGTCAGGTTGTCAGCGGGCTCGCTGGCGACCTCGAGCAGGGCGCGTGCCGTTGCACGGCCTGTTCCACTCAGCCCTCCGAGAAGGGGGAGGGGAGGAGCCCAGAAGCCTAACCCTGTTAGGGCTAAGGCATTGCCTGTCGCGGAGGAGCGGTCAGGTTCCTGGGCGAGACCCGGGGCGGCTGTGAGGTCCAGCCGGCACACCCCGACTCTCGACGCCGGGACGGGTCGGTTGAGTCGGGTCTCGTCGCGGTCGCCGAGCCCCCCATGGATGGGTGGGCGGCACCATGCGTCGGCAACGTCCACGATGTGGGCAGCCGGCAAGACTGCGCGGGCCCCAGGCAGCCATGCTTCGGCTGGTGCCGACACCTCGCCGCATGTGCCCTTAGTGGCAGCGGCTTCAGCTCTCGCTAAACGGAGGCGATTGAACACGCCCGCGCAGGAATCGCGCAGTTTCGCCTCGGCGGCTGTTAGCGACAACTACCGGCACCGGCAGGGCCTCGACGAGGTGCGGGCCGATGACAGGAGCCCGGTTTTCTTTTCAGAGCCGGAGGACTCCGACCACCTGAGTGTTCAGGGTGAAGGGCGTATTGACCGTATGGAGCGGCTGCTGGAGCTCCTGCTTCAACGTCAACAACAGCAGGGCAGCAACAGGCACAGGGCGTCTTCACCAACATCTACTATCAGCCTGGAGCAGCACGAGGAGGAGGTTCTGGTGGATCCCGTACCACCTCCGGTGGAGGTGCCAGCGGAGGAACTTTTGGATGTGGCGACCAAATTCGCGGCCCCACATACGGCTGGTCTTCCTCTCAATTCAAAGCTGGCAGCCACAGTGGACTTTCTTAATAATCAGGTGCTGCAGGAAGAAGTCCTCATCCAGGCTATGAGCCGTCACAAGGCTCCATCAAACTGCAACTCCCTCAACGTGCCTGTGGTCAATACGCCAATATGGGGCAACATCAGTGCGGCTATCCGTCAACAAGAGCTACAATTGCAGCGGATCCTGAAACTCCTCACGGCCGGTATTACCGCCTTTGCGCGGTCGGTGGACGAGGACGAGCTGAATTTGGACCAGGAAGATGCTCTGGCCTTATTGTGCGCGACCCAGCACGAAATCAACGGGTTTCGCAAAAACAGCATCCGCCCAGCACTCAACCCGAAGTTTGCAGGATTGTGCAAACCACCGCCGCCGCCGCCGCCCCGTCAGCTCTTTGGTGAGGACCTCTCGAAGAGAGTCAAAGAGCTTGACGAACAAGCCAAAACGGTGGGGATCATGCGCTCTAAGAGTGCCCCCACACCGTCCGGCTCAAAAGCTCCATACATTCGCTCACGAGGGTCGGCCAGTGCCTCGACGAGGACTCACCCTCTAGCTCCACAACGACAACAACACCAGAACCAGCACCAAGGGTCTTTTTTAGGACAGGGTCGGCAGAGACCTTTTTGGAAATCGAAGACGCCGCGCCCTCAAGCCAACCCAGCACCTCCACGGCCACCCACACGTGTCAAGGACCGCCGGTAACCACGGAGGTGAGGGGGTCTGGTTCTCTCTTTTCTCTCTGTTTAACTTCCCATGTTGGTGGTCGTTTACGGTTGTTTTTGGATGCATGGGGTAATTTTACTGGTGATGAGTATGTGTTGCGGAATATTCAGGGGCATAAAATTGAGTTTATTAATGGCGACATTCCTCCATCCCAGCACATGCCTGGTCGTACGTTCAAATTGTCTGCTACAGAACAGGCAGCAGGTTACAAGGAAATTTTAAGTTTGGAACAGAAGGGTGTGATTGAGAAAACAGTGCATGAGCCAATTGAATTTGTTTCGAACATATTTACTAGACCTAAGAAGGATGGAGGCTGTCGTGTCATTATTGATCTAACCCGTTTGAATACGTTTGTAACATATACTCATTTTTAAATGGATACGTTTGAAACAGCCAAATCATTGATTTCTCATGGCTGCTTTATGGCATGCATTGATTTGAGGGATGCATATTATTCAGTATCCATCCAGAAAGATGATAGAAGGTTTTTGAAATTTATCTGGATGGGGCAACTTTGGCAGTATAAGGCTTTGCCTAATGGGCTTACTACAGCCCCTAGATTGTTCACTAAATTGGTGAAGCCAATCATGGCTTATTTGAGACAACGACATCATATAGTTATGGCCTATTTAGATGATGTCTTTATTGTGGGCCACACCCTGCAATTGGCTGAACAGGGTGTTGCAGCTGCTGTCAATATATTTCAACAATTAGGATTCATTGTCCATCCAGAGAAATCAAAGTTCTGCCCTGCCCAGGTAATTAATTACCTAGGGTTCACGGTGAACTCAATGAGCATGAGGATAACTATACCAATTAACAAAATTGAGGAAGTCACTAAGGTGTGCAGAGATTTAATTGGCACCAATATACCATCGATTCGGCATACAGCCACAGTAATTGGCAAGTTAGTGGCTTTGTTTCCGGCAGCACGATATGGACCTTTGCATTATCAGAATTTGCAAAGAGCTAAAATTACTGCGTTAAAATGGAACGCTGGTCATTACGATCGATCTATGCAGCTGCCGTCCGAAGCGATAACTGAGTTGCAATGGTGGGTGTGTCACATTAGCAACTCATTTAAGCCTGTCAGGGAGGCTAATCCGGTGGTATATTTACAGACTGATGCAAGCTCCAATGGCTGGGGAGCTACTGATAATTGCTCTAGTTGTGGGGGTAGATGGGACACCCTTGAGGCATCGATGTTGTTGACTCAAGGGATTAACTATTTGGAGTTGCTGGCAGCATTCCACGGACTTCGTGCATATTGTTCCAAGCTTGTTGGAGCACACGTCCGTCTCCAAATAGACAACACCACAGCTGTGGCATATTTAAACCATATGGGTGGTACCAGGTCAGTTTCGTGTGACAAATTGGCTAACTCAATTTGGCTCTGGTGTATTCAAAGAGACATTTGGATTTCAGCTACCTATTTGCCAGGTGAGCTTAATACTGTGGCGGACACCAGGTCACGCAAATTTAATGACAACATTGAATGGATGTTGCATCCTGAGATTTTTGCTAAAGTCACAGCCAAATTTGGTAAACCGGACATTGACCTTTTTGCGTCACGGTTGAACCATCAGGTACCAGCCTACGTTTCATGGGAACCAGATCCTGGGGCAATAGCGCTAGATGCATTCTCGCTGGACTGGGGGAATTGGGTTTTCTATGCCTTCCCTCCGTTTTGCCTCATCAGTCGGGTATTGCGAAAGATTCAGGCAGATGCTGCCAAGGGCATCCTTATTATACCCGACTGGCCCACACAGCCTTGGTATCCGGTGGTCTTTGACATGCTTAACGAACCTTGGGTCCTTTTGAAGGGTTGCCCACAATTGGTTACTCACCCTGTGTCAGGGGAGCCACATCCCTGCCATGGCTATTTAAATTTGTTGGCTTGCAGGTTCTGAACAGGCCGTTAGTCCAATACGGCCTCTCGGCTCGGACCATGGATACCATCGGGGCGTCGTGTCGAGAGTCCACAAGGCGAAGATACCGCTCGCATATTAAGAAGTGGGAAGCCTACTGCAGCCGCTCTCGCATCACGTACGATGACGTGACAATAACCGACGTCCTGGAATTCCTCGCGGGGTTGCACCATGATGAACACTTAAGTTACAGTGCCATCAACAGCGCCAGAAGTGCGCTATCATTTTACCTCAAGATTGGGGTAGGATCCAACAGGCTAGTGTCCAGACTCATGCGGGGTATATTCAATATGAATCCGCCTACACCACGCTATAATATCACCTGGGATGTCAGGGACGTATTAACCCTGCTCAGGACGTGGTCTCCCATGGAAGGGCTCCAACTGGACCAACTCACCATGAAGCTGGTGATGTTACTAGCGCTGACTTCAGCTCAGAGGGTACAGACACTACACAAACTGCGTGTCGACAGAATGACATCTACCCCTACAGAAGTAGTCTTTTTCGTTGACGAGCTACTAAAGCAGCATAGACCTGGGTGCACAGGGCTGCAGCTGAAGTTCCCGGCATACCCCGCAGATGCTAGGCTATGTTTAGCCTCACATATCCGCCACTATGTCAAGGTGACGGCACGCATCAGAGGAATCGAGAGATACCTGCTTGTCACTCATAAGAGACCTCATCATCGAGTGACAGTCCAGACGATATCCAGGTGGCTTCGAGTCGTCTTGGGTAAGTCAGGTATCGACACTAATGTGTTCAAGTCTCATTCCACCAGGGCTGCATCGACGTCAGCGGCGAGGGTCATGGAGGTGCCCATGGACCAAATTCTCGCCACAGCAGGATGGGCGAATGAAGCTGTGTTCCAGCGTTTTTATAACAAGCCTGTTGCTGCTCCTCTACAGTTCGCAGAAGCCGTGCTGAATGCAGGTCAAGAACGTGGAGATGTCCCCGCATGAGGGGTTTTTGATTTGTTATTAATAAATATGCTTTTGTTTTGCAGTATGAGCTATTGAGCCAGTTTGTTTCTCCCATCCATCCCTGGTAGTGGTGTGTCAGCATGGACGTGGTCCAGGGCGTGTAATCACAGAAGCTTTGAAGTCTTCACGAAGTCACTCACGTGACTCCGAAATGAAATAGTAAGATTGAACGAGAACTTACCAGTTCGAAGGTTGATCTTTATTTCATGAGGAGTCGAAGTGAGGGATTTCGTGCCCTCCTCGCCCAACCCTCAATCACCTTCATCTGGTAATCTTAGTCAATTCAATCATACTATGCGAAGTCATTTGTATTGTTGGTTCTGTGATTCCACGCCGCTACTTTGAAGTATGTCGAGCATGCGCGCCGGCGGGCTCTTCACGAAATCCCTCACTTCGACTCCTCATGAAATAAAGATCAACCTTCGAACTGGTAAGTTCTCGTTCAATCTTACTATTCCTGTGTACTCTTTCATTCATGCCCTGATGACTTAAACAATCTTATATACACACAATTTCATGACAATTGTGAAGGTGCCCTGGAAGTGATACAAAAGTCCTGGAACATTAAGAATACTCTTGCACCAAACAGAATCTATTTCATCGGCGTTGGAAGGACTTCTCTAAGGTGAATGTGTATCGTACATCTCTCGCACGCCTGGATAAGACTTTGATTGGACCCTTGGCCTGGATTTTGTCCGTGGTAGTGCACAGAACCTCTGCGAGAATACAGACTGTCTGTCTGAGAAGGGTCTCGACCCGAAACGTCACCTATCCATGTTCTCAAGAGATGCTGGCTGACCTGCTGAGTGACACCAGCACTTTGTCTTCCTCTTTGTGAGAATACGGGTGTCACTAATGGACTGGTCATGTTCCAACAGTGCCTCTGTCTTTACAAAGGCTGCCTGACATACTGAGCATCCCCAGTATTTTGTCTTTTTATTTCAAATTTCCTGTATGCAGTTTAAAAACATTTTTTTTTTAAATTCCATTGTTCGAAGGGCAGCTGCTCACTGTTGGGGGCTTCAGGGCACTTGCAACATTGCTCTTCTGGATGCCACAGAGATGAATTTGTGGAGTGGGGAACACAGACAGTGAGCAGAGATGGTAGACCATGCTCAGGTCTATATGGACACTTGTTTGTAGTTTTTGAATAGCCATGAGAGAAATCATACTGCACCATTTTGCATAATTGTGTAGCGTTACAGATAAATAGAACCTACAGTTTCATTCTCGTAATCGTTCTTCCTAATAACCCATGTGGTCTAAGTAAAAGCTGCAGTATTATGAAGCTTTAACGCAGCTTCACTGTGTCTAATGGGGGATCAAGCATTGATTTAATGGCCCTCTACTTTTGCATCACAGCTCTCCATCTGCCTTGCAATTACCCTAGAAGAGCTGGCAACTGACGAACAATTTTCACTGTCCTTAACTTCTATATGACTACAGATGCTGAAGCAAAGATGATGACAGACACAAAAAGCTGGAGTAACTCCGCGGGACAGGCAGCATCTCTGGATAGAAGGAATGGGTGACGTTTCAGGTTGAGATCCTTCTCAGACTGCTTCATTGGTTTGAAGAAGCGTCTCAATCCAAAATGCTTCCATTCCTTCTATCCCGAGATGCTGCCTGTCCTGCTGAGTTACTCCAGCATTTTGTGTCTATCTTCGGTGTAAACCAGCATCTGCAGTTAAACCATATAACAATTACAGCATGGAAACAGGCCTTCTCGGCCCTTCCAGTCTGTGCCGACCATTTATTTTCCCCTAGTCCCATCTACCTGCACTCAGACCATACCCCTCCATTCCCTTCCCGTCCATATACCTATCCACTTTACTTTTAAATGTTAAAATCGATCCTGCCTCCACCACTTCTGCTGGAAGATCATTCCACACAGCCACCACTCTCGGAGGAAAGAAATTCCCCCTCATGTTACCCCTAAACGTCTGTCCCTTAATTCTCATGACATGCCCTCTTGTTTGAATCTTCCCTACCCTCAATGGGAAAAGCTTATCCACGTCAACTCTGTCTATCCCTTTCATCATTTTAAAGACCTCAATCAAGTCCCCCCTTAACCTTCTGCGCTCCAAAGAATAAAGACCCAACTCCTTCCAGAATATCAAGGACGGAATTGTCCATAGAACCTGTTGTCAGAACCTCTCCTTTTTGAACTTGCTGAAGGAATCTTTTATGGTCAACAACATCATTCTTATAAAAATGCATGACTGGCCTGCTTGATCAAGATACTGAGATACATGGAGATACAGCACGGAAACAGGCCCTTCGGCCCACTGTGTCTGCACCGGCCAGCGATCCCCGCACATTAACACCATTCTACTCACACTAGGGACAATTTTACACATACACCAAACCAATTAAACTACAAACCTGTTTGACTTTGGAGAGTGGGAGGAAACTGAAGATCTCGGAGAAAACCCACGCAGGTCACGGGGAGAACATACAAACCCCGTACAGACAGCACCTGTAGGCAGGATCGAACCTGGGTCTCCGGCGCTGCAAGCGCTGTAAGGCAGCAACTCTACTGCTCCGCCACTGAGCCGCCCTAATAACCCATATAGATGTTGTTTGTCAAATGATCTCTCAGTGTTTGCTGACATCTGCCCAACTGAGGTAGAGCTGTAAAAATGTGCCGTATATAGAAATACACTTTCCAGCTTATCGTTTGAAGTTTCCAAGCTCTTTTTGAATACAGATCTGGAGAACCTCCACAGGATGGATTCCCATGTCTCTCTGGGTACAATCTGGAAATTGTTGACCTTTGGAACAGAAGCAGAAAGCCCCATTACGCGATGGATTTTCTGTCTGTATCCGACACTTCCAGTCAGCCATGACAGAAAGCAAACACTCTGTCTGGCGTACTAAAGACCTCCATGAACCCAACGTCATTCATGCTGGTTCGATAGGGAGAAGATTTACCACTAACAACTGATCTTTAAAGTCCTAATCCATCAAGTATATCTGTAGCCCTTACTAATGGCCGATGTATTCTCAGAAAGCTCTCTTGCAGAAGGTATTAGCAGCATGAAAGTATGCCAGGGGGATTCATGTTCCCTTATCCAAAGATTAGCTTAAAAAATATTGTTATCTTGCAATCCTTTACAATTGCTTTACATCTTGTATTCTTCCCTCAAGCCAATAACACAGTTTCTTCTCTTTACAAATTGATTAAATGCAGAACTCAACAAACTGATATGAAATAATAATTGAGAAAGATGAACACGTGCTGATGAAAAGATGCCTGCAATCACACCACGAAGAAAGAATGCCAAATGACAGATTTTAATATTTTAACCCTACAGCCTTTCATTTCGTGGTGTGTAGTCGGACAAAAGATGGACAGTGGTCTAGAGAAGGAGGTATTCACAAAGATGACCAAAGCTTCAATGAGAGATGTTATAAGAATGTCTCAAAGGGGTAAAAGAGGTGGAAAGGCAGAAGAATATGTGAGGAGAACTCCTGAGCTTATGAATTGTCATCTGATAGCCCAGCTGCCTATTCTTCAGGGATCAGATTCAGGTAACAGCAAGCAGCATAGATATAGACGCCCTAGAGCAGGGGTCTCCAAACTATGGCCCGCGGGCCACATCTGGCCCACCACGAGATTTTATCCAGCCCGCAGCAAGCTCTGAGCTCCGGGCTCCCCCAGGTCCTAAAGTCTAGCGACTCAGAGAATTTGTAGCGAGTTTACAGCATTTGTTCCACACAACAGATTTGTTTTCCGACCTGCAGACCACAACTTTCTGACCTGCAGACCACAATCAGTGAGGACAGGTGAAAACACCTTCTCCACAATAGATCTCAACAGAGGATGCCTCCACAAGGATGCCTCCTCAATCCCCTACTCTACTCCCTATACACTCATGGAGCCAGAGCCAAATTTGGCTTTAACACCATCTACCATTTTGCAGAAGACAGACGCAAAATGCTGGAGTAAATCAGTGGGTGAAGCAGCATCTCTGGAGAGAAGGAATGGGTGACTTTTCGGATCTACACCCTTCTGCAGACCATTTTACCATTTACCTGTTACCATTTTGAAGATATTGCCACTGTGGTAGACAGCATTACAAACAATGAAGAGACAGAGCAAAGGAAGGAGATAGTAACCTGGTATCAGGACAAGAACCTTTCCCTCAACATCAGCAAAGCAAAGGAACTAGAAGAAGCATCAATGGTGCTGCAGTGAAAATGGTTGAGAGTTTCAAGTTCATTGCCAATGATCTGTCATGGACCAACCAGATTGATCCGATAACCAAAAGCACATACCAATGTCTCTGCTTCCTCGGGGGGCTGAGGAAATTTGACATGCCCCCGGGGTGCAGGTGCTTCAGGTGAAATTAGAGGTGGGGGTAAAAGAGAAGGTCAAGTTGGTTGAGTGATGAAGCATAATATCATGGCGGAACTGCAAAAGGTCATTGCCAATATCTCATCCAGTGAGTCTATGTGGATGGAGCTGAGAAATAAAAAGGGGATGATCACCATGTTGGAAGTGAATTATAGGCCCCCAAATGGTCAATGGTAATAATAAACCACCGGGTAGCGCCATAAGTGGCAGCCTCACCAACAGCCTGTCTCGTCCCTTCCTTCTTTTGTTGTTTTACAGTCTGTTTTAATAGTAAGATTAAACGAGAACTTACCAATTTGAAGTTTGATCTTTATTTTATGAGGAGTTACAATGAGGGACTACATGAAGAACCCCGTACAGCCGTTCGTGCGTCAATCTTCAAAGCAACGGTGTGAAATCACAGATAATAGTGACTGAAGTACAATAGTAAGAACAAAAGACTAGAACTACCAGATGACATTTATGAGGGTTGGGAATGGAGGGCACGTAATCCCTCATTGTAACTCCTCATAAAATAAAGATCAAACTTAAAACTGGTAAGTTCTCATTTAATCTTACTATTTTACTTTGGAGTCACGTGAGTGACAACGTGAAGATTGCAAAGCTCTGTGATTTCATGCCGTGTGAAACGAGTATACACAACCACAGCTGCTTCATTGACAAATGAATTGAAAATATTCATAATTCATACAGTCATGACAGATGTAAAACATGTTGATGCTGTTTAAATGAAACAATAATATTTCCATCTCTCACCCAGATGGAAAATATAACCAGAACATAAATAGAGTTAACAAATACCCCTGGTTCAGCAATGGGTTATTATAGATGTTTGGAGATTCTTTCATTGGACCATGCTGCAGCCGTAACAATGTGACCCAGCAGAACATAAATACCCTTGCTGCTGATGTTGTAGCAGCCCTGGTGGAATGGGATCTGGAATCAGAATCCATTCCTACATAACACAACTCCGTTTTTATCATCTGGAATGGACTGAACAAATACGTTCTCCCAATTTTGTTGTGACTAACAACATTGCTAGTCCAGAACCTCCAAGGCTCTTGGTGACCTTGACATATTGTTGTATACATGTGTGCTTACATTATCAAAGGTCCCCTGGTATGCCTGTGACTATTTTGAGACCTGACCCCCTTCTGGTCTGCTCAAGTATTTATAACATAATATTATATATTATAATTTACAGAGGTAATCATCCTGTACCATCACAATTATGTAGCGACTGAACCTGCTGCACTAAACTCCAGCCAAATTTAAGGATATAGCTGGAGCCTCCTGGTGAAATAGTGTTCACAAATGTCAACATCGCATATGGCATTGTACTGGTCCTGGGAGACCTATGTTGAAGATAACCTACCACTTGATATCCGGTGTGGACTCGACAGAGCGAGTCTTGTTTGCTACAGCCAACTCAATGTGAAAGCTCCTTGACCCAATTAATGGCCGTATAACTCAATAATTAACAAATGATCATTTAACATGAACTCCAAACATTAGCAATTTAAACCATTTTCAATGGAACATGAGCATAAACAAACTCGTTCATCTCCTGGAAAAGAAACATTCTGCGGTTTGGTGCTCTCCAAGCACTTGGAACACATAGAAAGATAGATGCAACAACCCAAACCTTAGGGCAGTTTATTAAACCTGCAGAACATAATTTGAGTTTATCATAAAACAACTGATTTCCCAAGCCTCAGGCTGAACCAGCAAATTACGTTTAAAATAACCAAATAAGGTTATATTATTATTATTCGCGACAAATCGGGAATCAATTTGCATAATCACACAATAGGAACCTTAAGCGGCCTTGTAATTACTTTATTTCAAGCCTCGATTGATGAAACAAAATGGAGGGAGCCATAAAAGACCTTCCTTCTCCTTTTAGCGAGAATGTATCTTTCGCCACTTTTCAATGGAACATGAGCATAAACAAACTCGTTCATCTCCTGGAAAAGAAAAATTCTGCGGTTTGGTGCTATCCAGGTTAACAAGGTTATGTAACCATTCCAGGGGTCTTTAACTGATTGCACCCTCGTGACTAACATATGCTGTCATCATAATGTATCAACCTGAACCTGAGCATGCCAAAATGCATATTTGCCCAATCACTCTTTAACCCATACAATGCCCGTAGGGTCCACAGATAGTTGATACCAATAACATAAAATTTGGCAAGTCATGCAAGTCTGCTCCACCTCCAAACTCAAGATGATATTTGCAACTTGGTATCTACCGTAAACAGCAACTGTGGCCCAATTTCCGAGCCAGTCTTGCAAGACAATCTTGGTTCTTCTACTGAACCTACCCAATTCTAACCTGCTTGAAAAGCTAGTATTGTATTGTATTGTTTTACATGGTTAGATCCCTCAAAGTAGTTGATAATGTCTCAATCATTTGTAATGTACAACTAAGTGTACACCTTACCAAGCTGTAAGAGGTCTCTTAATTGTAGAGTAGCACAGGTACAGTGCATGGCCAGCTTTCATGCTGCCACCAACTTCAGTGAACCGCTGACTGCCAAAGAAGATGTAGGGTGCATTGTCGCCGAAACTATGAAACCTTGTTCATCCCAATAGCTTGTGCTTCACCCTACAGGTTTTGCCTATGGAAAGGTCACACCTGAATAGAAGATTTGGTGGCCAACTGTAATGTCCCCCTGAGAGCAGTCTTCACTGCATATGTGTTTGGGATGGCAACTTTTATACCAGGTATAGACCTCTGGCGCATGCCCTACACCTTTTGGGCATGCTCTACAGCTATACCCTCAGACTCAGCGTTAGACTATACTGATCCCACATGCTCTCCTCTTGCATGAGAAAGCCATGAAGCAACCCTGTTACAAGGTGCTGCTGGTGCAGCTTCAGCAAAACGCCGACTTTGTCATGGCCCCAGCATCAGACTAATACTGACGCAGCATGCTATCCTCCTACATGAGGGAGACATTAAGCAAACCTGCTACAAAGCCCTGCTGACACAATTTCCCATTTAGGACCATAGCACCAATTTGCAATATAATGAAAGATTTACTTAGCAACTACTGGAGCAGTAATGAATACTGTTTGTCCATCATTGTGACTTTATTAATTTCAGCTGTTAATAATAAGGTGTGTTAACAATGACCTAGATGGCACTTAGTAGTTAACCATTTAACAAGATAACAGTTGTCCTACTTACACAGCTGAATCGCATCTATATTATTAACAATTAGTCTAACGACTAGAAAAACTGTTCTATAACAACAACTGTTAGCAGAGTCTATTGACTGCAATCTGTTGCACAGGTCGGTGTCATGGCCAATTAAATACCTAAAAGTAGCAATGTTACAAAATTTTGAGATTTTAAAAATCAAGCCTGCAATTTATCCCATCGGATAAAGCATAAAAAGAAGTTTAATTTGATATCTAATTCACTTTCATATCTTCAGTATTAAAAATGTTATGGCATTTTTCATTCTTGGAAATTAGCATCTTGTTCCCCATTGCCTTTCCGTTGACTTAACTCAAAAGTTGTGATCTAGGACAGTCAAAAGCCTATAACTTTCTTTAAAATTAAGGGAACTCAATGACATTTTCAGTTATTATGGATTGAAGCATTCTGAAACAAATATGAAACAATCTTACTTGGATGACCTGAAATTAAAGCATATAATTAGTTAGTTACCTGATTGTAGCTAATTACAAAATTCAATTACTAGATCTAAACATCTATCCATTTCTTAAGAAAACATAAACATTTTTAATTGCCTAAGTGTCCAAATAACATTCACACAATAATTCACAATATAACATGATTTTTAAATCTTATTTTCATGAATTTGTAGGCCAAATGGAAGGAATTTAGTGTTTAATTCCTGTAAATTAATGGTAATTTAAATCAACTCATGAGTGGGTTTTAGTGGAACGCGGTGGATTGGAACATTGCGGTTTGTAGTGAATTTTACTTCGGAGTCACGTGAGTGACTACGTGAAGATCCCGCCAGCACACATGCGCGACATATCGTCGTACGCATGCGGAAGCGACGGTCGGGAGGAGCGGGGCTCCTCCAGCGTAAGTTAAATAGCTTACGCCAGGTAAGTCTCACCGGAGGAGTGAGTCGACGACATAGTGAACAATGGAAGCACGAAAATCGAAAAGAACAGCGGCCAAAGCAGCTGCCAAGGAGAGCAGCCAGCAGAGAGCCGTCTCTCCAGAGCTACAGGTTTTACCTGCAGCTCCCGACTTTTCGCCCTTTGGGACCGTTGGTACGCCACGGTCGGGCGGGAAAACCACCCGGAAGTCGGCCGGGGCCGACTCAGCGGAGTCCGGTCCCGAGGACACCCCGTTCGCAGATAGCGACGGAGGTCGTCTAAACCGCATGGAGCGGATGTTGGAGCAAATGCTCCAACGTGACCTGCTAATGCAGGGGCAGGGTCACAGTGGGACTCCTAGCAGGCCCACGGCAAGTTCCTATCGAGGACTGCCCAATGTCTCCCCCTCTATACAGGGGAGCATTGAGGGTCAGAACTGGGCTGACCCAGAAGAAGGGGAGCTGGCTGAATTGCCGACGGTGTCAGGGGTGTGTGAAGACTACATGGATATGGTAAGCAAGCATGCTATGCCTAACAAGAAGGGCTTACCAATCCACCCTAAGCTGGCTACCAGCATTAACTATATGGCAACGAACCAGCTGCAGGAACAGGCCATTAATGCTACTGCAGATAAATATATGGCACCTGAGAACTGCAACTCGTTGAATGTACCTGCAGTAAATAACCCTATATGGGGAAACATGAGCCCCTCAAGTAGAGGCCAGGAGATCAAACTTCAGAGGATTCTGAAGCTCCTAACCGCAGGGATTACGGCAGTGGCAAGAACTGCAGTGGGTGTGGATATGCCGGAAGAATTACAAGATGCTTTGGCTCTACTCTGTAATACTCAGTATGAGATCAACAATTTTAGAAAAAACATCATAAAGCCGGCGCTTAACCCCAAGTTTGCGGGGTTGTGTAAGCCTGGGAAGACTCAGCCTCCAAGCCTGCTGTTCGGGGAAGATCTCCCAAAGCAGGTTAAGGACCTTGATGAGGAGGCCAAGGCTTTGGGCCTTATAAAACCTGGCTACACTAAGCCGCACCACCCACACAGACAGCACCCCTACACATCCACCGGGCAGAGTTACCATAACAGGTCTGCCGGTGGTGAAAGCTCGAAGGCCGGCATTCCTGCACAACGGTCTTTTTTAGGCCAAGGCCCAGGCCGGCCTTCTTGGAAGATGCGCCACTCCCAGAACACCCACAACCAACCAAGGAAGCAAGGACAGAAACCTCCACACCGGCAGTAACCATGGAGGTAGGTGGGTCTGGGGTCCCCAGGAACACATCTGGTCTAAATTCACTTTGTGTAGGGGGCAGGTTGCACATGTTCCTCGAGAATTGGCTCACTTTTACCTCTGATCGTTATATACTCAGAAGTATTCAGGGCTATAAAATTGAATTTATTCACGAGCTCCCTACCCCGGTACAGCATGCACCTAGCCGAAAATTCGTCCTTTCCCAAAAAGAAAGGGCAGCAGGGCATGCTGAACTACAGAGATTAATAGAAAGAGGGGTAATTGAGAAGGCCATCAAAGAACCTCAGGAGTTCGTGTCTAATATATTCACTAAAAATAAAAAAGACGGCGGGTGCCGCATCATCATAGATTTGACCGATCTGAATACTTTTGTCCAGTATATTCATTTTAAAATGGACACCTTCGATACTGCTATACAGTTAATAGCCAATGGGTACTACATGGCATGCATTGACCTCAAAGATGCATATTATTCAGTACCCATACACAAGGATCATAGGAAATACTTAAAATTTATCTGGATGGGACAATTATGGCAATACAAAGCTTTGCCTAATGGGTTGTCGTCAGCACCCAGATTGTTTACCAAGATATTAAAACCAGCTTTGGCCTATTTAAGGAAACAGAAACATACTGTTATGGCCTATCTTGATGACATCCTCATAGTGGGGGAGAATTTGGAAATGGCTACTTTGGCAGTTACAGCCGCAAAACATCTTTTTCAGAAGCTGGGATTTTTGATACATCCAGATAAATCAATATTGGAACCCTCTACCACCATGAAATATCTGTGGTTCATTATTGACTCAGTGCAAATGTCTGTCACGTTGCCACCAAGCAAGGTGGAAGACCTGATAGAGGCTTGCAGGAGCCTCATTGGCATTAAGGTCCCATCCATTCGGCAGGTGGCCAGGGTGATTGGGAAGATAGTAGCTGCATTTCCTGCAGCGCAATTTGGGCCCTTACATTACCAAAACTTACAAAGAGCCAAAATTACAGCGCTCAAAAATCATACTGGCCATTTCGACAGGCCTATTAAAATTCCGGGAAAGGCAAAAGCCGAATTATATTGGTGGATGGGTAATGCCCAAAATTGCTCCAAACCTATCAATATCATCAATCCCTTGATCATCTTACAAACGGATGCCAGTGCCAAAGGGTGGGGAGCTACTAACACTACCTCTAACTGTGGAGGTAGATGGAGTGCACCAGAGTTAACCCTATTCAAAAACTTGGGGATTAACTATTCAGAAATGCTGGCAGCATTTCACGGCCTTAAAGCATACTGCACTAATATGCACAAAGTTTATATTAGAATACAAATTGACAACACCACGGTGGTAGCATATATTAACCATATGGGCGGTATAAAGTCGATATCGTGTGATGAATTGGCTAACAATATCTGGCACTGGGGTCTGCAAAGAGAAATTTGGATCTCAGCTACTTACCTTCCAGGTAAGCTAAATACAGTGGCAGACACCAGATCACGTAAATTCAACGACAACATAGAATGGATGTTGGATCGGAATGTGTTTTCAGATATTGTAGAACGTTATGGAACACCAGATATCGATCTTTTCGCGTCCAGGCTAAATCACCAACTACCAACATATGTTGCTTGGGAGCCAGACCCGGGGGCAGTAGCGATGGATGCCTTCTCGCTACATTGGGGGGATCTATTTTACTATGCATTTCCCCCTTTCTGCCTCATCAGTCGGGTCTTGCAGAAAATAAAGCAAGACTCTGCATCAGGTATTTTGGTGGTGCCCGACTGGCCTACCCAACCATGGTTCCCTATGGTACAGAAGATGGCCACAGAACCCTGTATCAGGGTGAACAAAAGACCAAGCCTGCTCGTTCATCCTGTTACAGGAGAATGTCATCCATGTCATGACCGCATGGACTTGTTAATTTGCAGATTTTAAAACGGCCACTTCACGGATTCGGACTCTCCAACAGGACCATTGATACCATCACAGCAGCCTGCAGAGAGTCCACAAGAAAGCAGTACCTGACGTACATCAGGAAATGGGAAGGATTCTGCGTCACAGCCAACACGACATATGAAACCGCCACCATAACGGAAGTGCTGGAATTTTTGGCTACCCTTCATTTCGATGAAGGTTTGAGCTACAGTGCCATTAACTGTGCCAGGAGTGCCCTATCATCCTACTTGAGCAAGGGGAGTGACCAATTGGGAATTGGGTCACATCCTCTAGTATCCAAATTTATGAGGGTAATATTCAATTCTAATCCCCCCATGGCCAGATATAGCCATATTTGGGATATCAGCACAGTCTTGACTATGCTGCGAGGATGGACACCAAACACGGGACTCCCTTTGGCTAAACTCACCTACAAGATGGTCATGATTATGGCACTTATCACGGCACAACGGGTCCAGTCCCTGCACAAACTCAACCTGGATGAAATGACAATCACCAGTGACAAAATCACTTTCTATGTGCAGGGACTGTTGAAACAAGACCGACCCGGAGTGTCTGGACATACTTTGGAGTTTCTGGCTTACCCAGCAGATCCTCGTCTTTGTATCATCACATTAATCTTATGATACATTACAGTCACTCAAAATCTCAGGGGCACGGAAACAGCTTTGCTTGTTAGTCACAAGAAGCCCCATCACAGAGTCACGGTGCAAACCATTTCCAGATGGTTAAGGGTGGTATTGGATGCGGCGGGGGTGGATACTAACAAATATAAATCTCACTCCACCAGGGCAGCATCCACCTCGGCGGCTAAAAGGATGGAGGTACCGTTGGATCACATCCTGGCTACAGCAGGATGGAGTAATGAAAAGACCTTCCACCGCTTTTACTATAAACCCGTGACCTCCCCTGACACTTATGCAGGAAGGATTTTGAGTGCTGCCAGATAGTTACCCTTTGGGGACACTATTTTTGTTTGGTATGAATAAATACCTGATTTTGTTTTTCAGCCAGTGTCTTGTCTGAATTACGTTCATCCTCTTATCCCAACTTTAGCGGTGTGTGAGCATGGAGCTTCCAGGGCATGAAATCACAGAGCTTTGAAATCTTCACGTAGTCACTCACGTGACTCCGAAGTAAAATAGTAAGATTAAACGAGAACTTACCAGTTTGAAGTTTGATCTTTATTTTATGAGGAGTTACGATGAGGGATTACGTGCCCTCCGCTCCCAACCCTCTATTATAAAGATCACCTGGTATGGAAGTTCTCTTTTTTATCTTACTATATTAGTCATTGTGACTGTATTTTCTGTGATTTCACACCACTGCTTTGAAGAAATGTCGCGCATGTGTGCTGGCGGGGTCTTCACGTAATCCCTCATCGTAACTCCTCATAAAATAAAGATCAAACTTCAAACTGGTAAGTTCTCGTTTAATCTTACTATTAAACCCGCAGTCAGCAGGAAAAACACTGCCGGTTCGTCTATTTTTTTTGTCCCCATTTCGCAACATGAAAATGTGATTAAATGCTTCCTAGGATCCATGTTTTTATGTAAAAATAAACTGTGTAGCTTCTTTTATCCCCTACGTAAAATCCTTCCCGTTGTCGGCGCTCACGGCTTTAGAAGATGATTTTTAAATTACTCTAGCTAATAAATGATCTAGCGTAGTTTAAAAATATCTTCATAAATCAAATGTCGGAGCGATTTCTCTTTAGCGACGAAATCCCCTGAGATGGATCGACTTGAACTGGATGGTGAAAAACAGCATTTTAAACCCGCCCTCCTCTGAAAGGCGCCGAAGTCGCGCACACGGGGAGTGGCAGAACTGCAGCGCCGCTTAAGGTAAGTATTGTAACATACCTACTAAAAGTGAATCCCAACGTCCTACAAGTCTATTTGATAGAAACTTAATCTAACTGGATAGAGGAGCCCAATTTCTCAAATATAGTTTGAGACTTAACAGTGGATTTTAGCACATACATAACCAGTGTTTTTGAACTGTGACTAGTTTTCTTTGAATGCTTTTTCGTCATCATTCTGTTATATTGCCTTATCCTAGCAATGCTTTCCCATCCCCCATGATCACTGTAAATGGGAATACCCTACTAAACTGCTATTCCCATAAAGCAGCCCTAACAAGGTACCGCTGGCGCCCATGAAGCAGCCCTGAACAAAGGTGCTGCTGGCGCGGCCTTTCCCATAGGCCAGTACTTGCCATAGATTTGGCGTTCTCATCAAGCAGCCCTGAGCAAAGGTGAATTTCCCCTCTGCAGGAATCAATATAAATAAATATATTCATATGTGCGTTTAACCCCATTTCCTGGGGACTACTGCGGTCTGCGAGGTGGGGGTTGGGGGAAACCTTTTTTATCTCTTCCCTCAACGGAGATGTGGCTTTTTCTGTATTGTATCTCTGTCCGCATTGTGGCCCAACATCGTGGTGCTGGCGGTCCCTTTGTTAGGGATTGACTACGGGAGCTCCAGCCGTAGGAGCTTCGATCTCCCAGTTGTGGTGGCTTCGACCGCCCCATTGCGGGAGCTTCGATTGCCATGACTGCGGATGTTTCGATCACCCTGACCGCAGGAGAAAAGGAGGAAGAAGGTAAAAGTTATTCACCTTCCATCACAGTGGGGAATATGAGGTCGCCGAAAAACAAGATGGACGTGCTGCCCGCATTGCTGAGGACCCGGAGGGATTGCCGTGCGTGCAGTGATCTTGGTGTTTGCCGGGACATCGCATCATGAGGACATCCCAGAGTATACTCTCGAGTGTGGACGGTTTTCTATTACTGAATAATTTTTATTAGAAGTATAAGTACAGATGTAAGTACAAATATAAGTACATATAAAAACAACGTTCTTGATAAAGAGATAGGTAATAATTACCATATTTTCTTATATATACTTCTAAACATTTTATTGTAGTTTTTTTTAGTGAGAAGTAGGAAAATGTGAAGAATGGATAACATAAAAATAGTTATAAAATAACCAAAAGAGAAAAGTAAATAAAATAACAGTGGTATATTATACAAACAGTATTTATATAATAATATATCCGTGATCAATAATGTATTATTCTTCGTTCAATCCTTCGTTCAGGTCTCGATCAGGTCCACAAACCGAGTCATATTGGTCCCTTAAGATATTCAAGGAATGGAGACCAAATCAGATTAAATTGGTCTAACTTGCCTAAAAGTGCAAGTCTTATTCTTTCCAAGTGTAAAGTCTCAGCCATTCCTGAAATCCACAATTTGATTGTAGGGGGTATGGGGCCTTTCCAAAATTGTAAAATTAATTTTTTACCAATTATTAAACTATAATCTATGAAAGTTCTTTGTGCTGTCGTGAGTAATTGGTCCCTTTCTAATATTCCCAATATTATTAATTTTGAGTCTGGAACTAGATTCTTATTTACAACATTCGAGATTACCTTAAATATTTCCAACCAAAAATTCGTAATTTTTATACAAGTTGTAAAAGAATGTGTTAAATTAGCTTCTGGGTATTGGCATTTGTCACATATAGGAGATACATTAGAAAACATTCTATGTAATTTAGATTTTGAAAAATGCAATCTATGTAAAACTTTGAATTGTATCAGAGAGTGTCTAGAATTTAATGAACAATTATGTATATATCGTAAACTTTCATCCCAGATATCGGGTTCGATTGTTTCACCTATTTCATTTTCCCATAGTTGTCTGTACTTTTCCGTATTGGGTATATCATTTTCTAATAAAATATTATAAATGTATGATATTAATTTTTCTGTGTTTGGGTGTTTATTTAAGCATTCATCTAGAATTCCCGTCTTTCTCTTTTTATATTCCTGTGCAGTTGTTTTAATGTAGTCAGTTATTTGTAGATATCTGAAGTAGTGTTTAGAGTGTAGTCCATATATTTCCTGTATTTCTTTAAATGAAAGATACAGGTTGTCCCTGTAAAGGTCACTGATCTTATTAATCCCTTTATTTTTCCATTGTAAGAATCCTAAATTTTCCAGGGATGGTTTAAAACACATTATTAGCGATGGGAAGAACTAATGGGATATCTTCTAGTTTTAACGTTCTTTTTAACTGTCTCCAAATATTAATTTCACTATTAATTATTGGGTTTTCACGATAAATTTTCTTAAATATTTTAATTTTAGAAAATAATATGGAACTGATTTCATACGGTAAGCAGTCTTCCTTTTCCATAAGTAACCAGTTTGGATTTTCATCCAGTTCAACCCACCAAAAGTTCATATTCTTAATACTAACTGACCAGTAATAATATATAAAATTAGGTAATGTTAAACCTCCATTAATTTTCGATTTACATAAATATTTTTTATTTATTCTATGGCTTTTATAGTCCCAAATAAAATTAGTGACTATAGAGTCAACCTTTTTAAAAAAATTCTTAGAAAGATATATCGGGATCATTTGAAATAAATATAATAATTGTGGGAGAAAAATCATTTTTATCGCATTAATTCTACCTATCATTGAGATAGGTAGTGTTCTCCAATATAGAATATTCTTAGATAATTTATTTAGTATAGGTAAAAAATTATATTTAAATAAAGAATCATATTTTTTTGTAACGTGAATTCCTAAATACTTAATCTGTTCATTAACAATCTTAAAAGGAAATTGTTTTAATGTAGTTAAATTATCTTGTGTTAATGGCATAAGTTCACTTTTATTCCAATTGATTCTGTATCCAGAAAACAAGCCGAATTGAGTTATTAAATTCAATAAATTAGGTATGCTAATTTCAGGTTTTTTAATATATAATAATACGTCATCTGCATATAGAGAAATTTTATTTCTTGTTTCGTTAGTTTCATATCCAAAAATTTCGGGGTGTAATCTTACCCGAATGGCTAATGGTTCTATAGCCAACGCAAATAACAATGGTGATAGGGGACAACCTTGTCTGCATCCTCGAAATAAATTAAATTTGGTAGATATCATTTGGTTAGTTAAGATTTTAGCAGTTGGATTAGTATATAGTAATTTGATCCATTTTATAAACTTGTCTCCCAAATTTAACTTTTCCATAACCGCAAATAAATATGGCCATTCAACTTGGTCAAAAGCTTTCTCTGCATCTAACGATATTATTACTAAGTCTTTATTATAACTCCTTTTCGAGTATATAATATTAAACAATCGTCTCAGGTTATATGATGAGTATTGTTTAGGTATAAATCCTGTTTGATCCGGGTGTATTATTTTATTAATCACTACACTTAATCTTTTAGCTAATATTTTAATTAATATCTTTTGATCCGTATTTAAGAGAGCAATAGCTCTATATGATCCCGGATCATCTAGGTCTTTATCCATTTTTGGTATGAGTGTTATAATGGATTCGTTTAGTGTTTCTGGTAACCTCTGTTGCGCATATATATATTCGTAAAGTGTCTTCAAATAAGGTGTTATCAGATCCGTGTATGATTTATAAAATTCCGAACCAATACCATCTGGTCCTGGAGTTTTCCCGTTTTTTAATGATATAATAGAATCCTCAATTTCTTTAACTGTTAATTCAGCATTTAATAGTTTTGTATCATCTACACCCAATCCTATTAGATTACAGTCATTTAAGAATGTATTAATTCCTATCTGATTTTCAGTCGTTTTGGAAGAATATAAATCTTTATAATATTGTAAAAATCTCTCATTAATATCGTTATTCTGTGTTAAGAATTCACCATTTTCTGATTTAATCCGATGTATTATTTTTTCTCCCTGTATTTTTCGTAATTGGCGAGCCAGTAATTTTTGTGGTTTGTCCCCAAATTCAAATTGTATTTGTTTTGTGTATTGATATAATTTAACCACTTGGTCAGCATATATCTTATTTAATTTATATTTTAATGCAGTAATTTTATTATGTGTTATCATTGTAGGGTTGAGAGCATTTTCTATATCTAATTGTTTTATCTCCGTTTCCAGAATATTTTGTTCCTTCCGCTTTTCTTTGTTGTGAAATGCTTGTGAAGATATCATAATTCCACGAGTAAAAGCTTTAAAAGTTTCCCATAGTAGGGATGGAGATATTTCTGGTTTATCGTTTATTTCAAAAAAAGTCTTAATCTGCTTTATAATATATTCATTAGTTGATTTATCCTTCAAAATTTGTGGATTAAGTCTCCATTGTCCTCGTATTTTCATGTTATCATTAAATTTAATATTAAATGTTAATGGAGCGTGATCTGAAATAATGATACTGTGGTATTTAGAGTTATAGATGTATGGAATTAGCTTTATATCTACAAGGAAATAGTCAATTCTAGAATATGTTTTATGTACCGAGGAGTAAAATGAATAATCTCGTCCTGATGGGTGTTCCATTCTCCAAACATCTCTAACTTTACTAGTGTCAATATATGCATTTATTAAATCACTGGAGTGTGATTTAAGTTTCCTCTGTCCTGACGATCTATCTAAATAAGGATCTAAAGTACAATTTAAATCTCCTCCAATTATTAAATTATGTTGCGCATGATCAGGAATTGTATTAAATATTTTCTTTAAAAAAATTGGACTGTCAAAATTTGGGCCATATATATTGGCTAATATTACTTTTTGAGCATATAATTCACCCGTTACAATAATAAATCTTCCATCTTTATCAATTATAGTTGATGTATGCTTGAATAAAGTACCTTTACGTATGAGTATTGCTACGCCTCTAGATTTATGAGTAAAAGAGGAATGATATATTTTGTCAATCCATTTAGCCTTTAATCTATGCTCGGCATCTTTTTTTAGATGCGTCTCTTGAAGGAACGCAACGTCGATTTTAAGTGCTTGCAAATGTGCCAATACTTTACCCCTTTTAATAGGTTCATTAAGACCTTTAACATTCCAACTGCCAAAGATTATTCCCTCATTCCCCAAATTCTTTTTTAAGTCCTGCATTTTATTTAAGGTGGTCTATAATGGTTCACATGTCTCAGCTCGACATACCCGACCTTACCCCCGAACTCCGGATGGACGAGTTTCAAGATTTTCAAATATCTCGCACGGATATATCTTTTGTGATTACGAGTCCACTGTGATGTAAAAAAATAAAAACATGAGATAATATAAAAAAAACAGAAGATAGAAAAAAGAGTTAGTAAATAGTGAAAAGTAAGGAAAAACTACAGCTATAGTAGGTGCAGTTAGTGAAAGCCATACTAGCATGGCTAGCCATCTACAGACTTCCAGTGTAGATGATGTTAACTCGCCAGCTCCATAAGTCCTTAAAGTTATTGTCTTACAAAAGGTATTTTAACGGGAATATATAATTCTAAAATGTTTCATCAATCCTATAACATATTTAAATGCAAAGATCAAGGAAATCTTAACTATTATTTGTATAATCAAGTGTATGATCTTAGGAAATATATTTACTAATTACTATTTGTTTTAATTTTATGTAGATTAGTATTAATTATTGATGAGTAAATTATATGTATGTGGGAAGTAATAAGAAAGTTACTTATACCTAAGCCTTAGTGATTAGTATTTATTATTGTTTTAGTTAGTAACAGTACTACCGGTTAGGTTTTAGTATATTAGTATTTTATTGTATATTAATTATTTCTACTAGTATTGTTATTATTCTAATTAATAATATCCATAAGAGAAAGTCCAGTCCACTCTTTGGTGTAGGGAACAAGTCCACTCATTTCTTCATCTTTCTTGATTGTAGCCAGTCTATAACCAGTCCATAATCTGGTAATCCTTTAAACCAGATGCAAATATACAGTTATTCATTAATATAGTTCAAAGGTGAAATATTATTCAGTCTTCTTCTTGATTCTTAATCCTCTGCGCAAAGTCCAGTGCATTTTGTGGGTTCTTGAAGAAATGATCTTGATTGTCATAGGTCACCCTCAAGGTAGCAGGGTATCTCAAAGTATACCTTACATCCTTCAATTCTCTCAGAATTCTTTTAGTCTCCCTGAATGCATTTCGTTTCTTGGCAACTTCAGCAGGATAATCTCGGTAAATACTGATTCGTGCTCCTTCAAAAGTAAGATTTTTACTTCTTACAATCTTACCCATCATTTCTTCCAGTTCATAATCATTCTGTACTTTTAAAATCATTTGTCTTGGCGGAGCACCAGGTCCCTTAAAACGCCTCTTTACTCTGTGTGCACGAGCTAATAAGGGTTTCTGATCCAAGGCTAAAACTTGTTGCAGTAAATCTGCTGTAAATCCTCGTGGATTATTCCGCTCCATGCCTTCCGGAATACCCACAATTCTTAGGTTCGACCTTCTTTGGTAGCCTTCCAACTCCGTGCATTTTTCTGTTATCTTGTCCAGAAGTTCAGATAAGCGTTTTATGTCTCTGTCTGAATTCCGAGCCGATGATTCAGCTAAGTCTTTAATAATGCTTATATCTGTCGAATGTAAATTCAATGCTTCTTCAACTTCAGACAGTTTGTCTTTCACCAGGGTTTCGATTTTAATTTTCATCTGTTTGTTCTGCTCTTTTAACTTGTCCGTAATCTCTCTTTTCAATGCTTGAGCAGATTCAGTGATTTCAGTCTTCAAGTCTTTTATTTCAGTTTTCAAGTCTTTCACTTCTTCATTAATCTTTTCGACTTCCTCCTTAATATTCAACTTTTTCATATCTTTCTTTAAATTCAATAGTTCGGTTTTAATACCTCCCATCTCTTTTTCAATAAGAGTTTTCAATCCTTCCATCTCCAGTTTCGTTTTAATTTCAGCTCCAGAAGGTTTTTTTCCTGCAATGTCTTCCTGGGATCGGGTTCTACCCGAGATCGAGGCTTCAGAACGGCCTACCGGATCCCCAACTGTCGGTAGCCGGGTTTTCAGTTTTTCTTCTGGGGTTCGATGCATGCTGTCGCAGGGCTGATAACGTCACTCGGCAATTCCGTATTAATCAGTACTGAGATTTCAGATGACAGGTAAGTCTTTTTCAGCGTTTTTTACCCCATTTTCTTCAACCTTCTTATGGAGCTGGCTGGGAGGGCGTCTTCACCTCATGATGGCGCCACCGGAAGTCAGTGTGGACGGTTTTCTGACTGTTCGGGCGGACAGGGACTGCGGAGAGAGTGACAGCGGTCGGTGCAAGTCTGGTCACATCACGGTGAAGGTGTAGGTGTGTGGCTTACGCTGCCTGCCCTAGGGATTCTCACACGCCGCTGTGGTGGCTGTTCATATAGTTTTGCTTCTTGTTGCTTTTTTGGTATGACTGTATGGTAAATCAAATTTCACTGTACCTCGATACATGTGACAATAAAGCACCATTGAACTCAATGTAGCTATTGAGAAGAACAAATAATGTTGGGAGAATGCAAGCTGATGCAAGGCTCATTGTGGGTGATTTTAACTTTCTCAATATAGACTGGGACTACCATAGTGCAAGTTGCTCAGATAGGGTGGAATTTGTCAGATAGGTTCAGGACATTTTCCTTAGCGCAGCGGTAGAGTTGCTCCCTTACAGCGAATGCAGCGCCAGAGACCCGGGTTTGATACCAACTACGAGTGCTATCTGTACGGAGTTTGTACGTTCTCCCCGTGACCTGCGTGCGTTTTCTCCGAGATCTCCGGTTTCCTCCCACGCTCCAAAGATGTACAGGTTTATAGGTTAATTGGCTTGGTAAATGTAAAAACTGTCCCCAGTGGGTGTAGGATAGTGTTGCTGAGCGGGCATCGCTGGTTGACATGGACCCGGTGGGCCGAAGGGCCTGTTTACATGTATAAACTAAACTTAGGCTATATGTAGAAGGCACTTCAAAGGAGAGGGCAAAGATTGAGCTACTCATAGGAACTTGGGAAGGGGCAAGTGACTGAAGTGTTGGTGGGCAAGCCTGTTGGGACCAGTAAGCACAGATCTATGAGCTTTAAAGTAGTTATGGTGAGTGACAGGATGGGCCCACCAGTTAAAGTTCTGAAACCAAGGCCAACTTGGATTGCATTAGATAGGAACATGCTAAAATTAATTTGAGTCGGATGTTTGTCAGCAAAGGGATGTCCAGAAATAGTGATGCTCTTAAAAGAGTGATGGTGAGAATTCAAAGCATGCATGTTCCTGTTAGAGGGTAGGGAACGGTAGAACGGTTTCAGGAAGCCTGATGGCATGAGAAATTGGGGCTTTGGTCAGGAAAAAGGAGACACGGGCCAGGAAATATCTCCGACTGATGAAATGAAGGCCCATTTTAATCTATGGTTTATACCGATGATTTAGATGAGAATGTGCAAGGCATGATGAGTATGTTTGCAGATAACACTAAAATAGGTGTTATCATAGATAGTGAAGATGGTTATCAAAAATTAGAGGAGGATCTTGATCAGCTGGGCAAGTGGGCTGAGGAGGAGCTAATGGAATTTAATGCAGATGAGTGCGAGGTGTTGCATTTTTAAGAAGTAAATGAACACAAGCCCTTCACAGTGAATGATAGGACCATGGGGAGTGTTGTAGAGCAAAGGGATCTAGAAGTACAGGTACTTAGTTTCCCAAAAGTGGTATCACCGATAGATAGAGTGGTAACAAGGGCTTCATCAGCCAGAGTTATTGGCCTTCATCAGCCAGAGTATTAAGTAGGGAACTTGGAACATTATGCTACAGTTGTACAAAGTGTTGGTGAGGCTACATTTGGAGTATTGTGTTCAGTTGTTATCACCTTGTTCTCGGAAGGATGTCATTACACGGGAGAGAAGATGTGCAAGTATTTTTGAAGAATTCGACTGCTTGAGCTATAGAGAAAATTTGGGCAGGTTAGGCTTGGGTGCAGGAGGCTGAGCGGTGATCTTATTTAGGTCTATAAAATTATGAGGGTAATAGGTAAGGTAAATCCACGGTCTTTTACCCAGTGTAGGGGAATCTTGAACGAGAGGATATGTTTAAGTTAGGAGGGCCAAGATTTAATAAGAACCCAAGGGGCAACTTTTTCATTCAGGGGATGGTGTGCATATGGAACAAGCTTCCAGAGAAGGCAACTGGGGGAGATACTAAGAGCATGCAAAAGCCCCTTGGATAGGTACATGGACAAGAACGGTTTAGACAAATATACGGGCCTAATGCAGGCAATTAGGTTCCTTAAATGGGGTATCTTGGTTGGGATGGGCAATTTGAGCCAAAGTGTCTGTTTCTATGCTCTAGGACTCTGTCTCCAGTGTCACATATACTTCCACAGATGCACCATTGAAAGCATACTATATTCACAGCTTGGTACATTAACAGCTCTGCACAAAATAGCAAGAAATTGCAGAGAGTTGTGGTTGAAACTCAGTCCATCAATCAAACCAGACTCCCATCTATTGCCTCCATCTACACTTCAAGCTGCCTAGCAAAAGCAGTCAACTTAATGATAACCTAGATGATTCTTTCTTCTCCCTGCTCCCATCAGACAGAAGATGCAGAGGTGTGAATGCATGCAACACGAGACTCGGATGATGCAGAGGTGTGAATGCATGCAACACAGGACTCAGAAGCAGCTACTTTTATAAAGGTTCTGAATAGTCCTCCCATAAAAAAAGTAAGGTAGCATGCCATAACAACTACTATCCAGTGGCTCTGACACCCACCAGCATGTAGTGCTTCGAGAGCCTGGTGATGGGGCACATTAACTCCAATCTAAAGAAGGGCCTCGACCCAAAATGTCACCCATTGCTTCTCTCCAGAGATGCTGCCTGTCCCGCTGAGTTAGTGCAGCATTTTATGTCTATCTTCGGTTTAATCCAGCATCTGCAATTCCTTCCTACACAAACTCCATTCTCCAAGCCAGCCTTAATCCACAATGGTTTGCTTACTGTCACAGCAGATCCATAGCAAACATCATCTCCCTGTGCTAAACTCACCTCTGGAACACCTGGACAACAAGGACTCCAAGGTGCGACTCCCATTTATTGACTATAGCTCTGCCTTCAACACCGTAACCCCATCCAAACTCATCTCCAAACTTCTGAAGCTAGAAATCAGCAAGCCCCTCCGCCACTGGATCCTTGACTTTATGACTCACAGACCTCAATCAATAAGGATAGGTGACAACAGAAGGTTGTGGACACCAAGTCAGTGGATATTTCTAAGGCAGAGATAGATAGATTTTTTGATTAGTACGGGTGTCAGAGGTTATGGGGAGAAGGCAGGAGAATGGGAGGGAGAGATAGATCACCCATTATTGAATGGTGGAGTGGAATTGACGGACCAAATGGCCTAATTCTACTCCTATTCCTTATGAGCTTATGAACATCTCCTCCACAATACTTCTCAACATCGGTGCCGCAT
Organism: Raja brachyura; assembly: GCA_963514005.1. The sequence continues at coordinate 4,680,238 of OY740784.1, forward strand.
AAGGAGGCATTCTAATTTCCCTACTATGTTCCAATAAACTCACGACCGTAGGGCTCAATTTGGCCCTAACTCCATCTATCAATTTGGAGTGGACTGAATCATGAACAATGGCAAGTCGGAGTACAGGAAGGAGATAGAGAACATGTGTGTCAGCATAACAACCTCCCCCTCAATGTAACCACAACCAAGGAGCTATTTTTCAACTTTAGGAAGCATGGTGGAGTACATGCTCTAATCAGCATCAATAGTGCTAATGTAAAAATGGTTGAGCGTTTCATGTTCATTGGTGTTAATATTGCCAACAATCTGTCATGGACCAACCACAATGAAGTGACAGCCAAGAAGGCACACAAGCACCTCTAATTCCTGAGGAAACTGAGGAAATTTGCAATGTCTCCAGTGACTAAGAAATTGCTGAAGATGCAACAAAGAAATCATAATCACAGTTTGATTTGGGAACAGTTCTGCCCAACATCACAAAAAAGCTGCAGAGAGTTGTAGATGTGACCCAGTCGATAAGACAGGCGAGAATTCCCACCACTTACTCCATCTACACTTCACACTGCCTTGGAAAAGACCTTTGATCTACAGTTCCTTCCCGGTCATTCCAGACTGAGTCCTGGGATGTCAGGACTGTCTTATGAACTGCATAGGACTGCAAAGGACTGCATAGACTCGGTTTATACTCTCTAGAATTTAGGAGGTTGAGAGGGGATCTTATAGAAACTTACAAAATTCTTAAGGGGTTGGACAGGCTAGATGCAGGAAGATTGTTCCCGATGTTGGGGAGGTCCAGGACAAGGGGTCACAGCTTAAGGATAAGGGAAAATCCTTTAGGACCGAGATGAGAAGGACTTTTTTCTCACAGAGAGTGGTGGGTCTCTGGAACTCTCTGCCACAGAGGGTAGTTGAGGCCAGTTCATTGGCTATATTTAAGAGGGAGTTAGATGTGGCCCTTGTGGCTAAGGGGATCAGAGGGTATGGAGAGAAGGCAGGTACGGGATACTGAGTTGGATGATCAGCCATGATCATATTGAATGGCGGTGCAGGCTCGAAGGGCTGAATGGCCTACTCCTGCACCTAATTTCTATGTTTCTATTCTTTCTTCTCCCATTCGCCAGAATGTACACATGGTTCATAGCATGCACTACCAGACTCAGGACAGCTTCTCATCTCTATTATCAGGCAACTGAATTGTTCTTCCATAAACTAAGTTGCGGTCTGATTCATCTCTCCCCATTTTAGATATTAGACTCTGTCTATGGAACTGATGTACTACAGTACTGAGAACTAGATTTCACACACTGTATCTTCCCATTTGCTCTATCATTTTTTACTTTCTTTTTTTTTTACACTTTATTTTTTATTGCTTTTATGTATACACAAATAAAACACAAATATAACAATGAAACATACAACATTACAGTGAAACGTACAACAGTGCAGCGGGGGGTTCAGTTTACAATTAATGATGCAGTATACAGAACTATTTTCATATTAAAACATTGTCCACTAGCTTACATTATTGTCAATAAAATTATAGTGTTGATGTCTTTATTTCTATACCTAATCCATTTTTCCCATTTTCTATTAAACTCGTCTTCTTTCACTCTTAGAGAATATGTCATTTTCTCCATGACAAATATTTCTTGTACTATGTCTAACCATTGTCTAAGTCTGGGTGTGTCCGCTCCAATCCAGTTTCTTGTAATGGCCTTTCTGCCAGCTGTGAGTAGGATTTTAACCAAGTAATGGTCTTCCTTCAGCACCACTGTATTTATATTACCCAGGTATAAAATGGAACTCTTCTTGCAGATTGTATATCCTAATACCTCCGTTAATTCTTTTTTTTTAATATATTTTTATTAGAGGCCATACATATAACAAATAATATAGCATTTTTTTCCAAATATAGTTGATACATCTTTCCAAAATTATATAAATGTTAACAAAATATATATATATTGGCCTCACTTTTTTTTATAGAGTGAAAAAAGTATAAAGAAAGAATAGTGAATAATTATAAGAGTATGATTATAGTTGATTAATATAAAGAAGAGAGAGAAGAAAAAAATAAAATAAAAATAAAAATAAAATAAAATAAACAAAAACAAAAAACAAAAAAATAAAAAATAAAAATAAAAATATTTGTGGAAAAGAAAACGGTATACAACTTGTCAATGAGTGGAACAATTTCTAATTATAATATATGGAGACAAGTATATAAATCTGACCTTAAACATTTTTGTTTGATCTTTCCACCGGGTACTCATTGAGTTTCAATGCTGAGCCCAGCTACCCCTTCATATAATCAGTGAATGGAGACCATATTTGTTCAAAAATCTCAGGTTTATCCATTAGGATAAATCTAATTCTCTCCAGTTGTAATGTCTCCAACATTTCCACTGTCCACATTTTAATTGTCGGGGATAATGGTCCCTTCCAAAATAGTAATATTAATTCTTTTCCAATTATTAAACAGTAATCCAGAAAATTTATTTGATTTACTGTTAAAATTTGAGTTGAATCTAAAACCCCAAATATAATTAATTTTGAGTCAGGGCTTAATGTGATCTTTAAAACTGTGGAAATAATTTTAAAAATCTCAGTCCAATAACTTTTAAGTTTTACATAGTACAAAACTATGATTTAAATCAGCTTCTATGTGCTGACATTTATCACATAATGGTGATATAGTAGGAAAAATTCTATTTAATTTCTTTTTTGAGTAGTGTAATCTATGTATTACTTTGAATTGTATCAAGGTATGTCTGGCATGTAACGAACAGCGATGAATTCGTTGTAAGCTTTCTTCCCATAAATCTTCTGTTATAGGTAAACCAATTTCATTTTCCCATTTTTGTCGGAATAGTTCAGTTTTTGGCAATTCCCTGTCCAAAAAAATATAATATATATATGCTATTAATTTTTCTGTTGTTGGATGCTTGTTAAGTACTTCATCCAGTATACCTGGCTCTCTATTTCTGTAATTTAGCGTATTTAATTTGACATAATCTCTAATTTGTAAATATCTAAATAGATTATTTGCTTGCAGTCCATAAATCTCTTTCAACTGGAATGAGAGGAATTTCCCATTCCTGTAAAGATGTTCTATCCTTATTATTCCTAAGTTTTTCCAATGTCTAAACCCCACATCCAATGTCGAAGGTTTGAACATAGGATTATTCATAATTGGTAAACAAAGTGGTATAGTTTCTAAATGTAAAGTCTTAATGATTTGTTTCCAGGTACGTATATTATTTAAAATTATAGGGTTTGCCATATAATTTTTTTTGTACCACCCCAGGGGCAAGGAGTATTGTGCTTATGTCGAAAGGGAAACAATCTTCCTTTTCTATTCTTAACCAAGCTGGGTCTTGTTCCATCTGTATCAACCAATAATTAAAGTTCTTAATCTGAACCACCCAAAAATAATATAAAAAATTAGGTAAAGCTAATCCACCATTTATCTTAGATTTACATAAGTGTATTTTACTTATTCTATGATCTTTGTAATCCCAAATGAAGCTATTAACTATAGAATCAATTAAAAAAAATAAAATTTAGGAAGATATAACGGAATGGCTTGAAATTAATATAGTAATTGAGGCAGAAAAATCATTTTAATGGCATTTATTCTACCGATCATTGATATCGGTAATGTTTTCCAATATAAAATATTTGTTTTTAATTTATTTAATAATTGAGGAAAATTAGATTTAAATAAAGAATTATAAGATTTTGATACATTAATTCCAAGATATTTAATTTGATTATTAGCTATTTTAAATGGAAATTTTTGTAATTTATTCAATTTAATTCCTGTTATAGGCATAATTTCACTTTTGTTCCAGTACTTCCGTTAATTCTGAATTCACTCTGTCCCAAAATGGTTCTATTTTTGGGAAACTCCAGAAGATATGTGCATGATTTGCGTCTGTTTGACCACATTGCCTCCAGCATGTTTGCTGCCTTCGAATTTACTTGTTTTTTATGTTAGGCGTAATAAAGAAACAAATCAAATGTTTCCAATTAAATTCTCTCCAATTTTGTGAATTAGTGGATGTCTGTAGTGCTACACACATATGATGCCATTCTTCTTCTGAGATTGTGATGTTCAACTCCTTTTCCCACTTAACTTTTACATAAAATGTAGTTTTAGCTTGACATCCCATTAAACTATGATAAAGTTTAGAAATAATCCTTAATGTTTTTTGATGATACGCACTAACTATCACTTCTATCACTGGATTATTTTCTTCTAGTGCCTCCCTTTTTACCTTTTTATTGTAATAATCTCACAGTTGGAGGTATCTAAACAAGTCTTGGTTCCGAAGTGCAAATCTATCCTTCAAATCTTGAAAACTTCTTAGGTCTCCATTTTCAATAACAGTACAAAATGCAGTCATTCCATTCTTCATCCACTCTTTAAATGTTGAGTCATACATCCCTGGTTTAAATTCATTATCCAAAGCTATCCATCTTAAAACTTTTTGTCGTTTATTCAGTTTAAGTTGTCTGGTAAGAGTGAACCAAGTTTCTAAAGTCAATGTCGTTATTGGATCGATTATACTCCTGATATATCCAGGAAGCGCTTTTTCTCCCAAAAGTGTTTGGATGTGGTAGTCAGGGATATATGTCTCAATCTCTTTCCACCTAGCTATATAGCTGTCCTCACACCAATTAATTAGTGGTCGAAGTTGGGCTGCATAGAAATATATCCTAAAATTTGGAAGTGCCATTCCACCTTTGTCCTTTGGCAACTGGAGTGCAGTGTTTCGAATTCTGGCCTTCTTTCCTCCCCAAATAAATCTAGATATTAATTTATCCCATTCCATGAATTATTTTAATGGTACCTCTATTGGCAGAGATTGAAACAAGTACAATAGCCTTGACAAAATATTCATTTTACTTCGGAGTCACGTGAGTGACTACGTGAAGAAGCCCCGCCTGGCACTGGATCGGCATTACGTCGACGCTATCGGCAGAGAAAGAGCTGCAGAGCGCAGCTCCACACAGCGGTAAGGAACCGGCCCGCAGGTAAGAGAGTTTTCGGAATTTAGGGCGAGGTTCCAGAACTCCGTAGCCTGGTGGGTAAACCAGGAGGAGTTAGCAAAAAACAAAATGGAGAAGGCCAAAAAACAGGGGGTAAAACGTGCGTCCCGGGGTGATGAGTCGGGACAAGAGTTTATTGCGGAGCCGGTTCCGATACCGGTCGCCGTTGAAATACCCGTTAGTGAGGCTTTGATTGCTCCACAAACAGAAACTTTGGAGGAAAACCCAGTGCCTAAAAAATGTAAAAGATAATCTGAAAGGCCTGTGGGTTCTGATGAATCTGATTCAGAAGGTCCAGATAGAAAAGCCTTATGGCTCAGAATGGACCAAATGGAGAAAATGCTCCAAACTATTTTAATCAAGGGTCTAAGAACCCAGAATATTCCCAGGCAGCCCCTGAGGGGGTTCCATATCAAGAATATGGTGCCAGTTTGAATTGGGAATTTGAAACTCCAGTGCCTGGGATTGGACTGGAGGAAGTCTCCTTTGAACAAGTTTCAGGAGTACCAGGGCTGTATGAGACAGACCCTGAAAGTGGTGATTGCGGTCCGGAGTATACACCACAATACAATTATATGGATCCAGGTGTGCCTGATGTGGCACAAAGTTTTGCTATACCTGGAGGAGGCGGTGAGGCCATGGAAGATAACCTGGCGGCCAATATTAATTATATGGTCTCTCACCCGCTTCAAGAAGCTGTTATGGTTGAGACAGCAGAAATGTATAAAACACCTATCAATTGTGCCTCACTGAAGGTACCTACGGTGAATCCGGCTGTTTGGGCGCCAATGTCATCGATAATGCGGGCGCAGGAGATTCGATTTCAAAGAGTCCTCAAGCTGATTTCAGCTGGCATTACTGCATTTGGTAGACAAGTGGAAGGTTGTGGAATGACCAAAGTGCAGAAACATATGTTGGCCTTATTTTGCAACTCATTTTTTGAGATAAATTGCATGAGGAAGATTGCCATTCGGCCTCTGTTACATCCAAGATTTGCAGGGTTGTGTAAACCAAGCAATGTTCAAACTCCTGGTTATTTGTTCGGAGAGGATTTGTCTAAGCAAATTAAAGAAATGGATGAAGAGGCAAAGACTTTTGGTCGTATGAAACCCTTCAGCTTTGGCCAGAGATGGACTGGCTATATGAAAAAGGGATTTGATTTTGGAGCTGGTACAAGCTGAGGCAGGAGTATGATAAGGAAAAACTTCCAGCCAACACAGCCGAATGTACGCCCATTCATTGGGAAAAGGAGATCATTTCGTCCAGTTGGAGAGGTACATAAACATTATCCTATTAAAGAGGAATGTTGGAATGAGCCACAGATTGGTGGTAGACTCCAAATGTTTTATAAGGAATGGGACAATATAACAGCTAATCGTGTTGTATTAGACACTGTGCTAGGATCTACCATTGATTTTGTGGAAGGTATGGATCCATTGGGACAGAATGAGCCTAGTCATTCTTTGATGTTCTCAGAGCTTGAGAAAATTCAAATTGACAAAGAGATTAAGAATTTGAGTAAAAAAGGAGTTATTGAGAAAACAGGAGAGGATCCACAACAATTTGTATCAAACATTTTCCCCAGACCAAAGAAAGATGGGGGTTGTAGAATCATTTTAGATCTCACACTTTTGAATACATTTGTCCAGTATAAACATTTTAAAATGGACACATTCTACACTGCAATGCAGTTGGTATCGACAGGCTGTTATATGGCTACAATAGATTTGAAGGATGCATATTATTCGGTCCCAATTCATCATAGTTTTCACAGGTATTTAAAGTTTAAATGGATGGGACAGCTGTGGCAATACAAAGCTTTGCCTAATGGATTAAGGTCAGCACCTAGATTGTTTACTAAATTGTTAAAGCCAGCACTTGCACTGCTAAGGGCACAAAAACACATTGTTATGGCTTATCTAGATTACATTTTAATTGTCAATGCTAATCAGGAATCAGCTGAAAAATCAGTCTCAGCAACTATTAGCTTGTTTGAGAAGTTGGGTTTCCTGATCCATCCAACAAAATCTAAGTTACAGCCATCCCAAACCATTGAATATCTGGGGTTTGTGATTAACTCAGTTACCATGTTGGTAACTTTACCAATGGAAAAGGTGTTAGATTTGACAAATGTGTGTCAAAACCTGATTAACAAACCTTATCCCTCCATCCGAGAGGTTGCCAAGGGTATTGGTAAATTGGTAGCAGCATTTCCAGCAGTAGAGTTTGGTCGTCTACATTACCAAAATCTTCAAAGGGCAAAAACTAAAGCGCTAATTCAGCGAGCAGGCCATTTTGATAGGCCAATGCAATTGCCTAAGGAAGCTTTATCAGAATTACATTGGTGGATTGAGAATGTTCCACAAGCTGCTAAGAACATTTTAGTTCATCAGCCAGTTGTGTTTTTGCAAACTGACGCAAGTTCTCTCGGATGGGGGGCTACGGATAATGAGACCAGTTGTGGAGGCAGATGGGCTGTCCAAGAGGATTTGTTGCTCCTAACATATGGAATTAATTATTTGGAGCTACTGGGAGCATTTTATGGATTAAAAGCTTATTGCTCTTCATTAAAGGATTTGCATGTCCAAGTACAAATAGATAATACCACAGCTGTGGCATATATCAATCACATGGGTGGCGTCAGATCAATATCATGTGATCATCTGGTAAACCAGATATGGCAATGGTGTATGGCAAAAATTTTTTGGCTTTCAGCTATTTATCTCCCGGGGAGAGACGATGTTGTGGCAGACAAAAGATCACGAATATTTAAAGACAATACAGAATGGATGTTAAATCCACAAATTTTCAAAAATATTGTCAGTCGGTATGGAGTACCGGACATTGATCTGTTTGCATCTAGATTGAATCACCAATTGCCCAAATACGTGTCTTGGGAACATGATCCAAGGGCAGTAGCGGTGGATGCTTTCTCGCTACACTGGGGGAATACGTTCTTTTATGCTTTTCTCCCATTCTGTCTCATTGGGCAATATCTCAAGAAAATAGCGCAAGACGCTGCCAAAGGCATTTTGGTGGTGCCAAATTGGCCCACGCAGTCATGGTTCCCATTGATGCTAAAAATGATTATTGAACCATGTATGACAATTCCCAGTTGCGACAATCTGTTGACACAACCAGTAACAAAAGAAATTCATCCATTGCATGATCATATGAATTTGTTAATCTGCAGGTTCTGACCAGACCATTGCAAGAGTTTGAACTGTCGGACAGGACCATGGATGTTATAGATGCAGCTTGGAGGAATAGCACTAAAAAACAATATATGTCGCATATAAGGAAATGGGAAGCTTTTTGTACACAGTCAAAGATATCTTATCATACTGCAAACATTTCAAATGTATTGGAGTTCCTTGCTGGGTTGCACTTTGATGAGCATTTGAGTCATAGTGCCATTAATTGTGCTCGGAGTGCATTGTCATCCTATTTAGGACAAAATTCGGATCGGGACTCAGTTGGGTCTCACCCATTAGTATCCCGATTCATGAAAGGTATTTTTAATAAAAATCCTCCCAAGCCCAGATATACAGAAATTTGGGATGTTAGCATTGTTCTCACTTTGCTTAAACAATGGACTCCAATTAATTCAATGTCTTTGCAGAAATTAACATTCAAGGTGGTTATGTTAATGGCATTGGTATCAGCTCAAAGAGTACAAACTTTGCAATTGTAACGGTTGGATTGCATGCATGTGACTACAGATAACATTATGTTTTATGTTTATGACTTGATCAAACAAAGCAGACCAGGAAGAACTGGAATGAAGGTAATGTTTAAAGCGTATCCTATTGATGAAACATTGTGTGTAGTTAAGCATTTAACTCAATACATTGAGGTAACCAAAAATCTCAGAGGTTCTGAGAAAGCGTTATTGATAACACACAAAAAACCACATACAAAAGTTTCAGTTCAAACCATTTCTAGATGGTTAAAACAGGTTTTGGGTCTAGCAGGAATAGACACTGATGTGGTTAAATCTCACTCCACTAGGGCGGCAGCTACGTCCGCGATGAAGGTACAGGACGTACCACTCGATCAAATTTTAGAGGCCGCAGGGTGGGCTAGAGAAGAAACTTTTTCAAAGTTCTACAATAAACCTGTTGTCACGGTGCCAGGATTTGGACACGCAGTACTGGGTTCTCTTTAAATGCTTGCTTTGTTTATATTATCAATTTATATTATTGATTTATGTTACCATTGACATCATTTATCAATTATTTTGTAATTTTCCCCTGCGATAGAGGGGTTATTATTAAAAAAGTTGTTCTTTTTATAATTAAAGGACATTACATAAATTGTAACAATGTGTTAAAATACTATTTACTCGCTACTGTTTTGACTAAACAGAGAGTCGTATGAAATGAATTTACGATTAAAAAACACAGAGCTTTAAAATCTTCACGTAGTCACTCACGTGACTCCGAAGTAAAATAGTGAGATTAAACGAGAACTTACCTGTTCGAAGTTTGATCTTTATTTTATGAGGAGTTACGATGAGGGATTACGTGCCCTCCACTCCCAACCCTCATAATGTAAATGATCATCTGGTAGTTCTAGTCTATTTTGAGCCTTACTATTTTACTCCGGCTATTGGTTCTGTGTTTTTCATGCCGCTGCTTTGAAATATGCCGATCCAGCGCCAGGCGGGGCTTCTTCACATAATCCCTCATCGTAACTCCTCATAAAATAAAGATCAAACTTCGAACAGATAAATTCTCGTTTAATCTCACTATTTTCACCACACTTATCTTACTCCTAAAATCCATTGGGTAGGTGGACCATCTTTTTATATCCTTTCTTATGTTTTGGTTGATGTGATTATAATTGGCCCCATACAACATTAATATATTTTTTGTTATATGTATCCCAAGGTATTTGATTGATTTTGAATCCCATTTAATATTATAATTTTGTTTGATTTCTTCTGGAGGAGGACAATTAAATAGGAGGATTTGAGTTTTTTAAATATTCACTTTATATCCTGCATAAAAATTAAATTCATCCATGATCCCCATCATTCTTGGAAATGAGGTGTTTACTTCCGTGAGTTACATCATTACATCATCTGCGAAAAGGCCAATTTTATGTTCTCTGTCTCTTGTAGTTACTCCCCTCAGTTCCCTATCTTGACGAATCGCTTGAGCCAATGGTTCAATATATATAGCAAACAGGGTAGGGCTAAGACAATATCCCTGTCTCATTCCTCTTCCTAACACAAGTCTCTCAGTTAAGGACCCATTCACCTTTACTCTTGCAGTAGGTTGCTGGTAAATTGCTTTAATAACTTGAATTGACTCTTCGGGAAAGCCAAATCTTTCTAGTGTTTGATATAAGAATTCCCAATTAACCCTATCAAAAGCCTTTTCCGCATCTAGAATTATCAGGACAGCTGGTGTGCTTTCCTTTTGAATCTTGTGTATTATATGTAGGGTTCTTCTAATGCCATCCTGTGTTTGTCTGCCTATTATAAAACCAGTCTGGTCTTCATCAATTAAATCTGGCATGAACTTTTCAAATCGGTTGGAGATAATTGAAGAATTTAATTTATAGTTCACATTTAGAATCATGTCCGTGTCTCCTCGCAGCTCTTCCACTTTATAGCCTCTCTGTTGTAGCTCTCACACGGCTTCCCTTGCGTTGTTGTAGGTTTGGTGACCGCTCTCCCAGTGAATACGTATCTTGGTAAATGGTGTCTGAAAGCGGATTCCTTCCTCTTTTAAGAATCATTTGACATGTTTGTATGCCTTGCGTTGCTGTACTACAGCGGTAGTATAGTCATGGTCAAAAGACAGCATTCGTTCTCCAATTTGGATCTTCTTTTGTCATGCCTGTTTGAGAACCATCTCTTTAACTTTAAACTGGAGAAAGTGGACAATTATGGATCTCGGAGGGGAACTAGGGCTTGGTTTCTGTGCCAGGGATCTGTGTGCTCATTGAATCTGTAAATCTGACGTTTCACGGATTGACATTTCACTTCTGAGCAGTTTCTCTACAAACTGAGGTACTGAGCTACCTTCCGCACCCTCTGGCACACCGTATATCCGCAAATTATTTCTTCGGGATCTGGACTCCAGATCATTCAATTTGTCGACAAGTAACTTCTGGTCTTTCATCATTTCTTGGAGTCTAGTGTTTGCAGCGACACTCCATGTTTCCAGCTCCTCTATTCGGCTGGCGGCTTCTTCCGTTTTGTTTTTGGTCTTGTATTGCTTGTGCATTCGCTGCCATCTGAAGATTCATTTCATGTTTAAATTCAGCCAGTTCTTCTCTCATATCCCGCTTGAAATCGTCTTTCAATGATGTGAAGTCCGCTTTTAATTCTCTTCTCAAGTTGCTGATTTGTGTACTTATGCTTTTTAATCCCTCATGGAGGGCCTCTGTTGCAGCGTCTCCACCAGCCTGTTTGTTTTTGGTTTTGTCTGTGTCGTCTGTGTCGCCTCGGGCCTGACCTTCTGTTTCTTGCTTTTCTAGCATCTTTTCCTTCAACTTTCTGCTCTTTGTTTTGACTCCCCCACTCATACTGTACTTATTAAAACTTAATACTTGCTTACTTTGAATTTAGGGGAGTTGTATTTATCCGACTGTACGGAGCTTGTTGTCTAATCAGCCACCATGCTCTGTCGCCTACCATTTTTTACTTTCATTTAGCTTGATTGAATATATATATATATGGAAAGCACATGAAACAAAGTTTTTCACAGCACCTCGATACACGTCACATTAATAAAACTAAACCAAAAACCTAATGAGCGGGCAGGAAAATAAAAGTGAAATCCACCCTGTAATGGCAATTTCTTTATTTTTCAATGTCCAACTTTCCATTGCCTTTACTACACAGGTAGGTAGGAGTGATCCTACGCAGATTACAAAAGAATGGATCTTCCAGTCGTTATTTCCAGTTTAAATTATTCTTTATTGAAGTAGTTGTACAAACAAAGAGATGATCGTACTTGGTTCTCCTTATTCTCATACAAGCTGTAACTTTCCCTTCTCTCCCATCTGATAAGAACGATGTACTCTCCACCTCCAGTGCCTGATCTGTTCTGGTCACTCCCTGTCCACTATGCTATATGTAACATCCTTACATGCATCAAATGCCCACCACCCAGTGTTCAAAATACTGCTAGAAATGAAGGGCTCCAACGCACCCCTTAATGTGTTTGGCACACCTAATGTAATTTCACATTCTGGTCAAAACATTGTGGAATTCAGAACAGCATCTGAACTGATTTTTACCCATCTACACTCTAAATCCAGGCCCACTCTGAGTGTAATTGAATCTCCCTTATCGTGTCTCTCAGTTGTGAAGATCACAGAAATTAAGCACAACTAGACAAAGGTCTTGCCTGCAGCAAAATGCATACAACTTTAAGCAATTATCTTTATTTGAATGTATTTTTAAAAAATGGCAGGGAATTGGAAAGCTGTGCATTGATTTGAGAGAAAGCAATGCAGAGCTGAAAGTGGAAGGCAGAAAATTAATAAGGCGGCCTGGAAGGCAGAGTAAGCAAGAGTTGGAAAATAGATCAATGAGTCTAAAAAGATAGATACAAAAAGCTGGTGAACAAAATCATGATATGAATAGATCTGGTCAGATATCAGATATGCAGAGTCTCTTGTCCAGAGTAGGGGAATCAAGGATCAGAGGACATAGGTTCTAGTGAAGGGGAAAAGATTTAATAGGAATCCGAAGGGTAACTTTTTCACACAAAGGGTGGCGGGTGTATGAAACAAGCTGCCAGAGGAGGTAGTTGAAGCTGGGATCATCCCATCGTTTTAGAGACAATTAGACAGGTACATGGATAGGACAGGTTTGGAGGGATATGGACCAAGCGCAGGCAAATGGGACTAGTTTAACTAGTGCATGGGCAAGTTGGGCCAAAGGGCCTGTTTCCACACTGTATCACTCTATGACTGACTGTATGACTTATATCCGACATTGAACCATATAGAGCAGAAACCTTAGAAGGGTACAGAAGTGTTTTGATGACATATTTAAGGCACATTAGGAAAACAATGAGAGGTCATGAATAAATAAATAAAATCGCAATATGTTTTCTAAATTTATAAAGCGTAGGTGTATACTAAGGAAAGAGTAGAGACCAGATAGTTGCGAGCAAGTAATCTACGTGTAGAGTCAGAGTTTATGGGAAAGGTCATAATGATTACTTTGTGGCTGTCTTTACAAAAGTGGGGATGATGTTTATGTTGTGGTCAAAGAGGAAGAGAGTGAAATAGTAGTAGGCCCCCTCTCGGTCATGACTGACCATGGGTGATGCATCCTAGTTTGCAAGTGATGTGTGGTCGGATGCAAGCATGGGCGATGTCAGATGGAGGACAGACAGGCTGTTCGCCATGCAGCACGTCCCCCATCTCCACGTCGCTGATCGATTACTGCAACTCCCTTTACACTGGCATCAGCCAATCTTCCCTGTCCCGCCTGCAACTGGTCCAAAACGCCGCAGTGAGACTCCTGACGGGCACCCGAAAAAAGGACCACATCACCCCGATCCTGGCCTCTCTCCACTGGCTCCCTGTGCGGTTCTGAATAAATTTCAAGATCCTCCTTTATGTCTACAAAGCCCTTAATGGGCTTTCCCCCACCTACATCAAAAGTCTGCTCACCCACCACACCGCCTGCAGGTCCCTCAGATCGGCCGACTTGGGGTTACTGAACATCCCGCGGTCTAGGCATAAGCTCAGGGGCGACCGATTGCGCCTTTGTGGTTGCAGCTCCAAGACTGTGGAATAGCATCCCTCTTCCCATCAGAACTGCCCCCTCCATCGACTTAAAAAAGTCGAAACATAAAACTCACCTTTAGTCTCAAACCTTTCTTGACGTCCTCTGAGTGAGGGCTATATGTATGTATTTATGTATGTACTTAATCTATGAACCAATGTTGTATAACGTTAGTACCTCCACCAATGTAAAGCACTTTGGTCAGCGAGAATTGTTTTTTAAATGTGCTATATAAATAAAAGTGACTTGACTTGACTTGACATGAAGGAACATCAGGGCCGTTACAGTTTGGCATCAGCAACGTCGCAGGAGCTGCCAGAGCGAGGATGTAACACAACGCCTTGGGGCCTCCGACTCCGGATTTTCTTGGTTTACTCCTGGAGCCTTTTCCACAACTGGATATGGCCGCAAGGCAGTAGAGGCTTTAAATCAGAGTTTTCCCGCTCCTAGATGGACTGCCTTCCCAGGCTGACGAGCCCCATCTGCCCGAAGAGAGTGAAATATTAGATAGGAAGAAGAGTGGAAAATATTAGATTGGTAGAAGAGTAGGATTCAACATCTTTCAGTGCCTTAATCACCAAATCTGAATCAAATATATCGCAGGCTATCAAAAGAGTCACAAGAGAAACTTGCTGTGGCTCTGATTATCATTCTTCAATCTTCTCTGACTGCTAGCGTTATGATGGGCAACTGCAGGACTGCAAAACTTGCACAATTGTTTAAAAAGGAAGGAATGGAAAATGGAATAACCACAAGACATAAAAATAATGTAAAAATCTTCAGTGGAGATCTACATCAAAAAAGACAGAGATTGATGGAAACACTCGGGAGGTCAGGCAATATCTCCGCATAGAGATATAGTCAACATTACAGATTTGAGACACCAACAGATCAGATACATCAACTGTTTTTCTTTCCACAGATGCACCTACTGCATATTTCCAACATTTTCTATTTTTTACTTTGGATATCCAGCATCCGAATTGTTTTGGTTTCCATCGAAGCATTGACTGGAGAGTCACCTGAACATATCCCCACAGCAAACTGTGTCTTCACACTGACACAGACGTTCTCTTTGAAATATCCATCCAACATTCTGTCAACTTAGCATTCGTTTGATTTTATTTATTTATTTATTTTTTTAAATAATATTTTTATTAGAAGCAATAGATGTTGCCAATGATATACCAGATTTTCAAATACACATTTAACTTGTTTCAAAAGTTATACACATATTACGAAATGATTTATATAAGCTTCTATTTTCTTTTTTAGAAAGTAAAGAAGTAAAAGCATAGGTGTATAATCAAAGAAGATTGTGATAAAATAATATTGATTATGATTATATAAGAAAAAATAAAAAATAAAAATAAAAATGAAAATAAACAAAACAATAAAAAATAATACAAGCAAACAATTATTATATAATTTTTTTTTAATGACGTATACATCTTAACAATGAATGGAACAATTTCACATAACAATATCTATAGAGACGTGTATACAAATCTCAATGATTTTATTTTTTTGATTGATTCTGATTAAGGGTCTTCGACCTAAAACATGAATTGTTTCTCTTCCAACAGATGCTTCCTGACCTGGTGAATGTTTGCAGCATTTTATTACAATTATTTGCCAGTTAACTTTGGATCATGGCAAATTATTGGAAACCTTTTATTCGTGACAGAATAAACTTTCAATTCGGCCCTTCAAGCCAGCACCACCATTCACTGCGATCATGGCTGATCATTGGCAATCAGTACCCCGTTCCTGCCTTCTCCCCATATCCCCCGACTCCACTATCTTTAAGAGCCCTATCTAGCTCTCTCTTGAAAGTATCCAAAGAACCGGCCTCCACTGTCCTCTGAGGCAGAGAATTCCAGTTAGAAAGGCACCAATTAATCAGAACAATTAACATGGATTTGTTCATGGAATGTCATGGAATCGTGAATCAAAGTTCATGGAAGGTCAATCACGCCAGCACATTTGATACGGTTTTCATGTATACATAGTGTATGCAAGTGTATGCAAGCAAGGAATCTCACTGTGCCTAGTCACATGTGACAATACAGTATTCTTATTCCTATTATAGCAAGACTTTTAACGTTCAACCGGAGAAGTTGGTCAAAAAAGGGAGATCCAAAATTAACTCAGTAGCTGAAAGAAACAAATGATGATGGTTAATGTGAGTTTTTCTAATCTAAAAACTGCTTCCAATGAAGTTATGCAAGATTCAAGGTCCTTTGCTCTTTGTAGCACAGGAAGCACTGTAAATGGTCTGGCCTGAAAGGTCAGAAGTGGCTAAAGCAGCTCAAAACATAGGCATGCCTCTGGGAGGTGCAACAAGACAAGAGAATTCTCAATAAATGGCAGGATATTGAGACATTGAAACTATGCACAGTGGCACTGCGATAGAATTGTTGCCTTACAGCGACAGGTTTGATCTTGACTACGGGTGCTGTCTGTACGGAGTTTGCATGTTCTCCCTGTGATCGTGTGGGTTTACTCCAGGTGCTCCAGTTTCCTCCCACACTCCAAAAAACATGCAGGTTTGTGGGTTATCTGGCTTCTGTAAAAAAAAACTGTCCCAGAGTGTAGGATAGAACTAGTGATCATTGGTTGGCGCGGATTCAGTGGGCCGAAGGGCCTGTTTCCACGCTATAACTTTAAACTAAAAGGTGCAGAGAAACAAAGGAAATCTTAGATTATATTTTCACTAACCCTTAAAGGTAGTAGGACAAATCATTAAGAAGGCATATTGGATGCCATATTTTGTTAACCAAGGCATGAAGAAAGAGCAGGGAGGTTATACAGAAATTGAATACAAAACCAGTTAGAAGAAATTTACAAGGATGTTGCCAGGACTAGAAAATTGTGACCATAAGAAAAGATTGGATAGGCTAGGGTTGTTTTCTTTTTGGAACATAAGAGGGGGACAGGTGAATTTATTGAGATGGTTAAAGCTTTGAATGGCCTTGGCAGGGTAAATATGAATGGCTCTGTGGGGGAATGGGTGAAGGGGACAAAAAACAGAGACATAGACTTCAAGGGTTCTGAAGAAGGGTTTTGACCCGAAGCGTTGCCTATTTCCTTCGCTCCATAGATGCTGCCTCACCCGCTGAGTTTCTCCAGCATTTTTGTCTACCATGGATTTCAAATAATTGGTAGAAGGATTAGAGAGAGGGTACACTAGGAATTGTGTTTTTTTTTTTAAATTCAGCTGAAGAGTTGCAGTGCTTTGGAAACCACTCTGAGGCAAAAAAAAACTCCTCACAATTAAAAAGGACATTGATGTGTATTTGAAAACTGTGGCCTGCAGGTCTAGAGTGAAAGAAGCTGGTGTGTCTTTGGGCAGTACTTTTCAATGGGCACATGCACTGGAGGCTGAATGCCGTCTTTCTTTGTCATAAATGTCTATGATTCTAAAGCAGACGGTTAACAAACAATAATTTGTGAATTATTCTCTCTCCTAAAAGTGATGAGATGTGATTATGTACTAACAAACACTTTTGCTCGGCAAGATACTGCTTACAAGTAAAAGCTCTTGCCATCCATTCAACTGAAGAAAATTAAATATACTTGAATAATTTAAAACTTTAAATCACAGCGCTATTAAATACTGCAAACCCTTAACTAAAATCAAATGGTTTCTGCTAATGGAAGCCATTGTCACGGGAATGGTTATAAAAGAAAATTGTTTCATGATGACATCAGGTATTCTTTATTTCATTAGGAAACATCGTCCTTGCAACTGCATATGTCCATCAGCTATCTTGATTCTGATTCTGAAAAGGTCTCCTTCCTCAGGGATGCTTGCATAATGTTTTCCTTTTTTAACGATTCCACTCACTTCTAGTTAGCATCTCAGAACAGAGATAAAATAGTAAGATTAAACGAGAACTTACCAGTTTGAAGTTTGATCTTGATTTTATGAGGAGTTACGTTGGTGATTACATGCCCCCCATGCCCAACCCTCTCTCATAAACGATAATATGGTAGTTCTCGAGTCACTGATCTTACTATGTACTTCAGTGTTGTTTATTTGTGATTTCATACCGCTGCTTTGATGTTTGGTGCGCATGCGGCCTGGCGGGCCTTCTTCACGTAATCACCAACGTATCTCCTCATAAAATCAAGATCAAACTTCAAACTGGTAAGTTCTCATTTAATCTTACTATTCTGGGATACAGGAGTGAACACTGACATGCAAGTCTCACTCCACCCAGGTTGCAACTGTATCAGCAGCAGGGGGTGGACGTTTCGCTGAACCACATCCTGGCGGGTGCAGGATGGTCTAACGAATGATTTCCAAACATTTAAGGAATACCCTTTGCCAGACCAGGGGTATTTACCAACTCTTTTTAGGTGTGTGTTATAGTCCTCCCGGGTGAAGGAGGTTACTATTATCACTATGTGTCCATTAATAGCATCAACATGTCTATACCCATGTCATGTCTGTATGCATTATTAAAAATTAGCACTTCACTGATGCAGTGTGTGATGCATGGAATCGTCACCACGGCATGTAATCACAGAGCTTCCAGTTTGAAGTTTGATCTTTATTTTATGAGGAGTTACGATGAGGGATTACGTGCCCTCCACTCCCAACCCTCTATATAGAGGTCAACTGGTATTTTAGTTCCCTTATCTTACTATACATTCAGTCAACTTCTGTTATCTGTGATTTCACACCGCTGCTTTGAAGAATGTTGCGCATGTGTGCTGGTGGGGTCTTCATGTAATCCCTCATCGTAATTTACTATTTTACTTCAGAGTCACGTGAGTGATTCCGTGAAGGGTTCAAAGCTTTGTGATTTCATGTCGCAGATTACAAATCTCGGCATCCCACTGCATTGATTGACTCGAAAGAGAAATAAATGCATTAGTAGTAACATTGCATTCAATGTAGAAATAGGGTTTATTTAACAATGTAAAGAAACAACAGTACCCCTTAAATTTAGGTACTTAAAATGGCATAGGCAAACAGTCCTGGATTGACAATGGGCCGATGATAAAAAATTCTGATACATCAGTTCATTTGCCCATCCGGCGGCCGCCAAAATATGGACGAAGGGCACGTCCCTCGCTTTGGCCGCCGACGTAGCTGTTGTCCTAGTGGAATGAGATATAAACACACTATCTAAATGATATACTGACGTTGATGCTGACCTGGTGGAATGAGACATACAATCGTCAATGTTAATACCCGTTGCAGCCACCTTGAAATAGTCTGAACCGACCTTTTGTGTAGTTATTTGTTAACTAATACACAGTGCTGATTCCATACCTCTTAGGATTCTGGTGGCCTTGATAACATAGAAGTGAGACTGTGGGGTATTCAAATGACCTTAAGTTATGCCAGCCCTGGTCTGCTCTGCTTGTTTGGGTAGTGCACCGTTTGCAAGTTGTAATATCTACATTTATTTTGTACAACACACTAAGGGTGAAAATATTTGGTTGAGGCACAGCCGGAGCATTTCAAGTAAATTTGGATCATGGCCAGGGTTGGAAATTGGGCAAAAGTTCTCATGCAAACCACCCATGGAATAAGGCAGGAGTGGCATGTTATTATGAAGAATGGAGAGTATAGGGCATATGAACTTTCCGAATACAAAAACTGACTATTATTCCCGACTACAACAGATTCATAAGGTAAGAGATACATGTTATACAAATCCCATTACAAAGGTTATCAAAGACAATAACTGTACTATAACAATAAAGCTTTGCGGTATGGGATAAACTGTTTGTTGCTCATTGGGAATTACCTTGAATTATTATTAGCCTTGTCTCCGCCTTGTGGCAAGAGATGAAGTTACAGCAATCTGTTACAAAACTGAGTCATTTTCATTAATAGTAATTGGCAATGTAGCAGCTGTGTTGCTGCTGAGCAAATCAAGGAACTGATATTGTGTAAGTAGCAATTAGATAATTGGTAACAACCTTAAGCTATTGTCAGCTGAAGCTACTTCAGCCACAATGATGAAGTAACAATATTCAGCATTGCTGAACATGGCAATAACTCATTGAACTTGAACTTGAAACTCACTACAGTAGTGTGGGCAGTTGAATTCAGTTATTACAAACTGATGTTTAGAACTCTAAAATGAGAAGTTCCAAATACCATCTCCTACTCAGGGGTATTGGAGGTTGCATGAGTTACCAATTCTTCAGTTGTTGGTATCAACTAAATATATACACTAAATGCACCCATGAGTAAGGGGTTTTGAGCAAATATACAGTGCGAAAGATACATCTTCTAGATGCGCTGGGACACATCCTCAGTGATGTGACCTGGGGTCATCGGGTGTTTCGGATCTCACAACATCAGACACCCTCGCCCAGGCGACCCAGTCGGGGTTGATCAAGCCCTGACTTGCGTCCCAGCAGCAACCGCCCACGGATCAGCCCTCTTAATCCAAAGCCACCTACTGGCTTTCTCTGTGGCTTCACTTGCGGATTGAATGGCCCTCTTCTTTGTCAGCCCCGTAATGCCCAACTGGTTGAGGACTTTGCAGAGTGAGCGTCCTGCAAAGCCTCTACAGCCCACCTCTATGGGCTCATAGTATGTCTTCCAGCCTCTGTCCTGGCACATCTCCACCAGTTCCTGGTACTTTGCGCACTTCCTCTCATTAGCCCCTTCAATACCCTCTTCCCAGGGCACTGTCAGTTCCAGAATGATCAGCTGTTTTGTCACTTCGGAGGTGATGATCATGTCTGGCCGGAGTGATGTCGCTGTGATGTGGTGTGGAAATTTCAGCTGTTTGCCCAGATCAACAGTGGCTGTGTAGGGGAGGCCCGTCCTTGTTTTTGGTTGAGGTCGGGGCTTCTCTCCAGCTTTGACAAAAGTGATTGATTTCTTTGGGGCATGGTGGTGTTTGCTGTTACCAATGGCAGTGGCTATGCTCTCAGCAACCACCTTGAGCACCTGGTCATGCCGCAACCGATAGCGACCTTCCCCAAGAGACTTTGGGCAGCTGCTGAACAGATGTTCTAATGATCCTCTTCCAGAACAAAGTGGGCAGGAAGGTGTCTCGCACTTGCCCCAGACGTGGAGGTTTGCTGGACTTGGTAGGGCATCGTAGACAGCTTGGACAAGGAACCGGACGTGCTGGAAGTCTGCCTGCATGATGTTTGACCAGGTAATCCTGCGGTATGCTCTCCCACCTTGTCCACGCTCCCTGCTGCCTGAGCCCCACCGTCCTGCTCACACGCTCTTCCTCCACACCTGCTCGGACCTCTTCCTGGATTAGACAGTGTCTCTCCTTGCCCTGGGCCTTGCCAACCGGTGTCTTAGGGAAGTATCCCAAACCCGCTCTGCCAGTTGCCATGACTCCCACCAATGCCTTTTGCCTTGGGCGTGACTCTGCCACCTCCACTGCTTTCGTCGCCCTCCATTTCCTCCCTGTTCTCACCTCAATGCCAGCCGATGACACCTTCTAGTCCCTGGAGTCCCTGTACTGCAGTGCCTCTCTTGTTCGCGCCACCATAAACTCTTCCGTGAGGCCACTGAATGGGGGCTGCAAGATGTTACTGGTCCCATACAGTGCAGCACTGTTGAGGCTGCGGGGAAGGCCAAGCCACCTGCGGAGAAAGCCACTGACCTTCCTTTCGAGGGACTCAACTGTGGTCAATGGAACAGCGTAAACCAGCAGAGGCCACAGGACTCGGGGCAGGATGGAATGCTGAAAGATCCAGGCCTTGAATCTGCCTGGCAGACCTGACTTGTCGACTTTGGTGAGCCATGCTTCAAGGTCTTTGATGGACTTTTGAATGGCGACAAAGTCTTTCAGAGTTGCGTCAAAAACCTTTCCCAAGTTGCTCAGTGATGGAGGGAATGGCAGTCCCGGATAGTAAGAAGTGGAATCTGTCAATCACCTTCCCCTTCTTCAGTACCATGGACCTTGGCTTTGTTGGCTTGAAACTCATCCTTGCCCAGGTGATAAGTTTCTCAAGACCTTGTAGGATCCACCTACTTCCTGGGACCGATGTTGTGGTGATGGTAAGGTCGTCCATAGAAGCTCTAATTGGGGGCTGTCGCACACCAGACTTGGTTAGGGGGCCTCTGCATTCCACCTCGGCTGACTTGGCCACCATGTTCATGGCAAGAGCAAAAAGAATAACAGAAATGGTGCAGCCCGTAATTATTCCGTTTCCAAGCCGATGCCAGTCTGATGTTTCTGACCCAGAAGTCACCCTCAGCCTGAAATTATGATAATAATCCAGGATGAGGTCCTTGATCTTGCTGGGAACATGATGTCGGTGTAGTGCAAGCTCAACCAGTTTGTGCGGTACGGACCCATAGGCATTGGCGAGGTCCAACCACAGAACAACTAGGTCGCCTCTGTTTTCATGGGCTTCTCTAATGAGCTGCGTGACTACTCCAGTGTGCTCCACACAGCCGGGAACCCACCCTTTTGCACTGAGGGGTTGATGTAGCTGTTTTTGAGGAGAAACTCAGTTAATCTTCGGGAGACAATGCTAAAAAACACCTTCCCTTCGACGCTCAGCAGCGAGATTGACCGAAACTGATTGCTGTTCTTTGAGTTTTCCTCTTTCGGGATCCAAACTCCCTCAGCGCACCTCCACTGGTCAGCAACTCTCCCCCTTCGCCATACCACCTTCAAGATCTTCCACAGGTGTCGAAGGAGCTCTGGGCAGCGCTTATACACTATGTATGGTACGCCACTAGGGCCTGGAGCAGAGGCTGAGCGTGCCGCCTTGATGATCTCCTCAACCTCCTTCAGACTCGGCTCCCTCAGATTGAACTCTGTTGTTGGGGGGGGGGGCTGGGCTGATGAGAGCTTTGTTGGGTTCGAGCTCCAGTTCCCTCATTGGATCGCTCAGGGTGCCATGGAGGAAGCGATTTACTTCACCTGTTGAGCACATGAGGCGACCACTGCGCTTGTCCCCAAGTAATCGCTTGGTAAAGCCAAAGGGATTGGAAATGAACGCAGCTCGCTTCCTAGCTCTCTCTCTCTTCCTCTTCTGCTGAGCCACTCTGCTCTGCGGAGGGTCATAAGCCTTTTCCTTAGGATGTTTCGTAGTTCGGCCAAGGCTTGCTTCTCCTCATCGGTAGATCTCTTGTACTGGTTTTTGAGGGATCGAAGCTCCAGCCGCAGTTGATGTATTTTGGTGGCCCTGCGGTTCATGGTGTAGGTGGTGGGCTTGGTGATACCTTTCTCGCGATGGCCGAATCTTTCTGAGGCATAACTGACTATGATGGCAGTCATTGTTTGGAGTCTGTGATCTACATCTCCTTTGGCTGTGGCTTGAATGATGTTGGTCACGTCTTTGTCAAACTGCAGCCATTCATTCCGGTTGTTGGCTGGGGGCCACTCAATCTGTTGCTGTGGAACTACTCTGCAGTGGTTGGGAGACTCTAGTGCGTGGAGGGACTGGGCTCTGTGGGGTGAGTCCTGGCCGGGCTCCTCCTGCGTCTCACCAGGTTCAAGGCCTGTGCGCTGCACCTCTTTCTCCTTCTCCGAGCATTTCATTCTTGCCTGATGGATGTTTAGGCCACGGTGGTTCTTACACAGCTTTCCGCAAATGCATCTTATAATCGTAGTCATTTCACTTGCATGGGTCAATAACCTTTGGTCCGTCCTATTGGAGATCTCATCCTCCCCCCTCTCGGGATCTCCTGGGGGTATTTTTCATTAGACCTTTCTGTAGCGATTGTTGGGTGTCTTTCTCATGAAAGACACAGACTGGGGTGCTAACCCAGCCTGTCCCGGGTGCCGTCTTTCCGTGCCATCAACATATTCTACATGCTCAAATTCAAGTTGCTACTCTACGATGGTGACATAAGTTAATCACATGGTAACGTTACAAATGAAACAGCCCTGTATCAGGTGCTGTTAGCACGGCTCTCCCGTAGGCCGGTACTTACATATATGAAGCACACCTGTCAGGCGCTGCTGGCATGACCTTGTCCCATAGGCCCGTACATTTTACACATGAAGCAGCCCTGTCAGGCACTGCTGGCGCGGCCTGTCCCATAGGCCCGCGCTATTGCAGTGTAAGCTCACTAAATCAACATTTTTAGTGTATAGCTTTACCTGTGAAGGGTAAGATAATTCATAGCAACTTGTGCTTAAACAATTACTTTGCCTTTAGTTTTTAACTTTAATAAAAAACACAATAAAATACATACTTTTTATTATAAGGATAAACCCTTATAGCCTGACTCACCTGAGTCAAAATAGGGCTGAATGAGTCCCAGTAATTTCTTACTTGGGGCCGAACGTCTGTGAGCCACTGACCCCACTGTCAGTGACTCCAGCGTTGCTTCCTTGCCGTTCCAACGGCAACCCACAGGCTGGGAGTCGCTGACCCCCCGTCAGCGACTCTGCTTAAATTTCTTGCTGTTTATACGACATACTGCAGGCTGGGAGCCGCAGACTGCACTGTTAGCAGCTCCTTATCTCACAACCCAATCAATTTTGCGATCGGAATAGGGTTTTCCCACAGTCCATAACCAGCAACTCTTTGGGCTGAGAGACTGGCAGGAAAACCTCTGTAAAAAGAGGCTCCTGCCTGAAAACCCCTGGTAAGTAAAAAAAACAAACTTACCTATAAGTTTAACCTACCACCGGCAAGAACTCTGTCCTGCCAGACTGGTGCTTGCGCCAATGCGGCTGACGTAATGGTGCGCATGCGGCCTGGCGGGTCTGTGATATTTTCTTATGAGGCTTCATGTGACTAACAATCATTGCTAGTTCAGAGTCCCTAAGGCTCTAGTGACCTTAACATAGTGGTGTAGATGAGTGGCCACATACAACCGAAGGTCCATGGGATATGCCAACAATTCTAGTTTGAGACCTAATGTCCCTAGTGTATTCTGCTGATTAAGTCATAACATTAATGTAATTTCTCTGCAGAATAATCATCTTGTCCAGTCACCGCTATGCAAAACTGGACCCGTTGTGCTGACTCAGTGCCATGAGCATAACCACTTGGTTAATGAGCCAAGGACAGGGATGTTCCAATGTTAACATCCCAATCTCTGCATCCCTGGCCTGGGGGGTGTCGAGTTGACGATACCCTTCATAATCTAGATATCAGAAGGTGACCCGACAGAGTGGATTCTGCTCCTCGCAGTCAATATGCTGAGATTTAGCACAGTAAATGGCATTCTTTTAATGATTATCAAACCCCACATAGAACTGAACTTCAAGACGTCAGTCATCCGTGTCAACTTATATGTTAACAAAATACTTCCCATCTCTATGAGGGAAGTACTGTTTGTTTGGTGCTATCTCTGCAATTGCAGTGAGCACGTCCATAGATTGGTTTGACAATTCTTAGCCGCAGGAACGGTCTTCCCAGTCTGCAAGTCAATGAATTGATTTATGTATGCAGAGGATGGTTTCCTGGTCATGGCTAACCAGCCATTTTGTGCCTGGAAATAACCATATAAGGTTCTATCATCATTCCCAACATCAGCGGGAATCATGGCTGTCTTGGCCAGTCAGGCACTCCGAAAGTGCCTGAAGCGGGAAGTGCTGAATTTGCAAGACCCGTCTAGTAAGGTAAAATGGAGGGACTCAAAGAGCATTCTTCCCCAGTGTAGCGAGAATGCATTCATCGCCACTGATATGCCATGTATTTTGCAACTGCCGATTGAGCCTGGATGCAACATTTTGATCTTTAGGTGTTCCATCGAGCCCACAATGTCCTTGAATACTTGCGATTCCACATCCATCCTGTGTTGTCATTGCGTTTACCTGATGATACGCCAATGCCAATGAAGTTAGGTAAACTATTACCGGATACTTTGACTTGATTGCACCCATGTGATTTACATATAACAGCACCAGAGTGTATCAAGTTAGACTTGAGCATGCAGATATGCATATTCGCACAAAACCTTTAATCCACAGAATGCACGTAATTGAATAGGTAGTTGATACCATATAACTGAATAATTGGTAACTCATGCAAAACCAATCCACCTCCATAACTAAAGATGATATTTAGTAATTATCCATCTTTAACCAATAGCATTAGTTAGTAATTAACTGACGAGTACTGATGAAGGTTAGTGGGGCAATGCTGAATACTGTTTGTCCACCATGTTGACTTTAATAGTTTCAGCCAGCAAAAGCTTAGGTCTGGTAGTAATGACTTACATGGAACCTGTGAGCTTGCTCCTTTGCACGCCGTATAGCTTTGATGGTGCAAATAGCACAGCTGAACCCAATATATTGCCAATCCCAGACAGTTTAATAGAGTTAAAGGTAACCTAATACTCAATAATTTCAGTTGGCATCAACTTAAATTTAACTGGTGTTAGTCGCTTCTTCTCCTCCTCCCCCCCCCCCCCCCCGGTGAGTGCTATGTACTTACCTTTTCTGTTTCTCTCCTGAGTGCAGGCCCCGTGGCTGGGAGTCAGGAATCAAGGGGTTAAGAGCTCCTGTACCCGATTGGCCAAGCTGCGTCAGGTGACCGGTGACTCATCGGAAGCTTAAATAGCAGGAGTTCCCAGAATGCTCTCTCTTCTTTGCCGACCCTGACAAATGAACAGGCTGCTGGTGTGAGCTGCAGGAGGCCTGGCCGCATGGCGTAGAACTTTGTGTATTGTTACATATATTTGTCATTTAATGTTGTATTGGGATGGATAAGGGCTGACCTGAGGGTTTTTGTGTATTTTGTTGCAGGGTTATCTCTATTTAGGCAGGATTAGAGACTCCGGTTCGACGGTCAATTGCGAGGCTGGCTGGAGCACTGTTATATTTGTTTATTAGTCGATTCTTGTCCCTGACTGTGTTGTTTAAATCAGGTTTGGGTTTTTGTCATATTTTAACTAAATTAAAGACTAAGGTGTCTAAGGCCACGGTGTTAGCAGATGAGCATGTATTGACTCATAAAAATGAGTTTCTTGGGCGATCCTATAGTTTTGGTGCACGGCCGGTTAATCGTGGTGGTGTCGCCGGTGGCAGCGTCAAAGCTGTTTCTGTGCCTGCAAGTGTCAGCACATTGATACAGGGGGAGGTCCGAGCTGATAAGGTTGACGGAGATCTCAGGACTAAGGAAGGTCCTGTGTGTTACTATTGTAAGGGGAGCGGGCACATTGTAAAATCGTGTCCCGTCCTGCACAAGAAAAATGCAAAGCCTGTGGCTTTGGTTGGTACACAAAAAGCACCTGTGGTTCCTGGGATGCCGGCGTCTGATGAGTGTAGTAATTATTATGCGTTCATCATGAAAGATTTTGTTTCTCTAGAGGATGGGGGTCATAGAGTTCCAGTATCTATCTTGCGTGATACTGGTGCTACTCAGTCCTTTATATTGAATAGTGTACTGCCGTTTTCTGGGGAGTCATCGGTTGGGTCCAGTGTCTCTGTGGTAGGATTCGGGTTGGAGGACATGGTAGTGCCTTTGCATACCGTGAATCTCGAGTCCGGGTTGGTTTCAGGCCGGGTAATTGTTGGGTTACGGCCGTGTTTTCCCATTGCGGGAGTTTCTGTGATTTTGGGGAATGACTTGGCAGGAGGTAGAGTTTTCATTACTCCTGAGGTGACGGCTGTTCTGGTGGTGCAGAGTCCTGATAGATTGGCTATGCAGCATCTGACGGTCTTCACAGCTTGTGCTGTCATGAGGGCTATGGCTAAGAGCCAGGCAAATTTGGAAGATGTAGTGGGCCTGAGTGAGAGCATTTTTGGGGGATCAGGATGATGGATCCTGTGTTGTGAAGGGTGTTTCTACATCTCAAGATGGGGTCTTGTCTGAAAATGTGCCGGTGTCGCTGTCACATGACCGGCTGGTTGAGGAGCAAACGAGTGATCCAGGTTTATCGGATCTGTTCGACTGCGCGGTGCCTGAGGGGGATATGGATTCCACAGCAAAGGGGTATTTTCTGAGGAATGGCTTACTGATGCGAAAGTGGTCTCCCTTGGATATGTCAGGGCATGATAATTGGAGCATGGTTGATCAGATTGTGATACCTCGTCGGTATAGGGACGAGATACTCAGTTTGGCTCATGATGGACCTCTGGGTGGACATTTGGGGGTCAATAAGACGTATGACCGTATCTTGGGGAATTTTTTTTGGCCAGGGTTGAAAAAGGACGTGAAGCAGCACTGCAGGTGTTGTCACATTTGCCAGGTGGCAGGAAAGCCGACCCAATCAATTGTTCCTGTACCTTTATATCCAATCCCTGTGGTCGGGGAGCTGTTTGAATAGATTCTAGTTGATTGTGTGGGTCCTCTATCTCGGACAAGGGTGGGCAACACGTTTTTATTGACAATTATGTGTGCGTCTACCCGCTTTCCGGAGGTGGTCCCTTAGCGTAACATTACTGCCCCTGCCATTGTGAAGTCTCTCACTAAGTTTTTTTCGTTGTTCGGTTTGCCCAAGGTTGTGCAGAGTGACCAAGGTTCCAACTTCATGTCAAAGGTTTTTGGTCAGGTAATGAAGTTGTTGGATATTGAGCACTGTCACTCCAGTGCGTATCATCCTGAGAGCCAGGGAGCTCTCGAGCGCTTTCACCAGACTTTGAAATCTATGTTGAGGACTTACTGCCTGGAGTTTGAAAAAGACTGGGATGAGGGGGTTCATCTAGTTATGTTTGCGGTGCATGAGTCGTGCAGGAGTCTTTAGGGTTCAGTCCTGCTGACCTGGTGTTCGCGCATACTGTTCGTGGTCTGTTGAGGGTCCTGAAGGAGAAATGGTTGCAGAAGAATTCAAAACGTAGTATTTTAGACCACGTCTGTACTTTTAGGTCTAGACTACCGAGGGCATGCGAACTGGCAATGGGTAATCTTGCTACTGCTCAGTCTAGGATGAAGGGCTGGTTCGACAGGAAGGCTTCAAGTAGGAATTTTTCTCCAGGTGACAAGGTCCTGGTGTCGTTGCCTATTTCTGGTTCCAGTCTGTAGGCTCGGTATAGTGGTCCCTATCAGGTGGTTAAGAAGGTTGGTGCAAGGGATTACGTTATTGGTACCCCTGATCGGAGGCGTAAGACTCAGCTCTGTCATGTCAACATGCTGAAGCAGTACCATGAGCAGGAGCATGTACGTGTTGATGGGGAGGAGCTATGTCCTTCGGTTTTGTCTAAGCCAGTTTTGGCTGTAGACGTGCTGCCCCCTGACACGGGTGGTGATGTGGGTGAGGCACGGTTGTCTGTGGAAGTGACGCAGGGAAAGCTGTGCAACTCTGAAGCTTTGGAGTCACTTCCCTTGCGGTTGTCTCATTTGTCTGAAAGTCAGCGGGATGATCTGCTTGCTTTGGTGGGGTCAAATGGGTCACTGTTCTCGGATGTGCCTTCTCAGACGTCTGTGCTGCAGCATGACATTGACGTGGCCGGAGCTGCGCCAATTAAACAGCATCTGTATCGGGTCAATCCTGACAAGCGTCATCGCCTAAGAGGTCAGGTTGACTATATGCTGCAGCATGCAATTGCTGAACCTAGTTGTAGTCCGTGGAGTTCTCCGTGTCTACTGGCTACGAAGACTAATGGGGAGGACAGGTTTTGCACGGACGTTCGGAAGGTGAATGCTGTAACTAAGCCGGATTGCTATCCTCTTCCACGGATGGAGGATTGCGTGGATCATGTGGGAAGTGCATCTTTTGTGTCTAAGTTGGACTTGCTAAAAGGGTATTGGCAAGTTCCTTTGACTAGGCGGGCGAGGGAGATCTCAGCGTTCGTTATTCCTGATAACTTTCCCCAGTACACGGTGATGGCATTTGGGATGCGCAATGCGCCGGCAACCTTCCAACGGTTAGTGAACATGGTATTGTCTGGTTTGTCCTTCTGTGAAGCATACCTTGATGATTTAGTTGTGTGCTCCAGGTCATGGATTGAACACATCGGTCATCTGAAGGAGATATTTTGTCGTCTAGCGGAGGCAAACCTAACGATCAATCTGGGGAAGTGTGAGTTTGGCCAGGCCACGGTGACGTATCTGGGTAAGATGGTGGGCTGGGCTCAGGTTCGCGCTCTCGAGGACAAGGTGGGACATATTGTCGCATTTCCTGTCCCAACATCTAGGACTGACCTCCGTAGGTATCTGGCTATGGTTGGGTACTATAGGGGGTTCTGTCCAAACTTCTCTGCAGTGGCTGCTCCTTTGACGGATTTGCTGAGTCCGCAGGTAGCTTTTGTGTGGTCCGCTGAGTGTCAACAAGCCTTTGATCATACTAAAGGTCTTCTGGTGCACGCACCTGTGCTTGCGGCACCTGATTTTGAGCGTCCATTTAAGCTGGCAGTGGATGCTAGTGATCGTGGGGGTTGGTGGGGTTCTTATACAGGATGATTCAGATGGGGTGGGCCATCCAGTTTTGTACTTCTCTAAGAAGTTTAATCCCCATCAGAGGTGGTACTCCACCATTGAAAAAGAAACGTTGCTGTGTTAATGTCTCTGAGTCATTTCGAGGTTTATGTGGGCTCCTCATATGTCCCTGTCATCGTATTCATGGATCATAACCCTTTGTTTTTTTCAGAACATGAAGCTGGAGTTGGCAGCTGCAAGAATACAACCTGGAGTTCAGGCACATAAGGGGCAAGGATAATATCTTGGCTGACGCCTTGTCGCGCCAGTAGTGTTTTTAGTACTGAATAGTTTCTTCCAAAGCTTATTCAGTATCTTTGGGTGGGGGTGTTAGGTGCTTGACCCCCCCCCCCCCGGTGAATGCTATGTACTTACCTTTTCTGTTTCTCTCCTGAGTGCAGGCCCCGTGGCTGGGAGTCAGGAATCGAGGGGTTAAGAGCTCCTGTACCCGATTGGCCAAGCTGCGTCAGGTGACCGGTGACTCATCGGAAGCTTAAATAGCAGGAGTTCCCAGAATACTCTCTCTTCTTCGCCGACCCTGACAAGTAAACAGGCTGCTGTTGTGAGCTGCAGGAGGCCTGGCCACATGGCATAGAACTTTGTGTATTGTTACCTATATTTAATGTTGTATTGGGACTGACCTGAAGGTTTTCGTGTATTTTGTTGCAGGGTTATCTCTATTTAGGCAGGATTAGAGACTCCGGTTCGATGGTCCATTGCGAGGCTGGCTGGAGCACTGTTATATTTGTTTGTTAGTAGATTCTTGTCCCTGACTGTGTTGTTTAAATTAGGTTTGGGTTTTTGTCTTTTAACTAAATTAAAGACTATTTTCTTAAACTTTAACCTGGTTTTTGATTATGTTACGCGACTCTGAGGTACCCGCTTTCGGGAGTCGTAACACTGGATAGATGAGAATCTAATTTCTGCACGATAGTTTGTGGCTGATACCGCTGATTTGGCAAAATACAGCATTTTAGAACATCATCCAGATAACCCATAATAATTGCTTTGGTTCTGAGCAGCCGAGCACTGGTTTTAGTAATTTGGTAGATAGCCTGGGGCTGAAGTTTGCCCATTTTGCAATATTTTTGACTGTAACATTGTTCCATCCAGCTACATTTCAAATACCTTTGGTGAGCCCAGTGAGTGGAGACTGTTCCCCTGCTGTGAGACAGTAATGAAGTTTTCTATTCAGAAAAGTCTATACTGCATATGCGAGTTGAACCGGTATCTTTCATTGTGACAATGAGCGGCCCGCATCTACGGCCTGTCTTGAAAGGCAACTCTGTCTTGCATAAAACAAGTGTAAATTTACCAACTTGTAAATGGTCCACATACCTCATATTTCCGAAAGAACCAGACCCACCTACCTTCATGGTTATTGGTGGTCTTATGGTAAACCCAACGGCCCCTGGTGCGGGTTCTAATTCCGTCCCAGCTTCGAATTGCCGGGGTGCATGGACCCAATTCCCTGAGGACTGGTTTGGGCCTTGGCCTGAAAGGCCTGCACCCAGTTTTGAAGCTGCCACCAGCTTCAGTGAAAACGCTTGTTGTCGATAGCGGCGTGGGGTGTGTTGCCGTGGTACCTTGAGAAGCCGGACAGCTTTAATTCTTCATCCGGGTCTTACCTGTTTGGGCAGGTTCCTGAAGAGAGGATTCAGCGGCTGGACATTGCTGGCTTTAGTTAAACCTGCAGATTTGGAATTGAAGGCAGGTCCGATGGCGTTCTTCCGGAAGCAGTTCATTTTGAAGTGTGCATTGTACCCCCACATAGCGTTGTTCACTGCTGGTCCTTTCAAGAACAATTTTGCAGGTGCATGGTATCCCACCACTGGCACCTGTGATGTGGTGTGAGGTGGCTGCTCCTTCACGAGGGAACTCTGGCCTTCAGGTTTCTTCATTAGCGAAGGTCTTGATGCCATGTCGGAATTTTCTGGAACCTCACGCGGTCCCTGGACATACTTCCGAGTCTTCCGCTTCATGTGGGATACGCAGGCAGTGGCCTTCCAGCCCGGACCCTGCTGAGTCTCCGGGGTTATCCATCGGTGGGAAATTCCTCCGCAGGCGGTGAATCTTTAGAGCCCGGACCCTCCGAGTCTACGAGCTCATCCGCCGGCGGTACATTCGCAGCCCGGACCCTGCCAGGTCTCGGCGGGATATCTCTACTGATATGCCATACATGGACCATATCAGGAGGGAGCATTAGTGGGATGAGCGCTCTCTGATGCTATCCAAGCTCCACATGGGTAAACGGCCGAAGACGTTCCCATGTTGGAGGGGACCCTCCTGGCCTGCCCAGGCCTTTCAGACTCTATTGCCACTGTAGTCTGAAAAATGCCGCCAGCTATCCGCACGGTCCCTACGGCCGGGTTTATGGCGCGGTTTGCCTTCCTGCGGTCCCCGCAGCCGGGTTTCCCGAGCCGGGTTCATTCCGCAGTTTGTGTTTTTCCACGCAGTCCCTGAGGTCGGATTTCCCCGAGCCGGGTTCACCCCGCCGTTTGCCTTCCCGTGATCCCCGCAGCCGGGTTCACCCCACGTCCAGATTCTTCTCGTTCCCGCTTCCCCGCGGATTCCAGTCCGCGGTTTGCCACAACCGGGATTCCCTGGAGATGGGATTCTCTGCAAGGTCTGTGGTGGGGTTCCCCCCCCCCCCCCCCCCCAGCCGGGCATCCCCGCGATTCTCGCAGCCGGGATTTCCCCGTGGTGTAGGGGGAATCCGCGATATCTCCAGCAGGAACTACATGCAAGGAGAAAATGCAAACCTGGAGTTAAGTTG
This sequence comes from Raja brachyura, assembly GCA_963514005.1. The sequence continues at coordinate 4,713,102 of OY740784.1, forward strand.
TAAAACTTACCTTCAGGATTCAAATTTACAGCTGGTGGAGCAGCGCTTCCACAGCCTGTCGATGCGCAATGCGGTAGACGATATGTCACACATGCGTGCTGGCGGGGTCTTCACGTAGTCACTCACGTGACTCCGAAGTGAAATTCTCCATAAACTCAATTTCCACCATTTACTTCCAGTTGCAATACATTATCCTTCACCAGAATATAGTCACAAAATGCTGGAGTAACTCAGCGGGACAGGCAGCATCTCTGGAGAGTAGGAATGGGTGATGTTTTGATGAGACTCTTCTTCAGACTTCTTCCTTCCTACATATTACCTGGGGAGGGGGTGGGAAGGGTGGGAAGGGACGAGTAAACCAGGGAGTTGCGGAGGGAACGGTCTGTATGTAAAGCGGAAAGGAGTGGTGATGGGAAGATGTGACCAGTAGTGGGGTCCCATTGGAGGTGGCGAAAATGCCGGAAGTTGTATGTGCTGTGTGCGACGGCTGATGAGGTGAAAGGTAAGGACTAGGGGGGTCTCTGTCCCTGATGCAACCGGGAAGAGGGGGAGGAAGAGCTGAGCTGTGGGACATCAAGGAAACCCTAGTGAGGGCCTCATCTATGATGGAGGACATCTCAGATATCTTGGTATGGAACACCTCATCTTGGGCGCAGATGCGGCATAGATGGAGGAATTAGGAGTAGGGGATAAGGACTCTACAGGAAGCAGGGTGGGAAGAAGTCTAGATAGGTAAGGGAGTCAGTGGGTTTTTAATAAATGTCGGTCGATAGTTTATCTCCTGTGATGGAGACAGTGAGATCAAGAAATGGTAGGGAGATGTCGGAGATGGTCTGTAAATTTGAGTGCAGATGCTGGTTTAAACTGAAGACAGACACAAAAGGCTGGAGTAAATCAGTGTATCAGGCAACATCTCTGGAGAGAAATAGGTGGTATTTCGGATCGACTTTTTCGATAGCCGCCAAGAGCCGTTTGATGTCATCCTTTGCCCTCTCCTGGTCTCGGCCTGCACCGATCTGCCGGACATGCTGTGTGCATGTGTGTGTTTGTTTGGCGGAGTCTGAGGGGAGAAGCGCCGGCACCAACAGCAAGCGAACGGATGGTCAGACGGACGAAAGCAATGATCATAGAGTGGCATAGGTGACATTTCGGGTCGTGACCCTTCTTCAGGCTAACAGTCAAGGGACATGGTGCCGGTGCACGCACGGACAGACAGACAGGCAGGCAGGCAGGCAGACAGGCAGACAGACAGACAGACAGACAGACAGACAGACAGACAGACAGACAGACCACACCCCACACACCAATACCACACACACAATGTCCAACAAATCGGTGTGGGCCGAGACCAGGAGCAGGGCGAAGGATGACATCAAATGCGACATGGTAGCAATTGAAGAAGTACGGAAATGGTAAGGGGGAAATTAAAAAAAACACCCAAAGGAAATAGATGTTTAACAAAAATACAGTGGGGGAGGGGGGCGGCGATCTCTGTGTGTCCGTTTCGGAGGGAAGTGGGGGGGGGGGGGGGTGATGATTTGAGTTCCTCTGTCCCCTGATAAGTCTGAAGACGGGTCTCGACCTGAATTGTCACCTATTTTTGTCCAGAAATGCCGCCCGACCCACTTCATTTTGTGTCTATCCTTTATTCTCTCAGCCTGATGTAGCAGAATCTCCCTGAGCTAGCTTGACGCCGTGACGGAAGTGGCGCTGAAGATTACCCATGACCCTACTACGGCTTTTTAGCATAGTAGACCATCTTGCTCCGCTATAAGATCTTTGCCCATGGCTACGCCTTGGATCGAAGGAGAAGTTGTTGAGGGTAATGCTCAGCTCTGCTAGGCGGGGGATTGTTGGTAGAGGGAAACTGGCTGGTTCTGAGGAAGAAACAGAGGGTTTTAAGACCTTCCTGGTGGGGGATGGAGTGACTGAACGTCCATAGTAAAGATGAGGGAGTGGGGGCCTGGAAAACGGAAGTCATTGAAGAGACGAAGGGCATGTGAGGTGTCTTGGACATAGGTAGGGCGGGATTGGACCAGGGAGGATAGGATGGGGTCGAGGTTTGTGGAAATTAATTCAGTGAGACAGGAACAAACGGAAACAATGGGTCTGGCAGGACAGTTCTGTTTGTAGATTTTAGGGAGAAGATAAAACCAGGCTGTGCGGGGCTGGGGGATAAACCTGACCTATCCATGTACCTGTCGAACTGTCTCTTTCTCCCTCGCTCTCCATCCCCTCCCCCTTCCCAGTCTCCCACCAGTCTTACCATCTCCACTACATTCTATCTCTGTCCCGCCCACTCCACTGATATCATTCTGAAGAAGGGTCTCGACCTGAAACGTCAATGTGAAAAATATACATCTTCTAGATGAGCTGGGACGCATCCTCAGTGATGTGACCTGGGGTCATCGGGTGTTTCGGGTCTCACAACAGCAGACACCCTCGCCCAGGCGACCCAGCCGGGGTTGATCAGGCCCCGACTTCCATCCCAGCAGCAACTGCCCATGGATCAGCCATCTTAATAACTACTCTGCAGGGGTTGGGTGACTCTAGTGCATGGAGGGACTGGGCTCTGTGGGGTGACTCCCGGCCGGGCTCCTCCTGCGTCTCACCAGGTTCAAGGCCAGTGCGCTGCACCTCTTTCTCCTTCTCCGAGCATTTCATTCTCGCCTGATGGATGATTAGGCCACGATGGTTCATTAGGCCTTTCCGCAGCTTTGTTGGGTGTCTTTGTCATGAAAGACACAGACTGGGGTGCTAACCCAGCCTTTCCCGGGTGCCGTCTTTCCGTGCCGTCAACTGTCTCTCCAGTAATCACCAAACTATTCTTGGTTGTCACCCAGTCTATTCCTAGGTGCCACTGGCTGAGCCAGACTTCAATGTGAAAAATATACATCTTCTAGATGAGCTGGGACGCATCCTCAGTGATGTAACCTTCTCTCCAGAGATGCTGCCTGTCCCGCTGAGTTACTCCAGCATTTTGTGTCTACCTAACTGTTTCTTACACGTTGAGATAGTCCCTCCCTCAACCACCTCGTCGGACAGCTTGTTCCAATATTTTAGCTTTGGCTATTTATTAAAATGTATTGAATTGACACGCATTAAATTATTATAACCATTGATACTTTGATCAAAGTTACTCAGTTACTCAGCTAAACTGTTTTTCCCTGATTCAATAGTCGATCCCAACAGAGGGAACCCATGGGTACAAGGTGTTTATCTTTTAGTAAACCATTTTATCAACAATTAGTTTATTAAAATGCAAAAGGAATAAACTGATGCCTGAGCAAATACACCTAATGTGTATTTCTTATGTATCTTGTATCAATAAGATATTTATCTTATTACAATCTTATTTATCTCATGTTATAATTTAGTGTAACATTGCGGAAGAAACTGGAGCAGGCGCAAGTGACACACATAACTATTCAAAGGCCATTGGCACACGTTTTCAAGAGGTCTGTTAGTTTTCAGTGACTGGTTAATGCTGTAAGGTGCACTCTACCTCATCCATCCTTAAGGGCTTGACCTACTTGGGCTTCATTTGCGCGCCTCGCAGGTTGTGCGTTGTGACGTGTAAATTATGTTGTGTAACTGACGCGCAAATAATGCCCAAGTGGGACAGGCCCTTTACTTTGTACTTGGCATAAAGTGCATTTGGTCAGGATTCTACTTGCCAACCTCTTGGGATTCTCTATTAAAAGGGAGCAGCATTGGAATCCTCGGGGGCATGTAACATATTGCAAGTCAGTTTTCAAAAAGCATCCAGAAAGCCCTGGGAATGCTGAAATTATTACGCTTGACAACTGATGTACACTGCAAGGTCACCAGCAACAAGAGGTCTGCAGCATGATAATGTTCAACTTAAACAAATATTTTGTCTTGATACATAAACTAGTAGCTTAAATGAGAATTTACCGGTTTGAAGTTTGATCTTTACTTTATGGGGAGTTACGATGAGGGATTACGTGAAGAAGCCCGTACAGCCGTTGGTACGTTAATATTCAAAGGAAATCACAGGTAACAATAACTGAAGTATAATGGTAAGATAACAAAGACTAGAACTACCAGATGATATTTATGAGGGTCGGGAGCGGAGGGCATGTAATCCCTCAACTTAACTCCTCATAAAATAAAGATCAAACTTCAAACTGGTAAGTTCGTGTTTAATCTTACTATTTTACTTCGGAGTCACGTGAGTGACTACGTGAAGAATTCAAAGCTCTGTGATTTCATGCCGCAGACCCAAATCCGGCATTCACACTGCATCAATTGACTCAAAGTCATTAATAATCAATAATGCTTCAATGATAACAGTTGTTAAATGAATTACAGTTTATTTACAAATGAAAGCATAACAAACACCTCTAACTCAGGGAAACTATAACAGAACTCAAAACAGAATCAGCAAACACCCCCAGGCTTGTAATCGCCTTATGATAAAACCTTTGAAAGGTCAGCTCACTGGACCATCCTGCGGCTGCGAGGATATGGTCTATAGGCACGTCCATCGCCCTTGCTGTGGATGTTGATGCTGCCCTGGTGGGAAGAGATTTGAATTTATCAGTTTAAATCCCAGCACTTCCCAGAAACTGCTTTAGCCACCTTGAAATTGTTTGCACCGACACCTTACTGTGTGTTTTTTTGTGGCTATTAAATAATGCGGACTCTATTCCTCGTAGGATTCTGGTGGCCTCAATGTAATGAGACAAATGTGAGACTACACACAAGGAGCATCTGTGGGGTGTGCTGAAAACACAACCTTACATCCTGTCATGCCTATTCTACTATGTTTAAGCAAATCATGGACATAAAATATAATGGCATCTGCAGATACCTGCATTCTGCCTAGCCGTAGCTTTTGCAATGTTTGTACATGTTGGGCTGAAACCAACGCCATAAGCATGACCTCCTTCATGGTTAATTTGGCAAGAGATAGGCTTGCAACAGGAGCCCATTGGCGAAGAAGCATAAGAACTTCACTCACATTCCAAATACCGGAATACCTGGATTTAGGAGGATTGGAATTGAAAATTCCCTTCATAAATCGAGAAACTAACGGATGTGTCTCCACTGAATGTAACTCTGAATTCATGGGTAAATAAGAAGACAAACCACTTCTGGCTGTATTGATCACACTATAGCTTAATATTTCATGAAAATAAAGAGTGGACAAGAACTCCAATATGTCTGTGATCCCTGCAGTTTGATATGAGATATTCTGCTTTAGACAGAATTCCTCCCACTTCCTTATTGAGGTGATGTACTGCTTCTGAGTACTATCCCTGCAGGCCGACGTGAGAACATCCACAGTACGAGCAGGCAGTCTCCCCAGGTATGGCCTCCTTAAAATCTGCAAATTAACAGATCAATATGATCATGTAAAGGATGTTGATCGCCAGTTACTGGATTTACCAGTAGATTTTTATGTTTGGGAATAATCATGTGAGGCTGACTAGGCATTTGTAATACAAGAGGAAACCATGTTTGCACTTGCAATACTCCTGAAGCAGAGTCCTGCTTGATCTTTTGCAAGCATCTACTGATGAGACAGAATGGAGGAAATGCATAAACAAACATTCCATCCCAATGCAGCGAGAATGCATCCACCGCTGCTGCACCAGGATCTGGTTCACATGAAACATATCTGGGCAACTGATGGTTTAGACTAGATGCAAACAAATCAATGTCTGACATTCCATACTGATCAATCACGTCCATTCTATGTTATCATTGAACTGGCGTGACCTAATGTTAGCTACTGTGTTGAATCTACCTGGTAAATATATTCCTGAAAGCCAGATATTTTGGTCAATGCACCAGCCCTGATCTGATTAGCCAGTCTATCACAAGACTGTGACTTGACTCCACCCATGTGGTTTACATATGCCACTGCTGTGGTGTTGTCAATCTGAACCTGCAGATGCAAGTCCCTCCTGGCAGAGCAATAAGCTTTAAGCCCATACCAGGTTCCCAACAACTCTAAATAATTGATCCCTCTTAATACAAACTTAAAGCACACGGTATTGGGGGTTCAGTATTGATGTGGATAGAGAACTGGCTAGCAGACAGGAGGCAAAGGGCAGGAGTAAACGGGTCCTTTTCAGAATGGCAGGCAGTGACTAGTGGGGTGCCGCAAGCCTCAGTGCTGGGACCCCAGCTATTTACAATATATATTAATGATTTGGACGAGGGAATTCAATGCAACATCTCCAAATTTGCAGATGATACCAAGCTGGGGGGTATAGTTGGGTGTGAGGAGGATGCTTGGAGGCTGCAGGGTGATTTGGATAGGCTGAGTGAATGGGCAGATGCATGGCAGATGCAGTATAATGTGGATAAATGTGAAGTTATCCACTTTGGTGGCAAAAACATGAGGGTAGACTATTATCTGAATGGTGGCAGATTAGGAAAGGGAGAGATGCAACGAGACCTGGGTGTCATGGTACACCAGTCATTGAAAGTAGGCATGCAGGTGCAGCAGGCAGTGAAGAAAGCAAATGGTATGTTAGCATTCATAGCGAAAGGATTTGAGTATAGGAGCAGGGAGGTTCTACTGCAGTTGTACAGGGTTTTGGTGAGGCCACACCTGGAGTATTGCGTACAGTTTTGGTCTCCAAATCTGAGGAAAGACATCCTTGCCATAGAGGGGGTACAGAGAAGATTCACCAGACTGATTCCTGGGATGTCAGGACTTTCATATGAGGAAAGATTGGATAGACTCGGCTTGTACTCGCTGGAATTTAGAAGATTGAGGGGGGATCTTATAGAAACGTACAAAATTCTTAAGGGGTTGGACAAGCTAGATGCTGGAAGATTGTTCCCGATGTTGGGGGAGTCCAGAACAAGGGGTCACAGTCTAAGGATAAGGGGGAATTCCTTTAGGACCGAAATGAGGAAAACATTCTTTACACAGAGAGTGGTGAGTCTCTGGAATTCTCTGCCACAGAAGGTAGTTGAGGCCAGTTCATTGGCTATATTTAAGAGGGCGTTAGATGTGGCACTTGTGGCTAAAGGGATCAGGGGGCATGGAGAAAAGGCAGGTACGGGATACTGAGTTGGATGATCAGCCATGATCACATTGAATGGCGGTGCAGGCTCGAAGGGCCGAATGGCCTACTCCTGCACCTATTTTCTATGTTTCTATGTTTCTAATTGAAGAAGGGATGTCTCATCAGTATTCCATCTGCCTCCACAACAGGAAGACATATCTGTAGCACCCCAACCCAGCGCACCTACATCAGTCTGTAATATTGTAGAAGGTGGTTCCACCAAAACCTTCCTAGAAATTTTTGAAACATTTACAATCCGCCATTGAATGTCGGAAATTGCCCCAGCTGACAATTGCATAGGCCTGGCAAAATGGTCCACTTGTGTCCTTAGTGCCTGTTCTTTTGATCATTGTAATTTATGATAATGCAGAGGACCATACTGCACAGCTGGAAAAGCAGCCACCAATTTACCAATTCAACTGGCTACTTGTCTAATTGAACGCCGTTGTTCTCTAAGGAGATTAACAAAATCCTCAATTAACTGTTCTCACCTGCATACGTCCTGGCTGAGCTTGTTGGCCCCAGCCCTTTGTAGGAAAATTCATCCTTCCCTTCATGCCAGTGGCAGCCTGCCAGCTCCAATACTGCAGACCTGAGTGGCTGGTTCCTTCCCCTGCGTCCGAACTGGTACCCCGCCGGTAAGGAAAAATCCTCTTCCCCTGTTTGCCACCCGGCTTAATGAGGCCCATTATTTTAGCGTCCTCATGACACTCTTTGATTCGCTTGGCGAGATCTCCTCCAAATAAAAGATTGGGTGGTTGTATGCTAGGCGGCATGCACAAAGCCGCCAGATTGGGATTTATAACTGGCCTTGTAGCACTTCTTCTGATGTTATTTATCTCAAAATAAGCACTACAGAGGAGCCCCAGTGCACCTTTTTGGGCTTCAGACATATACCCTTTATCTACTGTAACGGCAAATGCCGTAAGCCCTGCTGATAGCAGATTTAGTACCTTCTGAATTATTGAGCCCTGGCTGACACCCCCAACTGTGTCCAGATCAGATGGTTTACCATTGGCACCTTAAGTAAACCACAATTTATAGGGGTTTTATATTTTTTAGCCGCCTCATCCATGGCCAACTCCTGTAGTTGGTGAGAGAGCATGTACTGTATCGCTGAAGCCAATTCTTCCCCAATCGGCTCTCCTGCCTCTCTAGGCACTGCAAATGTTTCTGCAATATTAGGGATAATTTCCAGCTTACTGCTCTCTTCCACCACTGATTCGGCATCAGCAAACTGCACCTCTCCTCCTCACAGGTAGGATAATTTCCTCCTCACAGGTAGGATATTCTTGCAGCCCTGTTATAGGCGCTGCGAGCACAGACTCTCCACTAGCCTGGCGTGGGCACCACTCCTCCTCACGGAGTTCGTCCCTGTCGAGCATTTTTTACAATAAAATCTTGACAGGAGAGCCATGAGCAAACGGTCTCACCTGTTGAGGCTACAACCTCCAGGCCCGACTCTGGGTCCACGGGCCTATTTGATTTTACAGTGGCCTTACGCCCTGCTGGCAAGGCTACGCTGCTCACAGGCAGCGGGTCCAGTGTCGCTAGCTCCATAGCTGGCGTCAGACTTGGTGGGCTAAGTGGGCCTCCACTAACAATGCTATCCTGGTCATCTACCCTTTTTGCTGCGGAGCGCCTCGCCGATACCTTCTTCACTTTCTGTAACATCACTAAACGGAGTAACGACAACCACTGCCACAGAAACTGAATCACTGAAAAAGTTTGAAAACTTACCTTCTGTTTTAAACTTACTGCTTAGAGGAGCTCTGTTGCTCCAACCGGCCGACTGCACCAAAGCGTCTGACGTAGTGACGCACCAACGGCTGTACGGGGTTCTTCACGTAGTCTCTCACGTGACTCCGAAGTAAAATAGTGTACTATTAAAGTCATAGTCATAGAGTGATACGGTGTGGAACAGGCCCTTCGGCCCAACTCGTCCACACTGCCCAACAATGTATCAGCTACACTAGTCCCACCTCCCTGAACTTGGTCCATATCCCTCCAAACCAGTCCTATCCATGTACCTGCCCAACTATATCAGCTACACTAGTCACACTTGCCTGAGCTTGGTTCATATCCCTCCAAACCTGTCTTATCCATGTACCTGTCCAACTGTTTCTTAAATGATGGGATAGTCCCAGCCTCAACTACCTCTTCTGGCAGCTTGTTCCATACACCCACCACCCTTTGTGAGAAAAAGTTACCCCTCGGATTCCTATTAAATATTTTCCCCTTCACCTTGAACCTATGTCCTCTGGTCCTCGATTCCTCTATGGCAAAATACACTGTGCATCTACCCAATCTATTCCTCTCATGATTTTGTATAACTCTATAAGATCTCCCCTCATTCTCCTGCGCTGCATGGAAGAGACCCAGCCTACTCAACCTCTCCCTATAGCTCACACCCTCTAGTCCTGGCAATATCCTCATAAATCTTTTCTGAACCCTTTCAAGCTTGACAATATCTTTCCTATAACATGGTGCCCAGAACTGAGCAGAATATTCTAAATGCGGTCTTATACAACTGCAACAAGATCACAACTTCTATATTCAATACTCTGACTGATGAAGGCCAAAGTGCCAAAAGCCTTTTTGACCATCTTACCTACCTGCGACTCGAACTTCAAGGAACCATGCACCTGAACTCCCAGATCCCTCTGCTCTCAACACTACCCAGATGCCTACCATTTACTGTGTAGGTCCTGCCTTTGTTCGACGTCCCAACATGCAACACCTCACACTTCTCTGTATTAAATTCCATCAACCATTCCTCCAGCCACCTGGCCAATTGATCCAGACCCTGCTGCGATTAAAGCAATGTTACAGAAATCTGGTTAATGTCTCATTCTATTTTATTCTTTCAAATAATTTACTTTTAATTAACATCACTTATATTTTCCTTTTCTTTCACTGGTTAGGTCACCCAGACATGGCCATTTTTACAGCTGATGTGAGTGAAAATGTTCCCTGTGGCGTGAAAAATATCATGATGTCTGACTTTAAATTCAGTCCGAAGAAGGGTCTTGACTCAAAACGTCGCCTACTCCTTCGTTCACTAGATGCTGCCTCACCCGCTGAGCCTCCCTAGCATTTTTGTCTACCTTCTAATTCATTGATTACAAATAAAGTATTCAATGGCATTTTACCCTTTTAGAACTAATTTTTTACACTTGGGGTACCATCTCTAATCTGTAAGATGAGCATGAAAGCAAACTGGCTTCTACTGGCCACTACTCTCTGATCTCTCCCGTCCTCAATCTTCACGATTAGAAGCTTATTGCTGGTACACATGTTGCTGGCAGCAGGCTTATGCCCTCGTTACATCTGAGCACAGATGTGAGAGCTCGGTCATGTGCCTTAAGCTGGAGCAGAGATTGAACAGCTTCACCTTTATATCTTCTGTAAAACCTTGGAGCCCATTTGGACCAACTAATCAATGCAGCGAGATCTCTGACAAAGCCAGTTTGCAGAGTGTATAGGTAATGATGAGAGTTTGAAAACTCTGCTGGATAGACCATGTCCCAAGATCATCTGAGAGTAAACTGTGCTCCATGGTCAACTCAGACAACACCCTGATGCAAAGGAAGGCAAAAGACTGACACAACCGCAACCGTACAATAAATTTGATGCACCTAATAGCTGGGAGACCCAGAGCCTACTACTCAAATAGCCACAAGAGATTTGCAGCTATGGCAGAGGACTATCGGGTAACACAGTGAGCACGGGCAGGGGCCTCTTGATGGATACAAAACAAGGGTGGTTTTTTGAGTGGAGCATCGAACACAGGTTTATTCCGATGATCTTGGGACATGGGTTATCCAGCAGATTTTTCAAACCCTCATCATTATCCACATAGATTGTAAATCAGCTATCTCATAGAAACATAGAAAATAGGTGCAGGAGTAGTCCATACGGCCTTTCAAGCCAGCATCGCCATTCAATATGATCATGGCTGATCATGCAAATTCAGTGCCTCGTTCCTGCTTTCTCCCCATATCCCTTGATTCCATTAGCCCTAAGAGCTAAATCTCTTCTGAAAACACCCAGTGAATTGGCCTCCAGCCCTCCGTGACAGAGAATTCCACAACTCTCAAAGATGTCATGCATTGATTGATCCAAAACAAGGGGTGCTCCTATCTAGTGGTTCTGGATCTACTGCGGGAAGGTTTGCTACTCACACGTTCAGTACACTGACAAGCATCATTGATTGTGTAAGAAGGAACTGCAGATGCTGGTTGAAACTGATGATAGACTAAAAAGTAACTCAGCGGGACAGACTGGAGAGAAGGAATGAGTGACGTTTTGGGTCGAGACCCTTCTTCAGACTGTTCCCCATTCATCATTCATCAATGATCTTTATCATTGTTTGTTGGCTGACTGTTGTGCCTCCTTTCATGTGGCAGCATATGTGGCAGCCTTCTACTGTGAAGACCATCTAATGTACATATAGTTATACAGAAATTACAATATTAAATCTCGTTCAGTTCAATTGATCTTGCAACAGAGTTAATTTTCCATGGGAGACATTTTACTTTATCTTACACTATTAGAATATCCTTCCATTCTTTCTTCTTCATGTATTTATCTGGTCATAGAGTGATACAGTGTGGAAGCTTTGGCTCAACTTGCCTACACCAGCCAACATGTCCCACCTGCATTGGTCCCACCTGCCTGCATTTGGTACATATTCCTCCAAACCTGTCCTATTCATGTACCTGTCTAACGGTTTCATAAATGTTGGGATAGTCCCAGCCTCAACCACCTCCTCTGGCAGCTTATAACCAGATATCTATCGCCACAAATGGAAATATCTTAATTGTAACTATTTCTGCTCAGGTCTTCCGAATTTTAAGATTGTTATCTTACTAGGGGAATAGAGCTTTTGGAGCATGCAGAAAACCATATGCTCCTAATGAATTATCCAATGATAAACTGAAATGTATCTGTAGTGAGATCAATATCAATACCATATTGATGCTCTCCAGCTCGGATTACATTTGAATCGTGGTAATTAGCTTCAGTGCCCTTGATTTTGGAAGAAGTCTTACAAAATGTCAGATGTAATCTGGATTGGATTAAGCTCATCACTCATGCAGGGAAATCACCTACAATTGCCCAATTGCAAGGCAAAAAATCAGAGTCCTGACAATTTAAGGCAGGATCTGCTAATTACCAAGTCAGTAGAAAACTTTTTCAGTCCATTCAGAATTTTTGGAATAGTAGAGATGTGAATGAGTTTGTGAAGTGAAACATAAATCCTTTTGTAAGGAATAAATACAGATCTCATTTATGGTACACAAAAGGCTGGAGAAACTCAGCGGGTGCAGCAGCATCTAAGGAGCGAAGGAGATAGGCGACGTTTCGGGTCAAGACCCTTCTTCAGACTGGTTAGGGATCAGGGAAACGAGAGATATAGACAGTGATGTGGAGAGATAAAGAACAATGAATGAAAGATATGCAAAAAAGTATCGATGATAAAGGAAACAGGCCATTGTAAGCTGTTTGTAGTGTGAAAATGAGTAGCTAGTGCAACTTGGGTGGGGGAGAGATAGAGAGAGAGGGAATGCCAGGGCCCGAGGGCAGAGGGAGAGTTGGGAAAGGGAGGAGATAGCAAGGGTTAACAGAATTGAGAAAATTAAATGTTTAAGCCCAGAGGATGCAGACTCCCCAAGCGGAACATGAGGTGCTGTTCCTCCAACTTGCGGTGTTGCTCACTCTGGCCGTGGAGGAGGCCCAGGACCGAGAGGTCGGATACGGAATGGGAGGGGGAGTTGAAGTGCTGAGCCACCGGGAGGTCGGGTTGGTTATTGCGGACCGAGTGGAGGTGTTCGGCGAAACGATCGCCAAGCCTCTGCTTGGTCTCACCGATGTAGATCAGCTGGCATCTAGAGCAGCGGATGCAGTAGATGAGGTTGGAGGAGGTGCAGGTGAACCTCTGTTGGACCTGGAAGGACTGCTTGGGTCCCTGAAAGGAGTGGAGGGGTGAGGTGAAGGGACAAGTGTAGCATCTCTTGCGGTTGCAAGGGAAAGTGCCCGGGGAAGGGGTGGAGCGGGAGGGAAGGGAAGAATTGACAAGGTAACCCAGGTAACTCAAGGTAACTCATTTATGGTAACCCAGAGCAGCATGGGTAAATGTTCTTTGTCAACAGTGGTGCACATTCTTCCCCAATTTAATTCAAAAGTCAATTGCCAATTGGAAAAAGATTACTGCAGAAGGCACAGTGAGTTATGCAGCACAGTTAACATTGGCATATGTGTAGGAAGGAATTGCAGATGCTGGTTTAAACTGAAGATAAAGACAAAAGTCTGGAGTAACTCAGCAGGTCAGGCAGCATCTGTGGAGAAAAGGAACAGGTGATGTTTCGGGACTGGGCCCTTCTTCAGACAGAGAGTCAGGGGAAAGGGATACGAGAGATATAGATGGTGACATAGAGAGATATAGAACAAAGGAATGAACAATGAGACTCAACAAGACCACCCAAGGCGTACTAATCTAATTTTCCCACTAATATCCTATGTGGGACCTTATGAAATGTTTTCTGAAAGTCCAGGTACACTACGTCCATTTCCCTAGTTTCATCTTCAAAAAAATCAAAGTTGTCTCGTTGAGTCCCATTGGCTGTAACGTTCAGTGCCTCAGACATCACCGCTGTCTCTATTGTTGAATTGTATCTTTAGTTTCCAATAAGACTTACCTCCAGTCTGAAAAAAATCAACTGTTCAAATTGCTTTCCAATTCCTGCTACTTGGTCAGTTTTCTCTATATGTTGCTCTAGTGGCAGAATGCATCCTTATTTAAATGTACATTGCACTAGAGTCGATGACTCAGCACAAAGGGTTTGAAATGAATCACTGGAAACATGGAAACCTGGTAGTCTGGCGCGCTGATCTCTACAAGGTTGTGGCCATGCGCCAATTCTCAGACACCTCCTCCTAATTATCCTTGGACCATGACCCCACAAACAAGCACCAGGCCACTATCTCTAGCAGCATCACTGACTGCAGCACTTCCGGCTCCCTGCCCTGCCAAGCCTCTAACCTCATCGTTCCCCAGCCCCGATTTTACCTTCTCCCAAACATCCGCAAACCTGACTGTCCTGGCAGACCCATTGTTTCTGCCTGTTCGTGTCCTACCAAACTTAATTCCACATACCTCAACTCTATCATATCCCCCCTGGTTAAATCCTTCCCTACCTATGTTCAAGACACCTCAGACGCTCTTTGTCTCCTCCATGACTTCTGTTTTCCAGGCCCCCACTCCCTCATCTTCGCCATGGATGTCCAGTCACTCTACACCTCCATCCCCCACCAGGAGGGACTCAAAGCCCTCCATTTCTTCCTCGACCGCAAAACCAACCAATCCCCATCTACTGATACTCTCCTCCATCTAGTGGAGCTGGTCCTTACCCTTAACAACTTTTTGTTTGACTCCTCCCATTTCCTCCAAATACAAGGCGTAGCTATGGGCACGCGAACGGGCCCTAGTTATGCCTGCCTCTTTGTAGGGTGCGTCGAACAATCTTTGTTCGAGGTATACCAGGGCCCTATCCCCAAACTCTACCTCCGCTACATCGATGACTGCATTGGTGCTACCTCCTGCATCCACCCAAAACTCACTGACTTCATACATTTCACCAAAAACTTCCATCCGGCACTCAAATACACCTGGGCCATTTCCGACAATTCCCTACCATTTCTAGACATCACAATCTCCACCGCAGGTGATAGACTACTGACTGACATCTATATAACTAAAAGAGTCATCTTGACCACCTCGTGTCTGCGCTGTACATTGATTTCAGAAAAAAACACTACCATATATCACTATGATTTTTGGCCATCTTACTCAGTCCTCCTCCGCTGAGGCAGCCTGGAGGATTATTCTGATTGATAAAAAATAAAAAAGTTATGAATGTTTAGAAAATCTTGAGATCAGCTGATTGGTCCTCTTGCCTGTCAATCACCATGATGAAGGTAACACCCCCTTCTGGAGTGGCCAGGAGTATAAAGCCCAAATGGTATGAAATTGCATTTCAATTTGGTGGCTTGCACTCTGCTTGAAATGGTATAAAATTGCATTTGCATTTGGTGGCCTGCACTCTGCACTCTGCACTCTGCACTCTGCATCAGGCATGCACTAGCCCTGGAGGAGTCCCTTTGGCCCATCAGTAAGTATTCCCCCTGTAAGTATTAAACCTCACCCTATTATTTTTCTCCCTCCCTTCATTGGCTCCCTGTGAGATCCGGGCCAGGGTAGACATTCCTCCTTCATTGCTGTGCTCCGTATAAAAAGATGAGAAATGTCTAAAATTGATTCTCCACCCTCTCCCCCTTCTCTCCCACAGTCCCTCACCTGATTTGGGCAAAATTTCTGGCAGTTTCTGAGCTGCCAGCCCACCAGCCCTGAGTGACTGATCTGCCAGCCCACCAGCCCTGAGTAACTGAGCTGCCAACGCACCAGCCCTGAGTGACAGAGCTGCCAGCCCACCATCCGTGAGTGACTGAGTTGCCAGCCCATCAGCCCTGAATGACTGAGCTCCCAGCCCACCAGCCGTGAAGGACTGAGCTGCCAGCCCACCAGGCCTGAGTGACTGAGCTGCCGGCTCACCGGGCCTGAGTGACTAGGCTACCAGCCTACCGGGCCTGAGTGACTGAGCTGCTAGCCCAAGGATCCATTCGGCCAACAATGTCCATCTACAAACCAGTCCCTTTGGCCTACACACCCATACTAGTGCTCCAGAATGCATCCCCCCCTTCCCCTCCTCCGTCTATGCCACCTGCACGCAGGATGAGGTGTTCCACAGCAGGCCACCGGAGATGTTCTCATTCTTCAGGGAATGGGGGTTCCCCTCTTCTACTATAGATGAGGCTCTCTTCTAACCAGGGTCTCTTCTATACCCCGTAACTCTGATCTCACTCCCCAACCCCCCACTCATAACAAGGGCAGAGTCCCCCTCGTCCTCACCTTCCACCCGACCAACCGTCACATACAACAAATAATCCTCCAACATTTTTGCCTCCTCCAATGGGATCCCACCATCGGCCACATCTTCCCATCTCCTTCCCTGTCTGCTTTCCGCAGAGACCACTCCCTCTGAAACTCCCTGGTCAATTTGTCCCTTCCCACCCAAACCGCCCCGTCTCTTGGCACTTTCCCTTGCAACCGCAGGAAATTCTACACCTGTCGCCTCCCCCCTTGACTCCATTCAAGGACCCAAGCATCTTTCCAGGTTGGCTTGGAGATTGCTTCACCCAACACCTCCACTCGGTTTGCATTAACCAACTTGATCTCCCGGTGGCTCAGCACTTCTACTCCCCCTCCCATGCTGTACCTGACCTTTCTGTCCTCGGCCTCCTCCATGGCATAGTGAGGACCACCATAAATTGGAGGAGCAGAACCTCATATTTCGCTTGGGCAGTTTACACCCCAGTGATGTATGAACATTGACTTCACTAATTTCACGTAGTCCCTGCTTTCTCCTCCGCTTTTCAGCTCTCCCTCAGCCCACTCTCTCCGCCTCTTCCTTTCTTCTTCCGCCCCCTCCCCCCCCCCCCACCGCCCACCCTCACATCAGTCTGAAGAAGGGTCTCGACCTGAAACATTGCCTATTTCCTTCGCTCCATTGGATTGCAACCTTGTCATAGTCGGGGAGCTTGCATGTCTCAGTGACCACTAGAGCTATGCCAGCGGGAGATTTGTCTCCTGTTAGGGTCTCCCATGCTGGACAGGTCGAAGGGTAGAGGCGAGATGAAGAGCGATCCACTGTTCCTCCAGGTTGGAGGTTGAGCGCAGGGCTAACAACCCTGTCTCGTAAAACAAATATGTTATGGCTACAGCACTGAAGGAAGCAACACTACTGAGTGAGTGGAGGACCTTCGTTGCTGTGCTACATGCCAGGAGGCATAATAGGCAGTAAGTAACTAAGTAATAGATGCTGCTTCACCCGCTGTATTTCTCCAGCATTTTTGTCTACCTTCACTGGAAACATTAACTAGTTGTCTGTAATTCTGAAGAGATATTTCAAATTTTATGTTCACCTGCTGTTTGAATGTCAATTTAAGTCCCCTGAGATTTTCATTGGTGATTGGCGTCTGAGGGCACCGTGGCTGCGCCGGAGGGGCGCAATGCCACCAGAAAGTCTGTCCGGCCGATAGACTTGCACGAGTCCGGTCGGGAGGGATCTCCATCGAGAATGGATATCGTGGCACAGATATCCAGGATGGAGCTCCTATTGGAGAGGATGCTCCATCAAGAGCGCCGGCCTCATCAAGAGCCCGCGCCAGCAGCATCTACAGGGCTGCCTGGTGTCTCCCTCTTGGAGGAGGGGAGCATAACAGGTCAGTGCAATTCTGACGCCGAATCTGTGGGTTTAGCATTGGAGGCTGCCCCACGGGACGAAGGGCACGAGCCAGAGGTCCCATTCCTGGCGGCAAAGTTTGCCGTCCCAATAGACTCCAGAGAGCCACCGGGAGAAGAGCTGGCTGCCAGTATAAATAACTTGGCCTCGCACCAGCTTCAGCCATAGCAGGCCATAGATACAACGGCCAAAAAGTATGACACCCCAGCGAATTGTATCCTGCTTAAAGTGCCGGCCATAAACCATGCCATCTGGAGCCATATGGGCATAGGCATCGGGGTGCAGGAGATAAAACTGCAAAGGGTGATGAAGCTGCTCGCATCGGGCATTACGGCTTTCGGTAGGTCGGTGGATGGTGGGCACCTGACTGCAGTTCAGCAGGATGCCCTGGCTCTCATGTGCAATGTGAACTTTGAGATAAACTGCCTTAGGAAAAGCGGCATCTGCCCTACCATTAACCCAAGGTTTGCTGCCCTATATAAGCCTAGTAACATCCAGCCACCGAACCTGCTGTTCGGGGAAGACCTCGCAAAGCGGGTGAAGGAGCTAGACGACGAGGCAAAAACCGTCAGGCTCATCAAGGCACCAGTGACCAGTAGAACCCTTCGGAGGTAGTATCCCTACAAGCGGTTTGCTGAAACCGGGTCCGGTCACGGACCGAGCCGGCCATTCAATGTGCGCAGCTGGCACACTCCAGCAGGAGTACGGGCAAACATGCCTTTTCCCTCCAGAACCAGGGGACTCCACCGGTAACCATGGAGGTAGGTGGGTCTGGTTCTTGTCGAAACATATTCAGTGAGAATTACCTACCAGTTGGGGGGAGGTTACACAGATTTCTCAAAGAATGGTATGAAATAACATCAATCTTGTTTATACTGCAGAGTATACAAGGGTTTTGAATTGAATTTATTCCCAATTTGTGTCCACCCACCCAGCACAAGCCAGTGCGGGCACTCATTTTCTCATAACAAGAGAATTTGGAGATTCAAGCTGAAATTGCAAAATTATATTTTAAAGGTGTAATTGAGAAGACAGTTTATCAAACTCACCAATTCGTATCTAATATTTTTCCTAGATCAAAGAAAGATGGTGGGACTTGAATTATTTTGGACCTGACAGGACTTAATCCGTTTGTGCAGTATCTATCTATCTATATCTATATACTATTAAAACTCTGTGTGTGTCTGCCGACCGCCATCCGGCTGCCGGCTGGCTGTCACATTTTCACCCTTTGATTCCCTGCTCTGCCTTCCTCCCCCCCTCCCCCTCCTCCCCCGTACTTGGGTACTGAAGCACGTTCGGGTTCCAGACCCCGTAGCCAATTTTCGTGTCTGAAGCACGTTCGGGGACCACACCCAATGGGTCTGCACTTGGTCTAGTAATCATTTAAAAATGGAAACATTTGCTACTGTGAAGCAATTGGTTTCCAGAGGGTGTTATATGGCATGTATAGATCTTCAGGATGCATATTACTCAGTGCCTGTTCATAAAGAGATTCGGAGATATTTGAAATTTAGCTGGATGGGACAATTGTGGCAATTTAAAGCACTGCCTAATGGGTTAACCTCAGCCCCTAGATTATTTACAAAGCTGCTAAAACCAGTACTGGGGTTACACTGGGCACAGGGTCATATTGTATTGTTATCAATTTCAGCTGTTAAACTCATGGTTGACAGATTGTGGTTTATCATCCATCCAGCTAAATCAAAATTGGTGTCGGTTAAAGTAATTGACTATTTGGGATTCACAGTTAATTCAACTCACATGTCTGTGACTCTGCCCAAGGGCAATAGATTAGATTTAATTGAAGTCTGTATCAAGCTCTTGGGGGAGCAATCACCTTCAATTAAACAGGTGACCAGCTTGATTGGAAAATTGGTAGCTGCCTTTTCAGCTGTGCAATATGGACCTTTGCATTACCAAACTTTACAGAGGGCAAAGGTACAGGCACTCAGAATACATGCTGGTCATTTCAACCGGCCCATGCAATAACCATCTGAAGCCATTGCTGAGGTACAGTAGTGGATAAGAACCATTTCAAATTGTTCTAACAAAATTCTGTCAGCATATCCCATGGATTTATGGCTGAGTTTAGTGGGGCACTTGAGGCACTATATCGAGGTCACCAAGAGCCTCAGAGGCTCCGAAGTAGCATTGTTTATTAACCACAAAAAGCCTCATATGCAAGTGTCCGTTCAGACCCTTTCAAGATGGCTGAAACAAGTGCTGGGTTGTGCAGGAGTTAATACTGGCAATTTTAAATCTCACTCCACCAGGGTGGCATCAACGTCAGTGGCGAGGGCAATGGACGTCCCTCTAGACCATATCCTCGCGGCCACTGGATGGTCAAATGAATTTACTTTTCAGAGGTTTTATAATAAACCAGTTATTGAATCCGGGGTGTTCGCCCATTCTGTTTTAAGTTCTGTTTCATAGCTTCTCCCTGGGAGAGAGGAGTCGCTATTGTTTTTTTGTGAATTAAAGCATCAACATGTTAATCAGTACCATGTTTCAATGTATTGCTCATTATTTACTCACCCTGAGTCAATTGATGCAGTGTGAGACGCCTGTATTTGGATCTGCGTGAAATCACAGACCTTTGAAATCTTCACGGAATCACTCATGTGACTCCGAAGTAAAATAGTAAAGGGCCTGTCCTACAAGCATGCAACTCCATGCAATGAGCACGACCTAACGTGGGCGCTTGAGCCGTCCGGCGTCGCAGGGCCGGTCCCACTTCGATCGCCGGAGCCGTGCGGAATTGTGCGGAGTTCGTCCTGATATCGCGCGGGGCTCCGAAAAACTGACTATATTCGAAAATTCCGCGTGGCAACGGCTTGTCGGCTCGCAGTCGCCTCGACGCATTGCACACCTTCTCAACGTCGTGCCTCCGTGACCCTCTCTGTAGGTGCCTCCGTGACCCTCTATGTGTGTGGCTCCATGGCCCTCTGTGTGTGTGCCTCTGTGCCCCTCTCTGTGTGCCCCTCTCTGTCCTGGCGAACTTACCTTAAGACTTTGCTCCAAGTTCGCCTCACTTTGCGCCACATTGTGCCACTCACCCAACCTCCGCGCGGCCCTCGCTGCCGGTTTGGTCGCGCTTGCCGCATGCAGGCGCATGCTGTTGGGAACGGCCCTGTACAGGGATCACCCGACCTCCGCGTGGCCCCCGCTTCTAGTTTGCTCGCACTGATCGCATGGAATCGGATGCTGGTTGGACAAGCCCTCAAGATTAAACGAGAACTTACCAGTTTGAAGTTTGATCTTTGTTTTATGAGGAGTTACAATGAGCGATTACATGCCCACCGCTCCCAGCCCTCAAAATCATAAAGGTCAACTGCAAGGACTGGTTTATAATCTTACTATGTTACTTCAATTACTGTTATCTGTGATTTCACACCGCTGCTTTGAAGATTGATGTGCATGCGGACTGGCGGGATTCTTCATGTAATCGCTCATTGTAACTCCTCATAAAACAAAGATCAAACTTCAAACTGGTAAGTTCTCATTTAATCTTACTATCTTATAGAAACGTATAAAATTATAAAAGAACTGGACAAGATAGATGCAGGAAAAATGTTCCCAATGTTGGTCAAGTCCAGAACCAGGGGCCACAGTCTAAGAATAAAGGGGAGGCCATTTAAAACTGAGATGAGAAAAAACATTTTCACCCAGAGAATTGTGAATTTGTGAAATTCTCTGCCACAGAAGGCAGTGGAGGCCAATTCACTGGACGAATTTAAAAGAGAGTTAGATAGAGCTCTTGGGGCTAGCGGAAGCAAAGGGTATGGGGAGAAGGCATGCATGGGTTAACGATTGTGAATGATCAGCCAATGAATGGCTGTGCTGGCTCGAAGAGTAATTTAAAAATCACCTTCAAAAGCCGTGAGCACCGACAACGGGAAGGATTTTGCGTAGGGGAGAAAAAAAGGTAAATAGTTTATTTTTATATTAAAAGTTGGTTTTTCGGGAGGCTTTAATAACATTTTCATGTTGCGAAATGGGGTCCAAAAAAATGTATGAACAAACAGTATTTTTCCTCCCGACTGCACCGCTAACCGCAACGTTCTAATCCACCGCATTCCACTAAAACCCACTCGCTAGTTGATTTAAATGGCCATTAATGTACAGGCATAAAACACTAAAGTCCTTTCATTTGGCCCAGAAATTCATGAAAATTAGATTTTAAAATTATGTTATATTGTGGATTATTGTGTGAATGTTATTTGGACACTTAGGCAATTTAAAAAAAGTTTATATTTTCTTAAGAAATGGATAGATGTTTAGATCTACTCATTGAATTTTGTAATTAGCTACAATTAGATAACTAACTAATTATATGCTTTAATTTCAGGTTATACAAGTAAGATTGTTTCATATTTGTTTCAGAATGCTTCAATCTATAATAACTGAAAATTTCATTGAGTTCTCTTAATTTTTAAGAAAGTTATGGGCTTTTAACTGTTCCAGATCACAGCTTTTGAGTTGTCAATGGAAAGGCAATGGGGAACAAGATGCTAATTTCCGAGTATGAAAATGGCCATAACTTTCTTAATACTGAAGATATGAAAGTGAATTAGGTGTCAAATTAAACTTCTTGTTATGCTTTATCTGATGGGATTAATTTGCACACTTGATTTTTAAAATCTCAAAATCTTGTAACATTGCTACTAAAAAGCTCTGAAATAAGCAGGCAAAAAGGCATAATAAAATTTAAAAAAAAAACAAAAAAGGCATTTATTGACAAAAAAAGGCATATAAAAGATATTTATTTCCATCTCCAAAATATGGTCAAAAAATGATAATATAGTATACTACAAAGTTACCTGGTTGCACACAATTACTAGCATTTTTTTCAAATTATCTGGTGTTAAACTATGCCGTCTGTCAGACAGAATATGCGTCAGTTGTGAAAAACCTCTTTCTACCTCGGCTGAGGTCACTGGTGCATACCCAAAACAAGCTACAGACTATATTCATGTTGATATCTTGTGAATTACAACTACCTTTGAGAACTTTAGCTATGTGTTCTATTTCTTCAACATCTTTGTTAGCCAAAATCACTCTCTCACATTTTCCTTGTATGTCTTTACCTACATCGCCAGGAAGTTTACAAATATCGTCAGTTACTTTGGTGAAAACCTGCATGTTATTCACTAATGTTTCACCACGTTGCTCAAGGGAAGTGATAGCTTGTGGGAAGTTTGCAAAATTGGAAGCAATAAACACAAGATCGCTGTGGAGGGACATTTTCTGCATGATTTCACTGACAATCCTGACTGCAGCTGATTCTTCTTCTTCATAACAGTTGATGATTTATTTTATCGTTTCAAAATTTGCAGCATAGTAGAGTACAGCAGAGAGCCATGTACCCCACCTAGTCAAAAGGGGCTGAGGAGGTTGCAGAATCTCAGGTGCCATTTATTTGAACAACTGCACACGTGACAGTCCTTTGAGGAAGATTTTTTTGACATTGGAAACTAGGTGATCAACATTTGGAAACAAGCTACGTATGTGTACGGCAATTCTATGGAGTCCATGAGCTAATTTTCTGGACATCAACGTTGAAGTTGCTGTCAACATAATGTTTCCGTAATGCTGACTCGCTTGGTATATGTTCCTCTGTGTATTTCTCTAAAAAACCTCTGAGAGATTTCTTTTCCAATTACCACAGTGGAAGTCCAGCATCAATGAATGCCTTGCACAGATCTCTCGTAAACTCAGATTTGCAACTGGAGCCAGCAGTAAATGTAGTGAGGAGACAAGCTTGGGTATTTCGCTTGAGTGGTCTACACCCCAGCGGTATCAACATTGACTAATCTAATTTTAGATAGCTGTTGTCTTCTCCCTCCTTCCCCTCCCCCTTCCGAGCTTTCCTTCTAGTCCTACTATCTCTGCCTCTTCCTATTTTTTCCTCACCCCCCCCACATCAGTCTGAAGAAGGGCCTCGACTTGAAATGTCGCCTAGTCCTTCTCTCCATAGATGCTGCCTCACCCGTTGAGTTTCTCCAGCATTTTTTGTCTACCTTTGATTTTTCCAGCATCTGCAGTTCTTTCTTACATAGATCTTGGAGAAGACTGAACCAGCGGGCAGCGGCATGAATGAATGAACGGCCGACGGTGGCGTTCCCGGTTTCACCCCGGCGGTGGAAATTTTCTTGTAATTTATACTATGTTAACACATTAATAATAACATTAATATTAACGTATTAACATAGAAAAACGTCATTATAATCATGGTACAACTAGAGAAAATAGCACGACCTTTTAGCAAAGCAGCAAAAAATGGCTGATTTAGACACTCAATTATGAAAAAGGCATTATCCTGGTAAAATCATCAAAAAAGGCATGAAAAGGCACGTGGCATTTATGGCAAAATCCTGGCTCTAATTATGAATGTTCAATTTTCCTTTTTCTGAGGAGAGCTGCTTAAATATCTAAATTGCTGCTAAGCATTTGTTGTTGGACCATGAATGTAATTTTCATGTACAAATAACGACAGTGTGAAATACATGAATCTTGTCTTTGAAAAGTACACCGATTAGCCAAACCAGGTCTGAAGAAGGGTCTCGACCGAAACGTCACCTTCGCTCCTTAGATGCTGCTGCACCCGCTGAGTTTCTCCAGCTTTTTGTGTAACCCTCGATTCTCCAGCATCTGCAGTTCCTTCTTTAACTCTTAAATGTAATTGTTGGGACCGTTCTTCTGAAGAAGTGTCCTGACCTGAAACGTCACCTATTCCATGTTTTTCAGAGATGCTCCCTAACCCGCTGAGTTTTGCCAGCTCTGTCCTTTTTTTTAATAAACCAGCATCTGCAGTTCCCTGCGTAAGAAGAACTGCAGATGCTGGTTTACACCAATGGTAGATGCAAAAGGCTGGAGTAACCCAGCAGGTCAGGCAGCATCCCCAGAAAATAGGAATTGGTGGCATTTCGGGTCGGGACATTTCATCAGACTGAGAGTTATTGAGGTCGGGACCCTTCAGCAGACTGAGAATCTGGAAGAACAAGCGCATAAATATACAAGTTCCACAAGATCATCACTTGCAGCTCTCCATTAACAAAGCTTGGAACTAACTCTTGTTTTCCATGCCAAATCTGGTGATCCGATCAGCATCAAATCTGATTTCTTCATTTGACAAAGCATAGTCAAGATCTGAATGTGCAAAGTGATCAGACCATACATGTCAGCTTCAGGTGATGGGATGCAATCTGCCCATGCCAACAAATCTAGATCCATTTTAGAGAAAACAAATGTATTCCTGGACAACCTCAAGGTTCACTGCAGGACTACTAATTGGCAGCTTTATGTTGCCCAAGGCAAGCTTCTGGCTCTTAAGTACAATTTTCACATCACTAATGATACCTCGATTGCTCAATTTCAACGCCATTTATATTGGTTTTGAGCTTTATTAGATATGACAATATCTGCTTCTAAGAAATCCTAGAGGATCTGTGATTAAAGCAGTTTTACAATGTTTGCTCAGATTAATATTGTCCAAGATCAGTGTGAGAATATTACTGAATTAATAATGCTGTAAATTAATGCAAAAATCCATATTTAATAGTGATGTGATGGAACGGAGTATACGCTAACATTTAAAATGTAATTTCAGAGTATTTGTTGGTTTTATTCTTTGAAGAGCAGACGATTTGTAGAATTAATAGCGTTAGCATTTGGATACAAACCAGCTGGTGGAAAACTGACACTGGAGTAATATTTATATTTGTTGTTGGGAATGTGCCTCCAATGTTTTAGCAAGACAGAAACAGTCCATTTTAATTATTATGTTTATGTGGAACTATAAAAATGGTCACTCGTTTCTTATAAGGAAATGTCAGGTTGTTTGAGCTGAATGCAAACAGTTGCAAGCAGCATTAGGGTCTGTGCTATTTCATACACGTGAAGGTTTTCCCATTGATTAGTTATCCCCCAATGTGCTCTGCAAACAGCAGGCTTCTTCTTTCAAACATTGCCAGAAACTATACTGCCATAATATTCATCGTAAACATTGCCAGCATTGCGACAGCTGTGGCTATTAAATTATTAAAATATCCAAACAGGAAACATTATCGAGAACAAATGAGTCAGAGTCATAGAGTGATACAGTATGGAAACAGGCCCTTTGGCCTAACTTGCCCACACCAGCCAACATATCCCAGCTACACTAGTCCCACCTGCCCATGTTTGGTCCATATCTCTCCAAACCTGTCCTATTCATGTACCTGTCTAACTGTTTCTTAAACAATGGGATAGTTCCAGCCTCAACTACCTCTGGAAGCTTGTTCCATACACCCACCACCCTTTGTGTGAAAAAGATACCCGTCAAATTCCTTTTAAATCTTTTCCCCTTTACAGTAAACCTGTGTCCTCTGGTCCTCGATTCACCTACTCTGGGCGAGAGACTGCATCTACCCGATCTATTCCTCTATTGACATACAAAGCTAAATGTCAAAAATGTCAGATCTAAATTTATTCATTCATGAAAATAAATAGGTAACATAGATAAAGGAATATTATGGCGCCGTCCTGTATGGTATGGCTGCCCAGCCTGCAGCTGTATGTTTTTCACCCTTTTCTTTACTTTAGTGTGTTAAAGTGTTTTGTTTCTGGAGCCTATTCTTTTTTATGTGGGGGTGAGGGGGGGGGGGGGGGGGGGGGAAGGGGGAAACTGCTTTTCCTGGTCCCTACCTGGTTGGAGACGCAGCTTTTCTCCGGGCTGGATCTTCGACCCGTCCTCGCGGCCTACCAGCGGGCCTTGAGCGGCGTTTCCTGAGGGGACCGCCAAGAAACCTCGGCTTCGGCAGCGGCGGAGCCCTGGAGCACCATCGGGGAGCGGAGCGGGTGATGCCTTGGAACTCCGGTGAGCTGAGACCGCCC
This sequence comes from Raja brachyura, assembly GCA_963514005.1. The sequence continues at coordinate 4,739,395 of OY740784.1, forward strand.
GAGACAAACATCGCGGAGCCGTGGGTCTGTGGAGCGGCCGGCTGCGGGCGGCGGCGCTGAACTTTAACATTGGGAGCCAGTGGGGGAGCTCCATTCAGCGCGCCCTTGTTGGCTTCGGAAGCCGCGGACTCCAGTAGGAAGCGGCCGTTCCAGGTGTCCCAAGCCGCTGAGAGGATTCTCCCGATGACGGAGCACCACCACCCGACGAGAACGGCCTGGAACATCGGGCCTCCATGAAGGCGACTGCGGAGGCCTCAATAGGCCTGACTATGGGTGGACATGGGATGGGGACTGGACATTGTGCCTTCCCTCATAATGGGAACCATTGTGGGGGGATGTTTTTTTTTTTAAGTTTAAATCTCTTTATTAGTGTCATGTCCAATACGTTCGCCCAATAAGTGGCCTAACCACCGGGTGGCGCCACAAGTCGCCCCCCCCACCCCAGAACCAATGTCTCCTTCGCACCATCGAAAGCCCAATAATAACCCATCATCAAAGTCGTCCAGTAGCTCGGAATTTTTTAACATGGTCAGTTTTTCGGAGCCCCGCGCGATGTCGGGACGAACTCCGCACATTTCCGCACGGCTCCGGCGATCGAAGTGGGACCGGCCCCGCGACGCCGGACGGCTCAAGCGACTACGTTAGGTCGCGCTCATCGCATAGAGTTGCATGCTGGTGGGACAGGCCAGAGGCAGGATCGATTTTAACATTTAAAATTAAAGTGGATAGGTATATGGACGGGAAGGGATTGGAGGGGTATGGTCTGAGTGCAGGTAGATGGGACTAGGGGAAAATAAATGGTCGGCACGGACTGGAAGGGCCGAGAAGGCCTGTTTCCGTGCTGTAATTGTTATATGGTTATATGGTTAATGACTACAGACTGGTGGCGCTGACTTCACACATCATGAAGTCTCTGGAGAGGCTAGTGCTCACTCACCTGCGACCCCTGGTTAAACCCTACCTGGGCAAGTGTCATCTGATCCGCACAGATTCAGTTATGCACACATAATAGGCTTAAATGAGTTTTGGATGGATGTGGACAAAATAATTCAAATTACTATTGTTTTCACCTTCGCACACACCAAATATTCACAGTGGTTGTGTTTATGTTGTTGATGTGAAAATGTAGTCATCGAATGCATTGATTTTATGCTTTTAATTAGGACACTGTGAAATAATTGATTAAATATGATGTACAAAAGAGCCTTGTAATCAGCACAGTAAATTATCTGTGGTGGAATAATTGAATTTTGAAGAAGTGAAAGGATCTGTCCTTGACTAAAAGTCTGATGTTTGAAAATGCTGCAAAAAGCAGCAGAACTGTCAAAATCAATCACGTGAATGATGCAACAAGACTTCATGTGGGCAAAATCACAGCCTATAAGTGGATCTGGATGACAAGCAGTGATTTGTTGCTAGTGACAGGTACAATCTGCATGACATAGGAACCACATGATACCCATCTCAAATGAAAGACAGGTCAGCAAAAACCCCCTTTGACCTGCAATCATATTGTCAGTGGTATTGTCTCGGTTAACAACATTTAGTAGATCATTATTAACCAAAAGTTGGACTGGGTCGGCTGTATCAGCATCATTTTCTGAAAGCATGGGCGAGGCTGGAACTCTATAACGAATAGTTCCTCTCCTGAACTCACAATATTCCTCTGAGCCAGTCTCAAGTTTCAAGTCAAGAATGGAATGGAATAATGAATAATCACCTAGATGGGTAAAGTGACAACATCTCAAGTGACTGAATAATGCCCATCATAGAATAATTATCAGGATCATTATCCTGCCCTTCAACTGCAAGGACATAGATCTTGGACTCGAAGTCTAGCCCTCTCAGCCACTCATGTATCGGTGATATCATACACTTTCAACCCCTATGCTGTGTGTAATATTTCAGATCAATAACTGTCCTTTTGGCTAATGGTACACCCAGAATCAAGTTCCTGTACTTCTATTACATAGTCACCAAACTCCGTATCCTGCACCTCATCTTTCACTGTAAGTCTGATGTTACTGGGCCTAGTATTATGCCCAATCTTTTTAAGTGGATTCAGTCTTGAGTACAAATTCTGTACAGACAGCACCCATAGTCAGGAATGAACCGGGGTCCCTGGTGCTGTAAGTGGTAGCTCCACTGCTGTGCCACCGTGCTGCCCTAAGTGACACATTAAGTGAAAGGCTTGGATAGAGTGGATGTGGAGAGGATGTTTCCATTAGTGGGAGAGTCTAGAACTAGAGGTCATAGTCTCAGAACTAAAGGACGTTCGTTTAGGAAGGAGATGAGGAGCAACTTCTTCAGTCAGAGGGTGGTGAATCTATAGAATGTTCTGCCACAGAAGGCTGTGGAGGACAAGTCAGTGGATATGTTTAAGGCAGCGACAGATAGATTCTTGATTAGTACGGGCATCAGAGGTTATGGGGAGAAAGCAGGAGAATGGGGTTAGAGGGAGAGATAGATCAGCCATGATTGAATGGCAGAGTAGACTTGATGGGCCGAATGGTCTAATTCTACTCCTATTCCTTATGACCTTATGACCTCATCCATGTAATTTCCGGTCTCTCACTTATATCCTCCGACTGGCTTGAATAAAATTAAATACACTGAGAGAGTGTGCGTCCACAGCCCTCCGTGGCAAAAGTTTGCTAAGTTTCACGAGCTACTTGGAAAATACATTTCTTACTTTAGTTCAAACTGGTGGCACATTATCCTGAGACTAGACATCTCAGTGCTGGACTCTTCACTCTGAGAGAAGAGCTCCTGAACATCCACCTTTATCAATCCCACTAAGAATCTTACACATTTCAATGAGATCACCTTGCATTCATCCAGTCTCCAGGACATCTAAACCAATATTATTGAATCGCTCCTCAAGTCAAATCAAGTTGAGTTTCTTACCATATGCACAATGTGAGGCACAAGAAAAATGAAAATCTTGCATGTTAACCCACACAACTCCCAAAAACATATATTATCCATCAATTCTACATAAATTACACATTACTTCTGTAATATAATGAACAAAAAGATACTGCAAATAAGACATAAGTGCAAATATATACAATTAGGAACCAAGTCCACAATAGCGGAAGGCATGTGGACACAAGGACCAGCAGATGCTGGAATTTTGAATGAAACACAAAGTGCTGCATGAATGCAGCAAGTCAGGTAGCATCTGTGGAGGGAATAGCAGGCAACGGTTCAGGTCAGGTAGGCCATTCTGTTCTGTTGCCAAGGTAGGAATAATGTGCAGGTTGGTTCAACAACCTGATACTTGGAGGAAAGTAGATGTTTCTGAACCTGATGGGGTGGGACTTTTTTGTATCTCCTGCCAGATAATATCACTGAGAAGAATGCTTGACCTGGTTGATACCTTCCTTGATGATAGGTGTCACCTTCGTGAGGCAGCGACTCATTTTTTGTTTAGATTTTGTTTAGTTTGGAGATACAGCGTTGAAGCAGGCCCTTTGGCCCATTAACGTCCCCACCGACCAACGATCACCTAGACACTAGTTCTATCCAAGACACTGGGACAATTTAGACAAGCCAATTAACCAACAAACCTGCATGTCTTTGGAATGTGGGAGGAAACCGGAGCACCCAGAGAAAACCCACACGTTCAAGGGGAGAACATAAAAACACAAGCCGGCAGCACTCTTAGTCAGGATCGAACTGGAATCTCTAGTGCTGTAAGGCAAATGCAGATGCTTCCATTGATGCAGGTTGAATGAATAAGTTTATTGGCCAAGTATTCACATACAAGGAATTTGCCTTGGTGCTCCGCCCGCAAGTGACAACATGACATACAGTGACAGTTAGGAATGACACATAAAACATTAAACATTAATAATAAAACATTATCGATTAAACATGTGAATTAAATAAAATACCAGAGAAAAAGGAGGCTCCAGATTTTTGGTTATTGAGTAGAGCTACTACTCGTGGAAAAAAAGCTGTTTTTATGTCTGGCTGTGGCAGGTTGTGCCTCATCCCCCAGTCAATGAAAATAATCCACTTTGCCATAGCTCCAAGTATGTTTTCCTTAAGTGGGGAAATACAGAATATGTTTTTTTCTTATCAACCTCAGCAACTCTCCCGAACTTTTATACAAGTTCCCCTTGTACAAAAGGCCACCTTGGCATTTGCCCTTCCTAGCTGTTTGATATATTGCTGCTGTAAAATTACTTCAATTGACGAACTGTATAATAATATTTTCTGAGGCCGAACAGCTCCACAGATCAGGGAAGTTGGAACTCATTGTAAGGCTGGCCAAGTTGAAGATCCGAAGCCACATAATAACTAACCTAACAAAATATCAGTCTGAGCTCATAGATGAGAGATACTGAGGAAGAATAACCACTGGTGACCCTTTCATCAGTTCACTGTATATTCAGCATAAGTGTTGGTCCAGGTAAAGAGGAATGAAGGAGAGGCATATTCAATGTAGCCTCCGTTTCCAGCCCATGCTTTATTTGGAGTATTGCATTTAAAGTTTCCGGTAAACTCAAAAGTGTAGAAACAAGGAACTGCAGATGCCGGTTTACAAAAAAAAGGCACAAAGTGCTGGAGTAACTCAGCAGATCAGGCAGCATCGCATGGATAGGTGATGTTTCGAATCTGGACCCCTTTCCAGACTGATTGTAGCAGAAGAGATCAAGAAGAATAGAAGGACAAGAAAAAGCCTGGCAGGTAACAGGTGGACACAGGTGAGGGGGGCGGGGTTGATTACCAGATGGTTGGACAAAGGCCAGGTAAGAAAAGAGAGAAGGTATGAGACAAAAGGATTAAAGAGTTGGGATTGTGAAGCTAGAGGAAGGAAGGTAGATGGAAGGGGATTGGAGGGGGTGAAATGTTTGCAGGTCCAGGTGGTGCACAGGGGAGGGAGGGGAAGAGAGGGGGGTGGGGGAAGGAGGTGCAGTGGTTTGTGGTTACCTAAAATTTGAGATTCAATGTTGATACCGTTAGGTTGTAAGCTATGTGGTGCTGTTCCTCAGTGTGCATGTGGCCTCACTCTGGCAACAGAGGAGGCCTCGGACAGAAATATCGGTATGGGAATGGTAAGAGGAGCTTAAATGATTAGTGACCAGCACACACAGTAGACCTGATGGACGGAGTGCAGGTGTTTGGTGAAACTGTCGCCAAGCCTACGCTTGGTCTCATTCAAGGCCACATCGGGAACACTGGATGCAGAAAATGAGGTTAGAGGAGGTGAACATGAATCTTTGTCTCATCTGGAATGACTGCTGAGATCTCAGAGTGGTGGAGAGGGAGGAGGTATAGGGATAGATGTTACATCTCCTGTGGTTGAATGGGAAGTACCTGGGAATGAGGTGTTTGGGATGGGAAGGGATGAGTGAACCAAGGAGCTGCAGAGGGATCAGTCTTTGTAGAGATAGGAAGATGAGGAAGAGCTTTATGCATCTTCCAAAGGTCATACTAACTATAGAAACTGGTACAATGCTGCTTTGAGGTCTAATCTACTGTTTGTTGCAAGCAACATTTCATTGTTAAGAAGTTGTTTGACTGCTGTTAAATTTGACTTAGTTTTCCGATGTATGCAATATAAAACATTTTACTTGAATTTTAATTAGTACAAGAACTTTGACATAGGTTAAGATAATATAGCAAAACAGTAGGAAGATATACCGAAGAGCTCCCATTGACTACAGAACTGCAGCATTTCTATTGTAACAATATCAATGAGCTTTTTACATTATCTTTTATTTCTAACAATGGTGGAAGAGGAACATACACATAAGTAGCATAACATATTTTTGTAATGCCTTTATTTTCCTCTGGGACATGCTGAAAAGACATATAGTCTGAAGTCTAAAACTTGGTGCACTTGGAAATCAAGACAATGCCAGATTTGGGATTTTCCCAGATTTTAAAATAAAAATTGAAAGAAAGATTCCATTTATGCTTGCACAATGTTTCCTTGTTGTCTACTTTCAAGCTAAACCAGGTGTTTTGGTTGTGTGAGAAGGACATGCGTGGTGGAAGTAGACCAACATGTCACTGAAGTTCACTTATGTGCCTAATATAACGTCATACATGATAGGAACAGAATTAGGCCATTGGGCCCATCAAGTCTATGGCTGATCATGGCTGATCAACCTCTCCCTGCTAATCCCATTCTCATGCCTTCTCCCCATAACCCCTGACACCCGTACTAATCAAGAATCCATCTATCTGTCTCAAAAATATCCATCAACTTGGCCTCCACAGCCCTCTGAGGCAAAGAAATCCACAGATTCACCACCCTGTGACTAAAGAAATTCGTCCTCATCTCCTTCCTAAAGGAAAATCCTTTAATTTTGAGGCTATGTCCTCTAGTGCTAGACTCTCACACATCCTCCTCTTCACATCATTATGAAAGATCACCACATCTGCGATCCTGCATTGTACTTGCAATGGCCTCGGGAAGCTGTTGTTGAATCAGGCCACTGATCACGAAAACCTGCATCACCAGAAGGCATGATTACCTACCTAGCTGTTGCCATTTGTTGGTTTACTGGTTGACTGTGTTTTTTTATTGTCACGTGTACTGAGGTACAGTGAGACACATTTTGATTATGTGCTATTCAATCAGATAAAGTGGTCTGAAGAAGGATCTCAACCCGAAACATCACCCATTCCTTCTCTACAGAGATGCTGCCTGTCCTGCTGAGTTACTCCACCATTTAGTGTCTACCTTCAGTTTAAACCAGCATCTGCAGTTCCTTCCTTAAGGCTGCATATTAATACAATCGTATCATACCATGCACAACCATAACAGATAGAGCAAAGATTAAAATGCCAGACTACAGATTATAGTTTTGCAGCATTGTGTAGCACTGTGTTTCCAGAGAAAAAGCCACATCCTAGCTACAGAAATCCATGCAGAAACCTGATAACAAGGGAGAAAAATAAGTTGTGGCTCAGTCTATTGGTGTGCACTTTCAAGCTTTGGGATCTTCTGCCTAACAGGAGCATGGAGGAGAGGGTCTCACTGATTTTGAACCATTTTCAGAATGATCATTTTAGGTTAAGTACTTCCTCCTCAAGATCGATGTCTTTACATAGAGATGATCCAATCTTTCTGAGCAAAAATGAACTTCAAAAGATTACCAAAACTTTAAAAAACTGCAAATGCTGGAAATGTAAAATACAAACAGAAGGCGCTAGAAATATTCAGCAGGTCAGGCTTTCAGTACAGGAGTAAAGAGGTTCTTCTGCAGTTGTATAGGGCTCTGGTGAGACCACATCTGGAGTATTGTGTACAGTTTTGGTCTCCTAATTTGAGGAAGGACATCCTTGTGATTGAGGCAGTGCAGGGTAGGTTCACGAGATTGATCTCTCGGATGGCGGGACTGTCATATGAGGAAAGATTGAAAAGACAAGGCTTGTATTCACTGGAGTTTAGAAGGATGAGGGGTTTTCTTATAGAAACATATAAAATTATAAAAAGACTGGACAAGCTAGGTGCAGGAAAAATGTTCCCAATGTTGGGTGAGTCCAGAACCAGGGACCACAGTCTTAGAATAAAGGGGAGGTCATTTAAGACTGAGCTGAGAAAAAAACGTTTTCACCCAGAGTTGTCAATTTGTGGAATTCCCTGCCACAGAAGGCAGTGGAGGCCAAATCACTGGATGGATTTAAGAGAGTTAAGGGCCTGTCCTACAAGCATGCAACTCCATGCGATGAGCGCGACCTAACGTGGTCGCTTGAGCTGTCCGGCGTCGCGGGGCCGGTCCCACTTCGATCGCCAGCGCCATGCAGAATTGTGCGGAGTTCGTCCCGACATCGCGCGGGGCTCCGAAAAACTGACTATGTTCGAAAATTCCGCGCGGCAACGGCTTGTCGGCTCGCAGTCGCCTCGACGCATTACACACCGTCTCGACGTCGTGCCTCCGTGAACCTATCTGTAGGTGCCTCCGTTACCCTCTTTGTGTGTGGCTCCGTGGCCCTCTGTGTGTGTGCCTCTGTGCCCCTCTCTGTGTGCCCCTCTCTGTCCTGGCGAACTTACCTGAAGACTTGGCTCCAAGTTCGCCTCACTTTGCGCCGCGTTGCACCACTCACTCGATCTCCGCGCGGCCCTCGCTGCCAGTCGAGCTTGCCGCATGCAGGCGCATGCTGTTGGGAACGGCCCTGTACAGGGATCACCCGACCTCCGCACGGCCCCCGCTTCTAGTTTGATCGCGCTCATCGCATGGAGTCGGATGCTGGTAGGACAGGCCCTTAAAATAGAGCTCTGGGGACTAGTGGAATCAAGTGATATGGGGAGAAGGCAGGCACGGGTTATTGATTGAGGACGATCAGCCATGATCACATTGAATGGCGGTGCTGGCTCGAAGGGCCGAATGGCCTCCTCCTGCACCTATTTTCTATGATTCTATGATCTGTGGAAAGAGAAATAGGGTAATATTTCTAATCCTGGGAAAGAGATGAAAAGTAATTTTCTGTTCAAAAGACTTTCGCCACGGCAGCTGCTAAATTTTCTAACTGCTTCCATCTGGTGCTATAAATTTGATGAACATTACTGCAATTGTTATTTTCATGACTGTTGTTTTAGATAAATGAAAGACATTGAAAGCGTATTCTTCACCCGGTACTGTAAACACTGCAACAAATTAATGATTCAACTTTTCAGCCATTTCATTGCTTACAATATAATGCCCTGAGTGTCTACGGCTGCCATAACGAGCCGCTACGATATATCCACAGACTCCCACGGGAAATTCAGACTGGCCCTTTACAGTATGTATGATTATGTATAGATATTAATTTACTGGATTGTATGCAAAACAAAACATTTCACTGTATATGGGTATGTGAGGGATAAGATGATTAAACCACCATCATTGTGAGGGGCCGAGTGGTTGTAACCACCGACCTTGTGATGGGCCGAATAGTTGGAATCACCAACCTTGTGATTCGAACAAACTGTTACTGTCCTTCAGAGCTGTTGATAACATTGTAGAATAACAAGATGAGGTAAGGAATGTAGCTGACAACACAGAAGCTAGTCTTTAGGTCAAAGGCAATTAAGTAGATAAGGGCAAAAGCGACTGAGCATGCTTAATGAAATAAATGAATATTAACTTTATGCCCCTCATGACAAAGAACCTAATTTAAATGTACATGCGATGTATGATGTGGGAGAAGAGGGAATGATTGATGACGCACCGAGGGGAGGGTTGGAAGATTGTGAACCTCGGTACCCTGATTGGAAGGGGTCAGAAGGGGAGGCGTCTGATCAATAAAAACTGTATAATGAATTGTATAAAAATAGACGTTTTTCCTTTGCTCGGTGTGTCTCAACTTGGCGAGGCACCCGATTCTGCAGACTCGCAATAAAGCATTTCTTGTTTCCACGATTTAGTCTCTGAGTAGTGATTGTGAGCACAAACTATATCTCACAGGTACATGTGACAATAATGTTGCTGCTGTTATTTTGATCATCAGATTTTGTTCTTCAACTCATCTCTCTTGAATGTCTAACAGGATACGGGCAACGTCAGAGAAAGAGAAAAAAACATTTGCAAGGGAAAGAAAAAATATCGGAGAATCCATCCTATTAGTTTATTTTCAGACTGGGGTGGTGGAGGTAAACTTAAGGGCCTTTTGTTGGTGGAAAAGGGGCAGTTTTCTGAGTGCCAAATGTGAGCTGCCATACATGTTTAAGGACAAACAACTTCACCTTGGCTCCTCTTGGTTCTCCTTGCCAATTTTGAATTTCATTTTGTCCTGCAGTCTTTCCCAATCCCATGAGGTGAATGTCTTTTCAAACCAATTTGCAGCCATATAACAAACACTCTGACAAACTGACAACTGAAAAGTGCACAATGCTGGCTCAGAACCCGTCACATCACATGGATTAAGCTCATTTCATTATTTTGTCCAGCACAGAATCTAATTGCCTCTGTCAGTAACAATGTTTTTATTTGCACTTGAATGGTGCAATTTCCTTGAATGAAGGATCTGCTTTGCTTGACTCCAACATACTTGGATCTCTATTTTCAAAGGATGTTTGCATTTATCAAAAGTTTAACCAATATAATTGAGTGCAATGTACTGCAATTCTTTACAATTTGCTTTTAGCGACTCTGAGATCAGCAAATGTCTCTGGTGTGGGATTCATTCTGTTGCAAAATAATGGCATGTATAAGTCAATAACAAATTATTTTGCACTCTATACTGCAAACAAATCTTCTTGTATTCAGCCGTTTTACAATAAACTGACGATGCAGCTGCAAGAATATTGGTTCTGCGTGTGTTCTTTGCTACCTCAGCATTCAGCAGCATCAACATCAAGAACAGTTTTTTGTAAGATTCACATTAGAGTTTAGATCTTCTTTTTTTTGATGTCAATATATGAACAACAGATTGTTTTTAGTTTAATTTAGAGATTTAGTGCTGAAACAGGCCCTACGGCCCACCGAGTCCGTGCCATCCAGCGATCCCCATGCACTAACACTATCCTACACACTAGGATAATAATGCATTAATAATCTGTTCCCTGTGATGGAGACTGAGAGATCGAGAAAGGAGAAAGAGGTAGCCCAAGTGACTTTTTGAGCAGGCTGGAGGTAATTGGTAAAGTTGATGAAATGACGGAGGCAGTTCTAATGAAGTCATTAATATAGTAGAGAAAGAATTGGGGAATGGTGTCGCAGTATGTTTGGAACAAGGAGTTTTCAAAGCAACGGTGATGCAGCCACGGTGGCGCAGTGGTAGAGTTGCTGCCTTACAGCGAATGCAGCACTGGAGACCCTGCTTCGATCCCGACTACGGGTGCTGTCTGTACGGAGTTGTACGTTCTCCCCGTAACCTGCGTGGGTTTCCTCCAGGATCTTCGGTTTCTTCGCACGCTCCAAAGACGTACAGGTTTGTAGGTTAATTGGTTTTGTAAATGCAAACAAAATTGTCCCTAGTGGGTGCAGGATAGTGTTAGTGTGCGGAGGTCACTGGTCGGCGCGGACCCGGTGGGCCAAGGAGCCTGTTTCCGCCATGTACCTCTAAACTAAACTAACCAACTGATGTAGGAAATACTTGTAGATAGGCTATTGCATGTTAGCCAATTAGAATGCGTAGTAATTACAACATTCATCGTGTAAAGGGCCTGTCCCACCAGCATGCAACTCCATGCGATGAGTGCGACCTAACGTGGTCGCTTGAGCCATCCGGCGTCACGGGGCTGGTCCCACTTCGATCGCCGGAGCCGTGCGGAATTGTGCGGAGTTCGTCCCGACATCACGCGGGGCTCCGAAAAACAGACTATGTTCAAAAATTCCGCACGGCAACGGCTTGTCGGCTCGCAGTCGCCTCGACGCATTACACACCGCCTCGACATCGTGTCTCCGTGAACCTATCTATTGGTGCCTCCGTGACCCTCTATGTGTGTGGCTCCGTGGCCCTCTGTGTGTGTGCCTCTGTGCCCCTCTCTGTGTGTCTCTCTCTGTCCTGGCGAACTTACCTTAAGACTTCGCTCCAAGTTCGCCTCACTTTGCGCCGCGTTGCGCCACTCACCCGACCTCCGCGCGGCCCTCGCTGCTGGTTTGGTCGCGCTTGCCGCATGCAGGCGCATGCTGGTGGGAACGGCCCTGTACAGGGGATCACCCGACCTCCGCGCGGCCCCCGCTTCTAGTTTGATCGCGCTCATCGCATGGAGTCGGATGCTGGTAGGACAGACCCTTAAGAACTCGCCCACGGTCTGCCAGCAGCTGCAGCAGAGTGTGTGATGTACTACTTAGATGATAATGACCTGAACAATGAAGATGCTTGTGCTTCAGCCTGTGTGAGAGTGAGCTCTTTACAATACTGAAATTAATAATAAAGATGAGCATCTTTAACCCAAGAGCTTATGTAAAGGTATACAAGGAGTTTTTTACTCCCCATTTGTTTTGTAAATGAAGGAATTGTTTCCTAATGACCCGAAACAGGGTTTTGAATGTGGTCAATGGTGAATTGGGCGAAGGATTTGCACTATATGTTAGATAAATAGGGGAAATGTTTTCCATTGACAAGGAGCAGGAGGTTAAACATTGATCAATGGCGAGTTGTTACAAAGGTGTAAAAACCCGATGTAACCATTTTGTTGTGGAAATATAAAACATTGTGGGTGCTATGAATCTTTGAAACACTTCTCAGAACCTTGAATAAACTAATTTGTTTGAGAAACTCACCTCTGCTCTATGAGAAGCTTTTTTTCTTCTTCCCGCCCCCACCCCCACATCAGTCTGAAGAAGGGTCACCTATTCCTTCCCGAAACGTCACCTATTCCTTCGCTCCATAGATGCTGCCTCTCCCGCTGAGTTTCTCCAGCATTTTTGTCTACTGCTCTATGAGATGTTCTTTATCCGTGTTCCTATCTGAGCATAATTAAGAGTGCACTGGACCACACCTAAACCCAGTTTCAGAGCACAGGCTCAACACAAAATTCCCCCAATACCAACAAAAAGATAGGCATAGCTGGGGTCTATGTGAGTGCCCATGGCCACATCTTTGGCTTGACGATGATAAGGGTGAGGACATGTTCCACCGGGCTGAGAAGAGTGTTCGTGGATCAGGTATCTGTACAAGGAATAATCAGAGGGCCTGAAACTTTCCTGAAGGGGAATGAAGGTGTAATAGGACTAGACGTGCATGGTAAAGATGAGGTGATGAGGACCCAGAAAATGAAAGTTATTGAAGAGGTGACGAGCGTGTGAGGTTTCTTGTGTATGTAGGTTGGAAGGAACTGGTCAAGGGCAGCAAGATACAACCATGTATTTTGAGATGAGTTCTGTGGTGCAGGAACAGGCAGAAACAATGGATCTGCTAGGGCATTCCAGGTTTAGATTTTGGGAAGGGGCTAGAAATGGGAAGTGAGAGAACCATAAGGCTGGAAGCTGCAGAGAGGAGATCACCAGGAGCATAGGATCTGAGATGGTTTGGGAGATGGTGGCCTGGTGTTCATTAATGGAGTCACTGTCAAATGGGGTAGGTGTGAGGAGGTGTCCCCATGAGGAGCTATGAGAGCCGATAGCACAGCAGAGATCAATCTGCCAGATTATAACAACACCGTCCTTGTCAGCTGTTTCAGATATCAGCATATACCAGTCTCAATAATGATCACATCAAGTCAAAATATATTCGCTCCTCAGGCATTTCAATTACTTTCCACAGGCTGATCATCCATACGGAAGTACTTTTCATTGCCTTTACAATGCATTTAAAACTGTTGATTTGAGTAGAAATCACTGACGGAAACATTTAGATTGGTCTGAGTTCCTTAATGACTGGATTATTTTAATAGAATTAACTAATATATTTTTTTGTGTGTGATTTGTTTAATCTCTCTGATAGTAGTTACAGATTGATTTACTTTCCTGGGGACAGGCCTTGATTTCATGATTTATTAATCTTTTGTAATTTTTACCAAGGGTAGCATTGATAAAATGCACATAGGCTCAAACCGTACACCAGTACAATGTGCAAAGAAAGAAAAAAAAAAGATTAGAGGGGAGAATGTATTAGTCCAGTGATATATTGTTACAATTCGAAGGAAAAAAACAAATAAAAAATAGTCCAACGATCGCAACGGTGTAGGTTGGGAGATCAGAATTCACCCTTACTGTCTCCAGAAGAACTGTTCAGTTGTGATGAGGCTGTTCCAGAATCTGGTGGAATGTGTTTTCACGCTGTTATATCTTCTGCCCAAAAGGAGGGGGAATAGGAATAGGAATACTTTGTGGTCACATGTGACTAGGCATAGTGAGATTCTTTGCTTACATACACAATGTATACAAATAGCAGCCACCTACAGCGCTGACAAAGTTACAAAGCACGCCGGCTCCCCCGTTTGTCCCCCCTCCCCCCACCACAGCGGTTCCCCCATTGTCCTTCCCCTCCCCCTCGCGGTGGTCCTCCGCGCTCTCATCGACCGTCGACCGCGGGATGACCCGCGAGGCATCGCCACCGCCGTGAAGCTTCACCACCGCCAAGGCCCCATCATTGTGAGGTTTCATTGCTGCCGCCGCTGAGGCCTCACGCCTGTCGACGTCCCACTTCACGCCTCCGTGGTGCCGGATTGGCCCCAGCCGCAGGCTCCATTGGCCGCTTCGCCTGACCCAGGCTTCTAACCACGAGGTCCCCAGCCGGGCCCCGACCTGGGCTTCTACGCGCCGATCTGGGAGGCATCGAGACCGCAGCTCCTCAATAAATGCCTCCAACTGCGTTCCCAGTCCACAGCGTGAGGCCCGTCAGGAAGCCTTGAGTGTACAAGTGTACACTCCTTGATTGGAGTGTAAATAGTTCTTGATTACGGTGGCTGCTTTCCTGAGGGGGCATGAATTGGAGACGCAGTCAATGGATGCAGGGTAAGGGAGGGCTTGGTTTGGCTACAAATCTCTGCAATGTTTTGTGGTTTTGTGCAGAGCAATTGCCAGACCAAGTTGTGATGCATCCGGTTTGGCTGCTGTCTGTGATGCATCTGGTGAAGCTGTTAAGGGTCATTGAAGACACGCCAAACTTCCTTACTCTTCTGATGAAGTAGAGGCGTAAATCCAACTAGCTTCCTCGTAAACGTTGGCACTCTGTTCAAAACTCCACATTCTTCCTGCAATGGGGTGATCACAACTGCATGCAATATTCCAAAACATCCCAAGCAAAGTCTTGGAAAGCTGCAACATGACTTCCTGACTGTTGTACTGAATGCCCCACCGGTGAATGTAAACGCTGTCTTAACCATTCAATCTCCTCATGTTGTTACTTTCAGGGAGCTGTAAACTTGGCCCCTGGATCCCTCCGTACATCAATGTTGTTAGGGGTCCTGCTGCTAATTGTACATCATGAACACACATTATATGGACCATGGTGGGGGAAGAAGGTGTCCATTATTGTTGATTGCCCACTTAACTGAGTCAGGGACTACCAAGTATTAGTGTATCAATTTGAGGAAGGACATCCTTGTGATTGATTGTGTCCTTATACACCGGTCACTGAAGGTTGGCATGCAGGTACAGCAGGCTGTGAAGAAAGCTAATGGAATGTTGGCCTTTCATTCTTTAATTCCCCGGGGTGGTCCACCGGGCCTGTGGTCGGGCCGCTGCCACTGCCGCCGCCACCGCTCCGGGACCGAATCGGGTCGCCGCTGCTGCCGCCGCCGCCGCTGCCGCTGCCGGAACAGCCCCGGGACCGAGTCGGGTCGCCGCTGCTGGAACCGCTCCGGGAGTCGGGTCGCCGCCGCCCCTGCTGGAACCGTTCTGGGACCAAGTCTGGCAGGCGCCGCGGCCACTGTAGCTGATGGAACTGCTCCGAGAGTCGGGTCGCCGCCGCCGCTGCTACTGCCGCCGCTGCTGGGACCGCTCCGGGACCGAGTCAGGTCACCGCTGCCACCGCTGAAACAGCCCCTGGGCCATCATCGACCTTTTTGGTCACGTCTTCAAAAAAATCAATCAGATTTGTGAGGTATCACCTCCCACATACAAAACCATGCCAACTGTCCCTAATCAATCTTTGTCCATCTAAATGCCTGTATATCCTATCCCTCAGAACACTCTCCAGTAACTTTCCAACTACAGATATTAAGCTCACCGGCCTATAGTTCCCAGAATTTTATCTGCAGCACTTCTTGAGGTACAACATTTGCCACCCTCCTGTCTTCCGGCACCTCTCCTGTATTTAAGGACGACTCATAAATTTCAACCAGTGCTCCTGCAATTTCCACTATAGTTCCCCGCAATGTCCTCGGATATCTGATCAAGCCCTGGATATTTGTCTACCTTCATACACAACAGTACCTTCAGCACTTCTTCAGCAGTAACCCTGACTGCTCTCAGGACACTTCCATTGACTGCCCCAAGTTCCTCCCTCCTCCTGTCATTCTCCTCTGTAAATACTGAGGAAAAATACTCATTGGGATCCTTGCCCATCTCCTGTGGCTCCACACAGCTTTTATTCCTGAGACGTCCCATGCCTCCATCTTGTTTTTGACCAATACTTTAATTTCCCTCGTCAGCCAAGCTTCCCTATGTTTTCCCGCTTTGCCCTTCACTCTAATGGGGACGTACATATTCTGAGCTTTCTTCCGTACACTTTTAAGAACATCCCACTGGGCCGATGTTCCTTTCCCCTCAAATAACTTGCTCCAGTCAACTTGAGTGAGACCTTTTCTCATACCCTCAAAGTTGGCCTTACCCCAGTTGAGCATTTTAACAGGTGGGCCCTCACTATCCATAACTATCTTAAACCTAATCAGACAGTGGTAACTTATCCCAAAAGGCTCCTCCACACACACTTCATTAACTTGCCCTTCCCAATTTCCCAATACTAGATCCAGCGTTGCCCTCTCATGTGTGGGGGCCTCCACACACTGCTTAAGAACACTCTCCTGAACACTTTTGAGGAATTACACCCCATTTAAACCCTTCACACTATGAATGTCCCAGTCAATATTGAGAAAGTTAAAATCCCCTACTAGAACAACCTTATTTGACCTGCAGCTGTCTGCAATCTCCTCGCATATTTGTTCTTCTAATTCCTGTTGACTATTCGGGGGTCTGTAGTGCACCCCCAACAAGGTGACCATCCCTTTCTTGTTCCTCAGCCGCACCCACATAGCCTCACTAGACAAACCGTCCGTAACATCACCTCTGATCACAGCCGTGACATCCTCCTTAACCAACAATGCAACTCCCCCTCCTCTTTTATCATCACCCCTGTCTCTCCTGAAACTCTTGTACCCCGGAACATTGAGCTGCCGTTCCTGCCCCTCCCTTAACCAGGTTTCAGTCATGGCTACAACGTCCCAGTCGCTTGTACCTATCCATGCCCTAAGCCCATCTGCCTTACCCATCAGGCCCCTTGCAGTAAAATACATGCAATTTAAACCAACTTTACTCTCCGCCTTTCACCTGCCTATTCTGTCCACTAACCTTTCCCACACCACCCTCCATACTAACTGCAAGCCTCTCACCTGCCTATGTCCTGTATGAGATCTCATCCCCCTGCCAATCTAGTTCCCATATAGATTAGCAAACCTGACCACTAGGATGTTGGTTCCCCCTCCTTCCTCACATTCCAGGAATCAACCTAGTTTACGTCCTCAGAATTACCTCCAAAGCAGATGTATCCCTCCATAAATAATAAAACCGAAACGGGATTGGAGTTGAGATACAGGTATAATTCTGGCCAAATTGGAGATGCCAGGACACTAAAATTGAGTAAAAGCTTCTGGGCTGTTAGTCCATTTGGTCATTTTAAATGTGCCTTCTGCAGAAATGGGACAAGCTGCAGAATGGTGCCAGTTCATCTAGAGCCTCGATAAGAGCTGCAGGGAGAGAATGGAACATCTGCAGATTCTGACAATTAGGTGTAAATTGCATGAAACAGATTGGGTGAATGCAAACCAGACATGCACATAGTAAATATTGTTGCAAAGCTTTACTTTGCTAGATGTCGATTGGGTTAAATGTTGAGCCTAGCAACTGATCTTTTCCGTAAAAGACTTGGCCTATTGCCAGAAATTGTAATTTATTTACCTATCCGTTAATACAATAATATTAATGTTCTGATCTTGAGAAAATCACGTTTTTGAATATTCAAGGCAGTCTGGGTGTTTATTACTATTTCCATCACAACTGTCAATTTTGTAATTGACTACAATTAGGTAATTAACTAATTATTTGCTTTAATTTCAGGTCATCCAAGTAAGATGTTTTGTATTTGTTTCCAAATACTTCAATCTATAATAACTGAACATTTCATTCAGTTCTCTTAATTTTTAAGAAAGTTATGGGCTTTTGACTGTCCTCGATCACAGCTTTTGTGTTAAGTCAATGCAAAAGCAATAGGGAACAAGATGCTAATTTCCGAGTATGAAAATGGCCATAACTTTTTTTAATACTGAAGATATGAAAGTTAATTAGGTGTCAAATTAAACTTCTTTTTATGTTTTATCTGACGGGATAAATTGCTGACTTGATTGTTAAAATCTCAAAATGTTGTAGCATTGCTATAACATGTGTCTGGATATTCAAAAAACCCAGACAAGGCTCAACATTTAACCCAATCGACATCTAGCAAAGTAAAGCTTTGCAACAATATTTACTATGTGCATGTCTGGTTTGCATTCACCCAATCTGTTTCATGCAATTTACACCTAATTGTCAGAATCTGCAGATGTTCCATTCTCTCCCTGCAGCTCTTATCGAGGCTCTAGATGAACTGGCACCATTCTGCAGCTTGTCCCATTTCTGCAGAAGGCACATTTAAAATGACCAAATGGACTAACAGCCCAGAAGCTTTTACTCAATTTTAGTGTCCTGGCATCTCCAATTTGGCCAGAATTAACACCTGTATCTCAACTCCAATCCCGTTTCGGTTTTATTATTGGCATATCATAATCAGTAGCATCATCATGCTCTTCAGATTGTAACCAATAACAGCTCTGTACACATTGTTTTTCCTCAACTTTTCAATTTGGGCATTGCAAACAACAAGTTTTTACTCTTCAAACCACACATGATATGCCTTTCTGCCCACTACTTTCCCATTAAGAATGTCCTGCAGATTCAATTTCTTAAGAAAAGGATTTTTTTTTAAATAGCCTAAATATCCAAATAACAAACTAATCCCATTCACACAAGAATTCACAATATAACATGATTTATAATCTCACTGTCATGAATTCATATGCCAGATGGAAGGAATTTGATGTTTAATTCCCATAAATTAATCCAGAAACATCCACTCAATATAATCAAAATTTTAATTTTTTTGCATAATACATGGGACTAAAACTGATATTTAGTATAAAAATATTGACTATGGATAGACAATAACACAAAACATAGACATAGAAACATGCACCGCCATTCAATGTGTTCATGGCTGATCATCCAACTCAGTATCCCGTACCTGCCTTCTCTCCATACCCCCTGATCCCTTTAGCCACAAGGGCCACATCTAACTCCCTCTTAAATATAGCCAATGAACTGGCCTCAACTACCTTCTGTGGCAGAGAATTCTAGAGACTCACCACTCTCTGTGTGAAAACTGTTTTCCTCATCTCGGTCCTAAAGGAATTCCCCCTTATCCTTGGACTGTGACGCCTTGTTCTGGACTTCCCCAACATCGGGAACAATCTTCCCTCATCTACCCTGTCCAACCCCTAAAGAATGTTGTAAGTTTCTATAACATCC
Organism: Raja brachyura; assembly: GCA_963514005.1. The sequence goes on from OY740784.1 coordinate 4,758,570, forward strand.
AGCATCCACCTTCAAATTGCATCGCAACTGGCTTCGACTAAAAAGTTACCGATTTTTAAAACGGCAACCTATTTTTAGTCGCGGCCAGTTTTGAATTTTTTTAATAATCGTCGGAACATAGAAGAAGCCGAATCCACTTTCGACCATTAGGGAGACTGACAAAAAACCTACGGGAACCTCTGGAAACCTCAGGGAACCACACGGAAACCTTGGGTGGGGTGCAAAGTCTCCAGAGGTTTCCGTTCAGGTTTCCTCAGTGGGACAGGGGCATAACTCCATTTTGTGTCTACCTCCGATTTAATCCAGCATCAGCAGTTCTTTCCCACATATTCAGTACACAGTGACATGCATGATGTTTGTGATAATGTACAGCACGGCAACCCCAACATCAACAAAGAGGACATCAAAGAACTAGCCTTTTGTTGAACCTGGTTCTCCTTTTATCTCAAGATAAATGCCTGCTCTTTCCCTGAACTCTGTTGCATTAGTGGAATGCTAACATATGCATCCATCTCTGGCAGCGACTGTGCACCACAACTTGTAGAGATCAGCAACTTTAAAGGCCATACAAAGGACCAAACCTAGTCACCTGTATCAAATCAGAATTAATTAACATTTAACTGGGAAAATCCTTTCTTTGAAGGTGAGATCGTCAGTGATGAGGTCTAGTATGACAATACTGCATCAAATTATTTTAGAGTTACACAGTCCCAACTTGTCCATGCTGGCCAAGATGCCCCATCTACAATATTCCTGCCTCTCCACATTTGACCCATATTCCTCTACCTTTCATATCCCTGTATGTACCTGTCCTAATGTCTTTTAAATGTTATTAGAGTAGCTGTCTCATCTATTGCCTCTGGCAGCTCATTTCTTATACACACCACCTTCAGTGTAGAAATGTTGCCCCACAGGGTATTATTACGTGTTTGCTCTCTCATCATAAACCTATGTCATCTTGTTCTTGATTCCCCTACTCTGGGTAAAAAGACTGTGCATTAACTATATAATTTCCTCCTCATGATTTTATCCACCGCTTCAAGATCGGCCCATTGCGCTCCAAGGAATAAAGTTCTAGCCTGCTCAACCTCTCCCTTTGGCACAGGCCCTCGAGTCCCGGCAACATCGTCGTGAATCTTCTCTGCACTCTATCCAGCTTAACTTGGTAGGGCAACTAAAACCATTCATAATTTCCCAATGCAAACTCACCAACATGTTGCACAACCGCAACGTGTCATCCGAACGTCTGTCCTCAATATCCTGACTGATGAAGGCCAATGCACCGAAGGTTTTCATGACCATGCTATCTGTGTGCCTACACTCATAGCGGGCAGCTCGGTGGCATAACGGTGGATCTGCTGCCTTACAGCGCCAGAGACCCGGGTTCGAACGTGACTACGGGTGCTTGTCTGTCCAGTGTTTGTAGGTTCTCCCCATGACCTGTTTGGGTTTTCTCTGGGATCTCCGATTTTCTCCTACACTCCAAAGATGTACAGGTTTGTAGGTCAATTAGCTTGGTATAATTGTAAAAAAGTGTCCCTGGTGTGTGTAGGGTAGTGTTAATATGCGGGGATCGCTGGTCGTTGCAGACTCAGTGGGCCGGATGGCCTGTTTCTGTGCTGTATCTCGAAACTAAACTAAACTAAACACTCCCAGATCCCTCTCCCTTGGGTCCTGTCATTCATTGTGATGGTCCGGCCCTGGTTTGACTTCCCAATGTGGATTTCAGGATAGTTTTGGGTGGCATCTGCCGTACAAATTCTATTGTCCTTACCGAAATACTGCCTGCACAATAAACGCCACGAATAAGGGTGCTCGCCTCTAATAGCAGTTGTGGAATGCAAAAAAGACACATAGCGTGGATGGAGATGAACTTTATGGCAGAGGTTAAATTACAAATCAAGAATCTGTACCATAATCCAAATAATGAATCATACTTAACAAAAGTATTCCTCGGCAGTGAATTAAGTTGCTATCTTGTCCTATCAAAAGGCTTCTCACTACTAAGAGACATTACAAACTTCATTCACAAAGTGTTTATGGATTCACAAAGTCATACAGCATGGAAACATGTCCTTTAGTCCATCAGGCCCACATTTTTCATCAACACCCAACCTATTCCCTGCACTCTCCTCAACTCAACTTAAGTTTTAACCTTCATTTTCACATTAGTCACAATTTATAGTGGTCTAGTTTATTCTAACGACCCGCATGTCTTAAGTATGTGTTGGGAAACTGAAGCATCCAGAGAAAACCTAAACAGTCACAGGGATACTGTGTAAATCCACATGGACAGCACCGGAAAACAAGATTGAAGCCAGTTCACTAGATCTGCGCACACAGGCTGGGTGATCGTTTCGCCGAACACCTCCGCTCGGTCCGCAATAACCAACCCGACCTCCCGGTGGCTCAGCACTTCAACTCCCCCTCCCATTCCGTATCCGACCTCTCGGTTCTGGGCCTCCTCCATGGCCAGAGTGAGCAACACCGCAAGTTGGAGGAACAGCACCTCATATTCCGCTTCGGGAGTCTGCATCCTCTGAGCTTAAACATTGAATTTTCTCAATTCTGTTAACCCAGACTGCCCCCTCCCCCTCCCCACATCTCCCTCAGCCCTCGGGCCCTGACATTTCTTCTCCATCTCCCCCCACCCCCACCCAAGTCGCACTAGCTTCTCATTTTCACACTACAAACAGCTTACAATGGCCTGTTTCCTTTATCATCGATACTTTTTTGCATATCTTTCATTCATTGGTCTTTATCTCTCCACATCACCGTCTATATCTCTCGTTTCCCTGATCCCTGACCAGTCTGAAGAAGCGTCTCGACCCGAAACGTCGCCTATCTCCTTCGCTCCTTAGATGCTGCTGCACCTGCTGAGTTTCTCCAGCCTTTTGTGTAACCCTCGATTCTCCAGCATCTGCAGTTCCTTCTTTAACACCTAATCTTTCTGTGTAGTCTACTGGGTACCTGTATTTCTAACATGCATTTATTACTCATGTTTGACTATCTACACACCAAATCTGCTTTTGATTCACCAGCGCAAATCATCATCTCATGTTTTATAATGCAGTATTGGTTCTTAATCCTTGTACAGATTACGGATCTTCAACAATTTCACTTGTCATTACATTCTGATTATAAAAGCATTATTCTTCTAAATAGCCCCAGAAGGAAACAAAAAGGATTTACTTCTCTGAAGATATTGTGTGCTCCGTACTTGCGGATTGGACCTGTGGCTCCTGCATTACCATATAATCAACAATCATGCCATCACAACTAAGGATCAGCTAAAATTCATTTTACATCATTCATTTACTTGTATTATTTGTGTTAAATTATACACAAGCTTATTGCTTGTCAGGATTAAGCATAATCAACCTACAGTAATTCATGCAACACAAATATGCCAAGGACTTTTTTTTTAGTTACATGAGATATATTGATGCATCAAACTAAACTTCTCATTGGAATAAATGCATGATAACACAGTTGTTACATTGGGGATGACAGGAATTCTGTGCTCTGTTTCATCAACATCTGAAATTATGTGGCCCACCCATTTACTATTTTCCCCTCTCCCATTAGGCTGTAGCTACAGAAGCTTGATAGTACTTAAGGGCCTGGCCCACCAGCATGCAACTCCATGCGATGAGCGCGACCTAAGTGGTCGCTTGAGCCGTCCGGAATTGTGCGGAGTTCGTCCCGACATCGCGCGGGGCTCCAAAAAACTGACCATGTTCAAAAATTCCGCGCGGCAACGGCTTGTCGGCTCGCAGTCGCCTCGATGCATGACACATCGTCTCGACATCGTGCCTCCGTGAACCTATCTGGAGGTGCCTCCGTGACCCTCTATGTGTGTGGCTCCGTGGCCCTCTGTGTGTGTGTCTCTGTGTCCCTCTCTGTGTGCCCCTCTCTGTCCTGGCGAACTTACCTTAAGACTTCGCTCCAAGTTCGCCTCACTTTGCGCCGCGTTACGCCACTCACCCGACCTCCGCGTGGCCCTCGCTGCCGGTTTGGTCACGCTTGCCGCATGCAGGCGCATGCTGGTGGGAACGGCCCTGTACAGGGGATCACCCGACCTCCGCGCGGCCCCCGCTTCTAGTTTGATCGCGCTCATCGCATGGAGTCGGATGCTGGTAGGACAAGCCCTTTACCATCAGATTTATAGACAATAGACAATAGGTGCTGGAGCAGGCCAGTCGGCCCTTCGATGTGGAGAGATGTATTGGATCCTGATTCTTGCAGCCTGCAGGTTACACTGAACCCTCACACTTTTCCCACAACTGCATTTACCTTGAGTAGCTCCATGGAAGCAGACAACCAGGATACCAAGAAGCGTTGAGCTGAAAGACATCATTGATGAATTGCCACTTTTACAGCAGTTGATGGTTTCAAATAGATAAAAAGAAAAACTGTACTTTAAAACAAAATGCATTTTTAATCACCTTAAGACAACCAAATATTAAATAACATGTTGGAGTAAAGTATGACAATGAATAAATGAAAAGAGAACATTTAAATGTCTTATTGAAACCTACCGAATAGTGAAAGGCTTGGATAGAGTGGATGTGGAGAGGATGTTTCCACTAGTGGGAGAATCTGGGACTAGAGGGCACAGCCTCAGAATTAAAGGACGTTCTTTTAGGAAGGAGATGAGGAGGAATTTCCTTAGTCAGACAGTGGTGAATCTGTGGATTTTTTTGCCATAGAAGGCTGTGGAGGCCATCGGTGGATATTTTTAAGGCAGAGAGAGAAAGATTGGTGATTAGTATGGGAGAAATCAGGAGAATGGGGTTAGGAGGAGAGATAGATCACCCATGATTGAATGGTGGAGCGGACTTGATGGACTGAATGGCTTAATTCTGCTCCTATGTCTTATGACCTAATGACCTTATGCATATATCTTTTAATTAAACCCAGTGATCCATTTCAAATGATTGCGGCAAATGTATTACACCACATAATACTTAGGGACCAGGTGATCAGGTCCCTCAAATCAGGGCACTTGCATTTTGTCATTGGAATGGGAACAGCATTCAGGACCATAGGAAATTGCAGTGAATTGTGGACGCAGCCCAGGCTATCGCACAAATCTCCCTTCAATTAATTCCATTTATACCTCACGCTGCCTCCGCACGGCCAGCAGCATAATCAAGGACAAGTCGCACCAAGGCCACTCCCTCTTCTCCCCTCTACCAAGAAGCAAAAGTTATAGAAGTGTGAAAACACGCACCTCCAGATTCAGAGGCAATTTCTGCCCAACTGAATCATCCTGCCACAACCGGAGAGCAGTGCTGAACTACTCTCCACTACTGTGATATTCCTCGGACTATCCTTGACCGGACTTTGCCGGCTTTACCTTGCACTAAATGTTATTCCCTTATCATGTATCTGTACACTGTAAATGGATTGAATGTAGTCACGTTTTGCCTTTCTGCTGGCTGGTTAGCACGTAATAAAAAGCTTATCAATATAACCTGGTACATGTGACAATAAACAAAACTAAACTAAACTAAACTAGATTGTTGGTACACAAAAGGCTGGAGCAACTCAGCGGGTGCAGCAGCATCTAAGGTGCGAAGGAGATAGGCGACGTTTTGGGTCGCGACCCTTCTTCAGACCCTTCTTCAGACTTTATCTCCTTCGTTCCTTAGATGCTGCTGCACCAGCTGAGTTTCTCCAGCCTTTTGTGTGCCCTCGATTCTCCAGCATCTGCAGTTCCTTCTTTAAACTAGATTGTTACCTGAACTTACAGTCTGTTTGCTGGAATCAGTTTCAGTTTCAGTGCAAGTTAAGGTAAGTTTAGTTTATTGTCATGTGAACCACGGTACAGTGAAAAGCTTTTGTTGGGTGATAACCAGTCAACAGAAAGACAATACATACTTAAGGGCCTGTCCTACCAGCATCTGACTCCATGCGATGAGCACGATCAAACTAGAAGCGGGGGCCGCGCGGAGGTCGGGTGATCCCCTGTACAGGGCCGTTTCCACCAGCATGCGCCTGCATGCGGCAAGCGCGACCAAATCAGCAGCAGGGGTCGCGCGGAGGTCGGGTGAGTGGCGCAACGCGGCGCAAAGTGAGGTGAACTTGGAGCGAAGTCTAAGGTAAGTTCGCCAGGACAGAGAGGGGCACACAGAGAGGGGCACAGAGGCACACACACACAGAGGGCCACGGAGCCACACACATAGAGGGTCACGGAGGCACCTACAGAGAGGGTCACAGAGGCACGATGTCGAGGCGGTGTGTAATGCGTCGAGGTGACTGCGAGCCAACAAGCCGTTGCCGCGCGGAATTTTTTAACATAGTCAGTTTTTCGGAGCCTCGCGCGATGTCGGGACGAACTCCGCACAATTCCGCATGGCTTCGGCGATCGAAGTGGGACCGGCCCCGCGACGCCGGACGGCTCAAGCGACCACGTTAGGTCACGCTAATCGCATAGAGTTGCATGCTGGTAAGACAGGCCCTTTACAATCGAGCCATCCACAGTGTACAGATACAGGATCAAGGGAATCTGTTGGAGTAGAGGTTTAAATGAATGGACTGATTGTAATGAATGCTTGTTGACCCTCTAGTGGGACTAGCACGTAAAGAGAAAGTTGTTGTTGATGTTTCCCCGTGAAACTGCTGGCCGCGAGTAAATAGATTTTAGTCCACTGAATCAGCAGCCTGTGACATACCAATCTCATTTACCCTTCAAGTTACTGCAAATAAATCACACTAGCCTTATAATCAATAGTACCCATTGAGTTACTCCAGCATTTTGTGAGTACCCATTTAACTTCAGACTTATAAATTTGATTCCAGGTTGCCTACTTTGGTACACTTGAGCATTCAAGCTTGGCATTGTTGTTCTGGTCTCTAGTCTCATGCAGGAAGTTCACAGTCTATATTTAGCTTTAAACACTGGCCAACCTGAAGACACAATTAGCAGCCCACAGGCAGAGTGTTAAATGGTCTGAAAAATGTGGAATTACCATGTTGGGTTCTGCCTGTGAAATTCTTTGCATTGCCTTGAAATGAAACTGTTAACACACCTATTTAGTGCTTTTAGTGCTACCACCAGAGATGAATTTGTAGGTAATGCAACATACTGGACAACATACTACACAACAGTCGCATGGCTTAAGTGGTAACACTCTTGGGGCGTGCCCCCATTAAGCGAGTGTATATTTCGAGTCTTTACGTGGCTCGTCCACGGCGAAACTCCCACCAGCGACCACCACAGGTCCAAGGATTGGGCCCGGCGACTGGGCAGGCTCGATCTTGTAGCTGACTCGATCGTGAGGAGTCAGTATGAATCGGACAATTTGGAAATTTATCGCTCACCAAGCATGGGAGACCACCACCGCAAGGGTGACGGAACTGAGCGGACCATTCGAGAGGCTAGTGTATTTGTCAAGGTAGCCGTCTTTGTTACATCATCTGATGTGTCATTGTTATCTCCACTTGCTGTTCCCCGGTTCTAGAACTGGGTACCAACAAGGCACGGGGTGCATGTGGTACACAAACCAGCAAGGCTCTAACTTAAGGATGTTAATCATCTCAGTTTAGTCTTACATGTCTCCACTTGCAGTTTCCCTGGGTTCTATTGGCTCTGGCTAGCCGACCCAGGACAGTCAAGGCAAATTAAGGGTGGTAAGGGTCTCTCCTCCTCTTCCTGGTGTTACGCGGAATGAGGATGATAGCTCAGCTCACGCAGACATGATCTGGCTCAATTGTAGCATTCGATACATTTAGCGCAGAGCACCGCTACAGGGTGATATATGCGGGGACGTTTTTTGTCTGGGACAAGTCCCATCCGGTTAGGCGAATACATCAAGCCAAAATGTTGTTTTGCGCGTATCCCTAGTCTGCTAGGGTTCTGATCTCCGCAGATCAGTGTCCGTCCCGTGTTACTTTCTAAAGTCGTTTTGGCCGACGCTTTGATGTTTAGCGTCGTTTCCAGCGGGACCTCGTGGAGGCACGACTCACTGAGGACGGCGAGAACGCATTGAAGACGTCCTCAGCTACGGTAACTGGCCTGAGACTCCCTGATGTTAAGAGAGTCATAGTTACTCCATAGTTACTCCCGTCTTACCTGTATCCTACCTACTGATATCTAACCCACTGTGAGAGTTTTTCCTTCCTTATCCAGCTACAGTATACCTGTCTAGAAGATCATGGGGGAAATAGATAGGATAGATGCACAGGGTCGTTTACCCAGAGTAGGGGAATCAAGAACCAGAGGACAGAGGTTTAAGGTGAGAGGGAAAGGATTTAATACGAATCTGAGGGGTAAATTTAATATGAATCTGAAGGGTGGTGAGTGTATGAAATGAACTGCCAGTGGAAGTAGTTGAGGCAGAAACTATAGCACCATTTGGTCAGGTACATGGACAGGAGAGGTTTAGAGGGATATGGGCCAAACACAGGCAGATTGGACTAGGGTGGATGTGGCACCATGGTCAGCATGGGAGGCTGGGCTGAAAGGCCTGTTTCCATGCCGTACGACTCTATGACAATGAGATGCTAAAGGGCCTGCCCCACTTGGCGATTTTTTTCGGCACCTGCCGGCGTCAATGACTGACGTATCAGGGTCGCCGAAAGATTTTGAACATTTCAAAATCCAGCGGCAACAAAAAAATGGTGCTACACTTGAGGAAACACTGTACATCAATACGTCATCACGTTCTGTCACACCGCGTCACACCGCAACTTTTTCAGTGGCCCGATACGTCAGTCAATGATGCCGGCAGTCGCCAAAAAAAATCGCCAACTGGGACAAGCCATTAAGACTGTTAACTAATTGCAAATCATACTTCAAGCAGCATGACTACGGGTGCTGTCTGTGCGGAGTTTGTACATTCTCCCCGTGATCGCGTGAGTTTTCTTTGGGTGCTCCAGTTTCCTCTCCAAAGAGGTAAACATTTGTAGGTTCATTAGTTACTGTGAATTGCCCTTAAAGGTCCAACCAGCATCCGACTCCATGCGATGAGCGCGATCAAACTAGAAGCGGGGGCCGCGTGGAGGTCGGGTGATCCCCTGTACAGGGCCGTTCCCACCAGCATGCGCCTGCATGCGGCAAACGCAACCGAACCGGCAGCAAGGGCCGCGCGGAGGTCGGGTGAGTGGCGCAACGCGGTGCAAAGTGAGGCGAACTTGGGGCGAAGTGTAACGCGGGGTGTGTAATGCGTGGAGACGATTGCAAGCCGACAAGCCGTTGCGGAATGTTTGAACATAGTCAGTTTTTCGGAGCCCCGCGCGATGTCGGGACGAACTCCGCACAATTCCGCACGGCTCCGGCGATCGAAGTGGGACTGGCCCCGCAACGCCGGACGGCTCAAGCGATCACGTTAGGTCACGCTCATCGCATAGAGTTGCATGGAGTTGCATGCTGGTGGGACAGGCCCTTAAGGCAGTAACTCTACCACAGCGCCACTGTGCTGCCCATTTTGAACTGACTGTAAGTGTAATCGCTGATAATAATCCAAGATGTTACTGATGATGCAATTTTGTTTCCAATTGTTTTTTCTTGTGTAAGGATAAAGCCGACTGCGGAAAGAGGGGAAATTATTTAACCGCCATGATGTTCTTCTGGAAATCCATGGGAATTAAGATTCATGTCATAATTTCCATAGGCATTTCCTTCAAGATCCATGAAATCCAGAATCATAACTCCCAGATGCTTTGAACATTTTTGCCTTACTTATCTGACTTTAAATGTTACTTTTAGCAATTGTGACATTATCAAATTCAGTCTCCACTGCTACAAGGGCTGCTTGCGTTCCAACATCCAGCACTTCAGTAAAACAACCAAGGCAATGCCTTTACCAAATATATATTTTTTTGTCGTCAGCTTTAAATTAAATGCTCTTCATTTTAGGATGTATTTAAAGTACTTTAAGATTGAGCTATATGTCAAGAATCCACGACGATCATCAGATGTCCAGGGATCGCTGGTCGGCGCAGACCCGGTGGGCCGAAGGGCCTGTTTCTGTGCTGTATCTCGAAACTAAACTAAACTAATGTGACAGGGAACAGTTCTGTTTGTTCCCCAGCTCTGCACTGCCCACTTCTATCTCCATCCCAAAATCCACAAACAGGACAACCCTGGCAGATCCATTGTTTCTGCCTGCTCCTGCCCCACTCCTATCTTGATTCCATCCCGTTCTACCTCTGAGACACCTCACACCTGCATTAACACTTCAATAATTTGACACCCTTTGCCTTATCTTTATAATATGTCAGAAGAAGAGTCCCAACTCGAACGTTCACCTACCATTATCTCCAGAGATGCTGCTGACCCATCACATTGTGCATTTTTTGAAAATTGGCATCTGCACTTCCTTTCTACATTTCTGTTTGGTGGCATGTTTCAGGGATGCTGTTGATATTACAATAGACACAAGGAACTGCAGCTGGAGTCATAGAGTCATAGAAACAGCAAATTGGCCCAATAGCAATAGCATGTGCAAATTAGCCCAATGTGCCCATAGCGACTAAATCCCACCTTCCAGAATTTGGCCCAAATCCTATCGATATACCCATCCAAATGACCTTTAGAGTATAGTATCTCCTTCATCTATCTCCTCTGGCAGCTTGTTCCATATACCCACCAAAATTTGGATAAAGGAATTGTCCATCAGGTTCCTATTAAATCTTTACCTTCTCACCTTAAATTCCTCCCCTGCTGGTTTTTGATTCCCCAAGTCCATTTAAAAGATCTGTACATTTACCCAATCTATTCCCCTCGTGACCTTATACAGCTCTATAAGATCACACCTCATCCTCCTGTGCTCCAAGGAATAAAGTCCTAGCCTACCCAAACTCTCCCTTAAAGCTCAGGCTCTGAAGTCCTGGCAGCATTCTCATAAATTTACTCTCCATTCTTTCCAGCTTAGGGTTAGGGACTGAACACAATATTCCAAATCTGCCCTCGTCTCTGTCTTGTACAACTGTTGCATAACAAACCAACTACTCAATACTCTGACTGACAAAGTGCCAGTGACTTATTGACCACCCTATCTTTCTGTGATGCCGCTTTCAGAGAATTATGCACCTGCACTCCTAATTCCCTCTGCTCTGCAACACTCCCCAGAGCCCAGCCATTCACTGTGAAAGTTGTGCCCCAGTTTGACATCTCAAAATGCAACACTTAACATGGAAGATGTTGCGAACTTGAGCAGAAACATAAAGTGCCTGAGTAACAACAGGTTTGGCAGCATCTTTGGATCGGTGGCATTTCAGGTTGAACCCCTTCTTCAGATGGATTGTGGAGTGTGGAGAAACAGGGAAGAGAGGCGGGAGCAGGGCAAAGTAAGGTGAGTGATAGGTGGATACAGACAAAGGGTATAATTAGCAAATGGGGAGACAAAGGCCAGAGATGAAAAGGAAACAAAAGGGTGTGAGATAAGGAGGTAAGTGGCTTGAATTGTGGCCAAAGGAAGGGTAGTAGGTGGAAGGAGAAAGGGATAGTGGGAGAAATGAACACACACCCAGTTGGGACACTGGAAAGAGAGTGAGCAGAAAGGATGGGGTTCTGTCATGAAATATAAGCAGGTTTGACGATTTGGGAAGAACATTTTAAATTACAAACAATTATCTTTATTAGAATAAAATACAAGAAAATTATTAAGTTATGTAATAAATCTCATGCTCCTCTGCACATCGGAGGCTCCTGTCTGTGGTGACTGGTCTGGAGAATTCAAGAGTCCTGACAACTCCACACACCAGAGTCCAGGATGCATTCTCTCTGTCTCTGTTTCTCTCTCTCCCTCCCCAAAGTTAAGGTTCTTCCCTCTCCACGCAGGTGAAGTTCCAAACAGCACAATTTAAGCATGTGTTATATATTCAATAAGCCTGTGCTTCTACCCTGATCTAAGAACTAGTCATCCTCATTAGAAAGAGTACAGAGGAGATTTACTAGAATGTTGCCTGGGTTCCAGCAACTATGTTACAGAGAAAGGTTGAACAAGTTGGGTCTTTACTCTTTGCACATGCGCAGAAGGTTAAAGGGGGACTTAATTGAGATCTTTAAAATGATGAAAGGGATAGACAGAGTTGACGTGGATAAGCTTTTCCCATTGAGGGTAGGGAAGATTCAAACAAGAGGGCATGATATGAGAATTAAGGGACAGAAGTTTAGGGGTAACATGAGGGGGAACTTCTTTACTCAGAGAGTGGTGGCTGTGTGGAATGATCTTCCAGCAGAAGTGGTGGAGGCAGGATCAATTGTAACATTTAAAAGTTAAGTGGATAGGTATATGGACGGGAAGGGAATGGAGGGGTATGGTCTGAGTGCAGGTAGATGGGACTAGGGGAAAATAAATGGTCGGCACGGACTGGAAGGGCCGAGAAGGCCTGTTTCCGTGCTGTAATTGTTATATGGTTATATGGTTATCTGGTTTGTCAAAAACAACATTTGTTGTATCAGACATTGAGCTAGTTTCAGTTGTCCCTGAGAAGACAAAAGGATTATCTTAGTGACCCTGTAGGTGGCCTGAAGATTTATTGGTTCTGCTAAGTTAGCCAAAGCCAAATTTTTCCCCGAAACATCTCATTGTTTTCCTAAGTAAGTCTGCATGCTTGATTATGGTGCTGTGAATGTAGCTGAAGAACATGCATATGGCTGTTAGCTGACAACTCTATTTTAGCTGATTTAGTCTGATTAATGCTTGGATTACAGGGTGGATTTTGGTTAATTACCTAAAGTTGGAGGTCAATGTTCATACTGTTGAATTGTAAGCAACAGTCCTGTCGGTATTATCCCCCCTTTTCTGCTATTATCAGACTTCAGCTGTTTCTTTCTCTTAAAATCTTTTTATTGGGTTTTTTTTTCAAATAAAACAAAAATAAAACAGAGCAAAAAAAGTAGTGATAAACATAACAATGATATTGATACATAGGGATCAGGATTACATTAATAACAGGTATAACCTGATATTAGACCAATGTCAAAATACACATTGAGTATCGACCTCCCGGTCTCTATGTAAATATAGTTAAATCTTGAAAAGAAAACTTATAAATGTAGGAATAAAACACAAAAATAAAAAGACAAAAAGAAAAGGAAAAAAGCAAAAAGCAAAACCCCGCTAAACTAAAAAAAAATTAAAAAAATTAATAATAATGAATTAAGACTAAAAATAAAATAAATAAATAAAAACTAAAAGCAAAACAATATCTGAACTAAAGGTTTCGACAATTTCAGTCTGTATGACGTCGTCCGTTTCACCATATAGAGGTAAAATAGTTTTTATAACGGTTCAGCTGTTTCTGGTAGGTTGGTTGATAGATCCTGTGCGTTCTGACTGAGACTGAGGTGAGAAAAAACACTTTCACCGAGAAAGTTGTGAATTTGTGGAATTCCCTGCCACAAAGGGCAGTGAAGGTCAAATCACTGGATGGATTTAAGAGAGAGTTAGATAGCACTCTTGGGGCTAGTAGAATCAAGGGATATGGGGAGAAGGCAGGCACGAGTTATTGATTGGGGACGATCAGCCATGATCACAATGAATGGTGTTGCTGGCTAGAAGGGCCAAATGGCCTCCTCCTGCACCTATTTTCTATGTTTCTATGTTTCTATTCTGTGAAGTTCCCTTTCCTCTATGATCTTGGTCTATCCTGTGCCCTGCTTATTTTTTGTAATATAACGTCTGAGCCCTCATGGAGATTTAATTCAATGGAAATAAGTATCAAGAAAGATTCAAATTGGTGGTGCAATGTGTAGGTATGTTACAAAACTTACCTTGAGCAGCGCTGCAGTTCTGCCGCTCCCCGTGTGCGCGACTTTGGCGCCTTTCAGAGGGGGGCGGGCTTAAAGTGCCGTTTTTCTTCAGACTGGGCAAGTCGATCCATGTCGGGCAATTTCGTTGCGGAAGAAAAATCGCTCCGACATTTCATTAATGAAGCTATTTTTAAATTACGCTAGATTATTTATTATCTAGAGTAATTTAAAAATCACCTTCAAAAGCCGTGAGCACCGATAACGGGAAGGATTTTGCGTAGGGGAGATAAAAAGGTAAATAGTTTATTTTTATATTAAAAGTTCGTTTTTATGGAGGCTTTAATAATATTTTCATGTTGCGAAATGGGGTCCAAAAAAAATGTATGAACCGGCTGTATTTTTCATACCGACTTCACTGCAACCGCAACGTTCCAATCCACCGCATTCCACTAAAACCCACTCGCTAGTTGATTTAAATGGCCATTAATTTACAGGCATTAAACACTAAATTCCTTCCAGTTGGCCCAGAAATTCATGAAAATGATATTTAAAAATTATGTTATATTGTGGATTATTGTGTGAATGTTATTTGGACACTTAGGCAATTTAAAAAAAGTTTATCTTTTCTTAAGAAATGGATAGATGTTTAGATCTACTCATTGAATTTTGTAATTAGCTACAATTAGATAACTAACTAATTATGTGCTTTAATTTCAGGTCATCCAAGTAAGATTGTTTCATATTTGTTTCAGAATGCTTCAATCTATAATAACTGAAAATTTCATTCTCTTAATTTTTAACAAAGTTATGGGCTTTTAACGATTCTAGATCACAGCTTTTGAGTTGAGTTGAGTTGAGTTGGGATGTCAGGACTTTCATATGAGGAAAGATTGGATAGACTCGGCTTGTATTCGCTGGAATTTAGAAGATTGAGGGGGGATCTTATAGAAACGTACAAAATTCTTAAGGGGTTGGACAAGCTAGATGCTGGAAGATTGTTCCCGATGTTGGGGGAGTCCACAACAAGGGGTCACAGTCTAAGGATAAGGGGGAATTCCTTTAGGACCGAGATGAGGACAACATTTTTCACACAGAGAGTGGTGAGTCTCTGGAATTCTCTGCCACAGAAGGTAGTTGAGGCCAGTTCATTGGCTATATTTAAGAGGGCGTTAGATGTGGCACTTGTGGCTAAAGGGATCAGGGGATATGGAGAGAAGGCAGGTACGGGATACTGAGTTGGATGATCAGCCATGATCACTTTGAATGGCGGTGCAGGCTCGAAGGGCCGAATGGCCTACTCCTGCACCTATTTTTCTATGTTCTATGTTTCTAAGTCAATTGAAAGGCAATGGGGAACAAGATGCTAATTTCCGAGTATGAAAATGGTCATAACTTTCTTAATATTGAAGATATGAAAGTGAATTAGGTGTCAAATTAAACTTCTTTTTATGCTTTATCTGATGGGATAAATTGCAGACTTGTTTTTTAAAATCTCAAAATGTTGTAACATTGCTACAATGTGCCATAAACTTTACATAATGGAACAAAGCCACAACTACACACCTCCTCCTTGCCCTATGACTTCACCACATTGCCAAACAATGTTTGTAAAAATATCTCTGACAATGTCAGTACAGTAACACATGTTTATTAGGACAAGATTTAAGATGTGTAACTAAGGTTGTTATTTTATATTTAGATGTGTGTGGGTTGATATAAAGTAGTTTGCTAAATAAAGTTGATAAAAGCAATTGAAGGCTTTGTGGCCACGTTTGCAGATGATGTGAAGATAGGTGGAGGGGCAGGTTGTGTAGAGAAAGCCGAGACTCTGCCGAAGAACTTGGACAGGTTGGGAGAGTGGGCAGAGAAGTGGCAGATGGAATATAGTGCGTCAAAGTGTGGAGTCATACATTGTGATAGTACGATAAAGGCATAGACTATTTTCTAAATGGGGAGAGAATTCAGAAATTGGACATGCAAAGGGACTTGGGAGTGCTGGTGCAGGATTCCCAAAAAGGAATGCAAAAAGGAATGCAAATGCAATGTCAGTATTTATTTCAAGAGGGCTAGAGTACTAAAACAGGGATGCAATGCTGAGGCTTTATAATGCACTGGTCAGAACACAGTTGGAATATTGTGAGCAGTTTTGGGCCCCATATCTGAGGAAGGATGTGTTGGTATAATCCAAAGGAGGATTACGAGAATTATCCCAGGAATGATTGGGGTAACATATGGGCCAGTACTCGCTGGATAAGGAGGGACCTCATTGAAACTTACAGAATAATGAAAGGCCTGGATAGAGTGAATGTAGAGCGGATGTTTCCACTCATGGGAGCATCTGGGATCAGAGGTCCTATCTGGCCGTATCTTTAGAAATGAGATAAGGAATCTCTCTAGTCAGAGGGTGGTGAATTTGTGGAATTCATTGCCATGGAAGGCTGTAGAGGTCATGTCAATGGATATTTTTAAGGTGGAGATACCACCAGGGGCGCCACACGATTGGCAGCCCAGCCCACAGTCTGTCTGTTTTTTTTGTCATTTTTTTATTTTCAGTGTGTGTTGAAAGTTTGTGTAAATGTTCTCCGGTTTGTTTTATGTGAGGTGGGGGGGGGGGGGGGGGGGGGGGGGGATGGAGGAGGGGGGATTTTTTTTTTTCAGTTTCCTACCTTGCCGGAGATGCGATTATTTTCCGGATCACATCTCCGGTCGCTCTGCAGCCTACCATCAATGGAACTGGAGGCCTCCTCGGATTGAGTTTGAACCCTACCGCGGGGTGTGGACTTAACATTGGAGACGATCCCTCGCCCCGATGCGGAGGGCCTGACCACCGGCTACGGGAGTCAAGATCATCCCGTCAACGGAAGGCTCCAGGCCCCCGACCACGCAGAACAATGAAGTGAAGAGATTTGAACTTTTTTTCGCCTTCCATCAAAGTGAGGAATGTGGAGGAGTCCATGTGGTGGATGTTTATGTTAAAATGTGTTTTGTGTGTTCCGTTGCTTTTTATTTGTATGACTGACTTGGCAAATGGGAAACATACTTGGCCAATAACGTATTATTACGTTTGAGAAGGATCCGCAGATGCTGGAAAATAGAAGGTAGCGAAAATGCTGGAGAAACTCAGCGGGTGAGGCAGCATCTATGGAGCGAAGGAAATAGGCAACGTTTCGGGCCCAAACCCTTCTTCAGACTGGGGTGGGAAGACGAAAGGAAGAGGAGGAGCCAGTGGGCTGAGGGAGAGCTGAGAAGGGGAGGAGAAAGTAAGGACTACCTGAAATTGGAGAAGTCAATGTTCATACCGCTGGGGTGCAAATTGCCCAAACGAAATATGAGGTGCTGCTCCTCCAATTTACGGTGGTCCTAACTCTGGCCATGGAGGAGGCCGAGGACAGAAAGGTCGAATTTGGAATGGGAGGGGTAGTTGAAGCGCTGAGCCACCAGGAGATCAGGTTGGTTATTGCAAACTGAGCGGAGGTGTTGGGCGAAGCGATCGCCAAGCCTACGCTTGGTCTCACCGATGTAGAGCAGCTGACATCTGGAGCAGTAGATGCAATAGATGAGGTTGGACTTCCTCTTCCTTTCTTCTTCCCGCCACGCCACCCTCCCAATCCCCCCCACACTCACATCAGTCTGAAGAAGGGTTTTGACCTGAAACGTTGCCTGTTTCCTTCGCTCGACAGATGCTGCTCACCCACTGAGTTTCTCCAGCACGTTTGTCCACCAAAGTATTATTATGATTGTGATTGTGATAACCATATAACCATATAACAATTACAGCACGGAAACAGGCCATCTCGGCCCTTCCAGTCCGTGCCGACCATTCATTTTTCCCTAGTCCCATTTACCTGCACTCAGACCATACCCCTCCATTCCCTTCCCGTCCATATATCTATCCACTTTACTTTTAAATGTTAAAATCGATCCTGCCTCCACCACTTCTGCAGGAAGATCATTCCACACAGCCACCACTCTCTGAGTAAAGAAGTTCCCCCTCATGTTACCCCTAAACTTCTGTCCCTTAATTCTCATGTCATGTCATGTGATTGTGACAGGTTATTGATAAGTAAGGTGTCAGGGGTTATGGGGAGATGGCAGGAGAATGGGGTTGAGCAGGAACGATAGATCAGCTGGGATTGAATGATGGAGTAGACTTGGTAGGCCGAATGACCTAATTCTGCTCCTAGAATTTATGAACGTATGAACAATCATATTACTCCCTTGAAGAGACCAATTGGGTGATAATTCCGCCACACTCATTGCTGGAGCACTTTCTTTGGTGTTGGCCTCCATTTTAATATGAATCTTGTTAATCTAAACCCTGAGCTGTTCTTCTTTCTCCCTCCTTATCATCAGGCGTATTTTACTGAATTATGGCTTGATATCATTCGTAAGGACTTAATAATTGTTTCTATAGACTTTAGCAAGAAGTTGTCATGAATGATTCACAGTCCCTGAAGTGATTTAATCTCATCTGACTCATCAGATCAGAATGTTCTGTTTCTCTTTAACGTTCTATTGAAAAGTAATTTTTCTTAATCACTGCATTTGACATCTTCCTGGCCTCTCGACTTTCACTTTGCCTGATGTTAGGCACAAACACGTACCAATTTTCTGATTTAAACTTAGTTCACTGAAGAGAGCAGAACAGAGGGCAACAAGAGGACTTGAGGTAGATGTTGGAGGTAAGGGAAAAGAGAATCCTAAGAGATATTAAGAGCAATAGCGTAACCAGGTAAATAATAGGTCCCCTTACAGTTCAATGTGGTTGTCCATGTATGGAGCCATAGGCCAAGGTTAATGTGTGAAATGAACATTTTGCATCTGTATTATTTGTGGAGAGGAGATGGAATCTAAAGAATTAAATAAAATGAATTGTGATGTATTGGGACATATCCACATGACAATGCTGTTAAGTGGACATGTTCCAATATATCACATAATTGGTCTTAAGAGGAATATGTTCCAATATACCACATAATTGGTCTTAAGACTTAATATGTCTTAAGACCATCAGGACCTCCAAGGGGCTGATGGTCTTAAGACATATTAAGGTAGATACATCCCGAGGCTTTGAGCACGTGCCTCGTAGGACATTGTCAAAAGCTAAGAAGAAAATGGCAAGGCTCCTAACATAGATATTTGCATCAACTTTAGCCATAGAAAAGGTATCAGAAAGCTGAAGGAAGGTGAATGTTGTGCCTTTATTTTGGAAGGTTGCAAGCCAAGCCAGGGACCTACAGGCTGGAGAGCCTGACATCAACGGTGGGAAAGGAACTAGAGGAACAGCAGCTACCACCATTTAGAAAGTCAACAAATGATTAGGGTATATGTGCAGGAAGGAACTGCAGAACGACAAAAATGCTGGAGAAACTCAGCGGGTGAGGAAGCATCTATGGAACGAAGGAAATAGGCAATGTTTCGGGTCAAAACCCTTCTACAGACTGATGTGAGGGTGGGGGGCGGGAATATGAAAGGACTAGGTGGAGCCAGAGGGCTGAGGGAGAGCTGAGAAGGGCCATCTCTCCAGTTCATCTAGATCTTTCTGTAAGATTAAATGGCCTTAAATATTGTCCACTACACCACCAACTTTGGTGTCATCCACAAACCTTTTAACCATGCAAACAATATTGTACTCCATATCATTAACATAGATGAAAAACAACAGTCAATACCACACCGATCTCTGGGCACACCATTGGTCACGGGCTTCAAATCTGAATCACCATCCTCCAATACCTGTCTCCTTCCACCAAGCAATGGTGTATCCACTTGGCGATCTCATCCTGGATTCCATGAGATCTCACCTTACAAATCAGCGTACCCTACGGCTCATTATCAAAGACCTGGCTGCAGTCCATGTAGAAAAATACTACCACCCTGGTCTTGTCAACCTCCTTCATCACCTGTTCAACAAACTCAGTCAGATAGGTGAGACAAGATCTCCCATTCACAAGGCTAGGCTGGCTATCCCTAATCACCTTTTTTCCCATAACGTTCAGCCTGAAGAAGGGTCTTGACCCGAAAGGTCACCCATTCCTTCTCTCCAGAGATGCTGCCTGTCCCACTGAGTTACTCCAGCATTTTGTTTCTATCTTTGGTTTAAACCGACATCTGCAGTTCCTTGTTTAAGAAGGGACTGCAGATGCTGGAAAATCGAAGGTGGACAAAAATGCTGGAGAAACTCAGCAGGTGAGGCAGCATCTATGGAGCGAAGGAAATAGGCAACGTTTCGGGTTGAACCCCTTCTTCAGACTGATGTGAGGGTGGGGGGCGGGAAGAAGAAAGGAAAAGGTGGAGCTGAGGGAGAGCTGAGAAGGGGAGGAGAAAGTAAGGATTACCTGCAATTAGAGAAGTCAATGTTCATACCCTCGTGAGAGCCTGATCTATGGTAGAAGAGGGGAACCCCCGTTACCTGAAGAATGATGCCCTGGTGTGGAACACCTCATCCTGGGTGCAGATGCAGCGTAGACGGAGGAATTGGGAGTAGGGAATGGAGTCCTTACAGGAAGCAGGGTGGGAAGAAGTGTAGTCCAGAGAGCCATGGGAGTCAGTGGGTTTATAGTGGATGTTGGTCAGGAGTCTATCACCTGCGATGGAGATAGTGAGGTCAAGAAATAGTAAAGAAGTGTCGGCAATGGTCCAGGTGTATTTGAGTGCCCGATGGAAGTTAGTGGTGAAATGGTTGAAGTCAGTGAGTTGTGTGTGGGTACAGGAGGTAGCACCAATTCAGTTGTCGATGTAGTGGAGGTAGAGTTCGGGGTTAGGGGCACGGTACGTCTCGAACAAGGATTGTTCGACGTACCCTACAAAGAGACAGGCATAGCTGGGGCCCATGCGCGTACCCATAGCTACACCTTGTATTTGAAGGAATGGGAGGAATCAAGCAAAAAGTCCTTAACGGTAAGGACCAGCTCCGCTAGGTGGAGGAGAGTATCTGTAGACGGCCTAGCGGAGCTGGTCCTTACCCTTAATATATTTTCGTTTGACTCATCCCAAAGATCTTGATGAACTGGAGAGACGGGCCAAGGAATGGCAGATGAAATATAACTCAGACATGCACAAGGTGTTGCGTTTTGGTAAATTAAACCAGGACAAGACTTATGCTGTAAATAATAGGATTCTGAAGAGTACTGTGGAACGCAGGGACCTAGGAGTTTACTTTTCTAGACATAAAAACAACTTTTTTCCACGAGTAGTAGTTCTACTCAATAAACAAAAATCTGTAGCCTCTTTTTGTCTGGAATTTTATTTAATTCACATGTATAATCGTCAATGTTTTATTACTAATGTTTAATGCTTTATGTGTCATTCCTAACTGTCACTGTATGTCATGTTGTCACTTATGGGCAGAGCACCAAAGCAAATTCCTTGTATGTGATTATATTTGTTAAATAAACATTCATTCATTCATCCACTTGGCTATCTCAGCTTGGATTCCATGTGATCTCACCTTACAAATCAGGTATACAGTTCCCTGAAAGCAGCAACATGGGTGGACAGTGTGGTGAAGAAGTATTTGACTTGCTTGCATGTGTCAGGAAGGAAGGGAAACATCTAAAACGACTTGATGGGCAACTTGTTCTGCACAGAAGTTGATGGTATACGAGAATAGCTATCAGAGGAAATAGCAGTGGTTGGTATAATTAAAATGTTTAAGAGGTTTTACGTTTGGGCAGTTACCTGCATAGAAAAGATTTAGAGGCAGATTTAGAGATAGACACTGGAAAATGAGACCGGCTTGGAAAGACACCTTGGTCTTCATAGACAAGATGGGCCAAAGAGGCTGTGTGACTCTACGACTATCAACCGCCTTTTCAACCTTTCAGTTATATTTTCTGTTGACCCATTTCTCAATGATTTTGCTCCTATTGTCAGTTTTGAACCAACCATATTATTTATGGTTATCTTGCACTCAGCCGTTCAAGATGTTTGTTCCAATGTCCATCCTCATTAGTAGCTAATAGGTCTGCAGGCAAGACATTATCAATACTAATCAGGGAATGTTTTCTAATCATCCATAAATAGTCATCCATTACCATCGGAGCCTGCGATCCCTTGCCTGGGATCGACGTGCCATCCGCGGCCTGTGGGTTTCACCATCGAGGAGCTCGCAGTCTTTGACTATCCCCGACCCGGGGTCGATCGCCCGGCGTGGGGGAGCTGAGATTCCACCCGATGCAGGAGTTTGATTGCCCCAAAGTGGAGGGCCCGACCGCCGGCTACGAGAGCCAAGATCGTCCCGTCAACGAAAGGCTCGAGGCTACCGACGGCAGGGGAACAGAAAAGAGTAGAGATTTAACTTTTTTTTCGCCTTCCATCACAGTGAGGAACGTGGAGGAGTCACTGTGGTGGATGTTCATGTTAAAATGTATATTGTGTGTTCTGTTGCTTTTTATTGGTCTGACTGTGTGGCAACTCAAATTCCTCGTAATAAAATATGATTGGCTAATAAAGTATGATTATGATTATGAAAATATAGCAAAAATTGAGCCTTTGGCCACTTTTGGTTAATCTAAAGCAACATTATTTTTCATGCCACAGTGCCTAAAGGGCTTAACTTCTCAGATCTGTCTTAATTTTTGCTAGAACCAAAACAGCATTCACTAAAATATAATGATGAGGCATAGGTGTAGAGAGAATGCAGTCCTTGTTCAGAAATCACATTTTGAAGAACTTGCTGCTGAGAAGCTAAAATTGTGTTTCACAGTATTATGTGATAAATGTATGAATGCTGTGATTATTCACCGTGATAAAAAAAAAAGAATTGTGCACAGAATATAGCCTGCCAATGGCTGTGGCTTAAATGGAATTAATTTTATGAGAAATGATTCAAAGTGGCAAATCAAACAAAGGGGAATTGATCAAATTAACAGACAAGATTTGAATTTAATTTGCTGGAACAAAAGAAAATAGGAGCAGGAGTTGGCCACTAGGATACTTAAGTCTCACCCATGATTTACTCTGATTATGATCGATCTATGCTGGTCTCAACACCTCTTCTGCTCCAGTTTTCTGTTGACTCATTTACCTCTTAGGTCAGGGGTCGGCAACCTTGCTCTGCACAGGGGATCATTCCGACGGAACTGTGATCGAAAATTCTGACAATGTTGCACAAGACACACGTTGGAATTGTGCGAATGAAGGCGCTCGCCCGCATGCTTGTGTTGTGGCCGAATATCGAGACCGATATAGCTGACCACTACAAGGACCATGCGCTGAAACAGCAACGCAGCCGCCGGAAGAGACCTCCGCATGGCCCGTCCCCGACCAACCATGGCAGCGAATCCACATAGACTTTGACGGACCGTTCCGGGAGGACATGTGGCTGATCGGCATGGTCACCCATTCGAAATGGCCACATGTTATCCAAATGAATAAATATCCGATCACCGAAACAACCATTTCTGCGCTCGACGATTTGTTCGCCATTTGGGCATTGCCCTTACAATCGTAAGCGACAATGGACCCCAATTTGCCTCGCAAATGTTCAGTGACTGGTGCAAACATCACTCAGTCGTGCATCTGACATCAGTGTATTTTCATCTGCCCCCGAATGGTGAGGCAGAGCGGCTTGTCAAGCAGGCCATGAAATGTGCTGTAGAAATTGTAAATAAATCGAAACAATTGGCATTGCGCGATTTCTTACAGCAATATTGAACTGTTCCAAACTGCACTACCGGTCGAACTACAGTGGAGATGATGCTCGCACATCAAGTGCACTCTCCCCTATCAATTGTGAACCTGACCCATAACTCTTATACTGCCTGCACTTAGCCAACAAAGTCGAACAAGTCCAAGTTCGACATTGGCGACTACGTATATTACCGCAATTATACGGCCAAGCAAAGCAAATGGTGCGCTGGCAGGATCATGGCTCACATTGCACCCAAAATGTACACCGTCCAAGGACCAGACGGACAATGCCGATGGCATGATGACCAATTAAGAAGCCGCATCCTCCAGCAAAGACTGGGCAGAACCTGACCAGAACCAAGCAGTCGGACACCCCGGTGCGAAATCGTGTGGTCACAGGAGTGCCTGCCTTGCCCTTCCCCTGGCCGGACGAAGTTCCACCAGCCAAACTCCCCGCCGATCTGCCTGTGGTCCTTCGTCGATCGACACGTTGCAATCGTGGTATTCCCCCAAGGCGACTCATTCAAGAATAGAGACTTTCAAACTGGAAAGGAGGAGTGTGATGTTTTGTGGACCTTGTGGGGTGGGAAGACCCGTTGCTCCTCCCATGCAGCAGGTGGTGTTGTACAGGACAAAGGGAGATGTTTTGTTCATAGTTATCTCTGTCTGTACACAGTGTGAGTGTGCTGTCCAATCCTGTAGTTGCAGCAATTTTGTGTTTTCTTGCTGCCTGCACTGAGTTAACGTAATAAAGACTTCTGTTGTACCTTGAAGACTCTCAAGTTTTATACAGACATTGAACAAGGACATGAAAACAAGTGTACTAAATGTCTTCTTCAACACCCTGTCCACCTGAACTACAACTTCCTGGAAACCATGTATCTGTAGTCCTGGATCCAACTGTTCCACAATACTATTCAGGGCTCTATTGTTTACTGTGGAAGTCCTGCCTTGGTTAAACATATCAAAGTGCAACACTTCACACTTGTCAGGATTAAATTCCATTTGCCATTCCTTGACCCACCTTCCCAACTAATGTAGATCCTTTTGTAAGCTTAGATATCCTTCCTCACCATCCATTATGCCACCAATTTTGGTGTCACCTGCAAATTTGTTAACAATATTAACTGCATTGTTATCCAAATCGATAACGTGGATAATAAACAAGTGGTCAAGCACCAACCTCTGCGGCACAAGTCTCAGAACTATCCTTTGACCTCTTCCTTCAAGTCAATTTTGAATCAATTTAGCCAGCTTATCTTGGATTCCGTGTGATCTAACCTTCCAGAGTAGCCTCGCATGCGAGACTTAGTCAAAGAACTTGCTGAACAGGTGGTCAATACTTGACAAAACAAATATGAAAAGTGGTCGTAAGATCTGCCTGTGTACTAAAGTATTCCAGTAGAAATGGCTCACCCTGAGACTCCAATTCTTTCCCACCATTTACAAAGTAAACGGATGAGTGCAATGGAATCCACTCAACCTCTCTGCATGTTTGTATCTCCAAGAGCATTCAAGGCAAAGCACTCAAACTGTTAACTTAACTGTTCACTCTTGGTTCTTGGTTACTTGGTCCTCCAAAACATTCCAACTGGAATTTAAACTGGAGGTGGTGAAGGGAGGGGTTTAGCCAGAGAGGGTTATTGGGAAGAAAGTGCCACTTTAAATTTAGTTGTATCTGGCTGGGCAACCGTGGTTTGGTGGAGATTATTCCATGCTTTAATAGTGCGTGGAAAGAACGAATTGCTGTACACATCTGTCTTTGTGGCTGGGACCACAAATTGTATCGAATGCCCTCGTCTGCTCCTAATTGGTTTGGGGTTGGTATAGGTCTTGTGATCTATGTCTAGCTGACCATTTAACATTTTGTAAAAACAGGTCAAACGGTGAGCTTCACGTCTGCCTTGGAGAGGGTTCCACCCCAGAGAATTTGGAAGTTTGGTGACACTCGCTTCTCTCTCGTAGGTGTTAGTAACAAATCGAGTGGCCTGTCTTTGGACACGTTCGATGGATGAAACTCTGTGACACTCTGTGACACGAACATACAAGTTCCATCATTACCGAGTCAAAATCCTACCCATCAACATTATGGGAGTATCAACATTCCACGAGCTGCCACAATTTAAGAAGACAGGCACCTTGCCGTTGCTTTATCAAGGGCAGCTAGAAATGGGCATTTAATGCCTACCCTCCACCTGACATCCACATCCCAAAAACAAATAAAGATGGAATAAAAGAATAGCCCAATCGATCAGCTTCACAACACATCTTCCATCTTTTTTACATGCTGGAATAAATTACAAAGTAAATTGTGTTTCTTCAGTATATGAATGTCAATATATTGCAATGATTTTTAGAAACTTGAGAAGCATACTGACCTTGTGTTCAACCTGTGGAAGCAAGCACATTAATTCATCAATGAGTTTTAATTTGCCAGCTTATTGTCGTGCAATTTTGTTTGGTTATAATAGTGTATGCTTCACATTTGATATATGAAATATATGACATATGATGCATAGTCCAATATTTTTCAAACCAGATTCAGATTCAGATTCAGATTCAATTTAATTGTCATTGTCAGTGTACAGTACAGAGACAACGAAATGCATTTAGCATCTCCCTGGAAGAGTGACACAGCAAATGATTTGGATAAATAACAATAAGTGTCCGGGGGGGGGGGGGGGGGGGGGTGATTGGCAGTCACCGAGGTACGTTGTTGAGTAGCGTGACAGCCGCCGGAAAGAAGCTGTTCCTGGACCTGCTGGTTCGGCAACGGAGAGACCTGTAGCGCCTCCCGGATGGTAGGAGGGTAAACAGTCCATGGTTGGGGTGAGAGAGGTCCTTGGCGATGCTGAGCGCCCTCCGCAGACAACGCTGTGCCACATCATTTTCCCAACATTTCACATGGACATAATTTAAAATGTTTGTGTTGGTATAAATTGGAGGGGATTATTCCTGATACACTAGCCAGATTTTTAATTGATTTTGCTTCAATGGATAAAAAAACATGAGCTGGTATGTACTTCAAGAAAGTGTTGCAATTATTGACCTTACCTGAAGAACATTGATTTTGGAAATTCACCCCAGTGCACCACTTGTGGCCTTTAAGAGTTGGTTGGCTTCCAAGCTGAGCTGCTCAACGTTCACTGCCCAGGTGGGGTCCGTGGTGCAGAAGGAGTCATCATTAGGGAAACATGACAAGTCAACAGTGAGGTGGAGCACTCCTGCTCTCATCCACTCATGAAGTATAAAGAGGCACAGCATGGAAACCTGTGCCATAAGGTCATTAGGTCTCAAGTGATAGGAGCAGAATGAGGTCATTCGACCCATCAAGTCTACTCCCCCATTCAATCATGGCTGATCTATCTCTTCCTCCTAACCCCACTCCTGCCTTCTCCCCATAACGCCTGACATACTAATCAAGAATCTATCTCTGCTGTGCCGATATCAAGCATCTAGTTTTGCACTACTCCAACCAAAACCACTTTGATCCTCCCTATACTCTGATCAACTCTCTCCCCACAGATTCTACCTTTCAAATTCACAAAAGGGGCTACTTACAGTAGCCAGCTCTTATATATTTGTGGGATGCGGGAGGGAACCTATTCTGCCACAGAGGGAATGTGTAAACACCGCATAGATAGCATCTGAGATCAGTATTGAACAAGGGTTTCGAGGCAAGAACTCATCTAGTTGCACCACCGAGGTGTTCCATTAAAAATAAATGATTATCTTTGTGGCTAATTTAACACTGGTTGTACAGGGAGGATGTGGCAGCTTTGGAATGTGTGTAGAGGAGGCTTACCAGAATAATGCATGGATTAAGGGTTATTAGCTACAGGGAACAGTTGGGCAGACTTGCGTTGGTTTCTCTGGAATGGTTGAGGTTACAGGGAGCCCTGATAAAAGTGTAGAAAATTATTTGAGACATGGATAGGATAGACAGTCAGACTTTTTTTCCCAGGTGCAAATACCAGAAGGCACATGTTTCAGGTGAGAGGAGCAAATTTCACATGAGATGTGTGGGGCTAGTTTTTTAATAAGAGTTGGTCTTTGCATGGTGTTCAATGCAGACATTTTGGGCCTATGTGCCTGTTGTACTATCCCATGTTCTTGCAGCAGTCTTTATTGGCCCTTACACCACAACTTTTGTATCTCAAGGACTTTAGCCTGTATGCTGATATCTTTGCCATTCTGGTTTTCATTATTTAAGAAGACTTTCAACTGCTCCTTGCTGTCACTCATAGAAACATAGAAACATAGAAAAATAGGTGTAGGAGTAGGCCATTCGGCCCTTCGAGCCTGCACCGCTATTCAATGTGATCATGGCTGATCATCCAACTCAGCATCCCGTACCTGCCTTCTCTCCATACCCCCTGATCCCTTTAGCCACAAGTGCCACCTCTAACGCCCTCTTAAATATAGCCAATGAACTGGCCTCAAATACCTTCTGTGGCAGAGAATTCCAGAGACTCACCACGCTTTGTGTAAAGAATGTTTTCCTCATCTCGGTCCTAAAGGAATTTCCCCTTATCCTTAGATTGTGATCCCTTGTTCTGGACTCCCCCAACATTGGGAACAATCTTCCAGCATCTAGCTTGTCCAACCCCTTAAGAATTTTGTAAGTTTCTATAAGATCCCCCCTCAATCTTCTAAATTCCAGCGAGTACAAGCCGAGTCTATCCAGTCTTTCCTCATATGAAAGTCCTGACATCCCAGAAATCAGTCTGGTGAATCTTCTCTGTACCACCTCTATGGCAAGAATGTCTTTCCTCAGATTTGTAGACCAAAACCGTATGCAATACTCCAGGTGTGGCCTCACCAAAACCCTGTACAACTGCAGTAGAACCTCCCTGCTCCTATACTCAAATCCTTTTGCTATGAAATCCAACATACCATTTGCTTTCTTCTCTGCCTGCTGCACCTGCATGCCTACTTTCAATGACTGGTGTACCATGACACCCAGGTCTCGTTGCATCTCCCCTTTTCCTAATCTGCCACAATTCAGATAATAGTCTAACCTCATGTTTTTGCCACCAAAGTGGAAAACCTTACATTTATCCACATTATACTGCATCTGCCACTCATGGTGGTCTTACAAATTTCCTGGAAAAAAAATGTAATTTGGCTATTTGTGTGCAGAATAAGAGAGTGAGAGCCACAACCAATTGCCACAGTGATTAAATACAACAATTAGTGATCTGGTCTCAATGTGCCAACATCTTTAAGTGAAGGAGAGTTATTCTCAAGAGTGGTAAATATTGTGAGATAGTCCCTTTCAAATTTCACTCGTGTGACCTTACCACCAATGATTTTGCAAATTCCCATTTAGCACTGATGAAGATAGAGCTCATGTAGGAGGACATAATTCATACATAATTATCATAGCTGTTTTGCATTATTGCTATTGTGCTGCAGGCTGTGAGTTCAAAATGGAAATGGCTGGAACCTGACCATTTCTCCTTCAGTGTATTTACAGCAGGTACTACCATTATGCAAAGGGAATTGTAATTTCCATAATGCATCTCAATTGCAAACAGTAGCGTTCTAAGGCAACAAAACAAAATAGGCAAGAACTTTACTTTTCAAGACCTAATATCAAAATGTGGTAACTAACAGTAAGAGAGAAAAAATGTACAATGATGATATAGGATTATTCCTACACAATACTCATTAAATACATCTCCAAGTTTGCGGATGACACAAAGCTGGGTGGCAGTGTGAGCTGCGAGGAGGATGCTATGAGGCTGCATAGTGACTTGGATAGGTTGGGTGAGTGGGCAGATGCATGGAAGATGCAGTATAATGTGGATAAATGTGAGGTTATCCCCTTTGGTGGCAAGAACAGGAAGGCAAATTATTATCTGAATGGTGTCAGATTAGGAAAAGAGGAGGTGCGACGAGACCTGGGTGTGCTTGTACATCAGTCACTGAAAGTAAGCATGCAGGTACAGCAGGCAGCGAAGAAAGCAAATGGCATGTTGGCCTTCATTGCAAAGATTTGAGTTTAGGAGCAAGGAGGTCCTACTGCAGTTGTACAGGGCCCTGGTGAGACCGCACCTGGAGTATTGTGGGCAATTCTGGTCTCCTAATTTGAGGAAGGAAATTATTGCTATTGAGGGAGTGCAGCGTAGGTTCACCAGATTAATTCCTGGGATGGCGGGACTGACATATGATGAAAGAATGGGTCGATTGGGTTTGTATTCACCGGAATTTAGGATGAGAGGGGATCTAATAGAAACATATAGTTTTTTTAAAGTATTGGAAAGGCTAGATGCAGGAAAAAATGTTCCCGATGTTGGGGGAGTCCAGAACCAGGGGTCACAGTTGAAGAATAAGGGGTAGGACATTTAGGACTGAGATGAGGAAAAAGATCTTCACCCAGACAGTTGTGAATCTGTGGAATTCTCTGCCACAGAAGCGCAGTGGAAGCCAATTCACTGGGTGTATTCAAGAGAGCGTTGGATTTAGTTCTTAGGGCTAAAGGAATCACAGGATATGGGGAAAGAGCAGGAACAGAGTACCGATTTTAGATGATCAGCCATGATCATATTGAATGGCGGTGCTGGCTCGAAGGGCTGAATGGCCTATTCCTGCACCTACCTTTCTACCTTTCTATGTTTCTAAATGAGTCCAATACACTAAGGAGACTATGAGCAGTGTGATGTATTAATAGCCCTGCACAATACCCATTAAATGACTCCAATACACTAAGTACTGACAACAAGTACACTATGAACGTTTTGAGTTTAAATACTCTATTCTATAAATTCAATAATCCACAGGGGAACTGTTCAAAGGAATTTATGAATAAGGGCATTAAGGCTATTGTTCTACATGGCTATGGGCCACAGGCTCCTTGAGAGTGATTCCTTGGGATTATGCAAAATGCAACCTTTAGTTGGTGATAAATGGATGTTAAACTCTCCCCATTTCTCTCTTGCTCACAGACAAAGCAGCTTCATCTGAATGCCATTTTGAAACTCTGAGGTGAGCTCAGAGATTAGCTTCATAGAAACATAGAAACGTGGAAAAATAGGTGCAGGAGTAGGCCATTCAGCCCTTTGAGCCTGCACCGCTATTCAACATGATCATGGCTGATCATCCAACTCAGTATCCCGTACCTGCCTTCTCTCCATACCCCCTGATCCCTTTAGCCACAAGGGGCCACATCCAACTCCCTCTTGAATATAGCCAATGAACTGGCCTCAACGACCTTCTGTGGCAGAGAATTCCAGAGACTCACCACTCTCTGTGTAAAGAATGTTTTCCTCATCTCGGTCCTAAAGGAATTCCCCCTTATGCTTAAACTGTGACCCCTTGTTCTGGACTCCCCCAACATCGGGAACAATCTTCCTGCATCTAGCCTGTCCAACCCCTTAAGAATTTTGTAAGTTTCTTTTTTTTTTTTTTTTTTTTTAAATACTATTTTTATTAGAAGTAAGCAATTCACAATGCTAAAACAAATTTACAAATACCAACTTAATTCAATATTTATACAAATATCACATTGATTATTATTATCTTCTGTTTTTAAAAATAGAGAGAAAAATAAAAAAGAACAGGTTTTAAATCAACAAAGGTTGTGATTAAATAATGATTTTGATTATATATATAAAAAAAGAAAAAAATAATAATATATATCTATTTAACTATTTGAATTATATATATTTTTAAACAGTTAAAAGTATTATATATATATATATATATAAAAGTGAAACAACAAAATATATTGTTAATAACACTATTACAAATGGTAATATCAATAGAGACATGAATTTTGTAAGTTTCTATAAGATCCCCCCTCAATCTTCTAAATTCCAGTGAGTACAAGCCGAGTCTATCCTGTCTTTCTTCATATGAAAGTCCCGACATCCCAGGAATCAGTCTGGCAAGAATGTCTTTCAATACATAAAGAGCTTCAAGAAGCAGAAATTTGCAAACAGAAAGGACAATAACTGAATAAAATGACCTCAAGGAACAGTCTGATGAAGTAGGTTATAATATCCAGCAACAAGACAGCATTTGATCAATTATAGCATTTCAGAGTGGAGCCAGAGTGGGGGAGGATTTCAACATAATGAAGTTGCAACCTCCTGCTCTGTGATGGTGATGGTGATGGTTACCAACCAAATCATATAATGAGACACTTGACAGGAAAGTTGCATCAAGATGAGAAATGCAAAAGTGAAAGCACTCTTTGATGACGTGACCACTGTATAAATTATTATAAAGGTCCAAATAAATGTTTAACGTATCATCAGTTGAAGGATAGACACAAAGTGCTGGAGTAACTCAGTGGGTCAGGCAACATCTCTGGAGAAAAAAGATGGGTGAGGTGTCAGATTGGGACCTTCCTTCAGACCCTTCAACATCTTCTCCATTGGAAGACATGGTTCTGAGTACAGTACTGTTTACTTAACTTGAATTCAACAAACATCATACCACAAAAGCAATAAAAGTGAAACTATGAATATTTTAAGATGCAACTGCAAAACATCCAAAGGGGAAAATAATGCAAATATTTGGTTGATTTATCAAGTAGGCAAGGTGCTATAGGTACAATGGATGACAATGTTAATGCAGGACCTAGAAACAGTGAGAGGATGAGGTGCTGTTCCTCATGCCTACACTGGCCATCTTTGATCAGTGATAATAGAGGAATAGGTCAGAGTGTGAGTGTGATGGAGAACTCAACTGAAAGGCTCAGTTTCACCCTGCAAATTATGTACTTCCATAAAGTGTGAGCACAATCTGTGTTTGGTTCGTCCAGTGAAGAAACGACTACGATACCAGCACCAAACGCGATAAACCTTGTTGGAAGTAGGAAGTTTAAATAAATCAATGATTCATCTTAAATAGTTGTTTGGATCCCTGGACACTGGGGAAAGAAAGTTAAAGAACGTTTTTACTGCTCCTGTTATTGCATGACAAAGTCTTGTGAGAGGGAGAGTGATTACAGGAGATGGATTAGGAGACTAATGAAACTCAAAGGGAATGATTCCTTCAGAATTCTGAGAGGAGAGTGGATGTGGAGAGGATGTTTCCACTGGTGGGAGAGTCTAGGACAAGAGGTCATAGCCCCAGAATTAAAGGACATTCTTTTAGCAAGGAGATATGGGTAGAAGGCAGGAACGGGGTACTGATTGTGGATGGTGGTGTTGGGTCGAAGGGCCGAATGGCCTACTCTGCAACCTATTGTCTATTGTCTATTGAGATGAGGGGAAAATTCTTTAGTCAGAGGGTGGTGAATCTGTGGAATTATTTGCCACAGAAGGCAGTGGAAGCCATGTCGGTTGATATTTTTAAAGCAGAGACAAATAGATTCTTGATTAGTATGGGTGTCAGGGGTTATGGGGAGAAGGCAGACGAATGGTGTTAGGTGGCAGAGATAGACCAGCCATGATTGAATGGTAGGGTAGACTTGATGGACCAAATGGCCTAATTCTACTCCTATCACTTATGACCTTATGAATACAATTGAAGAAGGTGGATATTATGAAGCCTGACTTTTTGAAGGCAATGGTTAATGGGGTGGAAGGACCAAGCAAAGGACCAAGCAAACGCTATACTTGCTCTTGCTGGGAGGGAACGGAGGCATAGGGTATAGATAAGACAACAAATAATTCCAATCCTGGTAGAAAGCAAACAAAGGTTAAGGGAAAAGACATTTTAGAGGCACCTGTACAGAAACCTTCATCAACAGAGCAGATACATAGCAGACTTGGTATAACTGGAAGAACTGATTGGTTCGTGGTCTTTCCAAGTGTTAGCCTGAGAGGAAGTTTGGTAAAATTGCTCTTGGGGAATTGTGATGGATATTGGTCATTAACCCATCCTCCAAGTCTTTTCATGAGACTCCAATGGTGCTTATCGTTTGAGAAAATGACGACAAATTTCCGTTTTCTATTTAATATTTAATATATTTCCTTTGAATATAATTTGATTTACTTTAAAATCATTCTACTTTTTTAAACTATAGTTTGATGGTTTGTTTATATGTGTATGTGTGCGTATGTGTGTGTATTTTAATTTTCAATTTCAATTTTATTTCCTTGTTTATTATACTGTTTACAGAGTACAATGTTTACATATTCTGTTGTGCTGCAGCAAGTAAGAATGACATTGAGCTGTCTGGAATGACAAAAAACACGCTTGACTCTTGATTAATGACAAATATTTATTGTCAATCATTATGTTTTTCTTTACTTTGTAAACCATACTAAAGATACAGCTGGAATCTTGTATGTATATATTCTGTTTGCCTGCATTGATCATTATTGGCAAGTTAGATATAGTGTCATTGTACATCAGCAATAGGATTGAGGACAAGGAATGAGAATGGATGCAGAGATACCTCTCATCACAGCTAGGTGAAGCTGTTATTCATCACATCCTGTGTATACATTTGCAGTCCAATCTTTCAGGTCATAAGAAGAGCTCAGATTTAATTCTACAGTGTAAATATTAGATTCATTTCACATATTTAATTCCTGTTAAAATCCACATTTAATTCCATGAATTGGTATATTTGCTGACTACCTTAATATAAAATGTACAGAGCAATTTTATGCATCATAATAATAAAATAAAATGCAAGTATGTTGAGGCAAATAAAGCATCTAGCAGAGTCAATATGTAAAAGGATTACATTGGATTAAAATAGATTGTTCTATTGCTTCGACTGTTTGATCTTCCAAAAACTGATTGGTAAGTAGTCTTGATGATGAGATCCTGAAGGATGAAGAACCCTATTTGTTTGCTTTAGTAATTGCTTCCATTTTTATTTATCTCAGTTTAGTTTAGTTTAGTTTAGTTTAATTTAGAGATACAACGCAGAAACAGGCCCTTTGGCCCATCGAGTCCGTGCCGACCAGCGATCCCCACACACTAACACTACCCAACTCACACTAGGGACAGTTTACCAATTTACCAAGCCAATTAGCCTTCAAACCAGATATAAACACAAAATGCTGGAGTAACTCAGCGAGGCAGACAGCGAGACAGACAGCATCTCTGAAGAGAAGTAGTGGGTATCGTTTCAGGTCAAGACCTTTCTTCAGACTCAACAGTCTTCAGACTGGTTTCTACAAACCATTATGTCTGGAGTGTGGGAGGAAACCGGAGCTCCCGGCGAAAACCCACGCAGGTCATGGGAAGAACATATAAATTCCATACTCGTAGTACGGCAGTACTCGTAGTCAGGATTGAACCTGAGTCTCTGCTGCTGTAAGGAAGCAACTCTAAAGCTACGCCACCATTCTCTGAACATGAGAAAGATTGTCTGAGAACAAAAAAATAATAATGTCCAGTTAATTTGTGTCACTCAGGCCTGACCTGACTTTGCAGAAGAAGCTGGGCAATTAGAACCACAATAATGAAGTCAAAATGGACCATTCTAGGAAAGGTGTCGACCCGAAACGTCGCCTATCTCCTTCGCTCCTTACATGCTGCTGCACCCGCTGAGTTTCTCCAGCTTTTTGTGTAACCCTGGATCATTCTAGGCCTGTTTCTGATGCGAAATATTTATGAGAAATTAGACAAAGTGGGACCCGTTGTGTCCCATGTTCACACAGGAGGGCTGGTCCCCCGACACAATATTCCACCTCTCCACCAATTCCAATATTGGTGGCCTGTGGGGGCGCTTTCTGGAGCGCTGGTATGGGTTCTTGGG
Source organism: Raja brachyura (assembly GCA_963514005.1). The sequence goes on from OY740784.1 coordinate 4,793,585, forward strand.
GTGACAGCAATAAATGGATGTTATTGTCCCTCAAGGCTGATGTGCTGGCAGCTCACTCACGGCTGGTGAGCTGGCAGTTGACTTGTGGCTATTCCTTGAAATTCCATTTCAAGCAGAGTGCAAGGCCGCCAAATATAAATCAATTTTCCTACCATTTCAAGCAGGGTGCAAGGCCACCAAATTCAAGTGTAGTTTCCTACCACTTCAAGCAGGGTGTAAGGGCACCAAATTCAAGTGCAGTTTCATACCACTTCAAGCAGGGTGCAAGGCCACCAAATTCAAGTGCAGTTTCATACCACTTCAAGCAGGGTGCAAGGCCAAAGAATTCCAATGCAGTTCCATACCACTTCAAGCAGGGTGCAAGGCCACCAAATTCAAGTGCAGTTTCATAACACTTCAAGCTGGAACCAAGGCCACCAAATTCAAGTGCAGTTTCATACCACTTCAAGCAGGGTGCAAGGCCACCAAATTTAAATGCAGCTTCATACCATTTAATGCGGGGTGCAACGCCACCAAATTCAAATGCAGCTTCATTCCATTTTATGCAGGGTGCAACGCCACCACATTCAAATGCAGTTTCATACCATTTCAAGCAGGGTGAAACCACAACAAAACCACACAAAACACAAAACACACAGTCCAGTAGACATTCAGTGTGTTCAGTTTATTCACAGCTCAGGCAGAGTCGTGACCTCTCCCTCCCCCAATATGCAGTCACTGAGCCACACCCACACTTCCGTGTTTTATAACTCCTCCCCCTCCTACTGGAAAAGGTGTGGCCTTCATGAAAGGAGAGAGATTCTCAACATTTTTTAAACATGAATCACACTTTTATTTTTCATTGATGGGAAGAATCCTCTGCACCTGCTGTGCGGAGGAGGACTGAGTAAAATGGCCAAAAATCACAGCCGTAAGTGGTAGCGTTTTATCTAAAATCAATATACAGTGCAAACAGGAAGTTAGCCAAAGCCCCCAAGCTTCCATTTGCGGTAGTGCCTTTACACTTCAAGCCAAAGTCCCCAAGCCACCATTTGTAGTAGTGCCTTTTCACTTCAAGCTGAAACAACCAAGCCACCATTTGCAGTAGTGCTTTTTCACTTCAATCCAAAGCACCCAAGCCACCATTTGCAGTAGTGCCTTTTCACTTCAAGCCAAAGCACCCAAGCTACCATTTGCAGTAGTGCCTTTTCACTTCAAGCCAAAGCACCCAAGCCACCATTTGCAGTAGTGCCTTATCACTTCAAGCCAAAGCAACCAAGCCACCATTTGCAGTAGTGCCTTTTCACCTCAAGCCAAAGCACCCAAACAAACATTTGCAGGCAGTGCCTTTTAACTTCAAACCAAAGCACCCAATCAAACATTTGCAGGCAGTGCTTTTTTACTTCAAACCAACCATATTTTCATTTTCAAACTAACCATATTTTCATTTTCAAACCACATTAAGGACACTCCAGTGCTATTGAGAGCTCAGAGAGATGTGACCCTCTGGTTCCTCCATCTTGCAGAGACTGAGTGAGGCACACCACTTCCTGGTTTTATAGTCCCTCTCCCGCCCTCCAGCACAGGCAGCAGAGAGAATGGGGAATTTGTTAAAAACATTAATATCTCTCTGATTTTTCATCGATGGGAAAAATCCTCTGGTCCAGGAAGGCGGAGGGGGCTTTGTGCGCGCTGGCCAAAAATGCCGCCCATAGGTGGCGGTGTTCTCTCGGAAATCACAGCACAGCGAGCCAAAACCGGTCAAGATCAGACGTTTGGAAATATAGATTTAAGCACAAGTGTGGTCAGAAAAGTCTGGGGCCATTCTGAGGTGGCACAGTGGTGTAGCAATAGAGTTGCTGCCTTACAACGCCAGCGACCTGGAGTTGATCCTAACTATGGGCGCTGTTTCAATGGAGTTTGTGCGCTGATCTTGTGACCCTATGGGTTTTCTCCAGGAGCTCCAGTTTCATACCACATTCCAAAGACGTGCAGATTTGCAAGTTAAATGGCTTTGGTAAAAGGGTAAAATTGTCCCTCTGTGTAGGACAGTGTTGGTGTCAAGGGGGATCGCTGCTTGGCACGGACTTGATGGTCCGAAGGGCCTGTTTCCGCCCTGTATCTCTAAAGTCTAAAGTAAAGTCTAAAGTAATTGCCTGCTCATGAAATCCCAACAGCGAAAACGCCTAGGGACAACAGTGAAGGTTTGGTAATTAACCATAAAATTGCTTTTATTCCCCTATCTAAAGGACATGGGTGAACCGCCATTCAACCAGCCCCGACACGGGGTTTGATCATCCGGCGCGGGGTAGTTGACATCCCCCTGATGCAGGAGCTGATCGCCTCGACGTGGAGGGCCCGCCGCTGGCTACGGGAGTCAAGATCATCCCCTCAATGGAGGGCTCGAGGCCCCCGACCGCGGGAGAGCAAAGGGAAGAGATTGAAAAAAAATGTTTAGTTCACCTTCCATCGCAGAGAGGAATGTGGAGGTCACCGTGGTGGATGTTTATGTTAAAATGTGTTTTGTGTGTTCCTTTGCTTTTTATTTGTATGACTGACTTGGCAAATGAAATTCCTTGTACGTTGCAAAACATAATTGGCTAATAAAGTATGATTGTGATTGTGATTGTGTGATTATGAAAGGCGGGGGGAGGAACAAAGGAGCACCCATCGTGGGCGAACTGTTGCGAGTGGGGGGGCGGGGGGACAAATGAGGACTTGGCGTAGGATACATTGTAACTTTGTTGTTGCCCCTTATGTGGGGACTCTTTGCATACCTTGAGTATACAAAACAAAGAATATCACTGTGACGCGTCACATGTGACAATAAAGTACCATTCATTCTTTCATTCATCCATTCATTCGTTCATTCACTTGAGGTATGACTGCGACATTCTGTCTGCAGAGCAGTCTACCAGCAATGATGCAACTGGGCAGAAGGAGGACCTCACTGAATGTCAACAGGCTTCTACAGCAAGCAATCAGGAAAGAAACTGACGCAGTGTCATTGATTGCAAGAAGATGTGATTACATGCTCTAATGGGGCCTGGGAGGCCACATCTAGAATACTGTGACAAGCTCAACTCTCCCAAGCTAAGGAAGGATATACTTACCATAGAGGAAGCCATAGAGTCAAACAGCTTGGAAAAATGCCCTTCGGCCCAACTTGCCCCTGCTGACGAAGATACACTAGTGTCATCTGCCCGTGTTAGGCCCATGTCCCACTAAACCTTTCCTATCCATGTACATATCCAAATGCCTAGTATTTGCCTCAACTATTTTTTCTGGCAGCTCATTCCATATACCCACCACCCTCGATGTGAAAAAGTTACCCTTCAGGTTCTTATTAAATCTTTTCCCTCTCACCTTAAATCTATTGCCTTGTTTCTTGATTCGCCTACTCTTGGTATAATACTCTGTGGATTTACCCTATCTATTGCCCTTATGATCTTGTATAAGGTCACCCCTCAACCTCCTGCTCTCCAAGGAAGTCCTTGCTTGCTCAACATCAGCCTATAGCTCAAGCCCGCAAGTTCTGGCAGCACCCTCATAGATCTTCCCTGAACTCTTTGCAACTTAACAACAATGTATGTTTTGTAAAGCTTCATCAGGTTTATTCATGGGTATATTGAACTCGGCACATGAAGAATTTAAGTAGACCAGAGGCCCCATACACTTCCTGAGTTTCAACAAAAATGAGAGATGATCTAATTGAAACATACATAGCCAATTCTTACAGAACTTCATAGGGGATGTACAGTACATGTCCCTTTGCTGGGATGTCTAGGATCTGGAGCAGCAGCTTCTACATCAGGCATCAGTCATTCACGCTCGTGGTAAGAAGAAATGTCTTCACCCTGATGAAACTTAGAAATTCACCACCATAAGGGACTATGAGTGCTCTGTCAAGTATATTAGCGAGGGAAATTGACAGATTATCAATTTTAAGAAAATAAAGGGAGATGGAAGTGGTGCAAGAAAGTGAGAACGAGGACAAAGATCTATCATGATGGGCTTGAAGTATGAGGAGCCTCCTCATTATTTTTTCCTTGTGCTCTTGTTGTTTTCACAGTTATAGACAATAGAAAATAGACAATAGACAAAAGGTGCAGGAGTAGTCCATTCGGCCCCTAGAGCCAGCACCACAATTTTATGTGATCATGGCTGATCATCCCCAATCAGTACCCCGTTCCTGCCTTCTCACCATATCCCCTGACTTCACTATCATTAAGAGCTCTATCTAACTCTCTCCTTGAAGGCATCCAGAGAATTGGCCTCCACTGCCTTCTGGGGCAGAGAATTCCACAGATTCACAACTCTCTGGATGAAAAAGTTTTTCCTCATCTCCATTCTAAATGGCCTACCCTTTATTCTTAAACTGTGGCCCCTGGTTCTGGACTCCCCCAACATCGGGAACATGTTTCCTGCTTCTTGCATGTCCAATCCCTTAATAATCTTATATGTTTCAATAAGATCCCCTCTCATCCATCTGAATTCCAGAGTATACAAGCGCAGCCGCTCCATTCTATCAACATATGATAGTCCCCCCCCCTATCCCGGGAATTAACCGCGCGAACCTGCGAGGCATTCCCTCAATACCAAGAATATACTTCCTCAAATTTGGAGACCAAAACTGCACACAATACTCCAGGTGCACCTCTCCTTTTCATACTCTGACACCATTTAGATAATATTCTGCCTTCATGTTTTTGCCACCAGAGTTGATAACCTCACATTTACCCACTTTAAACTGCATCTGACAGGCATCTGCCCTCTCACCCAATCAGTCCAAGTCACCCTGCATCCTCATAGCATCCTCCTTACAAGTTCACACTGCCACCCTGCTTTGTGTCATATGCAAATTTGCTAATGTTACTTTTCATCCCTTCATCTTGATCATTGATATTCATTGTAAATAGCTGCAGTCGCAGCACTGAGCCTTGCTGCGCTAGTCACCTCACTAGTCACTGCCTGCCATTCTGAAAGGGAACCGTAAATCCCTACTCTTTGTTTCCTGTCTGCCAACCACTTCTCTATCCATGTCAGCAATCTATCCCCAATACCATGTGCCCTAATTTTGCCCACTAATCTCCTTTGTGGGACCTTATCAAATATTTTCAGAAGGTCCAGGTACACTACATCCACTGACTCTCCCTTGTCCAGTTTCTTTGTTACATCATCAAAAAATTCCAGAAGATTAGTCAAGCATGATTTCCCCTTCGTAAATCCATGCTGACTCGGACCGATCCTGTTACTGCTTTCCAAATGTGCTGCTATTTCATCTTTTATAATTGACTCCAGCATCTTCCCCACCACCGACGTCAGGCTGACTGGTCTATAATTCCATTGTTTTGGAATTGAGACCTGGAACCAGACTGCACCCAACCTATATAAACGGAACTTAAAATCAGAACTAATGTAGACTGGGGCTGGGCATTTGCAGGAACACGACAAGCACTGTCCCTCTGCAGTCACAATCCGCACTAGTATAAAGAAAAGAATACAACATAACCAGCTATTGATTTGTTATCAGACTCAGAATCTTCACAGACTTCTCAGAGTTAAAGATCAAGATATTAGAAAAGCAGGGAGTAAATAAAAGACCAATTTAGATTCATCTTTCCCAGAGGAGAACAACGACGGCTGCGATAGAATGTAATTTTGTTTGAAAACCTCATTCACCTCAACCAGTAATTATTGGTAAAAAAAAAATCTAATAACGAAATTGTAGCAAAAATTGCTGGAAGTTCTCAGCAGGTCAGTTTCATTGCTACAGATAGATTCAATTATTGCAGGAAAGATTGTTAACTGCATCTTCAATAGGTGCTTCACAAAGTATTACAAAATAGGATGATGCAGTGATTCAAGGATATAAAATGCGAATAATTGTATCAAATGCCAGAAAATGCTGGAATACTCATAGGACTCAGCAGCTTCTGGTATTATTGCTGGTCAAAGATCCTGTGGCACAGTGGTAGAGGTACATTCACGCTGAGAGCTGTACGTTCTCGCCGTGACTGTGCGGGTTTTCTCAGAGATGTTCGGTTTCCTCCCACACTCCAAAGACATAAAGGTTTGCAGGTTAATTGTTCCTAGTGCGTGTTTAGAAATATAGAAACATAGAAAAATAGGTGCAGGAGTAGGCCATTCGGCCCTTCGACCCAGCACTGCCATTCATTATGATCGTGGCTGATTATGTAAAATCAGTACCCTGTGCCTGCTTTCTCCCCATATCGCATGATTCCCTAAGAGCTAATCTAACTCTCTCTTGAAAACATCTAATGAACTGGCCTCCAGTGCTTTCTGTAGCAGATAATTCCACAGATTCACATCTCTCTGGGTGAAAGAGTAATTCCTCATCTCAGTCCCAAATGGCCTACCCCTTATTCTTAAACAGTGACCCCTGGTTCTGGACTCCCCCAACATTGAGAATTTTTTTCCTGCATCTAGCCTGTCCAATCCCATAAGAATTTAATATGTTTCTATAAGATATCATTTCATCCTTCTAAATTCCAGTGAATACAATCAAAGTTGACCCATTCATTCGTCATATGTTATTCCCGCCATCCCGGGAATTAAGCTGGTAAACCTACGCTGTACTCCCTCAATAGCAAGAGCGTCCTTCCTCAAGTTAGGAGACCAAATCTGCATCCAATATGCCAGGTGCAATCTCACCAGGGCCCTGTACAACTGCAGTAGGACCTCCTTGCTTCTATACTCAAATCCTCTCGCAATGAAGGCCAACATGCCATTAGCTTTCTTCCCTGTCTGCTGTACCTGCATGCTTACTATAATTGACTGATGTACAAGACACCAAGGTCTTGTTGCATCTCCCCTTCCCATACTCTGACACCATTCGGATAATATTCTGCCTTCGTGTTCTTGCCACTAAAGTGGATAACCTCACATTTATCCACATAATACTGCATCTGCCATGCATCTGCCCACTCACCCAACCTATCCAAGTCACCCTGCAGCCTCATAGCAGCCTCCTTGCATCTCACACTGCCACCCAGCTTTATGACAGTAAAATCTCTTGTGTGGGGCCTTGTCAAAGGCTTTTTTAATGTCCAGATACTGTACACCACATCCACTGCCCCTCCCTTATCCATTCTACTTGTTACATCCTCAAAAAATTCCAGAAGATTAGTGAAGCATGATTTTCCTATCATTAATCCATGCTGAAGTTGACCGATTCTGTCACTGCTTTCCGAATGCGCTGCTATTACATCTTTAATAATCGACTCAAGCATCTTGAATGTAAGGTCTATAATTCCCCGTTTTCTCTCTCCCTCCTTTCTAAAAAAGTGCAGTTCACTTTTTGGTTACACTCCAGTCCAGAGGAACTGATCCAGAGTCGAGAGAATTATCACCAATGCATCCACGATTTCATGGTCACCTCCTTCAGTACTCTGGGATGCAGACCATCAGGCCATGGAAATTTTTCTGCCTTCAGTCCCAACAGCATTTCCTGATTAATGTGGATTCCCTTCAATTCCTCCCTCCCACGAGATCTTCAGTCCCCTAGTATTTCTGGCAGATTGTTTGTGTTCCTTAGTGAAGACAGAACCAAAGTACTGGTTTAACGGGTTTAACTGGATAATGTTAATGTGCGGAGATCGCTGGTCGGTGCGGACTTGGTGGGCCGAAGTGCCTGTTTCCACGCTGTATCTCAAAACTAAACTAGGAGCAGAATGAGTTCATTCGCCCATCGAGTCTACTCCATTATTCGATCATAGCTGATTTTTTTCCCCTCTTAATCCACATTCTCTTGCTTTCTCCCTGTAATATTTGACATCTTTACTAAACAAGAACCTATCAATCTCCACTTTAAAAATACAAAATGACTTGGCCTCCACTGTCATCTGTGGAAACGAGTTCCACACTCGCTGACTCGGGCTAAAAATATTCCTCCACATCTCCATTCCAAACGCAAGTCCTTTTATTCTGAGACTGTGCCCTCGTGTCCTAAACACTTGGACTACTGGAGACATCCTCTCCACATCCACTCTCTCTAGGATTTTCATTATTGGTAGGTTTCAATGAGACAGCCACTCATCCTTCTACACTCCTGTGAGTATGAGCACAGAGCTATCAAATGCATCAAATACATTATCCCAATCATTCCTGGGAACATTCTTGTAAACCTCCTCATCTGTCTGCAGCACTAGCACATTCACCCTCATATATGGGGCCAAAACTACCTATAACATTACGAATGTGGTCTGACTAGTGCCTTATAAAGCCTCAGCTTCCCCCATTTCTTTCTCCATAAATGCTAGCCGATCTGACAAATGTTTCTGGTATTTTCTGGGTTTTTCATTTGGCAAAAAAGGATATTATATTAGAAAATAATGTCAGCTTTAGATTGCATTCATATTTCCTGGAGGTGGAATTACATATTGTAGACTTTCTTCTTCCTCTTTATGGAGTATTTTAATAGCCATCCAGGGTGATGATGTTAACTGACATATTTCTGCTCCAACACAGGTTCTTATCCACTGCACACCAGTTCATCACACAGACCAGGCACCCCGATCTAAGGTAGACACAAAATGCTGGAGTAACTCAACGGGGCAAGCAGCATCTCTGAGAGAGGAAATGGGTGATGTTTCCGATCGAGACCCTTCTTCAGATTGATGTCAGGGGAGTGGGCGGTACAGAGAGAGAATGTAGTCAGAGACAGTAAGGCTGGTAAGGAGGAGGGGATGGAGAGAGAGGGAAAGCAAGGGTGAACCGAAGTTAGAGGTCAATGTTCATACCGCTGGGGTGTAAGCTACCCAAGCGAAATATGAGGTGCTGTTCCTCCAATTTGTGCTGGGCCTCACTCTATCTACACTTATCAAATGCTTTTGCCACCCCATTAATCCATTCTCCCCCCCTCCCCCCCCCCACCCCCACCCCCATCCCATCAGGCAGAGGATACAAAATCTTTTAAGCGCATAACTCCAAACAGAGGAACAACTGATTCCCTCTGTAAGCAGACATCTGAACGGTCATGAAGTCATGTGATATGAGCAGAATTAGACCATTCGGCCCATCGTCCACTCCGCCATTCAATCATGGCTGATCTCTTGCTCGCCCCTAACCCCATTCTCCTATCTTCTTCCCATTACGTCTGACACCCGTACTATCCTCTTCTTGTTGCGTATGGCGTGTACAGCCTAAAGCTGTAGTCCAACTTGTTCGATTTGATCTTGTGTGTGCACGTCGGGTTGATTGCATTAGTTGAAACAGGGTGGGCCACGGGAAGGTTTATTCTCCCGTCAACGATCACATCAATGACCCCTCCTCCCTCAGAGATAGGTTTATAACCTTCACTGAAAATAAAATCAACTTGATCTCATTTACAAGGTTCCTCCCGGTGTACCATTTTTAAACAGCATAAATGACAGAAATCCCCTGCAGATTTCAACTGGTCATTAAATTTAGAAAAGACTTTAATCCATTTACCATCAATTCCTCCTTTCCACTGCCAGCTGAGTTTTCAAACCAATTTTCCAATTTGTACTAATTATCTGACCTTTCAGACTTTCACTTTTCCCGGCTTGTTGCAATTTAGAGCACTAGTCGGAAGAATGTGAAAGGAGTGGGTGGACAGGTTGAGTGAAGGGGAAGAGATCTTTATTTCTCTCTTGTCTCTAAATTGAACTTTGATTAAGCTAAAAATCTGCTGCCTTCAAAAACTCAGTACATGTTTTCGCTTGCCAGAATAAAGCAATGCTCATCTCAATCCCCTGTAGTAAATGCATTCCCTCCGCCTGCAATAAGACAAGATCCACAGTTCGCACTGGCTTGAATAAAAAAAATGACACGAGTTTCTCACCCTGCTGAGGTACACGGCAATGAATAACACCCACCTAGTAAAGATGGATTGCAGTAATTCAACTGAAGACAGCCAACAAAGATATAGATAAAGATAAAGATTACATTCAGAAGTAATGCTTTAGGTTAACAGTCTTCTTTCAGATACACTATAAATCTTACTTTTGTCCAACATATTTGTTTTATATCACTGACATCCTACCAAATAAAATTGAAGTGACACATACATTTCCGTGTGAATACCCACATTTATCATTTCCACAAGTGGTCAAATTGCTCGTTTAAACATTTTTTTACAGGAGAACTTTATTTCAACAGCCATATAAATGTTGTGACCCAAATTTATATACATTTCCCAGTTCTATCCCAAATAGCTCCCAAGTTTTATTCCAACTATCAATAAAACTCAACTCGTACATAGTTCCATTATCGGAGCTTTCAAAGGAAACACGTCTCAAGACTGACATTCTTCAAGATATCTCACTACAGTTCCCCATGGGTCAAAAGAATTGAGACATACTTAATAGCATGGCATCACCTCAACACTACTCTGATATGTTAGCCCAGAGTATTTGATTAATCTTAAGCTTCTCACTCGAAGAAGCTCTTTTAAAGCTTTCTTCATTAATCAGCAAGATATTGAACTTTGCTATTTCACATTCCCAGTCCTCAAACATTGCTCAGTATTCAAAATATTCAGAATATTAGGAATTCAAAAAGCAGCAGCCACCCCAAGAACTTCTCTGCATGTTATTGGGATTCAATTCAGTCGTGATCTATAAATGTTGCTTTGGAATAATTGGATATTATCTGCTCCATGAAGCTTTTCAAATTAAATGAAGCCATCTACTTTAACACAAGGTGCGGAGAACTCGACAGGTCTGTTAGTACCTGTGAAGGAAGTGGACAGATGACATTTTGGTTTGGGACCTTACTGCAAACGGACTTTAGTAGGGAGATAAAGGACAAGAAGAGGGGTGAAGCGGGGTCAAAATCTGCCAAGTGATAGGTGAGTACAGGTGAGGGGTGTTTCACTGGAAGATGGGTGTAAATGACAAAAAGGCTAGAAGATCTTATAAAGGTGTATAAAATCATGAGAGGAAAAAATCGGGTAGATGCACAGAATCTCTTGCCCAGAGTAGGGGAATCGAGGACCAGAGGACATTGGTTCAAGGAGAAGGGGAAAATACTTAATAGGAATCTGAGGGTTAACTTTTTCACACATAGGATGGCGGGTGTATGGAACAAGCTGCCAGAGGAGGTAGTTGAGGCGGGGACTATCCCAACGTTTAAGAAACAGTTAGACAGGTACATGGATAGGACAGGTTTAGAGGGGTATGGACCAAAGGCAGGTGGGACTAGTTGGGACCTGTTGGCTGGTGTGGGCAGGTTGGGCTGAAGGGCCTGTTTCTACACTGTATCACTCTATGACACTAAATGAAAAGAAGACAAGAAGGTGTCAGATATAAAGAGGAGAGATATTGTGAAATGTAAAGGCAGGGGAAGGAAATGGTTGGAAGGGGATAAAGAGGAGGAGGGGGGAGGAGAAAGGGACATGGGGAACTCGTGGGTGGAAGATAAGTCTACAAAGTAGAGGAAAGGATTAGGGTGATTGGGAGTTGGTTGGGAGATGGTGAAGGAATGGGAGCACACTAGGTGGGGTTGGGGACGCAGGAAAGAAAGGGAGTAGGAAGATTATGATTTGGAGTTGGAGAATTCTATATTCATACCATTGGGTTGTAAACTACCCAAGTAGAAGAGCTGCTGTTCATGCGTGTGGCCTCTCTCCGGCACTGGAGGAGAGCAAGGACACATAGATCGGGAATGGGAAGGGGAGTTAACATATTTAAAACCAGGGGCATTCAGAAGCCCTTAGTGGACATAGAGTAAATGATCAACGAAATGGTTACCGAGTCTATGCAGGGTCTTGCTGATACAAAGCAGACTCTACCAGGAGCACCAATTGCAGTAGAAGAGGTTTGAAAAAGTTTGTCTCACTAGGAACAGTTGCTGGGGTCTCTGAATGAAAGTGAGAAAGGTGGTGTGGGGACAGGCGTTACATCACCTGTGGTTGCACGAAAAAGTGCCTGGAGACGGGCAGGTTTGGTGGGAAGGGATGAGTGAATAAAGGAGTTGCGAATAGAGTTGTTTTTACAGAAAGCATAAAGGGTTGGGAATGGGAAAATGTGACTGGAGGTGAGATCATGTTGAGGTTGGTGGAAATGTATTCAAGAGAGAGTTAAATATAGCTCATAGGACTAGCGGAATCAAGGGATATGGGGAGAAAGCAGGAACGGGGTACTGATCTTGGATGATCAGCCACGATCATATTGAATGGCCGTGCTGGCTCGAAGGGCCAGTTGGCCTACTCCTGCACCTATTTTCTATGTTTCTATGTTTCTGAATTTCTATGGTTTCCTCGACCGCAGAATCAGACAATTTCTATCCACCATACTCTCCTCTGCCTAGCAGAGCTGGTCCTTACCCTCAACAACTTCTCCTATGACTCCTCCCTCCAAATCCAAGGCATAGCTATGGGCACTTGCATGGGCCCCAGCTCTGCCTGCCTCTTTGTAGGGTACATCGAACAATCACTGTTCCAGACGTACACTGGCCCTATTCCCAAACTCTACCTCCGCTACATTGACAACAACATCGGTGCCGTCTCCTGCACTAATTTACATGCAGCACTCAAATTCACTTAAACCATCTCAGACATCTCCCTACCGTTTCGAGATTTCACCATCTCCATAACAGGAGACAGGCTATTGACCGACATCTAATACAAACCAACCGACTCCCATAACTATCTAGGCTGCATTTCTTCCCACCATGCTTCCTGTACTCAATCCCCTACTCCCAATTCCTCCATCTATGCCGCATCTGCACCCAGGGTGAGGTTTTCCATACTATTTCCCACAACAGCTGGGGAAAACTACATTAACTGAAGAAAGGTAGCACAATGGGTCTGCCAGGACAGGACATAGATGTCCTCATTCTTTAGGAAACAGGATTTAGATGAGGCTCTCACAGGGGTCTCCTCTATATCCCGCAGCTCCACTCTTGCTTCCATGCCCTCCATTTGTAACAAGGACAGAGACGCCCTTGTCCTCACCTTCCACCCCATCAGCCGTCGTATACAACATATAATCCTCCAACATATTCGCCACCTGCAACAGGATCCCACTACTGGCCACATCTTCCCATTTCCACCCCTTTCAGCTTTCCGCAGAGACCGTTCACCCCGTAACACCCTGGACATCTCGTCACTTCCCACCCAAACTACATCCTCCCCAGGTACTTTCCCCTGCAACTGCAGGAGATGCAACACCTGTCCCTTTGCCTCCCCCCTTGACTCCATCCAAGGACCCCAACAGTATTTTCAGGTGAGGCAAAGGTTCACTTGCACCTCCACCAACCTCATCTACTGTATTCGCTGTTCCAGGTGTCAACCCCTGTACATCGGCGAGACCAAGCGCAGGCTCGGCGATCGTTTCCCTGAACACCTCCGCTCAGTCCGCCTTAACCCACCCTGATCTCCCGGTTGCTCAGCACTTTAACTCCCCCTCCCATTCCCAATCTGACCTTCCTGTCCTGGGCCTCCTCCATTGTCAGAGTGAGGCCCAGCGCAAATTGGAGGAACTGCACCTCATATTTTGCTTGGGTAGTTTACACCTTAGCGGTATGAACGTTGACTTCTCTCACTTCAGATAGCCCTTGATTTCCCTCTCTCTCCATTCCCTCCCCCTGCCCAGTTCTCCCACCAGTCTTACTGTCTCCGACTACACTCTATCTCTGTCCCACCCACACCCCTGACATCAGTCTGAAGAAAGGTCTCGACCCGAAACGTCACCCATTCCTTTCCTCCAGAGATGCTGCCTCGGTGAGTTACTCCAGCATTTTGGGTCTACCAAAGGTAACACATCATAGGTCTTTGAGTCAAGAGCTGTTCTTTTGTTCTTCTTGGTTACTTGGTCCTCCAAAATATTCGAACTGGAATTTAAACTGGAGGTGGTGAAGGGAGGGGTTTAGCCAGAGAGGGTTATTGGGAAGAAAGTGCCACTTTAAATGTAGTTGCATCTGGCTGGGCAACCGTGGCTTGGTGGAGATTATTCCATGCTTTAATAGTGCGTGGAAAGAACAAATTGCTGTACACATCTGTCTTTGTGGCTGGGACCACAAATTGGATCGAATGCCCTCGTCTGCTCCTAATTGGTTTGGGGTTGGTGTAGGTCTTGTGATCTATGTCTCGCTGACCATTATCATTTTGTAAAAACAGGTCAAACGGTGAGCTTCACGTCTGTCTTGGAGAGGGTTCCACCCCCGCCCGGAGAATTCAGAAGTTTGGTGACACTTGCTTCTCTCTCGTAGCTGTGAGTAACAAATCGAGCGGCCTGTCTTTGGACACGTTCGATGGATGAAATATTTTTATCTGTGTGTGGGTCCCAAGCTGCAACTGCGTAGTCCAGATGAGGTCTAACGAGGGTGAAATACAGCTTCTCCTTGACAGAAGCTGAACAATGATGGAAGTTGCGCCTCAGGAAGTTTAGGACACCTGTTGCTTTCACTGTTGCATGATGAGTCTGACCATTCCAACGTAGATCATTCTGCAATTTGATGCCAAGATACTTGGTTTGTTTGGATTCTTCAAGGGTGACACCAAGTATGTTGTAAGGTGTGACGCCTGGATTCCTCTTTCTGGTGACACGCATGGTTTCACATTTGGAAGGGAAATGTCACATTTCACATTTGGATGGCACATGTTGCCATGGAAGTGGAGAAAATGACAGTAAGGGATGGCATCCTTGCAAGAAGCAGAGTGGGAGGAGGTGTAGTCAGGGTAACTGTGGGAGTGGGTGGGCTTGTGCTACATGTCAGTACATTGCCTGGCCCTGTGATGGAAACAGAGAGATTGAGAAATGGGAGAGAGGTGTCAGAAATAGTCAAAGTGAATTTACGGTCAGAGAGGATGTTAGTAGCAAAATCAACAAGTTCTTTACGGATGCAAGGAGCAACCCCGATGCAGTCATCTACGTACCGCAGAATGATGCCAGGGTACAATTGGGGAATGATTCAGAATACATTGGAATGAGGTATGCTCAATGTACCCAACAAGAAGACAGGCACATCACATCATATTTCACTTGCGTGATTACATCCTAATGGTGTGAACAGGGAATTCCCAAACGTCAAGTAATGACCCCCCTATCCCTTGCTCCCCGACCTCATCCTGGTGCTCTATTATTCTCCCACCGACTCCCAACACCCCTCTCCGTCATCCTGCTCTCGCCCCTCTTTTGTACACTCACCTCCCATCCCAAATCTCCCCCCCCCCCCCCACACCCCCCCACACACCCCTTTCCTCGGACTTTACTTCACTCCTCTTCTCCTTTCCTTATCGGACGCCCTTTTGTCTCCTTTTCACCTCTAATATCATCACTTACTCCACTCCATCTGCCAATTTGAATCCCTTCATCTGCATCCTTTATCACTTGTGTAGGAAGGAACTGCAGATGCTGGTTTAAACAGAAGATAGATACTAAAAGCTGGAGTCACTCAGCGGGACAGGCAGCATCTCTGGAGAATAGGGTCTCGACCTGAAACGTCCCCCATTACTTCTCTCCAGAGATACTGCCTGTCCCGCTGAGTTACTCCAGCTTTTTGTGTCTATGCGCCTATCAGTCGCTAGATTGGACCCTCCTTTCCAGTTTCCTCCTCCCTACTACAATCAGTCTGAAGAATGGTCTGGACCCGAAACATCTCCTGTCTATTCTCTACCCAGATGCTGGATTCCTCCAGCACTTGGTGTTTTGCTGAAGATTGCAACATCTGCAGTTCCTTATGTCCCCAAATCATCTGGGTTGTTGGTTGTGGCTTTTTGAAATAACTTTCTATTTGATGCCATTAATCCTCAGCCTGCTTTTAACTTTTAAGACTTTCTTTTTAATCTGATTGGAGTCATGGTTCAATATTTTGCACATCTATGGTATTTTAACATGCAGGAAGACTTTAAGATACACAAACCTCCATCCTCAGTTAAAACAGTACATACAGCATGAGCCACCCTGATATTGGCAGTTTAGAGATATGAGCTGTTGAGAAAATAAGCAAAATTTTGCATACAAAAAGATTCCAGATTACTGATTCATATTACATCTAAGTGTGTGCTCTCTCCTTGCACAATAAATGACATCTATCTGTCAGCTGCTGGACTCAAAGCATTTTCATCAAAAATCAGTCCATGCACCATCTGAAAAAATAATAAAGCATAGAAACATGTCAACAGCCACCTGCAACGGCAAGAGATGCTACACTTGTCCCTTCACCTCCCCCATCCACTCCTTTCAGGGACCCAAGCAGTCCTTCCAAGTCCGACAGATGTTCACCTGCACCTCCTCCAACCTCATCTACTGCATCTGTTGCTCCAGATGCCAGCTGATCTACATCAGTGAGACCAAGCGGAGGCTGGGCGATAGTTTCGCCGAACACCTCCGCTCGGTCCGCAATAACCAACCCGACCTCCCGGTGGCTCAGCACTTCAACTCCCCCTCCCATACCGTATCCAACTTCTCGGTCCTGGGCCTCCTCCACGGCCAGAGTGAGCAACACCGCAAGTTGGAGGAATAGCACCTCATATTCCGCTTGGGGAGTCTGCATCCTCTGGGCTTAAACATTGAATTTTCTCAATTCTGTTAACCCTGGCTGCCTCCTCCCCTTTCCACCTCTCCCTTAGCCCTCGGGCCCTGGCATTCCTTCTCTCTCTATCTCTCCCCCACCCAAGTCGCACTAGCTTCTCATTTTCACACTACAAACAGCTTACAATGGCCTGTTTCCTTTATCATCGATACTTTTTTGCATATCTTTCATTCATTGTTCTTTATCTCTCCACATCACTGTCTATATCTCTTGTTTCCCTGATCCCTGACCAGTCTGAAGAAGGGTCTCAACCCGAAATGTCACCTATCTCCTTCGCTCCTTAGATGCTGCTGCACCCGCTGAGTTTCTCCAGCTTTTTGTGTAACCCTCGATTCTCCAGCATCTGCAGTTCCTTCTTTAACACTGTCTATAACAGATCTGCTGACGGGTCTGCAGCCTAAAACAGTCTCTGTTTTTCTTCCAACAGATGTTGCCTGACCTGTTGAGTGTTTCTAGCTTGTTATTTTGTGTAGATTGAATTTGCGTGTTAACCAATCACACACCATCCAGCATCTCTAACTCCACCCCACTGTAATACTGATACTAAGACTATTGCTCTGCACCAACAGTTGGGGCAGCCAGGAGGTGTTGATAACTAACCATCCTTCATGCTGTTAAGATTGAGTTCTGATTAAAGATGTGTTTGAATCGTATACTGAGTCTGGAAGTCATTTACATGGTGTCAGAAGTGGGAATCCGAACCCACGCCTCCAAATGGTAAACTATTACGGCAAGTTCATACCGAACCTCAGCGAACTAAGCTCCACACTGCGGGAGCTGACAAAAAAGGACACAGCGTGGTCGTGGTTCCAGCAACATCAATCTACAGTTTGTATTTCAGATTTCCAACATCAGTAGGTTTTGTGTCTTCTCAGTCGGCTATTTTCACCCCGGTGGTATATTCCCCAACCTCCTGGCTGGTTTGTGACCTCATTTCATAAATCGGATCTTTGGTTACCAAAGCATGTTCTTGTGGAAAGGTGTCCCAAATTTCATGCACCTTCTCAAATGAAGGAGCCAGTGTGATTTGCAACTTTGTCAGCACTGTGGGTGGCTGCTATTTGTTTACATTGTGTGTGCAAGCAAAGGATTGCACTCTGCCTTGCCACCTGTGACAATAAAGTCAACCATTCCATTCCAAATGGTAGCTCTGACTTTCAGGCAGGAACACATAATCCTAAATTCCACTAATATCAACATAAATTTCAAAGATTAGACATGAATACTCATACATATAAGTGACTAGACTAAGTGGGACCCGTTGGGTCCCATGTTCACACGGGAGGGCTGGTCCCCGATGCAATATTCCACCTCCCCACCAATTCCAATATTGGTGGCCTGTGGGGGGGCTTTCTGGAGCGCTGGTATGGGTTCTTGGGGTGGCAGCTCAGTCCCTCAAGCCTGATTTGCCGGAAGCTCACTCAAGGCTGGTGGGCTGGCAGTTCACTCATGGCTATTCCTTGACATTCCATTTCAAGCAGGGTGCAAGGACACCAAATTCAAATGCAGCTTAATACCATTTTATGCAGGGTGCAACGCCACCACATTCAAATGCAGTTTCATACAATATCATGCAGGGTGCAAGGCCACCACATTCAAATGCAGTTTCATACCATTTCAAGCAGGGTGAAACCACCATAAAACCACACAAAACACCAGACACACAGTTCAGTAGACACTCAGTATGTTCAGCTTATTCACAGCTCAGACAATCGTGACCTCTCCCTCCCCCATCATGCAGAGACTGAGCCACACACACACTTCCGGGTTTTAGAACTCCTCCCCCTCCCACCGGAAAAGGTGTGGCCTTCATGACAGGAGAGAGATTCTCAACATTTTTTAAACATGAATAACACTTTTATTTTTCATTGATGGGAAGAATCCTCTGCACCTGCTGTGTGGAGGGGGACTGAGTAAGATGGCCAAAAATCACAGCCGTATGTGGTAGCGTTCCATTTAAAATCAATATACAGTGCAAATAGGGAGTTAGCCAAAGCCCCCAAGCTCCCATTTGCAGTAGTGCCTTGTCACTTCAAGTCAAAGCACCCAAGCCACCATTTGCAGTAGTGCCTTTTCACCTCAAGCCAAAGCACCCAAGCCACCATTTGCAGTAGTGCCTTTTCACTTCAAGCCAAAGCACCCAAGCCACCATTTGCAGTAGTGCCTTTTTACTTCAAGCCAAAGCACCCAAAGAAATATTTGCAGGCAGTGTATTTTTACTTCAAGCCAAAGCACCCGAACAAACATTTGCAGGCAGTGCCTTTTTACTTCAAACCAACCATATTTTTATTTTCAAACCACATTAAGGGTACTCCAGTGTTTTTCAGAGCTCAGAGAGACATGACCCTCTGGTTCCTCCATCTTGCAGAGACTGAGTGAGGCAAACCACTTCCTGGTATTATAATCCCTCTCCCTCCCTCCAGCAGGGGCAGCAGAGAGAATGGGGAATTTGTTAAAAAAACATTAATATCTCTCTGATTTTTAATCGATGGGAAAAATCCTCTTGTCCAGGAAGGCGGAGGGGGGCTCTGTGGGAGCTGGCCAAAAATGACGGCCGTGGGTGGCGGCGTTCTCTCGGAAATCACAGCAGAGCGATCCAAAACCGGTCAAGATCAGACTTTTAGTAATATAGATAAAGATAATGACATGGATTTCCGCTCTATGGTCATTCAAGTTTTTGTTTGCAGGCAATCTCAATTGTAGAAATGTAATACATAGTAAAGCTTCACATTGACCTTCAGACAAATGTCTCCCTGAAGTAATGTTCATGAGGATAACCACATAATCCTCTGCACAGTACAAGATATATATATGTTTTTTAATGCTTTTGTAACACGTTTATTGTTTATAATACATTCTGATGCCTTTCTTAGTTTAGTTTAGTTTAGAGATACAGCACGGAAACAGGCCCATCGGACCACTGAGTTTGTGTAAACCAGCAATCCCTGCACATTAACACTATCCTATACGCACTAGGGACAATTTACTCATACACCAAGCCAATTAACCAACAAACCTGTAGGTCTTTGGAGCATGGGAGAAAACCGAAGATCTCGGAGAAAACCCATGCGGTCACGGGGAGAACGTACAAACTCCGTGCAGACAGCACCCGTCGTTAGGATCAAACCTGGGCTCCAGTGCTGCAAGGGCAGTAAGGCAGCAACTCTACCGCTGCGCCACCGTGCTGCCCTCTTGATTCCTGTTGCTCTCTATTTCCATGATGCTCAAAAGAACGTAAGAGTGAACATAAGAAGCTGAGAACATGAGATGTCCATTGTTTAAATCTGACAACATTTTTTTGCACAGTGCTCCTATTAAGGTTACATCCACATTGATGTGACTAGCATGAAAAGCATTGCCTTTAGACATGAAACAGCAGAGCATACGAACAAAGCAATTGCAATTTTACATTGCAGATTAAATTATTGTGAAGCCATGCATTGCTGGGAAATTGACCAAAGGAAGATGAAACAAGTGTCAGAGACCAAAGTAAGTGCTTCATTCAACAACAAATTAGGGTCAAATATATGTTTAATTCCTTTTTGTTAACATTCTTTGTTTCATTTGTTTTATTTATTTATGGTATTCTAAAGTGACTTTGTTTCCTGAAAGTCACTGAAACTGTGTGGTTCCTTCTGTGGCACCAATATTCTAGGGGAGATACACGAAACTGCAGTTGTTGAAACTGTGAGCTAAACACAAAGTAGTGCAGGAACTCAGTGGGTCAGGCAGCATTTGCAGAGCAAATGGATGGGTGATGTTTCCAGTTGGGTCCTTTTTTAAGGCTGATTTTAATTGGTGGGTGGTGGAAAGCTCAAAAAATGAGGTGAGTCCAGGATAAAGCCTGGCAAGTGATAGGTGGGAGAAGGAACTGCAGATGCTGGTTTAAACCAAAGATAGACACAAAAAGCTGTTGTAACTCAGCGGGACAGGCAGCATCTCTGGAGAGAAGGAATGGGTGTCATTCCGGGTCAGATTTGAAGAAGGGTCTCGACCCGAAACGTCACCCATTCCCTCTCTCCAGAGATGCTGTGGTAGATGGGCGCAGTAAGTGATGAAGGCCAAAGCAGTTTTCCAGTAATTTATTTTGGCTTTTCTTCTGATGTAGGTTGAGCCACCACTTTGTAGCAAATGTGGGGAGCTTTTGAGGTGAGCCCCATGGTTCTGCTCGATTCTGCCCTCTGTTCTCCATGTTCATCTAACACTGTTACATGAGAGCTATCAGAAATGGAAACACACTCAAGATGATTTTCTCCTCTCTTAAATGTGCAATGCAGAAGTCACTTTTTGGATGTCTTGATTGCAAACAGACTGAGATTGACCATGTATCTACTGTCAGGAGGTTAAGCTTCCAATAATTGCCGTTTAGTGATTTCATGATAAGATATGAATTATTTTTACGATTATGTTTCTCCGATGAAAAATAAGTTTAAAAAAAACATTCACCCGTTACAAAACACGCTACAAAACAGTCCGTGCGTTTAAATATTATATTTTATCATTTCAATATATTCTGTATCCATATGTTCAAATGAACTTTGTTTTTAAACTTTTTTCACTGATGTATATTTTTTAACATTGACTTCAGGAAAATGTTCCTAGTTTGTTCCTCAGTAAATCGTGATCGATTAAACTCTTAACTCTGTTTTCACAAGTCCAACAAAATCTTTTAACATCCTCTAGATGGATCCAAACACCACATATTTTCTGGTGTTAACATTTCAATCAAGAAAAGAAGGCTTTCGAGATATCCTGATGGGAATTAATGAACCTAGCTTTGAACCGTTAAGATCACAGTCACCTAAAGGTATTACTCCACAGGTGCTGGGTTTAGATCATAAAGCACAGTTAATACGCCCTTGTTTTATCACCAGCTGTGTTTTATTTTGAAGTGAGAAATAAGTGAGCTTAATGCAAAGATGGGTTATCATGAACACCATGCAAGTGCAAACAAGACTGTGGTTTGATTCTATTCACGAGGAAATGCCTGGACATTTTTATTGTGGTAGTTTAGATGGAACAAAAACTGCATTACACTGCTTAAAGATCAAACTGTTTCAGATTACCGATGTAAGATGCTGCTGCGACCTTACATTTCAGCACACCCAGGAATTATATTAGGTGTCTGAAGGACCATCTCGACCCGAAACGTCAGCCATTCCTTCTCTCCAGAGATGCTGTCTGTCCCGCTGAGTTACTCCAGCTTTTTGAGTCTATCTTCGATTTAAACCAGCATCTGCAGTTCCTTCTTACACATTATGTTAGACCTACTTCTGCATAACATGTATTTCCATAAACCTAATTGGACATAAAGTGAGTGGTGAATTAGAAACTCTATGTGAATTATGCCGACCAAATTGAATAATAGTGTGATTTTGATCAGGAAATGGAGTACTATTTAAAAGTCATTTTGGACAATCAGAAAAAGAGCTGTTTTGGAAAAGACAGTCCAGCGACAAATAAAAATGGTGTCCATATAGCCTACCCGCAGTTATCAGACTTACAGCCCTGTCCCACGGTGTGAGTTCATTCCAAGAGCTCTCCCGAGTTTAAAAAAAGAAACTCGTGGTAAGCACGGAGAATGATGTAGCGGGTGCATCGGAGCTCAGGAACGTCTCTTAGCGGCTCGTAACGCTAACGGCAGGTACTCGGGAAGACTCGCTAACGGCAGGTAAGCATGGGAAGACTCGTGAAGATTTTTCAATACATTGAAAAATGTCCACGAGAGCCCTGAGTACCGACGAGTGACCATTACCGTAAATCTCCAAGTTCGAATCAGGGCAAACTCGGGAGAGCTCTTGGAATGAACTCATACAGTGGGACAGGGCTATTACAGTATATCTTAAGAACATAAGCTGCTAGTTTCACCACCTTTTGATTGAAAGATACAGTATTGAAACAGGCCCTTCGACTCACTCAGTCCATGCTGACCATCTCTCACATGTTGACACGATGTCTGGTATCCCATTTTTGCATATACTCCCTGCACACTAGCTGCAATGTACAGAGACCTATTAACTTACACACTTGCATGTCTCTGTAATGTGGGAGGAAACCAGAGCACCTGGAGTCACCATGCAGTCACGGAATGAACATGCAAACTCCACACAGACAGCAGCCCAGGTCTGGATCACACCAGGTCCCTGGCGCTGTGAGGTAGCAGCTCCACCAGTGTACAGGCACCTGTGCATTGAAACTCTGTTAGAAATATATATCATAGAACCACTAAGTGTTTAGCTTGCAGTAACAACAATAAACCTATAGCTTATAAAATAAATATTTATTTTTGAAAATCCTGCAAGAAAAATAACTTTGATATTGTGTCTGAAATGTTCACGCCTCAAACCCCCTTTGCCACATTTACACAATTGTTTTTATAATGTTATAATGCAATTCTCCATAGCAGGTTTCATAGGAATTCAACTATCCCATTATAAAAACTACATACACTTGATCTTCCAGCTAAACCATTATTATTCCTCTGTGTTTGAAGTTTCATCGCATTAATGTGAGAGCAATTTTAGACTTGCACAAGTTCACAATAATGTATATTCCATGCAAATTTAATTTTTATTTTATTTCATTCATTTATCAGACAAGGATAATTCATTAGTTTGACATACATGTAAAACTTTAATGAGGTATTTCACCCACTCATACCATTATGCTGTAAAATTGATCATTAGACTGATCATAAATTCCCATTTCATACACAATTTCAAATCCAGAAGACCTCTCTTCTTTTACCAGCATCAGACTAGTAACAGTATGGAGTATTTGGTAAAGTTTTGCAATGCTGTTGAAAAAAGTTCCCAAGAATCTGAGAACTTGCCAATGATTGTCAAGGAACATTAGTGCGAGGTGGGATTAACTTTAGTGCATGGTAGTTTCAGGTAGTACAAAAAGTCCTCATTGAAGAACTCTCTGTGCTGGCAAAGCAATTCCACGACAAAAGCCAATAAAGCATTCCTATTGACAAAGGAATTTAAAACTCAACCTTTACCGGTGCAACCAGCTGAAAAGCCACAGTCCCTAAGGAACATAACCCAAGCCCTATAAACTAACTAGCCTAAGTGGGACCCGTTGGGTCCCATGTTCACACGGGAGGGCTGGTCCCCCAACCCAATATTCCACCTCTCCACCAATTCAAATATTGGTGGCCAGTGGGGGGGAGGGGGTGTGGGGGCTTTCAGGAGCGCTAGTATGGGTGTTGTGGGCTAAAGGGACTAGTGTCCAGAGGGCTAGTATGGACATTGTGGGCCGAATGGATTATTGTCCTGGCAGTTCAGTCACTCAGGCCTGGTGGGCTGGCAGCTCAGTCACTTAGGCCTGATGGGCTGGCAGCTCAGTCACTCAGGCCAGTGTGTGTGTGTGTGTGTGTGTGTGTGTGTGTGTGTGTGTGTGTGTGTGTGTGTGTGTGTGTGTGTGTGTGTGTATGTGTGTGTGTGTGTGTGTGTGTGTGTGTGTGTGTGTGTGTGTGTGTGTATGTGTGTGTGTGTGTGTGTGTGTGTGTGTGTGTGTGTGTGTGTGTGTGTGTGTGCGTGTGTGTGTGTGTGGGTCTGTGTGTCTGTGTGTCTGTGTGTCTGTGTGTCTGTCCCCCTCTGTGAGATCCAGGATAGACTATCAAGGTCCTTTATCCTCATTCATTGTTTTAGATCTGTAGATAAATAAAAAGTGGAAAAATATCAAAAATTGTCTCTCTGCCCTCTCCCTCTTGTAGTTTTCCCCTATATGTACTCACTCACCTCACTACGGTATTTTTCTCTCTATCATTGCCTCCCTGGGTGATCCAGGACTGATTATCAAGGTCCTTCACAGCTGGTGGGCTGGCATTTGATTCACTCATGGCTGGTGGGCTGGCAGTTGACTCACTCAACGCTGGTAGGCAGGCAGTTGTCCCACTCACGGCTGGTGGTCTGGCAGTTCTCTCAATCATGGCTGGTGGGCTCAGACACACACACACACCCTCCATCTCTCACAGACACACCCTCCATCTCTCACAGCCACACTCACTCACACACACCCTTCATCTCTCACAGACACTCACACCCTCCGTCACTCACACACTAACACACATTCACACACACTCACACACAACATATATATGACAGTAAAACTGTCTTGAACCTACTCACGTGGTTGAGCGCGGCCTTTCCACTGAGTGGCACTTCCGGAGTGAGTGTGACCTCTCCACTGAGCGGGACTTCTGGAGTGAGCGGGAGTTCCTGAAAGAGTGCGATCTTTGGAACAAGCACAGTGTTGACCAACACTTCAGTTCAAACACAGTGCAGCCCAACAATTTAGTTCAAGCACAATGCAGACCAACAATTCAGTTCAAACACATTGCAGCCCAACAATTCAGCTTAAGCACAGTGAAGACCAACAATTCAGTTCAAGCACAGTGCAGACCAACAATTCAGTTCAAGCACATTGCAGACCAACAATTCAGTTCAAGCACAGTGAAGACCAACAATTCAGTTCAAGCACAGTGCAGACCAACAATTGTGTTCAGCACAATGCAGACTAGCAATTCAGTTCGCTCACAGTGCAGACTCACAGTTCAGTTCACTCACAGGGTAGACTCACAATTCTGGACTCAACTCTCACTCACGGTCTTCCGGGGTGACTGACTCACAGCTGGCCTATGGGGCTTTATTCTCCTGGCCCCCGAAAGGGCGATACCTTCATCAAGGTGACTAACAGGCGAGAAGACCAATCTGCTGATCTCATGATTTTTTAAACATTCATAACTTTTTTATTATTTCACCGATCGGAAAAAACCTCGGGGCGCTTGGAGGAGAGGAGGACGGTGAGTAATATGTTGAAAAAAATCATAGCGATTTTTTTCTAAAATGTATTTACAATGTGGACAGGAAGACGTCAAGGTGATACTTTTAGTAATATTATAGATGACAACCCCACCTTTTAGTGGTCCACCTCTTGGCTGACACACAAAGATGAATAACTGCAATAGACACAAAAAGCTGAAGTAACAGCGGGACAGGCAGCATGTCTGGAGAGAAAGGAATGGGTGATGTTTCGGTTCTCAACGCGAAACGCCACCCATTCCTTCTCTCCAGAGATGCTGTCTGTCCTGCTGTTACTTCAGCTTTTTGTGTCTATCTTCAGCCCATACACTGAAAGACTGCCATGTGAGGACCATTACTGATGGGATCATTACTATTCATAATTCCACACTGGATCACTCCACTGGATCAACAGAAGCCATCTGAAGAAGAGCCTTGACCCAAAATATCATCTATACATGTTCTCCACGGATGCTGCCTGACCAGTTGAGTTACTCCTTTGTGTCCTGAAGCCATTGAATAGATTGTTAACCTTGATATTGAACCGTGACTGCTCCCCCAGTAATACAACTACATATTAATAGAAATATTAATAGCAAAGATTGCAAAAGAAATTAATTCCAATCTGAATATATATTTTCACTCGACATTATGCAGTTAACCTGCTCAAGCGTAGCTGATATTAAATAAATTATGCTGAGAAAACAAGTATCATAACCTATTACATATAATTCCTGCCGGTAATGGAGACACAAGGAACTGCAGATGCTGGAGTCTTGCGGAAAACGCAAAATGCCAGAGTAACTTAGCAGGTCAGGCAGCAACTCTGGATTTTCAGGTGGGAAACCTTCTCGGTCTGAAGAAAGCTCCTGACCTGAAACATTGCCTACCCATGCCCTCCAGGGATCCTGCCTGACCCGCTGAGTTACTCCAGGACTTCATATTTCAACTGAAGTTATTGCTGTCACATTGTTGTTCATTGGAAGTGACTGCATCACAAATTATCGTACAAAATGCCCTGCAGCAAAAGTAGCAATGGAGATTTAGTCAAATATATCCACCTCTTAAGAAATTAAGCATTTGCAAATTCTGATACATTCATAAATTTAACATCATAGGAAACATTTGGAGTAATTTTAGGCGCAACAAAGTTGGATCAGGTCAGATAATAAATATTTAATATAATTCCAACTGTTCTCCAATCTATGTATTTGCCGTTTTGACAAGGAACAGGGACAGACAATCAAGCACCTCTCATGAGATGGATAAAATTAGGTCATGGGTTTCAAAATTAAGTGTTTTGGGTTTAACTTTCGAAATCTGATTTTTGTGCTGTGCAGAAAACACAACTTTGCAATGAACAACACAGTTTAGTTCAGCTTAGTTCAGTTTAGTTTAGTTTAGTCTAGTTTCGTTTACAGATACAGCGTGGAACCTGGACCTTCGGCCCACCGAGTCCACACCGACTAGCGATCCCCATTCACTAGCA
Organism: Raja brachyura; assembly: GCA_963514005.1. The sequence goes on from OY740784.1 coordinate 4,820,381, forward strand.
CTATTCACATTACATAAGTAATGTTAAAATTGTACAAGGCATGGGTAAGACCAATTCTGGAGTATGGTGTGCAATTTTGGTCACCTAATTATAGGAAGGATGTCAACAAAATAGAGAGAGTACAGAGGAGATTTACTAGAATGTTGCCTGGGTTCCAGCAACTAAGTTACAGAGAAAGGTTGAACAAGTTAGGTCTTTATTCTTTGGAACACAGAAGGTTAAGGGGGGACTTGATTGAGTTCTTTAAAATGATGAAAGGGATAGACAGAGTTGACGTGGATAAGCTTTTCCCATTGAGGGTAGGAAAGATTCAAACAAGAGGGCATGACATGAGAATTATAGGACAGAAGTTTAGGGGTTACATGAGGGGGAACTTCATTACTCAGAGAGTGGTGGCTGTGTGGAATGATCTTCCAGCAGAAGTGGTGGAGGCAGGATCGATTTTAACATTTAAAAGTAAAGTGGATAGGTATATGGATGGGAAGGGAATGGAGGGATATGGTCTGAGTGCAGGTAGATGGGACTAGGGGAAAATAAATGGTCGGCACGGAATGGAAGGGCCGAGAGGGCCAGTTTCCGTGCTGTAATTGTTATATGGTTATATGGTTATCCTATACACTATAGCCTACAAACCTGTACATCTTTGGAATGAGTGAGGAAACCCACATTGTCACAATGAGATCGTACCATCCCCGTACAGACAGCACCTGTGGTCAGGATTGAACCCAAGTCTCTGGCGCTGTAAGGCAGCAACTCTACTGCTGCACCACCATGCCGCAGTTGTGCCACAGTTAGTTCTGCTGCATGGCTTCGGTGACCATGATTCGATTCAGACCTCTGATGCCATTTGTGTGGAGTTTTCATGCTCCCCACATCACCGCGGGAATGTTCCCTGGCTGCTTTGGTATCCGCCCACATCGCAGAGAGGTGCTAATCTGGAAATTATGGTCGCCGGAAATTTTTAAACATGGTGCAATAAGGCGCCATGGAGAGTAGCGGGCATTATTGTGCCGTAGGCGGGTCTTCAGGAGTTCCTAGTAGGTACAGCTCCCATCTGACTCCCGACCTCTCTGGCCACCCGTGGGGGGGAGGGGGGGGCACTCGGGTGGGGACGGGACAGCGCCGGAGATCCGGCCGGGATCTATCCTGGCTGCGGATGAGGCGCAGGTCTGTGCCACGTCTCCCTCCTCCAATCACCGCACTCTATCCTCAGTCCCACCCTCCCCACTCCTCCCTCCTCCAATCATCGCGCTGAATCATCATGTCCCGCCCCCATTGCCTGCTGACCGGCATCTCTCTCATCCAATCGGCGCCCTCGATCAGCAGTCCCACCTCCACTGTCTCACGGAAAGCGGAGATTTTAAAATCCGGATTACAAAAACTTGGGGGGGGATGTCCCCCACCTCTCAAAACATGGGGGGGACATGTCCCCTCTGCCCCTCCCCCCCCCCCCTCCCCCCCGTGTTTTCCGCCCCTGCTCCTGGATATATAAAGTTCTGCCGTATCGGATCGTAGTTGGTGGAATAATCAGGGGCAGGTAGATGAGCAAATGAGGGGGAATAAATTACAGGTAAACAGGAACTGATGAGAATGTTTCAAGAGCATTGATAGGCTGAATAATCACCATTGATATTCAGAAAATTTGAAATATGTAAAATATTGCAAATATAAAGCTTTGAAAAACAGGAAAGTGTTAAACCTAGATATATGCCGAGATGTTCTTTTAATGGGTCTTTGTATGTTAGATCTAATTAAACTTTAGTACAGTTATGCAGTTTTTCAGCACAAAAACCAGCCCTTCAGCCCAATTTGTCCGTGCCAGCAAAGATGCCCCATCTACATTATTCCCACCTGCCCACGTGAGGCCCATATCTCTCTAAACGTTCCTTTGCATGTACCTGTCCAAATGTATTTTAAATGTTGCTGTTGCACATACCGCATCTACCTCCTCTAGCAGCTCGTTGCATATAGTATATCCACCACCATCTGTATAAAATAAAGTATACAAGTGCCCAATAAATCTTTCCCCTCTCACCTTAAACCTGTGCCCTCTGGTCCTTAATTGCCCTCGTCTGGGTAAAAAATAATTCATTCACCCTAGCTATTCCACTCATGGTCTTCTACACCACCATAAAGGGCCTGTGCCACCAGATTCCGACTCCATGCAGTGAGCGCGATCAAACTAGAAGCGAGGGCTGAGCGGAGGTCGGGTGATCCCCATACAGGGCCGTTCCCACCAGCATGCGCCTGCATGCGGCAAGCACGACTAAACCTGCAGCGAGGGCCGCGCGGAGGTCGGGTGAGTGGCGCAACGCGGCGCAAAGTGAGGCAAACTTGGAGCGAAGTCTTAAAGGTAAGTTCGCCAGGACAGAGAGGGGCACACAGAGAGGGGCACAGAGGCACACACAGAGAGGACCACGGAACCACACACAGAGAGGGTCACAGAGGCACCTACAGAGAGGGTCACGGAGGCACGACGTCGCCACGGTGTGTAATGCGTCGAGACGGCTGCAAGCCGACAAGCCGTTGCCGCGCGGAATTTTTGAACATGGTCAGTTTTTCGGTGGCCCGCGCGATGTCGGGATGAACTCCGCACAATTCCGCATGGCTCCGGCGATCAAAGTGGGACCGGCCCCGCGACGCCGGACGGCTCAAGCGACCACATTAGGTCGCGCTAATTGCATAGAGTTCCATGCTGGTGGGCCAGGCCCTTAAGGTCACCCCTCATCCTCCGGTGCTCCAAGGAATAAAGTCCTAGCCTGTTCAACCTCTACCTATAGCTCAGGCCCACTGGTCATAGCAACATCCGTGTAAAGGGCCTGTCCCACTTCGACTATTTTTGGGCCACTGCCGGCGACTGTCATAGTTGTAGCAGGTCGCCAAAAAAACGGCAACTGGACCCCCACTTCAACATAAAATTTGATATAGAATAACTTTTGTTTTTAACTTTAACAACAAAAAAAACTAAGTCAGCACCAGCGGCAACTTACGTTAACCTGGCGATGACTTACGTTAATGTGGCGACAACTACGACAGCACCTATTACAGGAGAAGTCAAGCTACGTTCATTGGCGTTAAGCCCAATGACGCCAACTGTCTCCAAAAAGTTTTCAACATGTTGAAAATCCAGCGGCGACCAGAAAGACGCTACAACTGTTTGGGCGACTGAGGAGACTATTCGCGACCATACAGCCAAAACCCCAGCAACCATGTAGTCGCCTAACAATTAGCCTAAGTGGGACAGGCCCTTTGGTCTTCTTCCCTGCGCTGAGTGCAATTAATTGGTTCACTTCACATTATCAGTGAGACAATGATTGGGAACTAATGTAATAGAGGTAAAAAAATACATGTTTTTCATTTTCATTTGGTCTCCAACATAAACTAAAACTCACAGGATCAAATATTTTTCTAGCCACAAGATACATTAATAAATCCTACCAGTCTGAAGAAGGGTCTCAACCTGAAACGTTACCCATTCCTTCTCTCCAGAGATGCTGCCTGTCCCGTTGATTTACTCCAACTGTTTGTATCTATCTTCAATTTGAACTAGCATCTGCAATTCTTTCCTACACAATAAATCCTACCTGTCTAATAAATATTCTAAATTTTCTCATATAATTTGAATGAACCTGTGATTTATTTTAACTTCCGATTGCATAATTTGATTAAGGAACAACTCTTCATGACTAACATTTTATTTAAAATTCTTTATGCATCCAGAATTTACAAGGAAGATTCAAAATGCAATCAGAAGAATTGGCTTCTTTGCGAGGAACTGTTACAGATTAAACACCCCAAGAAATATTTATTATCTGAATAAAATTTGTTGCACTGATATTTCTATTTTAATGCATAGTTACAATCCACCATGCCCATATGTTGGGAGAACTTGCAATCACACTAAAGTTTTGTTACTTGACCAGGTATTTTTACTGTCCTCTTGGAGAAATGAATGAATGTGCCAGTCCTCTGGAACAGTGCATCAGTCATCTGCCGAACATAGACAGGAAAAAAGGTGCCTTGACTAATGTTCCTCCATTGTCTGGGAGAACCCAATAGCCAAGAAAGTTAATGATTGCAGCAACCTCTAAAACTACAGACAGAACAGTTGGAGTCAAGAAGGATGTGGTTTTGTCGGTAGTCAGCAATCCACAAATGTCGTGATTACTTCTCTATTGAGCCTAAATGTCCTTATGTGCAGCTTCACAATCACAGCTAGGGAGCTCATTTGAGTCCTGAATGATCATTCCCCTGACAGTCGCCTCCTTTTTAATGATTGATCCTAGGTAGGTGCGTCATGCAGATGATTTGCTCCTCTTCAGGTCGTGCAATCATTTCCGCGACCGATGCAAATAATAGTCCATGAATCCTGCGACATCTCCTTCAATCAAAGCATTGAAATTTCCATCCCACCAGTTGTGGCACTGAGTTTGCTACTGTATCTCAATCCACTGACATTAAACTCATTTCAAAGCACACAACCTTCATTCACTTGCAAAGCCAATGTTTTGTTTCCTCCCTTGGTAATTGGTCCTAGTAGTATTTTAAGTTGTCCAGCAAAAGCTTTTTTCTGCTTTATTAAACATGAACTTGAAATTCATAAAGTGGCATTTAAATAGCTGGAAGTATTTAAAATGGACATGAAGAAGGTGCTAAATTTACGATGACTAAAAGTATGCAACCAATGTGTTTGCTTTATTTAGTCATTATTGTTAAGTAACAATCATATCAAGTGTGAAAAGATATTCAGGAATAAAACAATGTCCCCTTAATCATGTTTTGCTTAAATAAGCATGTAAACATTGCCTGTCAGTTATATAGCACCATAATGTATCAACAATGTCCCAAAGTATTTTATGAGTGATATCAGTTAAATAACACTGCAGAGCCATATGAGGGAATATTAGGTAGGCACAGAATGCTGGAGTGACTCAGCGGGACAAGCAGCATCTCTGGAGAGAAGGGATGGGCGAGGTTTCGGGTCGAGACCCTTCTTCAGACTGAGAGTCAGGGGAGAGTCTAGAGATATGAAAGGGTAAGGTGTGAAAATGACACATCAAAGCAATTGGTGATAAGGAATTGTAGTGCAGGAAGGAACTGCAGATGCTGGTTTAAACCGAAGATAGACACAAAAAATTGGATTAGAAACATAGAAATTAGGTGCAGGAGTAGGCCATTCGGCCCTTCGAGCCTGCACCGCCATTCAATATGATCATGGCTGATCATCCAACTCAGTATCCTGTACCTGCCTTCTCTCCATACCCTCTGATCCCCTTAGCCACAAGGGCCACATCTAACTCCCTCTTAAATATAGCCAATGAACTGGCCTCAACTACCCTCTGTGGCAGAGAGTTCCAGAGACCCACCACTCTGTGTGTGAAAAAAGTCCTTCTCATCTCAGTCCTAAAGGATTTCCCCCTTATCCTTAAGCTGTGACCCCTTGTCCTGGACCTCCCCAACATCGGGATCTCCTGTCAATCTCCTAAATTCTAGAGAGTATAAACCAAGTCTATCCAGTCTTTAGTGATCCAGTCCCAGTGATTAATTCAGTGTGACAGGCAGAGAAGGAATGGGGGACATTTCGGGTTTGGAGAAGGGTCTCGACCCGAAACGTTCTCCTCTCCAGAGATGCTACCTGTCCCGTTGAGTTACTCCAGCTTTTTGTGTCTATATAAGGAACTGTAGAATGGTTCATTGTTAGCTGAGGGAAGGTGACAACGAGACAGACAATCAGTAATATTTAATCAGGAGGACAGAATAACTAGTCGGAGTATTAGGGTGGGGGAGGGACAGTTAGAGAGGGAAAGCAAGGGTTACATAAAGTTATAGAAATCAATATTCATACCATTGGGGTGTAAGCTGCCCAAACAGAATATGAGGTGCTGGTCCTCCAGTTTGTTCTGGGCCTCACTCTGACAATGGAGGAGGCCCAGGACAGAAAGATGCGTGTGGGAATGGGAGGGGGGAGTGTTTAGCAAATGGGTATTGGGGTAGATGATCATAAGATTGACAAATTACAGAGATATTGATCTGTTTTAGAAGCATAGTCTTAAAAGAGTAAAGAGAGGGGGAGTCCAGAGCTTTGGAGTGTTGTGTCTTTGGTTAATAGTGAAGTGTATTTGTTCAGAGATGAGACAGGGGGCAGAAATAAGAGAGCAGAGAAATCTTATTGATTGAGATAGATACAATGGGGCAAGACCATTGAAGCCATTTAACAACAGGATGGACATTTTAAAATCTATACATTGCATGTCAGGTTAAGCATTAATTGACATGAGAGTGGTGAGTCTCTGGAATTCTCTGCCACAGAAGGTAGTTGAGGCCAGTTCATTGGCTATATTTAAGAGGGAGTTAGATGTGGCCCTTGTGGCTAAAGGGATCAGGGGGTATGGAGAGAAGGCAGGTACAGGATACTGAGTTGGATGATCAGCCATGATCATATTGAATGGCGGTGCAGGCTCGAAGGGCCGAATGACCTACTCCTGCACCTATTTTCTATGAATCCATGTTCTATGACATATGCACATATACATTAAAATACAGATACATAGATCTTAGACACAAAATGTTGGAGTAACTCAGCGGGACAGGCAGCATCTTTGGAGAGAAGGAATGGGTGACATTTATGATCGAGAGCCTTCTTCAGACTGAAACGTCACCCATTCCTTCTCTCCAGAGATGCTGACCTGTCCCGCTGAGTTACTCCAGTGTTTTGTGTCTATCTTCGATTTAAACCTGTGTCTGTAGTTCCTTCCTACACAATTATGGGGTGGTTTTTTAAACCAATATGTACAAGAGCAACTAAAGGACAGGCCATCCTAGATTGTTTATTGTGTAATGAGGAAGGATTAGTTAACGATCTTGTTGTACAAAGCCTCTTGGGCAAAAGTGACAATATGGTGGAATTCTGCATTAGGATGGAGGGTGACACAGTTAATTCACACACTAGGGCCCTGAACTCAAAGAAAAGAGACTGTGAAGTTATGAGACAGGAATTGACTGGGATAGACTGGCAAATTATACTTAAAGGGAGACAGTGGAGATGCAATGGCAAAGATTTAGACCGCATGGATGAACGCCAAAAATTGTTCTTCGCTGTCTAGTGAAAATATAAAACGGGGAAGGCGGCTCAACCGTGGCTAATGAGGGAAATCAAGGAAAGTGTTAAATCCAAGGAAAAGGCATATACAGTAACATGGCCAGAGGAAGCAGCAAACCAGAGGACTGGGAGAAATTTAGAACTCGACAGAGGAGGACAAGGGGGTTAATTAAGGGGGGGGGGGGGGGGGGCGTGAAAGAAAGCTCGCGGGTATATAAAATCTGACTCTAAAAGCTTCTTTAGATATGTAAAAAGAAAAAGATTAGTGAAGACAAATGTAGGTCCCTTAAAGTCAGACACAGGTGAATTTGTAATGGGAACCAAAGAAATGGCAGAAAAGTTAAGTTAGTACCTTTGTTCTGTCTTCACTAAGGAAGACACAAACAATTTCCCAAGTGGACCGAGAATCACTTTTTAAGAAAGGAGGAAGAGAGAAAACAGGGAATTATAGACCAGTTAGCCTTAGTGGGGAAGTGGGTAGTGGGGAAGATGCTCGAGTCAATTATTAAAGATGTTATAGCAGCGCATTTGGAAAGCAGTGTCAGCATGGATTTATGAAGGCAAAATCATGTTTGACTAATCTTCTGGAATTTTTTCAGGATGTAATAAGTAGAATGGATAAGGGAGAGCCAGTGGATGTGGTGTATCTGAACTTTCAAAAAGCCTTTGACAAGGTTCCACACAAGAGATTAGTGTGCAAAATTAGAGCACGTGCTATTGGGGTAGGGTATTGACATGCATAGCGAAATGGTTGGCAGACAGGAAGCAAAGAGTAGGAATTTAACGGGTCCTTTTGATAATAGCAGGCAGTGACTAGTGGGGTGTCGCAAGGCTCAGTGCTGAGACCCCAGTTATTTCCAATATATTTTAACGATTTAGACAAGGGAATTAAATGTGACATATCCAACTTTGCGGATGTCACAAAGCTGGGTGGCAGTGATGAGGATACTATGAGGCTGCAGGGTGACTTGATAGGTTGGGTAGATGCATGGCAGATGCAGTATCATGTGGATAAATGTAAAGTTATCCACTTCGGTGGCAAGAACAGGAAGGCAGATTATTACCTGAATGGTGTCAGATTAGGAAAAGGGAAGGTGCAATGAGACCTGGGTGCGCTTGTACATCAGTCACTGAAAGTAAGCATGCAGATACAGCAGGCAGTGAAGAAAACTAATGGCATGTTGGCCTTCATTGCAAGAGGATTTCAGTTTAGGAGCAAGGTGGTGCTACTGTAGTTGTACAGGGCCCTGGTGAGATTGCACCTGGACTATTGTGTGCAATTTTGGTCTCCTAATTTGAGGAAGAACTTTTATGCTATTGAGAGAGTGCAGCGTAGGTTCATCAGGTTAATTCGCGGGATGGTGGGACTGACATATGATGAAAGAATGGCTTGTATTCAGTGGAATTCAGAAGAATGAGAGGGGATCTTATAGAAACATATACAATTCTTAAAGGATTGGACAGGCTAGATGCAGGAAAAATGTTCCCGATGTTGGGGGAGTCCAGAACCAGGGGTCACAGTTTAAAGGGCCTGTCCTACAAGCATGCAACTCCATGTGATGAGTGCAACCTAACGTGGTTGCTTGAGCCGTCCGGCGTCACGGGGCCGGTCCCACTTCGATCGCCGGAGCCGTGCGGAATTGTGCGGAGTTCGTCCTGACATCGCAAGGGGCTCCGAAAAACTGACCATGTTCAAAAATTCCGTGCGGCAACGGTTTGTCGGCTCACAGTCGCCTCGACACATGACACACCGCCTTGACATCGTGCTTCCGTGACCCTCTCTGTAGGTGCCTCCGTGACCCTCTATGTGTGTGGCTCCGTGGCCCTCTGTGTGTGTGCCTCTGTGCCCCTCTCTGTGTGCCCCTCTCTGTCCTGGCGAACTTACCTTAAGATTTCGCTCCAAATTCGCCTCACTTTGCGTCACGTTGCGCCACTCACCCGACCTCCGCGCGGCCCTCGCTGCCGGTTTGGTTGCGCTTGCTGCATGCAGGCGCATGCTGGTGGGAACGGCCCTGTACAGGGGATCACCCGACCTCCGCGCAGCCCCCGCTTCTAGTTTGAGCGCTCATCGCATGGAGTCGGATGCTGGTAGAACAGGCCCTTAAGAATGGCCATTTAGGACTGAGATACGGAAAAACATCTTCACCCAGAGAGTTGTGAATCTGTGGAATTCTCTGCGACAGAAGGCAGTGGAGGACAATTCACTGGATGTTTTCAAGAGAGAGTTGGATTTAGCTCTTCGGGCTAAAGGATTTAAGAGATTCAAGATTCAAGATTTAAGAGACACTTATTGTTTAGGGATTTAGAAATTTAGGATTACCGTACAGCAATACGAATAAAACACAACACACTATAGAATTTAACATGAACATCCCCACACAGCAGAATCAAAATTTCCCACTGTGAGGGAAGGCACCAAAGTTCAGTCCTCCTCTTCTATGTTCAGGACATCTCGCCAGGTGATGTAACTCCGACATCGGAACGGAAGAACATTCTCTGCGGCTTTGACTTTCGAATCGGCCACATCTTACCGGAGACCGCGGCACCCGAAGTCCACAGGCCGAGCTGGGTGGAGATTCACGTTGGTGGCCCTCGGCAACGGGATCCCAGGACTCTGCGATGTTGAAGTCAGCGCTGCCGCTGGCTGGGAGCTCATGAGGTCGAAGCAGCGGCCCAACACTTCGGAGCTCCAAACGGCGATCCCAGGTAAGGCATCGCCCGCTCCACGGTGAATCCAGTGCGGCGCCACCGCTGCTGAAGCTCTGGTCGGTCTCCGGCAGGAAAGGCCGTGCCAATCCAGATGGTAGACCGCGAGGGGGGGTGGGCGAAGACGCCACTCGGAGAATAGTCGCGTCCTCGCCAGGAAGTGACTGGGAAACAGTTTCCCCCTACCCTACCCCCACATAAAAATACTAAGAAATACTCCAACACATACTTCTTAAACAGACAAAAATTAACAAAAGATGGAAAGCAGACAGACTGTACGCAGAGGCTGCCATCATGCAGCGCCACCATGTGGAATCAAGGGATATGGGGGAAAGAAGGAACGGAGTACTTTTGTTAGATGATCAGCCATGATCATATTGAATGCTGTTGCCGGTTCGAAGGACCGAAAGGCCTTCTCCTGCACCTATTTTTCTATGTTTCTATGTAATTAGATTGTTCTGGAACAGCTTTCCAGCCATATTGACTCAGAGAATACACGCAACGTAAATTATCCACAAATTATCCAAGGCATTGGAAAGAAACATTGAAAATATATAATTGAAAAACAAATCCATGGTGTTGCAAGAGGTGGTCCGTAGTGTCTAGTCGCTGATTTAGGATTCAGGTTGTGGAGGTTGGTTCAAGAACCTGAATGGAATATCCACAACCCATGTCCATGGGTGGATGGCATGGTACTAGGTCTAAGGAATGAAAGTTTGGATGATCTCACATTAATGAGGAAAATAATGCACGAGGCCAACCGTGAACACTTTGAACTAGTGAAGTCCAGAAATAAAAAGTGCTTAAATGTGTGCTCCAGCAAAAAAACACACTGTGATCAGCCTGGTGCCTGTCTGTGCCATGGCAACGACAATAGGCATTCTTTAGTTTAATTTAGTTTGGAGGTACAGCACAGAAACAGGTACGTTGGTCCACCGAGTCTGCGCCGACCAGCGATCCTAGTACATTAACACTATCCTACACACACACACTAGGGACAATTTACACTCATTACCAAGCCAATTAACCTACATACCTGTACGTCTTTGGAGTGTGGGAGGAAACTGAAGATCTCGGAGAGAACCCATGCAGGTCACGGGTCACGGGGAGAACGTACAAACTCCGCACAGACAACACCCGTAGTCAGGATCTAATCCGGGTCTCCGGATCTGCAAGTGCTGTAAGGCAGTAATTCTACCGCTGTGCCACCGTGCCGTCCTTAATAATGCCATGTCAGATATCCAAGTGTCAATTTAGGATTAAAAATAAAAATAAGTTTGCAAACCTGTTGGGTCCATCTTAGAGTTTCAAACAGAATGAATGGAGTCACTGGCTAGCGAAAAGGATTTATAATCTATTATTTGAAAACATTTGCATCTTTCTTCCACATCCTCTGCACTTTAATTCACTTATTCTGCAAATAACATTATATCCTTTGAATCTTTTTTAATCAATTAGAAGTACAGTTAAACCTTCTACTAATGTGAAATGATTCAGTCACGAAGTTGATGGTTCCAGTTGTCACCTCATACTTTAAATCACAATGAATGCAAATAAATACAATGCAAAACTCAGCACATTCATATTCATATTATAGCATACAAAAGGTTTATTTTATAAGGGCCATGGACCTGCAGTATTAGTTCTGTTTGTCTTTTCACAGATGCTGCCTGACTTGCTCAATGTTCCATTACTTCCTTTCTCTACATCGCTGCTGCTAAATTCTGGCCTTTGCATCACATTTATTCCACTACAGAGCATGGCAAATAATTGGGTTCTTCTGAGCTTGGCAGTTTATTGCATATATTGATAAAGAAGCCTTGTGTTCCATCAAGCCCCTTGGTATTCTTAAACGTACAGTGCACAATATAGCCATTGGTTTTATCGTTTCATTTAAATAGGGCGCAGTTGTTCATTTCGAATGATGACAGCTTAATGTTAGACTCTGGAAACCCTATGAGAAATGACGCCTCACTGCTAACTATATGTGTTTAAACCAGTATACCTCAGTGACTGCAGCACTATATTCAAGGTACTCCTCATATTGAATTTAATACACTGCTAGTTTATTTTGTTTTAAATTATAAGTGGATTGCGGAACCTCCACGTAAAGCAGATCAGTCATACTGAACCGGCATTTACCTTGCAGAATGTGTGTTTCGATCTGTTATGTGCTGGCGGAATCCATTCCCACTGCACCAAAGGTTCCATTATTATTTAATTTGCAACAATGCCCTGGAGCCGGTTCATGGAACAGCCTTACGGCTGAATACTTGTATCAGAAGCATGAATAATGAGACTGGATTATACAAAATGGAGTCCAGTAAACTTGTAAAACAGAGAAACAATGGGAACAGCATGAAAATGTATATAAGCAAGCAAGAAATACACAAATAATAAACATGGGGGCTGATTTCGAGGGAATTCATGATTTTACTTCGGTGTCACGTGAGTGACCACATGAAGAACCCACCAGCCCGCATGCGCGTCATTGCGTCTAACGCATTGCGCACGACTGGCTGGCAGGTGCGTCGCTCCTCCAGCGGTAAGTTTCAAAACCTGAAGGTAAGTTTTGAACTTATTTTCCAGGTTGTGCTTTCTTGCAGGAAAGCTCTTTTACAGAGTTCCTGCTGGATGACGGTCTGGGGACTAATCCTGTCTCCGCAGGGAAACCCGGCTAGGGGAACCCCGGCTACAGAGACCGCAGGGAATCCCAGCTCCGTGCAGAGACCCGGCTCGGCAGGCCGGTTGACTTTGAATGAGCATGGCCAGGAGGGTTCACCTCCTGCAGTGGGGAGCATCTTCGGACGTCTTTGCCGGATAGAGCATCTCATGGCAAAGATGCTCCACCAAGGAGGGGAGCAAAAAACCTGGATGAGGAATTGAAGCTGTCGGACCAGTCAAGGTACCTACGACAAGCAAAAGCCTCCCCATTGCGGCGACTACACTCCGACGCCTCCATCAGCAGTAAGTGGTTCACTGAAACTGGTGGCAGCTTGAAAGCTGATTCTCTGGGCAGAGGTATTTTAGGCCAATTCCCATGCCGGCCCTGAGGGAAAATGTGCAATCCACGCACCCCAGTAGTCCTATCCTCCAAATTCTAGGATGGAATCAGAATCTGAGGACGGAAACAGAACCCACATCAGGGGCCTTAGGCGCACCATAAGACCACCAATAACCATGGAGGTAGGTGGTCTGGTTCTTTCCAAAACACGGGGTGTGTGGAATAGTTACGAGTTGGTAATAGATTACACTTGTTTTGCATGAATGTCGACGAATAACATCAGATCAGTTTATGCTGCACACTCATACAATATACACCAAATTGGACATCTATTAATTCCAAAGAAAAACATTTGGGTATACAAGCAGATATCCAATCAAGCACAAGATGGATGATGTTGGATCATCCTTGATTAACTCACATTCACATGTGCAGTATAGACTTTTTAATGGGGATCTTCATTACTGTCTAACAATGGTCTTCCATAGGATACTTTATGGCATGCATTGATCTCAAAGATGCATACTATTCAGTTCCCAATCACAGGGTTCACTGGAGATATTTGAAATTTAGCTGAATGGGCAATGATAGTAGTTAAAGCGTTGCGAAATGGGCTAACCTTAGCTCCCAGGTTGTTAACCAAATTACCAAGCCAGTGCTTGGGCTGCTCAAAGCTCGAAAATACATATGTATGGCCTATTTGGATAATATTTTAGAAACGCTAAATCATGCTAAATTAGCTGCTAAAACTATTTTGAGAAATTGGGGTTTCTCATCCATCCAGTTAAATTTAAGTTGATACCAACTAGAGTTATAGATTGAGATTTACCTTTAACTCTATTAATTGTCTGTGACCCCGCCCTCGGGCAAGATATTAGAATTAATAGATGCTTGAAACTATCTTGTTTATTGATCAAGTAGCCAGTGTAATTGGCAATTTTGTGGCTGTTTTCAGCTGCGTAATTGGGGCCTTTGCATTATCAGAACTTGCATCGCGCAAAGGAGAAAGCTCTCAAGTACCACGTAGGTCATTGTTAACAGAACTATGCTATCACCAGCTGAAGCTATAAGTCACAATGATAGACAAACAGTATTCAGCATTGCTCCAGTACTTTGGCCTGTTAACCTTCAGTTATGTTACAAACTGATGCTAGTGCTCAGGGGAATTACTATTGCATCTCTAGTCACAGAGGCAGAGGGATGTGCATGAGTTACCAATCCCTCAGTTATATGGTATCAACTACCTAAAATCACTAGACGCATTCTGTGGGTTAAAGGCTTATTGTGCGAATATGCATATCTGCATGCTCACCTACACGTTGACACACTACGGTGGTGGCATATATTAATCACTTGGGTTTAATAAAGTCAATATCCTGTGATAATCTACCTAACATCTTTTGGCGCTGCTGTATCATCACGTAAATCAATGACAACACAGAATGGATGTTGGATCACAAAGCATTTAATGACATTGTGGCTTGATGGAACACCAAATATCGATTTGTTTGCATCTAGTCTCAATCACCAGTTGCAAAATATCTGGCATGGGGCCCATTCTCAGGGGCGGTGGCGATGGATGTATTTCTCGCTACACTGGGGAGGAATGTTCTTTATGTCTTTCCTCCATTTTGCCTCATCAGTCGGTGCTTGCTTAAAATCCAGCAAGACTCCGCCTCAGGCTTTTGATAGTGCCTCACTGGCCTACACAGCCATGGGGCCACTCATACTGCGAATGATAACAGAGCCTTTATGTCTGTTCGCAAATGCAGAAATCTGCTGGTTTATCCCGTGACTGGGGAGAGCCATCCTCTGCATGAGCAAATCAAATTGTTGCAGACTATGAGAAGAGCTTTCCTGGGGTGCGGACTGTCAGGTTGTACGGTGGATGTAATCACTGCGGCCTGAAGAGATAGTATCAAGAAACAGTACATCTCCTATATCAAGGAATGGGAAGTGTCCTGTTTACAGTGCAATATATCGTATGATACGGTACGTATAACAGATGTCTTGGTATTCCTCTCAAAGTTAAATTTCACGAGAAATGGAGTTATAGTGCTATAAATTGTGCCAGAATTGCCTTGTCATCATACTTCCTGCTGGGGTCTCGACCTCCGATATCCAGATTGATGAAGTGTATCTTCAACTCAAATTCCTCCAGGCCCAGTTACTCAGAGATATGGGATGTTTATGTCCTGCTGATGCTGCGTCGCCGGTGGGCTCCAGCTACATCCCTGTCCTCAGTCTAAATCACTTACAAAGTGGTTATCCTCATGGTGCTGGGTTCAGCATAACGGGTCCAGTTGTTGCATAAGCTATGACTGGACTGGAAATATGCAGCTGCAAATATGAAACATTATGTTCATGACTTAGTCTTGCAGAGTAGACCGGGGGGTTTAGGTCACAAACTAGTTTCATGGCATACCCAATGGTCCTTTGGTTGTGTGTGTGGTCACACATCTACAACAGTCACCTAAAGCCTTAGAGCCTCTTAACTAGCAATGTTGTTAGTTGCAAAAAAAAAAAAAAACTCATACGTAGGTATCAGTATAGACCATCCCCAGGTGATTAAACGGGTTTTGGCTTACGCAGGAGTGAATACTGATGTTTTCAAATCTCACTCCACCAGGGCTGCAACTACATCAGCAGCGAGGGTTATGGATGTTTTGCTGGACCTCATCCTAGCGGCTGCAAGATGGTCAAACAAGCGAATTTCCAAATGTCTTATAACAACCCATTGCCAGACTGGGGGTATTTGCCAACACTATTTTTAGGTTCTATTTTTTAATTCCTCCTGGATGAGTGGGATTACTATAATTATCATTTTGTCATTAAAAAGAATCAGCATGTTTAAATCTATGTCATGCTATATTAAATTTCACTCATCCCTGGTCAATTGATGCAATGTGTGACGCATGGACTCGTTTCCATGGCATGAAATTACAGAGCTTTGAAATCTTCACGTAGTCACTCACGCGCCTCCGAAGTAAAATAGTAAGATTAAACACGAACTTACCAGTTTGAAGTTTGATGTTTATTTTATGAGGAGTTACGATAAGAGATTACGTGCCCTCCAATCCCAACCCATTCTTCAGTCTGAAGAAGGGTTTTGGCCCGAAACGTCGCTTATCTCCTTTGCTCCTTAGATGCTGCTGCACCCACTGAGATTCTCCAGCCTTTTGTGTACCCTCTCTCATAAAGGTCAGCTGGTAGTTCTAGTTTCTCGAATCTTACTATATTCAGTTCAACAACTGTTATCTGTGATTTCACACTGCTGCTTTGAAGATTGACACGCATGCGGGCTGCTGGGTTCTTCACGTAATCCCTCATCACTATTCACCACATCTATATTAAAAAATCTTTCATGATAGGATAAATAGACAAGTTTGTCATTTACACACAATACAAAGGCATTGTATGCACTGTATATGGAAACATTAGATTACAGTGAATTAATGGGTGTCTGGTAAATAAATTAAAACAGGCAAACGCAAAATCACCCTTTAGCACTTAAATTGGTGAAAATCACTTTGTGGAAACCTCGCTGGTCAGGCATAAATGTCACTAGTTTTCAGCTTCCATAAGTTATACTGTTCTGTTTGTCCTCATTTCCACTTTCAGTTCTTGATTCAGAGAACCCTTAAGGGCATGTCTCACTTAAAGAGTAATCCCGACTATTTTTTTACTCGTGGACAGTTTTCATCGGGATGAAAAAACGTCCCGAATTACCTGATGCCCCGAGTACCTACGGCTGGCATAACAAGCCACTACGATATATCTACGATATATCTACAAATTCCTACGGCCTCGTTACGAACATTCTGCGAGTTTGAATCAGGGGAAAACACGGGAATATTCGTGAATTACCTCGTAAAGTGGGACAGACCCTTTAACCAGATGATGATGGCTAGATATTCAGTAGGCAAGAGTTATTCGAGAGTGTTTAATTGCCTTACGCAATATGGAATAGATAATTAAATTCTTATTTGCTGCAGCTTTGCAGGTAATTCATGTAAAAACAAAACATAACAAATGAATAGGCAATAATCATTAACATTATAAATCATCGAATAGGTATCTACACAATAAAACGCAAGCCAAAATACATAATCTGATGAAGGCTCCCAACGAGAAATGTTGCCTGTCCATTCCCTCCACAGATGTTGCCTGATCTACAGCAGTGAGTTGAGACCATGGCTCAGTGTTGTAGGTCTTTAATGATATTAGCTGTCATTTAGATGAAGCGCTTCAACCCGTGATCGACCGCTCAATATCCATCATTATATTTTCATTTCTGCTGAATCCTCAAAACATTGGACCATTGTCGTGCATTCTGCTACAAATTTCACTTAGTCTGGAGATCTTCCCTCCAAAGCCTTTACCTTAGTGTCTCCCAAACGCATGCAGACACCTCTACATCCATCCAAAAACAGGACTGCCCTGGGCACATCAGTTCAGCTCATTCTTGTCCTATAGAATCTATATCTTCCTATCACTGTGTGGCGCCCACAATGGCCGCCTAACCAAGAGACTGTCTCGTCCTTTCCTTCTCTGTTGTTTAATGTGTTAAATGTATGCTTTAACGTTCTTTAGGTTTTTTTATGTGGGGTGGGGGGTGGGGTTGGAGGTTGGGGAAACTGTTTTTAATCTCTTACCCCGATGGAGATGCAATTTTTTTCCGTATTGTATCTCCATCCGCACTGCGGCCGAACATCGTGGAGTTGGCGGCCTCTTGCTGGGTAGTGACTTGGAGAGCCCCAACCACGGGAGCCTGCAGGGCTTAACATCATGGAGCTAGCAGTCCTGGTTAGAGGCCGACTTCGGGACCTCCAAGCCGCAGGAGCTTCAACCGCCCCAATGCGGCGGCTTCGATCACCGGCTGCTGGAGCTTCAATCACCTCGACTGCGGATGGTTCGACTGCCCCGACCGCGGGAAAATAAAAAGGAAAGAGATTAAACTTCATTGCCTTCCATCACAGTGAGAAATGTGAGGATTTTGCTGTTGTGGATATTTATCTTAATGTTTATGTAGTTGTGTGTCTTGTTGCTTTTATTTAGTATGGCTGCATGGTAATTCGAGTTACACTGTACCTTAATTGGAACACGTGACAATAAACTGACCTTGAACCTTTGAACCTTTGACAATTCTTTCTCTCCTTGTCCAGTCTCTTCCTACTTATAACTATAAAAACCGAAGTTCTGGAAATAACTCAATAATCCCTTGATATTAAAATTAAAAGTATATATTTTATGCATTATTTTAAAATAATTTAAAATAATTTTCTATTTTAAAATACCTTTTTGAAAGATTAAATTGTGGGTAGACAGAAGAGAACCTGTGTTTGCATGGGATGATCCTTGATGAAGGAGCGTGTGTGTGTGTGTGTGGTCTGGACATTTAGTGTGGGCTGTGGATCTCCGCTTAAGCTGTGTGCCCTGGGATTTCTCACGCGCCGCTGTGGTGGATATTTAAGTCCATGTTCATTTTTATGTGGTTATGTATCTTTTTTGTATGATTGTTGGCAAATCAAATTCCTTATATGTTTACATACTTGGCTAATAAATTAATTACAATTATAATTGATCACATTATACGGTGGAGGTGGTTTTCTCCTGCTCCTATTTTCTTGTTTAAAATTGGTGCTGATCTGGGTTCAGCCTTTGTAACCAGTCCATCAACACAGTTACTTTTGGAAAATTGGCTTACCAGAATAAATAAGGTATTTTCTGGGCATATACTACAATTTTTTGGGATCAGGGGGTATGGAGAGAACGCAGGTACGGGATACTGAGTTGGATGATCAGCCATGATCATATTGAATGGCGGTGCAGGCTCGAAGGGCCGAATGGCCTACTCCTGCACCTATTTTTCTATGTTTCTATGTTTCTATTTGTCAGGGATATCATTGAGACATATTTATCCCTGGATAGATGAGAGAGCACCCGAGATAGTCAGAATAAAGGGCCTGTCATACCAGCATCCGACTCTATGCGATGAGCGCGATCAAACTAGAAGCGGGGGCCGCGCGGAGGTCAGGTGATCCCCTGTACAGGGCCGTTCCCACCAGCATGCGCCTGCATGCGGCAAGCGCGACCAAACTGGCAGCAGGGGCCGCGCGGAGGTCGGATGAGTGGTGCAACGCGGCGCAAAGTGAGGCGAACTTGGAGCGAAGTGTAAGGTAAGTTCACCAGGACAGAGAGCGTCACACAGAGAGGGACACAGAGGCACACACAGAGAGGGCCATGGAGCCACACACATAGAGGGTCACGGAGGCACGACGTTGAAGCGGTGTGTCATGCATCGAGGCGACTGCGAGCCGACAAGCCGTTGCCGCGCTGAATTCTTGAACGTAGTCAGTTTTTCGGAGCCCCGCGCGATGTCGGGACGAACTCCGCACAATTCCGCACGGCTCCGGCGATCGAAGTGGGACCGGCCCTGCGACGCCGGACGGCTCAAGCGACCACGTTAGGTCGTGCTCATCACATGGAGTTGCATGCTTGTAGGACAGGCCCTTAAATCTTTAATTGCAATGCCAGTTAACTCTGCTTTTGTCAACAGATGCCATTTCAAGAGACAAAGGATCATGCATACCTAAGCAGAGTATCTGCCACCCAATGGATCATTACAGTCTGACTGACAAATTGTCTGCTTGTGTTCAGTAAAGGGCTGCTCACCATTCTGAAGGGTAATATTTCATTTAACAATCTCTGTTAATAGCAGCCTCTTGAACAAGTACAAACAAGTCATTACTATCAACTTCAATGAAGCTGCTGTAAGCTCAGCCTTGACTGACTCTGGTTGACTGTGATCAACTAACTGCACTGCACTTGAAGAGAACTTTGAATTGCTTCTGTCAATAAGAGTCTTCACCGATGCTCTGGTCCCCATTTTCTCAGAAATTCTCTTAGGAATCAACTAAGGAAGAAATAGTGCATTACTGGAAGACGCAAAGCATATTTTTTTAAATCTGCAAATGCTAGAAAATGCTGTCAATGCTGTCAATGCTGAACATTTCAGGCAGTATCTGTGTAAGGAGAAGCAGTGTCAACATTTTAGTTCAATAGAAAATTAAAAGGCAATGTCTACGCCAGGGTGGAGATCAAATGGAGGGGAGGGGGGTCTTATTTGCCATTGATCTACCCAGTGAGGAGAGCTTCTAATTTATGCACCAGCCTTTAAAGCAATTGCTGTTTAGTTTAGTTTATTGTCATGTGTACTGAGGTACAGTGAAAAGCTTTTTGTTGCCAGCTAACCAGTCAGCAGAAAGTCAATACATGGGGGTGATCATGGTGGCGCAGCGATAGAGTTGCTGCCTTACACCAAATTCAGCACCGGAGACCGGGGTTCAATCCCGACTACGGGTGCTGTCTGTACGGAGTTTGCATGTTCTCCATGAGACCTGCGTGGGTTTTCTCCGAGATCTTCGGTTTCCTCCCGCACTCCAAAGACGTAGAGATTTGGAGGTTAAAGTTAATTGGTTTGGTAAATGTAAAAATTATCCATAGTGTGTGTAGCACAGTGTTAATGTGTGGTCGCTGGTCGACGCGGACCCGGTGGGCTGAATGGCCTGTTTCCGCGCTGTATCTGTAAAACTAAAAAAAGTAAGCTAATACATGATTACAATCAATCCATTTACAGTGTATAAGGGAATAATGTTTAGTGCAAGGTAAAGTCAGCAAAGTCTGATCAAGGATAGTCTGACGGTCAACAAAGATTTAGATAGTAGTTCAGCACTGCTCTCTGGTCGTCAAATGCCTAATGGAATTCTGAATAAACTACTATCTATAGGTTCCCCACTTTCAACTCTCCTTGCCACACCCTCAAAGATTTCAAACAAATGTTTCTAATTATATTAATGTTACTTCCTTCTTTGGTGACCGTCAGACTATACTTGATCGTACCTTGCAATGGACGTTATTCCCTTAACATGTATCTATACACTGTAATGGCAAGGTAGTTATGCCATGATTCATTATGTCATATTAATAAGTTATTAATATGACAAACCTATTAATGAAGTTAGCTGACTAGTGTCAGAAATTGACAACATGCCTATTCATTTCTTGCCCCAATCATTTTACCATATGCTCATACCAATACTGCATACATTTTTTAAAGATCTTACATAGCTTTAAAAATCTTTAAAAAATAATGATGCTTTGCATAATTTCCTTAATGTCGAATATTGCTGCAGCAAATCTTAATGGCATTAAAATAAGGTTAAGGGCCTGTCCCACCAGCATGCAACTCCATGCGATGAGCTCGACCTAACGTGGTCGCTTGAGCCGTCCGGCGTCGCGGGGCCAGTCCCACTTCGATCGCCGGAGCCGTGCGGAATTGTGCAGAGTTCGTCCCGACATCGCGCGGGGCTCCGAAAAACTGGCTATGTTCAAAAATTCCTCGTGGCAATGGCTTGTCGGCTTGCAGTTGCCTCAACGCATTACACACTGGCTCGACGTCGTGCCTCCGTGACCCTCTCTGTAGGTGCCTCCGTGACCGTCTATGTGTGTGGCTCCGTGGCCCTCTCTGTGTGTGCCTCTGTGCCCCTCTCTGTGTGCCCCTCTCTGTCCTGGTGAACTTACCTTTAAGACATCGCTCCAAGTTCGCCTCACTTTGCGCCGCGTTGCGCCACTCACCCGTCCTCCGCGCGGCCCTCGCTGCCGGTTTGGTCGCGCTTGCCGCATACAGGCGCATGCTGGTGGGAACGGCCCTGTACAGGGGATCACCCGACCTCCGCGCGGCCCCCACTTCTAGTTTGATTGCGCTCATCGCATGGAGTCGGATGCTGGTAGGACAGGCCCTTAAGTGTGATATTTGTGGTGTTATGAGTAATGATGGGCTCGGATATGTGGAAGATAGGATACGGGTGTTTAGCATTTGTTGGAGTGAGTTAATCCAGTGCTTCTTAAACTATTTCAGTGTTATTCACCCTTGAGTCTTTATCACAACATTTCATTCACCCTCGGCTAAATTTTCTTATGTTTTTTGGTAATTTTCGTCTTATTTTCCCTTGTGGATAATTTTATAGATAATTTATTTTGTCACATGAGCAAAAAACATAAATCAACTCGTAAGTGTTTTCTTTATTCAATTTTTTGAACATCCTAAAAATGTGCGAAGAAAACTTGGAGTAAAAAAAATGTTTAATTGCCACTGGAGATGGAAAATCATTCTATTAGAATCATAAAAAAACCATTCCAACGTCTAAACACTGGGCTTCAGCCCCATCCTACCCTTTTGGTCTTGGATTACTGCAGTTGTTTTTCTTGGAAAACTAGCTCAAAAAACCATGTTCTTCCCTGAAAGGTTATATTACAGTAAATTTGGGAAATATCCTGCTACTTTGAAAATAGAAAACCATAGGTAGAGATCAGAAAACATCAAATTTCCAGCTCCACTGCCATGAAAACCAATAAGAGCTTACTAACCACTTCAATGGCAATGCCTTTTTTAAGTAGAGAAAAAAAGATATAAATACCTGCATAAATTAAGTCATTCACCCTTCATTCACCCCTCTAGTTTCATTCACCACAACATAATTTAATTCACCCTTGGGTGAACCATTCACCAGTTTAAGAAGCACTGAGTTCATTATCTGCAGATTCCTTTATTTAGTAGATACTGGTAGCATAGGTGGTGAGATCAGGTATTGGGGGCATTGTTCTGGGATGCCAGAACCAACTGTTGTGCCTTCCCGAGGTGTCGTGGGCCTAACTCAACAAAACACCAGTGAAGGGAAGTGCCCACATGATAACCTCAATTATATACTTGCATCTACATAACCAGTTTTTTTTTAATGAGATGGTTAACATGTAGATAGTTTATTATTTCATCTGAAGTTGGTTATTGTCCTCAGCATCACTTGGTATAATCAGTTTAGGTAGTACTTTGGCTTTGGGCTTGGTTGTCTTAGTTGAGTGCTTATCCTGGCGTTATAGCACAAGTACTTTGTGTTTTAAATTGTAATTTACAGAACGCAGCATTTGCTAATAGTAGCAATGTTACAAAATTTTGAGATTCTAAAAATCAAGTCTGCAATTTATCCCATCAGAAAAAGCATAAAAAGAAGTTTAATTTGACACCTAATTCACTTTCATATCTTCAGTATTAAAAAAGTTATGGCCATTTTCATACTCGGAAATTAGCATCTTGTTCCCTATTGCTTTTCTAGTGACTTAATACAAAAGTTGTGATCAAGGACAGTCAAAAGCCCCTAACTTTCTTAAAAATTAAGAGAACTGAAAGACATTTTCAGTTATTATAGACTGAAGCATTCTGAAACAAATATGAAACAATCTTACTTGGATGACCTGAAATTAAAGCATATAATTAGTTAGCTACCCAAGTAGCTATTTACAAAATTCAATTACTAGATCTAAACATCTATCCATTTCTTAAGAAAAAAAATAATATTTTGTTTAAAGCCTAAGTGTCCAAATAACATTCACACAAGAATTCACAATATAACATGCTTGTTAAATATAATTGCCATTAATATATAGGCCAAATTGAAGGAATTCAGTGTTTAATGCCTGTAGATTAATGGTCATTTAAATCAGCTTGCGTGGGATTTTGTGGAACACAATGGATTGGAACGTTGCGGTTGTGTTGAATTTAAACCCCATATCGCAGGAAAAATACTGCCGGTTCGTATGGGGAATAAGTCACCGTTTCACAACATGAAATGTTGATTAAGGTCATCTAAACAAGCAAGTTTATATGAAAAAATAAAACAGTTTTCACTTACCTGTCCCCTACGTAAAATCCGTCCCCGTTGTCGGCGTTCATGGCATTAGGAGCTCATTTTTATTTTACTGCAGCGCTGAAAAAAAAAAAATTTAACTTACCGGCAGTCGGAACGAATCTTTAGCAAAAGCTCGCACTCCTAGAAAATAAAGCTCCGGATGGCAAAGGGAAAACCGCGTTTTAACCCCACACCCCCCCTCAAAGGCGCCAAAGTCGCGCACACGGCCTGTGACAGAACTGCAGCACCGCTGAAGGCAAGTTTTGTAACATACCTATTACTAGCTTAATGTTCTGCGATAAATGAAAATAAAGATAAAACGTAACCGTTTATATGAATTATATATTCAAGAATATTAAGGTTAAATAATGCTAATGTTCACGGTGTAAGATATTGAAACATTTTTTGTGTTTTCTTATTTTAGGCATCGGCCCATTGAAAATATATAATTTTAACAAATGCATGTAACAAGAAGGATTCAGCCCATTCCTGAAGGGAACATTGGCTACAAACATATCCCAGATTCAAGGAAAATAATCACAATAGAATCATGCTAATGGAATAACCCAAATACAGAAGGCCATTCACACCAACCCCAACAACAACAACTGCTGGTGTTGCCCTCAGAAACAACAAATTACTGCTGTTGCTGGAAATGATTAAAAAAAAGCTCGAAAAGCTGGAAGCACTCAGCAGGTCAGTCAGACTCTGTGGTCAGAATAATAAAGCTAAGGTTTGTTTTTAGGTTTAGGTTAGTTTTTAGATATGCTGGGCAGAAATAAGCCCTTCGGCCCACTGAGTCCACACCGACCATCAATCCCAGTGCATTAACACTAAACTACACACACTAGCAACAATTTACATTTATGCCAGGCCGATTACCCACCAAACCTGTACGTCTTTGGAGTGTGGGAGGAAACTGAAGATCTCAGAGAAAACGTACGTGGTCACGGGGGGAACGTACAAACTCCGTACAGACAGCAGCCATAGTCGTGATCAAACCCGGGTCTCCGGTGCTGCAAGCGTTTGTAAGGCAGCAACTCTACCGCTGTGCCTCCGTGCAACCCCTAACAGTCAATAACCTTTCATCAGAACTGAGAACAACTGGAGGTCTGAATAATTTTAAGATGCACTGTAGGCCATGGGGCAGCATGTTGATACAGCCAATACAGCTGCTGTTTCACCAGATAAATTGGTTTGATCTTGACTGATGAGCAGTCTTTGTGGAATTTGCAAGTTCCCCTATGAGCATGTGGATTTCCTCTGGATGCTCTGGTTTCCTCCCACATCCCCAAGGCGTGCAGGTTTTAAGGTTAATTAGCCTCTATAAATTCCCCCCCAGTGAGTAGAGAACAGATGGAAAAATGGGATACAATGGAAATGGTGTGTACGGGTGATCGATGGCTGCTGCAGGCTCAGTGGACCGAAGGGCCTGTTCCTGTGCTGCATCATTCAATCAGTGGACGGGAGCAAAGAGAGCAAATTGCTTGGTCAGTGACATGTGCAGATCAGTTTCAGTTTCGTTTATTGTCACGTGTACCGAGGTACAGTGAAAAGCTTTTTGTTGCGTGCTAGCCAGTCATCAGAAAATGTGGAGTGGTGTGGAGAAAATAACCTGCTCCTGAACACCTTAAAGACCAAGGAGATAATAAGAGACTTCAGGAAGAACAAAGCAGAAATGGTACCACTAATCATCAGAGGGGACTGTGTGGCGAGGGTGGCGGATTTCCGCTTCTTGGGAATCCATATTGAGGAGGACCTGACGTGGAGCATGAACACCTCTGCGCTGCTGAAAAAGGTCCAGCAGAGACTGCACATCCTGAGGGTGCTCAGGAAGAATAACATCACACAGAGACTGCTGCTGTCCTTTTATCGGTGCTCCATTGAGAGCATCCTAACATACTGTGTATGCGTGTGGTACACCAGCTGCACAGCGGCTCAGAGGAAAGCGCTCCAGAGGGCCATTGACAACGCCCAGAGGATTGTCGGCTGCCCTCTCCTTACCTTGGAGGACTTACACAGCTCCCGCTGCATCAAAAAATCCCAGAATATTATAAAGGACATTTCCCACCCCGGACACTCCCTGTTTGAACTGTTGCCGTCAGGCAGACGGTACAGATGTACAAGGACAAGGACAAACAGATTTAAAAACATTTTTTACCCCACTGCTATAAAGGCACTAAATGTAGCCGCCAAGGAACGCGGGGACTAAGGGACTGTGGTTGGTACACTGTGAAATCGACAGAAGGATGTAGGGTTGGGTGTTTATGCGTGCTATTTTTATATTTCATATTTATTTTAGTTGTTTATCTTTTTTAATATTTTACCTTGTATGTATCGTTAGCTTTTATGGTTTGAATGTTGCACTGACTGGTTGACATTTTTTAAATTTCGTTGTACATGGTTCATGTTACAATGACAATAAAGAAACTATTCTATTCTATTATATTATAGAAAGACAATACATGATTCCAATCAATCCATTTACAATGTACAGATACATGATAAGGGAATAACGATTTAGTGCAAGGTAAAGCCAGCAAAGTCCGTTCAAGGATGGCCCGAGGGACATCGGAGGTAGATAGTAGTTCAGCACTGCTCTCTGGTCAAAAATGGCAGTGGCTCTGGATGAAAGAAGTCACGAAGGCTTGTGAATAACAAGTGATAGAGCACTTACAATTCACAAGTCTGAATCAGCCATTTTATTCTCAGCATTTTTATTCTCTCTTCTCAGCGAGTAATTTTGCTTTTCATTTTCTCAGGAGGTGCAAGTAGCTGGAGACTAATGTATTGTGGTCGAGGGGAGAGAATAAGAATCTGAATCTGAAAAAGTGTCTCGACCAAAAACATCACCCATTTCTTCTCTCCAGAGATGCTGCCTGTCCTGCTGAGTTTCTCCAACTTTTTTTGTGCCCTATCATCAGTGTAACCCAGCATCTGCATTTCCTTCCTGTACAAGAATCTGAGATTCAGGGTTGGGTTGGCGGATTTGCTCTTTTTTTAATTCAATATCGAGCCGGTAAAGCTGTAATGTGCCTATTAGTGTGCCGAAGAGGAACTGCTTCTCGAGTATACATGGAGTTTTGCTAACAGTCGCGTGATGGAGAATTAAAGGGACAGGCTACCATAAAGTTGCCCTTGTAGACTGAAGGGAGGTGTTTGATAAACTGGTCACATCTGTGTTTTCTTTGCTAAATATAGAGGAGATCACAATGGGAGCAACGAATGCAGTACACCTATGCGGAAGAAGTAATTTGCTTCTTTAACCGGGGACATTGATTTGGAGCCACGGACTGCCAAAAGGGAGGCGGAAAATAGACAAGCATCACTTGTCCTGCCAATGCAAGGAAATATGCATGGGAGGAGAGTGCAGATAGAAGGATGGATCAGAGTGTTAAGGGGGAACATTCCCTTCACCATTTATAAAGGGGAGGTGAGGAATAGGGAAGAGGAGGAATAGATGGGTCTGACTGATCAAGTCATGTTGTGTTTATTGTCAGATGCACATGTACAGTACAACAAAAAATACAGCAACATCACTGGCACGTAGACTCGGGCAATATACTAAATTACACATAAAATATAAAGACATTTGAAAAAACAAGACAAGAGTGCAAAAGCCAAGTAGAGAACAAGTCCATGGTAACACAAAAAGGTGATCCATAGTGTTCCATTGCTGAGGTAGGATTAGGGCTGTGTATGTCAGTTCGAGAACCTAATATTGTAGGAATGGTGCTGTTTCTGAAGCTGTCGGTGTGGGGCTTCAGGCTTCAACACCTCCTGCATGAACGTAGCAGCAAGAATAGGGCATAGCTCAGATGATAGCGATCCTTGATTATAGATGCGATATTCTTAAGGCAGGTGCTTTCTATGAAGGGGATAGCTGTGGTTCTGATAGACTGGCTGAGTCCACCATGCTGCACATTCATCTGCATTGGAATAGTAAGATTGAACGAGAACTTACCAGTTCGAAGGTTGATCTTTATTTCATGAGGAGTTGCGGTGAGGGATTTCGTGAAGAACCCGCCAGCACGCATGCGCGACATTCTTCAAAGTAGCGGTGTGGAATCACAGAAACCAACAACAGAAATGACTTGGCATAGTAAGATTGAAGAGACTCTAATTACCAGTTGAGTATGATCGAGGGTTGGGAGCGGAGGGCACGAAATCCCTCACCGCAACTCCTCATGAAATAAAGATCAACCTTCGAACTGGTAAGTTCTCGTTCAATCTTACTATTTCATTTCGGAGTCAGGTGAGTGACTTCGTGAAGACTTCAAAGCTTCTGTGATTACACGCCCTGGACCACGTCCATGCTGACACACCACTAGCAAGGATGGATGGGAGTAAACAAGTTGCTGAAAACCAGGTTATACTGAAAAACAAAAGAATATTTATTAACAACACAGCAAAACCCCCTTATTCGGGGACATCCCCACGTTCTTGCCCTGCGTTCAGCACGGCCTCCGCGAACTGTAGAAGAGCAGCAACAGGCTTATTATAGAATCTCTGGAACACAGCTTCATTCGCCCATCCTGCTGTGGCGAGAATATGGTCCATGGGCACCTCCATGACCCTCGCCGCCGACGTTGATGCAGCCCTGGTGGAGTGAGACTTGAACACATTAGTGTCAATACCTGACTTACCCAAGACGATCCGGAGCCACCTGGATATCGTCTGGACTGTCACTCGATGGTGAGGTCTTTTGTGAGTGACAAGCAGGTATTGCTCCATTCCTCTGATGCTTCTCGCCACTTTGACATAGTAACGGATATGAGTGGCTAAACATAGCCGAGCATCTGCGGGGTATGCTGGGAACTTCAGCTGCAGCCCTGTGCACCCAGGTCTATGCTGCTTAAGTAGCTCATCAACAAAGAAGACTACTTCTCCAGGGGTAGACGTTATCCTGTCAATACGGAGTTTATGGAGCGTCTGCACCCACTGTGCTGAAGTCAGCGCTAGTAACATCATCAGTTTCATGGTGAGTTTGTCCAGCTGTAACCCTTCCATGGGTAACCACGTCCTGAGCAGGGTTAGTACATCCCTGACATCCCAGGTGATGTTATACCGTGGTGTAGGCGGATTCATGTTGAATATTCCCCGCATAAGCCTGGACACTAGCCTGTTGGATCCTACCTCAATCTTGAGGTAGAATGACAGCGCACTCCTGGCGCTGTTGATGGCACTGTAACTTAAGTGTTCATCGTGGTGCAACCCCGCGAGGAATTCCAGGACGTCGGCTATGGTGACATCGTCATAGGTGATGCGAGAGCGGCTGCAGTAGGCTTCCCATTTGGCGATGTTGGAGAGGTATCTTCGCCTGGTCGACTCTCGGCATGATGCCCCAATGGTGTTCATAGTTCGGGTGGAGAGGCCATACTGCAGCAATGGCCTGGTTAGAACCTGCAAGCCAGTAAATGTAAATAGCTATGGCAGGAATGTGGCTCCCCTGACACAGGGTGAGTAACCAATTGCGGGCAACCCTCTAAAGGGACCCAGGGTTGACTGATCATGTCAAAGACCACCGGATACCAAGGCTGCGTGGGCCAGTCGGGTATAATAAGAATGCCCCGAGTGGCATCCATCTTGATTTTTTGCAATACCCGACTGATGAGGCAAAACGGGGGGAATGCGTAGAAAAACCACTTCCCCCAGTCTAGCGAGAATGCATCCATCGCTAATGCCCCAGGATCTGGTTCCCATGAAACGTATGTTGGTACCTGATGGTTCAACCGTGACGCAAAAAGGTCGATATCCGGTTGACCAAATTTGGCTGCAATTTTGGCAAAAATTTGAGGATGCAACATCCATTCGATATTGTCATTAAACTTGCGTGACCTGGTGTCCGCCACAGTATTAAGCCTACCTGGCAAATAGGTAGCTGAAATCCAAATTTCCCTATCAACACACCAGAGCCAAATTGTATTAGCCAATTTATCACATGAAATTGACCTGGTACCGCCCATATGGTTTAAATATGCCACCGCCGTGGTATTGTCTATTTGGATACGGACATGAGCCCCAATGAGATTGGAACAATAAGCCCGAAGTCCGTGAAATGCTGCAAGCAGCTCCAAATAGTTTATCCCTTGTGATAGCAACATGCTAGATTCAAGGGTGTCCCACCTGCCCCCACAACTAGAGCAGTTATCCGTAGCTCCCCAGCCCTGGGAGCTTGCGTCGGTTTGCAAGTATACCATCGGATTGGGCACAATAATGGGTTTGAATGAGCTACCAATATTGCGCACCCACCATTGTAGCTCAACCTTAGCTTTAGGAGGCAGCCGCATTGGTCTGTCGAAATGACCGGCGTTCTGTTTTAACGCGGCAATCTTGGCTCTTTGCAAATTTTGATAATGCAAAGGCCCGTATTGGGCTGCTGGAAACAATGCTACGATTTTGCCAATCACCTTAGCTGTTTGCCTAATTGATGGTATACTGGCGCAGGCTAGATCCTGACATGCTTGGGTGACATCCCCAACCTTGTTAGTTGGTATGGTGGCCCTCATACGATTGGAATCCACCGTGAACCCCAGATAATCCATAACCTGGGAAGGGTAGAACTTTGACTTGTCTGGATGGACAATAAACCCCAGCCGCTGAAAAATCGCGACAGTGGCCGAAACTGCTCGTTCAGCTGCCTCCAGGGTTTTGCCAATAATCAGGATATCATCCAAATAGGCCATTACAATATGCTGCTGCTTTCTTAATTGGGCCATAATAGGCTTGAGCAATTTAGTAAATAGTCTAGGGGCTGTAGTAAGCCCATTTGGCAAAGCCCTGTATTGCCAGAGCTGACCCATCCAAACAAACTTCAAAAACTTCCGGTGATGTTTCCGAATGGATACAGAATAGTACGCATCTTTTAAATCAATGCATGCCATAAAGCAGCCATGCGAAATCAGCGATTTGGCTGTCTCAAAAGTGTCCATTTTAAAATGAGTGTATGTTACAAAAGTATTCAGCTGGGTCAGATCAATAATCACTCGACAACCTCCATCCTTTTTTGGTCTAGTGAAGATATTGGAGACAAATTCAATATGCTCGTGCATAGTTTTTTCTATCACGCCTTTTTGTTCTAATCGTAAAATTTCAGCTGAGCCTGCTGCCTGTTCAACGGCAGACAGCGTAAACTTCCGATTAGGCATATGCTGGGATGGAGGAATGTCCCCGTTAATAAACTCAATAGTATGACCCCGAATATTTTGCAAAATAAACTCATCTGAAGTAACAGTCCCCCATGCCCCAGAAAAGAAACGGAGTCGCCCACCAACATGTGACGTTAAAGGAACAGAGAAAAGAAAACCAGACCGCCTCACCTCCATGGTCACCGGCGGTCCTTGACATGTTTGGTTGGTCGCGGAGGTGCTGGGTTGGGCTGATATTGGGGTGGCTTCATTTTCCACTGGGGCCGCTGCGGTCCTGACCCCAAAAAAGACCATTGCTGCTGGCCCTGTTGATAGCGATGTGGCACTGCAGTATATGGTCTGGTTGCTGTAGCGACCGAGCCTCGTGGCCGAGCAGGTGGAGCTTTCGGGGCCGACAGCCTGGGGGCGATCTGTGACCGCATGAGTCCCACCGTCTTGGCTACCTCATCGAGCTCTTTGACCCTCTTCGGGAGGTCTTCTCCGAAGAGCTGTCGGGGCGGCGGTGGCGGTGGTGGTTTGCACAACCCAGCAAACTTTGGGTTGAGCGACGGGCGGATGCTGTGTTTGCGAAAGGCATTGATCTCATGTTGGGTGGCACATAACAGCGCCAATGCATCCTCCTGGTCTAGCTTAAGATCTTCCCCATCAACCGACCGCGCAAAGGCGGTAATACCGGCCGTGAGAAGTTTCAGAATCCGCTGGAGCTTCAGCTCCTGATGACGGATAGCCACGCCGATGTTGCCCCATATGGGCGTATTGACCACAGGCACATTAAGGGCATTGCAGTTAGACGGAGGTTTGTGGCGATGGATAGCCTGAGAGAGGACTTCCTCCTGGAGCTGATGGTTTGTAAGGAAGTCCACCGTGGCAGCCAGCTTGGGGTTTAGAGGAAGCCCAGTAGTGAGTGGGGCAGCGGACTTCGCCGCCACATCGAGAAGGTCTTCCGGCGGCGGCTCCGACGGAGCTGGTGTAGGGTCAACAAACCCTTCCTCTTCCGGCTGTTCGAAACTGGTGATGGAGGCTGGTGAGACGGCCCTGTGCCTGTCGATACTCGACGCTTGCTGCTGTTGATTGTGCAGCAGAAGCTCCAGTAGCCGCTCCATCCGGTCAATACGCCCGCCACCCTGAACACTCGGGTGGTCGGAGTCCTCCGGCTCAGAAAGATTGCTGGGGCTCCTGTCATCGGCCCGCACCTCGTCGAGGTGATCTCGGTGCCGGTAGTTGTCGCTGCCAGCCGTCGAAGCGAAACCGCGCGATTCCCGCGCGGGAGATGTGTTCAACCGCCTCCGTTTAGCGGGAGCGGAAGCCGCTGCCACGAAGGGCAAAAGTGGCTGGGAGTCGGCTCCAGCAGAAGCATGGAGATCCGACGCCCGCGCGGGCTTGCCGGCTGCCCACATCGTGGACGATGCCGACGCATGGTCTCATCCTCCCATCCATGGGGGACTCGGCGACCGAGGCGGGACCGTACCCAAGCCCCCCGTCCCGGCGTCGGGGTTTGGGAGTTGGATGCTAGACCTCGCCAGAGACCTGGGTCCCGCCGTTGCACCAGACCGCAACTCGGCAGCAGGTGATGCCGTAGTCTGTGAAGGGTTAGGCTTACGGGCTCCTCCCCTGCC
Source organism: Raja brachyura (assembly GCA_963514005.1). The sequence continues at coordinate 4,852,699 of OY740784.1, forward strand.
CTTCCTCGGAGGGCTAGAGGAGGGGGGCCATGCAGCTGCACGCGACCCCTTCCCCGAGGTCGCCAACGGGCCTGCTGGCGACCTGAATGCTGCAGCAGGGTCCACCTGCTCTGGTGGCACCCCGCTGTCCTCCTCCACGAACTCCTCCCCGGAGCTGTGGTGAGTTAGCGGGTCCCGACCTGTAGAAACAGGATGCACCGGTTTCCCCGCCTTTCTCCCGGCCCCAGGTGTAGTTGATAATGAGGGCGCCGGGACAGATGGCCGACGACTTCGACCGGACATTTTCTTCGTACTCCCAACCACGTCCTTGCTGAAAGAGAACAGACAACAAGGACGAACCAACTGAAGGTTAGTATCACTCACCCAGGTGGTTCCTTATGAAGGGCTGGCGGGGAGCGCACCACACCGCCAGCCGTCGGCAGCAATGCGTTGCGACGATATGTCGCGCATGCATGCTGGCGGGTTCTTCACGAAGTCACTCACGTGACTCCGAAATGAAATAGCTATACCAGGCCACAATGCAACCAATCTGGATGTCTTCAACAGTACATCAGTAGACGTTTGTGGTGTATTAGGTGACATGCTAAATCTCTTTAAATTTGAAACTTGACCAGCTGTGCCATTGCACCACCCTTGCACTACTGTGCCACCCTTAAAAATATATATTTAAAAAATAATTTCTTGGAGCAGAAGCAAAAGAGATAGAAAACATAGAAACATAGAAAAATAGGTGCAGGAGTAGGCCATTCGGCCCTTCGAGCCTGCACCGCCATTCAATGTGATCATGGCTGATCATCCAACTCAGTTTCCCGTACCTGCCTTCTTTCCATACCCCCTGATCCCTTTAGCCACAAGTGCCACATCTAACGCCCTCTTAAATATAGCCAATGAACTGGCCTCAACTACCTTCTGTGGCAGAGACTCACCACTCTCTGTGTAAAGAATGTTTTCCTCATCTCGGTCCTAAAGGAATTCCCCCTTATCCTTAGACTGTGACCCCTTGTTCTGGACTCCCCCAACATCGGGAACAATCTTCCAGCATCTAGCTTGTCCAACCCCTTAAGAATTTTGTAAGTTTCTATAAGATCCCTCCTCAATCTTCTAAATTCCAGCGAGTACAAGCCGATGGTTGGCAGTAGATCTCCTCCGAGGTTACATTATTTGTTGGAATCTTTGCTTCAATATTGTTTTCCAGGTTACTGACTCTTACTTGTAGGCGGCTTCTGATACCTGGGATGTCAGGACTTTGAGGAAAGACTGGATAGACTAGGCTTGTACTCGCTGGAATTTAGAAGATTGAGGGGGGATCTTATAGAAACTTACAACATTCTTAAGGGGTTGGACAAGCTAGATGTTGGAAGACTGTTCCCGATGTTGGGGGAGTCCACAACAAGGGGTCACAGTCTAAGGATAAGGGGGAATTCCTTTAGGACCGAGATGAGGAAAACATTCTTTACACAGAGAGTGGTGAGTCTCTGGAATTCTCTGCCACAGAAGGTAGTTGAGGCCAGTTCATTGGCTATATTTAAGAGGGCGTTAGATGTGGCACTTGTGGCTAAAGGGATCAGAGGGTATGGAGAGAAGGCAGGTACAGGATACTGAGTTGGATGATCAGCCATGATCACATTGAATGGCGGTGCAGGCTCGAAGGGCCGAATGGCCTACTCCTGCACCTATTTTTCTATGTTTCTATGTTTCTATCCAGCGTTGGATATTCCCAAGGATGCATGGTTGGAGTACCTTCATGACTGAAGCTGGGAGAAATAACAGAGAATGAGTAGGTGAATGTCGAGGCTGGTGGATGGAGCATAAGGACTTGGGAAACACTATCCTTCTTCTAGACGGGAAAAGACGGGATGAATACAGAAGAACAGGAATTTTAACTAAAGATAGACAAAAAAAGTTGGAGTAACTCAACGGGACGGGCAGCATCTTTGGAGAGAAGGAATAGTAAGATTGAACGAGAACTTACCAGTTCGAAGGTTGATCTTTATTTTATGAGGAGTCGAAGTGAGGGATTTCGTGAAGAGCCCGCCGGCGCGCATGCTCGACATACTTCAAAGTAGCGGCGTGGAATCACAGAACCAACAATAGAAATGACTTCGCATAGTATGATTGAATTGACTAAGATTACCAGATGAAGGTGATTGAGGGTTGGGCGAGGAGGGCACGAAATCCCTCACTTCGACTCCTCATAAAATAAAGATCAACCTTCGAACTGGTAAGTTCTCGTTCAATCTTACTATTTCATTTCGGAGTCACGTGAGTGACTTCGTGAAGACTTCAAAGCTTCTGTGATGACACGCCCTGGACCACGTCCATGCTGACACACCACTACCAGGGATGGATGGGAGGAACAAACTTGCTCAATAGTTCATACTGCAAAACAAGAGCATATTTATTAATAACAAATCAAAAACCCCTCATGCGGGGACATCTCCACGTTCTGAACCTGCATTCAGCACGGCTTCTGCGAACTGTAGCGGAGCAGCAACAGGCTTGTTATAAAAACGCTGGAACACAGCTTCATTAGCCCATCCTGCTGTGGCGAGAATTTGGTCCATGGGCACCTCCATGACCCTCGCCGCTGACGTCAATGCAGCCCTGGTGGAATGAGACTTGAACACATTAGTGTCGATACCTGACTTACCCAAGACGACTCGAAGCCACCTGGATATCGTCTGGACTGTCACTCGATGATGAGGTCTCTTATGAGTGACAAGCAGGTATCTCTCCATTCCTCTGATGCGTGCCGTCACCTTGACATAGTGGCGGATATGTGAGGCTAAACATAGCCTAGCATCTGCGGGGTATGCCGGGAACTTCAGCTGCAGCCCTGTGCACCCAGGTCTATGCTGCTTTAGTAGCTCGTCAATGAAAAAGACTACTTCTGTAGGGGTAGAAGCCATTCTGTCGACACGAAGTTTGTGTAGTGTCTGTACCCTCTGAGCTGAAGTCAGCGCTAGTAACATCACCAGCTTCATGGTGAGTTGGTCCAGTTGGAGCCCTTCCATGGGAGACCACGTCCTGAGCAGGGTTATTACGTCCCTGACATCCCAGGTGATATTATAGCGTGGTGTAGGCGGATTCATATTGAATATACCCCGCATGAGTCTGGACACTAGCCTGTTGGATCCTACCCCAATATTGAGGTAGAATGATAGCGCACTTCTGGCGCTGTTGATGGCACTGTAACTTAAGTGTTCATCATGGTGCAACCCCGCGAGGAATTCCAGGACGTCGGTTATTGTCACGTCATCGTACGTGATGCGAGAGCGGCTGCAGTAGGCTTCCCACTTCTTAATATGCGAGCGGTATCTTCGCCTTGTGGACTCTCGACACGACGCCCCGATGGTATCCATGGTCCGAGCCGAGAGGCCGTATTGGACTAACGGCCTGTTCAGAACCTGCAAGCCAACAAATTTAAATAGCCATGGCAGGGATGTGGCTCCCCTGAGACAGGGTGAGTAACCAATTGTGGGCAACCCTTCAAAAGGACCCAAGGTTCATTGAGCATGTCAAAGACCACCGGATACCAAGGCTGTGTGGGCCAGTCGGGTATAATAAGGATGCCCTTGGCAGCATCTGCCTGAATCTTTCGCAATACCCGACTGATGAGGCAAAACGGGGGGAAGGCATAGAAAAACCAATTCCCCCAGTCCAGCGAGAATGCATCTAGCGCTATTGCCCCAGGATCTGGTTCCCACGAAACGTAGGTTGGTACCTGATGGTTCAACCGTGACGCAAAAAGGTCAATGTCCGGTTTACCAAATTTGGCTGTGACTTTAGAAAAAATCTCAGGATGCAACATCCATTCAACATTGTCATTAAATTTGCGTGACCTGGTGTCCGCCACAGTATTAAGCTCACCTGGCAAATAGGTAGCTGAAATCCAAATGTCTCTTTGAACACACCAGAGCCAAATTGAGTTAGCCAATTTGTCACACGAAACTGACCTGGTACCACCCATATGGTTTAAGTATGCCACTGCTGTGGTGTTGTCTATTTGGAGACGGACATGTGCTCCAACAAGCTTGGAACAATACGCACGAAGTCCGTGGAATGCTGCCAGCAACTCCAAATAGTTAATCCCTTGAGTCAACAACATCGTTGATTCAAGGGTGTCCCATCTGCCCCCACAACTAGAGCAATTATCCGTGGCTCCCCAGCCATTGGAGCTTGCATCAGTCTGCAAATATACCACCGGATTAGCCTCCCTGATAGGCTTGAATGAGCTGCTAATGTGACACACCCACCATTGCAACTCATTTATCGCTTCGGGCGGCAGCTGCATGGACCGATCATAATGACCAGCGTTCTGTTTTAACGCAGCAATTTTAGCTCTTTGCAAATTCTGATAATGCAAAGGTCCATATCGCGCTGCCGGAAACAAAGCTACAAGCTTCCCAATTATTGTAGCTGAATGCCGAATCGATGGTATATTGGTGCGGATTAAATCTTGACACACCTGGGTAACCTCCTCAATCTTGTTAATTGGAATGGTAACCCTCATGCTCATAGAGTTCACCGTGAACCCTAGGTAATTAATCACCTGGGCAGGGCAGAACTTTGATTTCTCTGGATGGACAATAAACCATAATTGTTGAAATATATTGACAGCAGCTGCAACACCCTGTTCATCCAATTCCAGGGTGTGGCCCACAATTAAGATATCATCTAAGTAGGCCATAACTATATGGTGTCGTTGTCTCAAATAAGCCATAATTGGTTTCACTAATTTAGTGAACAATCTAGGGGCTGTGGTGAGCCCATTAGGCAAAGCCTTGTACTGCCAGAGTTGCCCCATCCAGATGAATTTCAAAAACCTTCTGTCGTATTTCTGGATGGATACTGAATAATATGCGTCTTTCAAATCGATGCATGCCATAAAGCAACCATGAGAAATCAATGATTTGGCTGTTTCAAACGTATCCATTTTAAAATGAGTATATGTTACAAAAGTATTCAAACAGGTTAGATCAATAATGACACGACAACCTCCATCCTTCTTAGGTCTGGTGAATATATTCGAAACAAATTCAACTGGCTCATGCACCGCTCTCTCAATCACTCCCTTCTGCTCAAGACTTAAAAGTTCCTTGTAGCCTGCTGCCTGTTCTGCAGCAGATAATTTAAACGTTCGAGCGGGCATGTGCTGGGATGGAGGAATGTCGCCATTAATAAACTCAATTTTATGCCCCTGAATATTCTGCAACACATACTCGTCACCAGTAAAATTACCCCATGCACCCAAAAACAACCGAAGGCGACCACCAACATGTGAAGTTAAACAAAGAGAAAAGAGAGAACCAGACCCCCTCACCTCCGTGGTTACCGGCGGTCCTTGACACGCGTGGGTGGACATGGAGGTGCTGGGTTGGCTTGAGGGCGCGGCGTCTTCGTTTTCCACCAGGGTCTCTGCCGACCCTGTCCTAAAAAAGACCCCTGGTGCTGGGTCTGATGTTGCTGTCACTGTGGAGCTTGAGGGTGGGTCCTCGTCGAGGTACTAGCAGACCCTCGTGATCGAATGTATGGAGACTTTGAGCCTGACGGTGCGGGGGCACTCTGAGAGCGCATGATCCCCACCGTTTTGGCTTGTTCGTCAAGCTCTTTGACTCTCTTTGAGAGGTCCTCCCCAAAGAGCTGACGGGGCGGGGGCGGCGGCGGTGGTTTGCACAATCCTGCAAACTTCGGATTGAGCGCTGGGCGGATGCTGGTTTTGCGAAACCCGTTGATTTCGTGCTGGGTCGCGCACAGGAGGGCCAGAGCATCTTCCTGGTCCAAATTCAGCTCGTCCCCGTCCACCGACTGCGCAAAGGCAGTAATACCGGCCGTGAGGAGCTTCAGAATCCGCTGCAATTTTACCTCTTGTTGACGGATAGCCGCACTGATGTTGCCCCATATAGGCGTATTGACCACAGGCACATTGAGGGAGTTGCAATTGGATGGAGCCTTGTGACGGCTCATTGCCTGAATGAGGACTTCTTCCTGTAGTTGCTGGTTGTTAAGAAAGTCCACAGTGGCTGCCAGCTTTGCGTTTAAAGGAAGTCCAGATGAATGTGGGGCTGCAAATTTGGTTGCCACATCCAGAAGATCCTCCGCTGGCACCTCCAACGGAGATGGTATGGGATCCACCAAAACCTCCTCCTCCTGCTGCTCCAGGCTGATGGTAAAGGCTGGTGACGACGCCCTGTGCCTGTTGCTGCCCTGCTGTTGTTGACTTTGAAGCAGGAGCTCCAGCAGCCGCTCTATACGGTCAATACGCCCTTCACCCTGAACACTCAGGTGGTCGGAGTCCTCCGGCTCTGAAAAGAAAACCGGGCTCCTATCATCGGCCCGCACCTCATCGAGGCCCTGCCGGTGCCGGTAGTTGTCGCTAACAGCCGCCGAGGCGAAACTGCGCGATTCCCGCGCGGGCGTGTTCAACCGCCTCCGTTTAGCGGGAGCTGAAGCCGCTGCCACTAAGGGCACTTGCGGCGTGGTGTCGGCACCAGCCGAAGCATGGCTGCCTGAAGCCCGCGCAGGCTTGCCGGCTGCCCACATCGTGGACCTTACCGACGCATGGTCTCGCCCCCCCCATCCATGGGGGGCTCGGCGACCGTGACGAGACCCGACTCAACCGACCCGTCCCGGCGTCGAGAGTCGGGGTGTGCCGGCTGGACCTCACAGCCGCCCCGGGTCTCGCCCTGGAACCTGACCACTCCTCCGTGTCAGGCAATGCCTTAGCCCTGGTAGGGTTAGGCTTCTGGGCTCCTGCCCTTCCCCTACTCGGAGGGCTGAGTGGAACAGGCCGTGCAGCCGCACGCACCCTGCTCGAGGTCGCCAGCGAGCCCGCTGACGAACTGACTGCCATGGCAGGGTCCTCCTGCTCTGGCGGCACACCACACTCCTCCTCATCGAACTCCTCCGAGCTGTGGTGTGCTGGCGGATCTGGACCTGTAACCACAGGGCTTACCCACATCTCCGCCTGAGTCCCGGCCTGCGTTGCAGGTACTGCCGATGGTAAAGGCCCCGGAACTGTTGACCGGCGAACTCGTCCTGACGTCCTCCGGCCCTTGGAACTCCCATCCATGTCCTTGCTGCAAGACATAACCAACAACAAGGACCACCAACTAAAGGTAGAATACTTACCTCCGTGGCCCCTTATGAAGGGCTGGCGAGGAGCGCGCTCCACCGCCAGCCGTCGCAGCAACGCGGTACGACGATATGTCGAGCATGCGCGCCGGCGGGCTCTTCACGAAGTCACTCACGTGACTCCGAAATGAAATGGGTAACGTTTCAGGTTAAGACCCTTCTTTCTGTGTCCATCTTTGGTTGAAAATAGCAACTGCAGTTCCTTCCTACACTAGGAATTTTAACTGGTTAAGCATCTTGTAAACTTAATTCTGTATACCTACAGCCTTATAATATTTTCCTTTCTCAGTAAATTGTTCCGATTGAAAGTTATTATATCTGTTTCCTGTCCCCTTTCACATAACACTATATATCAAACACTGCATCATAAGAACATAGTTTCCTCAATTATTTCTATCATTCAGTGTCATTGACCATCCAGTTTTATTTATTTCTGAGTATTATAAGAAGTCTTCACGTGTGATATTTCATGTAATGAAAATAAGACAACTCCCATTTTTGAAGGATTTAGTTTAGTTTAGTTTGGATATAAACGTACAGCACGGAAACAGGCCCTTCCGGCCCACCGGGTCCGCGCCGACCAGCGATCCCCGCACAATATCACTATCCTATACCCACTAGGGACAATTTCTACATTTACCAAGCCAATTAACCTACAAACCTGTACGTCGTTGGAGTGTGGGAGGAAACCGAAGATCTCGGTGAAAACCCACGCAGGTCACGGGGAGAACGTACAAACTCCGTACAGACAGCACCCGTAGTCGGGATCGAACCCGGGTCTCCCGCGCTGCATTCACTGTAAGGCAGCAACTCTACTGCTGCGCCACCGTGACCTCCCAGAGAATGAAAGAAAGAGTATGTAAAAAGTCCCTTTGGCCCACTGAGTCCACGCTGACCATTGATCTAGTTCCGCGTTATCCCACTTTCTCCTTCATTCCCTGTGTACGAGAGGCAATTTATATTGACCAATTAACCTCCAAATCTGCACATCTTTGGGATGTCGGAGGAATCCGGCACACCCAGAGGAACCCCACGCACTCACAGGAAGCCGAGGTCCGGATCGAACCTAGGCATCTGAGGGAACGAGGCAGCAGCTTGACCAGCTGTGACATTGCAGTACCCTTGCACTACTGTGCCACCCTTAAAAATATATATTTAAAAAATAATTTCTTGGAGCAGGAGCAAAAGAGATGGTTGGCAGTAGATCACCTCCGAGGTTACATTATTTGTTGGAATCTTTGCTTCAATATTGTTTTCCAGGTTACTGACGCATACTTGTAGGCGGCTTCTATCCAGCGTTGAATATTTCCAAGGATGCATTGTTGGCATTCAAGAATGTACAATGCCTCCACATAATCCACAAGCAGTATTTGTGGCTGCAAGCTTTGTTCATACAAAACTCACAGGCGATGATTTTCCTTTCTGAATTGCAGTACTGTTAAAGGATGGGCATGCATTTGTTTTGATGGAGGATTTCCATCATGGAAATAGCTCCCTTCAAATGTATGCCTGCATTTGTTGAAATGTACCCAGAATTTGTCAGAGGACAGTCGCTCTGCAGAGTTTAGGTTTCCTGGTCTTACAGTACATTCCCAATGCTCTGTGAAGAGTGGATTGAGAGCTGTGTACAGTCAGCTGTCAAAAGGTCAGAAATCAGGATGTCTCTGGTACGCAGTGAGCTAAAAGATCTGCAGCCTGAAAATAATGTTTAATGCATTTTAGTTTGCAATCCGATCATACCTGAAAAGACTACTTTAGCTCCCAAGGGTAAAACTGGCAAGAGGTGCTGGTAAGATTAAATTGGCAGAAGCTCTCTGCTCTGCAGGGAAGAAGACCTGATGAAGTACCTTTAGAATTAGGTTGAATTGGATGCATGAGGATGATGGATGAATTCAGAAGGAGCAGAAAAATCAAACGATCATAAAGGGAATTTGTGAGAATTTCTTTGCACAGAATGATAAGAATGTGAAATTCAAAGCCAAGTGGAGGGATTAAAACAAAATACGTTCATGCATTAAAAATGAGACATGTGAAGAAGAAAAACAACACAATAACAACGGGCAGAGTGAGAAGAGACATAGAAACAAAGAACATGAAAAAATAGGTGTAGGAGTAGGCCATTCGTCCCTTCGAGCCAGCACTACCATTCAATATGATCACGGCTGATCATCTAAAATCAGCACCCCGTTCCTGTAGCCTGGACATAGGGTGCAAGTTGAATCAGGAATTAAAATTGGCATGTAGCAAAAGTAATGTTGTGGTTGTGGTTGTTATGGGAGATTTCAGCATGCAGGCAGACTGGGAAAATCAGGTCGGTACTGGACATCAAGAGAGGGCCTTCTGTGGCAGAGAATTCCACTATTCACAACTCTCTGGGTGAAAACATTTTTCCTCATCTCTGTCCTAAATGGCCTACACCTTATTCTTAAACTGTGACTGCTGGTTCTGGACTCCCCCAACATGGGGAACATTTTTCCTGCATCTAGCCTGTCCAATGCTTTAAGAATTGTACATGTTTCTCTGAGATCCCCTCTCATCCTTCTAAATTCCAGCAAATAGCAGTAAGTGTTAAGGTTTGGGTTGAGGTTTGTTTTTGTCTCATGTACTAAGAAACAGTGAAAAGCTTCATTTTGCATGCTATCCAAACAGATCAGATGCACCATACGTTCATTCCGTTCAAACCCAAGTACAATAGATAGAGAAAAGGGGAAGAATACAGTTCTCAGCATTTTAGTACATTATAGTGCATCAGTTCTTTAGACAAAGTCCAATGTCCACAATGCAGCAGAGGTGAATCAAACAGTGCCCTAGCTTATGGAATTACCTTTCAGAACCCTGTTAATGAAGGAGATGAAACCGCTGAGCCTGGCGGCGAGCCATTTCAAGCTTCTGTGCATTTTGTTGAATAGGAGCGAGGAGCGGAAGGAATTACCGAGCAGGGACAAGTCATTGATTCGGTTGGCTGCTCGGTAGGCCGAGGCTCTGGTGGGAAATCTGGTCTGTGTCACGGACTGAGCTACATCTATAACTCTCTGCAATTTCGTAGTCTCGGGCAGAGCTGTGATGTGTAACCCGACAGTATACTCTCTATGGTGCTGTCGGGTGACATCTTTGTATGTCACTGGAGATATGCCAAATTTCTTCAATGCCTGCAGGAGGTAGAGGCATTGGTGTGCCTACTTGGGTGTCTCATCCATGTAGTGCCACGAAAGATCATTAGTAATATTAATGCCAAGGAACTTGAAGCTCTCAACCATTTCCACATCCACACCACTGATGGTGAATTGGGCATGTACTTTATTATGATTCTTCTAGTGAGTAAAGGGGCTGTCCCACTGCGGCGACCTAATCTGCGAGTTTAGAAGAGTTTGTCATTGACTCAAATTTGCAGCATGGTTGACACATTGTCCTAGCAGGCCCTATGATGTCATTGGAACTCTCCTTCATGTTTGAGGGTAGTTCCCGCATACTCGCGGCCTCAGCTAGGTCGAGGAAAATTTTTCAGCATGATGAAAATTTTTCAGCGAGTAAAAAATTGGTCGGCATGGTTCCTTTGAACTCGTAGTGCAGTGGAGTGGGGCCGCTATTTAGTTACAGGCAGTCGAGGGCAGCCGTAGTCAATCTCCTTCGCTGACTGGGTATTTTAATTGGCTCATTGGAGTTTTCAGGACCAAGGAAAACCGACTGGTAGGTTAAATGCCCGCTAAACTTTATTATAAGTCACTTCCGGTGGCGCCATGTTTTGGTAACAGTCGCCACACATAGCTCCGCTCCTGAAAATTTGCGATTTTTCGCATTAAAACTGGATCTACAGATCGGGACCGATTAATAAAAGTTATTGGAGCCTTTGAATGCTCTGCTGATGGTGTGTTTGTCAGTAAGTGCTGTGCAGTAAACTCTGGATTTAACCCTTTAAATGCAGAATCCGATTTTTGCTCAGAGTCCTCAGAGAAGCATTTCAAAAATATACTGCAGCACTGAGAAAGAGCCTGAAGAGCTTGAAGAATCGACTTTTGAAGGTGCTCTTGAAGGAAAACTGCCTTCCGAAATGTCTACAAGAGCTAAGGCAGATAAGGAGAAAGACTTGGAGGACTCAAAGCAAACGGTAAGAGAACTGAAAGATAAAAATGTGGACGGAACGCACATGGAAAAAATGATGAAAGATATGACAGATAAGCTAATGCTGAATATGAATGCGGGCAATTTGAAAGTTATTGAGTCTGTGCAGGATTCGATCAACATTGTAAATAAAAGAATTGAAGATGTGGGAGTTGAACTATTGGAGCGAATGAACAAGGGGGAAGAGGACACTAATAAGATGTTTGCTGCAGTGCATGAGACTGTCTCCTCATTTGTGAAAACAATGAAAGAGATGGAGGAAGAGATGTGACGAATGGCCGAGGATATGAAGAAAATGAAGATACAGCAAGACCTCACAGCAAAACAGCTGGCAAAATGTTCGGATAAGTGCTTAGACTTGGAGACTCGTTCGAGACGCTTTAATCTAAGGCTAGTAGGAGTACCCGAGGAAGCCGAGGGAGATAGCCCTCGGGAGTTTGCTGTGGTTCTAATTAAAGAAGCTCTCAATCTTCCTAACCTTCCAAAAATTGAAGCGGCACATCGAATTTCCGAGATTCAAACAAAAATCAGAGTTGCTGCCTTACAGCGAATGCAGTGCCAGAGACCCGGGTTCAATCCTGACTACGGGTGCTGTCTGTACGGAGTTTGTACGTTCTCCCCGTGACCTGCGTGGGTTTTTGCCGAGATCTTCGGTTTCCTCCCACACTCCAAAGATGTACATGTTTGCAGGTTAATTGGCTTGGTAAATGTAAAAATTGTCCCGAGTGGGATAGTGTTAATATGCGGGGATCGCTGGTCGGCGCGGACCCGGTGAACCGAAGGGCCTGTTTCTGCGCTGTATCTACATCTCTAAACTTAACTCTTGAATGTCAAACTCCTCCATCTAACGTGGCAGAGCCTCTTTCTCAGGAATGTCTTTCCCCATGGCCTTACCCTTGTTTATCAGTGTCAGGTGGAAGCAACCTAGCAGCACAAGATGGAGTCAAGGATTCAAAAGTTGTGATAACACATGGGGTATCTTGTCCACAAGTGAAATCAGCCATGATTGAATGGCATAGTTGACTTGGTAAGATAAATGGCCTAATTCTGCTCCTATGACAATAAGGGCTGTATACCTCTCCAAGCCTGGTTTCTGGGAATCTGACCTCCCCTCCCCACCTTTCATAAACATGGTTCCCTAAGGAGTAAAGCTAATGTGTTTAGAACATACTACTGCTGACAGGTGAAAAGCTAACTTTTCCTCCTGTGCTCGAGACCTGTTGCCTCAATATTAGCAGGATTACTGATCAATTAACATTGAAGCGATCCAAAGTGCCCCCTGAGACACAACGGTCCCATGGACCAAAAACTGTTTTGTGCGTTGTATCCTTTCCTCCATTTTGCAAACAGAACTAACAATGGAGGAGGATTACGTCCTGGCCAAGCTGGCCATCCACGAGTCACGGGGCCGGGCGGAAGAGGGCTCATCCAAGTAGGCTGCCTGACTCTTTTCCCGGGTTACGTCCGCGCACAGGTGGCATTAGAGAGGGTCTATTCGCTGCCCATGTGTGGCCTGGGGAATTTCCGAGACCGCTGGGCACCACGGGGGGTGGAATGCAGCCTCAAAAAAGATGGAGATATAGTTTTTTAAGGAAGATTTGTTTTACTTAAAAATGTGGACGGAACGCACATGGAAAAAATGATGAAAGATATGACAGATAAACTAATGCTGAATATGAATGCGGGCAATTTGAAAGTTATTGAGTCTGTGCAGGTTTCGATCAACGCTGTAAATAAAAGAATTGAAGATGTGAGAGTTGAACTATTGGAGCGAATGAACAAGGGGGAAGAAGACACTACTAAGAAGTTTACTGCAGTGCATGAGACTGTCTCCTCATATGTGAAAACAATGAAAGAGATGGAGGAAGAGATGTGACGAATGGCCGAGGATATGAAGAAAATGAAGATGCAACAACACCTCACTGCACAACAGCTGGCAAAATGTTCGGATAAGTGCTTAGACTTGGAAACTCGTTCGAGACGCTTTAATCTAAGGCTAGTAGGAGTACCCGAGGAAGCCGAGGGAGATAGCCCTCGGGAGTTTGCTGCGGTTCTAATTAAAGAAGCTCTCAATCTTCCTAACCTTCCAAAAATTGAAGCGGCACATCGAGTCCCGAGATTCAAACAAAAATCAGAGTTGCTGCCTTACAGCGAATGCAGTGCCAGAGGCCCGGGTTCAATCCCGACTATGGGTGCTGTCTGTACGGAGTTTGTACGTTCTCCCCGTGATCTGGGTGCGTTTTTGCCGAGACCTTCGGTTTCCTCCCACACTCCAAAGACGTACGTGTTTGTAGGTTAATTGGCTTGGTAAATGTAAAAATTGCCCCGAGTGGTATAGTTTTAATATGCGGGGATCGCTGGTCGGCGCGGACCCGGTGAACCGAAGGGCCTATTTCTGCGCTGTATCTACATCTCTAAACTTAACTCCTTGAATGTCAAACTCCTCCATCTAACGTGGCAGAGCCTCTTTCTCAGGAATGTCTTTCCCCATGGCCTTACCCTTGTTTATCAGTGTCAGGTGGAAGCAACCTAGCAGCACAAGATGGAGTCAAGGATTCAAAAGTTGTGATAACACATGGGGTATCTTGTCCACAAGTGAAATCAGCCATGATTGAATGGCATAGTTGACTTGGTAAGATAAATGGCCTAATTCTGCTCCTATGACAATAAGGGCTGTGTACCTCTCCAAGCCTGGTTTCTGGGAATCTGACCTCCCCTCCCCACCTTTCATAAACATGGTTCCCTAAGGAGTAAAGCTAATGTGTTTAGAACATACTACTGATGACAGGTGAAAAGCTAACTTTTCCTCCTGTGCTCGAGACCTGTTGCCTCAATATTAGCAGGATTACTGATCAATTAACATTGAAGCGATCCAAAGTGCCCCCTGAGACACAACGGTCCCATGGACCAAAAACTGTTGTGTGCGTTGTATCCTTTCCTCCATTTTGCAATCAGATCTAACAATGGAGGAGGATTAGGTCCTGGCCGGGCGGAAGAGGACTCTGTCCAAGTAGGCTGCCTGACTCTTTTCCGGGGTTATGTCCGCACACAGGTGGTGTTAGAGAGGGACTATTTTCTGTCCATGGGTGCCCTGGGGAATTTCCGAGACCACTAGGCACCACGGGGGGTGGAATGCATCCTCAAAAAACATGGGGATATAGTTTTTTAAGGAAGATTTGTTTTACTTGTAAATTGGTGGTGGTTTTGTATTGGTAGTAGGAAGTAGGCCCCTCTCGGTTATGACTGACCATGGGTGATGCATCCTGGTCGGATGGATGCAAGCCTGAGCGATGTCATATGGAGGACAGGCTGTTGCCCATGCAGCACGTCCCCCCTCTCCACGTTGCTGATCGATCCAAAGGAACAGCAGGGGCGTTACAGTTTGGCACCAGCGCCGTCGCAGGAGCTGCCAGAGCGAGGTTGTAGACAACAGCGAACTGCCTTAGGGGCTCCGGCTCCGGATTTTCTTGAGGTTTACTCCTGGAACCTTTTCCATGACTGGATATGGCCACAAGGCAGTGGAGGTTTAAAATCAGAGTTTTCCCTCTCCTAGATGGATGGCCTTCCCAGGCTGACGAGCCCCATCTGCCCGAGACTCATGGGGGCGGGAGCGTCTACCTTCCCCTGCAGGTCTATAGCACCTGCCCACTGCCCATTGAATTATATTGAATAATTTAGTATTGTACATATTAGAGTCATAGAGTGATACAGTGCGGAAACAGGCTCTTCGGCCCAACTCGCCCACATACCGACGAACATGTCCCAGCTACACTAGTCCCACTTGCCTGCGCTTGGCCCATATCCCTCCAAACTTGTCCTATCCATGTACCTGTCTAACTGTTTCCAAAACAATGGGATATTCCCAGCCTCAACTACCTCCTCTGGCAGCTTTGTCCTCTGGTCCTCGATTCCCCTACTCTGGGCAAAAGACTCTGTGCATTGACCCGATCTATTCCTCTCATGGTTTTGTATCCCTCTATAAGATCTGCCCTCATCCTCCTGCACTCAATAGAATAGAGACCCAGCCTACTCAACCTCTCCCTATAGTTCAGACCCTCTTGTCCTGTCAACACCCTCGTAAATCTTTTCTGCACCCTTTCAAGCTTGACAATATCTTTCCTATAACCTGGTGCCCAGAACTGAACACAATATTCTAAATGTGGTCTCACCAACGTCTTATACAACTGCAACATGACCTCCCAACTTCTATACTCAATACTCTGACTGATGAAGGCCAAAGTGCCAAAAGCATTTTTGACCATCTTATCGACCTGTGACTCAAGTTTCGAGGAACCATGCACCTGTACTCCTAGATCCCTCTGCTCTACAACACTCCCCAGAGTCCTACCATTCACTGTGTAAGTCCTGCCCTTGTTCAACATCCCAAAATACAACACTTCACACTTCTCTATATTAAATTCCATCAACCATTCTTCCGTCTTCAATATTACTGTAATTAATTGAATGAATTATTTTTATGGAGGCATAGACACTGGCTGGACAATGACTGATCATTGAAAAGTGACGTGTCGCAGATTCTCCTGAAGCTGCTATTCAAGTTACAAATTGGATTGTCAGTTAAACTAAAATATTTCAAAAATATTTTGGCAAGCAATGATTACCTCTCAATGCTTTTACAGCTGGATTCTTCAGATAGCAAAGAATGGATTAATTGCCATTTATACTGTTGATGAGCTGACTGGCAAGCTTACAGACAACACAAACATTAGTGCAGTTATGGATGGTCAAAAAGATTGTCAAAGGATACAACAGGACATAGATCATTTAGAAATGTGGGGGAGAAATGGCTAATGGTGCTGAATCCGCACAAGTGTAAAATGTTGCATATTGGGAAACCATATGCAAGGGGAAATATATACAATAAATGGACTGATCCTTAGCAGTATTGATGTGCATAGAGTTCTTGGGGTGCAAGTCAGAGTTGCTGAATAATACATAACAGAAATTATTACTCTTCGGCCCAACTCATTCATGCCATCCATATGGGTGTCCGCGTTTATGGGGAGAAGGCAGGTGAATGGGGTTAGGAGAGAAAGATAGATCAGCCATGATTGAATGCAGGAGTAGACTTGATGGGCCGAATGGTCTAATTCTGCTCCTATCGCTTATGATCTTAGAATCATAGAATCAAAGAAAATAGGCGCAGAAGTAGGCCATTCGGCCCTTCGAGCCTGCACCACCATTCAATATGATCATGGCTGATCATCCAACTCAGTATCCTGTACCTGTCTTCTCTCCATACCCCATGATCCCTTTAGCCACAAGGGCCACATCTAACTCCCTCTTAATTATAGCCAATGAACTGGCCTCAACTACCTTCTGTGACAGAGAATTCCACAGACTCACCACTCTCTGTGTGAAAAAAGATCTTCTCATCTCGGTCCTAAAAGACTTCCCCCTTATCCTTAAACTGTGACCCCTTGTTCTGGACTTCCCAACATCAGGAACAATCTTCCTGCATCTAGCCTGCCAAACCTGTAAGAATTTTGTAAGCCTCTATAAGATCCCCTCTCAATCTCCTAAAGTCTTGCCATCTCAGGAATCAGTCTGGTGAACCTTCTCTGTACTCCCTCTATGGAAATAATGTCTTTCCTCAGATTACGAGACCAAAACTGTATGCAATACTCCAGGTGTGGTCTCACCAAAACCCTGTACAACTGCAGTAGAACCTCCCTGCTCTTGTACTCAAATCCTTTTGCTATGAATGCCAACATACCATTAGCTTTCTTCACAACCTGCTGCACCTGCATGCCTACTTTCAATGACTGGTGTACCATGACACCCAGGTCTCGTTGCATCTCCCCTTTTCCTAATTGGCCACCATTCAGATTATAATCTACCCTCCTGTTTTTGCCGCCAAAGTGGATAACCTCACATTTATCCACATTATACTGCATCTGCCATGCATTTGCCCACTCACCCAACCTATCCAAGTCACCTTGCAGCCTCCTAGCATCCTCCTCACAGCTAACACTGCTCCCCAGCTTCATGTCATCCGCAAACTTGGAGATGTTGCATTCAATTCCCTCATCCAGATAATTAATATATATTGTAAATAACTAGTGTCCTAGCACTGAGCCTTGCGGTACCCCACTAGTCACTGCCTGCCATTCTGAAAATGGCCCATTTACTCCTAATCTTTGCTTCCTGTCTGCCAGCCAGTTCTCTATCCACATCAATACTGAACCCCCAATACCGTGTGCTTTAAGTTTGAATGCTAATCTCTTATGTGGGACCTTGTCGAAAGCCTTCTGAAAGTCCAGCTATAACACATCCACAGGTTCTCCCTTATCCACTCTACTAGTTACATCCTCAAAAAATTCTATAAGATTCGTCAGACATGATTTACCTTTCATAAATCCATGCTGGCTTTGTCCAATGATTTCACCGTTTTCCAAATGTGCTGCTATCCCATCTTTAATAACTGACTCTAGCAGTTTCCCCACTACCGATGTTAGACTAACTGGTCTGTAATTCCCCGTTTTCTCTATCCCTCACTTTTTAAAAAGTGGGGTTACATTAGCTACCCTCCAATCCTCAGGTACTACTCCAGAATCTAAAGAGTTTTGAAAAAATATTACTAATGCATCCACTATTTCTGGGGCTACTTCCTTAAGTACTCTGGGATGCAGACTATCTGGCCTTGGGGATTTATTGGCCTTTAATCCATTCAATTCACCTAACACCACTTCCTGGCTAACCTGGATTTCACTCAGTTCCTCCATCTCATTTGACCCCCGGCCCCCTGCTATTTCCGGCAGATTATTTGTCTTCCTTTGTGAAGACAGAACCAAAGTAGTTATTCAATTGTTCTGCCATGTCCTTGTTCCCCATGATCAATTCACCAGTTTCTGACTGCAAGGGACCTACATTTGTTTTAACTAACCTTTTTCTCTTCACATATTTATAAAAACTTTTGCAGTCCGTTTTTATGCTCAGTGCCTGTTTTCTTTCATAATCTATTTTCCCTTTCCTAATTAAGCACTTTGTCCTCCTCTGCTGGACTCTGAATTTCTCCCAGTCCTCTGGTAGGCTACTTTTTTCTGGCTGATTTGTATGCTTCATCTTTAGTTTTGATACTATCCCTGATTTCCCTTGTTATCCACGGATGTACTACCTTCCCTGATATATTATTTTCCCAAACTGGGATGAACAATTGTTGTAGTTCATCCATGCAGTCTTTAAATGCTTTCCATTGCATACCCACCGTCAACCCTTTGAGAATCACTTGCCCGTCTATTTTGGCCAATTCACGTCTCATACCCTCAAAGTTACCTGTCTTTAAGTTCAGAACCCTTGTTTCTGAATTAACAATGTCACTCTCCATCCTAATGAAGAACTCAATCATATTATGGTCACGCTTGCCCAAGGAGCCAAGCACAACAAGACTGCTAAATAACCCTTCATCATTACTCAGTACACAGTCTAGAATAGCCTGCTCTCTCGTTGGTTCCTCTACATGTTGGTTTAGAAAACAATCCCGCATACATTCCAAGAAATCCTTTTCCTCAGCACCCCTGCCAATTTGATTCGCCCAATCTATATGTAAATTGAAGTGACCCTTTATAACTGTTTTACCCTTGTTGCATGCATTTCTAATTTCATGTTTGATGCCATCTCCAACTCCACTATTACTGTTAGGTGGCCTGTACACAACTCCCACTAGCGTTTTCTGCCCCCTAGTGTTTCGCAGCTCTACCCATATCGATTCCACATCCTCCAAGCTAATGTCCTTCCTTTCTATTGCGTTAATCTCCTCTCTAACCAGCAACGCTACCCCACCTCCTTTTCCTTTCTGTCTATCACTCCTGAATATTGAATATCCCTGGATGTTCAGCTCCCAGCCCTGGTCACCCTGGAGCCATGTCTCCGTGATCCCAACTATATCATACTCATTAATAGCTATCTGCACGTTTAACTCATCCACCTTATTACGAATGCTCCTCACATTGAGACACTAAGCCTTCAGGCTTGTTTTTACAACACTCTTACCTCTTATACAATTATGTTGAAAAGTGGCCCTTTTTGATTTTTGGCCTGGATTTTTCTGCCTGCCACTTTTACTTTTCACCTTGCTCCCTATTGCTTCTACCCTCATCTTACATCCCTCTGTCTCTCTGCTCATGCTCCCATCCCCCTGCCTCATTAGTTTAAATCCTCCCTGACGGCACTAACAAACACTCCCTAAAGACATTGTTTCCCTTCTTATGATCTTACGATGCACAGATCGACTTGCCTGCTCCTTGAAAGTGCTAATATGTTGATCGGGTGATAAACAAGATATGGCATCATATAAATGTCAGGAAGGCATGTTGTAGCTGTATAAAACTTTGGAAATACCATATTTGGAGTTCAGCTTTAGAGAAGAGATTTACCAGGATGTCGCCTTCATTACAGGTGGAAACAGGTAATAGCTTTAAGGTGATTTGGGAGAAAGCTTAAATGAGATTTGCGACACAAGTTTAGTTCATTTTTGAAAACATTGCTACTGGTAGCTGGTTTTAATGCACTGCTGGGTTAAAGGGGTGGAAAATAGCAGCAGATACGATAGTGATGTTTCAGAGGTACTAGATCAAGTGGGACCCTCAACACGCAGTCGTGGGGGGGGGGGGGGGGGGGGGCCTGCGGCGTCACACACACACACACTAATCTCTGGGCTAAGGATCAGAAAGCAAATGGTATGTTAGCTTTCATAGCAAAAGGATTTGAGTATAGGAGCAGGGAGGTTCTACTTCAGTTGTATAGGGTCCTGGTGAGACCACACCTGGAGTATTGCGTACAGTTCTGGTCTCCAAATCTGAGGAAGGACATTATTGCCATACAGGGAGTGCAGAGAAGGTTCACCAGACTGATTCCTGGGATGTCAGGACTGTCTTATGACGAAAGACTGGATAGACTGGTTTATACTCTCTAGAATTTAAGAGATTGAGAGGGGATCTTATAGAAACTTACAAAATTCTCAAGGGGTTGGACAGGCTAGATGCAGGAAGATTGTTCCCGATGTTGGGGAGGTCCAGGACAAGGGGTCGCAGCTTAAGGATAAGGGGGAAATCCTTTAGGACTGAGATGAGAAGGACTTTTTTCACACAGAGAGTGGTGGGTCTCTGGAACTCTCTGCCACAGAGGGTAGTTGAGGCCAGTTCATTGGCTATATTTAAGAGGGAGTTAGATGTGGCCCTTGTGGCTAAGGGGATCAGAGGGTATGGAGAGAAGGTAGCTACGGGATACTGAGTTGGATGATCAGCCATGATCATATTGAATGGTGGTGCAGGCTCGAAGGGCCGAATGGCCTACTCCTGCACCTAATTTCTATGTTTCTATGTTTCTATATACAGGCAGAAGTGTTTGGTTTAATTTGAAATCATGAACTTTGACTTTGTGGGCTGAAGGACCTGTCCATATGCTATATTGTTGATATATTATGTTTTATTGGGGCATACAGCATGGAAACAGGCCATTTGGCCCAACTTGCCCATGCCGACTAATATGCCCCATCTACACTTATCCCAACCACCTTTGTTTGGTACTTATCCCTCTAAACCTATCCTATCCATGTACTTGTCCAAATATTTATTAAACATTGTGATAGTACCTGCCTCAACTACCCCCTCAGGTAGCTCAGCCTCTGAGTCCTGGCAACATCCTTCTATGTGTAAGAAAGAACTGCAGATGCTGGTTAAGGATGTCCTGCTGAGTTATTCCAACATTTTGTGTCTAACATCCTTCTATGCATCTTTTCCAGGTCAACATGTTTCCTGATAGCAGACTGATGAGGGCCAGTGTGCCAAAAGCATTCTTAACCATCCTATCGCCCTGACTTTCAAGGAACTGTGCACCTGCATTTCTAGATCCCACTGCTCAACACTACCCTGCCATTTATTGTGTTGCTCCTGCCCATGTTAGATTTCCCGAAGTGCAACACCTCACACTTCTCTGCATTACATTTCATTAATCGTTCCTTAGCCCACCTGCCCAACAGATCAAGATCCTGCTGCAATTTTTGACAACCATCTTCACTAACAACAACACTTTACCGTCATCTGCAAACTTACATATTATGTCTTGTACGTTCTTATCCAAATCATTGATATAGATGTCAAACAGCAATGGGCTCAGCAGTAAACTCTGAAGCATACCACTAGCCACAGGTTGCCTGTCCTAAGAAACATCTTTCCACCATCACCCTCTGCTTTTTTTAGATTCTAAAGAATCCAATGTTATTGTTATTTTTATCATTTCATTTATATATTTAGCAATTCTTCGAGCCTAACTTGTTTGAAAACTAATCAACTGCAAAAACAAGATGTGTGATCGATTGTTGCAAAATGCATTTGACCCAACATTTTCGTATTCGTTAATCTTATGTCACGTACTTTATATTATTTAATTAGAATGACATACTCTATGTATTACATAACATTACATGCAATAACCCTAGTCCCCCTGACCTGCAGTAAGCTCCTGTCCCAGTATTATAGATTGCTGCTGAAGGTTGATTATGAAGAAACATGTTATACTCAGTGGTACCATTGGACAGTCAGCAACTAAATTCATGACGCATCAAAAATGTTCACACATCATTGCCTTTCTGTGCTGCAACATTGCAGAGCTACTGCTTTCTAGAACAAAGATTAGTAAGATTAAATGAGAACTTACCAGTTTGAAGTTTGATCTTTATTTTATGAGGAGTTAGGTTGGTGATTACGTGAAGACCCCGCCAGTCCGCATGCGCGTCAATCTTGAAAGTAGCGGTATGAAATCACAGGTAACAGTAATTGAAGTAACATAGTAAGATCAGCAACTTGAGAACTACCAGATGACCTTTGTGAGAGAGGGTTGAGAGTGGAGGGCACGTAATCACCAACGTAACTCCTCATAAAATCAAGATCAAACTTCAAACTGGCAAGTTCTTGTTTAATCTTACTATTTTGCTTCGGAGTCACGTGAGTGATTCGGTGAAGAGTTCGAAGCTCTGTGATTTCATGCCACAGATTCAAATCCCGGCGTCTCACTGCATCGATTGATTCAGGATGAGTGAAAAATCAACAATGCATTAACCATGACATTGATTCAAATGTATTAATGGTTTACATTAATAAAGAGATCAATAGCAACCCCTCTAGCTCAGGGGAGGCTGAAGTGGACGCAAAACAGTATGGGCAAATAGCCTGGGTCAGTAATCGGCCTATGGTAAAAAAAAAAAAAAACAATTCAGATGACCAACCTGCGGTCGCGAGGATATAAAGATGTAAAATTGTCAGTGTTAATACCTGCATAAACTAGAACCTGCTTCAGCCACCTTGAAATGGCCTGAACTGACCTTTTCTTGTGTGGTTGTTTGTCGCTTAATAAACAATGCTGATTCCACACCTCTTAGGATTCTGGTGGCCTTGATATAATATAGCAAGCCTGCCCTCACACATAGACGTGAGTCCGTGGGGTATGCCAAAATATGATCTGAAATCCTGCCACCCCTGGTCTGCTCTGTTTGTGTAGATTAGAAATATAAAACATAATGGCATCTGCAGCCAATTCCATCCTATCTAGCCGCAGCATTTGCAATGTCTGCCCTCGTTGTGTTGATACTACTGTCATGACTAAGGATGTAGCTGGAACCCCCTTGTGAAGTATTGTTAACACACTGTCAATATCCAAAACTGCATATACTTGCAGTGGGAGAACCTGTGTCATAGATCTCTTTTACAACTCGATATCTGGGGTTGAACCCGACAGAGTGGTTCCCATTTGCTGCAGCTAATATGATGGGAAGGCACGTTGGGCACAGTTAGTGGCCCTATAACTGAATTATTGTCAAAGACCATTTAAGAATGAACTGGAAGACGTCAGTAATCTGTACCATATTAAATGTAACATTAACATTAAACAAACCGCTTCCGATCCCCTCAATAGGAAATGTACTGCTTTTTGGTGCTATTCATGTACTCTGCAATGAGCACATCCATGGATTGATGTGACAACCTGAGCCTTAAGGCAGTCCATTCAGAATGTGTAAGTCAATTATTGTTTTATTATGCAGAGGCCAATTTCCTGAACCACAGTTTGAAGCAGCCAATGTTTTCGTTTTTTTTAGAATAACCGTATACAGTTGTATTATTATGCATGATGAATAGCCAGTCAGACAGTAGGAAAACTAAAGCGAGATCTTGCTGACTTATTTCAAGACCCGACTAATGAGGCAAAATGGAGGAAGACATAAAAGAACATTCCTCCTTATTGTAGCGAGAATGTATCTTCCCCCACTGTTATGCCACATATTTTTGCAATTAGTGAATAAGCATGAAACCAACATGTCAATATTCGATGTACCATTGAACCATGCTTTCATAATACTTTGAAATCCAATACCTATTCTGTGTTGTCATCGATCTGAACTTGATGATACACCAGTGGCAAAGGAGATTAAGTAAATTATTACAGGATACTTTTACTTGATTGCCATGTGACTAACATATGCCACCACCATAGTGTAGCAACTTGAAGTTGAGCATGTATATTCGCTCAATAGCCCTTTACCCATGTGGTGCATCTAGTTGTTGATACCAACAACTGAAGAATTGGCAACTCATGCAAATCTCCTCCACCTCCAACTAGAGATGATATTTGCAATTTCCCACCTTAGAGCTCTTAGCATCAGTTTGTAAATAACAGAAATTCGACTAACCAAGCTACTGGAGCAATGCTGAATACTGTTTGTTCATCATTGTGACTTAGGTAGCTTCAGCTGGCAATAGCATAAGGTTGTTAACAATGATCTACATGTCCTTTGAGAGGTTGCTACTTTGCACGATGTCAGTTCCCCGACTTGCACAGCTACTATATTGCCAATTACTCTTGACGAATAGAAGTCAGTTTTATAACGAGTTGCTATTAACTTCAATCTCTTGCCACAGGATGGAGTCCTAGGCTAATTAATAGTTAAAGGTAAATCCCAATGACCAACAAGTTTATTTGGTAACAACTTAAAGTTAACTGGATGGATTAACCCAATTTCCCAAATATAGTTTGAGGCTGAAACAGATGATTTAATCAAAAAAATACAGCATTAGAATATCATCCAGACAAGACATGACAAGTGTTTTTCAATTCCGAGTCCGATTTTTTTAATAACCTGGGTAAATAGTTTATCCCATTTAGCAATGTTTTACTGTTATCAGTACAGTTATCATTGCCTTTTGATAACCTCTGTAATGGGAACTGCATAGAATGGATCTTTGAGACCCTTATGAATCCATTGTTAGTCAATAAAGAAATTTCCTATTCGGAAAGTTCATATGCGAGTTAACCGACACTCTCCATTTTTCATAATGAACAGGCCACTCCTGCTATCATTCCATGAGTGCTTCGCAAGATAACTCTGGCCCGATTTCCGAGCCTGTCTTAAAAGATAACCCTGGCCATAATCCCAAACTTGCTTGGAATGCTAGTATTGTGCCGTTTTACATGGTTAAATGTTTCGGAAGTGCCAGACCCACCTTGTTGAGTAGGACTGGTAGGGTGCGTGGAACATCTGCCCAGCTGTCATGCTGCCACGAGCTTCAGTGAGCTACCGATGAGCGCCTGGGGTGCGTTCTGAAATGATGAACCTTTGCCCGCCGTTGGCCTTGATTGATCCAACAGCCAGGTTTTTCTTGGTGAATATGCCTTACCTGAATAGAAGATTCGGCGGCTGGCTCTTATATCCCCCTGTTAGCGCTGTTCACTGCCGGCACGCATGTGCTCCAGCATGTTCCACTGGCATCTTTAGAATCTGGAGTCAGTTACATCTGACCTTTCGCACTCCCCTCCTCAGAGAGGGCGATTCATAGGCAGCCCTAAACAGGTGCTGCCGCAGGCCCCTGAGGATACCTGTGCTGATACGGCCCAACTGGACCTGTACCAGGATGGAACATTCTGTTGGGATGGAAACCTTTGTTGTCAGGAATGGTACCTCTGACACGTGCCCTTCTTCCCTTGG
This sequence comes from Raja brachyura, assembly GCA_963514005.1. Next base: position 4,877,948 of record OY740784.1, read on the forward strand.
GGTATGCTCCACAGCTGTACCCTCAGACTCGGCGTCAGAAGTACACTGACCCGGCATGCTCTCCTCCTCCAAGAGGGAGACATGAAGCAGCCCTGTCCCAGACGCTGCTGGCGCAGGCTCTCCTACAAGCCGGCGTTGTCACACATTAAGCAGCCCTGTCAACAGGTGCTGCTGGCGCAGGCTCTCCCGTAGGCCGGCACTGTGACAGATTCGGTATCAGCAGTACACTGGCCCGTCATGGTCTCCCCCTCCAACAGGGAGACATTAAGCAGCCCTGTCCCAGGTGCTACTGGCGCGGCCTGTCCCATAGGCCCGCGCTGTTACAGATCCGGTGTCTGAGGAGCTTCACCTGCGAAGGGTTAAAATGACAACAGCATCCATGCAAATACATACTTATTACCAGAGGGGAACCCTTGCCCCCCGACTCCAATAAGGCGGATCAATTTTTCAGTGACTTCACCCCATGCTTGGGGACGACTATAAACGACGATATGCCTGTGAGCAGCTGACCCCACTGTCAGCGACTCTGGCGGTAACACCGCGTTCCTGCTTGATTTGCCCCTCCACGGGCATCACAGCAGGCTGGAAGCCACTGACCGCCTTGTCAGTGGCTGGAATCATGAGCCCAACATTTACCGGCTATCCGCTTCCGCGGTCGGAACTGGGTTCTCCCCGCAGCCCATAGCCGGTTCACTCACCGGACTTTGCGATAAAACTAGCAGGAAACCTCTGTGAAGAGAGGTTCCTGCTCGAACAACAAACCCTGGTAAGTAAAACACACTTACCTTCTAGGTTTAAACTTACCGCCGGCAGGAACGATGGCCTGCCAGTCCGGTGCTTCGCCATGCAAACGATGATATGACGCACATGGGGACACGCGGGGCTTCTTCACGGAATCACTCGCCTAATTCAAAAGTAAAATACACGGTCGTACTGCATGTTTTTCATAGGAACACGACCAAAATCTTCATTAAGCATTTCCTCTTTTTATACAGTTAATTTTCAAAGGAAACATGCACAAAATTACCGGGAGAGCCACATACTGTGCAGGAAGGGACTGCAATGCCTCTTCTATCTTTACACAGAAGATAGAAACAAAATGCTGGAGTAACTCACTGGGAATGGGAGCTTCTCTGGAGAGAAAGAATGAGTGACATTCGTGTCAAGATACTTCTTCAGACTGAGAGTCAGGGGAGAAGGGAGGTATAGAGATATGGAAGGGTAAGGTGTGAAAACGTGAGATCAAAGGGGATGTTGAGCAAGGAGATTATAGAATGGTTCATTGTCAGCTGAGGAGATGTGAAAACGAGGCACACAATGAGTAAGCTCCCCAAGCAAAATATGAGGAGAGGTTCCTCCAATTTGCATTGGGCCTCACTCTGACAGTGGAGGAGGCCCAGGACAGACAGGTCAGTGTGGGAATGGGAGGGGGAATAAAAGTGTTTTACAATCGGGAGATCATGTAAGGCTAGAAGGATTGACCGGAGGTGTTCAGCGATCACCGAACCTGCACTTGGTCGTGCCAATGTAGAGGGGTCTACACAGGGAACACCGGATCAGTATATGAGGTTGGAGGAGGTGCAAATAAACCTCTCCCTCACCTGAAAAGACTGTTGAGGTCCTTGTACGGAGTCGTGGAAGGAGGTGAAGGAACAGGTTTTGCATCTCCATGCCATTGCAGAGAAAGTACCTGTGGATGGGGGAGTGGTTTGGCTGAGAAAGGATGAGTTAACCGGGAAGTGGCAGAGGGAATGGTCTCTGCGGAAGGTAGAAAGGGGTGGAGATGGGAAGGAGCTGGCCAGTAGTGGGATCCTGTTGGAGGTGGAGAATGTGTTGGAGGATTACATGGTGTATGCGGTGGCTGATGGGGTGGAAGGTGAGGACAAGGAGGACTCTGTCCTTGTTACGAGTGGGGGGAGGGGGAGCAATGGTAGAACTGCAGGATACCAAGAAGACCCTAGTGAGAGCCTCATCTATGATGAAAAGGGGGAACTCCCATTCCCTAAAGAATGGGGACATCTCCGATGACCTGGTATGGAACACCTCATCCTGGGCACAGATGTGGTGTAGCAGATATCAGGAGTAGGGGATAGAGTCTTTAGAGGAAACAGGGTGAGAAGACATGTAGTTTAGATAGCTGTGGGAGTCAGTATGTTTATAATGGACCAGACTAAGTGGGACCTGTTGGATCCCATGTTCACATAGGAGGGCTGGTCCTCCAACGCAATATTCCACATCTCCATCAGTTCCAATATTAGTGGCCAGTGGGGTGGGGGGGGGGACATTCTGGAGCACTAGTGTGGGTATTGTGGGCTGAAGGGACTGGTTTCCAGAGGCCTAGTATGGACATTGTGGGCCAAATGAATTATTGGCATGACAGCTCAGTCACTCAAGCCTGATGTGCTGGCAGCTCACTCACGGCTGGTGGGCGACCAGTTGACTCATGGCTATTCCTTGAAATTCCATTTCAAGCATGGTACAAGGCCACCAAATTCAAATGCAGTTTCCTACCATTTCAGGCAGGGTGCAAGGCCACCAAATTCAAGTGCAGTTTCTTACCACATCAAGCAGGGTGCAAGACAACCAAATTGAAGTGCAGTTTCATACCATTTCAAGCAGAGTGCAAGGCCACCAAATTCAAGTGCAGTTTTATACCATTTCATGCAGGGTGCAAGGCCACCAAATTCAAATGCAGTTTCATACCCTTTCATGCAGGGTGCAAGGCCACCACATTCAAATGCAGTTTGATACATTTTCAATCAGGGTGAAACCACCATAAAACGGCCATAAAACCACACAAAACGCCACACAAAACACCACACAAAACACCACACTCACAGTTCAGTAGACATTCAGTGTGTTCAGTTGATTCACAGCTCAGACAGTCGTGACCTCTCCCTCCCCCATCTTGCAGAGACCGAGCAGCACCCCCAGAATCCTCTGCACCGATGAGCGGAGGGGGACTGAGAAAGATGGCCAACAATCACAGCCGTAAATGGTTGCGTTTTACTAAAATCAATATACAGTGCAAACAGGAAATTGTCAAGTTTCCACCAACAACCATTTTTGCAGTGCAGCATTTCAAAGCAGTTACCACCACCAACAACCATTTTTTGAAGTGCAGCATTTCAAAGCAGTTGCCACCAGCGACAACCATTTTTGCAATGCAGCTTTTCAAAGCAGATACCACCACCAACAACCATTTTTGCAGTGCAGCATTTCAAAGCAGTTACCACCGCCAACAACCATTTGCAGTGCAGCATTTCAAAGCAGTTACCACTGCCAACAACCATTTGCAGTGCAGCATTTCAAAGCAGTTGCCACCGCCAACAACCAATTGCAGAGCAGCATTTCAAAGTAGTTGCCACCGTCAACTACCATTGGCAGTGCAACATTTCAAAGCAGTTGCCACCACCAGCAACCATTTACAGTGCAGCATTTCAAAGCAGTTACCACATTTTCTTTTTCAAACCACATTAAGGGCACTTGCAGTTGAGTAGACATGTGTTCAGTGTTGTTCGCAGCTCAGAGAGACGTGACCCTCTCGCTTCCTCCATCTTGCAGAGATTGAGTGAGGCACAACACTTCTTGGATTTATAGTCCCTACCCCCTCCCACCAGCAGGGGCAGCAGAGAGAATGTCAACATTTTTAAAACATTAATAACTCTTTTATTTTTCATCTATGGTAAAAATCCTCTAGTCCTGCACAGCGGAGGGGGACTCTGAGTAAGATGGCCAAAAATCGCAGCCGCAAGTGGCAGTGTTTTTTCAAAAATCATGAAAAATAGGGACAATTGTTCTGCCTCATGGCAACCCCCTGCTGCCTTATTGGGCTACATTGAGTGACACCTGTCCCTATACCTCCTCCCTCGACTCCATCCAAAGACCCTGACAGTCCTTTCAGGAAAGACAGTGTTTCACTTGCACCTCCTCCAACCTCATCTACAGTATCCACTGTTCCATATGTGGAATCCTATATATCGGCGAGACCAAGCGATCATTTTGATGAACACCTCCGCTCAGTCCTCCTAGGCCTACGTGATCTCCCGGTTGCTAAACACTTTAACTCCCCCTACCATTCCCGCACAGACATTTCTGTTCTGGGCCTTCTCCATTGTCAGAGTGAGGCCCAATGCAAATTGGAGGAACAGCACCTCATATTTCACTTGGGTAGCTTACACCCCAGCGGTATAAATGTTGACTTCTCTAACTTCAAATATCCTTTGCTTTCCCTCTCTCTCTGTCCCTTCCCCATCCTGGTTATCTGACCAGTTCTACTGTCCTCCTGGTTAAATATCACTCGATGTGTGCCTCGATGGCACCTACCCCTCAGCTAACAATGAACCATTCTGCACTTTCCTTGATCATCGTCCCCTTTGGTCTGCTGTTTTCACACCTTACCCTTCCATATCTCTCATTTCCCTCTCCCCTGACTCTCAGACTGAAGAAGGATCTCAACCTGAAACATCACCCATTCCTTCCCTCCAGAGATGCTGCCTGTCCCGCTGAGTCACTCCAACAGGCTGTGCCTATATTCAGTTCTCCACAATATGACTTTAGAAAAACAAAAGGCCACCATCACACACCAAAGCAACTACAGCCATGTGCAAGCAATTTCCAGCGCTTCACAAATTGGTATTATTTCTTAAAGATTGCAGTAACAATTTTACAGCAATCTTTAAGAAATAATAGCAATTTGTGAAAAGCTGGAAATTGCTTGCACGTGGCTCTAGTTGCTATGGAATGCGATTGTGGCCCAGGTTACATCACTGAAACACAAAATGGATGTATACTAAAGTGAAGTAACCTCACTGGAAAGAATTGCCCTAAAATCATAAAAAGTACTATTTTAAAAATCATTAACGCTACGCTTCTCTGGTAAGCGATTTAAGAAAGCTCGTGTTTAATTTCAGATCCTACCTTTCCCCATAGTGTCGTCCAGTCCTGCAACACAGACTTCTGGGCCCATTCAGTTCTTCGGCGCATCACTGACATAAACTGTGTCAAAAGGAATACAAAATGTTGAAGTTATAAACCAATTACATTCTTCTGGTCAGTAAAACAACCCAGCACACTTGTGGGCCTGTCCCACTTAGGCGATTTTTTAGGCGACTGCAGGAGACTATGCGGTCGCCACATGGTCGCTCAATGTCCGTGGGTGGTTGCCGGGGAGTCGTCTTCATGGTCGTGAGGAGTTCCAGCATTCTGGGAACTAGTCGCGGCCTCATTATTGTCGCCGCAAATTTTTCAACATGTTGAAAAAATAGCGGCGACCAGAATGAAGCCGCCATGGACAGTAGCGAGAATTCACGTGCCGTAGGTGGGTCGCCAGGAGGTCCTAGTGGGATGCCAGGAGGTCAAAGGTTCTCGGAGGTTCTCGTTGGTTGTAGTCGGTGCTGACCAGTGTATTTCATTGGCTCATTGGGGGAAAAATACGTAAACAATCGTTTTCAGAACTAAGGATACCGACCGGTAATGTTAAATGTCCGCCGAGCTTCGCAGCTGTGTATCTCTGGCTTCTTAAAAGTTGTCTCCTCTCCTTCTCCCTTCTTCTCCCCCCTCTCCCTCCCTCGTTTAAAGGACTTACCGTACACTGTGCTTTAGCCGTCTTAATTACAGCGCCAACCTTCCTGTTCATCGCGGTGTGTGTCTGTATCACCTTGGCTTTGCACCGTAGTGTGAATTTCACTCAGACAGCGCTACCCCCGCTTGCCCTGTCCCCCACCTGCATAACGGGCTGGTGAAGGAAGCGATGTGTGTGTGTTCCACTCTGACAGTCACCGGCAGTCCACTGAAAAATCGCCTAAGTGGGACAGGCCCACTACCTTCTGCCTCCGATCAAATAGATTTTATATCCAGTTTGTCAAAGCAACTTGGATCTCATGTACCCAAACTATTTGGATCACCTTCCATGTTGGCACCTTGTCAAGAGGCTTCTTGATATCCACAGAAGACAAGTCTACCAACATAAGTGGACACAAAATGCTGGAGTAACTCAGCGGGACAGGCAGCATTTCTGGAGAGAAGGAATGGTGACGTTTCCAGGTCGAGACCCGTCTTCAGAATGAAAGTCACGGGAAAGGATCAAGATCAAGATCAAGATACATTTATTTGTCACGTGTGCCAATTGGCACAGTGAAATTAAATCACCATACGGCCATACAGTAAAAATAAAGAACACAACATGGAGTGGATAGAATTCAACATAAAACATCCCCACACAGCAGGATCAAAGTTTCCCACTGTGAGGGGAGGCACCAAAGTCAGTCTCTTCCCCTGATGTCCCCCACTGTTCACCCGTGGTCGGGGCCTCCCCGAGCCCTCCGCAGTCGCCGCTCCGGGTGGCCCGATGTTCAGGCCCGCTCCCCGGGGTGATGTACGTCCGACGTCGGGGCTGGGGGACGTCCTCAGCGGCCTGGACCTGAGTCGGCCCCCTCCTACCGGAGTCTGCGGCTCCCAAATTCCGCAGGGCGTGCCGGGTGGAGATGCAACGCTGGAGGCCCTCGGCAAAGGGCCCCAGGACTCCACGGAGTTGTTCAGCGCCGCCCGCGTTGGAAGCTCCGTGAACCACAGCTCCACAATGTTGGAGCAGCAGCCGAACGCTCCGGAGCTCCAAATGGCGACCCAGGTAGGCCTCGCCCGCTCCGCGGTGAGTCCAGCGTCACCGCTGTTGCAACTCTTCTCCGGTTCCCGGTTAAAAGTTAAAGATTCCCCATGAGAATGAGAGATATAGATGATGAAGTAGAGAGATGTAGAACAAATGAATGAAAGATATGTAAAAAGTAACGATGATAGAGGAAACAGGTCTGTGTTAGCTGTAGCTAGGTGAGAACGGAGGACTTGGGTTAAACCGCTTCACCATTGGTAACCATGCATTCAGCTGCTCCATCATTTCCTGTTACCTGTCCATCTCTCAAACCTCTATTTCATGCTTCATGACATTTACTTAAACTATCTCTGATTACTCAACTCAGCAACACGCCAGACATTCATCCCCAATGAATCTCTTTCCCTTGAAGTCAATGCATGTATATGTTACGTAAAGGTACGTCTGCCTGTTCGTGCCCCACCGAACACATTTCCACATACCTTGACTCCATCCTATCCCCCTTTGTTAAATCCCTCCCCACCTATGTTCAAGACACCTCAGACACTCTCCGTCGGCTCCGCACATTCCGTTGTCCAGGCCCCCATCCTCTCATCTTCACCATGGACGTCCAGTCACTATACACCTGCATCCCCCACCAGGATGGTCTCAAAGCCCTCCGGTACTTCCTCGACCAGAGGAGCAACCCATACCCATCCACTGACACCCTCCTCCGCCTAGCGGAGTTGGTCCTTACCCTCAACAACTTCTCTTTTGACTCCTCCCATTTCCTCCAAACACAAGGCGTAGCTATGGGCACATGCATGGGCCCCAGCTACGCCTGCCTCTTTGTCGGGCACGTCGAACAATCTTTGTTCTCGGCGTACCAGGGCCCCACCCCCGACCTTTACCTCCGTTACATTGACGACTGCTTTGGTGTCACCTCCTGCACCCACGCACAACTAACTGACTTCATCCATTTCACCACCAACTTCCATCCGGCACTCAAATATACTTGGACCATTTCCGACATTTCCCTACCATTCCTTGACCTCACCACCTCTATTGCAGGTGATACACTCCTGACTGACATCCACTACAAACCAACTGACTCCCACAGCTACCTGGAGTACTCTTCCTCCCACCCTGCTTCCTGTAAGGACTCCATCCCCTATTCCCAATTCCTCCGTCTACGCCCAGGATGATGTGTTCCACACCAGGTCATCGCAAATGTCCTCGTTCTTCAGAGAACGGGGTTTCCCCTCCCCCACTATAGATGAGGCTCGCACTAGGATCTCCTCCATACCCCGCAACACTGCCCTCTCTCCCCATTCCCCCACTCACAATAAGGGCCGAGTCCCCCCTGGTCCTCACCTTTCACCCCACCAGCCAGCGCATACAACAGATAGTCCTCCGCCAGTTTCGCCATCTCCAACGTGACCCCTCCACTCGCCACATCTTCCCATCTCCCCCCTGTCTGCCTTCCGCAAAGTCCGCTCCCTCCGCAACTCCCTTGTCAATTCTTCCCTTCCCTCCCGCTCCACTCCTTCCCCGGGCACTTTACCTTGCAACCGCAAGAGATGCTACACTTGTCCCTTCACCTCCCCCCTCCACTCCTTTCAGGGACCCAAGCAGTCATTCCAAATCCGACAGAGATGCACCTGCACCTCCTCCAACCTTATCTACTGCATCTGCTGCTCCAGATGCCAGCTGATCAACATCGGTGAGACCAAGCGGAGGCTGGGCGATCGTTTCGCCGAACACCTCCACTCGGTCCGCAATAACCAACCCGACCTCCCGGTGGCTCAGCACTTCAACTCCCCCTCCCACTCCGTATCCGACCTCTCGGTCCTGGGCCTCCTCCACGGCCAGAGTGAGCAACACCGCAAGTTGGAGGAACAGCACCTCATATTCCGCTTGGGGAGTCTGCATCCTCTGGGCTTAAACATTGAATTTTCTCAATTCTGTTAACCCAGACTGCCTCCTCCCCACCTCTCCCTCAGCCCTCGGGCCCTGACATTCCTTCTCCATCTCCCCCCCCCAGTCGCACTAGCTTCTCATTTTCACAATACAAACAGCTTACAATGGCATGTTTCCTTTATCACCAATACTTTTTTGCATATCTTTCATTCATTGTTCCTTATCTCTCCACATCACTGTTTATATCTCTCGTTTCCCTGATCCCTGACCAGTCTGAAGAAGGGTCTCGACCCAAAACGTCGCCTATCTCCTTTGCTCCTTAGATGCTGCTGCACCTGCTGAGTTTCTCCAGCTTTTTGTGTAACCCTCGATTCTCCAGCATCTGCAGTTCCTTCTTTAACAGAACATTTTCAAAGTCCCCTCGTGCCAGAATTTGGCTCTCAGGCAAAATTTGATGGTTGGATCTCACCAATCAAGAACAGCAGGGAAATTGGCTGCTTCTGCGCCCAGTGCTGTGTGTGAGAAGGTTGATTCCAGAGGAGGGCCTTGAATGTGCCGCACTCAAGCTATGTCTAAGCTCTGACAGCTTTGCTACTTGATTAAGTCTGAGGGCATGGTTTAGATTGTATGTTTGTGAGGCACGCCAGTAATACGCAGTGGGTCCAGTACGACACAAGATTGTGCCTGGTATACGTTGAAGCTGAATTTGATCAGAAAGTTAAAAACCAGGGATGCAGATGCTGGTTTATAAAAGGAAAAGTGATGGGCTGGAGAAACTCAATGGGTCAAGCTATGTGTTAAAGAAGGAACTGCAGATGCTGAGAATCGAGGGTTACACAAAAAAATGGAGAAACTCAGCGGGTGCAGCAGCATCTAAGGAGCGAAGGAGATAGGCGACGTTTCGGGTCGAGACCCTTCTTCAGACTGGTCAAGCTATGTGTTTTTTTCATTAAGAAGTTGCTGCAAGAAGGTCCGCGGAAGTTAAATGCAGATCTAGAGGGAGAGGAGCATGAATGGGATTCCCTGCAATCCCCTGCTAAGAAATTCTGGGCCATTTCTTTACACTTCTGTTCAATGGAAGAGGTAAAAACATAGAAACATAGAAAATGGGTGCAGGAGTAGGCTATTCGGCCCTTTGAGCCAGCACCGCCATTCAATATCATCATGGCAAATCATCCACTATCAGTACCCCATGCCTGCTTTCTCCCCATATCCCTTGATTTCGTTAGCCCTAAGAGCTAAATCCAATTCTCTCATGAAAACATCCAGTGAATTGGCCTCCACTGCTTTCTGTGGCAGAGAATTCCACTGATTTACAACTCTCTGGGTGAAAACGTTTTTGCTCACCTCAGTCCTAAATGACCTACCCTTATTCTCAAACTGTGACCCCTGGTTCTGTACTCCCCCAACACTGGCGAACATTTTTCCTGCATCTAAAGAATTTTTACATGTTCCTATAAGATCACCTTTCATCCTAAATTCTCGTGAAGACAAGTCCAGTTAAGTTAGAATAGAACTGAGGAGATGCATAATTTCTAATGCTGATGTCTAATGTTCACTGTATGATGTTGATTAATTTATTAGATTTATTCAGTGTAGCTCTAATTATTCTACCTAAAGATCCAGTTGAGATTCAAGCGGAAAGCTATTCAAAAATTCTCATAACATCCCGGATCTGTAATTTCAGCTGTTCAAACTTCAGCAATATTTATTTCAATTATCTCAAGCTAAACTAAAAGCACGTTAATCGAATAGTAGAAGTATCTACACTTGCTAAGGTGTTTGAATTTTGAAGCTGAAGAAACAAATGTTCCTATCCTTATGGGCCTGGCCCACATAGGCGACATTTTTGGCGACTGCAGGAGACCATGCGGTCGCCACATGGTCGCCACATGTTCGCAGGTGGTTGCCGGGGAGTCGCCTTCATGGTCGTGAGGAGTTCCAGCATTCTCGGAACTAGCCGCGACCTCAATATCGTCGCTGCAAATTTTTCAACATGGCTAGAATGAAGCTGCCATGGAGAGTAGCGAGAATTGTGGTGCCGTTGTTGGCTTGCCAAGAGGTCCTAGTGGGTCGCCAGGAGGTCGGAGGTTCGTGTAGGTTGTGGCCGGTCCTGACCAGTGAATTTCATTGGCTCATTTGGAAATATTAACGCAGGCCATAGTTTTTAGAACCAAGGATAAACGACCAGTAATGTTAATGTCTGCCGAACTTCACAGCCGTATATCTCTGGCTTCTTAAAAGTTGTCTGGCTTCTTAAAAGTTCTCCCCACTCCTTCTTCCCCCTTCGCCCCCCTTCCCCCCGTACTCCCCCTTCTCCCCCTCTCCCTCCTCTCCCCCCCCACATCTTTTAAAAGACGTACCGCACTCTGCTTTAGCTATCCAAATTACCTCGCCAACCTTCCTGTTCATCGCGGTGCGTATCCGTATCACCTTGGCTTTGCACCGTGTGAATTTCACTCAGACAGCGCTCCCCCCACTTGCCCCCCCCCCCCCCCCCCCCCCCCGCCTGCGTAATGGGCTGATGAAAGAAGCGATGTGTGTGTGTGAGTTCCACTCTGACAGTCGCCGATCCAGTTGCCGGTTTCTCAAGCGACTGCCGGCAACTTGACAGTCGCCGCAGTCGCCTGAAATATCATCCAAGTGGGACAGGCCCATTTGGTTTTCAGTGCAGAGGAATGATGCTGAAATAAAGTTCATCCTTGAAGAGATAAAATTGTACAGCTTAAAAACAAGTCCTTTAACTCTCCATGTCTTTGCCGACCATTCTGCTTAATGATACTAATCACACTGTCCCACATTCATCCCATATGCCCCTATGCCTTGTTCAGATGCCTCATAGGTTGTTACTGACCCTGCCTTCACCCCCTTCTCTTGCAGGTCATTTCAGGTGCCAGCCACTCATTGCGTGAAACAAATACTCTCAGATATTCTTTAAAAAACCTTCTCTTTCTCACTTAAATCCCATGTCCTTTTGTCCTGGAAACCTTTTCCGTGGGAAACAGACACTATACCTGCCTCTCAGGATTTACTGTTATATTCCGACAGGAGATGTGGGCTTTGCAGGCTGAGCTAACATGTAATTGTGCATCCCTAATTACCCTTGTAAAAGTAGTGATAAACTTCAACCAGTGGTGTCCTTGAGGTGTGGATATATCACAGAGAATGTCAGGATTTAACCTAGTGAAGGAACAGTGAGATATTTCCAAGTCAGATTGAAGTGTGGCTTAGAGAGAATATTCCAGGTGGTGGTACCCTCAGGCTATTTTGTTGCTCTTGTCCTTCTAGTTTGTAGGGATTATGGATGTTGCCTTAGGAGTCTTAGGTTGCTATCTCTATTACATCACCGTGAAGCACCTCCCACTCCAAAGAAGCCAGACTCAGCCTGAGCTGATGATGGGGGCTCAACACAAAATATCATCTGGCAATTGCCCTCTACAGATGCTTCCTCATCAGTTGAGTTCCTCATCTGTTTTGTCTTTTTTTCCTCCACTTTCCAGCATCTGCAGTCTCTTGCACCTCTTGCCTATCTGATCTCTCTTGATAACACTGTCCAGGGCCAAGATGATGAAACTAGAGATGTCACAAAGAAAATCACAAGGACACTTCCTCAATTGGAAGGTGATATTCTTGTGAATGACTTCTGCATCCTTTTTTGCTTACTCATCAGAAAATAGACAACAGACATACGAGTGCAGGAGTAGGCCATTCGGCCCTTCGAGCCAGCACCACCATTCAATGTGATCATGGCTGATCATCCCCAATCAGCACCCCATTCCTGCCTTCTCCCCATATCCCCTGACTCCACTATCTTCAAGAGCCATATCCAGCTCTCTCTTGAAAGTATCCAGAGAACTGGCCTCCACCGCCCTCTGAGGCAGAGAATTCCACAGACATACACACAGAACTAAACAAAAGGCACCAATTACAGTCTAACCAATATTTTCTAAAACAGTAACATAGTGTTCCTGTACTACTAAAGAAGACATACATTTAAACATAGTATTTTGTATTTCTTTATAATATTTCATTAAAATCATATGATTTAAATATCTTCCATTAGGTTTATAAAGATAACCAGAATCTAATGATGCAAGTTCATTGATATCAAGAATTTTTTTTTAACCCAATTATGATTATTGGGGTTATGATTTTGATGTATAATATAAATATATTCAGACAAGATTTCTTTATGATTTATTTTAAACAAAATTAATATATTTTAAATGAACAATGTCTCAAATGAACAGCAAAATATTTCTGATAGGCTGATAGAAATATTTGATGAATGTTTGAATAAACATCCGAACACAGAAAAACTGATACCATATATTTATAGTATTTTATTAGATAGCGATGCTCCAAAGACGGATTTATATAGGCAATCATGGGAAAATGAATTAGGTCAAACAATTAGTCCAGAAATTTGGGATGATAGCTTACAACATATACATCACTGTTCGTTAAACACTAGACATTCTTTAATACAATTTAAAGTATTGCATAGACTGCATTATTCAAAAACAAAACTGAATAGAATTTTTCCAAGTGTTTCCCCTATTTGTGATAAATGTCAACATTTAGAGGCTAACCTATTGCACTCATTCGTAAGTTGTATAAAAATTAATAATTTTTGGATGGAAATTTTTAAGATAATCTCAGAAGTCGTCAATACCAAACTGGCTCCCGACTCAAAATCAATAATATTAGGAATAACGGAACCAAATCAATTCATGACTTCGAATCAAAGAATTGTTATTGATTGTAGTTTAATAATTGGGAAAAAAAATTAATATTAAAATTTTGGAAAGGCTCTATAACCCCCACAATTAAAATGTGGACCACAGAAATGTCAGAGACCCTATATTTGGAAAGAATAAGATTTGTCTTAATGGACAAACAAGAACTATTTAAAAAAATATGGTCCCCATTTATTGAATATTTGAAGGGGCAAACTGGTTCGGCACGAGAACCCGACTGAAACCCGAATCAAAGACTAGATGAAGCAGTACATTTCATAAAACGCGGATATATCTCCAACTATGTAAAATCTGTAGAATATTCCATTCTTTCCTAACTTTTTGTATATATATATATGCGTATGTGTGTGTATATATATATATATATGTGTATATATATATATATATGTGTATATATATATATATTTTTTTGTTTAATCTTTTTCCACTATTTTCTATCTTTATAAAAAATGGAAAAAAAAAAAAAAAGAAGCACAATTATTAAGCAAGGATTAACATAAATAATACTGATTATGCATAGTTACAAAGAACAAAATGATTTTTATTATGTCAACAATGAACACGTATATTTTTTAAAAATTATGTAATTGCTTCTAATTAATAAAAAAACTATGAAAAAAAAATATATATTTCTGATGGGCTAGAGAAATGCTTTTATTTCAATGCCAAAATAGTGCAACAATAGGATCTGTTTGTGTCAGAGCATTTGTCAGGCTGAACAAGTAAATCAAAACTGCTTGACTGGAATTTTCACCTAGAGGTAAAGAGCCCGGGGAATTATCAAAAGTCAGAAACTTTGCCTCAAAAGCAGAATGTAGATGAAAAAGTATGTCAAACTGCGAATACATTCCTGAGCTGCACAGCTTCACTTTATTTAATCTCTTTAATATTTTTACTCTTTCACTTTCTTTCATCTATTTTGTTTTTGGTTTTATTGCTGTCTGCATCAACAATAAGTTTTTTTCCCCCCTTCATGTCTTGCAGTATTCCTGCGTTGGGAGAATGGTCAACACAAGCTAAACAGCTGATTAACTGAAGCTCAGATAACAATCAAGAATAGACAAGATAAGAGAAAAAGCAAGAGTATGTAGCAGCAGACGCCTTTTACTTAAGGGCCTGTCCCACCAGCATGCAACTCCATGCGATGAGCGCGACCTAACGTGGTCGCTTGAGCCGTCCGACATCGCGGGGCCGGTCCCACTTCGATCGCCGGAGCCGTGCGGAATTGTGTGGAGTTTGTCCTGACATCGCGCGGGGCTCCGAAAAACTGACTATGATCAAAAATTCCGCGCGGCAATGGCTTGTCGGCTCGTAGTCGCCTCGATGCATTACACACCGCCTCAACATCGTGCCTCCATTAACCTATCTGTAGGTGCCTCCGTGACCCTCTATGTGTGTGGCTCCATGGCCCTCTGTGTGTGCGCCTCTGTGCCCCTCTCTGTGTGTCCCTCTCTGTCCTGGCGAACTTACCTTAAGACTTCGCTCCAAGTTCGCCTCACTTTGCGCCGCGTTGCGCCACTCACCCGACCTCCGCGCGGCCCTCGTGGCCCTCGCTGCCGGTTTGGTCGTGCTTGCCGCATGCAGGCGCATGCGGGTGGGAACGGCCCTGTACAGGGGATCACCCGACCTCCGCGCGGCCCCCGCTTCTAGTTTGATCGCACTCATCGTATGGAATCGGATGCTGGCAGGACAGGCCCTTTACACCAAATTCCCATGTTTTTCAGATTTTATAACCAAATTCAAATCCCCAATACAGGACGATACTAGTTCAATGTTTCCTGGGGGACTTAAGATAGACTTAGAAAGCTGGAGTAACTTAGCGGGTCATACCGTGTCTCTGGAGAAAAGAAATAGGTGACGTTTCAGGTTGAGATCCTTCTTCTGACTGAGAGTCAGGGGAGAGGGGAACGAGAGTTATAGATGGTGATATGGGAATATAGAACAAATGAATTAAAGATGTGCAAAAACGTACCAATGATAAAGGAAATAGGCCATTCTTAACTGATAGGCAGCATCCTTTGGATCACTTCAAGCAGGGTGCAAGGCCACCACATTCAAGTGCAGTTTCATACCACTTGAAGCAGGATGCAAGGCCAACAAATTCAGGTGCAGTTTCATACCACTTCAAGCAGGGTGCAAGGGCACCAAATTCAAGTGCAGTTTCATACCACTTCAAGCAGGGTGCAAGGCCACCAAATTCAAGTGCAGTTTCATGCCATTTCGAGCAGGATGAAAGGCCACCAAATTGAAGTGCAGTTTCATGCCATTTCAAGCAGGGTGCAAGGCAATGAAATTGAAGTGCAGTTTCATACCATTTCAAGCAGGGTGCAAGGCCACCAAATGCAAATGCAGTTTCATGCCACTTCAAGCAGGGTGAAAGGCCACCAAATTCAAGTGCAGTTTCATGCCATTTCGAGCAGGGTGAAAGGCAATGAAATTGAAGTGCAGTTTCATACCATTTCAAGCAGGGTGCAAGGCCACCACATTCAAATGCAGCTTCATACCATTTCAAGCAGGGTGAAACCACCATAAAACTACACAAAACACGACATAAACACCACACTTACAGTTCAGTAGACATTCAGTGTGTGAAGCGAGAGAAAGAATGGGTGACGTTTCTGGTTGAGACCCTTCTTCAGACTGAACCAATTTTATCTTGCATGTGAAACTGTTGTGTCTCTCGTCAACCAGTGAATCCTTTTGTAAAGCATTATAAATATATCGCTCTTAGATTCCCAATTCATTCCGAATTCTAAAATATTGTGCTAATCGTTGAAAATGTCCAAAGTGGATTGTATACTCTGGACGGTGATTGACCCAACAAGAACAATGAACCTCCAGTGATTTGACAACTTGAAGCAAAATATAGGCGATAACTGCCATTAGACAGGCCGGATAGCTTGTTTTTTGTTGCGAGTCTTTGAGAGTTAATTCACGTAATTCACAATCCTTCCCATGTAACTGAATGAAACTGAGATTTGCATGGGCATGCCAGGATAATTTTCCCAGTCTCTGGCATTGAGTGCAGAAAGACAGTCTCCTACCAGAAGTATGATCTAAGAGGCAATTGTGATGTCGCCAAAGGATTATCCCAATAACCACTTCCTCCAAGGACATGAATTGCCGCAAGTGTGATACCGAATAAAATAATTAGTAGCTAAATTAATCATGAAATTGCTCAGATGAGACAACATTGCTTCAAGGCTATTTCAGAAACCAGGTTTTGGTGTGCACTCACTGAGATAAATAGCTGACAATAAAAATATCACGTCTAGAAAGCAAAGTGGTGACGATACAACAATCTAACTGACCCCAAAAATGTAATGAACATGTCCTTTGTAAAAATTTAAATAATTGAATGCTACAAGTTGCGAGCATGAATTAAAAAGTTCCCGTGAAAGGTCATCTTAAAATGCCAAATCTGATTTCATTTCGGAGTCACGTGAGTGACTTCGTGAAGAGCCCGCCGGCGCGCATGCTCGACATATCGTCGTATCGCGTTGCTGCGACGGCTGGCGGTGGAGCGCGCTCCTCGCCAGCGCTTCATAAGGGAACCACTGAGGTAAGTATCCTACCTTAAGTTGGTGGTCCTTGTTGTGTTGATTTGTTTCTTCCAGCAAGGACATGGATGGGAGTTCCAAGGGCCGGAGAACGTCTGGACGAGGTCGCCGGTCAGCAGTCCCGGAGCCATTGATATCGGCGGTACCTGCAGCGCAGGCCGGGACACGGGCGGGAATATCGGTAAGCCCTGTGTTTACAGGTCCGGATCCGCCAGCACACCACAGTTCGGAGGAGTTCGACGAGGAGGAGTGTGGTGTGCCGCCAGAGCAGGAGGACCCTGCCATGGCAGTCAGGTCGTCAGCAGGCTTGCTGGCGACCTTGAGCAGAGGGGTGCGTGCAGCTGCACGGCCCTTTTCACTCAGCCCTCCGAGTAGGGGAAGGGCAGGAGCCCGGAAGTCTAACCCTGTCGGGGCTAAGGCTTTGCCTGCCGCCGAGGAGCGGTCAGGTTCCAGGGCGGGACCCGGGGCGGCTGTGAGGTCCAGTCGACGCCCCCCAACTCTCTACGCCGGGACGGGTCGGTTGGGTCGGGTCTCGTCACGGTCGCCGAGCCCCCCATGGATATGTGGGCGAGACCATGCGTCGGCGAGGTCCACGACGTGGGCAGCCGGCAAGCCCACGCGGGCATCAGGTATCCATGCTGCGGCTGGTGCCGACACCACGCCGCAAGTGCCCTTAGTGGCAGCGGCTTCAGCTCCCGCTAAACGGAGGCGGTTGAACACGCCCGCGCGGGAATCGCGCAGTTTCGCTTCGGCGGCTGTTAGCGACGACTACCGGCACTGGGTGGGCCTCGATGAGGTGCGGGCCGATGATAGGGGCCCCGGCAATTCCTCAGAGCCGGAGGACTCCGACCACCTGAGTGTTCAGGGTGAAGGGCGTATTGACCGTATGGAGCGGCTGCTGGAACTCCTGCTTCACGGTCAACAGCAGCGAGCGTCCAGCAGCAACAGGCACAGGGCTGTTTCACCAACTTCCACCATCAGCCTGGAGCAGCAGGATGAGAAGGTTTTGGTCGATCCCATACCACCTCCGTCAGATTTACCAGCGGAGGAACTTCTCGATGTGGCCACTAAGTTCGCGGCCCCACACTCGTCTGGGCTTCCCCTGAACTCGAAATTGGCAGCCACGGTGGACTTCCTCAACAACCATCAGCTCCAGGAAGAAGTTCTCATTCAGGCCATGAGCCGTCACAAGGCTCCATCCAACTGCAACACCCTCAACGTGCCTGTGGTCAATACGCCGATATGAGGCAACATCAGTGCGGCTATCCGTCAACAGGAGCTGAAAATTCAGCGGATCCTGAAGCTCCTCACGGCCGGTATTACCGCCTTTGTGCGGTCGGTTGATGGGGATGAATTAAATTTAGACCAGGAGGATGCTCTGGCTCTATTGTGCGCAACTCAACATGAGATCAATGGGTTCCGCAAAAGCAGCATCCGCCCGGCGCTCAAACCCTAAGTTTGCAGGGTTGTGCAAACCACCGCCGCCGCCGCCGCCCCGTCAGCTCTTTGGAGAAGATCTCTCGAAGAGGGTCAAAGAGCTTGACGAACAAGCCAAGACGGTGGGACTCATGCGCTCTCACAGTGCCCCCACGCCGTCAGGATCGAAAGCTCCGCTTGTTCGTCCACGAGGGTCTGCCAGCACCTCTACAAGGACCTACCCTCCAGCTCCACCCCGTTACCAACAGCCCCAGCAGCAGGGGGCTTTTTTAGGACAAGGTCGGCAGAAACCCTGGTGGAAGATGAGGACGCCGCGCCCTCAAGCCAACCCAGCACCTCCACGTCCACCCACACGTGTCAAGGACCGCCGGTAACCACGGAGGTGAGGCGGTCTGGTTCTCTCTTTTCTCTTTGTCTAACCTCACATGTTGGTGGGCGCCTTCGGTTCTGTTTGGGTGCATGGGGTGATATTACTGGTGATGAGTATGTGTTAAAAAATATTCAGGGTCATAAAATTGAGTTTCTTAATGGGGACATTCCTCCATCCCAGCACGGGCCTGGTCGAAGAGTTAAATTGTCTGCTGCAGAACAGGCAGCAGGCTATAAGGAAATTTTGAGGCTAGAACAGAAGGGAGTGATAGAGAAAACGGTTCATGAGCCAGTTGAATTTGTTTCTAATATATTCACTCGACCCAAGAAGGATGGAGGCTGTCGAGTCATCATTGACCTGACTCGTTTAAATACTTTTGTAACATATACTCATTTCAAAATGGACACTTTTGAAACAGCTAAATCATTGATTTCACATGGTTGCTTTATGGCATGCATTGATTTACAAGATGCGTACTATACTGTATCCATTCAAAAATATTATAGGAGGTTTCTGAAATTTATCTGGATGGGTCAACTCTGGCAATATAGGGCTTTGCCAAACGGGCTTACCACAGCCCCTAGATTATTCACTAAATTGGTGAAGCCAATTATGGCTTATTTACGACAACTACATCATATAGTAATGGCCTATTTAGATGATATCTTAATTGTCGGCCACACCCTGGAATTGGCTCAACAGGGTGTTGCAGCTGCTGTCAATATATTTCAGCAGCTGGGGTTCATTGTCCATCCAGCCAAATCAAAGTTCTGCCCCTCCCAGGTAATTCATTATCTGGGGTTTACGGTGGACTCTATTCGCAAGAGGGTCACCATACCAACTAATAAGGTTGAGGAGGTCACCCAGGTGTGTCAAGGTTTAATCAGCGCTAGTATACCATCGATTCGACATACAGCTACAGTAATTGGCAAACTTGTAGCATTGTTTCCGGCAGCCCGATATGGGCCTTTGCATTATCAGAATTTGCAAAGAGCCAAGATCGCTGCGTTAAGACAGCACGCTGGTCATTATGATCGACCAATGCAGCTGCCGCCCGAAGCGAAGGATGAGTTACGATGGTGGGTGCGTCACATTAGTAACTCATTTAAGCCTATTATTGAGGCTAATCCGGTGGTATACTTGCAAACTGATGCGAGCTCTTATGGCTGGGGAGCTACGGATCATTACTCTAGTTGCGGGGGCAGATGGGATACCCTTGAGGCTACTATGTTGTTGTCATAAGGGATAAACTATTTGGAGCTACTTGCAGCATTCCACGGACTTCGTGCTTATTGTTCCAAGCTTTTTGGAGCACATGTCAGTCTCCAAATAGACAACACCACAGCGGTGGCATATTTAAACCATATGGGCGGTACCAGGTCAGTTTCGTGTGATAAATTGGCTAACTCAATTTGGCTCTGGTGTGTTCAAAGAGACATTTGGATTTCAGCTACCTATTTGCCAGGTGAGCTTAATGCTGTGGCGGACACCAGGTCACGCAAGTTTAATGACAATATTGAATGGATGTTGCATCCTGAAATGTTTGCCAAAGTCACAGCCAAATTTGGGAAACCGGATATTGACCTTTTTGCGTCACGGTTGAACCATCAGGTACCAACATACGTCTCGTGGGAACCAGATCCTGGGGCTATGGTGCTAGATGCATTCTCGCTGGACTGGGGGAATTGGTTTTTCTATGCATTCCCCCGTTCTGCCTCATCAGTCGGGTATTACGAAAGATTCAGATGGATGCAGCCAAGGGCATCCTTATTATACCCGACTGGCCTACACAGCCGTGGTATCCGGTGGTCTTTGACATGCTCAGTGAGCCTTGGGTCCTTTTGAAGGGTTGCCCAGAATTGGTTACTCACCCTGTCTCAGGGGAGCCACATCCCTGCCATGGCTATTTAAATTTGTTGGCTTGCAGGTTTTGAACAGGCCGTTAGTCCAATACGGCCTCTCAACTCGAACCATGGATACCATTGGGGCGTCGTGTCGAGAGTCAACAAGGCGAAGATACCGCTCACATATCAAGAAGTGGGAAGCATACTGCAGCCGCTCTCGCATCACGTTCGATGACGTGACTATAACCGACGTCCTGGAATTCCTCGCGGGGTTGCACCATGATGAACACTTAAATTACAGTGCCATCAACAGCGCCAGGAGCGCGCTGTCATTCTACCTCAAGATTGAGGTGGGATCCAACAGGCTAGTGTCCAGACTCATGCGGGGTATATTCAATATGAATCCGCCTACACCACGCTACAATATCACCTGGGATGTCAGGGACGTATTAACCCTGCTCAGGACGTGGTCTCCCATGGAAGGGCTCCAGCTGGACAAACTCACCATGAAGCTGGTGATGTTACTAGCGCTGACTTCAGCACAGAGGGTACAGACACTGCATAAACTACGTGTCGACAGAATGATGTCTACCCCTACAGAAGTAGTCTTCTTTGTTGATGAGCTACTAAAGCAGCATAGACCTGGGTGCACAGGGCTGCAGCTGAAGTTCCCGGCATACCCCGCAGATGCTAAGCTGTGTTTAGCCTCACATATCCGTCACTATGTCAAGGTGACGGCATGCATCAAAGGAATGGAGAGATACCTGCTTGTCACTCATAAGAGACCTCATCATTGAGTGACAGTCTAGACGATATCCAGGTGGCTCCGGGTCGTCTTGGGTAAGTCAGGTATCGACACTAATGTGTTCAAGTCTCATTCCACCAGGGCTGCATCGACGTCAGCGGCGAGGATTATGGAGGTGCCTATGGACCATATTCTCGCCACAGCAGGATGGGCTAATGAAGCTGTGTTTCAGCGATTTTATAACAAGCCTGTTGCTGCTCCTCTACAGTTCGCGGAAGCCGTGCTGAATGCAGGTCAAGAACGTGGAGGTGTCCCCGCATGAGGGGTTTTTGATTTGTTATTCATAAATATGCTCTTGTTTTGCAGTATGAACTATTTGAGCAAGTTTGTTCCTCCCATCCATCCCTGCTAGTGGTGTGTCAGCATGGACGTGGTCCAGGGCGTGTAATCACAGAAGCTTTGAAGTCTTCATGAAGTCACTCACGTGACTCTGAAATGAAATGGTAAGATTGAACGAGAACTTACCAGTTCGAAGGTTGATCGTTATTTCATGAGGAGTCGCGGTGAGGGATTTCGTACCCTCCACGCCCAACCCTCAATCACCTTCACCTGGTAATTTGAGTCTCTTTCATCTTACTATGCCAAGTCATTTCTGTTACTGGTTTCTGTGATTCCACACCGCTAC
This sequence comes from Raja brachyura, assembly GCA_963514005.1. The sequence goes on from OY740784.1 coordinate 4,899,855, forward strand.
TTTGAAGAATGTCGAGCATGCGCGCCGGCGGGCTCTTCACGAAATCCCTCACCGCGACTCCTCATGAAATAACGATCAACCTTCGAACTGGTAAGTTCTCGTTCAATCTTACTATTCTCTCTCCATTGCTGCTGCCTCACCAGCGGAATATTTGTAATGGTTTTTGTTTTAGTATCAAATGTGTGGTGAACCCATTAGAAATTATGAAATGGTATTGAAAATAATTTCAAAAATTACACAATGTGCCTGAGATTACTGTAAAGATCGACGAGCATAGAACAACTTTGGGAGAGATGGCAGTGTAAAATATAATAGAGCTTCGACCATCCCAAATGGGCAGTGCTGCAAATAGTCACACGACTATCCTGTGGACCATTTTTGGAATCCAAGAGTTTGGCGGAGAACCCAATTACAATTGCCAAGAACTATAATGTCAATTCAACACAGCCATGTGTTATCAATGTGAAATAAAGAGGCAGCTTGCAAGTCAAAACCCAAACTAAAGATGAAGCTCAATGTTCATTTTAAACAATGGTTGGAACTTGGCAGGGTTGCTGAAGAAATGGACAGATCAAGTATGCATGCTGCAACTAAGCAAAATGGAAACAAGATGAATTGGGTATATCAGCAAATCATAATAAGCATTGTCACTGCAGCTGACAGTCCTGTTATGAGCCAAGGTAGTTGCAGAATTACAGCAGCAAATCTTTAAAGGGAAGCAGACTCGAAAGGAAGACCATTTTTTCCCCACGAGTTGGAGGAGCTTCATAAATAAACTCCCCCATCCTTCACCTCCCCCCTCTACTCCTTTCAGGGACCCAAGCAGTCCTTCCAGGTCCGACAGAGGTTCACCTGCACCTCCTCCAACCTCATCTACTGCATCCTTGGCTCCAGATGCCAGCTGATCTATATCGGTGAGACCAAGCGGACACTTGGCGATCGTTTCGCCGAACACCTCCGCTCGGTCCACAATAACCAACCCGACCTCCCGGTGGCTCAGCACTTCAACTCCCCCTCCCATTCCGTATCCGACCTCTCGGTCCTGGGCCTCCTCCACGGCCAGAGTGAGCAACACCGCATGTTGGAGGAACAGCACCTCATATTTCGCTTGGGGAGTCTGCATCCTCTGGGCTTAAACATTGCATTTTCTCAATTCTGTTAACCCAGGCTGTCTCCTCCCCTTCCCACCTCTCCCTCATCCCTCGGGCCCTGGCATTCCTTCTCACTCTATCTCTCCCCCACCGAAGTCGCACTAGCTTCTCATTTTCACACTACAAACAGCCTACAATGGCCTGTTTCCTTTATCATCAATACTTTTTTGCATATCTTTCATTCATTGTTCTTTATCTCTCCACATCACCATCTATATCTCTCGTTTCCCTGATCCCTAACCAGTCTGAAGAAGGATCTCGACCCGAAACGTCGCCTATCTCCTTCGCTCCTTAGATGCTGCTGCACCCGCTGAGTTTCTCCAGCCTTTTGTGTACCCTTCATAAATAAACTATTGTCTTTGATAGATAGCATTGAGTCCAAATATATTTGTTAAAGCGTCACAGGTTAAAACGGTGATGTGTTGTTTTGAGCAAGGGAAGACGTTTCACTGGACAAGTGATGCAGCGACCAAAAGAACTAAGAAGAGGAGCTGGCTGTGGCTGAGTGTTCATGGTGGTGATAGCCTGGGCATCTGTCGGGAGGTTTCGAGTAAAATGACCTCAACATTCAGGCTTATATATGGAGCAGGAGAATTGGCTGGCTACTCAGATTTGAACAAATTTGGGTTGGGGTTGCCGCTGGATCATTAGTAAGTGGTCAACGTTGAGATGTGTTGGTGAGTGGCAGGGATGGACATGTGAGTAGTTTCAGGGACACATTTAGGCGAGGATTCTGTGACAGGTAAGTCACAGCAAAAGGCAACCTTTGAACAAATCGAGCCTAACTGTATTTAACATAGGATGTATTTCCAACACAGAATGCTGCCTGCATTAGGGGGATATGAGCCAGAGGGACAGGCTGGACAAGCTTAAATTGTTTTCTCTAGAATGCTGGAGTTTGAGGCCAGATAGAAATATATGAAATAATGAGAGGCAGAGACAGGGCAGTCAGAACCTTTTTCCCATAGTGGACGTGTCAAATACGTGTAACAGAGAGGGGCAACGTTTAAAGAAGATGCTCTGTCCATATTTTCTTTTGCACAGAGAGTGGTAGTTAACTCACTAAAAGATGCCTGCCCAAGGGACACAATATGCCCCACCAATGTTCACAATTCTCATTTTTTACTAAAAGAAAAGCAATTTCCAATTACACAGCACTGAAAAAACAGGATTGTAATTGAATTTCTCTGCCAATGTATTTTTAAAGATGAAGGAAAAGGTGAATTGCACTGTATCTAATTTGTGCTCGAAGATTCTCTGTCCTCTTGTAAAGCTCTATTCAATTTTGAACAAATTGCATTGGTAAGGCAGAGCAAGCTGGAGGAAAGTCTAACCCATTAAATCCATTCCTGGGTACACAAAAGGCTGGAGAAACTCAGCGGGTGCAGCAGCATCTGAGGAGCGAAGGAGATAGGCATTCCTGACACAGTTCATGTTTCTAAATGCAGTGATGCTTAGTTGTGCTACAGATCTCTACATCAGTCCTGCACTTGTGTAATGATAAAAGTGCCAGCTGATTTAACCCCACAAGCCTCGGCCTCTGGACAAGTTATTAAACGGCAACCTCCTAGCAACGGGTCTCCAGAGATTAATCACCACCACATTTCAACTGAAGCTAACCCTCGTGAATGTAACAAGTGTCACCTGTTTGACTGTTATCTATAGTTGCATTTTGCATTTTGTAACAGCACTCCAGGTAATATATCTTTCACCCGCTGTCAGCCCAACAAGTATAAACACTTGGTTTGGTTTTTCCATTCTTTTGCAATTGATTGGCATCCTTTGACTTGAACAACCTATCCTGGCACCAAATTGATTAGGTTTAAACGCATTTGCTGAATGTTCCGCATTTTCGATGATGCTGGCTTGTGATCTAATTGGATACAGATTTAATTGCAGATTTTCAAAAAATATTATAATTTAATTACAGTATATCAATGCTTCTTCTTATTGAGTCCACATCACAAGATTAGAAGTGTTAAAGAAGGAACTGCAGATGCTGGAGAATCGAGGGTTACACAAAAAGCTGGAGAAACTCAGCGGGTGCAGCAGCATCTAAGGGGCGAAGGAGATAGGCGACGTTTCGGGTCGAGACCCTTCTTCAGACTGTAGGCCCTTGTCTGAAGAAGGGTCTCGAGCCGAAACGTCGCCTATCTCCTTCGCCCCTTAGATGCTGCTGCACCCACTGAGTTTCTCCAGCTTTTTGTGTAACTCACAAGATTAGAAATTGTTCAGCAGGAGCCGAACACACTAGCCGGCATCTGCATACAATGGCGTCTTGTGCTTCTTGGGTGTAGTGGTGGAAAGATTGGTGGAAACAGGGCCGCGACTTGAATGCTCATTCCTTGACCCCCGTGTCAATGCTTATCCCATATCTCACTTTAAACAAAGTAGCAAAAACGGAATAAAAGCCCTGTGACCATTGAGGGATAAAATGAAATGGCCTGTTCATTTGTAACTGCCTGAAGGTAATTGCTGATGTCGATCAATTTCAACGGGTAACAGAGTACATAAAAGACAGCAAGCAGCTTAGTGTGAGAAACATTCCCTCTAAATCAGAGTATTTGCAGTCAGCATGCAGCATTGTTTGATTTGACTGACAGCTGCATATTATGCAAGTGCACAGGAAATTAGTCAATTTTGAATATGTACTGGTCATGGAATTCTGTGGTAATGAGCTGCAAATTATTTCTGAATGAACATAGAGGGATGACATACGAGTCATTAATCCAGCAGTGTGAACGTCATTGCAGATTATAGCCACAAACCGCAGATCCACAAGCTGCCTGAGACAGCACTTGCAAGATGATAAACTGTCGCTTCTGAACTTTCAAGAGCTGTGGTTATATGCAACGCTATCTAAAAAGGTCTGAAGAAGGGTCTCGACCCGAAACGTCGCCTATCTCCTTCGCTCCTTAGATGCTGCTGCACCCGCTGAGTTTCTCCAGCTTTTTGTGTAACCCTAAAAAGAGCATGTTCTTTAAGATATTGAAGCATATTGGGCGCCACGGTGGAGCAGGGGTACAGTTGCTGCCTTACAGCGCCAGAGACCCGGGCTCAATCCTGACTATGGGTGCTGTCTGTATGGAGTTTATACGTTCTCCCTATGACCTGCGTGGGTTTTCTCCGAGTAGCTCCAGTTTCCTCCCACACTCAAATCTTTGCCACGGACATCCAGTCCCTCTACACTTCCATCCGACTCCAGGCTTGAGTGAAACATTTAAACACATTGAGGATGAAATGGCTCACTAATTAGGAGATTATTAATGGCTCTCCATCAATAAAGTATTTCTACATGCCTCCTACAAGATACTTAATATGCATTAATTGAACACTTACTTTAAACCTCGGAGTTATTGCAGCAAAGAAAACAAGATTATTGGTTGATAATTATTTTATTTACAGACATCAGTCAAAGGGTGAACAAGTAGAGCAATAATAGGCTTTAAAAGTAAAGGGCAGCAGAAGCTAATTAGATGCTGTGAAATGAGAATTATCCAGCTTTTCTTATTATGCATGCTATATGCTTCAGTGATAATTGCTGTAGCTTGCAAAACCAATAGGCTGCTTACGTTGAACAGTTGCCTGACATTGTCACATTATGCCCCTGAAAATGGAAGCGTGTGTCTCTATCTGATTCGAGCACCCTTTTAATCAGGATCGAGAGTCCGGTTTGCTTTTCAAATGACAGCTTATTAAAGCTTTTGTTTAACTCCAGAAACAAGAATTCAATAAAACGCAAAAAGACAGACTGTGCCTGAGCGTAGAGTGGTGAAACAGTCTCCACAAGCACTGAAATCACTTGGTGGCCTTTGGCTGAATTAATTGAGTACCCATATACTGGGCCAATTTTAATTTAGAACCAGTTTGATCTAAATGAGAGTGGGGAAAGAGGACACGCTGGTTTTCAGGTTCATGGCTTCTATTACTGGGCATCATTTAAATGTTTCTGGATCACTTACAGCATTGCATGTGAAGGTTTGGTTAGGGCCTCGCGAGAAGTCGAGAGATATACAGTGGCACAGCGGTAGAGTTGTTGCCTTACAGCGGCAGAGACCTACCTGGCTTCGGTCCTGTTTACGGGTGCTCTTTGTGCAGAGTTTGCACGTTCTCCCTGTGATTGCACGGGTTTTCTCCAAGTTCTTCGGTTTCCTCCCACACTCCAAAGGCGTGCAGGTTTGTAGGTTAATTGACTTTGGTAAAATTGTAAATTGTCCCCAATGTGTGTTGGATGGTGCTAGTGTATGGTGTGGTCACTGGTCAACATGCACACTGTGGGCCGAAGGGCCTGTTGCAACATTGCATCTCTAAAATCTCTGAGAATAATTATCTCCTAAATCCAAAGTCTAAAGAGGAGGCCAGCTTTTCCTTTATGGAACACAGAAATGTAATTTTTGATGTATTTGTAAAGCCTCACATCTAATCCAATTTGTTTCAGTCAACTGTTGTAGATTCCAGCATCAGCAATCTCTTTTGGCTGTGTTTCTTTTGGAATTGGTATGTAGTGAGTGATAGAGTGCTTGCCTTGTGTGCTCCAAATACATCATGGATGTACATCAACCAATGCTATCCACCGGGATGTCAGAGAATGCTGTGTCATTAACAGAGAAACTCAGTTCTTACATGTTGGGATGACAATTTCAATAAATCAGGAAGAGATTGAGAGTGCCCTGAAATCCAGAGAAATTGTGGTCCAATCACAATCACAAGAATACTTTATTAGCCAAGTATGTTTTGCAACATACGAGGAATTTAATTTGCCAGGTCAGTCACACAAATAAAAAGCAACGGAACACACAAAATACATTTTAACATAAACATCCACCACATTGACTCCTCCACATTCCTCTCTGTGATGGAAGGCGAAAAAAAGTTCAAGTCTCTTCCCTTTGCTCTCCTGCGGCCGGGGGCCTCGAGCCCTCCGTTGACGGGATGATATTGACTCCCGTAGCCGGCAGTGGGTCCCCCGCATCGAGGCGATCAGCTCCTACATCGGGGGGCTGTCAGCTCCCCCACGGCAGACGATTGAACCTCGCATCGGGGCTGGTCGAACCTTCCGCGACGTTGGAGCTCCCGACATCTACGGCCTCACCCGAGACTGCGCGCTCCTGATATAAAGTTCGCAGGCCGCGGTTGGACCGATCCCAGGCAAGGGATCGACTCCGATGCAAGTCCATGCCCCGCGGTGGGGCCCAAAGTCAGTTCAAGGAAGCCTCCCGCTCCATCGATGGTAGACCGCAGAGTGACCGGAGAAAGCGATCTGAAAAATAATAACATCTCCGGAAAGGTAAGAAACTGAAAAAAAAAGTGGATCAAAATTGTATCTCATGTCTTGGTCACTCTACGAATTGTGCTGGTGTTGTATTCATGTACATCAACAGTCCACTGGAACCAGGGCAGCTAGTTCAGGGTGTATTTGTGGTGGCTTCATTGGACAGGTTAGCAAAGGCCAAAAGTGGGGTTTCTAGTGCCCAAACACAAGAATGTTGCCTGTTGAAATGTAACAGAGGACAAAAAATCTCTGCCCTACTAAATGGGTTGGACTTGGTCTGTTGAATGCCTTCTTCACTATCCTATCCATCTGGGTTGCCATTTTTCAGGGAACAATAAGCTCTATGACTTTATCATACCTTAGCATGTCACAGTGAGATTTTTTGTTTTGCATACCCAAGGTGTCCAAAAAGGCACCAAACAAGTTACAAAGTATTCAATTTGTGGAACTTGCACCCCAAGTTCCTTCTGTACATTAATGCTTCAATGTCCCTACTATTTACAACATATTTATGCTACTAGCCGTTGTTAAAATTCATTACGTCATGCTTGTCAGGATTCATTCCATCTGCACCACTCTGGCCAACTTTCCAGTTGATCTATGTCCCTCTGTATGTTTAGACATCCATCCTTGCTACATACAAATCCACCAATCTTCATATCATCAGCCAACACACCTATCAGACCACAGGCATTCTCATCCAAGTAAGACTGAAGAAGGGTCTCGACCCGAAACATCACCCATTCCTTCCCTCCAGAGATGCTACCTGTCCCGCTGAGTTAAGGGCCTGTCCCACTTAGGCGACTGTCACAGGCATAGCAGGTCGCTGAAAAAACAGCGACTGGACCCCCCATCGACAATGTCTGCGCCAAGCTAGAACAATCTATCACCTTGTCGACGTCAAGCTATGGCAAGCTGCCGACAACCGGCGACCCATTAGGCCGTCCACCTACCACCACACCTATTACAATCTACGTCCACCCGTGACAAGCTACACAACTGAAGATAACCGAAGACTATTCAGTCGCCGGTACCTGTCGCCGGTTGACGTAGGTTGACGTAGGTAGTCACCAATGGAATTCACCGAAGACAGCGCCGTCGACAACCTACGTCAGGAGAAGTCAAGCTACGCTCATTGGCGTCAACCCACTGCTGCCGAAAATTTTAGAACATGTTGAAAATCCAGCGACGACCAAGAAAACGCTACGACTCCTTGGGCAACTGAGAAGACACGATGCTGGGGGGCAGTGTTCGCTGTGAGGAGGATGCTAGGAGGCTGCAAGGTGACTTGGATAGGCTGGGTGAGTGGGCAAATGCATGGCAGATGCAGTATAATGTGGGTAAATGTGAGGTTATCCACTTTGGTGGCAAAAACAGGAAAGTAGACTATTATCTGAATAGTGGCCAATTAGGAAAAGGGGAGATGCAACGAGACCTGGGTGTCATGGTACACCAGTCATTGAAAGTAGGCATGCAGGTGCAGCAGGCAGTGAAGAAAGCGAATGGTATGTTAGCATTCATAGAGAATTTGAGTATAAGAGCATGGAGGTTCTACTGCAATTGCACAGGGTCCTGGTGAGGCTACACCTGGAGTATTGCATACAGTTTTGGTCTCCTAATCTGCGGAAAGACATTCTTGCCATAGAGGGAGTACAGCGAAGGTTCATCAGACTGATTCCTGGGATGGCAGGACTTCCATATGAAGAAAGACTGGATAGACCCGGCTTGTACTCGCTAGAATTTAAAAGATTGAGGGGGGATCTTATAGAAACGTACAAAATTCTTAAGGGGTTGGACAGGCTAGATGCAGGAAGATTGTTCCCAATGTTGGGGAGTCCAGAACAAGGGGTCACAGCTTAAGGATAAGGGGGAAGTCCTTTAGGACCGAGCTGAGAAAAGCATTTTTCACACAGAGAGTGGTGAATCTGTGGAATTCTCTGCCACAGAAGGTAGTTGAGGCCAGTTCATTGGCTATATTTAAGAGGGAGATAGATGTGGCCCTTGTGGCTAAATGGATCAGGGGATATGGAGAGAAGGCAGGTACGGGCTACTGAGTTGGATGATCAGCCATGATCATATTGAATGGCGGTGCAGGCTCGAAGGGCCGAATGGCCTACTACTTCAGATATTTTCTATGTTTCAATGTTTCTACCTCTCATGACCATACAGGCGATGCCACCGCGACCATGTGGCAACAGCCTAGTCGTCTGTAGTCGCCTAAAAAATAACCTAAGTGGGACAGGCCCTTTACTGCAGCATTTAGTGTCTATCTTCAGTTTAAACCAGCATTTATAGTTCCTTCCTACACAAGTCATTTATATGCAGGACAAACAACATTGGTCCCAGCTACAATTCCTTTTGTAAACAGGAACTTCAAGTCAGTAAAACAACCCAATGCTCTTACCTTCTGAAATTAGACACAAAATGCTGGAGTACCACAGCTGGACAGGCAGTAGGAATGGGTAACGTTTGGGTCGAGACCCTTCTATCTTCATTGTAAAACAGCATCTGCAGTTCCTTCCTGTCAATATCTGCAGCATCTGCAGTTGCTATACCTTTTGTCTCCTATCAAATCAATTTCAGATCCAGTTTGTCAAAACAGCTTGCATCTCATGTACCCAAACTATCTGGATCACCTACCATGTTGGCACCTTGTCAATAGGCTTGGTGGTACACAAAAGGCTGGAGAAACTCAGCGGGTGCAGCAGCATCTAAGGAGCGAAGGAGATAGGCGACGTTTCGGGCCGAAACCCTTCTTCAGACTGCAGGCTTGTTGGTGTCCATGTAAAGCAAGTCTACCAACTTAGATAGACACAAAATGCTGGAGTAACTCTGAAGAGAAGGAATGGGTGACATTTTGGGTCAAGTCCCTTCTTCAGACTGAGAGTCAGATAAAGATATGGAAGGGTAAGGTTTGAAAATGAGAGATCAAAGGGGATGTAGGTCAAGGGAAATGTAGAATGGTTCATTTTTAGCTCAGTGGAAGTTGACAATGAGGCTCACAAGCAGTAAAATTTAATCATGGGGACAGTGAAACTAATTGGAGAACTAGGATGGGTGAAGGACAGAGAGTGAGAGAGAGAGAGAGAGAGAGAGAGAGAGAGAGAGAGAGAGAGAGAGGGAAAGCTTGTATTACTTGAAACTAGAGAGGTCAATTTTCATACCTCTGGGGTGAAAGCCGCCAAAGCGAAATATGAGGTGCTGTTCCTCCAATTTGCGTTGGGCCTCACTCTGGCAATGGAGGAGGCCCAGGACAGAAAGGTCAGTTTTGTCAGTAAATTCTACCACCTTGCCTTCATCAATTTTCTTTGTCATCTCCTCAAAGACATAATCACTTAATCAAATGGAACTAGCCCAGGATGCCGACTTTTTCAAAGGCTGTTTCTGTGCTGTAAAGAGAAAAGACTTTGCCTTGCATCACAGTGAGGAGGAGAGTCACTGTGATGGTTACACAAAAAGCTGGAGAAACTCAGCGGGTGCAGCAGCATCTAAGGAGCGAAGGAGATAGGCGACGTTTCGGGTCGAGACCCTTCTTCAGACTGGTCAGGGATCAGGGAAGCGAGAGATATAGACAGTGATGTGGAGAGATAAGGAACAATGAGTGAAAGATATGCAAAAAAGTATTGGTGATAAAGGAAGCAGGCCATTGTAAGCTGTTTGTGGTGTGAAAATGAGAAGCTAGTGCGACTGGGGGGGGGGGGGGGGGGGAGATGGAGAAGGAATGTCAGGGCCAGAGGGCTGAGGGAGAGGTGGGGGGGAGGCAGTCTGGGTTAACAGAATTGAGAAAATTCAATGTTTAAGCCCAGAGGATGCAGACTCCCCAAGCGGAATATGAGGTGCTGTTCCTCCAACTTGCGGTGTTGATCACTCTGGCCATGGAGGAGGCCCAGGACCGAGAGGTCGGATATGGAGTGGGAGGGGGAGTTGAAGTGCTGAGCCACCGGGAGGTCGGGTTGGTTATTGCGGACCGAGCGGAGGTGTTCGGCGAAACGATCGCCCAGCCTCCGCTTGGTCTCACCGATGTAGATCAGCTGGCATCTGGAGCAACGGATGCAGTAGATGAGGTTGGAGGAGGTGCAGGTGAACCTCTGTCGGACTTGGAATGACTGCTTGGGTCCCTGAAAGGAGTGGATGGGGGAGGTGAAGGGACAAGTGTAGCATCTCTTGCGGTTGCAAGGGAAAGTGCCCGGGGAAGGAGTGGAGCGGGAGGGAAGGGAAGAATTGACGAGGGAGTTGCGGAGGGAGCGGTCTTTGCGGAAGGCAGACAGGGGGGGAGATGGGAAGATGTGGCGAGTGGAGGGGTCACGTTGGAGGTGACGCAACTGGCGGAGGACTATCTGTTGTATGCGCTGGCTGGTGGGGTGAAAGGTGAGGACCAGGGGGACTTGGCCCTTGTTGTGAGTGGGGGAATGGGGAGAGAGGGCAGTGTTGCGGGGTATGGAGGAGACCCTGGTGCGAGCCTCATCTATAGTGGGGGAGGGGAAACCCCGTTCTCTGAAGAACGAGGACATTTGCGATGACCTGGTGTGGAACACGTCATCCTGGGAGCAGATGCGGCGTAGACGGAGGAATTGGGAATAGGGGATGGAGTCCTTACAGGAAGCAGGGTGGGAGGAAGAGTAGTCCAGGTAGATGTGGGAGTCAGTTGGTTTGTAGTGGATGTCAGTCAGGAGTGTATCACCTGCAATAGAGATGGTGAGGTCAAGGAATGGTAGGGAAATGTCGGAAATGGTCCAAGTATATTTGAGTGCCGGATGGAAGTTGGTGGTGAAATGGATGAAGTCAGTCAGTTCTGCGTGGGTGCAGGAGGTGACACCAAAGCAGTCGTCAATGTAACGGAGGTAAAGGTCGGGGGTGGGGCCCTGGTACGCCGAGAACAAAGATTGTTCGACGTGCCTGACAAAGAGGCAGGCGTAGCTAGGGCCCATGCGTGTGCCCATAGCTACGCCTTGTGTTTGGAGGAAATGGGAGGAGTCAAAAGAGAAGTTGTTGAGGGTAAGGACCAACTCCGCTAGGCGGAGGAGGGTGTCAGTGGATGGGTATGGGTTGCTCCTCTGGTCGAGGAAGTACCGGAGGGCTTTGAGACCATCCTGGTGGGGGATGGAGGTGTATAGTGACTGGACGTCCATGGTGAAGATGAGAGGATGGGGGCCTGGACAACGGAATGTGCGGAGCCGACGGAGAGTGTCTGAGGTGTCTTGAACATAGGTGGGGAGGAATTTAACAAAGGGGGATAGGATGGAGTCAAGGTATGTGGAAATGTGTTCGGTGGGGCACGAACAGGCAGAGACAATAGGTCTGCCGGGGCAGTCGGGTTTGTGGATTTTGGGGAGAAGGTAAAATCGGGCTGTGCGGGGCTGGGGAACGATGAGGTTGGAGGCTCGGGGGGGGTAGGGAGCCGGAGTTAATGAAGCCGGTTATGGTGCTCGAGATGGTGGCCTGGTGCTCGTCAGTGGGGTCATGGTCCAGGGGTAAGTAGGAGGAGGTGTCCGAGAGTTGGCGCGTGGCCTCTGCTTTGTAGAGATCGACGCGCCAGACTACCACAGCACCTCCCTTGTCGGCGGGTTTGATAACCCAGTCTGGGTTGTTGCGGAGTGAGTCGATGGCACTACGTTCGGAGGGGGAGAGATTGGAGTGAGACAGGGGAGTGGAGAAGTTGAGGCGGTTGATGTCCCGACGGCAGTTCTGAATAAAGAGTTCTAAAGCTGGAGGGCCACGAGGGGGGGTCCACGAGGAGGGGGTATGTGGGAGGCAGGAAAAGGGATCATCAGTGGGAATGGACTGTGCAGTGGGCCTGAAGCCTCCACGTTGCTCACTCCTCCCACCACTCTGTTGTTAATCCCCGAGTCACTGTGATGGATGTTTGTGAAATTGAATTGTTTTTATGTTCTGTAGGAATCGTCTTTGTTTGTACGGCTGTGGAAACGGAGTTTCGTTTGAGCCTCACTGGTTCAAATGACATGGAATAAAATAATGTATTGTATTGTACTGTATATTGTATTGTATCGATCTATAACATACAGCGGCGGCCTCCGACGGGACCAACCTGAGGGCTCCAGTCGCGGAGCCTGCGGACCTGACATCGCGGAGCTGGCCGTCTTTGGACCGGGGAGAGATGTGGTGGCGCTCGGCTGCGACCCGACTTTGGAGCTTCAGAAGCTCTGGCTGCAGGCCCGGTGGTCAGGAACATTGGGAGCTCCAGGTCCCTGGTGGGACACGGCTTTTCGGAGCTCCCGCAACGGCAACTTCTCCCGCTGGAATCGCGGGGTTTGAAGGACACGGAGCGGGCCTAACATCGCCCCGCGCGGGTTAGCGGCCACGGAACTTACCATCGTTCGCTGGGGGCACTATCATCGGAGCCCCAGTTCGCCTAGACACTGCCCGTGGACTGCTGGACCGCGGGTTGGACTGCTAGAACCGCACGGTTTACAGGACACGGAGCCGGGGCCAAACATCGCCCGGCATGGCCTAATTGCCACAGGACTTACCATCGTCCGCCGGGGGCTTTAACATTGGAGCCCCAGTTCGCCTAGATGCTGCAGTTGGACTGCTGGACCACGGGTGAAGAACAGGGGGAAGAGAAAGGACTTTGCCTTCCATCACAGTGAGGAGGTGTTGGAGACTCACTGTGATGGATGTTTGTGTAAACTATGTTAAGTGTGGGTCTTAGGTTGTTTTTGTTTTTTTTGTAATGTAAAACAAAAACTGTGGAAAATGCAATTTTGTTCAAACTTGTTTGAATAACAATAAATAGCATTCTAGTCTATTCTATTCTAATGAGCTCCCACGTCGGGGTGGGCAAAGCTCCCACATCGGGTAGTCAAAGCTCCTGCAGCTTGGAGCTCCCGAAGCCAGTCTCTAACCAGGGACCACAAGCTCCATGATATTAGAGTCCGCAGGTTCCCGCGGTTCGAACTTGCAAGGTCGATCCCTGACAGGGACCGCCAGCTCTGCGATGTCAAGTCCGCAGTCTCCAGCAAAGTTAGTCTCCAGCAAAGGCTGCAAGCTCCTCGATGTTAAGGGCCTGTCCTACTTACGCGACCTTTTCAGTGACTGCCGGCACCCTTCATAGGCCCCCGAAAATTTTCAAAATGTTGAAAATTCAGCAGCGACCAGAAAGACACTACAACTCTTTGGAGAACTCTCACGACCATAGGAGACCTCTCATGACCATACAGGCAACCCCTGGCGACATGTCACGACCATTGGAGACCTCTCATAACCGTACAGCTGAAAAGGTCGCTTCAGTGGGACAGGGCCTTCAGGCTGCAGTGCAGATGTAGATATCTTACGGAAAAAAATTGGATCTCCGTTGAGGTGAGAGAATAAATAAAAGTTTCCCCCAACTCCCCCCCTCCACACCACCCCCTACCCGCCCCCCCCCCCCACATCACCCACACCATCCCCTCCCCCACCCCCCCCCAACTTACCGAAATAAATGTATATATTCTAGAGATCAGGAGGATGGAGCCAGCAACGTTGATGGACATGACTGGCGATGGGCAAAGCCAATAGGAGAGGAGATGGAATGTGTAGGAATGAACTGCAGATGTTGGTTTACACCGAAGATAGACACAAAATGCTGGAGTAACTCAGCGGGAGTTACAGAGATAAGGAAGGGTAAGAGATCATCAGAGATGCAGATCAAATGTTGGGGAACTGGGGTCTGGCCGACCATGTCCTTTTGAGGTTGGCAGTGGGGGAGGTCCCCGGGGCACGAAGGTGGACAGGTGAGGGGAGGGATGTTGTTTGCAGCTTGATCCACACACCCAAGGGAAGGTGACAGGTGGAGGCCCGCAGCAGCCTGGGGCTCGCCTGGAACAGGCACCGGTCATAATACCAAGTGTGTGGACAGGACTTGGCGTCCAAACATGGTGCTTCTAGAATGCGGGATCAGTAGACAATTTCTGTACAATTTGCTTATCAATATGCTTTAGTATGCTTTAGTATGTTCTACAGCACTGTTTGTAAGAAAATAATTCCACTGCCTGTTTACACTTTGCACATTAATAATTATTGAATATAGGAGTAGGGAAGTAATGGTAAAATTGTACAAGGCATTGGTGAGACCAATTCTGGAGTATGGTGTACAATTTTGGTTGCCTAATTATAGGAAGGATGTCAACAAAATAGAGAGAGTACAGAGGAGATTTACTAGAATGTTGCCTGGGTTCCAGCAACTAAGTTACAGAGAAAGGTTGAACAAGTTAGGTCTTTATTCTTTGGAGCGCAGAAGGTTAAGGGGGGACTTGATTGAGGTCTTTAAAATGATGTAAGAGATAGACAGAGTTGACGTGAATAAGCTTTTCCCATTGAGGGTAGGGAAGATTCAAACAAGAGGGCATGACATGAGAATTAAGGGACAGAAGTTTAGGGGTAACATGAGGGGGAACTTCTTTATTCAGAGAGTGGTGGCTGTGTGGAATGAGCTTCCAGCAGAAGTGGTGGAGGCAGGATTGATTTTAACATTTAAAAGTAAAGTGGATAGGTATATGGACGGGAAGTGAATGGAGGGGTATGGTCTGAGTGCTGCTAGATGGCACTAGGGGAAAATAGATGGTCAGCACGGACTGGAAGGGCCGAGAAGGCCTGTTTCCGTGTTGTAATTGTTATATGGTTATATGGTAAAGCATATTTGAACCAATGAACCATTGTGTGCTGTTTTAAGTTGCTCTATTTAGATTTTATATTTGTATATTCATGGCTATGTTTATAATATATGCCTTGGACAGTTATAAGAACCCTTATGCAAATTTGTTTCCAACAGAGCGAGAGGTAAATGCTAGGTAGTCAAAAATGCTGGAGAAACTCAGCGGGTGAGGCAGCATCTATGTGAGAGGAGGGGAACTTCTTCAAAATAGGCATACCTTGGGGAGATTTCGCAGTGGAGTAGACAAAATGTTTAAGAAGGAACTGCAGATGCTGGAAAATCGAAGGTAGACAAAAATGCTGGAGAAACTCAGTGGGTGAGGCAGCATTTACGTTTTGAGATGAGGAGAACTTCATCAAAGGAGGCATACCTTGAGGAGATTTCGCAGTGGAATTGACGATTTTGAGAGGAGGAGAATTTGTTCAAAGTAGATACATGCTATTGTAATGGGACCAGGGCCTGGTGAGTCAGGTCGTTCACCTCTTCATTGACATTGATTTATTAATGATACATTATGAGGTAATTAGGCTGGTTAATGGCCAGTTCTAAATATGTGTATAGGCCCTTGAATAATATAAACACAGATTTGACAACAGGTTCAGAACATTAATGTGAAAGCTTTAATGTTAGACAAATGTTGTCATACATCCTCTTTAGGAATTTAACTGCAGAGCTCACTTCTTAGATCTCCCTCATATCCCACCTACCCTCCATGCCATTTTGCACCAGGTAAGCAACAACTGCTTACTTGCAGTAAATTAGCTTTGGGGTCGAGTGCCTAACCCACCGCACCCCTCCACCTTGCAATTCGTAAGTTCTTAAGTGATAGGAGCAGAATTAGGCGATTTGGCCCATCAAGTCTACTCCACAGTTCAATCATGGCTGATCTATCTTCCCCTCTTAACATCATTCTCCTGACACCCATACTAATCATGAATCTGTCTATCTCTGCCTTAGAAATATCCATTGACTTGGCCTCCACAGCTTTCTGTGGCAATGAATTCCACAGATGCCTGCCATCCCGGGAATTAACCTCATGAACCTACGCTGCACTCCCTCAATAGCAAGAATGTCCTTCTTCAAATTAGGAGCCCAAAACTGCACACAATACTCCAGGTGTGGTCTCACCAGGGCCCTGCACAACTCCAGAAGGACCTCTTTGCTCCCATACTCAACTCCTCTCATTATGAAGGCCAACATGCCATTAGCTTTCTTCACTGCCTGCTGTACCTGCATGCTTACTTTCAGTGACTGATGTACAAGGACACACAAGTCTCATTGTGCTTCACCTTTTCCTAACCTGACACCATTCAGATAATAATCTGCCTTCCTGTTCTTGCCACCAAAGTGGACAACCTCTCATTTATCCGCATTTTCTACTGCATCTGCCATGAATCTGCCCACTCATCCAATCTGTCCAAGTCACCCTGCATCCTCATAGCATCCTCCTCACAGTTCACACTGCCACCCAGCTTTGTGTCATCTGCACAGTTGCTGATGTTATTTTTAATTCCTTCATCTAAATTATTAATGCATATTGTAAATAGCTGCAGTCCCAGCACCGAGCCTTGCGGTACCCCTCTAGTCACTGCCTGCCATTCTGAAAGGGACCCGTTCATTCCTACTCTTTGTTTCCTGTCTGCCAACCAATTTTCTATCCATGTCAATACCCTACCCACAATACCATGTGCTCTAATTTTGCCCTCTAATCTCCCATGTGGGACCTTATCAAAGGCTTTCTGAAGGTCCAGATACACTACATCCACTGACTCTCCCTTGTCCATTTTACTTGTTACATCCTCAAAAAATTCCAGAAGATTAGTCAAGCATGATTTCCCCTTCATAAATCCATGTTGACTCGGACTGGTCCTGTTACTGCTATCCAAATGTTTGGCTATGTCATCTTTTATAATTGACTCCAGCATCTTCCCCACCACCGATGTCAGGCTAACTGGTCTATAATAGTAAGATTAAACGAGGACTTACCAGTTCGATTGTTGATCTTTATTTTATGAGGAGTTGCGATGAGGGATTTCGTGAAGAACCCGCCAGCACGCATGCGCAACATTCTTCAAAGCAGCGGTGTGGAATCACAGAACCAACAAACAGAGAAATCACTTGTTATAGTAAGATTGAAGAGACTCTAATTACCAGTTGACTTTATGACCGAGGGTTGGGAGCGGAGAGCACGAAATCCCTTATCGCAACTCCTCATAAAATAAAGATCAACCTTCAAACTGGTAAGTTCTCGTTTATTCTTACTATTTCATTTCGGAGTCACGTGAGTGACTTCGTGAAGACTTCAAAGCTCTGTGATTCCATGCCCTGGACAACGTCCATGCTGTCACACACCACTTATAAGGATGGATAGGAGTAATCAACTTTCCAGACTGCTTGTACTGAAAAAAATATATATATATTTATTAACAACAAACAAAGGAAAAAAACCCTCACTGGGGGACATCTGCATGCTCTTGACCCGCATTCAGCATGGCCTCCGCGAACAATACAGGAGCGGCAACAGGTTTATTGTAAAACCGTTGGAAGGTGGCTTCGTTCGCCCATCCCGCTGTGGCAAGAATATGATCCATGGGCACCTCCATGACCCTTGCCGCCGACGTCGATGCAGCCCTGGTGGAATGGGATTTAAAGACATTAGTGTCAATACCTGCCTCATTCAAGACGATCCTGAGCCATCTGGAGATTGTCTGTACCGTCACTCTATGGTGAGATTTCTTGTGGCTGATGAGTAGGTATTTCTCCATTCCCCTTAATTTCCTCGTCACTTTGATATAGTGGCGGATATGGGTGGCTAAACATAGCCTTGCATCAGCGGGGTATGCTGGAAACTTCAGCTGCAGCCATGTGAATCCAGGTCTATGCTGCTTGAGTAATTCATCTATAAAGAAGATTACTTCGCCAGGGGTAGAGATCATCCTGTCGATCTTGACCTTGTGGAGTGTCTGTACCCTTTGCACTGAAGTCAGTGTCAGTAACATCACCAGCTTCAGGGTGAGTTTGTCCAATTCAAGCCCTTCCATGGGCGACCACGTCCTGAGCAGGGTTAATACTCCCCCAATATCCCAGGTGATGTTGTAACGAGGTCTAGGCAGATTGGAATTAAATATTCCCCGCATGAGTTTGGACACCAGCTTGTTGGATCCTACCTCAATATTGAGGTAGAATGATAGCGCACTCCTGGCGCTGTTGATGGCACTGTAGCTGAGGTGTTCGTCATGATG
Source organism: Raja brachyura (assembly GCA_963514005.1). The sequence goes on from OY740784.1 coordinate 4,918,170, forward strand.
CAACCCCGCCAGGAATTCCAGCACATCGGTGATAGTAACGGAGTCGTATGCAATGTGGGAGGGGCCGCAGTAAGTTTCCCATTTCCGGATATGTGTAAGATATTGCTGCCTGGTGGACTCCCGGCATGACGCTCCAATGGTATCCATAGTTCTTGATGATAGGCCATACCGCAGTAATGGCCTGTTCAGAACCTGCAAGCCAATAACTTTAGGTGACTGTGGCAGGGATGTGGTTCCCCTGAGACAGGGTTCGTCACCAATTGTGGGCAACCCTCTAAGAGGACCCATGGTTGACTGATCATATCAAGGACCACTGGATACCATGGCTGCGTAGGCAATGCGTCCATCGCCATTGCCCCAGGATCTGGCTCCCATGATACGTATGTTGGTACCTGATGGTTCAACCGTGACGCAAAAAGGTCAATATCCGGTTTACCAAATTTGGCTCTAACTTTAGCGAATATTTGGGGATTTAACATCCACTCGATGTTGTCATTGAATTTGCGTGACCTGGTGTCCGCCACTGTATTGAGCTTACCTGGTAAATAGGTAGCTGAAATCCAAATATTCCGTCGAATACACCAGAGCCAAATTGTATTAGCCAATTCATCACATGAAATTGACCTGGTACCGCCCATATGATTTAGATATGCCACCGCAGTGGTATTAACTATTTGGAGATGGACATGAGCGTCAGTAAGGTTAGAACAATAAGCTCTAAGTCCGTGAAATGCTCCTAGCATCTCCAAATAATTTATCCCTTGTGACAACAACAGGGTAGATTCAAGGGTGTCCCATCTGCCTCCAACACTAGAGTAGTTGTCCGTAGCTCCCCAGCCATGGGAGCTTGCGTCTGTTTGTAAGTATACCATCAGATTGGGCAAAATGATGGGCTTAAATGAGTCATGGATATTGTCAATCCACCATAGTAACTCAATTTATGCCTTGAGAGGCAGCTGCATTGGTCTATCGAAATGTCCAGCGTTCAGTTTTAACGCTGAAATCTTGGCTCTCTGCAAATTTTGATAATGCAAAGGTCCGTATTGGGCAGCTGGAAAAACTGCTACGATTTTCCCAATCACCTTAGCAGTTTGTCTAATTGATGGTATACTGGCGCAGACTAGATTCTTACATACTTGAATGACATCCCTAACTTTGTTAGTTGGTATGGTGGCCATCATGCGATTGGAATCCACCGTGAATCCCAGATAATCCATGACCTGTGAAGGGCAGAACTTTGATTTATCTGGATGGATAATGAATCCCATTTTTTGAAAAATTTCCACGGTGGCTGAAACTGCCAGTTCCGCTGATTCCAGAGTGTTCCCAATAATTAGGATATCATCCAGATAGGCCATGACCATGTGATTTTGTCTCCTCAGTGTAGCCAATACTGGTTTGAGCAATTTAGTAAATAATCTGGGGGCTGTGGTAAGCCCATTTGGCAAAGCTTTGTATTGCCAGAGCTGATCCATCCAGGTAAACTTCAAGAACTTCCTGTGGTGTTTCTGAATGGATACTGAATAGTATGCATCCTTTAAATCAATGCATGCCATAAAGCAGCCCTCAGAAATCAAAGATTTGGCTGTTTCGAACGTGTCCATTTTGAAATGGGTATATTTTACAAAAGTATTCAAATGGGTCAGATCAATAATAACCCGACATCCTCCATCCTTCTTGGTTTTTGTAAATATGTTAGATACAAATTCAATTGGTTCGTGTATAGTTCTTTCTATCACGCCTTTTTCTTGTAGCCTCAAGATTTCAGCATAGCCTACTGCCGTTTCTTTGCTGGACAGTGTAAATTTGCGATTTGGCATATGCTGGGATGGAGGGATTTGACCATTGATGAATTCAATCTCATGGCCTTGAATATTTTGTAAGATAAACTCATCAGAAGTGATGGTTTCCCATGCCTCCTTAAAGAACCGTAGTCTCCCACCAACATGTGAAGTTAAACATGCAGGTGCATGAAATCCAGACCGCCTTACGTTCATGGTTATCGGCGGTCCTTGATATGTTTGGCGGGATGTGGAGGTGCTGGGTTGTGTTGATAATGCGGTGTCCGCATTTTCCATGCTGGCCGCTGGGGGCCTAGCCCTAAAAAAGGCCTAGGCTGTTGAGGTTGCTGATATTGCGGCACTGCTGGAGCGTAGGTCCTTGCTGGCCTGATGGCAGGGCCTCGTGACCTGAAGAATGGTATTTTCCTGGCCGGCTGCCTGGTCGAGATATGTGATCTCATGAGACCCACCGTTTTTGCATGGTCATCCAATTCCTTGACCTGCTTCGGGAGGTCCTCCCCGAATAACTGTCTGGGTGGCGGCGTAGAAGGTGCTTTGCATAGTCCCTCAAATTTGCGGTTCAATGTGGGTTTTATAATGCTCTTCCTGAATGCATTAATTTCGTACTGTGTATTACACAGTAGTGCCAGAGCATCCTCTTGCTCGGTGTTCAGATCCACCCCGTCCACCGACCTTGCGAAAGCGGTAATCCCAGCAGTGAGCAACTTCAGGATCCTTTGCAACTTCATCTCCTGAGTTCTGATGCCTGGGCTAATGTTGCCCCAAATCGGCGTATTTACGATAGGCACATTAAGGGAGTTGCAATTTCCTGGTGCCTTGTACCTATTCATGGCCTCCGCAAGGACCTGCTCTTGAAGCTGATGGTTCGTGAGGAAGTCAACGGTAGCAGCCAGTTTGGAGTTGAGGGGTTGTCCTGACGATTCTGGTAGTGCAAATTTAGTTGCCACGTCCAGGAGCTCCTCCTGAGGGACCTCAGATGTAGTCGGTGCATGAACCAAGATGTCCTCATCCTCCGGCTGTCTCATGCTTCCCGTTGACGATGGGGATATATCCATGTGCCCCCTGGAACTAAATGTTTCCCGCCTCTGGTTTTGCTGCAGGATAAGTTCCAACATCCTCTCCATCCTGTCAATACGCCCTTCACCATACGAACCCGGGCGGTCGGAGTCCTCATGTCCAAAGGAACTCCTGAGGCTCCTGTCATCGGCCCGTACCTCGTCGAGGTAATCTCGGTGCCGGAAAGAAATGTCGCTACCAGCCGCCTCAGCGAAACTGAGCGATTCCCGCGTGGATCTGCTCAAACGCCTCCTTTTGGCGGAGCTCGATCCCGCTGCCTCCAAGGGCAAATACGATGAGAGGTCGGCACCCAACGCCGTGGCGTGGTGACCCGACATCCGCGCGGGCTTGCCGACTGTCCTGATCCTGGACCCAGACGGCGTACGGTCCCGTCCTCCCGCCAACGGGGGACTCGGTGACCGCGGCGGGACTCCACCTGTATGACTCTTCCTGGTCCTGCTGGTTGGTGAGTCCACACTGGCCCTCTGAGGTCTGCCAGTGGACTTGAGTCCCGCCAATTCACCAGTCCGCAATCTAGCGGCCTTTGGTGATACCTCCGCCCGCGAAGGGCTAGGTAGACGGGCTCTATCCCTTGCTCTTCTGCGAGGGCTCAGGGAGAAGGGCCGTGCGGCAGCACGTGAACCCTGTTTGCCCGGGTCGACCAACGATCCCGTTGGTGACAAAGAGATGGAGTCAGGGTCAGCCTGCTCCGGCGCTGCACCGAAGTCCTGCTCTGCGGGACCCTCGCTAGAGCTACGGTGTGTCGGTGGGTCGGGTCCTGTGATGACAGGGCTCCCCGACTTCCGCGCCTTTTTCCCGGCCCGACTCGCAGGTGCAGCCGTTGAGGAGGGCTCCGGGATAGGTGGCCGGAGACTCCTTACGGGTGTCCTGTGGCCCTTACTCCTTCTATCCATGTTCCTGTTGGAGAGAAACACACACTCAACACAACAAGAACAACCAACTCAAGGTTGCCTACACTTACCTGAGCGGCCCTTATGAAGGGCTGGTGGTGAGCCGCGCTCCACCTCCAGCCGTCGACTGCAATGCGTTGCGACGATATGTCGCGCATGCGTGCTGGCGGGTTCTTCATGAAGTCACTCACGTGACTCCAAAATGAAATTCCCTGTTTTCTCTCTCCCGCATTTCTTGAAAAGTGGGATAACATTAGCTACCCTCCAATCCACAGGAACTGATCCTGAATCTATAGAACATTGGAAAATTATCACCAATGCGTCAAAGATTTCTAGAGCCACTTCCTTAAGTATCCTGGGACGCAGACTATCAGGCCCTGGGGATTTATCAGCCTTCAGTCCAATCAGTCTACCCAACACCATTTCCTGCCTAATGTGGATTTCCTTCAGTTCCTCCCTCACCCTAGGTATTCTGTCCCCTGGTACATCTGGGAGATTGTTTGTGTCTTCCTTAGTGAAGACAGATCCAAAGTACCTGTTCAACTCATCTGCCATTTCCATGTTCCCATAATAAATTCACCGTTTTCTGTCTTCAAGGAGCCCACATTTGTCTTAACTATTTCCTCTTCACAAATATAAAGACTCTTTTACTATCCTCCTTTATATTCTTGGCTAGCTTACCTTTGTACTTCATCTTTTCTCCCCATATTGCCTTTTTAATTACCTTCTGTTGATCTTTATAAGTTGCCCGATCCTCTAGCTCTCGGCTCATCTTTGCTACGTTATACGTCTTCTCTTTTATTTTTATACTGTCCTTGACTTGCCTTGTCAGCCACGGTCACCTCTTGCTCCCCTTGGAATCTTTCTTCCTCATGAAGGCCAGGGTAGGTTTGGCGGAAGATCCGAAGTTAGTAACAATTTAGATATTGGTGGATGGGCTTTCAGACAATGGAGTGACCATGATTGTGATGTTGATCACAGTAAATGCTAGGCTCTTTGAACTGTTTTTGTATTGCTTCTAGCATGTGCAAACCAATACTGGAGCATCTGTGGCAGCACACCAGCTGCCTCACAGTGCCAGAGACACAGGTTTGATTCTGGTGTCGGGTGCGGTCTGTGTGGGCTTTGTACATTCTCCCTGTGACTGTGTGGGTTTTCTCTGGGTGCTCTGGCCTCCTCCTACATCCACAAGACGTATGGGTTTGTAGTTTAATAGGCCTCTGCAAAATGTCCCCTAGTGTGGAGAGAGTGGATGCAAAAATCAGAGAACATAGAACTAGCATGAAGGGGTGATCATGGTCGATGTGGACTCGATGGGTCAAAGTCCCTGTGTCCTTGTTATATTTAAACTGAAATAAAGTAAACTAAAATAAACTAAACTAAACTAAATTAACGCAGACATTACGTTTCTGATTTGGAATTGCAAAAAACACCATGACCATTTCTCAATAGGCAGCCCGTCTGAATAAGAGTCTCGACCCAAAACGTCACTCATTCCTTCTCTCCAGAGATGCTGCCTGTGCCACTGAGTTACTCCAGTATTTTTGTTTTAATCCTTGGTAGTTGTGTTATAACAATTACTTTAGCATCAACTAAACACATTTCCTTCCTCTTTCTTTATCAAGCATTTCTGCAATGTAGAATTAGTTTTACTATAGACAAACACGTTATGCTGGAGTAACTCAGCGGGGCAGGCAGCATCTCTGAAGAGAAGGAATGGGTAACATTTTGGGTCGAGAACCTTCTTCAGACTATGGTGTTTCTATGGATTAGAAAGGAGTAACCAATTTAAATATTTAAGAAGGAACTGCAGATGCTGGAAAATCGAAGGTAGACAAAAGTGCTGGAGAAACACAGCAGGTGCGGCAGCATCTATGGAGCGAAGGAAATAGGCAACGTTTCGGCCTGAAACGTTGTCTATTTCCTTCGCTCCATAGATGCTGCCGCACCCGCTGAGTTTCTCCAGCACTTTTGTCTACAACCAATTTAAATACATAGTATTATTCAAAACATAAGCAATACAATTTTCAGCTGAGGTTGCTTTTTTTTATTTGTTTGTTTTAAGCTGCCTCTCAGGTATATATAAATAAGAAATAGCAGTTGCAACCAGCAGTGGATAGAAAATTTAAATAAACTCACCATTATAACAAAATAAATTGCCAAATTTTATTTGCTTCTCATTTAATACATCTTTTCCAACATAAATTCCCAACTGCTGGCAAATTTACTTCAGATGCAGAAATAAAATGAATACATTCAGATTTGTTTTTGCATATAAGATATGAACATGCTTGTTTTTATATGCATTCCTCCTCTGAAGATGCAGCAACATCTATACTGTAGGTATTTAATGATTGATACCTGTAAGGTTCTTACATCAGTGGATAGCAAGACGCAGCTATAATAAAGTATTAAAAAAAACCTCAGAGGAGCATCCAGTTATTTTTTTAAGTAGTTTCCTGTGGGGAATATTTCAGCTAAAAGGTGAAAAAGGGCAATAAAGGAATTGTATTAAATCCAAAGGCTTATCCGGATGAATTTCGTGTACAATTTAGATTTTTAGTGTTAATTGGCAACATTTGAATTTGGTATGTAGCATTGGTGGGTGCTGCTAAACATGGCCACAACATCAGATGAAGCTCTGTCATTCTGTGATGAACATTAGATTTATAGGGAGGAACTGCAGATGTTGGTTTACACCGAAGATAGACACAAAAAGCTGGAGCAACTCAGCGGGACAGGCAGCATCTCTGGAGAGCAGGGTGATTTTTCGGGTCGGGACCCATCTTCAGACATTGGTGGCATGCTTTGTCTTTTCAGCTGGTATTTATCAAGAAGATGCCATTGCCTGTCTATTCTTTTGCCTCATTGTAGATTGATGTTGTTTAATTTATTGACTGTATGTGCAGCACAGTGGTGCAGCGGTAAATGTGCCTCCTTGCAGCGCCAGAGACCCGGGTTCGATCCTGACGACGGGTGCTCTCTATCCGGTTTAGCAGTGACTTAGACAGGTTAATTTGACACCCCTATTTACTTTGACACCCCACCCTTGATATCGCCTCCCTGTATGCGGTGGTATGACACCAAGAATGAATGTGACATGGAGAAACCCAAAAGCAATTCCCATTTTAATAAACATTCTGTCAGGGCCATTTGTGCTCCTGCAGCTTCTGACACATGAGGTGATCACAGATTGGGTATTTGACATGTAGGTGGATTTAGCATTCTGCATGTACTCTGAGTGAAAAGTAATATTGTTCTGTTGTACTGTGGTACGAACAAGCAAAGCGCCCGGATTTGGACAGGTGTACCACAGGAGTGGTGACATACTTGAATACTTGATGTCCGGGCAGATGGGTGAGGCCATAGTTCATGATCATAAGTGATAAGAACTGAATGAGGCCATTCGGCCCATCAAGTCTATTCCACCATTCAATCATGGGTGATCAATCTCTCCCTCCTAGCCCCATTCCCCCCTGTAACCCCTGAACCCCATACTAATCAAGAAGCTATCTCTGCCTTAAAAATATCCAACTTTAAAACTATCAGCTTCTAATGTTGACCAACCCCCTTGAATGGTTACTTTAACCTGTTGCATTTTCCAATAAAAGAATGTCATCTTAAATACAGTACAAATTCTTGCAGTCCATAGAAACATAGAAAATAGGTGCAGGAGTAGGCCATTCGGCCCTTCGAGCCTGCACCGCCATTCAATGTGATCATGGCTGATCATCCAACTCCGTATCCCGTACCTGCCTTCTCTCCATACCCCCTGATCCCTTTAGCCACAAGTGCCACATCTAACGCCCTCTTAAATATAGCCAATGAACTGGCCTCAACTACCTTCTGTGGCAGAGAATTCCAGAGACTCACGACTCTCTGTGTAAAGAATGTTTTCCTCATTTCGGTCCTAAAGGAATTCCCCCTTATCCTTAGACTGTGACCCCTTGTTCTGGACTCCCCCAACATCGGGAACAATCTTCCAGCATCTAGCTTGTCCAACCCCTTAAGGATTTTGTAAGTTTCTATAAGATCCCCCCTCAATCTTCTAAATTCCAGCGAGTACAAGCCGAGTCTATCCAATCTTTCCTCATATGAAAGTCCTGACATCCCAGGAATCAGTCTGGTGAATCTTAAGGGGTTGGACAAGCTAGATGCTGGAAGATTGTTCCCGATGTTGGGGGAGTCCAGAACAAGGGGTCACAGTCTAAGGATAAGGGGGAATTCCTTTAGGACCGAAATGAGGAAAACATTCTTTACACAGAGAGTGGTGAGTCTCTGGAATTCTCTGCCACAGAAGGTAATTGAGGCCAGTTCATTGGCTATATTTAAGAGGGCGTTAGATATGGCACTTGTGGCTAAAGGGATCAGGGGGTATGGAGAGAAGGCAGGTACGGGATACTGAGTTGGATGATCAGCCATGATCACATTGAATGGCGGTGCAGGCTCGAAGGGCCGAATGGCCTACTCCTGCACCTATTTTCTATGTTTCTATGTTTCTATCTTCTCTGTACCCCCTCTATGGCAAGGATGTCTTTAAGTACAGAGATGTACTTAAACAAAAAGATTGAGTATTCAGTCCTTAGTTTCTCTATTTCCCGATGCACTGTAAATGCGAATCAGAAAAAAAATAATGGGGAGAAGGTGCATGCGGGTGAGGACTGTTAGAACAAGATTAGGTCACAACACTATGGGAGTTCAAGGGCTCGGTGCCAATGGCAGGTGGTACAATAGACCAAAGAAATGTATGTCCAAAGCTTTTGAATATCAGACTCAAAAGAATGATGAATATAAATGTGGTGCCTGTCAACCTTGACATTTCACAACTCTCACTTTCAGCTAAATCGTAAGAACATTTGCAATATGGTGATCTTGCATGGTATTTGATGATTAAGTTGGAGTGAACACCATTACAACAATTCATCACCTGTCTCAGTACCATCAAGTATTTCCGTTCAACAAAGGGACTGGATTATGTGGAATGAGGTGATTTTGTGCGCTTGGTAGATTTCATGTTTCTGACAGGTCTGACTGCTCCGACGAATGCTTTCAATTATTGCCTTCGGGGAACCATGCACAGCAGCCATGGATAATGTAAATAGTGGGGTAAATCTGCTTTCAAGTGCAATTTCATTGGCTTTGCAAACTATACCATGACTTGAGGCAAGGAAATATGTGGCATTAATCCATGTTTTTTTTCTTTACCAAAAAAAAGTGATTTACACTTGTTTTTGTTGGATTTTGTTTTATTTGGTTTTGGGACACAATATAGTCACTGCTTGATCTTGAGTATAAGATAGACACAAAGTGCTACTACATTCGTAGTAATTTCTTGCGGTCTTGTTTGGAGCTGTTCCCAAAGTCTTGGATGCTGTTCCCTGTCTGTCCATTCGAGTGAACGCAGATAATTCTTGGATTTCAAGAAAAGTTGAGGCTTTCCTAAGGTTCCACGTATATTCATCATGTGTGATGAATCAACTGTGTAGGAAGGAAGTGCAGATGCTGGTTTAGACTGAAGATAGACACAAAGTGCTGGAGTAACTCTGCGGGACAGGCAGCATCTCTGCAGAGAAGGGATGGGTGACGTTTCGGGTCGGGACCCTTCTTCAGTCTTGACCCGAAACGTCACCCATTCCTTCTCTCCAGAGATGCTGCCTGTCCCGCTGAGTTACTCCAGCACTTTGGGTCTATCTTCAGTCTAAACCAGCATCTGCACTTCCTTCCTACACAGTTGATTCATCACACATGATGAATATACGTGGAACCTTAGGAAAGCCTCAACTTTTCTTGAAATCCAAGAATTATCTGCGTTCACTCGAATGGACAGACAGGGAACAGCATCCAAGACTTTGGGAACAGCTCCAAACAAGACCGCAAGAAATTACTACGAATTGAGGGCACAGTCCAGACCATCAAACAATCCAACCTCCCTTCTATTCACTCCATTTATACATCACGCTACCTGGGCAAGGCCAGCAGCATAATCAAGGATGAGTCACACCCTGGCCACTCTCCTCACCCTTTCCCCATCAGGCAAAAGGCACAGAAGTGTGAAAAAGCTCACCACCAGATTAAGAGACAGTTTCTCCCCAGCTGTTATAAGGCAACTGAATCAACCTACCACAAACAGAGAGCAGTGCTGAACTACGATCTCCCTCATTGGTGACCCTCAGACTATCCTTGATCAGTCTTTGCTGGCTTTACCATGCACTAAACGTTATTTGCTTATCATGTATCTATACACTGTATATGGCTCGATTGTAATCACGTTTTGTCTTTCTGTTGATTGGATAGCACGAAACAAAAGCTTTTTACTGTACCACGGAACATGTGACAATAACCTAAACTGAAAGCTTCAGTTAAAATCTCAACCAACTCACCAGAGCATAGTTTTCAGTGGTTTAAGAGTCATATGTACCAATAAAAGAAAATTGATTTTTTTACTTGCAGCTGCATAAGAGGCCTGTAAATACATTACACTTAGATAGTATAAGTTTAGTTCAGTTTGGAGATACAGCGCAGAAACAGGCCCTTCGGCCCACTGAGCCCGCACCAATCAGCGATCCCCGTGTGCTAGTGCTATCCCACACAAGGGACAATTTTATCAAAGCCAATTATCTGACATGCCTGTATGTCTTTGGAGTGTGGGAGGAAACTGGAGCACCCAGAGAAAACCCACACGGTCACGGGGAGAACGTACAAACTACGTATAGATAGCACCCGTAGTCAGGATCGAACCCTGGTCTCTGGCGCTGTAAGGTAGTAACTCCGCTGCACACTGAGTTGCACAAAAAAATCAATAAATTAATAACCCCAATAATAATGCAGCAAAAAAACTGAAGGCTTAGTGCTACCAAAGACAGTCCATAGTTTATAGTTGAAGTTCAGGTTGTGTAGAATTTAAGCCAGTTCTAGCAGTGTAATTCAGGCAAGGTCAGCCAAGATCCAAAAAAAGATCCCAAAAACTTTGGGATTTCAAATGTGACTATCAGATCATATCACTTCCGTTGATTACACAAAAAGCTGGAGAAACTCAGCGGGTGCAGCAGCATCTAAGGAGCGAAGGAGATAGGCGACGTTTCGGGTCGAGATCCTTCTTCAGACTGGTCAGGGATCAGGGAAATGAGAGATCTAGACAGTGATGTGGAGAGATAAAGAACAATGAATGAAAGATATGCAAAAAAGTATTGATGATAAAGGAAACAGGCCATTGTAAGCTGTTTGTAGTGTGAAAATGAGAAGCTAGTGTGACTTGGGTGTGGGAGAGATAGAGAGAGAAGGAATGCCAGGGCCCGAGGGCTGAGGGAGAGGTGGGAAGGGGAGGAGGCAGCCAGGATTAACAGAATTGAGAAAATTCAATGTTTAAGCCCAGAGGATGCAGACTCCCCAAGCGGAATATGAGGTGCTGTTCCTCCAACTTGTTCCTCCAACTCACTCTGGCCGTGGAGGAGGCCCAGGACCGAGTGGTCGGATACGGAATGGGAGGGGGAGTTGAAGTGCTGAGCCACCGGGAGGTCGGGTTGGTTATTGCGGACCGAGCGGAGGTGTTTGGCGAAACGATCGCCAAGCCAAGGAGGGACGAAACTGGCGGAGGACTATCTGTTGTATGCGCCGGCTGGTGGGGTGAAAGGTGAGGACCAGGGGGACTCTGCCCGTGTTGTGAGTGGGGGAATGGGGAGAGAGGGCAGTGTTGCGGGGTATGGAGGAGACCCTGGTGCGAGCCTCATCTATAGTGGGGGAGGGGAAACCCCGTTCTCTGAAGAACGAGGACATTTGTGATAATCGCCAGTCTGAAGAATGGTTTCAACCCAAAACGTCACCCAGTCCTTCGATGCAGAGATGCTGCTTGTCCCACTGAGTTACTCCAGCATTTTGTGCCCACTTATGTTTATGTTTTCCAAGACGATCGCCACAAGAGGACCCAGTAAAGATGAGAATTTCTATTTGGAACTGTTGAAGACATTTCTTTGTAAGGTACCTCCAAGAATATGCCCAGTTTACAGGCTATCATTGTCGATCGGTCTTCATTCAGCTTCCACCTGCCATACTGTTAACTTACTGCTCCCAATAGCTGTGAGGCAGACAAAAAATGTGTGGGAAATAAGAGGATTTTTAGCTTCACATCATGACTTAGATTGTTTTATGCGACTCGGAGTCTAGTCCAACCCCATGGCTCAAAGGAAGGAAAATCAAAGTAAATATATAGAAGTTAGAACTGAAATTGCTGCTTGGTTTTGGTGTGGTTTTCATGACATAATGTCTAAAACATTATTATGTGCAATGTAAATCTGGTATTTTGCAGAAATATAGTGTGATTGCCTTGAGAAAAGAAGGTAAAATATCCTTTGAAGTGAAATAAAAGTATTTTTGTTGCAAACAGGAAATTAAGTGGAAAATGTATGAATCATAAATTCCCTCAGGATTGTGGACAGAGGAGTTGGGATTACAAAGAAGAAATCTAGGACAATGGCTGTGAGAAGATATTTTATCTGCAGAGTTGTTAACGTTTGCATTGCGACCGCTCTCGTCACCATATGCATTATAACATGGAAAAGCATTTTTTTAACAATATTACGGAAAGGAACTGCACATGCTGGTTTAAACCGAAGATGGGCACAAAAAGCTGGAGTAACTCAGCGGGTCAGACAACTTCTCTGAGATGTCTGACCTGCTAAGTTACTCCAGCTTTTTGTGTTCCTCGCATTTACCAGCAGCATTCAAAATTAGGAGTTCCACCACCTATTTAGATCGGGCACCAGCTTTGCTCATCAGCCTCGCCAGTATTGTCCTTTAAGTCACACAAGGCTATTCCTTCATTATCATAGTTGAGTTAAAAGCCCGCAACGCACTAGCCGAAAGACCTGTTAAATTGCCTTCTCTGTTTAGACTGCTGCTGGTCATGGGGAAGTTACAGCATTATGTTCGCAAAGGAAATGTTGTGAATGACACACATGTTGGGGTTAAGAGATGTTGTCAGAGGGTGTTGTTACCTGATAGTAAACAAGGACCAAATCCATACCACTTCCATTGTGTTTCGGTCTTACATCATCATAGGATTTTGTTGAAACTTACAAGTAGTGATCAGCATTGAAATCGCATGGTGTTCTTGTGATTTCAAGGACCAATTTCTGCTTGAACAGTGCTATAGACAAGGACTACAACCAGCTTAAATAATCAGCTCTTGAAACGAGCCATGATATGTCTAGACAGTAGGCGACCACTTGATACAAGTGGCCCTGGAAACGCGCCATGGTATTTGTGAATGCAATGATTCATTCCACAACAGAATCTGCACAAATGTATGAAGGAGCACAGCAGGTCAGGCAGCATCAATGGAGGGTAGCGGACAATCAACATTTTGGTCCAGACCATTCCTATGGAGCAAAAGAGTGGTAGGGAGCCAGTATCACTAGGTGAGGGGAGCGCGGAATAGGGATACAGGTATCTACCTGGTAGGTATGTAACAAAATTTACCTTTAGCGGTGCTGCAGTTCTGCCGCTGGCCGTGTGCGCGACTTTGGTGCCTTTAAGGGGGGGGGGGGGGAACGGGGTTGAAATGCGGTTTTCCCCTTGCAATCCGGAGATTTATTTTCTCGGAGTGCAAGCTATTTTTGGAGATGTATTCCGACTGCCGGTAAGTCCGTTTTTTAAAATAAATCGTCCAATTATTTAATCGTTGCAGTAAAATAAAAATTAGCTCCTAATGCCGTGAACGCCGACAACGGGGACGGATTTTACGTAGGGGACAGGTAAGTGAAAGCTGTTTATTTTTACATATGAACTTGCTTTTTTAGGGGACTTTAATCAATATTTCATGTTGCGAAACGGTGATTTAGCCCCCATATGAACTGTCAGAATTTTTCCTGCTGATATGGGGATTAAATTCTCCGCTACCGCAACGTTCCAATACAGCGCTTTCCAGAAAACCCCACTCGCAAGCTGTTTAAAATGCCCATTAATTTACAAGCATTAAACACTGAATTCCTTCAATTTGGCCTATACATTAATGACAATTAGATTTAAAAATCATGTTTTATTGTGAATTATTGTGTGACTGTCAATTGGACACTTAGGCTTTAAGTTTTTTAATTTTTTCTTAAGAAATTGATAAATGTTTAGATCTAGTAATTGAATTTTGTAATTGGCTACAATTGAGTAACTAACTAATTATATGCTTTCATTTCAGGTCATCCAAGTAAGATTGTTTCATATTTGTTTCAGAATACTTCAATCTATAATAACTGAAAATGTCTTTAAGTTCTCTTAATTTTTAAGGAAGTTATGGGCTTTTGACTGTCCTCGATCACAACTTTTGTGTTAAGTCAATAGAAAAGCAATAGGAAGCAAGTTGCTAATTTCCGAGTATGAAAATGGCCCTAACCTTTTTAATACTGAAGATATGAAAGTGAATTAGGTGTCAAATTAAACTTTGTTTTATGCTTTATCTGATGGGATAAATTGCAGACTTGATTTTTTAAATCTCAACATTTTGTATCATTGCTATATCTGGCACATGATAGATGGGTCCTGGGGGGTGGTGATGTTGCTGGATGGAGTTAGATGGGTCATGGAGGGATGAAGATGACATCAGAAGGTGGGACACGATAGTGCGGCTCGGTGGTACAGCAGTAGAGTTGCTGGAGGACCTTCTGCAGTTGTACGAGGCCCTGGAGAGACCACACCTGGAGTATTGTGTGCAGTTTTGGTCTCCTAATTTGAGGAAGGACATCCTTGCTATTGAGGCAGAGCCACGTGGGTTCACAAGGTTAATGCCCGGGATGGCGGGACTGTCATATGAGGAAAGATTGGAAAGAGTGGGCTTGTATTCACTTGAACTTAGAAGGATGAGAGGGGATCTTATAGAAACATATAAAATTATAAAAAGGACTGGACAAGCTAGATTCAGGAAAAATGATCCCAATGTTGGGGGAGTCCAGAACCAGGGGACACAGTGTAAGAATAAAGGGGAGGTCATTTAAAACTGAGTTGAGAAAAAACATTTTCACCCAGAGAGTTGTGAATTTGCGGAATTCTCTGCCACAGAGGGCAGTGGAGGCCAATTCACTGGATGAATTTAGAAGAGAGTTAGATAGAGCTCTAGGGGCTAGCGGAATCAATGGATATGGGGAGAAGGCAGGCACGGGTTACTGATTGTGGATGGTCAGCCATGATCACAATGAATGACAGAGCTGGCTCGAAGGGCCAAATGGCCTCCTTCTGCACCTATTTTCTATGTTTCTGTCTTACAGTGCTTTCAAGGCTTGGGACCCCGGTTCGATCCTGACTATGGGTGCTGTCTGTACGGAGTTTGTACGTTCTCCCAGTGACCTGCGTGAGCTTTCTCTATGATCTTCGGTTTCCTCCACACACCAAAGATGTAGAGGTATGTAGATTGATTGGCCTTAAAAATATCCACTGACTTTGCCTCCACAGCCTTCTGTGGCAAAGATATGTCTCCTCGTCTCCTTCCTAAAACACTAACTGTCACTGTCACTGTAACTTTGTAACTGTCACTGTATGTCATGTTGTTACTTGTGGGCGGAGCACCAAGGCAAATTCCTTGTATGTGAATATTTGGCCAATAAACGTACTTACTTACATACTTAACAACAACACTAACAAACACTAACACTAAAAAAGGACATTTATTATCACATACACCAATTGGTGTAGTGAAATTTGACTTGCCATTGCAGCACACGAATAAAGATTTGACACAACATTAAAGAATTTAATAATAAACATAAAAACATCCCCCCCACAATGGTTCCCACTGTGGGGGAAGGCAGCAAAGTCCAGTCCCATCCCCAGCTCACCCATAGTCGGGCCTATTGTGGCCTCCGCAGTCCCCGCTATGGTAGCTTGATGTTTTCTGGCTCTCTTGCCGGGAATACGGAACTCCGGCGTCGGGTGAACACTCCTCAGTGGCTTGGAGTCTCTGGAGTGGCTGCTTCCAGAGACTCCAAGAGAGACCGCGACACACAAGTCCTCTGGCTGCGCTGGTTGGAGCTCCGGCTCTGGCTATCCCAGGCTCCAAGATATGTCCTTTAATTCTGAGGCTAGTCCTGGACTTTCACACTAGTAGAAACAGCCTCTCCACATGCACTCTAGCCAAGCCTTTCTCTACTCTGTAAGTTTCAATGAGGTCCCCCCTCATTCTTCTAAACTCCAGCGAGCACAGGCCCAGGGCCGACAAACTTGTACTCACTGTATTTGTACTCACTGGAATTTAGAAGATTGAGGGGGGATCTTATAGAAACTTACAAAATTCTTAAGGGGTTGGACAAGCTAGATGCAGGATGAATGTTCCCGATGTTGGGGGAGTCCAGAACAAGGGGTCACAGTCTAAGGATAAGGGGGAATTCCTTTAGGACCGAGATGAGGAAAACATTCTTTACACAGAGAGTGGTGAGTCTCTGGAATTCTCTGCCACAGAAGGCTCGAAGGGCCGAATGGCCTACTCCTGCACCTATTTTTAGGTATGTTACAAAACGTACCTTTACCGGCGCTGCACTTCTGCCGCTCCCCGTGTGCGTGACTTTCGCGCCTTGCAGAGGGGGGCGGGCTTAAAGTGCCGTTTTTCAACAAGCAGGACAAATCGATGAATGTCGGGCGATTTGGTTGCTGAAGAAAAATCGCTCTGACATTTCATGAATGGTAGTATTTTTAAATTACTCTACATTATTTATTAACTAGAGTAATTTAAAAATCACCTTCAAAAGCCGTGAGCGCAGACAACCGGAAGCATTTTCCGTAGGGGAGAAAAAAGGTAAATACTTTATTTTTATATTAAAAGTTTGTTTTTCGGGAGGCATTAATAATATTTTTATGTTGCGAAATGGGATCTAAAAAAATGTTTGAACCAACAGTATTTTTCATACTGACTTCACCGCTAACCGCAACGTTCCAATCCACCGCATTCCACTAAAACCCACTCGCTAGTTGATTTAAATGGCCATTAATTTACAGGCATAAAACACTAAATTCCTTCCATTTGGCCCAGAAATTCATGAAAATGAGATTTAAAAATTATGTTATATTGTGGATTATTGTGTGAATGTTGTTTGGACACTTAGGCAATTTTAAAAAAGTTTATCTTTTCTTAAGAAATGGATAGATGTTTAGATCTACTCATTGAATTTTGTAATTAGCTACAATTAGATAACTAACTAATTATATGCTTTAATTTCAGGTCATCCAAGTAAGATTGTTTAATATTTGTTTCAGAATGCTTCAATCTATAATAACTGAAAATTTCATTGAGTTCTCTTAATTTTTGAGAATGTTATGGGCGTTTAACTTTTCCAGATCACAGCTTTTGAGTTAAGTCAATTGAAAGGCAATGGGAAGCAAGATGCTCATTTCTGAGTATGAAAATGGCCATAATTTTCTTAATACTGAAGATATGAAAGTAAATTAGGTGTCAAATTAAACTTCTTTTTATGCTTTATCTGATGGGATAAATTGCAGACTTGATTTTTAAAATCTCAAAATATTGTAACATTGCTACTATTTTTCTATGTTTCTATATTTCTAAATGCTCATCATACCCATACTTAACCTACTCATTCTTGGGATCATTCTTGTAAACATTGAGTCTAAAAAGTATAAAACATATTTAATTTTGATTTATGGGAGATTTTTCCATCTCATCCCCGCCACAGGTAAACCTTGAACGAGACTGTTTGAATAAAGGCTTGTCTGCTCTGATCTCTGCATGGCACAATAACCCAAATCCCAAGAATAAATATATTTTCAAAACATTTGCTCCATTTTGATCCTCGGGTTATGCACTGCCTTGTGTAGTTTTAAACATTGATTACTAATACATTAGGTTATCGCTTGATAAGGTGATATTTTTTAATGATGTTGCAAAAAAAACAAATAATCCTCTAATTTAAAAAATAAAGCTTCCTTTGCATCAGGTCAGGTCGAGGGGAGTTCCCACGCTACGGGTACCATGTAATCCGGTGTTACCTGCTCCATGGTCTGATAGTCGGCAACTAAACCGTCTCCCCCACCTGGTTTGCCAGGTGAGGAGGGGGCTGTGGACCCCCAGCAGGACCAAAATCAAGACCTGTCAAAGGGCAGATGAGCTCCTAGCGAGCCAACAGCCATCCACACGTCAGTAGAAGTTTGCGATCACTGTCGTACATAGTATTGCAAGGAATGATGATTAAGCACACACATCAAAATCCAGCTGCGGAAGTCCGCAGGAACCGGAGGACAGAGAAGTGTGGTCTGTCCGTTACCGTTCCCGTTGGAAACCAGCACCACTGCGTCGCTATTGTTTTCAACGATGAAGATGTTTTGCATTTGGAAGAGTGGGCTGAAAGATGGCAGATGGAGTTTAATGCTGATAAGTGTGAAGTGCTACATCTTGGCAGGACAAATCAAAATAGGACGTACATGGTAAATGGTCGGGAATTGAGGAATGCTGTGGAACAGAGGGATCTAGGAATAACTGTGCATAGTTCCCTGAAGGTGGAATCGCATGTAGATGGGGTGGTAAAGAAAGCTTTTGGTGTGCTGGCCTTTATAAATCAGAGCATTGAATATAGGAGTAGGGAAGTAATGTTAAAATTGTGCAAGGCATTGGTGAGACCAATTCTGGGGTATGGTGTACAATTTTGGTCGCCTAATTATAGGAAGGATGTCAACAAAATAGAGAGAGTACAGAGGAGATTTATTAGAATGTTGCCTGGGTTCCAGCAACGAAGGTACAGAGAAAGGTTGAACAAGTTAGATCTTTATTCTTTGGAGCGCAGAAGGTTAAGGGGGGACTTGATTGAGGCCTTTGAAATTATGAAAGGGATAGACAGAGTTGACGTGGATAAGCTTTTCCCATTGAGGGTAGGGAAGATTCAAACAAGAGGGCATGACATGAGAATTAAGGGACAGAAGTTTAGGGGTAACATGAGGAACTTCTTTACTCAGAGAGTGGTGGCGGTGTGGAATGATCTTCCTGCAGAAGTGGTGGAGGCAGGATCGATTTTTAACATTTAAAAGTAAAGTGGAGAGGTATATTTAATGGGAAGGGAATGGAGGGGTATGGTCTGAGTGCAGGTAGATGGGACTAGGGGAAAATAAATGGTCGGCACGGACTGGAAGGGCCGAGAAGGCCTGTTTCCGTGCTGTAATTGTTATATGGTTATATGGTAAAGCATAATTGAACCAATGAACCATTGTGTTATATGGTTATATGGTTATAATAGCAACTTCTGTAATAAACAAAGACAAAAGTGTGATGTTATTCTTTCTAGTTAACTAAATTTTCCAAAACTGGTGTAAATCTTATTGTTTTTCTGAGAATTCATGCTGATGAAAATTAGCTTCCCAGTACCTATAATATTACCTATAATATTCCCAAAGAATTTAAAATTAGTACATTTCTGATGAGAAAAACAGTATTGGTACTGATACAGCTTTCTGCCAGTTATGCCCAATTGATTAAAACGTAACTTGTAAACTGAAAAACATTAATAGTCAGTCAAGTTAAGCAATTGAGATGTTTGCAGAAGCAAAAAAAGACAAATGATGTTGCTGAAATCATGACAACTCAAGGAACTGCAGATGCTGGTTTACAAAAAGTAACACAAAGTGCTGGAGTAACTCAGTGGGTCAGGTAGCAGTGGGACTGTAGTTAAATGTAGCTTTAGTTTCTGTTTAGTGTTGTCTTATGTGGGGGGTTGGTGGGGGTGTGGAGGGCGGGGGATGGGGAGGGGGGTGAGGGAAACTTTTTTAACTCTTTCCTTGACCGAGATGTGACTTTTTCCTTATTGTATCTCCGTCCACTCTGGCCCTAACATCGTGGAGCTGGCGGCTTCATGCTGGGGATCGACCTTGTGACTCCAACTGCGGGAGCCTGCGGATTTAACATCTCGGAGCTGGCGGTCCCTTTACCAAGGATCGACCTCGGAAGCTCCAACCGAGGGAGCCTGTGGACTTTTACATCATGGAATTCACGGTCCCTGCTTAGGGACCGGCTTCGGGAGCTCCAACTGCGGGAGCTTCGACCGCCCCGATCACAGGAGCTTCAATTGTCCCAATGTGGGATCTTCGATCGCTGGCTGCGGGAGCTTCAATCGCCCTGATGGCGGATGGTTCGACTGCCCCGACCGTGGGAGAAAAAGGAGGGAAGAAGGTAAGGCTTTATTGCCTTCCAACACAGTGAGAAATGTGGAGGAGCCACTGTGATGGAAGTTTATGGTAAATTTCTATGTGGTCGTGTGTTTTGTTGCTTTTTTGGTATGACTGTATGGCAAATCAATTCCCTCGTATGATTTACACACTTGTTTTGGTTTCATACTTGGCTAAAAAAATAAATTACGAATACAATTACAATTGCAATTACAATCTTGACATTGTTTTTTTTGGTAAAAAGCATTGCAGGTAGCATAGAATTAAATAGAAAATATAGTTCAGAAGTGTAACATTAGGCCTCAATAATTAAAGCATTTATTCTCCATTTAATTCTCCCTCCTACCTCCTCCCTCAGAATACTCCACTACGCATATCTCCTCCTGTACATGTTCGGCATTCCCCGAGAAGTACCTGCAACATTTGCCTCAACCACATGGTAGAAATTGTACATTTTCATCACTCTTTGATTGAGGAAGAGGCTTCCACGTTTTTGACCGCTAGTCTTTGATTGCACTCTTGCTCACAAGTGGATTGGCGTTCAGAAAAGCAAATTTTAATTGCTCAATTGACTGGGAGCCATCGGGTCGTGGCAAGTGATAATGTGGCCTGTCCATGCTCACTCGCTCGCTCGCTCATGTGTCAGACGACGTTCTGCCATAGCTTTGCTACAGCCAGTGCCACGTCAGTGCCTCTGCGGAGATTGTCCGCAGTGCTTGCCTCTCCGCTGCAGGTCAGTAGGTGGGCCATTGTCTGTACCTCTCCACAGTTGCACTTGTCAGAGTCTGAGAAGCTCCACTTCTTCAGGTTGAGTCCGCAACGTCCCATTCCAGTGTGGAGGCGGTTTAGGGCTTTCCAGGTAGTACTAGACTGTGTGGGGCCCGTTGGGTCCCAGCTTCACATGGGAAGGCTGGTACCCCAATGCAGTATTGCACCTCTCCACCAATTCCAATATTGCTGGCCAGTGGGGGAGGGAGGGGTGGGGGGGGGGGGGGCTTTCTGGAGTGCTAGCATGGTGTTGTGGGCCAAAGGAACTGGTTTCCAGAGGGCTAGTATGGACATAGTGGGCCGAATGGATTATTGGGCTGGCAGCTCAGTCACTGACACCACACACACACACACACACCCACTCCCACGCACACACACACACACACACTAACTCACAAACACACACTCACAAACACAAACACACACACACACTCACACTCACACACATACACTCACACTCACACACATACACTCACAAACACACACACACACTCACATTCACACTCACACGGACACTCACACAGACACAGACACTCACTCCCATTCACATTCACTGACTCACACACCATATATATGGCAGTAAACTTTCTTGAATACTCATGCGGCTGAGCGCGGCCACTGCACTTTGGGGCTTCCGCAGCCAGGGACACTTCCACAATCAGCGTGATCTCTGCACTCACCAGAAATTACGCAATCAGCGCGACCTGTCCACTAAGAGGAAGTCACAAAATGAGTGGGACTTTTGAATCAAACACAGTCGGATCTAATCAAGCATTTATCCCTTCCAAACACAGTCGGACCTAATGAAACATTGCAGTTACAAGCACAGGCAGGGCAGCAGGCCAAACAATCCATGGCATTGTCATCAAGGGGTAACAAATCATTGCAAGTACATTGCAGACTTACAGTTCAGTTGATTCACAGCTTAAAATGAGAGTCGTGGCCTCTCCCTCGCGATCTTGCTGAGTCATGTGTGAGTGACTGAGTCATGTGCAGGCATCCGGGGTTTTATATTCCTGCCCCCCCGGTAGGGGCATGACCTTCATTGCGGTGATTGATAGGCTCGAAGATCTCAAGGTTTTTTAAACACTCATAACTTTTTTCTTTTTAATCGGGAAAAATCCTCGGGGCCTGTTCAATGGAGGAGGACTGTAAGATGGCCAAAAATCATAGCAATATATGGTGCCCTTTTTTATAAAATCAATATACAGCGCAGACAGGAAGTGGTCAGGATGAGACTTTTAATTATATAGGTAAGGCAGGTGGTGTCCTGGTGCCATCTGTTGTTTAGTTTGGTGCCTGGTATGGTTGGCTCTAGTTCCATGAAGCTGTTCCAACTCTTCAAGTGTTTCTTGGCATGTTGGTGATTGTGCGGGGGTCTGTGTCCGCATTGAAGCGATCTACTGCATCTGCCCGATCACGTCTTCGAGATGGGTCATCGATGCCAGCCAGCTCGTGCAGATGTTCAAACTTTGTCGGCTTCAAGCATCCTGTGGTTTTCCTGCAGGCAGTGTTCAATCCAGAGTCCACCTTGCGTGCATGTTTAGTGCGGCTCCAGACTGGGCTTGCATGTTCTGCCACTGAGAAACAGAGTGCCAGGGCTGCAGTGCGGATTGTTGTTGGGTCACTTCCAAATGAGCTGTTTGCCAATTTTTCGATGACATTAGTCCGGGTGTTGACCTATGCCTTGGTTTACTCAACATGTTGGCGATATGACAGCGTGCGATCGAGGACCACACCTAGGTGCTTTGGGGCTTTGCAGTGTTCCAGCAGGACATCATTCCAACACACCTGCAGTTGACGTTTTGCATCCCGGTCCGGGAAGTGGAAAGCTGCGCTTTGCGTTTTTGTTGGGTTTGGACGCAAGGAGTTCTGTTGGTGGAATGTTGTCATATTCTGCAGAGCATCTTCTAGTACGGTCTCAATCTGGCTGAAGTCTGAGGATTGCATTGCGATGCATAAATCATCAGCATACAGAAACACCCTAGTTTTTGGGGTGATGGGTTGGTCATTGGTGTATATATTGAACAACGTTGGGGCAAGAACACTGCCCTGTGGTAGACCATTCTTTTGGTGTCTCCAACGGCTGTTCTGACCATCCAGGCATACGAAGAAGCGCATTGTCATGATGAACTGGACAAGACGAGAGTCCTGCAGTGTTTGTTGCAGTTTGGGTTTCATGGTACAGTGGTTCACAGTGCCATATGCTGCAGGCAAGTCTACAAATACTGCACCTGTCCATGCCGTGAACCCACTATTTCCAGGTTTTCTGGCCCATTCGCCCAAATGAATATGACAGCATTCATATTAAACATATTGTAACTCAAATGCATGTGTGTAGGAAAGAACTGCAAATGCTGGTTTACACCGAAGGTAGACACAAAATGCTGGAGTAACTCAGCTGGACAGGCAGCATCTCTGGAGAGAAGGAATGGGTGACATTTCGGGTCGAGTCGGAAGAATGGTCTCGACCCGAAAAGTTACCCGTTCCTTCTCTCCAGCGATGCTGACTGTCCCGCTGAGTTATTCCAGCATTTTGTAACTTAAATTCAACTGCATCATCTAAAAAATTATGCACCAGAAACACCATGATTTACAATTGGATTCAATGACTCCTTACTGCAGTGATCAGGTCAAGTCGAGTTTATTGTCCTATGCACGAATATAGTGAGGTAAAGACACAATGATAAACTTGTTTGCAGCAGCATCACAGACACAGACTCAGACAACATATTGTACAGCAAGTAGGGGCAAGAAAAAAGACCAGGAACAAAATATTAGGAAATCAGGGCAAAAATACACAATTGCAAAACCAGTCCTTGGTAGTGCATGTTGTGGACTATCGGGTTCGATGCCAAGGTAGGATTAGGTTGTGTCGAACCTGAAGGTTTGGAGGAAAGTAACTGTTTGTGAACCTGATGATGTGACTTCAGGCTTTTGTAGCTCCTGCTCGATGGAAGCAGTGAGAGGTGGGCATGGCTGGAATGGTGGAGATCTTTGATGATAGATGCCAACTTCTTGAGGCAGTGCCACGTGAGGATGCTTCCAGTGGAGGTTTTGCAGTGGAGTCTACAGGAATGTGCTGCTCCTCTTAATTGGAACAACAATCACGCAGCATCATTGTGGAGGTGTGACTGGAGCAAACAGATAACAAAGAAGGGAAGAGATTAAAGGGCCTGTCCTACCAGCATCTGACTCGATGCGATGAGCGCGATCAAACTAGAAGCAGGGACCGCGCGGAGGTCGGGTGATCCCCTGTACAGGGCCTTTCCCACCAGCATGCGCCTGCATGCGGCAAGCGCGACCAAACCGGCAGCGAGGGCCGCGCGGAGGTCGGGTGAGTGGCGCAACGCGGCGCAAAGTGAGGCGAACTTGGAGCGAAGTCTTAAGGTAAGTTCGCCAGGACAGAGAGGGGCACACAGAGAGGGGCACAGAGGCACACACACAGAGGGCCACAGAGCCACACACATAGAGGGTCACGGAGGCACCTACAGATAGGTTCACGGAGGCACGATGTCGAGGCGGTGTATCATGCGTCGAGGCGACTGCGAGCCGACAAGCCGTTGCCGCGCGGAATTTTTGAACATAGTCAGTTTTGCGGAGCCCCACGCGATGTCGGGACGAACTCCACACAATTCCGCATGGCTCCGGCGATCGAAGTGGGACCGGCCCCGCGACGCCGGACGCCTCAAGCGACCACGTTAGGTCGCGCTAATCGCATAGACTTGCATGCTTGTAGGACAGGCCCTTAAGTATTTTTTTTGCCTTCCATCACAGTGAGGAATGTGGAGCAGTCACTGTGGTGGATGTTTATGTGAATATGCGTTTTGTGTGTTCTGTTGCTTTTTTTTGTATGACTGACTTGGCAAATGTAATTCCTTGTACGTTGCAAAATACACTTGTCCAATAAAGTATTATTGTTTGTATTGCATTGTTAAAATGTGCACTCAACTTAACGGGAGAGAGGGGTGGGGGGGTGGGGGGCGGTGGGGGTAGGTTGTGGGGGGTAGGGCCACCACTTTCTAATAACTCAATTGGTACAGCCACATAAACAATGCTGCTACAAACTAGGTCAGAGGCTGAGTATATTATGATAAGTGATTCATTTCCTGACATCCCAAAGCTTTTCCAACCCCGTTAACCACAAATCAAAAACCTGACTCAATACTATTCACAGCTCCACAACTTCCAAGGGCTTCAACATCACCCAGGGCAATCCAGCCTGCTTGATATATATCTTTTTTTCCCACTCTGAACATTTACTCCCTACATTTAACTGAGATTATGTGTATCATCGAGAAAATCCCTGCAGTTGGTTGCCAAGATCCAATAAGTTGCATACATGCAGTTAGTAGTCAACAGAGTCTTGCAAACATATGACTTGCAGATCCATGGAAAACAAATGCATCATCTGCATGTCCCCCTTCAAATCAGACAAAATTTTTATTAGAAATATATTGCTGGTCCTTCACCATGGCAATATTTACATGCTGTAATTTTGTACTTCCTACACGAATTCATCTGGAGAGCTTCAGCGGTTCAAAGATGAGAATCATCTCTACTTTCTTCAGTCAGATAAGAATGGCCTTAAGTGGCACATACATCGTGTAAGGTGAGTTAAAAATATTATTGTGCAAGTGGTCATAAGAATACTACCAGAGGAGAAGAAGGTTGTCTAAAGTTGGAAGGGGAAGAGCATATTTACTCAGTGGGACTTCATTTATTAGCATTACAGTTAGCATGGGTGGGAGATTGCAACCTTCACCTGGTCCGCCCTGTTTCGTTGAATGCAATCAACCTGGTGTGCACAATCAAATAAGATCAAATAGAACAAGTTGTCCTACAACTTTAGGCTGTGCACTTGGTTCTTGGTTCTTGGTTCTTGGTTCTTGGTTCTTGGTTCTTGGTTACTTGGTCCTCCAAAATATTCCAACTGGAATTTAAACTGGAGGTGGTGAAGGGAGGGGTTTAGCCAGAGAGGGTTATTGGGAAGAAAGTGCCACTTTAAATTTAGTTGCATCTGGCTGGGCAACCGTGGCTTGGTGGAGATTATTCCATGCTTTAATAGTGCATGGCAAGAACGAATTGCTGTACACATCTGTCTTTGAGGCTGGGACCACAAATTGGATCGAATGCCCTCGTCTGCTCCTAATTGGTTTGGGGTTGGTGTAGGTCTTGTGATCTATGTCTAGCTGACCATTTAACATTTTGTAAAAACAGGTCAAACGGTGAGCTTCACGTCTGTCTTGGAGAGGGTTCCACCCCAGAGAATTCAGAAGTTTGGTGTCACTCGCTTCTCTCTCGTAGGTGTTAGTAACAAATCGAGCGGGCTGTCTTTGGACACGTTCGATGGATGCAATATTTTTATCTGTGTATGGGTCCCAAGCTGCAACTGCGTAGTCCAGATGAGGTCTAACGAGGGTGAAATACAGCTTCTCCTTGACAGAAGCTGAACAATGATGGAAGTTGCGCCTGAGGAAGTTTAGGACACCTGTTGCTTTCACTGTTACATGATGAGTCTGACCATTCCATCGTAGATCATTCTGTAATTTGACGCCAAGATACTTGGTTTGTTTGGATTCTTCAAGGGTGACACCAAGTATGTTGTAAGATGTGACGCCTGGATTCCTCTTTCTGGTGACATGCATGGTTTCACATTTGGAAGGGTTGAACTGCATGCCCCATTGTTGTGACCACTCGACCATAGTATCGAGATCCTTTTGGAGAGCATCTTCATCATCAGCTGACTTAATTGGACGGTACAGCAAACAATCATCAGCGAATAGTACTCCGTACACAAGAAGAAGACAGTTAGCATTTTCTGTAAGTAGATAGAGTGTGTTGCATTTATTTAGAATTGCAATTGGTTTGTTATTGTCATGGTAAATGAGGTGGAGTGAAAAGCTTTTTTTAACAAGCTTTGCAATTAGTCACCAGGGAAACCTTCTTCCCAACTTGCTCATACGGACCAAGATGCCCCATCTATGCTAGTCCCACCTGCCCGTGGTTACATTATTTTTTGTTGTTTGTTATTGTGTCCACTGAGTACTGTATTCACATATGCTGCTGCAAGCTAGAATGTCATTGTTTCATTTCAGTCCACATGACAATAAAACCCTCTTGCCCGTCTTCCTTGATTTGATATATTCCTCTAATCCTGTTGTATCCATGTACCTGTCCAAATGTCTTTAAATACCTGCCTCAATTATCTCCTCTGGCAGCTCGTTCCATATACCCACTACCCTCTGTGTGAAAAAGTTGGCCTCGGGTTCCTGTTTAATCCTTGCCCTCTCACCTTAACCTATGTCCTCTGGTTATTGATTCCCCTACTGTGGATAAAATATTTTGTGCATTCACCCTATCTAATTACCTCACGATTTTATCCACCTTTAAGGATCACCCCTCAGTCTCCTGCGTTCCAAGGAATAACACCCTAGCCTGCACAACCTCTCCCTATAGCTCAGTCCCTCGAGTGGTGATCCAGTTTAATTAAATTTTTCCTGTAGCTGGGTGACCAGAATTGAACAGGATACTCTGAACGGTCACGGTGGCGCAGCAGTGGAGTTGCTGCCTTACAGCGAATGCAGCACCGGAGACCCGGGTTTGATCCCCACTACGGGTTCTGTCTGCACAGAATATCCACGTTCTCCCCGTGACCTGCGTGGGTTTTCTCCGAGATCTTTGGTTTCGTCCCACACTCCAAAGACGTACAGGTTTGTAAGTTACTTGGCTTGGTAAATGTAAAAGATTATCCCTGGTGGGTGTAGGATGGTGTTAATGTGCGGGGATTGCTGGTCGGCGCGGATCCGGTGGGCCAAAGGGCCTGTTTCCACGTTGCATCTCTAAAACTAAACCAAAACTAATGCTACTTTCAGGGAACTATGTACCTGTTCTCCTAGTTCCCTCTTAAATTAGATTATATGAGTATAACAAAGCTAACCACATGTACCACAGGTAGTGCAAACAGAAACACACCAGAGAATATAGTTTACAGCATTGCAGCAATACAGTCCCAGAGAAAAGGTCTAATGTTCACAATGAGCATGACTGGAAGATGGGACTACACCCATCTGGGATGGGATGACCATTCAGTAGTCTCATAGCTGAGGGGAAGAAGCTGTTCCCAAGTGGTTCACGTCTTCAAGCTTTTGTATCTTTTTGTATCCCAGAGTACTCAAGGAAGTAGCCCCAGAAATAGTGGATGCATTAGTGATAATTTTTCAAAACTCTTTAGGTTCTGGGGTAGTTCCTGAGGATTGGAGGATAGCTAATGTAACCCCATTTTTTAAAAAAGGAAGGAAAAGAGAAAACAGGGAATTACAGACCAGTTAGTCTAACATCGGTAGTGGGGGAAATGCTAGAGTCAGTTATTAAAGATGGGATAGCAGCACATTTGGAAAGTGGTGAAATCATTGGACAAAGTCAGCATGGATTTACGAAAGGTAAATCATGTCTGACAAATCTTATAGAATTTTTCGAGGATGTAACTAGTAGAGTGGATAAGGGGAACCTGCGGATGTGTTATATCTGGACTTTCAGAAGGCTTTCGACAAGGTCCCACATAAGAGATTAGTATACAAACTTAAAGCACACGGTATTGGGGGTTCAGTATTGATGTGGATAGAGAACTGGCTAGCAGACAGGAGGCAAAGGGTAGGAGTAAACGGGTCCTTTTCAGAATGGCAGGCAGTGATTAGTGGGGTACCGCAAGGCTCAGTGCTGGGACCCCAGCTATTTACAATATATATTAATGATCTGGTTGAGGTAATTGAATGCAACATCTCCAAGTTTGTGGATGACACAAAGCTGGGGGGCAGTGTTAGCTGTGAGGAGGATGCGAGGAGGCTGCAAGGTGACTTGGATAGGTTGGGTGAGTGGGCAAATGCATGGCAGATGCAGTATAATGTGGATAATTGTGAGGTTATCCACTTTGGCGGCAAAAACAGGAGGGTAGACTATTATCTGAATGGTGGCCGATTAGGAAAAGGGGAGATGCAACGAGACCTGGGTGTCATGGTACACCAGTCATTGAAAGTAGGCATGCAGGTGCAGCAGGCAGTGAAGAAAGCAAATGGTATGTTAGCATTCATAGCAAAAGGATTTGATTACAAGAGCAGGGAGGTTCTACTGCAGTTGTACAGGGTCTTGGTGAGGCCACACCTGGAGTATTGCGTGCAGTTTTGGTCTCCTAATCTGAGGAAAGACATTCTTGCCATAGAGGGAGTACAGAGAAGGTTCACCAGACTGATTCCTGGAATGGCAGATCTTCCATATGAAGAAAGACTGGATAGACTTGGCTTGTACTAGCTTGAATTTAGGAGATGGAGGGGGGATGTTATAGGGACTTACAAAATTCTTAAGGGGTTGGACTGGCTAGATGCAGGAAGATTGTTCCTGATGCTGGGGAGGTCCTGGACAAGGGGTCACAGTTTAAGGATAAGGAGGAAGTATTTTAGGACCGAGATGAGAAGATCATTTTTCAAACAGAGAGTGGTGGGTCTCTGGAATTCTCTGCCACAGAAGGTAGTTGAGGCCAGTTCATCGGCTATATTTAAGAGGGCATTAGATGTGGCCCTTATGGCTAAAGGGATCAGGGGGTATGGAGAGAAGGCAGGTACGGGATACTGAGTTGGATGATCAGCCATGATCACATTGAATGGCGGTGCAGGCTCGAAGGGCCGAATGGCCTACTCCTGCACCTAATTTCTCTGATTCTATGATTCTATCTTATCTCTGACGGAAAAAGGAATTTAGAAGCAAGGAGCTGCTAGATGTTAGTTAATGCACAAAAGGACATAAAGTGCTGGACTAACTCAATGGGTCCTGCTGAGTTATTCTAGCACTTTGTGCCCTATAGGGAGCAGGAATTTACTTGAATTAGTAAAACAGACATCATGTCGTGAAGATATCCAAGAGATTAAAAGGTTGACCTCATCGTGATCCGTGTTATGTGAAACGTTATTAAAGACTTAGGAAACAGTCTTATATGAAGAGTACAAGATGTCAGATGCTCAATTAAAGGACAAGGTTTCAAGGCTTTTGATCGCGGGATTAACGAAAGGATAAAGGAGTTTTAGCTAATTCACCAGTCGTGGATTATCTAAACGTAACTGTTGCTGTCCTTCAAGTGGAGGGGATACAGAAATCCTTGGGGCATGAAGGATGATGATGGTGATGGTATATTACACAGTGTGAGGAATATTCACGGGAATTGGTGGATTAAATGGTCATTTTTAAACAAAAATAGAAGCAAATATATCAATAGACATAAATTATCCTTTATTCCACAGATAAAGATGTACAGCATCTTCTGAAGATATATCATGGAGGACATGCTGTTCAATTGCTGTGTGGCCACTTTGAATATGTAACGATGATCTCGGAAATTAAGTGAATGAGCCGAAGCAATGTAGACGTGCTAAGAAGTTAGTTTACCTCGAAAATTACGATAGACCCAAGTACCCATGGCTATTAAACTCGCCAGCAAACAGACTCTAAACTGTAACAGCCTAGTGCACTTTTTCTGTTTATTAATGTGTATATTGGACTGAACTGTTCTATATTTATGCTTACTATATACTGTTGTGCTGCAGCAAGCAAGAATTTCATTGTCCTATCTGGGACACATGACAATAAACTCTCTTGACTTGAGCATGACAGCTTTCTGGACATTTCCAATGAAATGAATATTGCATCCGAGTCAAGATTTCACTACATTTAACTATAGTAGTCCAGAGCATTTAATTGTCATTTGTACCAACAACAGAATAATTAGGTTCTTGCTGCAGCATAACAGGCTCATTAGTACAACACAAATTAATATGCAATTATCAATACAAAAATTGTAATCAGTAGGTCATCCAGAAACAAAGTCCGCGGCAGATGAGAGCTGCTGAGGTAGGGTTAAGGGCCTGTCCCACCAGCATGCAACTCTATGCGATGAGCGCGACCTAACGTGGTCGCTTGAGCCGTCCGGCGTCGCGGCGCTGGTCCCACTTCGATCGCCGGAGCCGTGCGGAATTGTGCGGAGTTCGTCCCGAGTTCGTCCCGACATCGCGCGGGGCTCCGAAAAACTGACAATGTCCAAAAATTCCGCGCGGTAACGGCTTGTCGGCTCGCAGTCGCCTCGATGCATTACACACCGCCCCGACATCGTGCCTCCGTGAACCTATCTGTAGGTGCCTCCGTGACCCTCTATGTGTGTGGCTCCGTGGCCCTCTCTGTGTGTGTCTCTGTGTCCCTCTCTGTGTGTCCCTCTCTGTCCTGGCGAACTTACCTTAGACTTTGCTCCAAGTCCGCCTCACTTTGCGCCGCGTTGCGCCACTCTCCCGACCTACGTGCGGCCCTCGCTGCCGGTTTGGTCGAGCTTGCCGCATGCAGGCGCATGCTGGTGGGAACGGCCCTGTACAGGGATCACCCGACCTCCGCGCGGCCCCCGCTTCTAGTTTGATCGCGCTCATCGCATGGAGTCGGATGTCGGTAGGACAGGCCCTTTACTGTTGTCTTGTGTTCAAGGGCCTGACAGTTGCTGGGAAGAAGTTGTTCCTTCCGGAGGTGCCGCTGAGAAGCCGAGGTCGGAGCCTCGCGGCCTGGTCCTGGTGAGTTGGCGGTGGAGCTACGTGAGGCAGAGCCTGGGCCCTGCGGGTCGGTGGTGGAGACTCGTGGAGTGACAGAGCCCGAGGCCATCGGTGCTTGGGTCTGCGGAGCTCGCGGCTGGGGCCTGGGTCTGCCGCTGGAGTGATGGTGGAGAGATTGGTGCGGCGGTCGATGATGGCATCGACCGACGGGCGATGTTACAACCGACGGGTTGTAACATTGTAAGCGCTCTTTATGGGCGACTATCTGCATACCATGCATATGCAAGCAAAGAATTTCACTCTTCCAATAAATATGCAATTCAAATTAATTCTTGAAATTAGTGATAATGATTTTCAGGATTCTCTTACACAATCTTTGATCCCTTCCACCATCAAGTCTCTCTCCATCTTCATATTTCGTTTTGGATTGAATCTATTCACACTGCTTATGGATGGAATGGAATACAGTCAGATATACATGGATTCCATTGCAGACAGTGGATATGAAAGCATTGAACTGCAAAAAGATAATATTTTTTTTATTTAAGGTGAG
The DNA here is from genome assembly GCA_963514005.1 of Raja brachyura. The sequence continues at coordinate 4,949,977 of OY740784.1, forward strand.
ATGGGGAAGATTTAGTAGGAACCCAAAGGGCAACAGAGGGTTATCTTGAATCGAAACATCACCCATTCCTTCTCTCTCGAGATGCGGCCTTTCCCGCTGAGTTACACCAGTTTTTTGTGTCTATAGAGGGTTATGGTACATGGAATGAACTGCCAGAAGAGATAGCTAGTTTTAGGGGGATATGGGCAGTCACAATACAGGCAGGTGGGGCTAGCACAAACGGGGCATCTTGGTCAGCATGGGCAAGTTGGGCCGGAAGGCCTGTTTCTGCGCTGTGCGACTCTATAACTCCAAATGAACTTTGATATAGGCAATTGTGAGCCTAACCAAATTTTTCAAGGAACCATATAACCATATAACAATTACAGCACGGAAACAGGCCTTCTCGGCCATTCCAGTCCGTGCCGACCATTTATTTTCCCCTAGTCCCATCTACCTGCACTCAGACCATACCCCTCCATTCCCTTCCCGTCCATATACCTATCCACTTTACTTTTAAATGTTAAAATCGAACCTGCCTCCACCACTTCTGCAGGAAGATCATTCCACACAGCCACCACTCTCTGAGTAAAGAAGTTTCCCCTCATGTTACCCCTAAACTTCTGTCCCTTAATTCTCATGTCATGCCCCCTTGTTTGAATCTTTCCTACCCTCAATGGGAAAAGCTTATCCACGTCAACTCTGTCAATCCCTTTCATCATTTTAAAGACCTCAATCAAGTCCCCCCTTAACCTTCTGCGCTCCAAAGAATAAAGACCTAACTTGTTCAACCTTCTAACTAGAACAAACTACTTATTTTCCAAATAGTGAAAAGCTGGGCGAAGATTCAAATAAAAAGTCACCAATTCAGTCAGGGGACTGCGTTCAGCAGTTCACATCACATCTGTGGAAGGAGAAACACAGTTGATGTTTCAGATCAATGAGCAGTGACCTTTCATCAGGTCGAGGAAAAGTGGGAAGTGAAAGCTGTTTGAAAGCTGTTTCTACACAGCTGTTAGAAGCTGTGTTGAAAGAGGACGGTGGAAAGAACAAAGAGACAATATGAAAAAATAAGAGAGAGAGAGAAAAACAATACTGCAAATGTGAAATACATAGTAGTGTAGTGTGGGAGACCGCTGCAATACCCAGCAGTGGCCATGAGTGAAAAATGGAGGCCACATTAAAAGTTGATAACCTTTCATCCAAGCTGCCCAGTTCTGACACAAACTAAAAAGGCTTGCTCACTGAAGTTATTGAATTCACTGTTGTGAGGAGAAGGAGAAGAAGAAGAATTCTCTTTATTGTCATTGCACATGGTGCAACAAAATTTAAAAAATCTATCCAACGGTGCGATTCACAGGAACAATCTTCCTGTTTATGTCAACAGGTCGACGGTTGAAAGGGTCAAGAGCTTCAAATTCCTGGGCGTGCACATCTGTGAAGATCTTTCCTGGTCCGAGAACACAGATGTAATTATTAAGAAAGCTCTTCAGCGCCTCTACTTCCTGAGAAGATTACGGAGAGTTGGTCTGTCAAGGAGGACTCTCTCTAACTTCTACAGGTGCACAATAGAGAGCTTGCTGACTGGTTGCATTGTGGCTTGGTTTGGCAACTTGAGCGCCCTGGAGAGGAAAAGACTACAAAAGTTGTAAACACTGCCCATCATCGGCTCTGACCTTCCTTCCATCGTGGGGATTTATCACAGTCGCTGCCTCAAAAAGGCTGGCAGCATCATCAAGGACCCACACCATCCTGGCCACACACTCATCTCCCTGCTACCTTCGGGTAGAAGGTACAGGAGCCTGAAGACTGCAACAACCAGGTTCAGGAATAGCTACTTCCCCACAGCCATCAGGCTATTAAACTTGGCTCGGAACTCTGAACATTAATATCCCTCCATCTATTATTTGCACTTTATTAATTTATTAATTCATGTGTGTATTTACGTATATAATTGTAGTCAATGCCTACTATGTTCTGTTGTGCTATGCAAAGAAAGATTTTCATTGTCCTGTCAGGGACACATGACAATAAACTCTTTTGACTTTTTTTGAAAAATATAAGGAAGGGTAAAATTATACACATATAAAAAAACAATTCAGTTGAATGTGAGTATTATTTCTTATTTTGCATTGTCAAGCTCACGTATGGCTATGGGGTAGAAGCTGTCTCTGAGTCTGTCCGTGCACGTTTTGAAAGACCTGTACCGTCTGCAGGTGGAACAGGTTGTGTCCAGGGTGGAAAGGGTCCTTCATGATGTTGGCTGCCCTGCCAAGGCAGCGAGAGCTGAAGATGTCCTTCAGGGCGGGCAGTGAGCAGCCAGTGATTTTTTGGGCGGTGTTGATGACTCTTTGAAGGGCTCTCCTGTCCGCTGCAGAGCAGCTGGCATACCATGTGGTTATACAGTACGCCAGCACACTCTCGATAGAGCAGCGGTAGAAGGACACCAGCAGCTTCTCTTCCAGGTTGTTTTTCCTGAGGATCCTCAGAAAGTAGAGTCGCTGCTGGGCCTTCTTGACTACTGTGGCGGTGTTTGTGGTCCAGGAGAGATCCTCCACAATTTGTGTGCCCAGGAATCTGAAGTCTGAGACCCTTTCCACACAGTCCCCATTGATGAATAGGGGTTGGAGGGCTGCACTGTTCTTACGGAAGTCTATGATAATTTCCTTTGTTTTTGTGGTGTTTAGGATGAGGTTGTTGTCTGAACACCACGCTGCCAGTCTTTGGACTTCCTCCCTGTAGACTGTTTCATCTCCTCCTGAGATACGTCCAACCACAGTCGTGTTGTCCGCAAACTTGACAATGGTGTTGGTGGAGTGGGCGGGGGCACAATCGTGGGTGTAGAGTATGTAGAGGAGGGGGCTCAACACACAGCCCTGTGGGGAGCCGGTGCTGAGTGTGATGGGGGTGGAGAGGTGACGGTCCAGTCTGACGGTCTGGGGGCGTTTGGACAGAAAGCCCTTGATCCAAAAGCAGATGGGTTGGGAAAGTCCTAAATCCATGAGTTTGGTGACCAGTCTGCTGGGGATGATGGTATTGAAGGCCGAGCTAAAGTCAATGAAGAGCATCCTCACATAGTTCCCCTGGTGTTCGAGGTGGGTCAGTGCAGTGTGAAGAGCAGTGGCGATGGCATCCTCAGTGGACCTATTTGCTCTGTAGGCAAACTGGTGTGGGTCGAAGGTGGATGGTAGGCTGGCTTTGATGTGCTGCTGAACCAGCCTCTCAAAACACTTCATGATGACTGGTGTGAGAGCGACCGGTCGGTAATCATTAAGACCGCTGATAACAGGCTTTTTTGGTAGTGGGATGATTGTGGCAGACTTCAGGCACGGTGGGATGATGGATTTGGACAGGGACAGGTTGAAGATTTCCGTGAAGAGCTCAGAGAGCTGGTCTGCACATTCCTTCTGAACCCTTCCTGTCACGCCATCCGGTCCGGCAGCCTTCCTCAGGTTCACCGCCCTGAGCATCCGCCTCACTTCATGCTCCTGCACAGTGAGGGTGAATCAAGACACCTTTCTCCTGCAACTTAAAATATTTTTGACTTCTAACTTTCTTAAATTGTGAAGAAATGTGTCAACCAGAAATATTAACTATATTTTTATCTTTGCAGTTTCTACATCTGACTCAGCAGTTCAGATTCTGGCACTTCTTCCCAGCACTTCTGGCATCTCTTTCTTTTCATTTCACTTTTTCAGCATTTATAATCTTTCAATGAAAATGTCATGGACAGGTTCAAAAAGATAAATCAGAAAGGCTTGTAGAATGCTGGCCTTTAGAACTAGACTGCAAAGGGATAGACAATATCTCACAAGTTTCTAAAAACTGTCACCTGGAAGAGTGTTGGTAATGTTGACCATCGCACCTTGGGAAAGATGTTGTGTTCGGAAGGCCTTCAAGAATGACAAGGAAACATTTCTTCAGGATCTCTTTTATAATTAGTGAAAGCCAGATAACCAAATGAACTCATGAAAACTTGAAAACTTGAATTTTCTCAATTCTGTTAACCCTGGCTGCCTCCTCCCCTTCCCACCTCTCCCTCAGGCCCTGGCATTCCTTCTCTCTCTATCTCCCCCCCACCCAAGTCGCACTAGCTTCTCATTTTCGCACTACAAACAGCTTACAATGGCCTGTTTCCTTTATCATCGATACTTTTTTGCATATCTTTCATTCATTGTTCTTTATCTCTCCACATCTATATCATGTCTATATCTCTCGTTTCTCTGATCCCTGACCAGTCTGAAGAAGGGTCTCGACCCGAAACGTCGCCTATCTCCTTCGCTCCTTAGATGCTGCTGCACCCGCTGAGTTTCTCCAGCTTTTTGTGTAACCAAATGAACTCCATTGACTGCAGCAAGGCTTATATGTTTTAATAGACTACAAGGTGAAGGAAATGGTATAGATGGCAACAATGTGCCTCCTATCCAATGAGCTCAATGTATCTGATGTAGACAAAAATGCTGGAGAAACTCAGCAGGTGAGGCAGCATCAATGGAGCGAAGGAAATAGGCAATGTTTTGGGTTGAAACCCTTCTTCAGCACCTGCTGAGTTTCTCCAGCATTTTTGTCTACCTGCAATTTTCCAGCATCTGCAGTTCCTTTATTACACTCAATTAATCTGATGTTTGCTTTGAGCAGAAGGTTGATGAAATTACATTAGCTCTCCGGGGAGCTCCTGTACCCATGGTCAATATCTCAGGTGTGTAGGAAGGCACTGCAGATGCTGGTTTTAGCCGAAGACAGACACAGAAAGCTGGAGTGACTCAGCGGGTCAGACAGTATCTCTGGAGAAAAGGAATAGGTGACATTTCGGGCCGAGACCCTTCTTCTGCATCGATGGTGATGGCGTTATAATGTTTGGGAGCTTCAGTTCGTAGGTGTAAATATCATCAACAAATTGGCTGGATCCAACCACATTGAATCTACAGCCAAGAAAACACACCAGAAACTTAGAAGACTACAAGAATGTAGCATGTCTCCAGTGACCTAACAATTTCTACAGATGCACCATAGAAAACATCCTGTTGGGAGGAATTACAACATAGTTTTATAATGGCTCAAGAAATCAAGAGACCACAAGAAATTGCAGAGTTGTGGAGGGTGCACAAAAGGCTGGAGAAACTCAGCGGTTGCAGCAGCATCTAAGGAGCGAAGGAGATATGCAACGTTTCGGGCCAAAACCCTTCTTCAGACTGATGGGAGGTAGGGGGGCTGAGGGTGAGGTGGGAAGGGGAGGAGACAGCAAGGGTTAACAGAATTGAGAAAATTCAATGTACAAGCCCAGAGGATGCAGACTCCCCAAGCGGAATATGAGGTGCTGTTCCTCCAACTTGCGGTGTTGCTCACTCTGGCCGTGGAGGAGGCCCAGGACAGAGAGGTTGGATACGGAATGAGGGGAGTTGAAGTGCTGAGCCACCGGGAGGTCGGGTTGATTATTGCGGACTGAGCGGAGGTGTTCGGCGAAACGATCGCCAAGCCTCCGCTTGGTCTCACCGATATAGATCAACTGGCATCTGGAGCAACGGATGCAGTAGATGAGGTTGGAGGAGGTGCAGGTGAACCTCTGTGGGACCTGGAAGGACTGCTTGGGTCCCTGAAAGGAGTGGAGGGGGGGAGGTAAAAGGACAAGTGTAGCATCTCTTGCGGTTGCAAGGGAAAGTGCCCGGGGAAGGGGTGGAGTGGGGTGGAGGGGTGGAAGGGGTGGAATGTTGCCTATCTCCTTCGCTCCTTAGATGCTGTTGAACCCGCTGAGTTTCTCCAACCTTTTGTGTAACCTCGAACACCCACCACCCTTTGTATAAAAAAGTTACCCCTCGGATTCCTATTAAATCTTATCCCCTTCACCTTAACCCTATGTCCTCTGGTCCTTGATTCCCCTACTCTGAGCAAGAGATTACCTGATCTATTCCTCTCGTGATTTTGTACACTTCTATAAGATCACCACACCCTGTAATCCTGGCAACATCCTCGTAAATCTTTTCTGAAACCTTTCAAGCTTGACAATATCTTTCCTATAACATGCCCAGAACTGAACACAATATTCTAAATGCAGCCTCATCAACATCTTATACAACTGCAACACGAGTACTCAATCCATATCTTTCTGCTACACTAGCACTCCTTTGCATCATTAAATCCCTCACATTTGCATCCGACCATAGACTTTCCCTTTTGTTATGAAATCTCTCCTCCACTCCCCTCCCAGTAAATTGTCAAAACTTGCTTCATGTCTGGCTGAAAATGAGAGTTACCTCCAGATCAGTTATAATCTTATTAAATGTGAGAATAAACTTGAGGAGCATGCTCCTATTTTCCTATTCCCGTGAGCCTTTCCTTCTTGCAGAAATATATTACTCTGGTCTATACTGAACTAGTTACTTTTATGTTAATGCAAAGTATCCCATCAATTCGGGTGTTTATGGAACTGAGAAGCAATAATACACAAAAGCCCAAGATTCATCTTCTTAACTACAGCACACCAATTCTTCCATGTGTAAGAATAGACAGGTTTGGAGGGTGTTACGACTCCCGAAGGCAGGTACCTCAGAGTCATGTAACATAATCAAAAACCAGGTTCAAGTTTAAGAAAAACAGTCTTTAACTGTGTTAAAAGACAAAACCCGAACCGGATTTAAACAACACAGTCAGGAACAAGAATCGACTAACAAATAAATATAACAGTGCTCCAGCCAGCCTCGCAATGGGCCATCAAACTGGAGGCTCTAATCCTTCCTAAATAGACATAACCCTGCAACAAAATACACGAAAACCCTCAGGTCAGCCCTTATCTGTCCCAATACAACATTAATTGACAATTATAGGAACCAATATACAAAGTGCTATGCCATGTGGCCAGCCCTCCTGCAGCTCAGACCGGCAGCCTGTTCACTTGTCAGGGATCAGCGAAGAAGAGAGAGAATTCTGGGAACTTCTGCTATTTAAGCTTCCGATGAGTCACCGTGACGCAGCTTGGCCAATCGGGTACAGGAGCTCTTAACCCCTTAACCCCTTGATTCCTGACTCACAGCCACGGGGCCTGCACTCAGGAGAGAAACAGAAAAGATAAGTACATGGGGGGGGGGGGGGGGGGAGTACCTAACAGAGGGGTATGGGCCAAATGCAGGCAGGTGGGACTAGTGTAGCTGGGACGTGTTGGCAAAGAAGGGCCGGAGGGCCTGTTTCCACGCTGTATCACTCTATGACTCTGGTCATAGCCCTGGTCCTAATGGTTTTCTGACCCCCATGTTTCAGTAGCCTGATAATTGCACTGGCATATGTGTGAACAACATCCATTTGAAGGGTCTCGACCCGAAACGTCGCCTATCTCCTTCGCTCCTTAGATGCTGCTGCACCCGCTGAGTTTCTCCAGCTTTTCGTGTAACCATCCATTTGAGTATTGTACTACAGTGCAGATGTTGTCTGTGTGGAAGAATGCGTCTGATATTAATAGAGTAGAAAATAAGACATAGATTGAGGAAAGGGAATCAAAACAAGATAACCAGTGACATATTTAACATTGTCTACCATGTTAGCATATCAAAGTAGTACCAGTCAGATGATATCTGGATGGATTAACTACTCTTGCGTACACGATTTTCTGCATGTCAGAGCAACCGTCAAGTTGTTTTCAATGTCGATGCCATTGCAGCTTGCTATGATCACTCATGCCGAGAATTAGATATTTTCTTTGTCTCATATTTGAATGTTGTCTCTTTTAGGGAATGATATGATTTTGATGTACCAAATCATGTACTGGTACTTAAGTATAAAATAATATCAACATGAAAATTACACGGTGGCGCAGTGGTAGAGTTGCTGCCTTGCAACACCGGAGACCTGGGAACAATCCCAACTACGGGTGCTGTCTGTGTGGAGTTTGTACGTTCTCCCCGTGACCGCATGGGTTTTATCCGAGATAGAAACATAGAAACATAGAAATTAGGTGCAGGAGTAGGCCATTCGGCCCTTCGAGCCTGCACCGCCATTCAACATGATCATGGCTGATCATCCAACTCAGTATCCCGTACCTGCCTTCTCTCCATACCCTCTGATCCCCTTAGCCACAAGGGCCACATCTAACTCCCTCTTAAATATAGCCAATGAACTGGCCTCAACTACCCTCTGTGGCAGAGAGTTCCAGAGACCCACCACTCTCTGTGTGAAAAAAGTCCTTCTCATCTCGGTCCTAAAGGATTCCCCCCTTATCCTTAAGCTGTGACCCCTTGTCCTGGACCTCCCCAACATCGGGAACAATCTTCCTGCATCTAGCCTGTCCAACCCCTTAAGAATTTTGTAAGTTTCTATAAGATCGCCTCTCAATCTCCTAAATTCTAGAGAGTATAAACCGAGTCTATGCAGTCTTTGTTCATAAGACAGTCCTGACATCCCAGGAATCAGTCTGGTGAACCTTCTCTGCACTCCCTCTATGGTAATAATGTCCTTCCTCAGATTTGGAGACCAGAACTGTACGCAATACTCCAGGTGTGGCCTCACCAAGACCATATACAACTGAAGTAGAACCTCCCTGCTCCTATACTCAAATCCTTTTGCTATGAAAGCTAACATACCATTCGCTTTCTTCACTGCCTGATGCACCTGCATGCCTACTTTCAATGACTGGTGTACCATGACACCCAGGTCGCGCTGCATCTCCCCTTTTCCTAATCGGCCTCCATTTCAGATCTTCGGTTTCCTTCCACACTCCAAAGACATACAGGTTTGTAGGTAAATTGGCTTGGTGTATGTGTAAATTGTCCCTAGTGTGAGTAGAATAGTGCTAATGTGTGGGGATCACCGGTCGGTGCGGACTCGGTGGGCCGAAGGGCCTATTTCCGTGCTGTATCTCGAACCACTAACCTAAACTAAACAGGAGAATCATGACCTATCTCATCCTGGATGGGTACATTTCCCTTGAAATTCACATTACACTCCACTACAGCATCTTAGAAGTCATGTTGATACAGACAGATGCTACATAACATAAATTAATTCCCGTTAATTTCTTTTGAGAAATTCTGATCATGTTTTGCAGTCCCAAACTGCTGACCTTTTTGTGAAATGGATTTATCAAAAAAGTATAACATGCAAATAAAGCCTGCCCTTCATCACAGTTGATAGAAATAGGATAAAAATATTATTTTGCATGCTGTAGAATAATTACATGTTGCAAAATTTGTGCGTCGTAACCACCATTGTTGATCAATGTATAAGTAAGGGAGGTAAGGGACATGTGAAACATATATTGTGAGTTAAATTCAGTAGTCCACTAAATAAATAAAGCAGAGGTTGCAATATATAATTAGACGAGGCCCTCTTCGGTAAAGTCCCCCTAGTCCACACCTTCCACCCCATCAGCCATTGCATACATTACATAATCCTCCGACCACTCCAACAACATTTTCGACAACTCCAACCACGAGTCACATCTTCCCATCTCCACCTATTTTTGCCTTTTGCAGAAACTATTCCCTCTGCAACTCCGTGGTGAACTCACCCCTTCACACCCGAACCATCCCTTCCCCAGGTACCAGGGCAGGAGATGCAACACCTGTCCCTATACTTCCTCCCGCGACTCTGTCCGTGGACACTGACGCTCCTTTCAGTTTAGCCAGACGTTCATTTGCACCTCCTGCAACCTCATTTACTGTATCTGTTGGCGAAGATGTGGACCCTTATAGATTGGTGAAACCAAGTGTAGACTGGGCGAGCGTTTCGCTGAACACCTCCGCTCAGTCCGCCTGGACCTACCTGATCTCCCAGTGCCCAAATACTTGAAATCCCCTTCCCATTTCCACACTGACCTTTCTGTCCAAGGCCTCCTCCATTGCCAGAGGCTAAACGCAAATTGGAGGAACAGCATCTCATATTTTGCTTGGTCAGCTTACAGCCCAGTGGTATCAATATTGATTTCTCTAACTTCAAGTACCCCGGCGTTCCCTCTCTCCCCATCCCTCCCCCACCCAAGTCGCACCAGGTTCCCGTTCCCACCTAGCAAACGGGATGCCTTCTGACACATGGCCCGGAAGGAAGCTTGCCACTTCTAGTACATTAACAGAATAACTGAATGAGGTAGGAGTGCATGCCAACACCTCCAGAAATGTCATGTGAAAGAAGTATACGGTTCAGGAGTGGGAGAAAGAAGCTGTTCTTAAGCCTGGATCTCTGAGCATTCCAACTCTTGTATCTTTACAAAGAAGGCAGCAGAGAGAAAAGGGAATGGCTCGGGTGACAGGCAAACTTGATGATACTTCCAGCAATCCTAATGCAACACACACGAAGATGGAATGGATGGAAAGAAGTACGTAATGCACTGGGTAGTGTTCACCACTCTCTGCCAACCAGGTTTCGTTGGTTAATGTACATTCCTGTCAGAATATCTTTGAGAGTGTATCTGAAGAAGTTCAAGAGAATGCATGGGGATGTGTGGGAACCTCTGAAACATCTAAGGAAGTAAATATGCTTCACCCATTCTTGTTAAAGAAGGAACTGCAGATGCTGGAGAATCGAGGGTTACACAAAAAGCTGGAGAAACTCAGCGGGTGCAGCAGCATCTAAGGAGCGAAGGAGATAGGCGACGTTTCGGGTCGGGACCCTTCTTCAGACTGGTCAGGGATCAGGGAAACGAGAGATATAGACGGTGATGTGGAGAGATAAAGAACAATGAATGAAATATATGCAAAAAAGTATTGATGATAAGGGAAACAGGCCATTGTAAGCTGTTTGTAGTGTGAAAATGAGAAGCTAGTGCGACTTGGGTGGGGGGGGGGGGGGATAGAGAGAGAAGGAATGCCAGGGCCCGAGGGCTGAGGGAGAGGTGGGGAGGGGGAGGAGGCAGCCTGGGTTTCACCCATTCCTTCTCTCCAGAGATACTGTCTGTCCCGCTGAGTTACTCCAGTATTTTGTGTCTGTCTTCGGTGCATCTGCAGTTCCTTCCTACTGCCAGTCAGCCCATCAGAGTCCTGCTCGCTCCTAGAAAAGTTATCCCTCTCATCCCATTCCCCCTTCTCCTTATGTCACTGCACTCCTGAACGTCTTATCACACATGCCCACCGACTCTCCAATAATTCATTTTGTTACTAACCTGAACTATGGGGTAATTTACTGTATGGCCAGTTAACTGATCAACTCATTTGGGCTGTCGGAGGAAACTGAAAAACCCAAATGGCTACAGAGGGAACTCGTGAGCCACAGGTCATTGGAGCTAAGAGGACAGGTCAGAATTGGTGCACTGATCATCAACATTGATATGATTTAGAATGATTGGCACAAAATGGAGCAAGCGTTTTCCATGCATGGACCCTTAAAAGTACAGTTCTTTGTGTAGGGAGGAACTGCAGATGCTGGTTTACACTGGAGATAGATTCAAAATGCTGGAGTAACTCAGCGGGACAGGCAGCATCTCTGGATGGAATTAATGGGTGACGTTTCGGGTCGAGACACCTTCTTCATACTGAGCATCAGGGGAGAAGGAGTTACAGAGATAAGGACGGGTAAGAGGTCATCAGAGAAGCAGATCATATATTGGGGAACTGGGGTCTGGCCTACCATGTCATTTCGAGGTCGGCAGTGGGAGATGGTGATGTTTTGGGTCGAGACCCTTCTTCAGACTCCGGCATTTTGTGTCTAAAGTTCTTCTTTGTTTTTAACAGATACTGCGTCAGTTAGAAAGATTTTTTGTGGACCAAAAAGACATGCAAAAATCCATATTTAAAATACTCCCCTTTCTTATTTCGTGACGCAGTTGAAGTCAAGCAGGAACTCTTCACAATAGAAGGGTCTCGACCCGAAACGTCGCCTATCTCCTTCGCTCCTTAGATGCTGCTGCACCCGCTGAGTTTCTCCAGCTTTTTGTGTAACCCTCGATTCTCCAGCATCTGCAGTTCCTTCTTTAACACTCTTCACAATACATTCTATTTGCTTGCATTCATAGTCTCAAAGACAACCATTCTCACAAATGATTATCTCTAGCAAAGATCACAGTGGAGCTATGATCTTCGATCCCTACTCCTTATCTCGCCATGCATGCTGTTTTACGAACCTTGGAAATCCTAGCCCAGGGCGCAGTTAGATCTAGTTCTCACCCTTTATAGGGAAGCAGCCACACATCAGGAGAACTGTTACCAGGACATGAAGACATTCTGTACTCTGTAGAGAATAATTTCAGCGGAAGAGGCTACCATATCTATTGGCAGAAAAGATCCAACAGCATCTGTGACAAAAAAAAGACTGCAAGCCAAGAGCAGCAGGATATTTGGACATTTTCCCATCACTGGCTCTTTATACATTACAGTCACTGATACATTCACGCTCACAGTAGGACAGTCCAGTCCTACCCGCATGAATATTCATCCGCTGCTGCCTACTATTGCCACTGTTTGCCAGGCATTGCCCTACCCCCACACTCATTTGTAAAGTCGTACAGACGGAGGCAAGAACCAAATGTCGCACCATCTGACCTCTGCAAATTCAGCGAGAGTTTCAAGGGATCAACACTGTGTGATTCATTGAATAAGTATGCAAGGAAGCATTCAATAGAGAGCCAGCGTGACTCCTAATTCTTTAGAAGTGTGTGTGTATGAATGCGAGTGCATCTTTACAAACCGTATATACGATACAATAAGATGCAATAGAAATGTATCTATCCCAGGAGGGAAATTGATCTGCCTACAGTCATAAAAACACAAGATACATGAATCATGAAATTAAAGTGACGAGTGGAAAGGATTTGCAAAGATTGAGGGGGGGGGGAGGGGAAGTCAGTCTACCCCACAACAGAAGGGGGAGGGGTTTGATAGCCACCGGGAAGAACGCTCTTCTGTGGCGATCTGTGCCATGCACTCTGTGGTATGACTTTTAAAATAGCTATTAAACCTGGCTCGGACAAAACTACGATCATTAATAACCCATTATCTGTTATTTGCACTTTATCAGTTTATTTATTCATGTGTGTATGTATTTATATGAAGATATATATATGGAGGCACTGATCAGTTTTGTAGTAAATGCCTACTATGTTCTGTGCGTCGAAGCAAAGCAAGAATTTCATTGTCCTATCAGGGACACACGACAATAAACTCACTTGAACTTGAATTTGAAAATATAATTCCACCATCTGCTGCTGATGTTTGAGTGTTAATAATCTGTTATGAAGAACGGTGTATTTTGAACTCATTTGTTGTTATTTGGATTAATAAATAGCAACACAAAGATGTCCACAACCCTGTACATGCAACATTATTGTGAAGAAGGGTCTCAATCCTGAAAGGGGGGTTACACAAAAAGCTGGGGAAACTCAGCGGGTGCAGCAGCATCTAAGGGGCGAAGGAGATAGGCGACGTTTCGGGTCGAGACCGTTCTCCAGTCTGAAGAAGGGTCTCGACCCGAAACGTCGCCTATCTCCTTCGCCCCTTAGATGCTGCTGCACCCGCTGAGTTTCTCCAGCTTTTTGTGTAACCCTCGATTCTCCAGCATCTGCAGTTCCTTCTTTAACTCTCAATCCTGAAATGTTGCCTATTCCTTCTCTCCAGAAATGCTGCCTGTCCCGCTGAGTTACTCCAGCTTTTTGTGACTATCTTGTATTACATTAATGCTGGGTTTGGGATGTTGCTGTTTTATGCAGGAGCAGCTTGGTACCCAAGTGAGTGGTGAAAGAAAACACAGTTCACTAGGTACCACAGTAAGTAAGACAGGCAGCAAGGATTGTAGATTTGTAAAGGGGCTGTCCCACTGTTCGAGGTAATTCAAGAGCTCTCCCGAGTTTAAAAAAAAAATCAAACTCGTGGTAAGTTCGTAGAATGTGCATAGCAGGTACGTCGTAGCTCGGGACGTCTCTTAGCGGCTCGTAACGCTAATGGCAGGTACTCGGGAAACGCGGTAAGCTCGTGAAGATTTTTCAACACGTTGAAAAATGTCCACGAGAGCCCCAAGTACTTATGAGCGGCTATTACCGTAAATCTCCGAGTGCCAATCAGGGGAAACTCGGGAGAACTCTTGAATTAGCTCGTACAGTGGGACGGGCCCTTTAACAAGCCTACAAACTATGAGAGATTCCATATTGCACATTTCTGCATGCCATAGTGGAAGGCTAATTGATTCATCGGGCAATCTAATTCCGCCCTTATGTTCCCTGTAAACCTATTCTCCCCACGTTCACAACAATTCCCCCAAGAATCTACCACTTACCTACACGCCCATGACATTCACAGCATCCAATTAAGCTATCAACCTGGGCAACTTTGGGATGTGGCAGGAAACAGCAGCATTCAGGGAAAACCCTTTCAGTCACAGGAGAATGTACAAATCCCACTCAGACAGTACCTGAACGCAGGTCACATTCAATTCAATTCAATTCAATTCAATCTTTAATTGTCATTGTGCAGTGTACAGTACAGAGACAACGAAATGCAGTTAGCATCTCACCCAGAAGAGCGAACTTAGAATAATGAACGGTAAAATATATATATGAACAAACAGTATCGGTAGTGCAATTATACTGGGGGAAGGAGTATCCGGGGGGGGTGACTGGCAATCATCGAGGTGCAGAGTTAAGTATTGTAACAGCCGCAGGGAAGAGGCTGTTCCTGAACCTGCTGGTCTGGCAACGGAGGGACCTGTAGCACCTCCCGGATGGGAGGAGGGTAAACAGTCTGTGGCTGGGGTGAGACCAGTCCTTGACGATGCTGCGCGCCCTTCGCAGACATCGCTTGCTTTGGACAGACTCAATGGAGGGGAGTGAGGAACCGGCGATGCGTTGGGCAGTTTTCACCACTCTCTGCAGTGCTTTCCGGTCAGAGACAGAGCAGTTGCCATACCATACTGTGGTACAGTTGGTAAGAATGCTCTCAATGGTGCAGCGGTAAAAGAAGAGATGTACCTGATTGGTATCGATATGATCATTGGGACATTTTAATCCTGCACCTTTAACAATCTTTGAAGTACATATTTAGCACATGCAACTGATCAAGCCAAGCTTATGTACAAGTATAATGAGGTATCGTGAAGATGTTGTCTGCTGCAGCATCACCAGTACGTAAACTCAGGCAACACGCAAACACATATTTTATTACATATACAGTATTATTCTCAAAGTATACATACATTTTACAGGGCAGTGAGAAGAAAATGACTGTGAAAAAAATCAAGATGTTAATGAACAAATATTCAATTAGAAAGCAAGTCTATAGTGGTACAGTGGTCAGTATTTCATTGATGGTAGGATTAAGGGCCTGTCCTACAAGCATGCAACTCTATGCGATGAGCGCGACCTAACGTGGTCGCTTGAGCCGTCCGGCGTCGCGGGGCCAGTCCCACTTCAATCGCCGGAGCCGTGCAGAATTGTGCGGAGTTCTTCCCGACATCGCGCGGGGCTCCGAAAAACTGACTATGTTCAAAAATTCCGCGCGGCAACGGCTTGTCGGCTCGCAGTCGCCTCGACGCATTACACACCGTCTCGACGTCGTGCCTCCGTGACCCTCTCTGTAGGTGCCTCCGTGACCCTCTATGGGTGTGGCTCCGTGGCCCTCTGTGTGTGTGCCTCTGTGCCCCTCTCTGTGTGCCCCTCTCTGTCCTGGCGAACTTACCTTAGACTTCGCTCCAAGTTCGCCACACTTTGCGCCGAGTTGCGCCACTCACCCGACCTCCGCGCGGCCCTCGCTGCCGGTTTGGTCGCGCTTGCCGCATGCAGGCGCATGCTGGTGGGAACGGCCCTGTACAGGGGATCACCTGACCTCCGCGCGGCCCCCGCTTCTAGTTTGATCGCGCTCACCGCATAGAGTTGCATGCTTGTAGGAACGGCCCTTAAAGGGATTTAGGGATGTATCAGTCAGCGCAAGGACCTGATAGTTGTAGGAAAGTCGTTGTTCCTGAACCTTGTGGTGTGAGACTTCGGGTTTCTGTACCTCCTGCACGATGGAAGTGAGGAGTGAGCCTTACATGGATGGTGGTGACCTTTGATGATGAGAAGGTGTCTTCATAAGGCAGCGCATCATGTGGACGCTTTTGATGGTGATTTTGCAATGGAGACTACATAGAGATGTTCCCTCCCAATTAGAGTAAAGAACCTTGCAGTGTTATTGTGGCGGAGTGGCTGGAGCGAGCAGCAGAATTGTGCATCAAAGTGATCTGGAAGTTCCTTGTGCTGGGTATTAAGTGCCACAATAACCAAAGCATTGAATTGGCCCTTCCAGTAACTCTGCAAACAACAGAAGCTTTGTAACACACTCTGTTGCCTAGGATTCATGTAATCTTATCCTCTGCAACAGCATGAGCAATGTCTTGGAATTAACCCACCATAGAGCCCGTGAAATGTTTCTCAGTCCTCTTTATCTGTGAATCCTTGCAATGACACAGCCTTTGTCCTGGCAAATTCAATCATGGCTGATCTATCTATCCCTCTCAATCCCATTTTCATGCCCTCTCCCCATAACCCTTGAAACCCTCACCAATCAAGTATCTGCCAATGTCCGCATTACAAATACCCAATGACTTGGCCTCCACAGCCATCTGTGGCCATTAATTCCACAGGTTCTGTCTGAAGAAATTCCTCCTCAAGTACGTCCTTATTATTCATGCTATGCCCCCTGGTGCTAGACTCCCCCACTAGTGGAAATATTCTCTCCACATCCACTCTATCCAGGACTTTCACTGGTTGGTATGTCTCAATGAGGTTCCCCATCATCCTTCTCAACACAGGCATCATCTCCAGACACAAAATGCTTGAGTAACTGGGTGGGTCAGGCATCATCTCTGGACACAAAGTGCTGGAGTAATTCCATCACAGACCTGTCTGGGAAGAGCACAGAGCTGCAGGAAACGGAGAAGATATGGGTGATGACTCCATCCACAACTACAAGTCAAAGTCAAAAGAGTTTATTGTCATGTGTCCCTAACAGGACAGTGGAAATCTTTCTTTGAATAGCACAGCAGAACATAGTAGGCATTGACTACAATTATATATGTAAATACACACATGAATTAATAAATTAATAAAGTGCAAATAACAGATGGAGGGATATTAATGTTCAGAGTTCCGAGCCAGGTTTAATAGCCTGATGGCTGTGGGGAAGTAGCTATTCCTAAACCGGGTTGTTGCAGTCTTCAGGCTCCTGTACCTTCTACCCAAAGGTAGCAGGGAGATGAGTGTGTGGCCAGGGTGGTGTGGGTCCTTGACGATGCTGCATGGGTTGTGGTTACATTTGCTGTATTGAGGGATGGCCTTGATACTGAAAGAGATGAAAACTGAATGAGAGACTGATCTGGGCAAACTACCTTATTCGTTACATAGAGTATGTCACAGTCAATGTAAAATTAATTCCACGCATGAATCTAATAGCTGTCATCGGAACTCAATTACAATGTGTAAGGTTAGTTATATTTTTGGAAATTAAAGTTACAATTCTCTGGCTAATACTTGCTATGGCTGTTCAGTTAGAGCATTCACAATCCTAATTTGTTCATTTTTAAAATCACTTTCAAGTTTGCGACTCTTTTATTCCGCTTTCCAAAATAAAGCCTAAAGGGTTATTTCTGTCTCACAAAGTTGAAGGTCATTTCATGCCACATTTACATTGACTACAATTAAATGAAAATAAACCCAGGCCGTTTCTGCCTTAATTTTTCTGGATTAAATATTGCACATTTTATGCAATTAGAATAACTTTTACGAAAATATGAACAAAAATTCATCTTCTCTTTTCATGCCAATTTTAAACAGAAATATTCATGTGTAATCTTATTCATTTAGTGAATGGAGGAGATAATTTATTTTTTTAATTTTCATTTCTGTGACGATAATGCAACAGAGAAAATTAACCACTTTATATTGCATACTTGCAAAATCTGAAGTATTAACTTATTAAAACTCCATTTTACATATCAGTATTTTATTTTCTTCAGAAGAATTACAATTTATCTTTGACTCAGAGGAGGCCATTCCTTTAGTCTTATCTAGATAGGGTTCCACTCAGTCCGCTGGATCTCCCGGTTGCTACCATTCCCACACTGAACTTCTGGTCATGGGCCTCCTCCACTGTCAGAGTGAGGCCTAGTGCAAATTGGAGGAACCGCACCTCACATTTCACACCTCACATTTCGCTTGGGTCGTTAGTAATTTTGATTTCTCTAACTTGATTTCCCTCTCTCTCCGTCTCTCCCCCGCCCTAGTTCTCCGACTAGTTTCACTGTCCTCCTGATTAATTTTACTGTTTGCATGCCTCTCTGTCACCTTTCCCTCAGCCAATGAACCATTCTGCATTTACTTAGCATTGTCTGGTTTGATCTGTTCGTTTCACACCTCGCATTCTCTTTGAAACTTTCCAAATCTCTAGCCTCCCTCTCCCCCGACTCTCAGTCTGAAGAAGAGTCTTGAGTCAAAACGTCAACCATTCCTTCTCTCCAGAGATGCAGCAGCTGAGTTACCCCAGCATTTTGTGTCTATTCTCCAACACTTTGCTTCTATAATTCTTTGAGCATCTGCAGTCTCATGGAGTTGGATATGTCCTACTTCTAGTGTCAACTGGATGGATACATAACCATATAACCATATAACAATTACAGCACGGAAACAGGCCCTCTCGGCCCTTCCAGTTCGTGCCGACCATTTATTTTCCCCTAGTCCCATCTACCTGCACTCAGACCATACCCCTCCATTCCCTTTCCCGTCCATATACCTATCCACTTTACTTTTAAATGTTAAAATCGATCCTGCCTCCACCACTTCTGCTGGAAGATCATTCCACACAGCCACCACTCTCTGAGTAAAGAAGTTCCCCCTCATGTTACCCCTAAACTTCTGTCCCATAATTCTCATGTCATGCCCTCTTGTTTGAATCTTCCCTACCCTCAATGGGAAAAGCTTATCCACGTCAACTCTGTCTATCCCTTTCATCATTTAAAGACCTCAATCAAGTCCCCCCTCAACCTTCTGCGCTCCAAAGAATAAAGACCTAACTTGTTCAACCTTTCTCTGTAACTTAGTTGCTGGAACCCAGGCAACATTCTAGTAAATCTCCTCTGTACTCTCTCTATTTTGTTGACATCCTTCCTATAATTAGGCGACCAAAATTGTACACCATACTCCAGAATTGGTCTTACCAATGCTTTGTACAATTTTAACATTACTTCCCTACTCCTATATTCAATGCTCTGATTTATAAAGGCCAGTACACCAAAAGAATACATCATGCCTGGAATCAAGAATGTGACAACTCCAACAGATGAACAAGGGAGGGGGGTGTCAAAAAGCACATCGAAAGACCAGAACTTAGACCTCATAATTGATAAAAATTTAAAAAGATATAGACCTATTCCCCAGGATAGAAAAATCAAATACTGGAAGGCATACAGCAGCTTTAAAGATGGGTGAGGCAATGTTTAAAAGGATATGCGTGTGGCTTGTTTTTACACAGGGGATGGTCAGTGCCTGGAATGTGTTGCCAAGGGTGAAAATTGAGACAGACACGATAGTGGCATGTAAGAGACCTTTGGGTTGGCACAAGATATGAATTAACTGAATCATCCTACCACAGTTAGAGAGCAGTCCTCAACTTGTTGGTGACCCTTGGACGATCTTTGATCGGATTTTATTGACTTTACCTTGCATTAAACGGTATTCCATTATCATGTTTCTATAGTATACAATGTAAACAATTCGCTTGTATTCCTGAGTTGTCTTTCCGCTGACTGGTTAACAAGCAACAAAAGCTTTTCACTGTAACTTGGTACACATGGTATTAATCTAACCTGAACTATGCGCAGGCAGATAAGAGTTGGTCAGCATCATGTTCGGCACCGGCCGAAAGACATGTTCTTGTGCTGTCCTCGTTCTATGTTCAAACTAAGGGCAGACTATCGGCTTGTGTTATCTTAACTACGCCGTGGGTTTAAGTTTAGCTTAATTATTGTCATGTGCACTTGGGTACAGTGAAAAGATTTTGTTTGTCTCCTGTCCAATATAGTAGATGAGATACAATCAGGCCAAACACAAGAAAAAATGGACAGAGCAATGAGAAAATACCAGAAAATGCCAGAGAAATGGTCCAATGTCCATAATTATGTTGGTTGGAGAATCAGTACAGTTCCCTAGTTTATGCAAGGACCGTTCAGAAGTAACAGAAGGACTTAACGGACACACTCTAAATTCAATGAATACTCTGTGGGTGGAGGAACGGAGCACATTTCAGGTCAGAATAAAAATGGCTTGGACCTGAATTATCGGCTCTGTTATCTCTGTCTCTAATGATGACTTTTATTTCTAATTTATTGCTTTTACAGTATTTTGATTTGCATTGTAATTCTCATATTGCTGTGTGCCTTTGATCGTGTTACAGTGCAGATCGTGTTACTGTCGAATTACTGTGAAGCAATTCCCCGTCAGGTGATAGTGGGCTTTTAAAAATGATATCTTGACCGTCACACAAATTGACTGCTGGGATGCAAAATTCAGCCAACTCTCAATTTGATTCGATCCCAAACATAATAACAGTTGACAGGCACAAAAAGCTGGAGTAACTCAGCGGGACAGGCAGCGTCTCTGGATTTACTTCAATCTCGACCCGAAACATCACCCATTCCTTCTCTCTAGTAATGCTGCCTGTCCCGCTGAGTTACTCCGGCTTTTTGTGTCTATCTTCGATATAAACCAGCACCTGCAGTTCCTTCCTACACATTATAACAGTTTATATTTCTTTTTAATTTTTTAAATATTTTTTATTTATTAGAGGTAAATACATCAGTGTACATCACATATATATTGTTACAATCATTGTACCCCATAATTATATGGCTATCAAAGAAAAAGAATAGAAAGAAAGAGTGAAGTAGGTGAAAAGAGTTGTGAAAGTGAAAGAGCGTGCCAAAGGGGAGAAGAAAAAGAAAACAAGATCCCTTGGTCAAAGAATTAGAGAAAGGGGGTTAAGAGATAGACCCTAGAACAAAGAGAGAGAAAAGAAAAAAAAGCCAGTTATTATATTATATATAAATAACAATTGATATTTCTGTTCTCCATGATAACACGGAAAGCCTTTCCCAGCTTCAAATTAAACAATCCACATTTATTAATCCTGATATTAATCCTGATATTCCACCAGGTGGCACCCTCAGCAATGGCAGCCTCGCCAACGGTCTGTCTGTCTTTTCGTCTTTTTTTGTGTGTTTTAAAAGTATGTGGTTTGTTTTATGTGGGGGGGTGGGGAAGGGGGTCGGGGTTCCCAATCTCTTACCTTGCCGGAGATGCGATTGCTTTCCGGATCGTATCTCCGGTCGCTCTGCGGCCTAACATCATGGAGCTGGAGGCCTCGCTCGAGACTGACTTTGAGCCCCACCGCGGGGTTGTGGACTTACCATCGGAGCCTGCGATCCCTTGCCTGGGATGGAAGCGCTAACTGCGGCCTGCAGATTTCAACATCGAGGAGCTCGCAGTCTCGGGTCGAGACTGATGTCGGGAAGCTCCAAGCCCCAGACTAGCCCTGTCCGGGGTCCGATCACCAGGGGCATGGACTGAGATTCCCCCCCCCCCGATGCAGGAGCTTGAACTCCGCCGGCTGCGGGAGCCAAGATCGTGACGTCCCCGACCGCAGGAGAATAGTAAGATTGAACGAGAACTTACCAGTTCGAAGGTTGATCTTTATTTTATGAGGAGTCGAAGTGAGGGATTTCGTGAAGAGCCCGCCGGCGCGCATGCTCGACATACTTCAAAGTAGCGGCGTGGAATCACAGAAACCAACAAAAGAAATGACTTTGCATAGTATGATTGAATTGACTAAGATTACCAGATGAAGGTGATTGAGGGTTGGGCGAGGAGGGCACGAAATCCCTCACTTCGACTCCTCATAAAATAAAGATCAACCTTCGAACTGGTAAGTTCTCGTTCAATCTTACTATTTCATTTCGGAGTCACGTGAGTGACTTCGTGAAGGCTTCAAAGCTTCTGTGATTACACGCCCTGGACCACGTCCATGCTGACACACCACTACCAGGGATGGATGGGAGGAACAAACTTGCTCAATAGTTCATACTGCAAAACAAGAGCATATTTATTAATAACAAATCAAAACCCCTCATGCGGGGACATCTCCACGTTCTTGACCTGCATTCAGCACGGCTTCTGCGAACTGTAGAGGAGCAGCAACAGGCTTGTTATAAAAACGCTGGAACACAGCTTCATTCGCCCATCCTGCTGTGGCGAGAATTTGGTCCATGGGCACCTCCATGACCCTCGCCGCTGACGTCGATGCAGCCCTGGTGGAATGAGACTTGAACACATTAATGTCGATACCTGACTTACCCAAGACGACTCGAAGCCACCTGGATATCGTCTGGACTGTCACTCGATGATGAGGTCTCTTATGAGTGACAAGCAGGTATCTCTCCATTCCTCTGATGCGTGCCGTCACTTTGACATAGTGGCAGATATGTGAGACTAAACATAGCCTAGCATCTGCGGGGTATGCCGGGAACTTCAGCTGCAGCCCTGTGCACCCAGGTCTATGCTGCTTTAGTAGCTCGTCAACGAAAAAGACTACTTCTGTAGGGGTAGCTGTCATTCTGTCGACACACAGTTTGTGTAGTGTCTGTACCCTCTGAGCTGAAGTCAGCGCTAGTAACATCACCAGCTTCATGGTGAGTTGGTCCAGTTGGAGCCCTTCCATGGGAGACCACGTCCTGAGCAGGGTTAATACGTCCCTGACATCCCAGGTGATATTATAGCGTGGTGTAGGCGGATTCATATTGAATATACCCCGCATGAGTCTGGACACTAGCCTGTTGGATCCTACCCCAATCTTGAGGTAGAATGATAGCGCACTTCTGGCGCTGTTGATGGCACTGTAACTTAAGTGTTCATCATGGTGCAACCCCGCGAGGAATTCCAGGACGTCGGTTATTGTCACGTCATCGTACGTGATGCGAGAGCGGCTGCAGTAGGTTTCCCACTTCTTAATATGCGAGCGGTATCTTCGCCTTGTGGACTCTCGACACGACGCCCCGATGGTATCCATGGTCCGAGCCGAGAGGCCGTATTGGACTAACGGCCTGTTCAGAACCTGCAAGCCAACAAATTTAAATAGCCATGGCAGGGATGTGGCTCCCCTGACACAGGGTGAGTAACCAATTGTGGGCAACCCTTCAAAAGGACCCAAGGTTCGTTGAGCATGTCAAAGACCACCGGATACCAAGGCTGTGTGGGCCAGTCGGGTATAATAAGGATGCCCTTGGCAGCATCTGCCTGAATCTTTCGCAATACCCGACTGATGAGGCAAAACGGAGGGAAGGCATAGAAAAACCAATTCCCCCAGTCCAGCGAGAATGCATCTAGCGCTATTGCCCCAGGATCTGGTTCCCATGAAACGTAGGCTGGTACCTGATGGTTCAACCGTGACGCAAAAAGGTCAATGTCCGGTTTACCAAATTTGGCTGTGACTTTAGAAAAAATCTCAGGATGCAACATCCATTCAATGTTGTCATTAAATTTGCGTGACCTGGTGTCCGCCACAGTATTAAGCTCACCTGGCAAATAGGTAGCTGAAATCCAAATGTCTCTTTGAATACACCAGAGCCAAATTGAGTTAGCCAATTTGTCACACGAAACTGACCGGGTACCACCCATATGGTTTAAATATGCCACAGCTGTGGTGTTGTCTATTTGGAGACGGACGTGTGCTCCAACAAGCTTGGAACAATATGCACGAAGTCCGTGGAATGCTGCCAGCAGCTCCAAATAGTTAATCCCTTGAGTCAACAACATCGATGCCTCAAGGGTGTCCCATCTACCCCCACAACTAGAGCAATTATCAGTAGCTCCCCAGCCATTGGAGCTTGCATCAGTCTGTAAATATACCACCGGATTAGCCTCCCTGACAGGCTTAAATGAGTTGCTAATGTGACACACCCACCATTGCAACTCAGTTATCGCTTCGGACGGCAGCTGCATAGATCGATCGTAATGACCAGCGTTCCGTTTTAACGCAGTAATTTTAGCTCTTTGCAAATTCTGATAATGCAAAGGTCCATATCGTGCTGCCGGAAACAAAGCCACTAACATGCCAATTACTGTGGCTGTATGCCGAATCGATGGTATATTGGTGCCAATTAAATCTCTGCACACCTTAGTGACTTCCTCAATTTTGTTAATTGGTATAGTTATCCTCATGCTCATTGAGTTCACCGTGAACCCTAGGTAATTAATTACCTGGGCAGGGCAGAACTTCGATTTCTCTGGATGGACAATGAATCCTAATTGTTGAAATATATTGACAGCAGCTGCAACACCCTGTTCAGCCAATTGCAGGGTGTGGCCCACAATAAAGACATCATCTAAATAGGCCATAACTATATGATGTCGTTGTCTCAAATAAGCCATGATTGGCTTCACCAATTTAGTGAACAATCTAGGGGCTGTAGTAAGCCCATTAGGCAAAGCCTTATACTGCCAAAGTTGCCCCATCCAGATAAATTTCAAAAACCTTCTATCATCTTTCTGGATGGATACTGAATAATATGCATCCCTCAAATCAATGCATGCCATAAAGCAGCCATGAGAAATCAATGATTTGGCTGTTTCAAACGTATCCATTTTAAAATGAGTATATGTTACAAACGTATTCAAACGGGTTAGATCAATAATGACACGACAGCCTCCATCCTTCTTAGGTCTAGTAAATATGTTCGAAACAAATTCAATTGGCTCATGCACTGTTTTCTCAATCACACCCTTCTGTTCCAAACTTAAAATTTCCTTGTAACCTGCTGCCTGTTCTGCAGCAGACAATTTGAACGTACGACCAGGCATGTGCTGGGATGGAGGAATGTCGCCATTAATAAACTCAATTTTATGCCCCCGAATATTCCGCAACACATACTCATCACCAGTAAAATTACCCCATGCATCCAAAAACAACCGTAAATGACCACCAACATGGGAAGTTAAACAGAGAGAAAAAAGAGAACCAGACCCCCTCACCTCCGTGGTTACCGGCGGTCCTTGACACGTGTGGGTGGCCGTGGAGGTGCTGGGTTGGCTTGAGGGCGCGGCGTCTGCGATTTCCACAAAGGTCTCTGCTGACCCTGTCCTAAAAAAGACCCTTGGTGCTGGTTCTGGTGCTGTTGTCGTTGTGGAGCTAGAGGGCGAGTCCTCGTCGAGGCACCGGCCGACCCTCGTGAGCGAATGTATGGAGCTTTTGAGCCTGACGGTGTGGGGGCACTCTGAGAGCGCATGATCCCCACCGTTTTGGCTTGTTCGTCAAGCTCTTTGACTCTCTTCGAGAGGTCCTCACCAAAGAGCTGACGGGGCGGCGGCGGCGGCGGTGGTTTGCACAATCCTGCAAACTTCGGGTTGAGTGCTGGGCGGATGCTGTTTTTGCGAAACCCGTTGATTTCGTGCTGGGTCGCGCACAATAAGGCCAGAGCATCTTCCTGGTCCAAATTCAGTTCGTCCCCGTCCACCGACGGCGCAAAGGCGGTAATACCGGCCGTGAGGAGTTTCAGGATCCGCTGCAATTTTAGCTCCTGTTGACGGATAGCCGCACTGATGTTGCCCCATATTGGCGTATTGACCACAGGCACGTTGAGGGAGTTGCAGTTTGATGGAGCCTTGTGCCGGCTCATAGCCTGGATGAGGACTTCTTCCTGCAGCACCTGATTATTAAGAAAGTCCACTGTGGCTGCCAGCTTTGTATTTAGAGGAAGACCAGCCGTATGTGGGGCCGCGAATTTGGTCGCCACATCCAAGAGTTCTTCCGCTGGCACCTCCAACGGAGTTGGTACGGGATCCACCAGAACCTCCTCCTCCTGCTGCTCCAGGCTGATAGTAGATGTTGGTGAAGACGCCCTGTGCCTGTTGCTGCCCTGCTGTTGTTGACGTTGAAGCAGGAGCTCCAGCAGCCGCTCCATACGGTCAATACACCCTTCACCCTGAACACTCAGGTGGTCGGAGTCCTCCGGCTCTGAAAAGAAAACCGGGCTCCTGTCATCGGCCCGCACCTCGTCGAGGCCCTGCCGGTGCCGGTAGTTGTCGCTAACAGCCGCCGAGGCGAAACTGCGCGATTCCTGCGCGGGCGTGTTCAATCGCCTCCGTTTAGCGAGAGCTGAAGCCGCTGCCACTAAGGGCACTTGCGGCGAGGTGTCGGCACCAGCCGAAGCATGGCTGCCTGGGGCCCGCGCAGTCTTGCCGGCTGCCCACATCGTGGACGTTGCCGACGCATGGTCTCGCCCACCCATCCATGGGGGGCTCGGCGACCGTGACGAGACCCGACTCGACCGACCCGTCCCGGCGTTGAGAGTCGGGGTGTGCCGGCTGGACCTCACAGCCGCCCCGGGTCTCGCCCTGGAACCTGACCGCTCCTCCGCGATAGGCAATGCCTTAGCCCTAACAGGGTTAGGCTTCTGGGCTCCTGCCCTCCCCCTTCTCGGAGGGCTGAGTGGAACAGACCGTGCAACGGCACGTGCCCTGCTCGAGGTCGCCAGCGAGCCCGCTGACGACCTGACTGCCATGGCAGGGTCCCCCTGCTCTGGCGGCACACCACACTCCTCCTGGTCGAACTCCTCCGAGCTGTGGTGTGCTGGCGGACCTGGACCTGTAATCACAGGGCTTACCCACATCTCCGCCTGAGTCCCGGCCTGCGCTGCAGGTATTGCCGATGGTAAAGGCCCCGGAACTGTTGACCGGCAAACTCGTCCTGACGTCCTCCGGCCCTTCGAACTCCCATCCATGTCCTTGCTGCAAGACATAATCAGACAACAAGGACCACCAACTAAAGGTAGAATACTTACCTCCGTGGTCCCTTATGAAGGGCTGGCGAGGAGCGCGCTCCACCGCCAGCCGTCGCAGCAACGCGTTACGACGATATGTCGAGCATGCGCGCCGGCGGGCTCTTCACGAAGTCACTCACGTGACTCCGAAATGAAAACAAAGAAGGGAAGAGATTGAACTATTTTTCAACTTCCATCACAGTGAGGAATGTGGAGGAGTCACTGAGGTAGATGTTTATGTTAAAATGTATCTTGTGTGTCTTGTTGCTTTTTATTGCCATGACTGTTATGCAAATCAAATTCCTTGTAGAGCGCAAAACATACTTGGCTAATAAAGTATGATTATGAATATGATGATGATTATGATTAATAAGGAGTCGTGTTGGGAATGACGGAGAGCTGAGGATAATCATCATCAGGATAAAGCAACAGTGAATTAAGTTCTCTGCCTGTGATGTTCTGACAAAGCTATCTAATGGGCCTGTCCCACACGGCAATTTTTTCAGCAACTGCCAGCGTCATAACAGTGTCGCCAAAGGATTTTGAGCATTTCGCGGCCATAATACGTCATCACGCCGGGCCACGCCACATAACGCCGCAAATATTTCGGTGACCTGATACGTCAGTCAATGATGCCAGCAGTCGCCAAAAAAATGGCCAAGTGGGACAGGCCATTAACAGTCTTGGCATTTACTTTGCCATGAGTTGTGGAATCAAATAACTAGATTGGTCTCCAAAGTGACAATCCAAAATAGAGGACATGATTCATAATCCCAGAAGTTATGTATGAACGGAATAATCTTTGAAAGCAGCCAATTAAGTGGAAGGTCCAAGACATACAATATACTTAAAAAATAAACTTTGTTCATTTTTCACGATCTGGTTATCAGTGGCAAGGCCAGCAGTTATGGTCTATACCAACATGCCCTTGGCAAGGTGGTGTTGAGCCATCTTCTTCAACAAATAAGTCTTTGTGGTGGAGGAACCTCATCAGGATTTCCACAATTTAGCCCCACCAAGAAATGGCAACATATTTCCAAATCAGAATGCCATATATAATTTCGAAGGGCACCTGCATGTAGTGTTGCTTCCATTTGCCTCTGCCTTGTCCTTCTTGGTGATGTAATATGTGTGTTTGCGTTGCTGGAGTTGTCTAGGAGCAATTGCAGTGCATTTTGTGGTACACACACCAATGTGGATGGAAGCAATGTTTAGTGCACTATTGCAGGAAGAACGGGAGAGTTGAGAGCTCGCATGATGACCGCATTCTTCTCCGTGGATTGTCACCTTGTCGTGGTGGAGAAGCTTGTGTGGTCCTGAGATCCTGAGAGTGATGCTGCCTGGAGCTGTGCTCCTGGTAGGGCCACCCGTCGAGGGGGAGGTCTCTGACAAAGAGAAATCCAACCAAGACCTCAACGATGGAACAGGCGGAGGACGATGGCTGACTTTAGTGGAGCGTCACAACGGCTGGGAAGGTGGACATCCGGACAACAGGTGGCGCTGTTGCTAGCTGCCTCCGCCTTCAGTCCGGTATCTTTTTGTTTTTTTGTTATGTTTAGAAGACGTTTTTGTGTTTTTTTTAATGTCTTTATGTGAAGGGAAGAGGGTACGGTAAGGGGGATACCGTCCTCCAGTCGCTTCCTGGAGAGGATGCGACTATTATTCGAGTCGCGTCCTCGCCCCCCTCCCCTCAGCCCCCCCCCCCCCGCGGCCTACCTACTGGATTGGCTCGGCCTTTCCTGCCGGGACCAACCAGAGCTCCAGCAGCAGCGGCGCAGGGTTGGAAAAATCGAGGGGCGGGCGATGCCGCACCGGGGATCGCCGTTTGGAGCTCCGGCGTTCTGGGCCTGCTGCACCGACATCGCGGAGCTGTGGTTCGCGGAGCTCCCAACGCGGGCGGCCAACGCTGACCAACATCGCGGAGTCCGGCTCGGCCTGTGGACTCTGGGAGCCGCGGACTCCGGTGGGAGGTGGCTGATCTGGAGGTCCGGGCCGCTGAGGATGTTCTCCGTCGGAGTTCCATCGTTCCCGGCGAGAGGGCCTGCGGGTGCTCGGGAGGCCCCGACCACGGGTGAACATCTGGGAAGATCGGCGGGGAGGCTGGCTGGGCTATGGTACCTTCCTTAACTCTGGTGCCGCTGTGGGGGTATGTTGTGTGTGGACTTCTGTGTTTGTGCTTTAAATAAAAAATATATTTATTTATTTATTATTTACGTTTATGTTACTGACTGTAAGGAAAATCCATTTTGTTGTCTCTAAAATGAGATAATGACAATAAATTGAATACAATACAATACAAACACTGAAGGCTGTAGCAGAAAAGAATCTCTGGTCGTCTTGGGCTCCATGCCACTGGATCCTGACCCACATCTGTCAAGGACCATGTGGTGGCTGTCTGTGCACAAGTCTCCCCACGTTAAACAAAGTCACGCACAGGCGTCCTCCAACCCTGGACACACCCATGGTCAGCCATGACCGAGGGGGGCCTAAGAAGACATTTATGACCTATTTTTTTGCCAACATGTCTACCAGCTTAAAGTGGAAGCCAAATATAATGGACATGGCCTTCTAACATGCCTCTGACTTGCATTGAAGCAAACACCGTAACAATGAAATTTGGCTGAAATGTTGGAGAATGATGATGATGAAGGAGCAATGGAAGCAGATGCTATACTTGAACTCTTTTGCCATTCACCTTTTGCAACTGCACAGCCTCCGAGTGCTCGAGTCATCCACAATTTCACCACATATCAGAGAGCAACATGGTAGTTTCTCTGCATTGTCTACTCCTGCAAATGGTGCTACCATCCGGTGGCCCTCTTAGGTTGTGGACGCTGTCCACCATCATTTCAAATGTCACAGCTGAATGTGAACAGTTTACTTCTGTTAATGCCAGCAGATCTGTAAACCAAGGAGAAATTGGACAAGGTAGGTCAAGACTGCATGAGACCATGCAGTGTTAAACAACCATTCTTTTGTAGACTCGTGTAAGATTGGTCAATTTAATCAGTGGAACATTGTGTTTGCTTGTTGGTGAATTAGATAAGAATTGATGAGGATTAATGAGGGGCTGTGGGATGATTGGTTATGAATAGACAATAGGTGCAGGAGTAGGCCATTCAGCCCTTCGAGCCAGCACCGGCATTCACTGTGATCATGGCTGATCATCAACAATCAGTACCCCGTTCCTGCCTTCTCCCCATATTCCTTGTTCCGCTATCTTTAAGAGCTCCATCTAACTCTCTTGAAAGCATCCAGAGAATTGGCTTCCACTGCCTTCTGAGGCAGAAGAATTCCACAGATTCACAACTCACTGGGTGAAAACGTTTTCCTCATCTCCGTTTTAAATGGCCTATCCCTTATTCTTTAACATCGGGAACATATTTCCTGCCTCTAGCGTGTCCAATCCCTTAATAATCTTATATGTTTCAAGAAGATCCCCTCTCATGCCACTAAATTCCAGAGTATACAAGCCCAGTCGCTCCATTCTTTCAACATATGACCGTCCCGCCATCCCGGGAATTAACCTGGTGAACCTACGCTGCACCCCCTCAATAGCAAGAATGTCCTTGCTCAAATGTGGATACCAAAACTGCACACAATACTCTAGGTGTGGTCTCACTAGAGCCCTGTACGACTGCAGAAGGACCTCTTTGCTCCTATACTCAACTCCTCTTGTTATGAAGGCGAACATATAATCAGCTTTCTTCACTGCCTGCGGTATCTGCATGCTTACTTTCAGTGACTGATGTAGGACACCCAGATCTTGTTGCAATGCTTTATCTTAGTGGCATTGTATCTGGCAGTGGGGGAAAAATGTGTGTTGTGTGCGGTTATCGGTGCAATATAATTAATTGAATTTTGAAATAGTATGAGTGTCATTGGCATTGTGAACAGTCAGTGCTGCAATGGCCGTGTCATTATCTTCCTCTTATCCCGTGGAATCATCTGCAGATAATGAATGCTCCGTCTGAAGAATGGTCTCGATCCGAAACAGCACCATTCCTTCTCTCCAGAGATGCTGCCTGTCCAGCTGAGTTACTCCAGCTTTTTGTGTCTATCTTTGGTTTAAACCAGCATCTGCAGCTCCTTCCGACAGTTAATAAATGCCTGCATCCTTCACACTTTGCCAGTCAAAATTCGGCACAATGCATTACTGTTCAGAGGGCAGTACCATCATATCGCTAAAACACCAGGCAATTAACTGCTGCCTTTGTACCACTTTTAAACCTTTTTTTTATCAGTTCATTTCTCACAGGCACATCATCTAACTTTGAGTTTAAGCACTTGTTCCTTGTCTTCCAGAAAATGCTTTATAGACATTTGGGACAACAAACCTGCTGGAGGAATTCTTTGGGATGAGCAGCATATGGGGGGAGGAATTGTCAAGGATCACATGAATTTTTCCCTCACCTGGAAAGGGAGTTTAGGTTCCTGGATGGTGCTGAGGGAGGTAGGTGTAAGAACTAGTGTTGTACCTCTTGTAGTTCAGGAATCAGGAAGGGATGAGTGTGAGGAGATGAGTGTCCCAAGGGGATAGGACAGGAGTGATCTCTGCAGAAGGTGTGCAAGTATAGGGAGGAAGATATGTGGCCAGCTGGCAGAATTAGCGAATTATTATGTATCGAATTGGGGGAGGGGGCAGATGTGTAAATGGTGAGGATTGAGGAACTCTCTCAGAGGTCAGAAGGGTCTGGAGAAGGGTCTCGACCCAAAACGTCCCCCATTCCTTCTCTGCAGAAATGCTGCCTGTCCCGCTGAGTTACTCCAGCTTTTTGTGTCTATCCCCGGCGTATACCAGCATCTGCTGTTCCTTCCTATGCATTATATCCCTTATCAATTTGGACCTTCACGATGGCGGGCAAGACCTTCAAGATGGCGTCAGCGGCGAATGGAATGAAACAGCGGTGCCGGTAAGCGGGTTGGGATCTTACTTCCTGCTTCCTTTTTTTAATCAAAACATGTATTCAATTATTAAATATAATATTTACAGTACAATAAAACAAAACACAACCCACCACCATAATACAAGGCAAACAAATATACTACATAAACTACTATACAACTATGTTACAATCCTTGTCCAGGATGCATTCATCCCCCCACAGTGCCCAGCGGTCCCGGAAATCCGCCTGGATGCCCGTGGACAGCGTGTAGTCCCTCTCTAACACCACCTGGGCACAGACGTAACCCCAGAAAAGGGGCAGGCAGCCGACTCGGGCAGAGCCCTCCACCACCTGGCTCCGTGACTCGCGGATGGCCAGCTTGGCCAGGCCCAGGAGCAACCCAACCAGGACATCCTCGGCCCTACCCTCTCCCCTACGCACAGGCAGGGTGTCCAAAGCTGAGGATGGTGCTTCCTCCCCCTGCTTCCTTAGAGGGGCTCTGGGTGTTCCTAAGGTCAGCTGCAGGAGGTGCCCATGGGCATGGAGCCTGAACAGTGGCCACCTGATGCGAAGTGGGCTGCTGGTGGCCCCGTAGCATGTTGTGGCTCTATTACATCTGGTGTCATTCTTTTGGCCAAGCACAAGGGTCAGATCCAAAGTGGAAGACACCGACAGCATTCCCTGACCGGGCCACTGTGCCTGCATATTAGCTTCACTGCACCTCGGTACACGTGACAATAAACTAAACTGAACTGAGGCCAAACCTTGCCACACCATCGCAGGGCCAATGCCAGGACAATGGGCCTTTTTGGCCAAGTTATGATTCTAACATTTGTAACAACCCTGAACTTGAAGGGCACATCATGGCACTTGTGCACTGCCTCAGTGTAATCTACTAATTTGCATCATTGTATTTAAGTACGATTGTGCCTAATGTATAGTAAGATTGTTACTGAAGAATTTCTCTATACTGAGGTACATGCGACAATAATGTACAACTGACCCATTGGGAGGTGGAGTAATAGCATAAGCCCCAGTAACTGAGTAAATACGAGACATAATCAAGCCTGAAGAAGGGTCTCGACCTGAAATGGCACGCATTCCTTCTCTCCAGAGATGCTGCTTGTCCCGCTGAGTTACTCCAACATTTTGTGTCTATCTTCAGTTTAAACCAGCATCTGCAGTTCCTTCCAACACATCATCAAGCCTGCCAATTTGCTGATGATATGGAATTAGGTCATATTGCAGGCAATGAAGAGAGCGCACAATCTTCACGGGCATATTGTCTGGCTAACTGAATAGGTGAGGACACGATAGATGGGATACAATGTTAAATATATTGACGTTATCCATTTTGCGAGAAATGTTGAAATGCAGAACATTTTTTTAAGCGGCTAAAGACTGAAGGATGTTGGTTTTCTGAAGATCTTGGGTGCTCTTCTACATAAATGACCTAAAGTTATCGTGTGGGTAGAGAAAGCAATTAGAAAAGCAATTATTACGGTGGCCTTTATTGCCAAAGGATTCGAGTACATGAGCAGAGATGTTTTATCCAATTATATAAAGCACTGATGAAATTGATCATGAAGAAATATCCATGGGTCTGGTCCCTCTACTCGGAAAGAATATATAGTGGACAGACACAAAAAGCTGGAGTAACTCCAGTTTGGCGGTGCAGGCTCGAAGGGCTGAATGGCCTACTCCTGCACCTAATTTCTATGTTTCTATGTTTCTAACTCAGCGGGTCAGACAGCATCTCTGGAGAGAAAGAATAGGTGAAGTTTCGGGTCGAGATCCTTCTTCAGACAGGGCGGCATGGTGGCGCTGCGGTAGAGTTGCGGCCTTACAGCGCCAGAGACCCCGGTTTGATCCCGACTATGGGTGCTGTCTGTAGGGTGTTTGTAACGTTCTCCTCATGGCCGCATGGTTTTTCTCCAAGATCATCGGTTTCCTTCCACACTCCAAAGATGTACAGGTTTGTAGATTAATTGGCTTGGTATGAATGTATAATTGTCCCTAGTGTATGTAGGGTAGTGTTAACGTGCAAGGCTCGCTGGACGGTGCGGACTCGGTGGGCCGAAGGGCCTGTTTCCATGCCGTATCTCTAAACTAAACATGGAGTGAAGCATACAGGGGTCCGTCATTCAGGACAGAACGAGGGACAAGTGTGATGAGCATTGGAAATGCTTCAGCGTAGAGGCTGGTGAAAGCTTGGCGTATTCAATAGCATATTCTAAAGAATGATCCATGGCTATTAGCTATTAAAGGAACCAAGGAATGTGGGGTTTGTGCAGGGAAGAATTTAGTGCCAAAATAAAAGGTAAGCCATTCTCTTATTAGATGGCAATGTAGGCCTACGTGGCCAAATGTTTTTATTATGTATCTAATTCACTGTAAATCTCAAGCTATTTTTTGTAACTCCACGAGCTTTGCATATATCATTAAAGGTTAGCTACATCAACCCTATTGTGAATGAGCTTACAGGAGCACCAAATGGCCTGAAGCAAATCCTCACATAGGGCCATATGGTCATAGAGTAAAGGGCCTGGCCCACCAGCATGCAACTCTATGCGATTAGCGCGACCTAACGTGGTCGCTTGAGCCATCCGGCGTCGCGGGGCCGGTCCCACTTCGATCGCCGGATCCGTGCGGAATTGTGCGGAGTTCGTCCCGACATCGCGCGGGGCTCCGAAAAACTGGCTATGTTCAAAAATTCCGTGCGGCAACGGCTTGTCGGCTCGCAGTCGCCTCGACGCATTACACACCGCCTCAACGTCGTGCCTCCGTGAACCTATCTGTAGGTGCCTCCGTGACCCTCTATGTGTGTGGCTCCGTGGCCCTCTCTGTGTGTGCCTCTGTGCCCCTCTCTGTGTGCCCCTCTCTGTCCTGGCGAACTTACCTTAAGACGTTGCTCCAAGTTCGCCTCACTTTGCGCCGCGTTGCGCCACTCACCCAACCTCCGAGTGGCCCTCGCTGCCGGTTTGGTCGCGTTTGCCGCATGCAGGCACATGCTGGTGGGAACGGCCCTGTACAGGGGGTCACCCGACCTCTGGCGGGGCCCCCGCTTCTAGTTTGATCGCGCTCATCTCATGGAGTCGGAAGCCCTTTATAGAGTGATACCTTGTGGAAACAGGCCCAACTTGCCCACACCGGCCAACTTGTCCCAGCTACACTAGTCCCACCTGCCTGTGTTTGGTCCATATCCCTCCAAACCTGTTTCTTAAATGTTGGAATAGTCCCTGCCTCAACTACCTCCTCTGGCAGCTTGTTCCATACACCCACCACCCTTTATGTGAAAAAGTTACCCCTCAGATACCTATTTTACTTTGCAGTCATGTGAGTGACTACGTGAAGAACGCCGTCTCCACGCATGCGCGTCATTACGTCTGACGCATTGCGCAACGACTGGCTGGCGGGCACGTCGCTCCTTCCAGCGGGTAAGTTTAAAAGACTCATGTAAGTGTTTTAAAAAACTTAGATGAAGTCGTTGCTCCTTCCGGAGTGTGTTTCGATTTAACGTTTTTTCAGCTTTGGATTGCGGGAGACATGTCTAAGAGGCGAGCTGCGACCAAACCGGCTGCAGAAGAACACGGGCCTGAGGGCAGCGGGCGGCTGCCGAATTTGCCTCCAGGGCCGCTGGCAGAGCAGCCAGCGGCTACAGACTTGGTGCTGCCAGAAAGCACCTTGGTTAGTCCACGGGGGAGAAAAGCCACAAAAAAGTCTGTGAGGGCCCTGGACTCAGAGGAGTCGGGCCAGGAGGTGGAAGAGTCCCCTCCTTCTAAGGGCAGTGTTACCGGCAGGCTGGCCCATCTGGAGAGCCTTGTGGAGAGGTTACTCCAGCACGATATGCTCCAAAGGACGGAGCTATCGGAGCCCGGGAAGTATATGGAACCCGAGGCAGCAGCACCTGTGTCAGGGCTGTATAATATCTCCCTGTCAGATGACAGGAACGTACGAGGTCAGTGCTATGCTGACCCAGAGTACGGAGGCACAGTGGGCTACAGGGACCATCGGGTGTACCATCTATGGCATCCAAATTTGCGGTCCCAGCCCTCACAGGTGAGCCATTGGATGAAGAGATCGTGAACATTAATTACATGGCTTCCCATCCACTGCAAAAACAAACGATGGAGGAGACCACTGCCAGGTACAACACTCCACTAAACTGTGCCTCACAGAGTGTCCCCATTGTTAACCAAGCCATTTGTGGACACATTGGAGGGGGCGTCCGAGCCCAAGAGGTTAAACTGCAAAGAGTACTCCGGCTACTCGCCTCGGGCATCACGGCCTTTGCTAGGTCAGTGGAGGGAGCGCCTCTCTCAGATACACAGCAGGACGCGATGGCATTAATGTGCAATGCACATTTTGAAATCAATTGCATTAGAAAGAATTCCATCCGTCCTGCTATAAATCCTAAATTTGCTGGGCTATGTAAGCCGGGGAATATACAACCCCCAAATCTCCAGTTCGGAGAAAACCTGACCAAACAGGTTAAAGAACTCGATGAGTCAAAGGCTGTTGGCCTCATGAAAGTGCCGTATTTTCGGAGACTGTACCCCTACCCTCCTCTGCATACCAAACGGTTTGCTGGGTATGGCGGACGTGATGTGGAGCAACAGACACAGAGCCCTTTTTTAGGGCAGGGCCCGAGCCGGGCCATGTTCAAGATGCGGCGCCCTCCAGCAGTCCTACCCCCCAGAACCCGGGGGCAGACGCAGCGACATCACCGCCGGTAAACTCTAAGGTAGGTGCGACTGCAATGGATACATTACAATTTGAGGGGAGATTACAATTTTTCTTACATGAATGGCAGTGGTTAACATCTAACCCGTTTATAATGCATAGTATGCAAGGTTTCCAAATTGAGTTAATTTCTGACTTGCCTCCACCCACTCAGCATACACCTGGCCGTACTTTTGTGTTTTCACAACAGGAGTGTATTAATGCACAAAGGGAACTTGACTCTTTGTTCAAAAAAGGTGTAATTGAGAGGGTGAGGCATGAGTCTTATCAGTTTGTGTCCAATATCTTTACAAGGCAAAAGAAGGATGGAGAATGTAGAATTACCCTAGATTTGACAGAGCTTAACACCTTTGTGCAGTATAAATACTTCAAAATGGAAACGTTTGTTACAGCTAAACAACTGCTTTCCAAGGGATGTTATATGTCAAGCATTGACCTCAAAGATGTTTACTATTCAGTGGCCATTTATGAACAGCACAGGAGATTTTTGAAGTTTAACTGGATGGATCAGTTGTGGCAGTTTAAAGCATTGCCTAATGGATTAACCTCAGCTGCCAGGCTATTTACAAAATTGCTAAAAAACAGTTCTGGGGTTGCTCAGAGCACAGAGTCATATTGTCATGACATATATGGACTACGTTATAGTCATTGGGAGGACTTTCAAATTAGCTCAATTATCTGTGTCAGCTACAAAGCTCATTTTCGAAAAGATAGGATTCATAATCCATCCAGTTAAGTCTAAATTGGTGCCATCTACAATA
Organism: Raja brachyura; assembly: GCA_963514005.1. Next base: position 4,987,085 of record OY740784.1, read on the forward strand.
ATTGACTATTTGAGGTTCACCATTAACTCAGTACACATGCCAGTGACTCTGCCTCGGGGCAAGCAATTAGAGTTAATTGAAGCCTGCAGGAAACTCATTGTTGATAATCACCCTTCTATTAGACATGTGACTTTGGTAATTGGAAAATTTGTGGCAGCATTCCCAGCTGCTCAGTTTGGGTCTTTGCACTACCAAAACTTACAGCGTGCAAAGAAACAGGCATTTAAGCTTCAGATAGGTCGATTTAAAAGACCCATGCAACTATCAGCTGAGTTTCTGGCTGAGGTACAATGGTGGATTGCCAATATTCAGTGCTGCTCTAGTACCATTTTAGTCAATACAACATCAGTTATCCTGCAGACTGACGCCAGTGCACTAGGATGGGGAGCTACCAATACCGTCTCGAGCTGCAGTGCCAGATGGGACCTGCAGGAAGCATCCATGCTTCAATCACACGGCATTAACTATTTAGAGTTGTTGGGAGCACTCTATGAGTTAAAGCCTTTTTGTACCAACAGGCATCATGTGCATGTCCAACATTAGATTGACAACACTACCGCAGTAGCATACATTAATCACATGGGTGGCAGTAAGTCTGTATCCTGTGACAGGTTGTCTAATCTCCTCTTGCACTGGTGTATTGCGAGAAACATCTGGGTTTCAGCTATCTATTTACCAGGTAGATATAACACGGTGGCAGACATCAGGTCACGAGAGTTCAATGATAACAAAGAATGGATGTTAAATCATGAAGTGTTCAATGATATTGTCCTTCGTTATGGTGTACCGGACATTGATCTGTTTGCTTCCAGGCTTATTCATCAGTTACCAATTTACGTGTCGTGGGAGCCAGACCCAGGGGCAGTAGCGGTGGATGCATTCCCGCTACACTGGGGTGGTAAATTCCCCCCATTCTGCCTCATTACTCAATGTGTGGCAAAAATTCAGCAAGATTCTGCCACTGGTATTCTGGTAGTGCCAGACTGGCCTACTCAGCATTGGTTCCCTCTGGTTCTAGCTTTAATTACACAGCCTTTTATGGCAGTGCCCAAGGGCAGAAATTTGCTGATACACCCGGTGACTGGGGATAGCCACCCGCTTCAAGACCGTATAAATTTGTTGGTTTGCAGATTCTGAAGAGACCGTTCCTGGGGCTCGGGCTTTCAGATCGTACCATTGATGTCATCACTGCGGCCTGGAGGAAGAGCACACAAAAACAGTACATCACTCACATAAGGAAATGGGAGATGTACTGTTCCCGCTCTCACATTTCATATCACACAACTTCCATTACGGATGTTTTGGAGTGACTATCATCACTTTTTCACGGTAACAAACTTAGTTACAGTGCCATTAACTGTGCCCGCAGTGCTTTGTCCAATTATTTACGGCTGGGGTCAGCACACCACATGGTAGGGTCCCACCGTATAATAACCAAATTTATGAAGGGCATCTTTAACGCCACTCCACCTAGACCTAGGTACACACACATATGGGATGTCAGCGTGGTCCTCACGCTGCTCCATCAGTGGCATCAGTTTCTTCTCTGTCCCTACATCATCTTGCATTGAAAGTAGTCATGCTCATGGCCCTGGCCCCAGCACAATGGGTCCAGACTCTACAAAAACTCAGACGGAACAGTATGGGTTCTTGCTGCAATATCATCACCTTTTTCATTCGGGATCTCGTAAAGCAGAGCAGGCCAGGGGTACAAGGGCTCAAATTGAGTTTCATGGCATACCCCTCAGATCAACAAGTGTCTGTAGTATCATCTATAACCCAATAGATAAAGGTCACTAAGACCTTGATTCAGAGCTGCAGTGCTCCAGCGGCGGCGGCGGCCGGGTTCAGAGCTGCGGTGCTCCAGCGGCGGCGGCCCGCAGAGTTGCGGTGCTCCAGCGGCGTTCCGCTTAGAGCTGCGGTGCTCCAGCGGCGTTCTGCTTAGAGTGGCGGTGCTCCTGCGGCGGCGGCGGCCTGGTTCGCAGCTGCGGTGCTCCAGCGGCGGCCTGGTTCAACTGTCACCCAAAATCTATCACGTGGCAGGTTCGGTGCTAAATGTAACTTGGCAATAAAATTATGAACGAGTCTCATTTTCCTCGTAAGAACCATGAATTCTCAAAATGTGCATAGTTGAATCAAAGAGATTGACAATCCCCCTCCTTCCGAAAGTCACACGACTCACAGGTGCTCCACACAACACCTCTCACAAACAGCAACGTTTATGATAATCGCGAGTTTGTGGCCAAAAAAAACAAAATAATGCAGAAGCTTGAAATCTAAACTCTAAAGAGGCAATTGCTGGGGATTTTCAGCAGGTCAGGTGGCATCTGCAAACGGAGAGAAACAGCACTAACTTGTCAGGTATTTACTGAGTACTGTGACGGCACAAATCAAACAGGATAACATCAATTCTCCGCGCTGAACTTGCATGATACACTTACGCAGGATCATTCCAGCTTTCACTTTTCTTGCCCAAGCTGTAGAATGCAGTGAGGCAATGAGAAAAAAGCCAGAATGACTGTCCTTGTGGTGTATAGAAGGAAGCACACACTGACAGAGCGGCCTATTGCTGCATATTATTTTTGAGGAAACTGTGGATGTTTTCACCAATGACCCCATTCTGAGGCTGTGCCCTTTGGTCCTAGACTCTCCCACTTATGGAAACATCCTCTCCATAAACTTGGCTTTGGTATGAATGAAGAAATTGTCCGTAGTGCAGGACAGTGTTAGTGTGGCAGGATGGTTGCTCCGTACAGACTCTGTGGGCCGAAGGGCCTGTTTCTGAGCTGTGTCTCCACATTATAACTGAAGTAATTTAATTCCTTATTCCATGCCTTCATAGAACATAGATTCTTTGGCCCTCAGTGTGCATGTTGGGCACGACCCTAAGTGATCTTATATGCCTCATTCTTTCACACTTTTCCCTCGATTATAGAGATGCAGCACGGAAACAGGCCGTTCTGTCCACTGAATCAACGCCAACACCCTGCACATCAGTGTTAAGGGCCTGTCCCACTGTACGAGGTAATTCAAGAGTTCTCCCGAGTTTCCCCTGATTCGAACCCGGAGAATTATGGTTATAACCGCTCGTAGGTACTCGGGGCTCTTGTGGACATTTTTCACACTGCTGAAAATACTTCACGAGTTACCGCATTTCCCAAGTACCTGCCGTTTGCATTACGAGCCGCTACGAGACATCCACGAGCTCCGACGCACCCGCTACGTACATTCTACGTACTCACCACGACTTCGATTTTTTTAAAGAGAGCTCTTGAATTACCTCGTACAGCAGGACAGGCCATTTATCCTCTACACACGGGACAATTTACAATTTTACCAAAAAAGCTAATAGACATACAAACCTGTATATCTTTGGGAGGAAACAACAGCACCCGGTGAAAGCCCATGCAGGTCATAGGGAGAACTTACCAACTCCGTACAGACAGCACCCGTAGTTAGGATCAAAGCCTGGTCTCTGGTGCTGTGAGGCAACACTCGACCTGCAGTGCCACTGTGCTGCCATATGCAATAGACAATAGACAATACATGCAGGAGTAGGCCATTTGGCCCTTCGAGCCATTCAATGTGATCATGGCTGATCAACCCCAATCATTACCCCGTTCCTGCCTTCTCCCCATATCCCCTGACTCCCCTATTTTTAAGAGCCCTATCTAGCTCTCTCTTGAAAGCATATACATTCCATATCCATACATGTGCCTTTCTAAAAGCCTCTGAAATGTCACGATCGGATCAGTCTCTTGCTCCACCACTGTCACAGACTATTCTCTGTGAAAATAAAAACTTCCCCTGCACATCTCCTCTCAAATTTGTCCCTCTCGCTTTAAAACTGAGTCTAAGTTCGAATATTCTGAGTTCACCGACTGGATCAAAGGAGCGTTCAACAGCTGCATTGACAATGTCTCCGAATCAAATGTATCCTCTCACTCTCCTGAACTCCAGCAAGTTTAGGCCAATGTTCCCCAATGTCTGCTCACTGGACAAGACCCTCTCCCTTTGAATCCTTCCAGTGATTCTATATTTTACTAGTTTCAAGGTAAGTGTACGCGTAACAAGCGCCTGCTTCCTTTATCATCGTTACTTTTTTGCATATCTTTCATTCATTGTTCTTTATCTCTCTGCATCATCTTCTCTATCCCTAGTTTTCCTTCCCCGTGACTTCAGTCTGAAGAAGGGTCTCGACCAGAAACTCTCCAGAGATGCTGCCTGTCCCGCTGAATTATTTCAGATTTTTGTGTCTATCTTCGGTTAAAACCAGCATCTGCAGTTCCTTCCAACACATCCTGTGCATGTCTCTCACTGACTTGGCAAAGTTCTGTTCACTCAGTTGCTTTACTATAAAGCTGATCCTGTCACTTACATGATACACACAAAGGTTAGAATGGCACGAAATGCAAACAAATCTTTAAATAATGATCAGTGCTGGGTTCATTTATACTGCATTGTGAGCCTATGTGGGCCACAGACACCATGTCAGCTGCTTATTAAAAAAAGCAGGAAAAGTTAATTACAAAACAAGAACAATCTGCAGCTAATCATTCTGCTGATGAGCCCAGGAATAGATTTTCATGCTCTGGGCCAAAAGAAAATATTAATGAATAAATTAAAGGCAAAGATGCCATAGAAAGAAACAATCAGAACATGATGTTGCTCATGTGTAAGAAAGAACTGCAGATGCTGGTTTAAATCGAAGGTCGCACAAAATGTTGGAGTAACTCAGTGGGTGAGGGAGCATCTCCGGTCGTGGCCTGAAAGTAGGAAAAGTAGCTTCCCCCTTCCCCCCCAACCCCCCACGTAAAAAAGAATAGAACTCCAAAAACTAAACACTTTAACTCACCAAAAATTAAAAAAAGAGTGAAAAACATACAGCTGCCGGCTGGGCAGCCCTACCATACAGGACAGCGCCCCCTAGATATGTTATTCTTGTCATGGTTACTGAATTTAATTGAATACCTTTTGTGTGCCCAGGGTTTGTGACACATGTTGGCAGGGTAATAACTGCCCAGGTGGAATAAAACAGCATGTTTGTATTCAGTGGAGTGGAATGTGTATTTGAGGATCTGAGAATTCCCACTGTCATACCCTGCACAGTGAGTGGCTGATCCACCTACAAATCCGCACATCCTTGGCATGTGGGTGGAAATTCGGAACCCCCCCCCCCCCCCCAGGAAATCCAAGGCGTCAAAGGGAGAACGTGCAACTCACCGTAGACTGAGGTCAGGAATAGACCAAATCTCTGGTGATATGAGGCAGCAGCTCGACCAGTTGCACTACTGTGCTTCCATCTTCCACATAATCATTTGCTTTTCTGAGTCATCCATGTCACCAGAAGACAATTGTGGGAACCACCTTTCCTGAGTCATTAAGGCAGGCACTGCTTCGTTCTGGCACTGGCTGGCAGACAGGAAGCAAAGAGTAGGAGTAAACGGGTCCTTTTCACAAAGGCAGGCAGTGACTAGTGGGGTACCGCAAGGCTCAGTGCTGGGACCCCAGCTATTTACAATATACATTAATGATCTGGATGAGGGAATTGAAGGCAATATCTCCAAGTTTGCGGATGACACTAAGCTGGGGGGCCGTGTTAGCTGTGAGGAGGATGCTAGGAGAATGCAAGGTGACTTGGATAGGCTGGGTGAGTGGGCAAAATGTTTGGTAGATGCAGTATAATGTGGATAAATGTGAGGTTATCCACTTTGGTGGCAAAAATAGGAAAGCAGACTATTATCTAAATGGTGGCCGATTAGGAAAAGGGGAGATGCAGCGCGACCTGGGTGTCATGGTACACCAATCATTCAAAGTAGGCATGCAGGTGCAGCAGGCAGTGAAGAAAGTGAATGGTATGTTAGCTTTCATAGCAAAAGGATTTGAGTATAGGAGCAGGGAGGTTCTAATTCAGTTTTATAGGGTCTTGGTGAGACCACACCTGGAGTATTGCGTACAGTTCTGGTCTGCAAATCTGAGGAAGGACATTATTGCCATAGAGGGAGTGCAGCGAAGGTTCACCAGACTGATTCCTGGGATGTCAGGACTGTCTTATGAACAAAGACTGCATAGACTTGGTTTAGACTTGGTTCTAGAATTTAGGCGATTGAGAGGGGATCTTATAGAAACTTACAAAATTCTTCAGGGGTTGGACAGGCTAGATGCAGGAAGATTGTTCCCGATGTTGGGGAGGTCCAGGACAAGGGGTCACGGCTTAAGGATAAGGGGGAAATCCTTTAGGACCGAGATGAGAAGGAATTTTTTCACACAGAGAGTGGTGGGTCTCTGGAATCATGATCATATTGAATGGCGGTGCAGGCTCGAAGGGCCGAATGGCCTACTCCTGCACCTATTTTCTATGTTTCTATGTTCTATGTTCTGTACCTTCCCACACCTCAGGTGATCCCCTCCCCGACTCTCAGTCTGATGAAAGGTCTCGACCCGAAACGTCACCCGTTCCTTTTCCCCAGAGATGCTACCTCCCGCTGAGTTAGACAATAGACAAGAGGTGCAGGAGAAAACCATTCGGCCCTTCGATCTGGCACCACCATTCACTGTGATCATGGCTTATGATCCACAAGCAGTACCCCGTTCCTGCCTCCTCCCCATATCCCCTGACTCCACTATCTCCATCTAACACTCTCTTGAAAGTATCCGGAGATTTGGCCTCCACTGCCTTCTGAGCCAGAGATTCACAACTCTCTGGGTGAAAAGGTTTTTCCTCATCTCCGTTCTAAATGGCTTACCCCTTATTCTTAAACTGTGGCCCCTGGTTCTGGACTCCCCCAACATCGGGACCATGTTTCCTGCCTCTAGCGAGTCCAATCCCTTAATAATCTTGTATGTTTCAATGAGATCCCCTCTCATCCTTCTGCATTCCAGTGCATACGTTGCTCCAACATTTGGTGTCTATCACCAGAAGACAACCCTGACTTTGCTTTTTCCTTATAACTTATCATTATGTTTCTTTAAAGTTATCATCCCTTGAAGTCCTAGTAGTCAATGTAAGTCTCAACGTTAAATATAATTACATGACTCTAGAACAGCAGAACAATAGATGTTTGATCAGGAGTGTTTTAAAGTAACATTTAATTTCTATTGTCAGTACACAGAATTAACTTGTCTCCCAGTGTAAAAATAGATTTATTTTTCAACTGTACATCCATTGTTTAGTTTAGTTTAGTTTAGAGATACAGCGCGGAAACAGGCCCTTCAGCCCATCGAGTCCGCACTGACCAACACTCCCCGCGCACTAACACTATCCTACACACGCCCGGGATAATTTACATTTAGACCAAGCCAATTAACCTACAAACCTGTACGTCTTTGGAGTGTGCGAGGAAACCGAAGATCTCGGAGAAGACCCATGCAGTTACGGGGAGAACGTACAAACCTCCTACAGACAACATCAGTAGTCAAGATGGAGCCCGGCTCTCATGTGCTGCATGGTGTGAAAGGCCATTATGAGCCTGTCCCACCAGCATGCAACTCCATGCGATGAGCGCGACCTAACGTGGTCGCTTGAGCCGTCCGGCGTCGCGGGGCCGGTCCCACTTCGATCGCTGGAGTCGTGCGGAATTGTGCGGAGTTCGTCCCGACATCGCGCGGGGCTCCGAAAAACTGACTATGTTCAAAAATTCCGCGTGGCAACGGCTTGTCGGCTCGCAGTTGCCTCGACGCATTACACACCGCCTCAACGTCGTGCCTCCGTGAACCTATCTGTAGGTGCCTCCGTGACCCTCTATGTGTGTGGCTCCGTGACCCTCTCTGTGTGTACCTCTGTGCCCCTCTCTGTGTGCCCCTCTCTGTCCTGGCGAACTTACCTTTAGACTTCGCTCCAAGTTCGCCTCACTTTGCGCCGCGTTGCGCTACTCACCTGACCTCCGCGCGGCTCTCGCTGCTGGTTGGTCGCGCTTGCCGCATGCAGGCGCATGCTGTTGGGAACGGCCCTGTACAGGGGATCACCCGACCTCCGCGCGGCCCCCGCTTCTAGTTTGATCGCACTCACCGCATGGAGTCAGATGCTGGTAGGACAGGCCCTTAACACTACCGGTGTGCCACCGTGCCACCCCATTGCTCTATACAACTTTAAATAACGGTTAGCTGATTCATTGCAGCAGTGATGTTTCCGACTCTTTTGTGTGTTATTTGCATGCAAGTGACAGTGATAATGAGGCACAATGGAGCGTGACATGAGAATAATTTCTAGATAAGTAGGGCGAGAAATATACAATGATATGTATGAGCAAGCCCCTCATGGATATTCAACAATCTAACTCAAAGGAAGAAAAACTTAAATTCGACAGTTCACAAATTAAGTACAGTTCTTCCTGAGCTGTGCATTTGATGTAACACTCATCAAGTGAACTTTAACTAAGACCGCATTACCAAACAAGTTCTCAAAACGCCAAGCAAGATCACTGCAACTGGGAGCATTTAATTACATGGGATTCACAGATGTACACGATGCTTACATTAGGAGCTGCAATGGCCATGATGTAAAGTACAAAGTGTTGGTGGAAGTCAGCAGCTCAGGCAACATCTGTGGAGGCACTTTGCATTTTGCTCAAGGTTCCAACGTTTGTAGATCATCATGGATTCCAACGTTTGTTTCATCATAGTATTCGCAAAACATGGAGGTAATCACCATAACTACTTGATAATACCATTTCAGACCAAAAGGGATGCATTTCAAATAATGGCCACTTTGTCACTGAGAGCTCAAACCTCTGTTTTAGGGTGAGGTGTAAATGTTCTAGCTACCTGGGTTTAGACCACCCAATGGGACAGAAGCAGTTTCATTAACCATCCATTTTCTCTGATCACATTCTCTCTGCTAAGGGAATGTGCCAAAGAAGCTCTGGACTACCGTTCAACGCTTGTGCTTTTTAAAGGGCCTGTCCCACTTGGACGACCTAATCCACGAGTTTAGAAGACCCTAGACGAGTTGAAAGAAATGTCAAGGTTGTGTTGACTCGCCAAAGTAAAAGATCTCCTACGACCTCCTACGACTATGTCTACGACCTCCTATGACTATGTATATGACCTCCTACGACCCCCCTCGACCTCTGTCTTCCACACCTAAGACCAACTACGACTAGCTACTAGTGGATAATGATCACATGATAAAATGATGTCATGTTTGCTCTCTTTTTTTCTCGGGCCAGTGACCGACCTACGACAATCTACCGACTACGACCTACCTACGAGTAAAAATTATCCATTTTTTCCATGCCGACCTTTTCTTTAACTCATGGACATTTTTTATCAGGCTGGAAAAAAACAGCGCGACCTACTTGAGGCCACGAGTACGCGGAGACCACTCATGAGCATGAGGAAGAGTTACGAAGTCCTCCTACGACCTCGTGGCGACCATGCTGCGAGTATGAGTCGAGGGCAAACTCGCCAGAGGTCACCAATTAGGGTTGTGTAAGTGGGACAAAGGCTCCAGAGGAAAGCAGGCCAGCTGAGACCAGATGTGCATTTGTACATAAACTCTGAGGAAGTCCCAGATCTTGCTGGAAGGTCTGTTGCTTAATCAATTGCTTCCTTCTTCAGGGTTGCAACTGCAGTTAGAGCAATTGCTCACTGGAGCTATAACGTTTATAAGCTGGAAGGGCTTCCATTTGCCTCTGGAGAAGCAGCTGTGTGCAGCTTTCCCTTGATGGTAGCTCCATCCTCACCATACGATAAAACGTTTTTCATCCCCGGAGGGAGATTGGTCTGCCGCCAGTCACAACACACGAGGTACATGTGAAATTAAAAGTGAAAACAAAAAGAAAAAGGCAAGCGACTGTTATCTGGCTGCTGTGTGCAGAGCGCCTTCACCGGAACAAATGAACAAACAAACACTGGCTTATCCTCTGGGCAGAGGGTTCTATACTAGAACGTCCCCCCCCCCCTCCTCCCCCATCACGCCAGGTCCCCCTTTGTTCTCCCACCATTCTTCACGGGGTGGTCCTTGTTGTGTTCCCGTCACCCCCACGCTCATCGTCCGTGAGACCACACCGCCACCGAGGCTCCAGTTGCCGCCACCGAAGCTCCCGATCTCCGCCACCGCTGAGGCTCCTTCGGCCTCGCCGCCCAGCTTCTCCACAGTCCCCTGGAAGGCCTGTGGGGCGAGTCGGGCCTTCCACGACGCATTGCTATCTTCGGTCGTTGTTCTAGCCGGCGGCGGCGGCGCGGTTGTTCGGCGGGTGCATCGTGTCCGCGCGAGACGATGTTAATAGCTTCAAGCATATTAACAGCTCTGTGCCTGGGATCGGAGACGGTTTAGTTATCCATAGCCACTAATGGACAGGACAGCACCATTTAAACCAAAGCAAGCAAAGCTAAACATCTGGTTTTCAAACAGTTGAAAAGTTGCTAGTTTCTTTCTAATTTGCAGAATTATTCATGTGATCTGAACAATTCCTGTGGCAATATGGAACCACCTAATAATTGCGTTCTCCTCCAAACCATAATTCCAATAAATCCCAGGGAACCAATGTATGAAGTCAAGTCAATAAAAGAGAGGGAAAATGGTCAGATTAATTTAAAACACTCTACAATGCTCCCTTGTTATTTTGATATTGACTGCAGCAATAGATCCTGTTAGCTGTAGACTCATCCTGATGCATCTGATCTGATAGGTATTACTCACACTTTGTGGGCATTCTGACAAATTCAGGCAGACTGATGCCATCACTTTGTTTCTTCAGTGCATCTGCTGTTTTTGCAGTAGTTGAGCAATTATCAATGCACTTCCCCTGAAAGTTAACACTTTTGCATTTAAAAAATGTACAAGAATGTGCATTTTTATCAACAGAATCTCTTGCCCAGAGTGGGTGAATCGAGGACCAGAGGACATAGGTTCAAGGTGAAGGGGAAACTATTTAATCGGAATCTGAGGGGTAACTTTTTCACACAAAGGGTGGTGGGTGCATGGAACAAGCTGCCATAGGAAATAGTTCAGGCAGGGACTATCCCAACGTTTAAGATACAGTTAGACAAGTACATGGATAGGACAGGTTTGGAGGGATATGGACCAAGCGTAGGCAGGTGGGACTAGTGTAGCTGGGACATGTTGGCCGGTGTGGGCGAGTTGGGCCAAAGTGCCTGTTTCCACACTGTATCACTCTATGACTCTCTAATTGGGTTTAACTCATTAAATATGGACAAAAAGGTCATTTTCATTAATCAAGACTTTTAGTTTCCAAACAACCCATTCCCAGTATTACTTTTTGAGACGTAGCTCTCAGAAAAGATTATGGTTCACAATTATTATCTTTCTCTTTCTACCAGTTGAAGTTCTTGTTGTCTATTTTTATATTACTCGCGCATGATCCTTTCTAAGCTCCCTTTATGTGGCGCCTATTTGCATACCTTGGGAATGCAAGCAAAGAATTTCACTGTGACTTGTCACAAGTGGCAATAAAGTGTTGAATTTAATTCAATTCATCTATTTCCCCTTGTTCTCTTAGTTACCGCTTGCTGGTTTCTAAATGTTTCCCAATCTTCTGTCTTTCGACCGAACTTCATAAAACTCAGCCAGATAACCAACAATTTCCTCAATTGTTTCCCTCAGCATCCTAGGATAGATCGCACCAGGCCTTCCAGCTTGTAAATATTGTATTTCCAGTGAGCAATTGCTGTAACTGCAATTGCAACCCTGACAAAGGATGCAATTGGTCAAGCAACAGCCCTTCCAGCAAGATCTGGGTCTTCCTCAGAGCTTATGTATGAATGCACATCTGGTCTCAGCTCGTCTGTTTTCCACGCCAGTGGGCCACATGAGTGGCAGGGGTGGGGGATAGATTTGTGGAATTTGAGCAATGTATATAGACGGTATGGAACAATTTGTGTAGCCTCCGAAAATGTCGGATGAATTTTTTCGCACGGTTCATGTATTGTATATATTTATTACTTGAATTACTTGAAGAGTGGTGAGTCTCTGGAATTCTCTGCCACAGAAGGTAGTTGAGGCCAGTTCATTGGCTATATTTAAGAGGGCGTTAGATGTGGCACTTGTGGCTAAAGGGATCAGGGGGTATGGAGAGAAGGCAGGTACGGGATACTGAGTTGGATGATCAGCCATGATCACATTGAATGGCGGTGCAGGCTCGAAGGGCCGAATGGCCTACTCCTGCACCTATTTTCTATGTTTCTATGTTTCTATGAATAAAGTCTATTTTGAAATTTAAAAAAAAAAAAAAAAAAAAGTTTTCCTCGAGATCAGGGGTCGGCATCCTTGTTCTGCATACGGGCCAGTACGCATGTCTGTGAGCGGATGGCGGGCCACATCTATCACGTGTACATATGGGTCCCGCCCCGGATGGCAGGCATCAAATCACATGTTCGCAGAAGGGGGGTTACACAAAAAACTGGAGAAACTCAGCTGGTGCAGCAGCATCTAAGGAGCGAAGGAGATAGGCGACGTTTCGGGTCGAGACCCTTCTTCAGTCTCGACCTGAAGCTTTTTGTGTAACCCTCGATTCTCCAGCATCTGCAGTTCCTTCTTTAACACATATTCGCAGAAAGTAGACAAAAATGCTGGAGAAACTCAGCGGGTGAGGCAGCCTCATGCAATCCTTACATGTCTCACCCGCTGAGTTTCTCCAGCATTTTTGTCTGCCTTTCATTTTCCAGCATCTGCAGTTCTTTCTTAAACGTGTACACAGAATGTGCACGGGCGTGCCGGCGGCTTTGCGCAGGACGCGGTACAGCCAGAGGTCGGCCGCGCTCAGCGAGACGCTCCTCTGTACGTTTATTGTAACGTGTTCCAATTAAGATACAGTGATATTTGATTTCCCATACAGTCATACTAAAAAAAGCAACACGACAGACAACTACATAAATGTTAACATCAACATCCACCACAGAGGATTCCCCGCTTTCCTCACTGTGATGGAAGACAATAAATTCTAATCTTCTTCCCTCTACATTCTCCCACCGTCGGGGAGGTCGAACTATCCCGCAACTGGGGTGGTCGAAGGTCCTGAAGTTGGTGTCTAACCAGGGACCGTGAGCTCCACGGTGTGAAAGTCCACTGGCTCCCGCGGTTGGAGCTCCCAAGGTCGATCCCCGACAGGGACCGCCAGCTCCGTGATGGTAGGTCCTGCAGGCTCCCGCAGTTGGAGCTCCCGTCGGTCTGCAGCAGAGGCCGCCACCTTCTCGATGTTAGGCTGCAGTGCAGACGGAGATACAAAAAAATTGCATCTCCGTCGAGGTAAGCAATTATAAAAAAGTTTCACTAAAAACATACTGTACATTGACTATACTTACTATAAAACAACAAAGAAGGAATGGACGAGACAGACTGTTGGCGAGGCAGCCATTGCTGGCGCCACCCGTCTCTCTTGTGTACTAACTCAGTTTAATCTACTATTCTTACACTCTTTGTACTTAATTATGATTATAATTATGTATGTATTAAGTATGATTATCAATATAGTAAATTTTTTGTTGAATTGTACCCAAAAAAAAGAGTTTCACTGTAGCACCGTACATATGATAATAGAGTATCCTTGAAGCAATGTGCAGGTGGAACTCGGCAGGTCAGGCAGCACCTGGGGATGGAATGAACAGGTGACGTTTTTGGCCGGGACCTGATCCACTTGAATGCATGCCAATAAATTTCATATTTCCTCCTGGAAAATTTAATACCATCCTAATTTCCTTAAACATCTCTTGATGCTCCACACAAAGATGACCATTTTGTTGTCTTGAGGACCCTATTATCTGTCTCGTTACCCTTTTTCCCTGAACATACTCGTAAAATCGCTTTGAATACTCCTTAATCTCCATGGAGATTACCAACAATTTCCATGGCCAGGGAATACTCCATGGCCCCTTCTTGGTTGTCTGATTTCCTTGCTCCTTAGTTTCCTATACTTGTCCAGGGACCTCTTGATCCCAACTGCCTGTACCTGACCTGTACCTCAATATCTATTATCATTCGGGCTTCCTTAGTCCCACCTGCCAAGCCCATCGCTCTAACAGGAACGCAAAGGATGGTGGGTGTATGGAACAAGCTGCCAGTGAAGGTAGTTGAGGCTGGGACTATCCCATTGTTTAACGAACAGTTAGACAGATACGTAACTGTCACTGTATGCCATGTTGTTACGTGGGCGGAGCACCAAGGCAGATTCCTTGTATGTGAATACTTGGCCAATAAACTTACTTACTTTATTAGATAGGACAGGTTTGGAGCGATATGGACCTAGCGCAGGCAAGTGGGACGAGGGTAGCTGGGACATTGTTGGCCGGTGTGGGCAGGTTGGGCGGAAGGGCCTGTTTCCACACTGTATCACTATGAATCTGTGACTCTAGGAACATGTACTTCCCACATTCTGGACACGCCTATGCCTGCAAACAACCTATTTCAATCAGCTTTTGCAGGATTCTCCCTAAATATCATTGGAGTTGGCTTTGTCTCAAATTTGGTTGTGGATCAGCCCTGTCCTTATCCACGACTATATTAAAGCTAATTGAACTGTGGTTATAGAACCCAACAAGCTCACCCATTGACACTTCAATCACTAGCCCTGCCCAGTTTCCTAAAGTTAGATCAGGGTAAGACCCTCATTCTGCCAGCTATCCCCTTCTACTTTGTCGGAAGAAGGGTCTGATCCAATTCTGGTGCTTTGCCCGGAAGGCTGGGCAGTAAGCGGGACCTCACACAATGGCTCGCCGGTCGGCAGGACCGAGACCCTGCCTGAAGCCCTGTCTGGGCCCGTTCCAAGGCTTGGCAGTCGGCAGGCCTGGCCCGAAGGTTTGTTGGACGGCAAAACCGGGGGCCCGAAAGCTTGTCGGTCGGGGAAACCGAGAGAGAGCTGGAGACGCCCGATGCTAGCAGCAAGGGCCGGTAAGAGGGCAGACCAGGGTAATGCCTCCAGTGCCTTCAATGTCGGCTGCAGGAGGTGTCTCCAGGGCACAAAGATGGGCCGGCGGGGAGAAGGACGTCGGTTCAATAGACAATAGACAATGGGCGCAGGAATAGGCCATTCGGCCCTTCGAGCCAGCGCCAGCATTCGATGTGATCATGGCTGATCATTCCTAATCAGTACCCCGTTCCTGCCTTCTCCCCATATCCCCTGACTCCGCTATCTTTAAGAGCCCTATCTAGCTCTCTCTTGAAAGTAGATGAGGCTTTCTAGGGCAGTTCGTGAGAACTGCTCCAGTACATGGAGCACGCGGGCCAAGCAGATTTGGAATAATGCCACCAGAAATGGCGGCGCCAGCATGTATAATGTCTACAAAATGAATGTCACTGTGCAGTTGCCCATGTTGCAAATGAAGCGCTATTGAATGATTGAACTCTGCATATAGAGGGTGGGCTCCTCTACATATCACCTGAGAAAACTGCCCAGAACACAACTGGCAAATTCCACCCCATCTAAGCCCTTGGCACTATGGATGGCCCAGTCCATATTGGAAAAGTTAAATCCCCCATTAGGACAACCATCTTGGCCACAAGGGATTCCTGCTCTCTCTGCCCATGCTCTTTCCGATGATGACACTTTTAGTTTCTGCTTGCATCTTTGCTGTGACCATCTCTATCTACGACCCTCTCACTCCACCAGTGGATCCTGAGATTGTTCAGCCATAGCTCCAGTTCCCTCATGTGTTCTGTCAGGAGTTGCAGCTGGCCACACTCATGGACATTGGACATGAAGTCTCCATGACCACCCACTTGAGAACCTGTTGGCTGCTGGTTTAAGACGCAACAGTGCCACCAATGAAATAATCACTGACAATATATACGTCTACCAAATGGGAAATAGTAGACAAGAAAGAAGAGGATCTGATCTTGAGCTGCAATAAACAGTGACCAATTGAATTTCTATTTTAACAACAACTGAGGCTCCATAAGGTGTTGGTAAGGCCACATTTGGAATATTGTGAGCAAGTTTGGGCACCATATCTGAGGAAAGATGTGCTGACTCTGGAGAGGGTCCAGAGGAGGTTTCTAAGACTTCTCCCAGGAATGAGTAGGTTAACATATTGTGAGCATTTACTGTGAGGCACCGGGCCTGTACTAGCTGATGCAACCTCTTTGAAACGTACAGAATTGTGTAAGGCTTGGATAGAGTGAATGTGGCGAGGGTGTTTCCACTGGTGGGAGAGTCTAGGACTAGAGGTTGTGGCCTCAGAATTAAAGGACTTTCTTTTAGGAAGGAGATGAAGTGGAATTTCTTTAGTCAGATGATTGTGAACCTGTGGAATTCTTTGCCACAGACAGCAGTGGAGGCCAAGTCAGTGGATATATTTAAGGCAGAGGCAGATAGGTTCTTGATTCGTACAGGTGTCAGAGATTATGGCAGAGAAGGCAGGAAAATGGGTTTAGAAGGGATAGATAGATTACCTGTGTTAAAGAAGGAACTGCAGATGCTGGAGAATTGAGGGTACACAAAAGGCTGGAGAAACTCAGCGGGTGCAGCACCTCCTCCCAGTGGCTCAGCACTTCAACTCCCCCTCCCATTCCATGTCCGACCTCTCGGTCCTGGGCCTCCTCCACGGCCAGAGTGAGCAACACCGCAAGTTGGAGGAACAGCACCTCATATTCCGCTTGGGGAGTCTGCATCCTCTGGGCTTCAACATTGAATTTTCTCAATTCTGTTAACCCAGACTGCCTCCTCCCCTTCCCACCTCTCCCTCAGCCCTCGGGCCCTGGCATTCCTTCTCTCTCTATCTCTCCCCCACCCAAGTCGCACTAGCTTCTCATTTTCACACTACAAAAACAGCTTACAATGGCCTGTTTCCTTTATCATCGATACTTTTTTGCATATCTTTCATTCATTGTTCTTTATCTCTCCTCATCACCATCCATATCTCTTGTTTCCCTGATCTCTAACCAGTCTGAAGAAGGGTCTCGACCCGAAACGTCACCTATCTCCTTCGCTCCTTAGATGCTGCTGCACTTGCTGAGTTTCTCCAGCCTTTTGTGTACCCTAGGTAGATTACCTAATGGCAGAGTAGACTCGATGGGCCGAATGGCATAATTCTGCTCCTATCACCTATGGTCTTATGATCTTATGAGCCATTGCAACAATAATTTAATCGAGAAAGGATTTATCAATATTTTTCTAAGATTCATGTTATTTTTGTTTCAGTCCATATATCCTAGTTAATACAATTGAGAGCATAACATGCTTTTAAATTGAAATAAGTTAATTACAAAAATAATGTAGCCATGATAATTGACCAAGGACCCTTGTAAGTGTGAGGAGTTTCTTTCATTAAATGCTCCAACTGGTTGACACCTGCGCGTTGGCACAGCGGTAGACTGCCTTACAGTGCCAAGGAGCCGGGTTTGATCCTGACTATGGGTGCTGTTTGTATGGAGTTTGCACGTTCTCTCCATGACCAGCTTGCTTTTTCTCCGGGAGTTCCGGTTTCCTCCCACACTTCAAAGACATCACAGGTTTGTGGGTTAATTGGCTAGGTAAAATTGTAAATTATCCTTAGTGTGTGTAGAATTGTTTAGTGTTTAGGGGTCGCTGGTCAGCACGGCATCAGTGGGCCAAAGGGCCTGTTTCCACGCTGAATCTCTTAACTAAACTAAACTGAACTCATATTTTTCAGATCACTGCACTAAAGCAAAGGTCCAGGCCTGTGCGCATGAATTAACTTCTCGACTTCACAGCACCATTGGGGAATTCAAGTTCATCTTGGCATTATTTTAAAGCAATGAAATCAATAACAAATTAACTTTTAAAATTTACTATTTTAAATAGTGGCCTCCATTGCATGATGCAATTAATCCTGAACAGAAATGTATCAGCGTTGAATGGTTTATCTTCTATTCATCCAGCCACCTCTCCAGTCTACACTGCCATTGTCACTCCTATAATCCCTCATAGGTAATAGTGCCTCAGTCCCCCATAGCCACTACTCGAATCCTAATCCACACATGGTCAGGCACTGTGCCTCAATCCCGTCTCACTCAACCCTATTGCAGATGATTGTGGAAGAACAAAGGTAAACAAAATATAAGGAAACATTTTAGGAAGCTCGTAAGTTTTAAAAGTTAATTTGTTATTTGTAAATAGGCAATTTACAAACTCTAAAAGTGTTCAACACATTTTAATGATAGCACAAGGTATTACATACATCCTCAAATACTGGCTACATTCTTCTAGTGAACCGTATCCAGGAAGGGGAAGGCGTTATGATTGATGTTAACTAGGCGGGGTTAATGGCACTGAGGTAACTATGTTATTGGTTGCATGCAAAACCATCTACATCCTTCCCCTTAGAAAATTTAAAAGAAACAGACCGTTGTCACTACAACAGAATTAAACAGAATTAAACAGAATCGCCATAACGAACAGGTGGCTTGCTGATCCGGCCCGAGCGCGTACGGATGCCTCCCCCTTCCCCCGGAGGAGCAGAAAAAACAGGGGGACCCGAGACAGCAGGGGAACCAGGGAAGGGCGGTGGGGTTGGAGGAACAGGAGAGGGAGAACTGCGACCGCCAACAGGTGACCCGCGCAGAGGGGAACCGGGCGCTCGATATGGGGACCAAGGCATGCAGGGAACGCTGGCTGGGACAGGAGCCGGCTGCTGGTATGAGAGCGGCGGGGCATAGGGGCCCGGGGCCTGCGGCTTCGGCTCATTAACCGCAAGCAGGTGTTGTCGGCTTCTACGGTAGATGGTTCCCTCATAGTCGACCAGATACGAACGAGGTGAGTCGGCCACCCCAACCACAGTAGCCAGACGGGAGTGACCACTGGCGGTTTGCAATCGAACAACCTGTCCAGGCAACAGAGGATCGAGTGGTCTGCACGACCGATCGTGGGAACGCCGCTGGCTGTCATGTTTCTCTTGAATGCGCCTCTGCACGGAGGCAGGCTCCAGCACCCGAGGTTTCAGCTGGCGCTGGGCAATCGGGATGGTAGATCTGGTTGTTCTGGACATCAGACGCTGAGCAGGGGACCCCATGGCCGGATCTCTGGAAACATTCCTGAGGTTCAGGAGATCCAAATACAAATCAGAGTTAGACAGTCTCGCTTGTTCCATCAGAAGCTTGGCGCTGCGGACGGCCCGTTCAGCAAGGCCGTTGCTCTGTGGGTACTCCGGGCTGCTGGTGAAATGCACAAAATTCCATTTGTCAGCAAAACTTTTGAACTCACGGCTGGTAAACTGCCTGCCATTGTCAGTCTGCAGCCTGACAGGGGACCCAAACGTGGAGAAGTGTTTCCACAGCTTCCGGATCACCATCTCCGACGTGAGGGATGTCAGCAAATCCACCTCGAACCAGTTTGAGTACGAGTCGACCAGGACAAGGTAGTGGTTACCACGCCACTCGAAGATGTCGGCAGCCAGCGAGGACCAGGCCAAGGCAGGAGCGGGCTGTTGCAGCAGGGGCTGTCGCTGCTGATGTGGAGCAAGACTGTTGCACGTGGAGCAGGCAGAAACACGGTCTCGAATATATTTGGCCATTCCAGGCCAGTAGAATTGGCACTGAGCGTGGGCGAGTGTTGCATCGACCCCGGGGTGTCCGCTGTGGGCTGCGCAGTAGTAAGAATCGAACAGGGAGGACGGGACCACCACTTTATGTCCCTTAACGATAACGCCATTCTGGAGCACCAGTTCGTCACGGACCAGGAAGAAGGGCTGTGTTTCAGGCGGTGCAGCGGAGCGCTTTGTTGGCCACCCTGATTTAATCACAGACGCAAGCCGTTGCAAAACTGGATCGGCAGCGGTGTGCTCGGCCAAAAGCTGCAGCTGCTTGGTGGGAATAAAATTGACGCCCAGTACGAGCAAGTCCTCTGTTTCGTAGGGGTGGCGAGCACAGGAGGCCTGCGGGGCGCGCGATAACGTGTCCGCGATGTGCATCTCGGTGCCTTTCTTGTAGACGATGTTGAAATCAAAGCGCTGGAGCTGCAGCATCATACGCTGCAGCCTGGCAGTGGCAGCATGAATCGGCTTGTTCAGGATTGTCACCAGTGGCTGGTGGTCGGTTTCGACTGTAAATCTGCTGCCAAACAGGAAGTCTCTGAACTTGGAGCAGGCAAACACCACCGCAAGCAGCTCCTTCTCGATCTGAGCGTACCGCTGCTCGGTGTCCGTCATGGTGCGGGAGGCATAGGAGACAGGATGTAACGATCCATCGACAGATTGGAACCAATAACATAGTTACAGATTGGAACCAATAACATAGTTACCTCAGTACCATTAACCCCGCCTAGTTAACATCAATCATAACGCCTTCCCCTTCCTGGATATGGTTCACTAGAAGAATGTAGCCAGTATTTGAGGATGTATGTAATACCTTGTGCTATCATTAAAATGTGTTGAACACTTTTAGAGTTTGTAAATTGCCTATTTACATGGTGTCAGAAGTGGGATCAAGACGTTGGCCAGGTGCCTGGAGGAGGGTAAACACATTCGAATCCTCGGGAGAATTAATTGGATCTGCATCATAGGATTCAGCAACATCGGGCTGTGGGTTGGAACAGCTATCAGATTGTTTAAGCATGTTTAGACTGGGTCTGGAAATCTGTACCTGTCTCCCACGAGAACGGAATAAGCGGCAGGCAGAAGCGAAATGATTCAGTTTGTTACAAAAATTACAAGCCTTGCCATAGGCAGGGCACGTCGACCGTCTGTGGTGCATGTAGTTACAGTTAGGGCACCTTTTTGGGGGCACATCAGCAGGACCAGGGTTGGCACGCGGCAGAAAAGCATTGTTTCCCCTCTGAGGCAGGGCTCTACTAAATCCAGCCTGGTGAACAGACTTATCTCCCAAGTCCCGGTGATCATCTAGCAATACAACGACCTCAGACAATCTGCAGGCATGCATGGCTTTTTCTAACGTTAGATCTGGATCCCTAAGAAGCTCACATCGCAGCTTCTGGTCACGCATGCCAGTTACTAAAAATGTCTCTAGTGAGCTGGTCTGTCATGTCACCGAAACGGCACCGCTGGGCGAGATAACGCAAATCGGCAATAAAACATTCAGCAGGTTCCTCCGGCAGCTGTCTCCTTGTAAAGAACCGTGCCCTCTCTAGAATGCGGTTTGAGGGCAGGTCACAAATCTCCCTGAACTTACGTAGCAGGCAAGCAGGGTCACTGGCAGATTCTGCAGGGGTAACCACCACGTTGTTGTCGTCCAGGACCGCTGGAGCATAGACGAAAGTTCTGGCTCTCTTCATGGCATCAGGTCCGACAAGGTTGAGTAGGAGGGAGGCTTTGAGGGAATCAGGATCATTGCGGTGAGCGACGTTGACAAAGTGGGTGAAATCAATTTCAAACGTAGCCCAGCGCTCAGAAATATCAGCATCAAAGACAAGCTGCGCGGGCTTTCTGCACGAGGATGCCATGGTCAGAGAGATAAAGCACAAAAGGCACAAATCAAATAAAAGAAATAAAACCCGATGGACAGGTAGGCGCAAGTATCTTCCAGCTCCGACACCATGTAAATAAGCAATTTACAAACTCTAAAAGTGTTCAACACATTTTAATGATAGCACAGGGTATTACATACATCCTCAAATACTGGCTACATTCTTCTAGTGAACCGTATCCAGGAAGGGAAAGGCGTTATGATTGATGTTAACTAGGCGGGGTTAATGGTACTGAGGTAACTATGTTATTGGTTGCATGCAAAACCATCTACATTATTGATTTCATTGCATTAATGAATGAATTAATTAATACGTTTATTGGCCAAGTATTCACATACAAGGAATTTGCCTTGGTGCTCCGCCCGCAAGTGACAACATGACATACAGTGACAGTTAGGAATGACACATAAAACATTAAACATTAATAATAAAACATTATTGATTAAACATGTGAATTAAATAAAATACCAGAGCAAAAGGAGGCTACAGATTTTTGTTTATTGAGTAGAGCTACTACTCGTGGAGAAAAGCTGTTTTTATGTCTGGCTGTGGCAGCTTTGACAGTCCGGATTTGCCTTCCAGAGGGAAGTGATTCAAAGCGTTTGTTGCCAGGGTGAGGGTGGCCAGAGATGATCTTACCCACTCGCTTCCTAGCTCTTGCAGTGTCCAGTTCGTCAATGGTGGGAAGGTTGCAGCCAACCTAGTCAGTGGGGTTCGATATTTCAACTTTTTATGTTTTATTTGCTGTGTCCAAATATTTGTTTCAGTGTCTCTCGGTGCGTCTTGTGTAGGGGATGGTGGGCGGGGGAAAGGGGGGAACCGCTTTCAGTTGCCTCCTCGACGGAGAGGCGAATTTTCCATGTCACCTCCCTCGCAGCCTAACAGCTTGGATTGGAGCGGCCTTTCCCGGAGTCGGGACCGGAGCTACAGCAGCATGGACAGCGTGGGGTTTTTCCATCGTGGAGCGGGCGAACCCTTGCAGGGGGTCGCCAGAGAGGAATGCTCCGATCGCTGGCCTGGTGACTTTGATATCATGGGGCTGTGGTCTGTGGAGCTTCTAGCCGCGGGCGTGACGTGGACTTACCATCCGGAGCCTGGGATCCCTTGCCGGGGATCACCGGAGAAGAGCTCCTACCACCGGCCTATGACATTCTGGAGCTGTGGTCTCCGGTAAGAAAGTGCCGATTCGGGCACTTCAAGCCCAAGTATGCTCGACCATCCCGACGTCAATTTGGATCATCCCGACGAGAGGGCTTGTACTTCGGGCTGTCCGTAGCAGTGACTATGGAGGGTTCATAGCCCGGACCACAGATGAACAAAGGAGGAGGACTGGCTGAACTTTGTGCCTTCCCCCACAGTGGAGAATGCCGTGGTGGATGTTTGTGTTGAACTCTACTGTGTATTGTGTGTTCTTTTTAAGTGTATCGCTGCTGGCAAATTCATCGCACTGCACCTTCGGGTGCATGTGAAGAATAAAATTGACTTTGACTTTGAACAACCTTCTCAGCTGATCAGACGATTCGCTGCAGCCTCCGGATGTCGTGCTTGGTGGCTGAGCCAAACCAGACCATGATGGAGAAGGTGAGAACAGACTCTACAATGGCCATATAGAATTGGACCATCATTGCCTGAGGCAGATTATGTTTCCTCAGCTGCCGCAGGAAGTACATCCTCTGTTGTGCCTTTTTGACTGTGGAGTCGATGGTAGCCCCCCATTTAAGGTCCTTGGAGATGATGGTTCCCAGGAACTTAAAGGATTCCACAGATGTGACTGTGGTGTTGTTGATGGTGAGTGGGGTGAGAAGAGGGGGAGCTCTCCTAAAGTCTACAATCAATTCCACTGTCTTCAGAGCATTGAGCTCCAGGTTGTTGCGATGGCACCAGGACGCCAGCTGTGACACTTCCTGTCTGTAGGCAGATTCCTCCCCATCCTGGATCAGTATAATCAGGTCTAATCAGTCTAATCCATCCGTAACAACCCAGACAGGGTTATCAAACCCGCCGACAAGGGAGGTGCCATGGTAGTCTGGCGCGTCAATCTCTACAAAGCGGAGGCCACGCGCCAACTCTCGGACACCTCCTCCAACTTACCCCTGGACCATGACCCCACTGATGAGCACCAGGCCACCATCTCGAGCACCATAACCGACTTCATCAACTCCGGCTCCCTACCCTCCCCGAGCCTCCAACCTCATCGTTTCCCAACCCCGCACGGCCCGATTTTACCTTTCCCCAAAATCCACAAATCCGACTGCCCCGGCAGACCCATTGTCTCTGCCTGTTCGTGCCCCACCGAACACATTTCCACATACCTTGACTCCATCCTATCCCCCTTTGTTAAATCCCTCCCCACCTATGTTCAAGACACCTCAGACACTCTCCGTCGGCTCCACGCATTCCATTCCCCAGGCCCCCATCCTCTCATCTTCACCATGGACGTCCAGTCACTCTACACCTCCATCCCTCAAAGCCCTCCGGTACTTCCTCGACCAGAGGAGCAACCCATACCCATCCACTAACACCCTCCTCCGCCTAGCGGAGTTGGTCCTTACCCTCAATAACTTCTCTTTTGACTCCTCCCATTTCCTCCAAACACAAGGCGTAGCTATGGGCACACGCATGGGCCCCAGCTACGCCTGCCTCTTTGTCGGGCACGTCGAACAATCTTTGTTCTCGGCATACCAGGGCCCCACCACCGACCTTTACCTCCGTTACATTGACGACTGCTTTGGTGTCACCTCCTGCACCCGCACACAACTGACTGACTTCATCCATTTCACCACCAACTTCCATCCGGCACTCAAATACACTTGGACCATTTCCGACATTTCCCTACCATTCCTTGACCTCAACATCTCTATTGCAGGTGATACACTCCTGACCGACATCCACTACAAACCAACTGACTCCCACAGCTACCTGGACTAATCTTCCTCCCACCCTGCTTCCTGTAAGGACTCCATCCCCTATTCCCAATTCCTCTGTCTACGCCGCATCTACTCCCAGGATGACGTGTTCCACACCAGGTCATTACAAATGTGGTAATTCTTCAGAGAACGGGGATTCCCCTCCCCCACTATAGATGAGGCTCGCACCAGGGTCTCCTCCATACCCCGCAACACTGCCCTCTCTCCTCATTCCCCACTCACAACAAGGGCAGAGTCCCCCTGGTCCTCACCTTTCACCCCACCAGCCGGCACATACAACACATAGTCCTCCGCCAGTTTCGCCACCTCCAACGTGACCCCTCCACTCGCCACATCTTCCCATCTCCCCCCCCTGTCTGCCTTCCGCAAAGACCGCTCCCGCCGCAACTCCCTTGTCAATTCTTCCCTTCCCTCCCGCTCCACCCCTTCCCCGGGCACTTCCCGTTGCAACCGCAAGAGATGCTACACTTGTCCCTTCACCTCCCCCATCCACTCCTTTCAGGGACCCAAGCAGTCCTTCCAAGTCCGACAGAGGTTCACCTGCACCTCCTCCAACCTCATCTACTGCATCCGTTGCTCCAGATGCCAGTTGATCTATATCGGTGAGACCAAGCGGAGGCTGGGCGATCGTTTCGCCGATCATCTCCACTCGGTCCGCAATAACCAACCCGACCTCCCGGTGGCTCAGCACTTCAACTCCCCCTCCCATTCCGTATCTGACCTCTCGATCCTGGGCCTCCTCGATGGCCAGAGTGAGCAACACCGCAAGTTGGAGGAACAGCACCTCATATTCCGCTTGGGGAGTCTGTATCCTCTGGGCTTAAACATTGAATTCTCTCAATTCTGTTAACCCAGACTGCCCCCACCCCTCCCTCAGCCCTCGGGCCCTGGCATTCCTTCTCTCTCTATCTCTCCCCCACCCAAGTCGCACTAGCTTCTCATTTTCACACTACAAACAGCTTACAATGGCCTGTTTCCCTTATCATCGATACTTTTTTGCCTGTCTTTCATTCATTGTTCTTTATCTCTCCACATCACTGTTTATATCTCTCATTTCCCTGATCCCTGACCAGTCTGAAGAATGGTCTTGACCCGAAACGTCGCCTATCTCCTTCGCTCCTTAGATGCTGCTGCACCCGCTGAGTTTCTCCAGCTTTTTGTGTAACCCTCAGTCCTATCAGGGTTGTGTCGTCCGCAAACTTGAGAAGCTTGACAGAGGAGTCTGTGGAGGTGCAGTCGTTGGTGTAGAGAGAGTAGAGGCCTTGCGGTGCTCCTCTTCCTGAGTATTTGCGGGTCCGAGATGTGCTTTCCCAGCCTCACATGCTGCTTCCTATCTGTCAGGAAGTTGATGATCCACTGACAGAGAGGTTCAGGTACAATCAACTCGGAAAGTTTGGAGTGAATTAAGAATTAAGGGACAGAAGTTTAGGGGTAACATGAGGGGGAACTTCTTTACTCAGAGAGTAGTGGCTGTGTGGAATGATCTTCCAGCAGAAGTGGTGGAGGCAGGATCGATTTTAACATTTAAAAATAAAGTGGATAGGTATATGGACGGGAAGGGAATGGAGGGTTATGGTCTGAGTGCAGGTAGATAGGACTAGGGAAAAATAAATGGTCGGTACAGACTGGATGGGCCAAGAAGGCCTGTTTCCGTGCTGTAATTATTATATGGTTATATGTAGTAGCTCTGGCACAATGGTGTTGAATGCAGAGCTAAAATCAACAAACAGGATCCTCGCATAGGTCCCCTGGCGGTCTAGGTGCTGTAGGATGTAGTGCAGGCCCAGGTTGACTGCATCATCCACAGATCTATTGGCCCGATATGCAAACTGCAGAGGGTCCAGCAGAGGGTTTGTGATATTTTTCAGTTTGGCCAGCACAAGTATTTCGAGTGTCTTCATGATGAGGTCAGTGTGACTGGCCTGTAGTCATTAAGACCAGTAATCCTTGCCTTTTTGGGTACAGGCACGATAGTGGAGACTTTGAAGCAGGCAGGGGCAGTACAGGTTTGCAGGGACCGGTGCCAGCTGTTTGGCACAGAGCTGAAAAGTAGAGGGAGGAACATTGTCTGGTCCTGGAGATCTCTGGCTTTTCATAGTTAACATAATGCCATTCATCTTGCTATTTAAAGTATTCATCTCGCTATTTAATTGACAGGATGAGGGGCAGCTAAGAGAGGGGTGCACTCAGACAGGGCTCTTCTCCGGGGCTGATTCCTGATAAGTTCAGGTTAGAAACATAGAAACATAGAAATTAGGTGCAGGAGTAGGCCATTCGGCCCTTCGAGCCTGCACCGCCATTCAATATGATCATGGCTGATCATCCAACTCAGTATCCCGTACCTGCCTTCTCTCCATATCCTCTGATCCCCTTAGCCACAAGGGCCACATCTAACTCCCTCTTAAATATAGCCAATGAACTGGCCTCAACTACCCTCCGTGGCAGAGAGTTCCAGAGACCCACCACTCTCTGTGTGAAAAAAGTCCTTCTCATCTCGGTCCTAAAGGATTTCCCCCTTATCCTTAAGCTGTGACCCCTTGTCCTGGACCTCCCCAACATCGGGAACAATCTTCCTGCATCTAGCCTGTCCAACCCCTTAAGGTTGATATGTTATTGGAGCAGAATTAGGTCATTCGGCCCATCAAGTCTACTCTGCCATGCAATCGTGGTTGATCTATCATTCCCACAATCCTACTCTCTTGCCTTCTCCCCATAACCCCTGACACCTGTACTAATGAAGAATCTATCAATCGCTGCCTTAAAAATATCCATTGACTTGGCCTCCACGGCCGTCTGTGACATTGAATTACAGATTCATATTACGATACGATAGAACGTTATTTATCCCAGGAGGGAAATTGGTCTGCCAACAATCATAGAACACAACAAGATACATGAAACGTGAAATTAAAGTGACAAGTGGGAAGTCCAGGATTGGGGATTTACAAAGATTGTGGCGGGGGGTGGGGGGAGTCAGTCTGCCCCACGACAGAAGGGGGAGGAGTTGTACAGTTTGATAGCCACAAGGAAGAAGGATCTCCTGTGACGTTCTGTGCCACATCTTGGTGGAACCAGTCTGTTGCTGAAGGTGCTCCTCAGGTTGACCAGTGTGTCATGGAGGGGGTGAGCTGTATTGTCCAGGATGCTCTGCAGTTTGAGGAACATCCTTCCCTCCAAGACCATCTTCAATGAATCCAACTCTACCCCCCAGGACGGAGCCAGCCTTCCTGACGAGCTTGTAATTGTGATATTGGAGATGGGATTGGATAGGCACATGGATATGTGGAGAATGGGGGGATATGGATCACACGCAGGCAGAGGAGATTAATTTAACTTGGCATCATGATTGGCATGGACACTGTGCACTGAAGGACCTGTCCTTGTTCTGCATTGTCCTATGTTCCAACTGGGAGCACTTGAGGTAGAGGAAATGTGTGGGAAGGAACTGCAGATGCTGGTTTAAACCAAAGATAGACACATTTAGCGTGAATTACTCAGCGTGTCAGACAGCATCTCTGGAGAAAAGGAATAGATAGACACAAAATGAATAGGTAGACACCAAGGTGGGAAGTGGCGGCGCTCGTAGTAGCAGCGGCTCGCCTGCAGTCCGTCTGTTTTCTTTTTTTTGTTGTTGTTTTCTTGTCTTGTATGGTGTGTTAATTTGAGTTATTGTGTAGTGTGTGTGTGTGGGAGGGGGTGGGAGAAACGTTTTGGTCTCTTCCTTTGGGGGGGACGCGACTTTTCTTGTTGTATCCCCCGTCTCCATCTCCGTCTCCGTCTGCGCTGAGGCATAATGGCGGAGCTGGCAGCCTCCAACTGCGACCGACCTCGAGGCCCCGGAGGCAGAGCCAGCCAGGACTTACCAGTGCGAGGCTGGCTGACTTCGGGGCTGCGGTGGGTTCAGGCGTTCCGGCGGCCCGAATTGGAGCCGTGCAGTTTTCCGGTGACGGTGGCGGCGGCAGCGACTTCGGAGGCCCGGCCGCGGGCCCAGTGGACGACATCGTCGGGAGCTCACAGGCCACAGGTTGGTGACCTGTTTTTCCGGAGCTCCCACGGCAACAGCTGCGTCCGCTGGGCTGGAGGGCGGCAGCTTCGACCGCCCCGGGCCGCGGAGTTGCACCGGCCCGTTCGCGGAGCGCGGTTCAGCCGCGGGACTTACTTACATCACCCGGTGCGGTCACAACATTGGAGGCCCGGGTCGCCTCAGCGCAGAGGAAGGGAAGAGACAAAGACTTAAGATTTTTGCCTCCACCACAGTGAGGAGGTGCCTGATGAACTCACTGTGGTGGATGTTAAATATGTGTTTATTGTATGTTTTGCTCTTTACGATATGTATAACTGCATATTTCGTTCAGACCGAAAGGTCCGAATGACAATAAAAGTTTTCCCATTTCCTATTCCTAAAATGCTGGAGTAACACAGCGGGACAAGAATAGGTGACGTCCCGGGTCGAGACCGTTCCTCAGACCTCGGCCCGAAACGTCCCCCATCCCTTCTCTCGAGAGATGCTGCCTGACCCACTGAGTTACTGCAAACTTTTGTGTCTATCTAGGGTTTAAACCAGCGCCAGCAGTTCCATCCTACACACCACCCCTGTATTGGAACGTGTTTTCATTAGTTGAATTGAATGTAACGTGATTGATGACAACTTCTAACCCTCACCCCCCCGCCACAACCTAGACTGTCCCTCCAGCATTTATCTTACGTGGGCCGAATTGGCCAGAACATGATTTCGATCAGGAACTAGCCCCGCGCTAATCAGACATAGGCTGCCAGTTTCACTGTGGGAGATGAAGGAGAGTTACTGTGGAAGTTGACAAGCAGAAAAAAAGCAGTCTTGGAAAAAATCCTGATTACATGTAACCTCCCCACAATAATCTGACACCATTGTCTCTAAAGAATACAGGCTGTCAGTTTCACCACAGGAGGCCACTTAAGAGTTACTTTCAAAACTGACAAACAATAGCTTCTATTGACACTGTGCAAACATACCCTATTAAACAATATAACACACAGCCTTTGGTATTTTCAGCTTGCGATAACAACATAAACACAGCTATTCTGAAGTCTGAAGAAGGGTCTCAATCTAAAAAGTCACCCATTCCTTCTGTCCAGATACGCTGCCTGTCCTGCTGAGTTGCTCTAGCATTTTGTGTCTATCTTTGGCTTAAACCAGCATCTAATGTTCCTTCCTACACATTATAGCTATTAAAATACCGGCATGGTGGCACTGAGTTGCTGCCTTACAGTGCTAGCAGCTCCAGAGACCCGGGTTCCATCCCGACCATGTAGTTTGTACCATCGAGGGGATCTATCGCAGTCGCTGCCTCAAAAAGGCTGGCAGCAACATCAAGGACCCACACCATCCTGGCCACACACTCACCTCTCCGCTACCATCGGGTAGAAGGTACAGGAGCCTGAAGTCTGTTACATCTAGGTTCAGGCTATTAAACTCGCCCTCGAACAGACTTTGAACTGTGACAGCACTTTATCTGTTTATTTATGTCGATATTGAACTGAACTGTTCTGTATTTATGTTTACAATATTCGGTTGAGCTGCAGCAAGCAAGAATTTCATTGTCCTATTGGTGACACATGACAATACACTCTCTTGACTCTCTTGTCTCTCCAAATGACCCTGCGGGTTTTCTCCGAGATCGTCGCTTTCCTCCCACACTCCAAAGATGTACAGGTTTGTAGGTATACAGTAAATTGTCTTTGTGTAAATGTAGACTGTCCCTAGTGGGTGTAGTATAGATTTAATGTGCGGGGATCACAGGTCGGTGCGGACCCGGTGGGTCGAAGGGCCTGTTTCTGCGCTGGATCTCTAAACTGAACTAAACTAAACTAAGCCTTCGTAAGAATGAATGAAATCTTGTCAATTCCTTCAAGAAATCACTGGCACTGTTACTTTGTGTTTTGACATGGCACTTCCCAGCTTCAATACAGAGTTCAACAACTGCAGAGCCATTGAGGTACAATATGATATGGAGACAGATTCTTCAGTTCAACTTGTTAAAGAAGGAACTGCAGATGCTGGAGAATCGAGGGTTACACAAAAGGCTGGAGAAACTCAGCGGGTGCAGCAGCATCTAAGGAGCGAAGGAGATAGGCGACGTTTCGGGTCGAGACCCTTCTTCAGTCTGAAGAAGGGTCTCGACCCGTAACGTCGCCTATCTTCTTCAGTTCAACTTTCCTTGCTTTACCTTGCACTAAACGTTATTCCCTCATCATGTATCTACCAACTGTAAATGGCTCAATTGTAATCATGTATTGTCTTTCTGTTGACTGGGTAACACACAACAAAAGCTTTTTACTGTACCTCGGTATACGTGACAATAAACTAAACTAAATCATAAACTAAATCACAGACCCATCCATGCCAACTAGGTATATACTGTAAATAAACTAGTCCTATTTGCCTGCAATTGGATCATATCCCTCTAAGCTTTCCTGTCCCTGTACTTGTCCAAATGTCTTTCGACTGTGCCGTTATACTTGACTCTGCGGAAAACCCGGGGGAGGGGGGTGAGGAGGGGGCAGAGGGGACACATCCCCACCTCCCCATGTTTTGTGGTGGGGGACATCCCCCCCGAGTCTTTGTCATCCGGATTTTAAAATCTCTGCTTTCCGCCAGACAGTGGAGGTGGGACTGCTGATCGAGGGCGCTGATTGGACGAGAACGATGTCAGTCAGCAGGCAATGGGGGCGGGATATGATGTTTCAGTGCAATGATTGGAGGAGGGAGGAATGGGGGGGAGGGGTCGGACTGAGGATAGACCACAATGATTGGAGGAGGGAGACGTGACACAGACCTGTGCCTCATCCGCAGCCAGGATCGATCCCGGCCGGATCTCCGGCGCTGTCCCGTCCCCACCCGAGTGCCCCCCCCCCCCCCCCCCCACGGGTGGCCAGAGAGGTCGGGAGTCAGGCGGGAGCTGTACCCTCAGGCCCACAGCCAGCGCAGAGACGCAGCGCTAAACCCAGCTCACTCTGCCTGGTGAGCCAGGTTAACCTGCCTGGGTTTGCGGGAAATATGGGCAGCGCGGAGAAGCAGCGCTGGTGTCCCCTCAGTCCAGGCAGGGCTGTAGTTAACCCGGCGAGACAGGCAGAGTTGAGCTGCATTTAGCGCTGGATTGAGCCTCCGAAGCCTCACGCATGTGTGTGTGTGTGTGTGTGTGTGAACATGCGCGTGTGGCCACAAAACATTGTGTGTCCCCCCCTGTCCCCTCCATACTTTGACAGCGAGTTCCGTGCCTGCTGCTGAGTGAAATGCAGGAGCGTGTGCCTCCATGAGCTGAAGGGCTTGGCACATCAGATGGGAGCACAGGAACTGGTGTGCGAGTGGAGTGTGAGATCCAGGGCTCAGTGTGTGTAGCAGGTCGACAGGTACTAGATCCTCGTGTGGGCAATGGGAGTGCAAGAGCCAGGGCTCAGTGTGTGGGTCCCAGAGTGTGCAAGTGTGCATGAAATGGAACCCAGTGTCTGCAGGCAGAGTGTGAGATCCCAAGACCCAGTGTGCAGGGCAAATGCTAGAGCTGGACCTGAATGTGTTGAAGGGGAACATGGGAACTGGGAGCAAGGTAATGCAGGAATCACACTGCGGCCCTTGTACCTTTTAAATCTATAGTTCCTCTGTAGTTGTAACAGTATTCTGTGCAGTGTTTCTATTTTTCTTTACACTTCCTGTTGTATTCAGTCTGAAGAAGGGACTCGACATGAAATGTCACCCGTTCCTTCTCTCCAGTTATTCACTGGGGTGAAAGATTGCAACCTTCACGTGGTCCGCCCTGTTTCGACTAGTGCAATCAACTCGACGTGCACAAACGGAAGATCAAATAGAACAAGTTGTCCTACAACTTTAGGCTGTGCATGCCACACGAAGGAAGAAGAAGACTTATTCAATTACATCAGGAACTGAACCAGGCTTATTGGCCATGGGTAGAAACATTTATCCTATCAATAGACAATAGACAATAGGTGCAGGAGTAGACCTTTCGGCCCTTCAAGCCAGCACTGCCATTCAATGTGATCATGGCTGATCATCCCCAATCAGTACCCCATTCCTGCCTTCTCCCCATATCCCATGACTCCACTATCTTTAAGAGCCCTATCTAGCTCTCTCTTGAAAGCATCCAGAGAACCTGCCTCCACCGCCCTCTGAGGCAGAGAATTCCACAGACTCACCACTCTCCGTGAGAAAAAGTGTTTCCTCGTCTCCGTTCTAAATGGCTTACTCCTTATTCTTAAACTGTGGCCCCATGGTTCTGGACTCCCCCAACATCGGGAACATGTTTCCTGCCTCTGGCGTGTCCAAACCATTAGCAATCTTATATGTTTCAATGAGATCCTCTCTCATCCTTCTAAACTCCAGAGTGTACAAGCCCAGCTGCTCCATTCTCTCAGCATATGACAGTCCCGCCATCCCGGGAATTAACCTTGAAAACCCACGCTGCATTCCCTCAATAGCAAGGATGTCCTTCCTCAAATTAGGGGACCAAAACTATACACAAGACTCCAGGTGTGGTCTCACTAGGGCCCTGTACAACTGCAGAAGGACTTCTCAATGTCTAAGGCCTCATAATCTTCTCCGTGACCCCAAATATTTCATCTAATTGTTTTTCCAAGTGAGCCTGCTTATTCCAACTGGGGACTGTTAGCTGACAACTTGATTTTAACTGCAAAGCCTGTCCTAATCCTTACAATACAGTATGACAATACTAAACTGATACTAATACAAATATCCTGTCACCACATCTTGAATAATTCTGATATCTTTCCATACTAATGTGTAGGAAGGTCTGAAAAAGGGTCTTGATCTGAAACGTCACCCATTCCTTCTCTCCAGAGATGCTGCCTGTCCCGCAGAGTTACACCAGCATTTTCTGTCTATTTTCTTCCCTACTAATGGCAGACTACCCCTTCCTCCTTTCTTAACTACCGGCATTATATTTGCCAACTTCCAAACTATGGAAATGATTCTAGAATCAATGAAAATGATCACTGGTACATCCCTTATCCAATTGCCATCTTATGGATGCCACTCGCCAAGTCCCGGACCTCTGTTGGCTTTCAGTCCATTGCAAAGTCCATTCGGAGAACAGATCAATTATTCAAGTGTAAGTGTGCAAGTCCCAATCTTGTTGACAGGTGTCCGCTAGCTACTCTATCTAGCTGCCTTATTCTGCCGAAGATAGACACAAAATGCTGGAGTAACTCAGCAGGTCAGGCAGCATCTCTGGAGGGAAGGAATGGGTGGCGTATCTGGTCGAGACCCTTCTTCAGTCTTATTCTGCCATTAAACTCAGCACAGGAGGCAGTGGTGCAGAAGGAACTCTTGGAGATTCCCCAGCCTGTACGATCAATACCCAATGCAGGATCTACAATATTTGAATGGCAATTGTTTGGCTGTGAAGAAGAAAGATCTGAAGAAGGTTCTCAACCTGAAACGTCACCCATTCCTTCTATCCAGAGATGCTGCCTGTCCCGCTGAGTTACTCCTGTATTTTGTGCCTTTCTTTAAGAAGAGAGATGTTATATTTCTTTTCAATTTATATTTGTTAATTTTAAAATAATTCAGATGTCTCTTGTGTTTTAGGTGATTTCACTTATTTTGATTCATAATCATTTTAAATTTTTTTAAGTGCTTATTTCATGTTTAATTTTTACAATAGTAAAAGTTTTTACAAAACTTCCATGTTTTTACAATAGCAGAGACAATTCCAGAGTCTTTGAAAAAACAAACTACAATTTATTTCAATGGCAAAGCTGTCTGTTGTCTGCCAAAGGTTTCCAGAGGTATTTGTAGTGCAGAAACGGTGAACAAACTTGGCCAAGGGAACAAGTGAGAACTGCAAGCACCAAGCAGCATACAGAAGGCATAGAGACTGGAGGTAATACAACACCAAGCAGTAATAATTCATCTTTAGTTTGCTCTATGTGGATGCTACATTATTCAACGTCCATTGATTTCAAATGGAAAGTGTTTTGAAGAAGGGACAAGCCCTTTAGCAACATAGATCAAGGATAACGAAAATAAATTAAAAAAAACAAACCCTGTAGATACTGGAATCTGAAAGAAAGCAGACAACCCAAGCGAAACACAAAGAGCTGGAGAAACTCAACGGGTCAGGCCACATCTTGGGAGGGAATGAATAGGCAGCGTTTTGGGTCACGACACTTCTCCCCAGATGCTGCCTGACTCATTGTGTTTCAGTTTTGCTCAAGATTCTAGTAATTGCAGTTTTTCAAGTCCCCAAATGGTGGAAGCTCCAGCCATACACATCTAGGGGGCAAAAAAAGAAAAGCTAATATTTGCCTGGGTTCCAGCAACTAAGTTACAGAGAAAGGTTGAACAAGTTAGGTCTTTATTCTTTGGAGCGCAGAAGGTTAAGGGGGGACTTGATTGAGGTCTTTAAAATGATGAAAGGGATAGACAGAGTTGACGTGGATAAGCTTTTCCCATTGAGGGTAGGGAAGATTCAAACAAGAGGGCATGACATGAGAATTAAGGGACAGAAGTTTAGGGGTAACATGAGGGGGAACTTCTTTACTCAGAGAGTGGTGGCTGTGTGGAATGATCTTCCTGCAGAAGTGGTGGAGGCAGGATCGATTTTAACATTTAAAAGTAAAGTGGATAGGTATATGGACGGGAAGGGAATGGAGGGGTATGGTCTGAGTGCAGGTAGATGGGACTAGGGGAAAATAAATGGTCGGCACGGACTGGAAGGGCCGAGACGGCCTGTTTCTATGCTGTAATTGTTATATGGTTGTATGGTTATATGGTTAAATGTGTGCATGTACACACACACACGTGAAAAGGTGTTCAGACACACCTCCCCCATCCACTCCTTTCAGGGACCCAAGCAGTCATTCCAAGTCCGACAGAGGTTCACCTGCACCTCTTCCAACCTCATCTACTGCATCCGTTGCTCCAGATGCCAGCTGATCTACATCGGTGAGACCAAGCGGAGGCTGGGCGATCGTTTCGCCGAACACCTCCGCTCGGTCCGCAATAACCAACCCGACCTCCCGGTGGCTCAGCACTTCAACTCCCCCTCCCACTGCGTATCCGACCTCTCGGTCCTGGGCCTCCTCCACGGCCAGAGTGATCAACACCGCAAGTTGGAGGAACAGCACCTCATATTCCGCTTGGGGAGTCTGCATCCTCTGGGCTTAAACATTGAATTTTCTCAATTCTGTTAACCCAGATTGCCTCCCCCCCCACCTCTCCCTCAGCCCTTGGGCCCTGACATTCCTTCTCCATCTCCCCCCCCCCCCCCCCCCAGTCGCACTAGCTTCTCATTTTCACACCACAAACAGCTTACAATGGCCTGCTTCCTTTATCACCAATACTTTTTTGCATATCTTTCACTCATTGTTCCTTATCTCTCCACATCACTGTTTATATCTCTCGTTTCCCTGATCCCTGACCAGTCTGAAGAAGGGTCTCGACCCGAAACGTCGCCTATCTCCTTCGCTCCTTAGATGCTGCTGCACCCGCTGAGTTTCTCCAGCTTTTTGTGTAACCTTCAGACACTACTATTCAATTCATAGCTGAATGGGTGAAACATCACCTTTCACCACATCGGCCATCATATACAGTGTAACCCTCCGACATTTCACCACCTCCAATGGGATCCCACCAATGGTCACATCTTCCCATCTCCATGTCTTTCCGCCTTCCGGAGAAACCGTTCCCTCCACAACTCTGTGGTTAACTCATTCCTTCCCACCCAAACCACCACCTCCCCAGCTACTTTTACCTGCAAGCGCTGGAGATGCAACACATGTCCCTATACCTCCTCCCTCGACTCCGTCCAGGGACCCTGACAGTCTTGAGTAAGGAAATAGCAAGGATATCTGAGTCGATCCATTGGATGAAAATTAAACTGACCCTGTAGTAATTCTCCCAGTGAGAAGCCACAAACAGCCTGTCCAGCCTACTTTATCTGTGTTAAAAGCCTTAGCCGCAGCAAGTTATACTGCGGCAGCATTCAGCATCCGTCTGAGATCAGGGGTACGGTCTAGCTGGCTTAGCACTGAACTGCTTAAAGCCAGAAGAGGTAAGGGGGGGTGCAGGGATTTGGAAACGTGAGGAGAGGGGAAGTGGAAAGGAGAACCAGGAAATAGAAAGTGGAAAGAAGGGAAGAAAAGGGTGAGGGAGGTAGAGGTGGAAAGAGGAAAAGGAGAAGAGGTTGGGGAAAAGGAGGTGGGAGAGCACAAGCTGGCCTCAGAGTGATAGAGTTATACAACAAGGGTCTTCTGCCCAACTTGACTAGGCCTAACAAGTTAGCATCCTGGTTTACTCCCATTTACATTGGCTTCTATATCTTCCTCCGCTGCTCATTCCAGATACGGACTACCCACTGATTGAAAACATTGTCCCTGAAGCCTCTCTTAAATCTCTCCCCTCTCACCTTTAGCCGTTGTCATCCCCTGTTAGAATCTTCCACCCTGGGCAAAGGATGTGAGCAATCACTATATTCCTGCCTCTTACGATCTAGTACACCTCAACAATTTCACCCCTTAAGGGCCTGTCCCACCAGCATGTGATTCCATGCGGTGAGCACAACCAAACCGGCAGCGAGGGCCGCGCGGAGGTCGGGTGAGTGGCGCAACGCGGTGCAAAGTCAGGCGAACTTGGAGCGAAGTCTTAAAGGTAAGTTCGCCAGGACAGAGAGGGACACACAGAGAGGGGCACAGAGGCACACACACAGAGGGCCAAGGAGCCACACACATAGAGGGTCACAGAGGCACTCAACAAAATAGAGAGAGTACAGAGGAGATTTACTAGAATGTTGCCTGGGTTCCAGCAACTAAGTTACAGAGAAAGGTTGAACAAGTTGGGTCTTTATTCTTTGGAGCGCAGAAGGTTAAGGGGGGGACTTGATTGAGGTCTTTAAAATGATGAAAGGGATAGACAGAGTTGACGTGGATAAGCTTTTCCCATTGAGGGTAGGGAAGATTCAAACAAGAGGGCATGACATGAGAATTAAGGGACAGAAGTTTAGGGGTAACATGAGGGGGAATCTCTTTACTTAGAGAGTGGTGGCTGTGTGGAATGATCTTCCTGCAGAAGTGGTGGAGGCAGGATCGATTGTAACATTTAAAAGTAAAGTGGATAGGTATATGGACGGGAAGGGAATGGAGGGGTATGGTCTGAGTGCAGGTAGATGGGACTAGGGGAAAATAAATGGTCGGCACGGACTGGAAGAGCCGAGAGGGCCTGTTTCCGTGCTGTAAATTGTTATATGGTTATATGGTTATATGTTATTATAGGGTCACGGAGGCACGACGTCGAGGCGGCGCGTAATCCGTCGAGGCGACTGCGAGCCGACAAGCCGTTGCCGCGCGGAATTTTTGAACAGGGTCAGTTTTTCGGAGCCCCGCTCGATGTCGGGACGAACTCCGCACAATTCCGCACGGCTCTGGCGATCGAAGTGGGACCAGCCCCGCGACGCCGGACGGCTCAAGCGGCCACGTTAGGTCGCGCTAATCGCATGGAGTTGCATGCTGGTGGGACAGGCCCTTTAGTCTCCGACACTGCAATGAAAAAGGTGCCAGCCTATTAACCCTCTTTAAAAGCAGCGTTTAGAAACGAAAGGAAAAAACAGACTGCGGTGGAGGCTAAGTCATTGGGTACTTTTAAAGCACAGATTAACAGGTTCATGATTAGTTGGGGTTTCAAAGTTTAGGGGGAGAATGTAAGAGAATGGGTAGAGAAGGAACGATAGATCAGCCATGATTGGATGGGGGAGTAGACTCGATGGGTCGAATGGCCTAATTCTGTTCCAATGACTTATAAAAACAAACTGGAAAGAAAGGTACAGCCACGTTGGTAGAGAGAGATAACAGTAGACTGAAATTGTTAAATCCAATATTACATTTTGATGGCTGTAACATACTGAGAGAAAAATATAGTGCCGATCATTATGCTTACCTTGAGCATCATTGGGACAAAGAGGGAAACTATGCAGAGTGGTTAATATAGGAGAGAATGTAGACTGGAAGCTCCGGGTCATCTTTATAAACTGATTAGAAGTATTCTGTAAAGTGATCATCGAATCATGATATTTTATCAGGGTTAGGTGGTGGGGTGGAAGATTGCAACCTTCACGTGGTCCGCCCGGTTTCGACTAATGCAATGAACTCGACGTGCACAAACGGAAGATCAAATAGAACAAGTTGTCCAACAACTTTAGGCTGTGCACGCCACACGAAAGAAGAAGAAGGGTTAGGTGGTGAAAATAGAATCATAGTGTCATCCAGTATGGAGACAGTCTCTTCAGCCCAGCTCATGAATGCCAACCAAGATACCACATCTAAGCTAGTCCTAGGTTCCCATATTAGGCCTTGAAATATTTAGAATTAAGCATAGAAATAAGGCCTCAAGCCTAATCCATAAATCCTGACAAAGTTGTCTCCGTGGGGGCCACTATCCCCATATGTATTTTCTGTCAATGTACCTGTTCAAGTGCATTTTAAATGCTGCTATGGTACCTGTCTCAACAACTCTGGCAGCTCGTTCCATATTCCCACCACCCACTTAGTAAAGAAGGTGCCCTTTAGGACTGCTGGAAAAGTGATGCTGGATATGTGATGATGGGGCAATAAAGAATAGCAGATGAAATGAATACTTTTTTTCATTGCATCAGTCTTCACAGTGGAAGACACCAGCGACAAGAGAGTAAGCAGGGCAGAAGATGTTGGAGTGGTTATTACTGGGGAGAAGGTGCTTGGGAAGCTGAAAGTTCTGAAGGTGGATACGTCACCTGGACCAGATAGACTGCACCCTAGGGTTCTGAAAGAGGTGGCTTTAGAGATTGTGGAGACATACGTGGTG
Organism: Raja brachyura; assembly: GCA_963514005.1. Next base: position 5,026,189 of record OY740784.1, read on the forward strand.
ATCTTTCAAAAATCAATAGTATCATGATAGAAGTTTAGGCGTAACATGAGGGGGAACTTCTTTACTCAGAGAGTGGTGGCTGTGTGGAATGATCTTCCAGCAGAAGTGGTGGAGGCAGGATCGATTTTAACATTTAAAAGTAAAGTGGATAGGTATATGGACGGGAAGGGAATGGAGGGGTATGGTCTGAGTGCAGGTAGATGGGACTAGGGGAAAATAAATGGTCAGCACGGACTGGAAGGGCCGAGAAGGCCTGTTTCTGTGCTGTAATTGTTATATTGTTATATGGTTATGTATCCATCCACTTGACACTAGAAGTAGGACATATCCAACTCCATGAGACTGCAGATGCTCAAAGAATTACAGAAACAAAGTGCTGGAGGATAGACACAATATTCTGGGGTAACTCATGGTTATGTGAGTGGTTCCAGGTGATTGGAACATTGCAAATGTGACTCCATTGTTCAAGAATGGAGCAAAGCAGAAGAGAGGAAACTACTGGCTCAGTGGTTCAGTGGTTGGTAAGATTTTAGAGTCCATTGTAAAGGATGAGGTTTCTGAGTACTTTGAAGCACCTGATAAAACAGGCTGAGATGGTCATGCAAAAGGGAGATCTTGCCTGATGAATCTGTTGGAATTCTTTGAGGATGTGCACAGCAGGATAGACAAAGGCGAGTCAGTGGATGTGGTTTACCTGGATTAGGTTCTATCCGTGAGACTGATAAAGAGGGAGAGAGTCCATGGTATCAGAGGGCCGATACTAGCATCGATAGAAAGTTGGCTGAATAACAGAAGGCAGAGAAAGACAAAAAAGGAGGCTCTTTCTGGCTGTCAGTGACTAGCGGTGTTCCACGGGAATCGGCGCTGCTACTCTTCATATCGTATATCAATGATTCGGATGAGGGAATTGAAGGCTTCGTGATCAAGATTGCAGATAATATGAAGATAGATGGAGGGGCAAGTAGTATAAAGAAAGCAGGGACTCTGCAGAAGGACTTGGACAGGTTGAGAGAGCTGGCTGAGAAGTGGCAGATGGAATACAGCGTAACAAAGTGTGGTCCTGCACGTTGGTAGCAGGAATAAAGCTGTGTACTATTCTCCAAATGGGGAGAGAATTCAGAATTCAGAAATGTGAGGTGCAAAGGGACAGCATTGCTGGTGCAAAAGGTTAATTTCCAAGTGGAAAAGCATGCAAATGCAATGATAGCATTCATTTTAAGTGGACTAGAATATAAAAACAGTAATGTCATTCTGAAGCTTTATAAGGCACTAGTCAGACCAGTATTGTGACCAGTTTTGGGCCCCGTATCTGGGGATGTGCTAGCATTGGAGAGAGTCCAGAGGTGGTTTACGAGAATGATCCTGAGAATGAGTGAGTTAACATATAATGAGTGTTTGACAGCACTGGGTCTCTATTCACTGGAATTTAGAAGGATGAGGGGAACTTCATTGAATCTTACTGAATAGTGAAAGGCCTGAATAGAGAAGACGTGGAAAGGATATTTCCAGTAGTGGGAGAGTCTAGAAAAAGAGGCCACAGTCTCAAAATAAAAGGATGTTCCTTTAGAAAGGAGATGAGGAGGAATTTCTTTAGTTAGATGGTGGTGAATCTGTGGAACTCATTGCCACAGACAGTTGTGGAGGCTAAGTCAATTGAAAATTTAAAGGCGGAGATTGACAGATTCTTGATTAGTACGGGTGTCAAGGGTTATGGGGAGAAAGCCGGAGATTGGGTTTGAGAGGGTAGGATAGATCAGCCATGACTGAATGGCAGAATAGATTCGATGGGCAGAATGGTCTAATTCTGCTCCTCTAATTTATGAACAACCATCGAATATCGCACTCATCTCACTTTCCCCCATTAAAATCAATTCCTCCAGATTCTCCCACTCATGTACATATCAGTGGCAATTTATGGTGGCCAGTGTGGCACAGTGGCGCAGCAGTAGAGTTCCTGCCATACAGCACTTGCAGTGCCTGAGGCCTGGCTTCAATCCCGTCTACGGGTGCTGGCTGTACGGAGTTTGCATGTTCTCCCCGTGACTGCGTGGGTTTTCTCTAAGATCTTCAATTTCCTCCCACACTCCAAAGCTGGTGTGGACTGGGTGGGCTGGAAGGCCTGTTTCCGTGCTGCATCTCTAAACTAAACTAATTAATCTACCTGACTGCATGTTTTGGGGTTGTGGAAAGAAAGCTTGTGACGTCACTAGAATGTGCAAACTCCACATAGACAGCACTGGAGCTGCACATTGAGCTTGGGTGCCAGAGCTGGGATGCAGCACACAACTATACAACCTTGAATCTTATTTCATGCCACCTTCTGCCATTGACATGATGAAAAGAAATCAGATAATTTCACAGCTTAATTTAGGAATAATCACTTTTGTGCGTGTCTTTAAATGTTAAGTATTTAGTCTCTCCATGAGACAAAATGAAGACTGAGTTGCCTTTGTTGCATTACTTCTCTCTTTATGAATTCTTGATTACAAGACAATTGTGCTGAATTACCCGGTCTCGTAGAATGAAATGTTAGCGGTTCCATTTTGTAATTTCATAAGCAATTATTCAGCAAGGCAGTGACTCAATAGGACTCATGATGCTAGTTCTTGGAAAATGGTTGACGGAGTTTCAGGAAAATTAGAAAAATATTAGGCTTACATAGAATTTTATACAACCTTAGAATCTCCAAATGTGTACAAAGCTATGTACAGATGTATAGTATATTCTGTGTGTAGCAAAGTTGAAGAAATATATTAAAGTTCCTTAAATAAAAGGTATGACAACTAAAGAAGGGTCTCGACTCGAAACGTCGCCTATCTCCTTCGCTCCTTAGATGCTGCTGCACCCGCTGAGTTTCTCCAGCTTTTTGTGTACCCTCGATTCTCCAGCATCTGCAGTTCCTTCTTTAACAATTAATTCTTTCAGATTGGTGGAGAGAGGTACATGTAGGATGTCCCTTATTTATTGAATGGTGGCACTTTATCTTATACATCACTAAACTGATCAAGTGGGTTCTTTAGTTTCATGCCTAAGGTGAAATATGGCATATCTTGCAATGCAGTATTCCCTCATCTCTGCACTAAAAATGTAGATATCATCAGGAAGAAAAGCAGAAAGTACTCAGCGGGTCAGGTAGTATCTGTGGAATGAGAAACAGAGTTAAGGGCCTGTCCCACTTGGGTGTCATTTTGCGCGTCACACAGGTGGCACGCGAGGATTTTAAGAATCCCAAAACGACACGCGCTAATGCGCATCACTGCCTACGCCACCGCGGCTCACCATGCATCATGCGCAGATTAGGCTTGCGTCGTGACGCATAAATGATGTTGCGTAAATGACACGCAAAGAATGCCCAAGTGGGATGGGCCCTTTAATGTTTCAGCTGAGAAGCCCTTGATCAGCTGTCAGTAATCCACAACAGAACAATCTAAAAGCAAATTACAGAGCTGACATTGACTTGCAAACACAGCAAAATAGCCCACATCAACAAAATTTACAAAAGCATTGAGCCATTTATTTTTTACAATGTATTGAAAATTTACATCATAGATTCATACATTTTACAAATTCTTTTTTTCATAAAAATATATTTCTTTACAAAAGAAATTTTTATGCATCTAATTATAATAAACATGATACAGAGGAGTGAGGAGGTTGTACATGAAATTTGTTTCAGGTACAATTTAATAATTGTTCAAATTTTGGTGGACATACTCTGTTTATTGCAGTCACTAATGGATATAAACCTGGGTGAGTAGGAACATGTGAGACAACTTTAACTAAATAATTTCTGTCGATTTTAGTGGAGCTGTGGAATTCATACATTTGAATGTAATCGATTCTGGTGATTAAAGATAATTGGATCTTGAAGCCCAATGTTCGGTCTTCTTCCTGGAAGTAAGTCACTCACAGGACATGTTAGGACCAGCAACCTTGGCTGCAATCAAAGTTTGGTAGGCCCAATGCAAACATTACAGTTACAACAATATTAATATCTCCAGTTAGTGAATAAGTCTTTCAGCAAAATTAAACAGATTACTTTAGTTTGATCGTACTTCTTAACTTTTCATGCGAGTGCTTTTCTTTGACAGTGGTCATAATCCTTTGCATGTAATGAGCTGAGCTTCAGGGTGTGAACAACTATCGAATAGCGATGAACAGTGGAGACTTGTTGCTTCTGCAATGTTTTGTATGATATAGCTCTACCCATTAAGGCAAATGTTAAGAAGGTGACCACATGGGGGTGTAAGGAGTTGTGTGGTATTTGGTTGCCATTCTCACAGTAGAACAAACATCTGATATCAAGATGAGCTCCAAGATACATCACAATCATCCATGCGAGAGATACATTTCTTGTCTCATTAACAAACAGACTCATACTTCATTAACATCTACTGTGCAGATGCGCCATGGAAACAAACATATGCATTGTCATAATTAAAGAATGGGCAAGGCAAACAACTGGCACAGGTAATATCCTCTCGTACTGTAGTCTATTTTTTTGCACTTCCTGCGTTACAAGATTCCAATCAAATTTAACCAAATATGTAGGCTCTAGTTACCAAACATCCAAATTAATAATGCAAAACGGATGACATTCACACCATAAATCACCTTATGTTGAAAGGGTCTGGATGAACTATTGTAAGCAGATACATAAGACCATAACTTTATTAGATAATAAATAAAATGGTTTGTTGCAATAAAAACACAATAGAATCATTAAATAATAATGAAGCATGCAACACATCGTGCATATGCGTATTTTGAAAATTATATAGTATAAATATTTTTCATTTTACTCTGTGGCAAGAATTCTATATTTTGTACGAAGAATACCAATTTAAAACAAAAAATATGGAGGAAAAATTAAATAAATGAAGTGATTTTTCTCGGCGATCAAAAAAGATTGAGAGTGTTCCGTAGAAATCGGTTTAGTGAGTACCACACTGGCTGTTTTATACTCAAGTATTCAAAATCAGTTTCGCAGTTGTACCTTACAAAGTTGTCTTTTTACACTTACACTAGAAAGCAAAACCTGTAATAATCTTACTATACAGTATTTCATGGTCTTTGTTACATATTCAGTGTTCCGACCTCATGCCAAATCCTAGCCCCTATTGTTAGCAACATTGAAAACTGGTTTCAATGCTCCTCAAATATCTGCAGATTTCTTCTGAGAAAGTACTTAGGATTTTTTTTTTTGAAAAAATTGTGGCTAAGCACTCTTAGAGTGCAGCTAAAGTTGCCGAAAAACTCTCCAGTTACAGAACGAAGAGCATATCTGTTCCAACTGGGTGAGCCATGAAAACGTGTTCTTTTCTTCTGGTTCTTCAGATAAATCTGGTACGTTAAATTCCTGAAAAGTGTGCTTTAAATAGCAGTGAACCAAATGTGCATTGTACATAAGTTGGTTTAGTCAGAATCTAGATGTCCCAAGGATGCAAAGCGCTAGATGTGTATCAGGCTATGTAATCAAACCAAGTTTCTGCTTTATACCATTGTACAGACTGTGTTGAGATTGGGATCAAATCGAACTGCCTTTCCTTCTGCTGATTTTGCATTTGTATCGTACATTGGATTTTCAAAAGCTGCTTGCCCATTATTGTTTTCATGTACAGAGCAGCCTGTGTACTGCGTCTTGGGAGCAGTCCTGCAGAGAAAAAGAGAGGGATTACAACTTTGAACCCGAGATCATGGCACAATGTTATTTGAAGAACAACAAAGGGCACAAATGGAACACTTAGCCACTCTATCCGAATCAGTTTTCTGAAGCAGTTCCTTGATGATTCCCACATTTTGCAAAGTTTTCTTATTTTAAAGAATATATCTTATTTCCTTTTCAAGTTCCTATCAAATCAGTACTCGGTGCACGTTTAGGTAATGTGAGTTTCATAGTAAGAACTTTTTTTCCCTTTTTTTTAAACATAGAAACATAGAAAAATAGGTGCAGGAGTAGGCCATTCGGCCCTTTGAGCCTGCACTGCCATTCAATGTGATCATGGCTGATCATCCAACTCAGTATCCCGTACCTGCCTTCTCTCCATACCCCCTGATCCCTTTAGCCACAAGGGCCACATCTAACTCCCTCTTAAATATAGCCAATGAACTGGCCTCAACTACCCTCTGTGGCAGAGAATTCCAGAGACTCACCACTCTCTGTGTAAAGAATGTTTTCCTCATCTCGGTCCTAAAGGAATTCCCCCTTATCCTTAGATTGTGACCCCTTGTTCTGGACTCCCCCAACATCAGGAACAATCTTCCAGCATCTAGCTTGTCCAACCCCTTAAGAATTTTGTAGGTTTCTATAAGATCCCCCCTCAATCTTCTAAATTCCAGCGAGTACAAGCCGAGTCTATCCAGTCTTTCCTCATTCGAGGAAAGACTGGATAGACTCGGCTTGTACTCGCTGGAATTTAGAAGATTGAGGGGGGATCTTATAGAAACCTACAAAATTCTTAAGTCCTGCCATCCCAGGATTTAGTCTGGTGAATCTTCTCTGTACCCCCTCTATGGCAAGAATGTCTTTCCTCAGATTTGGAGGCCAAAACTGTACGCAATACTCCAGGTGTGGTCTCACCTCTGGTTGCTATCATACTAACAGTAGAAATGGCTTCACTGATATCTTTCTGCAGTTTTCTCTACCTTCTGCATTGGTCTCTCAATATCAAGTATAAATGAGCGGAAAAAATAATTTCCGCATTGATTTTCTTGTCATTAATTTTACAAAGATGAATACATCTGATGTTATTTTCAGGAGATTGACAGGTATTTGAAGAGTTTTCCCAGCATCCAAGGGAACTATAATGGTCATGCGTACAGTTTTGGTCTCCAAATCTGAGGAAAGACATCCTTGCCATAGAGGGGGTACAGAGAAGATTCACCAGACTGATTCCTGGGATGTCAGGACCTTCATATGAGGAAAGATTGGATAGACTCGGCTTGTACTCGCTGGAATTTAGAAGATTGAGGGGGGATCTTATAGAAACTTACAAAATTCTTAAGGGGTTGGACAAGCTAGATGCTGGAAGATTGTTCCCGATGTTGGGGGAGTCCAGAACAAGGGGTCACAGTCTAAGGATAAGGGGGAATTCCTTTAGGACCGAAATGAGGAAAACATTCTTTACACAGAGAGTGGTGAGTCTCTGGAATTCTCTGCCACAGAAGGTAGTTGAGGCCAGTTCATTGGCTATATTTAAGAGGGCGTTAGATGTGGCACTTGTGGCTAAAGGGATCAGGGGGTATGGAGAGAAGGCAGGTACGGGATACTGAGTTGGATGATCAGCCATGATCACATTGAATGGCGGTGCAGGCTCGAAGGGCCGAATGGCCTACTCCTGCACCTATTTTCTATGTTTCTATGTTTCTATGACTTCAGCTGCAAGGTATTATCAATAATAAATAAGTATATTTTGATTTTTAATATTTTTTCAGTTAATGTATAATCACAATAATCAAGTTTATTTTATTTCCAATCAGTTGCTTATTATTATTATTATTATATGTGGTAGAGATGAGCCTGAAACTCTTGTTGGATATCACAACATTTTTACACATCACAGTTGAGAATTTAATCTAAAGACCCAGTTAATAAGCGACTTTGCACCTGTATATGTCACTTCTGTGGTTTCCTCATATTTTATAAATCATAATTAATATCACTTGCATTGTTTTGTTTGCTGTGCATACATGATAGACATAGGACTTGAAAGCCGGAACAGATCTTAACTGGAGGGTTCAATGCCGTTTAAAAGGCAATCCATTCCAATGCCAATGTTGGGGATACCAAGCTGCTGATCTCAAATGAGGTAAGTTTGAATTTACTCTTCTCATCATCTCTCATCTCCTCAAATTACATGAACTATCTCAATATCCTGCTACTAGTTTAACCTTGTGTCATTAGATTTGATCCCAACTCCAGAAACCACTCATCGACATCCACCCCCACCTGACCTGAACTGTTCTCCGACCCCATCTGAAACTTCTGCTTGGCTCCTTGTGCTCCCCCCAAATCTGCTCCCAGCCAGCCACTTCCATCCACAACTCACTGTCTTCTTCATCTTTCCAGCAAGCCTCACTCAAACCATTCATTCTTTCCCTGCTCACACCCTCATGCTCTATTCAAAGAGTCATAGAGTGATACAGCATGGAAACTGGCCCTTTGGACTAAGTTGCCTACACTGGCCAACATGTCCTAGCTACACTAGTCCTACCTGCCTGCGTTTGGCCCATATCCCTCCAAGTCTGCCCTATTAATGTACCTGTCCAACTGTTTCTTAAACATTAGGATAGTCCCTGCCTCAACTACCTCCACTGGCAGCTCGTTCCATACATCCTCCACCCTTTGTGTGAAAAAGTCACCCCTCAGATTCCGTTTAAACCTTTTCCTGTTCACCTTATATCAATGTCCTCTGGTCCTTGATTCACCTACTCTGGGCAAGAGACTACCCGATCTATTCCTCACGTGATTTTATACTGTTCTGTGATCTTCTGTCCAATCCCACCCTCAATCTGTTCACCACCATCTCTGCTCCATGGTGAAAGGTAATGGAAAAGTTGCCCAAGTGCCCTTTTGGGTGCAAGGCCAGTTCCACTTTGTCCTTTTTGGGTTTTCTGTTCAGTAGGCCATCAGGGCCTCAGAACACTCAAGAGTCCCGACTTATTTCCAATGTGCAATCAAATGCCAAGGACCTCTGAGGTAACCGAGACCTGAAATATCAACTTAACCCTTGTTTTGTGCAAATTTACATTATGATGAAATAGCAAAGCTGTCGTGCAACAGCTGTTGAAAGTCTTATTGAACAGTTAATTGCCTCTTTAAAAACCTGCAAATGCTCATTTGGAAGTCGGCCACAGCTTTTCATGATGTGCTCCTGCCCCAATGACCTCTGGCGAATAAACAATTCATTGTTATGCAATTCAAGTCCTAATTGAAATAACACCAAAGCTTTCGTGATGATAGAGATGCGTGGGTAAACCCAGTCACAAAGTGAAATGTTTTGGGGAACTTCCTACGAGTGACTTATTTGCAAATCACACATTTTAATCCGTTATCCAAAATTAACCACCTATGTCTGCCATGTAATAAAGACAATTTTTTGGATAAGTAGTCAAAATTGATTTATAATTATAATAAAATGTTAGCTGAAACCTACCTTTGTTTATAAAGATAAAACCCAAATCCTGCAAATATAAGAGCAAAGAAAGGCACAAGGATGGCGATGGCAACAGAGCTGCTATTTGTACCATGTGGTTGATTGGGAGAATTTGAGCCATGACTTGAGTTCAGACCTGCAGTAAAAAATAGTGGTATGAGACACAGCAAAGGAGCAACTGCATTCAAAAGCGTTCAAAAGCATTCATATCCAAACCTACATACCTGGGAGAAATTGGATTCACATATGATTTGAACTGCATTTTTATGTTCAAGTTTTTTTTAGATAGGTAAAATTATAATTCTATAATTAAATAATGTTCTTACAATGAACATAATCTTAGTTGGTGGATTAAAGCCGGATATTGATAATCAATCAGGAATCACCAGTTATTTTAATCACTTTGATGGATGAAAAGGTGTTTGTTAATGTAATTAATGTCACTGATGTGACTTGATTTTTTGACTCGCTCCCTTTCATTTTATGTGGAAAGCATGTATCATTGCCAAATTAATTGCAAAATGTAATGTGTACTACAACATTTTTTGCTGAGGTCGGTTTTTTAAAAATTGTTATCATGGTTGACTAATTCATTGAGTTAGTGCATGGATCAGTGCAAATGTCAAAAATAAAAGTTTCATTTCATTCTCTGTAAATGCACGGCAAGCATTATATTGAAACTATTCTTTATCTTCAAAGAATGTTTTAAGCCACTGTCTTAGATTCTTTAAAAAAAAAAAATCAATTTTGGACTTGCATCTCAGCAACTTCAAACATCAATTTTTACTAACGGAATTGATATCAAGATTTACTTGACACAAATAAACCGAATTTAAGATTTTTTCGTTGCCACAAATTCCTTTATTTCTGTGGGGGTTTTCTTGAGCCAAACTCCTTTCATCCTTGGAAATTCATTCCTTATGTGATTGCTGTTTGAGATACAAGGGCACTAAATAATAATTCAAGATAAGATTGATTGGTGATATGTAAACATTTAGAATATCATTTTTACATAGAAACATAGAAATTAGGTGCCGGAGTAGGCCATTCGGCCCTTCGAGCCTGCACCGCCATTCAATATGATCATGGCAATATGATCATCCAACTCAGTATCCCGTACCTGCCTTCTCTCCATACCCTCTGATCCCCTTAGCCACAAGGGCCACATCTAACTCCCTCTTAAATATAGCCATAGAACTGGCCTCAACTACCCTCTGTGGCAGAGAGTTCCAGAGACCCACCACTCTGTGTGTGAAAAAAAGCCCTTCTCATCTCGGTCCTAAAGGATCTCCCCCTTATCATTAAGCTGTGACCCCTTGTCCTGGACCTCCCCAACATTGGGAACAATCTTCCTGCATCTAGCCTGTCCAACCCCTTAAGAATTTTGTACGTTTCTATAAGATCGCCTCTCAATCTCCTAAATTCTAGAGAGTATAAACCGAGTCTATGCAGTCTTTGTTCATAAGACAGTCCTGACATCCCAGGAATCAGTCTGGTAATGCAGCAATTCAAAAGTAACCAAAATAAGACTATAAAATATTTTGCGATAAATCCAGTCTGTAAACCAGCACTGTGTGTGGCACCATTTTCACATGCAATTATTGTTAGCTTATTCTCATGTTAAGCTGTCAGCTTTCACATTTTCCTTCGGTGTTAAATATCAATTCCAAAAAAAAAACTCAAAGAGGAATATCATCTCAATTTGAACAAATCACCCAACAGGGAAGATTTCAATAAAGTCAAATGTGTAAAAATGTATAGGTTGGCAGGACTGTCTGAAATATTCAACCCAAAGCTAATTAACAGCTTCTCCACAATAGGGGCATTCTGTAATGCACTTCACATTTTCTTTGTTGAATTCCTAACATAGATTTATGTTTAAATGGGCAATCTTTTAAAACCACCGGCTCTGTTGCCGGAAGATATCCTAAGGCCAATTATAAACTAATCCCTGCTGGTATGGGAAGTTTGAGGTTGCCTCTGGCAAGATTTAGTTTAAGCATTCTGCAAACTCTGCTCAGCAAATCCAACTGTATTGCAACATAATTCAACACTAACTTTCTTCTGTTCTTATGTTTTCAATCGCTGCAGAAGCATATCTCACAATTTTGGATCAGTGACAAATCCTTCACAAAGCAATCCAATGACTTAAGGGCCTGTCCCACCAGCATGCAACTCCATGCGATGAGCGCGACCTAACGTGGTCGCTTGAGCCGTCCGGCGTAGCGGGGCCGGTCCCACTTCGATCGCCGGAGCCATGCGGAATTGTGCGGAGTTCGTCCCGACATCGCGCGGGGCTCTGAAAAACTGACCGTGTTCAAAAATTCTGCTCGGCAACGGCTTGTCGGCTCGCAGTCGCCTCGACGCATTACACACCGTCTCGACGTCGTGCCTCCGTGAACCTATCTGTAGGTGCCTCCATGACCCTCTCCGTGTGTGGCTCCGTGGCCCTCTCTGTATGTGCCTCTGTGCCCCTCTCTGTGTGCCCCTCTCTGTCCTGGCAAACTTACCTTAAAGACTTCGATCCAAGTTCGCCTCACTTTGCGCCGCGTTGCGCCACTCACCCGACCTCCGCGCGGCCCTCGCTGCCGGTTTGGTCGCGCTGCCACATGCAGGCGCATGCTGGTGGGAACGACCCCGTACAGGGGATCACCTGACCTCCACGCAGCCCCCGCTTCTAGCTTGATCGCACTCATCGCTTGGAGTCGGATGCTGGTAGGAAAGGCCCTTTAGACTTTAATGTGTAGGAAGGAACTGCAGATGCTGGTTTAAACTGAAGATAGGCACAACAAGCTGGTGTAACTCAGCGGGACAGGCAGCATCTCTGGAGAGAAGGAATAGGTGACGATTCAGATTGAGCCCCTTCTCCAGCTACTCCAGCATTTTGTGCCTATCTTTGACTTAGACTTGAAACTTGCTGCAGTGATTTTGGTTGGGCGGGACTGGTGTGCTGTGCATGACTAGAAGAACCACAATGGATAAGCATCAGATGAGCATGACACTGTGACCTTACTCAGTCTGGCTGCTTGGATTTGAAGTTGCTGATAGCTTGACTGAACTCCCATTGTGTTTTGAGAATAATGATTGTGAACGTTCACACACTCGTTACAACAAAATCAATGAAATAAGATCACTTTCGATAATCCAACTGTTTATACTGTTGAAGATAATGAAACAGAGAGGGACACAAGGGAGGGCGGATACTGAAATCTTAAGCAAAACACAAAGTGCTCGGTAACTCAGTGGGTTAGACAGCATCTATGGAGGGGATGGATAGGCAGCACTTTGGGTTGGAAACCTTTGGAATAAGGGTTCCAAATCCAAACTATTGCCTATCCATTCCCTGCACAGATGTTGCCAGACCCACTATGTTCCCCCAGCACTCTATGCTTTGCTGTTGATAATGAAACAGACTTCCACCATGGGTTCTGATCTCCCCACCATCAAAGGCATTTACCAGAGTCACTGCATCAAAAAGGCAGCCAGCATTATCAGAGACCCACACCACCCTGTCCACACTCATCTCACCCCTGCCATCGGGAAGAAGGTACAGGAGCCTGAAAACTATAACGTCCAGTTTAAATTCCATTTGGAATATTTTGCAGGACCAAGAAACCAAGAACCAAGTCCAGATTCAGGAACAGCTTCTTCCCCACAGCCATCAAGCTATTAAACACTACATCCTCCATTAAGCTCTGAACTACAGACTATTTTTGTTAAAATTAGTTAATTATTAGTAGGTGTAAAATTATGACATTTTACACATAGCTAATGTTATTTACCCATGGACTATTCTTAGGAATGGACCAGGATAAAAATATTATAAATGATGGCTGGTAATTTTCCATTGATATCAATTTTACTTCTCAATTTCTGGCTATTTATGTAGATGATAGAGGTGTGTTATGACCAGCTTCCATTGGAAGTCATGGTCGAGGGAGTTGCTGTTGAAGCGGCATTAGTTTAGTTTAGTTTAATTTAGAGATACAGCGCGGGAACAGGCTCTTCAGCCTACTAGGCCCGCACCGACCAACGATCCCCGCACATCAACACCATCCTACACCCACTAAGGACATTTACATTTACCAAGCCAATTAATCTACAAACCTATATGCTTTGGAGTGTGGGAGGAAACCGAAGATCTCGGAGAAAACCCATGAAAGTCTCGGGGAGAACGTATAAACTCCATACAGACAGCACCCATAGTCGGGATCAAACCCGGGTCACCGGTGCTACATTCAATGTAAGGCAGCAATTCTACCGCCACGCCACCATGACCGCCCATAATAGCAGCGCATATTGTAGAAGGCAAGTATTACAATCTACAAAGTGACAGTAGGAGTGGGAATGTTTAAGAAAGAACTGCAGATGCTGGAAAAATCAAAGGCAGACAAAATGCTGGAGAAACTCAGCAGGTAGAGGCAGCATCTATTCCTTCGCTCCATCGATGCTGCTTCACCCGCTGAGTTTCTCCAGCATTTATGTCTACCTTCGTAGGAGAGGGAATGCTTGTTTGGATGGGGATTCCAATGAAGGGAGGCTAGAAGTTCTTTATCAATGCAGAAGGATGTTAGAACAGAGAGATCCTTACCAGGAACACCAATGCAGCAGGAATTATTAACCTTTCATTGATAATATATTGTAGCTGAACTGCCAACTGGGGGAAGGTTAATCTGTCCATAGTTGAATTTATAGTGCAAGAAAATGCATTATTTAAAGAGTAATCTTGGAGTGGTGCAATGCTCTAAAACCTGCTGCAACATAATGTGATAACATGTGTGAATAATCTATCCCATGGCATGACCTCCCCTTCGTGGTAAATCACTGAGCAGCAATCCAAAATGAATAAAGAAAAATTGAATTGAGGGTTAGCAGAAGTTGCTTCAGAGAGTTAATCCGTATTTCCTCCTTCTGCCCTCTGTCAACTAAACATATCATCAATGGAGCTGTTGTCCGCAGATGATATTTACTTACTCAGCCCCTCTAAACATTTCTGGATTACAATCAGCAGTAAATGATAAAGGGCTGATTTGTGATTCTTTCATATTCTAAATCACAGTGTCTTACCTAATCTCTGCACTCCAAATTGTCCATAGTCTTCTCCTTGTATGAATCCTTGAAAGACGTATGTGGCACCATCAGGTTCAGCAGATACCTGATTTTTAAAAAAAAGTAACATTTATTACGAATAATTATGAAAGATTTCTTTTATTTTTACCACCGCAAATAAAAATCTGAAGTAAAATGTACCCAGGCAAGTCATCTCATATTCTGCAGCGTTTTGTTTTGTTGCTATTCATGGCCACACTCTGAATGATTTATATGGTATGAATATCACAAAAATAGGTCTATGCCAAAGCTAATGGACCATGAAAGCCTCCTTCCACCTGGGCTGCAAAGTTAGACGATTTATATTCTTCAGATACTATTAAAAGCCAAAGAAATATTTCAAGGTTTTTCCCCTGGTCCCTGTGTTAATAACGTAAAGGGAGGTTAATGTACTGAGCACTGCAAAATATAATCCGTGTACCATTTCAACATAACAAACTTAAATGATCCAAGCGAACTTCATATTCTTAGTTACTTCTTATAATCACTATACTTGACTTCAATATTTCATAGTTCAGTGTTGACCAATATCTAAAAGTACTCGGACACGGAGAACAAGGTACGGACCTAGAAGCAATTTTACAAGGAGAGAGGAAAGAAGTTTTTGACTAGTTGCTTCCTTTCTTTGTGGCGCGATCACTGACATACATTATTAATTATAGAAAGCTTTTTGGATTTTAGCCAATTAAAATAAATTGTTATAAAATCAGTAGAGGCAGGCAAGCAAACACAATACTCTCATTGGAAAGTGAAATATCTTAAACAGAGCGGGCAAGTAGTAATTTAGACAATCTTGCATCTCATGCCAGGTTGGGATCGAACTCTGTTTAAAGTGAGTGTAGATTGGTTACTTCACTTACTAACCAATGTAGTGCTTTATTATTAGAAGCTCCGCCTAGTGCACTGTTCATATTTTCGCAACCCAATTGGTGCTGGCAGACCATGCTGCTACACAGCAGAAGCAACGTGTTATATGGGCTTTACAATAAATGCGGTTGTACCATGTTCGTGAGTATGGCTGGGTCATTTGGCAGTGAGTATCAGAAGGTAGATCTGATTTAAACCTCTTCTAGTTTTTATTTCCATTCACCACATTTTTACCCGAGGCATAAATAGCAATTAAAATTATGATGTAAAATACACAGCCATCGTGCTAGCAAAGTCAAAGCTATCTGAAGAACAGAAGCAAATTACCGGCATTCTTTATTATTTTAATACAATAGGCAGTTCCGCACACAATAACCAGATGTATGGGACATACTTACATAACCATCCATGGCCCATTGGTCTTTGACCTTACTGATAGACGTTTGGTCAGGTGCTATCACATGGTACATGAGAAGCAGAAGACGTGCTTCTTGACTTTTGTAGACACCTAAAAGGGTTAAAAGATATGGAAAATGATATGTGGAAAAGGCACGTTGCCAACTTTCATTAAGAGTGATGACAGGTATGAACAAATGTAGCGTGTCAAATTGATTATTCACATTGACCAATGTCATTTCAACACATCTAAAAGATATTACAAAACAAATGCACATGGGCCTGAAAAACATATCCAAGAGGATTAATTGAGAGATGATCAAAACTTATCATGTTGTTCAATTATAACATTGTATAACATAGAAACACATTAAGGTCATAAGTGATAGGAGTAGAATTAGGCCATTCGGCCCATCAAGTCTACTCTGCCATTCAATCATGGCTGATCTCTCTCTCCCTCCTAACCCCATTCTCCTGCCTTCTCCCCATAACCTCTGACACAATACAATACAGTTTATTGTCATTTAACCTCATTGAGGTTCAAACAAAATTTAGTTTCTGCAGTCATGCAAACAAGAAAAGAACCAAGACACAACACAATTGACACAAACATCCATCACGGTGAATCTCCTCCTCACTGTGATGGAAGGCAAAGTCTTATCTCTCCCCTGCTCTCCCATTCTCCTCCTGATGTCAGAGTCAAAGCCCCCGGCGGGCGATGGTAAATAAGTCCCGCGGCAGTTAAGGCCGCGCCGGGCGATGTAAGGCCCCGCTCCGGATCTTGATGTTGGAGCCCCCGGCGGGCCCTAGCAAGTCCTGCGGCCATTAAAGCCGTGCCGGGCGATGTAAGGCCCCGCTCCAGGTCATTTTCAACCCCGCATCTCGGGCGGGAGAAGTTGCCGTTGCGGGAGCTCCAAAAAGCGGTCTCCCACCAGGGACCCACAAACACCCGATGTCACCGTCCACTCATACCAATCAAGAATCTATCTATCTCTGCCTTAAAAATATCCACTGACGGCCTCCACAGCTTTCTGTGGCAAAAAATTCCACAGATTCACCACCCTCTGATATAAATAAATAAATTCCTCCTCATTTCCTTCCTAAAAGAACGTCCTTTAATTCTGAGGCTATGACCTAGATGCTCCCATTAGTGGAAACATCCTCTCCACATCCACTCAATTCAAGCCTTTCAATATTCTGCATGTCTCAATGAGGTCCCCCCTCATTCTTCCAAACTCCAGCGAGTACAGGCCCAGTGCCGACAAACGCTCATCATAGGTTAACCCACTTATTCCTGGGATCAGTCTTGTAAACCTCCTCTGGATGGTGCTGGATTAACAGATTTTGCAGACTGTAGGAATTTCAGCATATATTAATTCACTTTTAAAACAGATGTTACATAGAAACATAGAATATAGGTGCAGGAGTAGGTCATTTGGCCCTTCGAGCCTGCACCACCATTCAATATGATCATGGCTGATCATCCAACTCAGTATCCCTTACCTGCCTTCCATCCATACCCCCTGATCCCTTTAACCACAAGGGCCTCATCTAACTCCCTCTTAAATAAAGCACTGTTCCAAGGTAACAGTTTAGTGAACCCATCAAGTTTCCAGGTAAGCAGTCGGAGGTACCAGATAAATTTAATGGGGGGGGGGGGGGGGTGTTTACAGGAACTGGGGCTCTGACAAGTAGAAGGGAAGAATCAAGGAAATCAGAATTTAGGTGATCAATAGTAGGGGCAAGGAAGAGGCTGAGTCCACAGAGGTACAATGTCTTTCAACAGAAGACCACTAAGAAAATAGGTTTAAGAAGGAACTGCAGATGCTGGAAAATCGAAGGTAAACAAAAATGCTGGAGAAACTCAGCGGGTGAGGCAGCATCTATGGAGCGAAGGAAATAGGGAACGTTTTGGGTCGAAACCCTTTTTCGGACTGATGTCTTAAGAAAAAAGAAGCAGGATAGGCCGCTTTGCTGGACCCTCAAGCTGCCTTGCCATTCAATATAATCATGCCTAAACTGTCCTAAATCTAATCTCTTCTTTTCCAGTTTCCCAATCTATCAAACTAAAAACTATCTCTTGTTAAGCAGCTCCAGTGATCTACAGTGGCTTGCAAAAGTTTTCATACCCCTTGAACGTTTCCACATTTTGTCACGTTACAACCACAAACATAAATGTATTTTATTGGGATTTTATGTAATAGACCAACACAAAGTGGTGGATCATTGTGAAGTGGAAGGAAAATGATACATGGTTTTAACATTTTTTTACAAATAAAAAAACTGAAAAGTGTGGCGTGCAAAAGTATTCAGCCCCCTTTACTCTGATATCCCTAAATAAAATCCAGTGCAACCAATTGCCTTCAGAAGTCACCTAATTAGTAAATAGAGTCCACCTGTGTGTAAATACAGCTGTTTGGTGAAGGCCTCAGAGGTTTGTTAGAGAACATTAGTGAACAAACAGCATCATGAAGCCCAAGGAACACACCAGACAGGCCAGGGATAAAGTTCTGGAGAAGTTTAAAGCAGGGTTAGGTTACAAAAAAATATCCCAAGTTTTGAACATCTCACGGAGCACTGTTCAATCCATCATCTGAAAATGGAAAGAGTATGGCACAACTGCAAACCTACCAAGACATGGTCGTCCACCTAAACTGACAGGCCGGGCAAGGAGAGCATTGATCAGAGAAGCAGCCAAGAGGCCCATGGTAACTCTGGAGGAGCTGCAGAATCTGTCTACAGGACAACTATTAGTCGTGCACTCCACAAATCAGGCCTTTATGGAAGAGTGGCAAGAAGAAAGCCAATGTTGAGACAAAGCCATAAGAAGTCCCATTTGCAGTTTGCCACAAGCCATGTGGGGACACAGCAAACATGTGGAGGAAGGCACTCTGGTCTGATGAGACCTAAATTGAAGTTTTTGGCCTAAATGGAAAACGCTATGTGTGGCGGAAAACTAACACTGCACATCACCCTGAACACACCATCCCCACTGTGAAACATGGTGGTGGCAGCATCATTCTGTGGGGATGCTTTTCTTCAGCAGGGACAGGGAAGCTGGTCAGAGTTGATGAGAAGATGGATGGAGAGAGTCTGCAAAAGACTTGAGACTGGGGTGGAGGTTCACCTTCCAGCAGGACAACGACCCTAAACATACAGCCAGAGCTACAATGGAATGGTTTAGATCAAAGCATATTCATGTGTTAGAATGGCCCAGTCAAAGTCCAGACCTAAATCCAATTGAGAATCTCTGGCAAGACTTGAAATTTGCTGTTCACAGATGATCTCCATCCAATCTGACTGAGCTTGAGCTATTTTTCAAAGAAGAATGGGCAAAAATTTCAGTCTCTAGATGTGCAAAGCTGGTAGAGACATACCCCGAAAGACTTGCAGCTGTAATTGCAGCGAAAGGTGGTTCTACAAATTATTGAATCAGGGGGACTGAATACTTTTGCTCGCCACACGTTTCAATTTTTTATTTGTAATAAAATTTGGAAACCATGTATCATTTTCCTTCCACTTCACAATTATGCGCCACTTTGTGTTGGTCTGTCACATAAAATCCCAATAAAATACATTTACGTTTGTGGTTGTAACGTGCCAAAATGTGGAAAAGTTCAAGGGGTATGAATACTTTTGCAAGCCACTGTAGTCTCAACAACCCTATCCTAAAGATTCACCACGCTTTGGATAAGAAATTACTTAATTTTAATTGAAAGTTCCCTTATCTTGAAATATGTCCCTTTCATCCAGATTGTCCCTCTCACTACAAGAAACTTCTCAACATCTACCCCCAACTTCTCAACATTTACCCTTCTTAGAACCTTACTTTTCAAAATAAGATCACCCCTCACTCTTTCAAACCCAAGAGATTTAATATTTTTCACTGATTGTGAAAGGGCAACTCTCTCCTTCACGGAATTAGACTACTGGATTGCTTTGGGCGATTACAGGGCTGGACGAACATGTTGGAATAGATGAGGTAAACAGGAAGAAATTTAAAGCAAATTAAGCAGAAGTTGTAACAGCCTCATTATTCAGCTGCAAGAACTTACCTGCCATATTATAGGAATGAATTTGTTAAAAGAGTGAAACAGGATAAAAGATGACAGCCAGGATAACAAATGGTTTGCAGTAATTGGGATCTCTTTGTGATTTATGTTATACGAGCTGACTTGATTTAAAATGAACCAAACTGGCTGTGCGGTTAAAATACCAGGAATAATTGATGAGTGAATTATCAGATTGAGTCATGTAAAAAGGGAACTAAATCTATGGAAGCATGAAGCTACTTGATCAACAACAGCTTGAGGTCAAAGACTTCATCCTGCATACTAGAGACAAAGATCTTCTGCAAAGCATTAAGAAGCAATCAGCCTAACAAAGACAAAGACTAATACTGATAAAAATAACTGGATGCTCAATAGTGGTAAGTCATGTAAAATTGGTAACATTGGGGTAAATTGGAGGATAGCCCTGGGTCAAACCGTACAACAAGAATCAGTGTCAAGTCTCAGAAACTGGTGTAGCTGAAGATCTGGGGCAAAAACCCAATGACCCCTGCTGTACAATCAAACACACGGAGAAAGGAAGATACATCTCAGAGCCCAACACATCTGCTAACTAGTTAAGTAGAAGGAAATGGAAACCACTTAATAGGTGCAAAAACAAATATGAGCAGCTGGAGGAACTCAATTGGTCAGGCAGCATACGTGGAGGGAAATGACAGTCACCGGTTCTGGTCAAAACCCTTGAATGCCGTTGGAAAGTCTCAGCCTGAAACACTGACGGGTCATTTCCCTCCATCGATGCTGCCTGTCCCATTGAGCACCTCCAGACGCACCCCTTTCTGTTCCACAGATTCCTGTGCATCTGCTTAAATGGAGGTGCAAGAGACGGGAAGAATTCATAAGCAAAACCCTTCTGTGTCAAGGTTGTCCACTAAACAGATATTTATTGGCATTTACAATGATGAAATGGATGGACAATAAACAATAGACAATAGGTGCAGGAGTAGGCCATTTGGCCCTTCGAGACAGCACCGCCATTCAATGTGATCATGACTGATCATCCCCAATCAGTACCCCGTTCCTGCCTTCTCCCCATACCCCCATGACTCCACTAATGTTAAGAGCCCTATCTAGCTCTCTCTTGAAAGGAACCAGAGAACCTGCCTCCACCGCCCTCTGAGGCTTGGGAGCGAATATTTGAAGGCTTGCGAGAGATTATTTAAGAACAGTATGCTGTTCAAAATATGAAAAATCTATGGAATAAAAGGGGGAGTAACAAATTGGATCGAAATTTGATTCAGTTGCACGAGGGCAAAGAGATCACCGTTGAGTATTTTTATGTGACAGGAAAGCTATTTCTGGACTGGAAGGCTATTTTCAATGGGGTTCTATTTGGCCCCTCACTTTTGGTTGTATCTGTAAATGATTTAGTCAGAAATGTCAGACATAGTTGGAAGGATTAGAGAAAATGGGGAAAGAGAGTGCTAGATGCCTGGAGCTCATTGCCTGAAAATAAGGTAGCTTTTCACTGTACCTCTGTAAGCATGTAGGTACAGCAGGCAGTGAATAAAGATAATCACATATTGGCCTTCATAAGAAGAGGATTTGAGTATGGCAGTAAAGAGGTCCTTCTGCAGTTGTACAGGGCCCTAGTGAGACCACACCTGGAGTATTGTGTGCAGTTTTGATCTCCTAATTTGAGGAAGCAAATTATTGAGTGAGTGCAGCGTAGGTTTACAAGGTTAATCCCTGGCATGGCGGGACTGTCATGTGAGGAAAGATTGGAAAGACTGGGCTTTTATTCACTGGAATTTAGAATGATGAGGGGATCTTATAGAAACACATAAAATTATAAAAGGATGGACAAGCTAAATACAAGAAAAATGTTCCCAATGTTGGGGGTCCAGAACCAGGGGCCACAGTCTAAGAATAAAGGGGAGGCCATTTAAAACTGAGATAAGAATTTTGTTTTCATCCAGAGAGTTGTGAATTTGTGGAATTCTCTACCACAGAAGGCAGTGGAGGCCAATTCATTGGATGAATTTAAAAGAGATTTAGATAGAGCTCTTGGGACTAGCGGAATCAAGGGGTATGGGGAGAAGGCATGCATGGGTTACTAATTGTGAATGATCAGCCATTATAACAATGAATAACGGTGCTGACTCAAAGGGCCAAATGGCCTCCTCCTGCCTGCACCTATTTTCTATGTTTCTATGTGACACTAAACTTAATTAAGTTAGAGGCAGAAACTCCGATCATATTTAAAAAGTGCTTGACTCTGTACTTGAAGAGCTTCGACATGCAAGGCTACTAGCCATGTATTGGAAGGGGAGATTGAGGTGGATAACCTTCTAATTGATTGGTATGGGTACAATGAGCCTCCTTTTCCTTTTTTATTCATCCTAATACATGATTGAGAAGTAAAGATCCTAGGAGCAACTAATAAAGGCACACTTCAGCAGTGTGATACTATATACTTAGAAAATAACACCTAATCTACATTGCAACCAAGAACATTGTTTCAATGGTCATTTAGGTTATAGTTTAGGTTAGTGACACAATGTGGAAACAGACCATTCAGCCCACGGAATCCATGCCAACCGGTTCACACTAGTTCTGTCTTATCCCACTTATGCATCCACTCCCTGCACATTAGGGGCAATTGATAGAGGCCATTTTACTGCCAATGTTAGGGATGTTGGTGGTAACCGGAGCACCCGAGGGAAACGCACATGGTCACAGGGAGAAGGTGAAACTCCACACAGACAGCGCTCAAGGTCAGGATCAAACTCAAGGTCTCTGGCACGGTGAGGCAGCAGATCCATCAGATGTGCCACTGGGCCGCTCCAAGATACCAAGACGGGTTTCATAATGGATCGAGAAAAGCAATATTTTTAAACAAATGAAAATAATCTGGTTCAGTATGAATCAAATACAGATAAAATAATAAATAAATAAGTAAATAAATTAATAATGAAATTTTTAAAAAATGTTAAAATGGAGTTTCAGCAAGGAGTTGTAAGGGATTTATTTCCAGATTAAAATCTAATATCTAAACGTTAATCATTTCAGTGCAAGTCTAAAAAACGTTTATCGGAAGAATTATAGGTTCCAGGGGACATTTTCTGCAAGGGAACATTGATCAGGTAGTCGAGACATTATTCAACTGCAGGAGTATCAATGTCCACAGGGAGAACAGGAAGTAAACCAGAAAGACAGGAAGAAAAGAAAGGAACAACTGGACATTGTTCATGTGGCTGAAGTGATATTTCAATGATCATCTAGTGAGGATGTTTACTGAACTGCAGGAACAACAGAATCTTGGTTGTTCTATTTTCTAATAATATGGAAGCTGGATATTCAGCCAACTGACTCCAAATTAATTCCATCTGATATTCTTTCCTCTTCTAAGCAACTTTCCCTCACCGAAGTCCTCTGTTCATTCTCTCAAGCATGTTGACAGAAAACACTTCCTGATGCACCAATATCCATGTGAAATTGGTTAGTCCATAAAGTCCAGACAGATTGCATATTCTAAAATACAACACTTTTAAAATATTCCTGTAGAATTACATCAGTAACCAGTGGAAAACATTGTTTGCTATCATCTTAGTAATTAATAATCCCTTGAAATAGGGGTTGAAGATTTCCTTCCTAGTTTTAGTGTTCGCAGGTGACTAAAATAAGTGGTATCGCAGACGGTGAAGATGGTTGTCAGGAATTACAGTGGGATCTTGATCAGCTGGGCAAGAGGGCTGAGGAATGGGTAGTGACGTTTAATTCCGAAAAGTGTGAAGGGTCGCATTTTTGCAAGTCAAGGCAGAGCAGGTCATTCCCAGTGAATGGAAGGGCCCTGGGTAGTGTTGTAAAGCAGACCGATCCAGGAGTACAAGGAAATAGTTCATTGAAAGTGGTGTAGCAGGTAGGTATGATAATGGTGAAGAAGGCTTTTAGCACAATATGCTACAATTGTAGAAGACATTGTTGAGGCCACTCTTGGAGTATTTTGGTCAGTTTTGGTCACCTGATAGCAACGATGTCAGAAAGCTCAAAGAATGCAGAAAAGGTTTATGAGGATGTTGCCAGAACTTGAGGGCCAGAGCTATAGGGAGGGGTTGGGCCGGCTAGGAATTTATTCATGAAGTGCGGGAGGCTGAGGGGTGATCTTCTACAGATGCATAAAATCATGAGGGGAATAGATAGGGCTAATACACTGCCTTTTTTCCCAGGGTATGGGGAATCAAGAACTAGAGGTTAGAGGTTTAAAGTAAGAGGGGGAAGATTTAAGGATCTTGAGGGGCAACAATTGACATGGAGTGTGGTGGGTTTATGGAAGGAGCTAACAGAGGAAGTAGTTGAGGTAGGTACAATAACAACATGTAAGAGGAATTTGTCAAGTACATGGATAGGAAAGCTTAGAGGAATATGGGCCAAATGTGGACAAATGGGACTAGTTTAGAGGGACATCTTGTTTGGCAAGCATGAATTGGGTCAAAGTGTAAGTATAGAAGTATAAAGTATCCTTTACTGACATTCACTTTTAGTTTGAACAAAATTGCGTACCTTGCAGTCATGACAGAGCATAAAATAACAAAACCCACAATGAACATATTTTGACATCCACCACAGTGAGTCTACCAGACACCACCTCACTGTGATGGAAGGCAAAAGTCTTAGAGTCCTGGTGTCTTCCTTCCTTGTTCTCCCTCTGCGTTGAGGCGATCCAGGCTTTCGATGTTGGGCCCCCTGCCGGGTGATGGTCAGTCCCGTGGCTGAATCCGAGCTCCGCGAACGGGTCGGTTCAAACTCCGTGGCCCGGGGCGGACGAAGCTGCCACCCTCCAGTCCAGTGGACGAAGCTGGTGTTGCGGGAGCTCCGGAGAATCGGTCACCAACCTGGGACCTGCGAGCTCCCGATGTTGTCGTCCACTGGGCCCGTGGCCAAAGCCTCCGAGGCTCCGAAGTCGGGCCGCCGCCACATCGCCACCACAGCCCCGAAGTTGGCCAACCTCACGATGGTGAGTCCTGGCTCTGCCTCGAGGTCGGTCCCAGTTGGAGGCCGCCAGCTCTGCGATTAGGCCTCAGCGCAGACGGAGACGGAGATACGACAAGAAAAGGTCGCATTCCCCCGAATGAAGAAACTAAAACAAATTTCCCCCACCCCCCACACATACACAACTAAAAATAAACTAAAACATACGTCCTACAAGACAAAAGAAAACAAAAAGAAAGAAAAAGACAGACGAACTGCAGGCAGCGCCCATGCTGTGCGTTGTATGGCTCTCTGACTCTACTTCTGAAGGTGTGTTTGGCTATGGGCGTTTAGATAGAGGGTATGAATGGAGTGTTGACCTCAAGTTGAGAAGACCTGGTTTCACCTTACCACTGCAGATCGAATTACATCATGATTCTCCTACTTGGAGCACCCTTGCTGCACATGGACATGAAAACATCCTACACTGTCAACTCCCACCACAAATGAGCATGCACACATTACCATGCAAAACTAATTCAGTATTTATCTTGCTGCAGTACTGAATTTTATAGCCCTCAAATTTTATTTAGGCCATTAAGTGCAGGAATGTTGATATCTGTTTGGTAATAGAGAATTATTACAGCCCAATCAGGTCATGAGAAGAAATTTACGAACAAGCAGAAATTATTTTTACAATTTTAAGGAAAAATGTTAGGAGTTTGTAAAAACAAAATATTGCCACACCAGGACATAACAGGGCAAATCTCATATTTCTCCACATTATATGTCATCCACCAATATTTTGCCCATTCACATCTTTATTTTGTTTGTTGCAGACCATTGTGTCATCCTCACGTCTTGAATTCTTAAACATCTTTTGAATAGTTTAGTTATAATACATTGTTCCTATCATTTTAGTTACTACGTCTGAAGAAGGAGCTCGTCCCGAAACATCACCCATTCTTTCTCTCCAGAGATGCTGCTTGTCCCGGCTAAGTTACTCCAGCATTTTGTGCCTACCTTTTATTTAAACCAGCATCTGCAGTTCTTTCCTGCACCTCTGAGTTACTACTATAGATGAGGATCCAACACTGATCTTTATTGGGTCCATATTTATTACAGCTGGAAAATAATCTATTATCCCAACATTCTGTTTTCTGGAGGGAAGCCAAACCTTTATCGTTACCAATATATCTGTGCAATATCATGGGTTCTTATCTTGAGTAGTACCTTAGCTGTGATACATAACAAACAGTATTTTAGAATCTAAATGCATTTCATCCACTGGTTCCATTTTATCTACACTTCTGGTTATGTCCTCAATGAAAGCTAACAAATTTAACTTATGGGATTTCCCTTTCATAAAGTCATGTTGCATCTCCTTTACTGTCTCATTATTTTCCAAACGTCCTGTTATTATTCTTACTTATGAATTCTGGCATTTTCATGATGACAAATGTTAGATTGCTAAATGTTAAATCTTAAATGTTAGAAGCCTGCTGCTTCTTTTATTTCTTAGCGGCATTACATCAATAAATCGATTCAAGGCTTTAAACTGAAATAGCAGCGGAGGATCTCCATATCAAAGTGTTAGGCAGAATCAGAAATCAAAGTGCTTACAATCTTGCTTTGTTAAATGAAAATTAGAAGATCAAAATAATTAATAATATGTAATTAGTCATTCCATTGTGTGGTGCTTCATACATTTTTCAGATGAAGTATTTTCAAATATTTAGAGTAAAAATTAGAGTTTGAATCTGATACATGCTGTCCGGTTATTCATAGTGGAAAGAAAGTTATTAGCTGCAAACAAATTAATCTGTAAATGATAAAAAGGGGGCTACAAGATTAATAAATAAGATCTTATGTTTGTAAACTTAATATAATTAACTTCAGGTGTAATTAAGCAAGTTATGCAAATCTAGAAGTAATTTATTTAATATTTAGAAGACATTGATAAAGCCATGTTTCAACTGCAAGGTAAGCACTGGTTCAAAGTTTCCGTTAAAAAAATGATCAGGTTCTCGGGTGACATAAACTACCTCCTCTTAAACCTATATCCTCTGTCCACTCCCTATAGTTCAGGCTCTCAATTCCTGGCAACATCCTTGTAAATCTTCTCTGTACCCTTTCCAGCTTGACAACATCTTTCCTATAACACGGTGACCAAAACTGAACACAATCCTCTAAATGTGGGCTCATCAATATATTTTATAACTGTAACATGACCTCCCAACTTCTATACTCAATATGCTGACAGATGAAGGCCAATGTGCCACCCTCTCTACCTGTGACGCCACTATCAAGGAGCCATGTACCTGCACTCCTCGATCCCTCTCCCCTACAACACACCCCAGAGGGCCACTGCGTGTGGACAACCATCTTCACCATCTTCAATACCACCTATGACTAATCTGAACACCTGATGTATTGGCTTGCATGACTAAATGGGTAAAATTGCATGTTTCAATGCCATGAACCTCGGATTCTATAAGATACAGATGCATTAGAAAAGATGCAAATAGTACGCGACATGGATCCGATTAAATTTTTTTACAACAGCTTAATATTTTAAATGGGTGAAGGCTTGTTCATAGCAAGGATAATTGAACATATAGTCTGTTTCTCTGTGTGAAACACAATGACACACTGGAGACCATTGGATAGTGGAGTGGTCTCTATGGTTAGTTTTTAGAAACATAGAAAATAGGTGCAGGAGGAGGCCATTGAGCCCTTCGAGCCAGCACCGCCATTCATTGCGATCATGGCTGATCGTCCCCAATCAATAACCCGTGCCTGCCTTCTCCCCATATCCCTTGATTCCACTAGCCCCTGGAGCTCTAACTCTCTCTTAAATCCATCCAGTGATTTGGCCTCCACTGCCCTCTGTGGCAGGGGATTCCATAAATTCACAACTCTCTGGGTGAAAAAGTTTTTTCTCACCTCAGTCTTAAATGGCCTCCCCTTTATTCTAAGTGTGGCCCCTGGTTCTGGACTCGCCCAACATTGGGAACATTTTTCCTGCATCTAGCTTGTCCAGTCATTTTATAATTGTATATATTTCTGTAAAATGCCCCCTCATCCTTCTAAACTCCAGTGAATACAAACCTAGTCTTTTCAATCTTTCCTCATATGACAGTCCCGCCACCCCAGGGATCATTCTTGTGAACCTATGCTGCACTGCCTTAATCACAAGGATGTCCTTCCTCAAATTAGGAGACCAAAACTGTACACAATACTCCAGATGTGGTCTCACCAGAGCCATATACAACTGCAGAAGAACCTCTTTACTCCTATACTGAAATCCTCTTGTTCTGAAGGCCAACATTCCATTAGCTTTCTTCACTGCCTACTGTACCTGCACGCCAACCTTCAGTGACCGGTGTACAAGGTCTCGCTGTACCTCCCCCTTACCTAACCTAACCCCATTGAGATAATAATCTGCCACCTTGTCTTTGCCACCAAAGTGGATAACCTCACATTTATCTATATTATACTGCACCTGCCACACATCTGCCCACTCACTCAACCTGTCCAGGTTCCCCTTCAACCTAACATCCTCTTCACAGTTCACACTGTCACCCAGCTTTGTGTCATCCGCAAACTTGCTAGTGTTGCTCCTAATTCCCTCTTCCAAATCATTTATATATATATGGAAAACAGTTGCAGCCCTAACACCGAGCCTTGTGGCACTCCACTCACCACTGCCTGCCACTCTGAAAAGGTCCTATGCTTTCACATATTCTTCATGCAATAGCAGAGAGCTGAAACTTGCAAGGTAGCTCAGGAAGTTTATCTAAGTGAGCAGCTGGTCTTTGGAGAATATACAATAACAGATTGTCTGTGCAAACTAATCGATTGCCGGTAGTGCAGAAGGATAGGTTGCTCCAATTGGCCTCAACATATGTAGGATGGTAATTGAAAACCAGTCATCCTTCTCAGTTTCGATCATGCTTCAAAAAAAGTAGCTGGAAGAGCCATTATCAGTGTCAGCTGAAGACAAAATGCCCCCTCCACATTCTGCAGCTTCATAGACCCCATGGAATTAGCCATACCTGAAAGTTGTAGCTCCATATTACTGTTTGTGAGAGTGGCGTTAACTCTGCTCGATGAAGTGTTATAACTCGTGACTGTCAATGTCATGGGCTGCTTCTTTCCTTTGTAGTTATAAGATCCTTTCCAAATGTAATACGGAGCAAAAACATCATCTGGAACTTAAGGTTACAAATATTTTAGTGATGAATCAGTACATTTAAAGTGAAATTTAACAAATTACAATAGAAAAGATATGGGAATGAAAATGGATGGGCAAAATTATAGTTATTAATCATTATACAACAGAGGCATCCAGTTCACTGAATATTGGCAAGAATATATAATGACTAACAAGACAGACACAAAAAGCTGGAGTAACTCAGCGGGATAGGCAGCATCTATGGAGAGAAGGAATGGGTGACGTTTTGGGTTGAGACCCTTCTTCAGACTTTCTTGCACACGAGTAATACGAGTTCATGTTTCTTCCTTCCTTCCCTATGAATTCCCCGCACCATTTAATCCAACCTTTTGTGGTAGGTTATCTACAAAAAAATATTGTTTTTTTCCAAAGACGTTTGTATGCCAACTCTTGGGGATATCTTAGCAAGGGGAAAAAAAACATACTTCCAACTTCCTGAACAGAGTATCTGCATGAAATGTGCCCATATTATTCGGGTTCAAATCTGCAATGCTTATATTTAGCAACACTTCAGTCCAATGGGGGGTACACAAAAGGCTGGAGAAACTCAACGGGTGCAGCAGCATCTAAGGAGCGAAGGAGATATGCAACGTTTCGGGTCGAGACTCATACTCTATGATGAATCATATATAATTGAGCTTCTCTAAATAAAACTGGGAAGTAGGCTTTAGTTTAGTTCAGTTTAGATTTACAGCACGGAAACAGACCCTTCGGCCCACCGGATCTGCACCAAGCAGCGATCCCAGCTTAAGAACACTATTCTACATACGTTAGGGACAATTTATATTTATTTCAAGCCAACTAATCTACAAACCTGTACTTCTTTGGAGTGTGGGAGGAAACCAAAGACCTTGGGGAAAACCCACGCAGTATTGGGGAGAACGTACAAACACCATACAGACACCACCCAGACAGCAGTCGGGA
The DNA here is from genome assembly GCA_963514005.1 of Raja brachyura. The sequence continues at coordinate 5,055,858 of OY740784.1, forward strand.
TCGAACACGGGTCTCTGGCGCTGCGAGTATTGTAAAGGACCTGTCCCACTTGGCCGGCATTTGCGCGTCACGCAGACGGTGCGCAAAGATTTTGTACATCACAAAATCCTGCAACGCCGTGCGTGGCCACGCGTCACTGCCTATGTCATCGAGCAACATGCGTGCATAATGCACACCATGCGCGCGTCAGGTCGGCGCATTCTGACGCGTAAATTATGTTGCGTAATTTACACGCAAATGACGGCCAAGTGGGACAGGCCCTTGCGGCATCAACTCTACAACTAAAGGCACTCAACACTAAATCTGCAATGTTCACTCACAGTTACCGAGGACACGGTTGAGAAAGCCCACATTAATTTCACTGCTCGCATTGCAAGCCAAAGGTTATGTTTTTAATCATATGACAATGTTCGAGATGTTCATCTACAATTCATTGATTAGAACACAGTGAAGTACATTCTTCCATTCATCTAAAAAATAATACTTTACTTCTAATTTCCAAGATAAAAAATAAACAACTAAACTTCAATGAAGAAAATATGATTTTGAGTGTGTGTTACAAGTCTGAGTATGGCAATTAATTAATTTCTGCGGTCAGAAATCCTCATAAATCAACAAAGCACATGTTAGTATTAGGACAGGATTGTTCTATGCCTTGTTTATGTGATCAACCACCTCTTCTGGTAGTATAATACAGTTAACCACCACTCTCTATAAGCATTTAATCAAATTCTCTTTAAAATTCTTTCCTCTCATCTTAAATCGAAGCTCTCTTGTTTTTGATACCCTACCACAAAAAATAATGATTTTGACTATCTACTGTATATTTCATATACTTCAATCAGCCTACTTCTCAGATACTTCAAGGGAAACATATCCTCAGCGGGACAGACTGCATTTCTGTAGAACATAAATAGGTGTAGTGCTGTCATCCTTCTTCAGACTGACTGCATGTGGTGAAGGGGGAAGAATCCTGGATGAGAGGAGGGGCAGTTAAAGACAGGCAAGTGTGTAGGAAAGAACTGCAGATCATTAAATCGCAGATAGAAACAAAATGCCGGACTAACTCTGAGGGACAGGCAGCATCTCTGGAGAGAACGACTAGGTGACGTTTCGGGTTGGGACCCTTCTTCAAGGGCCTGTTCCACTGTACGAGGTAATTCAAGAGTTCTCCCGGGTTTCCCCTGATTCGAACCTGGAGAATTATGGTAATAGCCGCTCGTAGGTACTCGGGGCTCTCATGGACATTTTTCACAGCTTACAAAACTTCACAAGTTACTGCGTTTCCCGAGTACCTGCCGTTAGCATTACGAGCCGCTACGATACATCCATGAGCTCCGACGTAGCCGTTATGTACATTCTACGTACTTACCGCGAGTTAGATTTTTTTAAAACTCGGGAGAGCTCTTGAATTACCTCCTACAGTGGGACAGGCTATTCAGACTGATGTCAGGGGGGTGGGCGGTACAACCAGGCAAGTAATAGGTTTTAATTTTGTTACGTGCTGTCCAGTCAGCAGAAGGACAATACATGATTACAATTGAGCCATTTACATTGTAGAGATACATGATAAGGGAATAATGTTTAGGGGAATGTAAAGTAAGAAATATTGGTGTTGGGGTAGAGGTTGGGGTTGAAAGGGTCAAGAGCTTCAAATTCCTGGGCATGAACATCTGTAAAGATCTTTCCTGGTCCGAGAACACAGATGCAATTATTAAGAAAGCTCATCAGCGCCTCTACTTCCTGAGAAGATTACGGAGAGTCGGTCTGTCAAGGAGGACTCTCTCTAACTTCTACAGGTGCACAGTAGAGAGCTTGTTGACCGGTTGCATCGTGGCTTGGTTTGGCAATTTGAGCGCCCTGGAGAGGAAAAGACTCCAAAAAGTGGTAAACACTGCCCAGTCCATCATCGGCTCTGATCTTCCTTCCATCGAGGGGATTTATCACAGTCGCTGCCTCAAAAAGGCTGGCAGCATCATCAAGGACCCACACCACCCTGGCCACACACTCATATGCCTGCTACCTTCGGGCAGAAGGTACAGGAGCCTGAGGACTGCAACAACCCAGTTTAGGAATAGCTACTTCCCCACAGCCATCAGGCTATTAAACCTGGCTCGGAACTCTGAACATTAATATCCCTCCATCTGTTATTTGCACTTTATTAATTTATTAATTCATGGGTGTATTTACGTATATAATTGTAGTCAATGCCTTCTCTGTTCTGTTGTGCTATGCAAATGAAGATTTTCATTGTCCTGTCAGGGACACATGACAATAAACTCTTTTGACTTTGACTTTGACTTTGATTTAGAGTGTGGAGTGATAGTAATATGTGATTGTAGATCTGCTACTTTGGTGAGCACACAGATAGTCACCTGGGTTGTACGCCAGGCCGCCGCATCCTTGCAAGAGGCAGGGTGGGATGAGGTATGATCAAGGTATCTGTGACAAGGAGTCAGTGCGTTGCAGTAAACATGAATGCTGTTGTGGATGGAGCACTCACCTGTATCTCCTCTGTCAGAAGCTGACTTTGTGAATAAAACATGTCATATGAGGGTGCTTTTGAAAGTCAGTGATTTTGGAGGTCAAGTGCATTATATTGATGCTGCAATATAGAGTGCACAGCAGCTCAAGCCAAAATCAATCACTCAATCAACAATTAAATAATACAATCTTGAAACCAAATAAAAGCAATTGAGAATTCACCACTGGATGACATCTTCGCCCACACATGCAGACAGCTGAATCTGTTAACTTGTATTGAAATCAACCTACCATTTAGTTTGGGGCTGGGGGTTCCAATTGAAGGTCTGTTGCTTTTCCCTGATTTCTTTGAACCAGCTATGAAAATAAAAAGGAGGAAAAAAATGTCATATTTCTGCAGAAGACCACCAGTTTATTACTTACACTGGTGGAGCAAAGTAAAACTAGGTAGACCGGGCAACAGGCTACACCCCCAGAGTCTTCTCCTATGTTGGGGAAGATGACTGAGGAAAACCTGGAAGTAGACAGTTGTTAAAGAGCTGAAGGGCGTGCGAGGTGTCCTGGATGTAGATGGGAAGGGTGCACATGGATAGGACAGGTTTAGGGGGATATGGGTCAAACACAGGCAGGTGGAACTAGTGTAGATAGGTTGGTGTCGGTAAGTTGGGCCGAAGTGCCTGTTTCCATATGTATGACTCCATGTCTCTAGGTATCTAATATCTCAGGAATCCATGCTATGCCAAGCTCCCCAGAAATGATTTAGCGGTACACCTGCCAAAACTTACTCTAGCTCAGTACAAATTATCTTTAAGAGCTGCAGAGAAGCTTTAAGCAATATCAACTTCAGCTTACCAAATCGAATATTAGGCCCTGATGATGCATCCAGCCAATTAAATGTATTGCCCTCGATAGACACAAAAAACAGAAGTAACGCAGCAGAACAAGCAGCTTCCCTGGAGAGAAGGAATGGGTGACGTTTCAGGTCAAGACCCTTCTTCACACTGAAAGTCACGAGCTTTTGCTATGATCAGTTGTCTATAAGAATGACTAACAATAACCAGCCATTGGAGTTGTTACAATGGATGGCAAGCAATGCTGTTGCATCATAGTCAAAGGACAGGGAGCAACCCATTTATTGCGGGAATCATTCTACCCTGCACATCAATTCACCACTGACCCTTTGCCAAGCACATACTCCTGGGATCACTATCCCTTCGATTTGTGTGATTCTATTTTATCTGGTTGGTCTGTGTGGAGCACTTTACCCAATGCCTTTAGCAGTTTTCTATGTAGAACATCTTCTGTTACTTATTCAAAGAAATTAACATGATCGATAACAGTTTCAAAAGTATTAAACTCATTTTTTAAAATTAAATTAAATCATGTCAGCGCAAGATGGATTGAAACTTCTGTGTCAGTGGGCCAGATTGCTCTGACAGCTGATGAAAGATTCTGCACTGAAGCATTAGCTACCTTCAGTATCGGTGAGACCAAGTGGAGGCTTGGCGATCGTTTCGCCGAACTCCTCCGCTCGGTCCGCAATAACCAACCCGACCTCCCGGTGGCTCAGCACTTCAACTCCCCCTCCCATTCCGTATCCGACCTCTCGGTCCTGGGCCTCCTCCACGGCCAGAGTGAGCAACACCGCAAGTTGGAGGAACAGCACCTCATATTCCGCTTGGGGAGTCTGCATCCTCTGGGCTTAAACATTGAATTTTCTCAATTCTGTTAACCCTTGCTGCCTCCTCCCCTTCCCACCTCTCCCTCAGCCCTCGGGCCCTGGCATTGCCTCTCTCTCTATCCCTCCCCCACCCAAGTCGCACTAGCTTCTCATTTTCACACTTCAAACAGCTTACAATGGCCTGTTTCCTTTATCATCGATACTTTTTTGCATATCTTTCATTCATTGTTCTTTTTCTCTCCACATCACTGTCTATATCTCTCATTTGCCTGATCCCTAGCCAGTTTGAAGAAGGGTCTCGACCCGAAACGTTGCCTATCTCCTTCGCTCCTTAGATGCTGCTGCACCCGCTGAGTTTCTCCAGCCTTTTGTGTGCCCCAGCTACCTTCAGTACATGCCCAACATGTTCACGACCACCATGCTGAAATGGGTGTCAGGGGCTTTGGGGATGAGTCAGGAGAATGGGGCTAGGAGGGATCAGCCATGATTGAATGGTGGAGTAGACTTGATGGGCCGAATGGCCTAATTCTGCTCCTATCATTTATGATCTTACAAACATGAAGGTGGTCAAATGACTGGTATCTGGACCTCAAGCTCTGGTGATGGACATCACTTTCCATAACATAGTGAGCTGAGGGACTGGAAGCAGCATGTCTCAGCTTGATCAAGTTTCACTTGATCAAGTTTACCAACCTTTAGTAAAATGCTAAGCAAAGATGACAGACTAGATTTTTTTTTTTTACTCACAGTGATCATTTCATTGATTTACAAAATTGAATATAGTTCCAAACACATTTCATTTTAAATTTGTAGGAAAGAACTGCAGATGTTGGCTTGCACCAAAGAAAGACACTTCTCTGGAGGGAAGGAATGGGTGGCGCGACGTTTCAGGTCGAGACCCTTCTTCAGGCTGATCCAGTCTGCGGAATTACTCCAGCACTTTGCACCGTTCAACCTTAAAACTAGGCGCTGGTGCCACTTGTCTGCACCAGTGAGCTCTCCTTCACCCACAGCCCGGTCCGGTGACACGGCTGTTGTCGCCCCTGGCAATGCGCTCACTAACGCTGGGGGTCCCTGCCCTCTCATCAGCTGCCGCTACCGAGGTTCAGTATGTCGCTGACTCTGGGGATAAGGTGGCAGCGGTGGTGGAGAGGGAGGGGGGGGGGGGGGGGGAGACCGAGTGGACAAAGCTACAGGAGATGGAGGAGGAGGAGGCGGCAGTCAGGCGGGGACCGGACAAAGCAACAGGCCAAAAGAAGGAAGTAGTGGGAGGGAACCCAAAAGGGCCTGTCCCACCAGCATGCAACTCCATGCGATGAGCGCGACCTAACGTGGTCGCTTGAGCCGTCCGGTGTCGCAGGGCCGGTCCCACTTCGATCGCCGGAGCCGTGCGGAATTGTGCGGAGTTCGTCCCGACACCGCGCGGGGCTCCGAAAAACTGACTATGTTCAAAAATTCTGCGCGGCAACGGCTTGTCGGCTCGCAGTCACCTCTACGCATTACCCATCGCCCCGACATCGTGCCTCCATGACCCTCTCTGTAGGTGCCTCCGTGACCCTCTATGTGTGTGGCTCCGTGGCCCTCTGTGTTTCTCTCTGTGTGTCCCTCTCTGTCCTGGTGAACTTACCTTAGACTTCGCTCCAAGTTCGCCTCACTTTGCGCCGCGTTGCGCCACTCACCCGACCTCCGCGCGGCCCTCGCTGCCGGTTTGGTCGCGCTTGCCGCATGCAGGTGCATGCTGATGGGAACGGTCCTGTACAGGGATCACCCAACCTCTGCGCGGCCCCCGCTTTTAGTTTGATCGCGTTCATCGCATAGAGTTGCATGCTTGTAGGACAGGCCCTTTACAATTATCTTCTCTGTGAATAGTATCTGTATGCTATTTAAATACTTAGGAATTAATGTATCTAAATCTCATAATTCATTAATTAGATCTAATTATCCTCAATTATTAGATAAACTTAGAAAAAATATTTTATATTGGAAAACACTTCCCATATCTTTGATTGGTCGAATAAATGCTATAAAGATGGTTTTTCTACCACAATTGTTATATCTGTTTCAAGCTATCCCTTTTTTCCTTCCGAAAACCTTTTTTTAAAAAATTGATAATATTGTTAATAGTTTTATCTGGGATTATAAAAATCATAGAATAAGTAAAAAACATTTATGTAAGTCAAAGATAAATGGAGGGTTAGCACTTCCAAATTTTCTATACTATTTCTGGGCAGTACAGATTAAGAATATGAATTTTTGGTGGGTAAATATGGACCTGGAACCAACATGGTTAAAGATAGAAAAGGAAGATTGTTTGCCTTTTAACGTAGATTCAATTATTTTTGCCCCAAAGGAAGTGCAAAAAAATATTTATAGGGACAATCCAATCATTTACAATAATAGACGTATTTGGAAACAAATAGTCAAGACTTTACACTTAGATAATCTCTCATTTAGACTACCAATTATGAATAATCCATTATTTAAGCCCTCCACACTAGATGGAGGGTTTAGACATTGGGATAATTTAGGAATTACAAGGGTAGAGCACCTCTATAGAAATGGAAAATTTCTTTCATTTCAGGAGTTACAAGATATCTACGGATTGTCTTCACAACATTTGTTTAGGTATTTTCAAATTAGAGATTATATCAAATCTAATACACAGGATTTTAAAAATAAAGAACCAGGATTTTTAGATGAATTGTTTAACTTGCATCCAACCACAGAAAAATTAATAGCTTATATATATAACATCATTATGGATAAGGAGAATCCAATAACTGAAACATATCGTCAAGCATGGGAAAATGAAATTGGATCACCTATAACCAAAGAAAATTGGGAAGAAAGTTTACAACGAATACACCGGTGCTCGTTAAATGCTAGACATATATTAATACAATTTAAAGTATTATACAGATTACATTATTCGAAAACTAAATTAAATAGTATATTTCCTAATCTCTCCTCTATTTGTGATAAATGTAAGAATTTAGAAGCAAATTTAACACACAGTTTTGTTACATGTCCTAAATTGAATTATTATTGGACAGAAATTTTTAAAGTTATTTCTGAAGTTCTTAAAGTTCAACTTGACCCTGACCCAAAGTTAATAATATTGGGAATTCCAGAGTCTAATTTGATACTTACATTAGACCAAAGAAATTTCCTTGATTATTGTTTGATATTATTGAAAAAAATAATATTGAAATTTTGGAAGGGAACATTATCCCCAACAATTAAAATGTGGGCATCAGAGATGTTGGAGACGTTATACTTGGAAAGAATTAGATTTGTCCTTCTGGACAAGTATAATTCTTTTGAACAGATATGGTCTCCATATATACAGTATTTAGAGAAGTAGCTGTTCTTGGCATCACGGCTCGACGGGCACCCTGCGGGATTTGATGAAAATAATTCATTGGTATACTAGGATATATGCATGTCTCTATTGATATTATTATTTGTAGTTGTTTTATTTACAATATATTGTGTGGCTTTTCATTTATATATATATATAATATTTTTTCTTAAATTTTTATTTTTTTTTTCTCACTTTTTTGTCTTTTTTTCTTTTTCTTCATTTTCTTTTTTTCTTTTATACCAACTAATTATTACGGAATTATAATTTTATTGATTAATAATGGTATTTCTCCTTACTCACTTTTATTTTCAAAAAAATATAAGATAATAATCATTAGTGTGTTATGTACAAACATTGAATTAAGTTGATGTTTATAACTCAGTTTTAAACATTGAAAATTGGTTATTGCTAATAAAAAAAATTATAAAAAAAAAAAAAAGAATAGTATCTGCACGCTGCAGCTTCCCAAGAAGCAGGACTCAACAAAATCATTGAGCTTCTTGCATGCAAATGATCACTGCATCCTAACGAGATGCTTTAAAAACAAATTTTTACCTTGACAGATCGGTGGCTTCCCGGTCCAAGTTCCATCAGATATGCATCCTCTGTGTTCTGACCCTCCAGCTAAAAAGAATCCAGGCTGACAGGTGTACAAGAGAACGTAACCCAGAGAAGGTAGTTCCATCCCTACCACGTTGGTGTGCGCAGGGGTCTGCGGCTGCTTGCAGTTGTGAGCTGCAGAAGAAACCAGTATTCTTGAGCAAGGGAGACCACAACTGTGCTGCTTAGTCAAGATTCAAGATTCAAGAGAGTTTATTGTCATGTGTCCCAGATAGGACAATGGAATTCTTGCTTTGCTTCAGCACAACAGAATATAGTGGGCATAAATAAATATAGAATAGATCAATGTGACCATATACCATTGAATATATATACACACACACACATAAATAAGCAGATACATTGCAATGGGCTATTAATGTTCAGAGTTTTGTTTGAGTTGAGTTTAATAGCCTGATGGCTGTGGGGAAGTAGCTATTCCTGAACCTGGATGTTGCAGAGTTACAATATTGTCTCAAATTGTGCTGGGTATATCTATCATTTCCCCTGCAATTAAAGTACTGTCTTACCGGCACTGGTTTGCAAGCCCGGAACTTAGTGCAAAAATAGATGGAGACAAAAGAAACTGCAGATACTGGTTTACAAAAAAAATGACACAAAGTGCTGGAGTAACTCAGCAGGTCAGGCAGCATCTCTAGAGAATATGGATAGTCTGGCAGTCGCAGAGGGGATACAGGCCAGGGGGAGTTTTCATTGGCAGGTATTTGGACAAAGGGCAGAAAGGAGAGGAAGACGAAATGTACGAGATATGGTAGATAGGGATGAAATAAGCGCAAACTGTGAGGCCAGAAACTGGGAAGTGAATCAATGGAGGAGGGGGGGGGGAGAGAAACAGGTATGTATCCAGATGTGGCAAAAGGAACAGAGGAGGGGCTGTGGGTGGTGGTGGTGGAAGAGAAACAGAGGTAGGTAGGGGGACTTGTAGATTAGTTACATAAAGTAGGAGAACTGAATGTTCGTACGGTTGGGCTGAAAGCACCCACACGGCATACAGACACAAAAAGCTGGAGTAACTCAGCGGGACAGGCAGCATCTCTGAAGAGAAGGGATGGGTGAAGAAGGGTCTCGACCCAAAACGTCACCCATTTCTTCTCTCCAGAGACGCTGCCTGTCCCGCTGAGTTACTCCAGCTTTTTGTGTCGCTCTTCGGTTTAAACCAGCATCTGCAGTTCCTTCTTACACATGGCACCTAGGCAGAATACGAGTTGCTGTTCATCTAGTTTGCATATGGTCTCAATGGAGGAGGACCAGGACAGAGAGGTCAGCATGGGAATGAGAATGGGAGATAAAATAGTTAGCAAACTGCAGATCCAGCAGTTTGAACCGAGTGCAAGTATCCATGTTCTCCAGAGATGCTGCCTGACTTGTCGTGTTACTCCAGCAACTTTTGTCTTACTGAGTTTCTGCAGGGAAAATGGTAATTTATTTTTTTAATTCCAATGTTTCCATTTAGTTTTAAATGTTTTAAGGTGCTTTTGATTCCATGGCTGCGTCTATTTGTCCCTTTTCCACCTCATCCCTGGGCACAATATGATGACACGCAAGGAAGCCTAATAATGAGGAAAAGTTGCAGTGCTTAGAAAAACCAAGTCATTTTGCAGCATAGCTTTTGCCAGCTTTGAGAATAAAAAGCCACTATTACCAATATGCTCAGAATGGATTTTTATGTTTCATATTGAATCGAAAATCCAATATTCAACAACATAGAACATTTGTAAGTGACAGCTTTTCCAGTTGAAACAGCTCCCTCTTCTCCCCTCTCCCATCAGGCAAAACCATACAACCATATAACAATTACAGCACGGAAACAGGCCTTCTCGGCCCTTCCAGTCCGTGCCGACCATTTATTTTCCCCTAGTCCCATCTACCTGCACTCAGACCATACCCCTCCATTCCCTTCCCGTCCATATACCTATCCACTTTACTTTTAAATGTTACAATCGATCCTGCCTCCACCACTTCTGCTGGAAGATCATTCCACACAGCCACCACTCTCTGAGTAAAGAAGTTCCCCCTCATGTTACACCTAAACTTCTGTCCCTTAATTCTCATGTCATGCCCTCTTGTTTGAATCTTCCCTACCCTCAATGGGAAAAGCTTATCCACGTCAACTCTGTCTATCCCTTTCATCATTTTAAAGACCTCAATCAAGTCCCCTCTTAACCTTCTGCGCTCCAAAGAATAAAGACCTAACTTGTTCAACCTTTCTCTGTAACTTAGTTGCTGGAACCCAGGCAACATTCTAGTAAATTTCTCCTGCACGCTCTCTATTTTGTTGACATCCTTCCTATAATTAGGCGACCAAAATTGTACACCATACTCCAGAATTGGTCTCACCAATGCCTTGTACATTTTTAACATTACATCCCTACTCCTATATTCAATGCTCTGCTTTATAAAGGCCAGCACACCAAAAGCTTTATTTACCACCCTATCTACACGCGATTCCACCTTCAGGGAACTATGCACAGTTATTCCTAGATCCCTCTGTTCCACAGCATTCCTCAATTCCCTACCGTTTACCATGTACGTCCTATTTTGATTTGTCCTGCCAAGATGTAGCACTTCACACTTATCAGCATTAAACTCTGTCTATCCCTTTCATCATTTTAAAGACCTCAATGAAGTCCCCCCTTAACCTTCTGCGCTCCAAGGAATAAAGACCTAACTTGTTCAACCTTTCTCTGTAACTTAGTTGCTGGAACCCAGGCAACATTCTAGTAAACCTCCTCTGTACTCTCTCTTATAGGTATAGAAGTGTGAAAACGCGCACCTCCAGATTGAGGGACACTTTCTTCCCAGCTGTTATCAGGCAACTGAATCATCCTATCACAACCAGAGAGCAGTGCTGAACGACTGTCTACTTCTTTGGTGACCCTTGGACCATCCTTGACCAGACTTTACTGGCTTTACCTTGCACTAAACAGCATTCCCTTATCATGTATCTATACACTGTAAAGGGATCAATTGTAATCATGCATTGTCTTTCTACTGACTGGATAGCACGCAACAAAAGCTTTTCATCGTACCTCGGTACACGTGGCAATAAACCTTTTTGTTCTGAAACCATTCAAAATTGGCTTGCGGCAGATAATCAGAAATACTGCCAAAAGCCATCCAATAATGTTCACCTTGTTGTAATCTATTTCTGCTCAACAGTTTTGTTTTTGTTTACTTACGTATGCATTCAGGTTGAATTCCACTCCAGGTGAGATCAGAAAGACAAATTCGAGTAGTAGATCCTTGTAATAAATGTCCTTTCTTGCAGTGAAATTGGATTACACTTCCCACCTATAAAAAGGAAGCATTGAATCTGAACAACCAAAATCAGCTATTCCCAGTGTTCATATCATCATTCAAATTAGAACAGTCTTAGAACAGTTCTTGGTCTGAAATCCATTTGATAGTATTGGGTTTAATAATAATAATAATAATATTAAATACTTTCTTGATCCAAGAGCCAACAACCAACAAACCCACACATTCAGAATGAAAGCAGACAAAAGTACATAAAATACAATATGGACAATACCTGATAGCAATAAATACTTAAAAAGACCCAATAATTAACTATTAAAAATGCAAAAGCATCCCAATACAACCTAGCGGTCAGTATTATAAAATCTAATGGCTGCAGGATCTCCAGAACCGCTCCGTTCTACAACGCAGGGAGATGATGTTCCGTGTGGTCCTCTGACCCTCCAGAGTTTTATGCAGGGGGTCCCCGGAGTTGTCGAGGATGACCTGCACCTAGCTCCTCATACGCCTCTCAAGCACATCCACCGCAGAGTCCACTCTCCCCCCCCCCCCCCCCCCCCCCCCCCCCAGCACTGAGCTAGCTCGTTTTACCAGCTCGTTTTCCACATGCTAATCCTGAGTCATCCTGAAAATTGGCATTTCGGGTATGGATATAACATGATTGATCGTCCGGGATGTCCACAATCACACGTGACATAGATGGCGTCTTTAATCTGACATATGTTACTTTGAACGTTGGCACAAGATTCATTGCATCATTTAAGGGTTTGATTTATTCTGCTGTGCAGCGAGCTGTTCCGTACCTTTCACGTTTATGAGCTATAACCATTCATGAAGCTTTGGTCAAGCCATAACTTCTACTGCCCTTGTATGATGATTTATATAGAAGCCATGGAAACAGTTCAAAGAAAGGCCAAGAAATGACCTGACCTTCAGGGATATGGAAAGATTTAGGCAGCATTGGACTTCTTTCACCAAAACTGTAAAATTTGAAGATCTATTTTTAAAGGTATTTTAAACAATTATGAGGTTTGACTTGCAGCATAGGAAAATCATATGCATAGACTGAGTAAGAAGAATTAAATAGTTTGAGTGTAGGTTGCTCAAGCATGGGATGTGTTAGCCTGGGGTAGTTGATGCTGGAAATGGATTACAATCTTACACATGTTGTTTTATGTTGATTTTATATAGTTTTGCCTCAGGGTCCCTGAGGTCACCAGCAATTAATTTTGAATGTTCAGATGCAGAATATAAATTCCTCAAAATCTTCTGCCTGCTTTAGCTGAGGGTATACCTGCAACTATGCTTGAGACTCTTAATGAAGCTGCCATCGTCTCCTGTTTATCCTGATGTGTATTCAACTGGACGAGAGGATGACTATATCTGGGCAGCTTCGCCATTGGTAGCAGGGCACAACCACAGAAAGAGTGAATGGTACAAATTTACAAACCGGTACCTAATTACTCTCAAGAAATAAGAACACAAGTAGGTAGCACATACACAATCTTGTACAGAGATCTCTCCAAAAACAACAATATTTTTCCAGTTTAGGGGGGTTTGGCCCAAATGGGATTAGCTTGGCATCTTGGTTGGCATGGACTAGTTGGGCCGAAGGGCCTGTGTCCTTGCTGAATGGCTCCAAAGACTCAAAAATGCTGTTGTTTCTTTTAACAAAGTAGGCAAACTCACATTTCCCCAAATCATATTCTGTCTACCATATTTTTGTCCCAAGTAAACCTACATTACTTCCTAATAATAACCTGAACAGAATATACATTTTGAGTTACCTGCAGAATTGATATTGTTTTACAATATCAGCACATTCTCCGTAAATGTTTTGCCACAGACCACATTCTATTTGCAAGTAAACATTGCTCCTCTGTTTAGGCATTCTTATTAACACAAAGCCAATGGAATATCAATACAATGTGGAATGGATAGTTTTCACATAATTAACGTGGAACATTTTAATTGATTGTAAACGTCCACTGTCTTATAATTAAATATTTTTATTATTATTAATGAAGAATCTATTCAGTTCCAGGCAGAAATATTTAAAAATCTTCCAACATCAAGTGCTAAACACTACTCATCAGCATAAATGAGGTAGCAGGAAGCTTCCCATAGTTGTTGAAGTGTCAGAACAATAATCCTGGTGATTCCTTGTTTGAAGTTTCCATTTTCCAATTACAAGCACATCCCCAACACTAGTCAAGCCCTGATCATATCAATGTGGAGCGCCCTTACTTATGTAGACAGACAGTGGCCCAATTTAATCTATCTTCTCCCAACAGCAAAGTATTTCTGATGAAGGGCCTTTGACTTTTTCTCTTCCCAGATGATGCCTACCTTAAGGGCCTGTCCTACAAGCATGCAACTCTATGCGATGAACGCAATCAAACTAGAAGCGGGGGCCGCGCAGAGGTCGGGTGATCCCCTGTACAGGGCCATTCCCACCAGCATGCACCTGCATACGGCAAGCGTGACCAAACCGGCAGCAGGGGCCGCGCGGAGGTCAGGTGAGTGGCGCAACGCGGCGCAAAGTGAGGCGAACTTGGAGCGAAGTCTAAGGTAAGTTCGCCAGGACAGAGAGGGGCACACAGAGAGGGGCACAGAGGCACACACACACACAGGGCCATGGAGCCACACACATAGAGGGTCACGGAGGCACCTACAGATAGGTTCACGGAGGCACGATGTCGGGGCGGTGTGTAATGCGTCGAGGCGACTGCGAGCCGACAAGCCGTTGCCGCGCGGAATTTTTGAAGTCACTTTTTCGGAGCCCCGCGCGATGTCGGGACGAACTCCACACAATTCCGCACAGCTCCGGTGATCGAAGTGGGACCGGCCCCACGAAGCCGGACGGCTCAAGCGACCACGTTAGGTCGCGCTTATCGCATAGAGTTGCATGCTTGTCGGACAGGCCCTTTACTGAGTATCTTCAGCATTTCTGTCTTCATTTGACTTTGGCCAGCTCCTCCCCCATGTTTCCATAGTCCCCTTTATTCAACTATAACACTGACACCTCCGATTTACCCTTCTCCCTCTCCAATTGTAGATTAAACCTGATAATATTATGGTCACTACCTCCTAATGGCTCCTGAACATCAAGTTCCATTATCAAATCCGGTTCATTACATAACATTAAATCCATTTTTTTTAATTCACATAACACAAAATTACATAACACTAGGCTCCAATACAAGCTGTTCTAAGAATCCATCTTGGAGGTACTCTACAAACTCCCTTTCTTGGGGTCCAGTACCAACCTGATTTTCCCAGTCCACCTGCATGTTGAAATCTCACAGATGTTAATGGTGCTTGTTCTTTTGTACTTTTCTTTTTTTTTAAATTAATTTGTATTAATAGCTTGATTGGAGTAGTTTTATTTGAATTGTCCGTTTAGTTTATTTTATTGAATTTTGCATTTGTTAATGGTGAAGAATGGGGGTAGGACTTGACAAGCATATGATTCTTCCTATCCCTTTTCCAATGAGTCTAATGTGTATTATGTTGAAATTGGCTTTTGATTTTTTAAATTTATGTATGTACATATATATTATGTATATGTGTATATGTGTATGTGTATGTATATATACATGTACATGTATATGTATGTATTTATACATGTACATGTATATGTATGTAAGTGTGTATGTATTTATGTATATATGTATATAATTTTCCTTTTATTTATTCTTTTTCATCTTTTCTTTTCTTCTCTTCTTTTTAAAATCGTTCGAAATAAAGATATCATTATTAAAAAAATCTCCCATAACCACTGTAGCATTTCTCAGTTCCATCCATACTTCTCAATTCTATCCATACTGACACTACATCTTCTGACTCTGTGTCACCCCTCGCTAAGGAATGAATTTACTTTCTTACCAACACCCCATCCCCTCTGCCCACCTGTCTGTCTTTTTGATGGGACGTACCCCCCAGAATATTCAGATCCCAGCTCTGATCCTCTGTAATTCCCATTATCCTGAACAACCGAGCCTCAAGCTCATCCACTTTTGTCCTCTAACATTTCACCCTAGGTTTCCATGATTCAATGACTTGCACAACATATGAAACACAAATTACAGTGGCTAATTACATTACTAATCTGAACATTTTTGTGATGTGGAGGGAAAGTAGAGATCACCGAAAATAACCCTTGTAATGACAGGGAGCATTTTCCCTTTCACAATTGTTCACCATTTTTGTGTGATAATCCCAATGTTCCATTATTTCATTCATAGGAGAAGCAGCCAGCTTTATGCTTTATCGATAGTTTCTAAACTGTTAACCTTTCTTAGTATCTCGTTCAGGGGAAATTAGGTTCAGATTAATTTATTGTCATTTACACAGAGGTGCAATGCAATTCCCTGTTCACATGCAGTTCAAAGTAACAGAATGCATAAACAATGTGTGCTAAACAACAGGATGGTGCAAGGTTATATGGCAATCTAAAGCAGTGCAAATAACATTAAAGTACACTAATAGAATAATAATTGAATGAGGTAGAGTTGAGGATAAAGGTACCAGGCAGCACAGTGAAGACAGACTGGGTTATGTTGAACATTCTCTATAGTTTAGAATAGTTTAGTTTAGAGAGACAGCACTGTAACAGGCCCTTCGGCCCACTGAGTCCGCACTGACCAGTGATCCCCACACATTAACACTATCCTACACATGCTAGGAACAATATACACGTACACCAAGCCAAATAACCTACATACCTGTACGTCTTTGGAGTGTGGGAGTAAACCGAAGATCTTGGAGAAAACCCACGTGGTCATGGGGAGAACGTACAAACTCCATGCAGACAGCACCCGTAGTCAGGATCGAACCCGAGTCGCCGGTGCTGCGAGCACTGTAAGGCAGCAACTCTACCGCTGCGCCACGGTGGCTGCCCGTACCTGTAGTTGCTGCCTATAGTTTCAGCTGGTCAAGAGCAGAGCAGATGCCAAACCCAAGTTAAAATGCTTCCCATCAACTTACACTCTAGAGTGCATCTGTATGGACATATGGACATGCAATTTAGAGACCCCATCACCCCGATCCTGACCTCTCTCCACTGGCTCCAAGTATGGTACAGAATCAACTTCAAGCTCCTCTTATATACGTATACAAAGCCCTTCATAGGCTTGCCTCCCCCATATCAAAAATCTTCTAACCCACCATTCTACCTCCAGGTCCCTCACGTCGTCCGACTTAGCGCTACTGACTGTCCCGCGGTCCAGGTTTAAGCTCAGGGGTGACCGCGCTTTTGTGGTTGCAGCACCTAGACTGTGGAACATCCCTCTCCTCATCAGAACTACCCCCACCATCGACTGCTTTATGTCACGACTTAAAACCTATTTCTACTCCCTAGCATTTCTTGAGGTCCTCCGAGGGAGCGCTGTAAACAGTTTATGTATGTACTGTTAGATCTGTGTACCGTTGTATGTAGCGCATTAGCACCTGCACTGATGTAAAGCACTTTGGTCAGTGACTGAGTGACTGACTGATGCTGAAACTTCCCAAGAATGTTAATACACCGATGCTCTTTATTGAAAACTGAATCAGTGTGAATGGACTAGGTTAGGCTGCTGGTGATATATTGCTGAGGAACTTGAAAATGGCTCAACTCCACCAATTAAGTAATGGATTTATTCAACGCCAAAGAGAATGATCCCAGGTAGTATCAATTATTCTAAAAGAGCATTAGATTTCTGAGCAATATGCATACTTATTAGTTCTCCTGTTGAAAGAGAGCGAAAGGGGCAACTTTAGTCTAGAATGTTGTTTTTTTGGGTTAGCTTACACTTTTAAAGGGAGTATGTTGATGCAATTTATTGATGGTGCTTGAAGATTCAACAAGGTTGAGTGAAAGAAATGGACTTAATTGAATGTGGCTTATGAAAAGATAAAACTCTGTACCTGAACATTCAAAGCTGAAAGGAGTCTCCTGGCAGTCTGCATTAAATGTGGTTTTGCCCAGGAATGCCCAGGAATGAAGGAGATGACAAAGAGTGATAGGCGCTGCCCAGTCCATCACAGGTACTGACCTCCCCACTCTTAAAATGATCTATCAGAGGCTTTGACTCAAAAAGGCAGAGAGTATAATGAAAAAAAAGACACACCACCTAGCCATGCTTTCATTTCACTAGTACCATCAGGGAGATGGTATCTGAGCCTGCAAACTGACCAGAAGGGTGAGAATAACAGTTTCCCCAGCAACAATCAGGCTCTTGAACACCAAACAACACAAATCTGAGCAACTATGGTCTTCAATGGACACTATCCATGGTCACATTAAGGACTTCAATTTTTGCATCATTATAGTTATCTAATGCCAATTTATTGTATTTTTGATTATTAAATATTATCTGTGTGTTATTGCATTTAATGGCCTATTAAGCTGCAGCAAGTAAGAATTTCATTGTTCCACTGTTGGTAATATGGCAATTAAATACACTCAACTCTTGGCCTCCATTGCTCAGGGCGGAAGATTGTCTTTGACACCAATTCATAAATTCTGGGTTACTGCAGAAAATCAAACCAATCAGTTTAAGACAGAATATTACAGAATGATCCATTAGCGATTACACTCACTCCTTCCTTATTGATATGCAGTTTCAAGTATTATCCCACACTCATTTGAATGTGCTTTCTGCAACAATAATGGCAGAGCTCTGCAAACTATAATTTGTCTAAAAATAAACTCCTCATCTCACCTGATTCTTTTCCCAATTGTTGTAAATCTGTGTGCGCTGGTTTATGACCCTTTTGCTGATGGAAACAATTTCTTCACATGTAATTTAGTGAAAGTACTCACATTTTTTTTGAATATGAATTTTTAAAACAAATGCCAAAGGACAAGGAATCTGAAAGTGTTGGATACAGATTGTATTCATTAATGTGAAAATATCTGAGAAACCGCTCATTTTTTTAATATTTCTGGCATTATAGTTAAATATATGTGTTATATTGTTTTGTTCACTTTTATGTTGTTGGTTATTTACAATTTTCATCTTCTCCTGTGTCTAGTTCCTACCATCTACCTCTCATGAAGCTGACCCACTCCAGGTGGATCACAAATAAAGAGAAAAAACATAGCGTAAGGTGATTGCAGAAATATTTAAACCTGACATTTCTCAACGCTATCCAATGAACAATTAAACATGTGCTTCGTCAGTTGCCTCGGCATGAGCTTTCTATTTATTAAATTACCATCAATTTCATAAAGTATCAAATAAATAGATGGAAAAATAGAAACTGCCAATTCATATAGAAAGATTTGAACTGGTTATGTGCCCATTTCAGAAGTTGTTATGATTGTTGATACTAACTTATTAATATTTGAATTTGCCTTGTGTTGTATATTATGTCAAATACTAAAACTGTCACATCAATGCAGAAACCCTCTCATCCCATCAGAGGAACCAGTAATCAGATGAACGATATGCATTTCTAGTAAATAATGAAAAATTGATGATAGCAGATTCCTTTCAAGTTAATGTGTACGAAAGAACTGCAGATGCTGGTTTAAATCAAAGCTAGGCACAAAATATTGGAGTAACTCAGTGGGACAGGAAGCATCTCTGGAGAGAAAGAATGGGTGACGTTTCGGGTCGAGACCCTTCTTCAGCCGAAGGGTCTCGACCCGAAACGTCACCCATTCCTTGTCTCCAGAGATGCTGCCTGGCCCGCTGAGATACTCCAGCTTTTTGTGTCTATCTTTTCAACTTAAGACTTTTGCAGACGAAAAGGAATGTTGCTGAATTTTCAAAGAGAGCTACCAGTCTGCTCAATTGTTTAAAATTGGGAATTTTGCAACAGGTTCTGTTTGTGGTCTAACCTTTCAAAAGGGTTGAAACTTGTTGCAGCATTCAAAAAATATTACTATACTGATGTTCAATTCATTTTCATAGATGTCATTCTTGCATTTTAAATGCAATTTCTACACATTTGAAATGAAAGTGGGTCAATTTACATCTTAAATGCTCTTCTGCAAAAAAATCCAAGATAGTTACAAAATGTATCTTTTGCATTGAGTAAAGGATACATAATTGGCTTGGTGATGGTCAAATTTTTTTTTACTAGTGGCCCATGGCCTGTGTTGTGCCTCGGGGGTCGATGCTAGGCATATTGTTCATAGAGTCACAGAGTCATAGAGTGATACAGCATGGAAACAGGCCCTTCGGCCCAACATGTCCCAGCTATTCTAGTCCCACCTGCCCGAGTTTGGCCCATATCACTCTAAACATGTCCTATCCATGTACTTGTCTAGCTGATTCTTAAACATTGGGATAGTCCCTGCCTCAAATACCTCTTCTGGCAACTCGTTCCACACACTCACCACCTTTTGTTGTTTGTCATCGATGATTTAGATGAGAAGGCACAGACATTGTTTGGAAGATTGGACTAAAATAGGTGAAATAATTGAAATTTAAGAAGATTATGAAGCATTACAGCGAGATCTGAATCAGCTGGGGAAGTGGGACAAGGAATACCAAATGCAGTTCAATTAAGGTTAGTGCAAGATGTTGAATTTAGTGAAGTCAAACCAGTGTTTGACTTCCACAAAATGTTGGTGATGCTGCACTAGGAGTATTGAGTTGGTGAAGGGTGCCGATCCAAAAAGTCACGTATCCATGTCCTCCAGAGATGCTGCCTAACCCTTTCAGTTAGTCCAGCACTTTGTGATCAATACAAAAAAAGTCAAGGACTAAATGAGCGGGTCAGGCAACATATAAGATGTTTAAGGGATTGGACAAGCTAGATGCAGGAAACATGTTCCCGATGTTGGGGGAGTCCAGAACCAGGGGCCACAGTTTAAGAATAAGGGGTAGGCCATTTAGAACTGAGATGAGGAAAAACTTTTTCACCTAGAGAGTTGTGAATTTGTGGAATTCTCTGCCTCGGACGGCAGTGGATTCACTGGATGCATTAAAAGAGAGCTAGATAGAGCCCTTAGGGCTAGCAGAATCAAGGGGTAAAGGGAGAAGGCAGGAACGGGGTACTGATTGTGGATGATCAGACATGACCATATTGAATGGCAGTGCTGGCTCGAAGGGTCGAATTGCCTACTCCTGCACCTATTGTCTATGTTTCTATGTATCTATGCATCTCTGATGAACTTAGATATATGATGTTTAGGGTCAGGGGTGATCATCTTCAGACTGATTGTACCAGAAGTGGGAGAAAGCTAGAAAATAAGAATGGCAGGACAAAGTCCAATAAGTGATTATGGAAGGAATTGTAGATGCTGGCTTATACCAAAGATAGGCACAAAATGCTGGAGTAACTCAGATGGACAGGCAGCATCTCTGCATAGAAGGAATGGGTGTTGTTTTGGGTCAAGTTTGAAGAAGGGTCTCGACCCGAAACGTCACCCATTCCTTCTATCCAGAGATGCTGCCTGTTCCTTGGAGTTATTCCAGCATTTTGTGTCTATCTTTAGTAATTAGTGATTATAGGTGGAGGGGGGGAGGGGTTGATTGGCAAAAGGTTGAACAAAGGCCAAAGATGAAAAGACAAAAAGGTTGGGTGAAGAGATAAAGATTGAAGTGCTGTGAAATGTGATGACACATAAAGGAATAGGCGTAGCAGGGGGTGTGGTGGAAAAGGGGGAATGGAGAAATGGGTTTCCGTTCAGGCAAGACACTTCTACCGTTCTTCTTTCCTAATCTGATACATTTTGTGTTTTCATCTCTGTTGACATATTCTGTTGTGCTGCTGCAAGTAAGAATTTCATTGTTCTATCTGGGACATGTGACTATAAAACATGCTTGACCTTTGTCCAACCATCTGTTAATCCAAAGTCCCCCCTCACCTGTATCCACCTATCACTTGCCAGGCTTTGCCGAGCCCCCACATCTCTTCCAGCTTTCACCTGCCCCCTTCCCCCACCGCCGATTATAATCATTCTGAAGAAGGTTCCTGAACTGAAACGTCTCCTCATCATGGTGTCTAGAAATACTGCATGACCCATTGAATTACTCCAGCAGTTTGTGCGTTTTGTTTTGTAAACCAACATCTGCAGTTCCTGATGTCTACTTTGTGTTCAATGCAAGATTCCAGCATCTGTTGCTCCTTGTGTTTCCACTTGGAGTATTGCAGTCAGTTTTGGTGACGCTGCTATAAGGAAAATGTCTTTAAGCTGGAAAAAGTACAGAGAAGATTTACCAGGATGTTGCCAGGACTCTAGCGACTGAGTTATAAGGAGAGATTGAGCTCAGAAGGACTTTATTCCTTGAAATGTCGAAGACGGGGGACTGATCTCATAGAAATATATAAAATCATGAGGGGCATAGACAAGGTGAATGTGCAAGGTATTTTTCCAGGGTTGGTAATCAAGAACTACTGGGCAGAGGTTTAAGGTGAGAGGGGAAAGTTTTAATACAAATCTTAAGGGTAGTTTCTTTAACACAGAAGGTTCTACCTTGTGTAATGAGATAAGGAAGAGGTAAAGGAAGGGACCATTAAGGGGCTGTCCCACTGCGACGACATAATCCGTGAGTTCAGACGAGTTTGCCCTCGACTGATACTCGCAGCATGGTCGACACGACGTCCTAGGAGGTCTTTGTAACTCTCCTTTATGCTCGAGGGTAGTCTACGCATACTCGAGGCCTCAGCTAGGTTGCGGCGTATTTTTCAACATGCTGAAAATCGTTTGCGAGTAAAATAAGGTCGCAATGGAAAAAAAAAACTATATTTGTTTTACTCGTAGGTTTAGTCTAGGTAGGTCGGCATGTTATTCGTAGGTAATTGAGGGTAGTCGAAGGTAATCGAAGATAGTCTTAATCATAGTCGAAGGGAGGTCGAAGGAGATCGGAGGAGGTCGTCTTCACTCTCCACTATTCGGTGTTCAATTTTCCTGAAGCTAGCCAAAGGAAGTCGAAGGAGGTGTTCAACATAACACTTTTTCAAACTCTCCTTAACTCTTCTAAACTCGCCAATTAGGTTGCCGCAGTTGGACAGGCCATTAACAATATTTAAAAGACTTTTGGAAAGACACTCGTTAGGAGGGGTTTAGAAAGATATGGGTCAAATGCGGGCAAATCGGACTAGCTTAGTATCTTATTTGGCATGGATGAGTTGAGCTGAAGGGCCAATTTCCATGCTGTTTGAGTCTGTCAATGAGAACACAATTTCTGGTGTTTTGTTGACCTCCATGGTTGAATGGCCCCACCCCATTCACTGTTGAAACTTACGTTTGGAAAATGCTTGATGACACACATTTTGTATCATCACCCAGTACATTTAGGAGAGAAGGCAATACCAATTCCAATGCATCTCATGTTAAATGCACTGTAGACATTTTTGGTAACTGCCATAACCCTTGTTATATAAAACAAATACTACTTCTATGCACACGCAAACTCTAGGAACAGCATCCAATTTTACGCATAAATAGTTTTCAACGCAACAGTATGAACATTGATCTCAAACACTTACAGTAACATACACCCAATTCTCTCTTACTTCCCCATGCTCACTCCCCCACCCCAAAGCACTCCCATTTATAACAATTCTCTCCTTCTTGCACTCATTTGCCAAGTCAAGTCAAGAGTGTTTTAATGTTATATGTCCCAGATGGGACAATGAAATTCTTACTTGCTGCAGCACAATAGAATATGTGAATATGTAAACATGGTACACAATGGGGTAAGAGGAGAAAAAAAAAGAAAAAGTTTAATAAATAACAAATATAGTGCAATAATAATAGTATTTTGTAGTTCAGAGCTCAGAGCTTATTTGTTGTTGTGTTTAATGGGCTGATGGTTGTAGGGAAGAACCTGGACATTACAGTTTTCAGGCTCCTGTACCTTCTTCCTGATGGCAGTAGTGAGATGAGTGTGTGGCCAGGTTTGTGTGGGTCCTTGATGATGTTGACAGCCTGTTGGCAGCGACTACAACAGATCTCTTTGACGGTGGGGAGGTCAAAGCCGGTGATGGACTGGGCAGTGGTCACAACTTTTTGTCTTTTTTGCTCCTGGACGTTCAAGTTCCTGAACCAGTCAGTATGCTCTCTACTGTGCACCTGTAGAAGTTTAGGAGAATCCTCTTTGACATGCCGAATCTCCGTAATCTTCTCAGGAAGTAGAGTCGCTGATGTGCCTTCTTTATAATTGCATCAGTGTGCTGGGTCCAGGAGAGATCTTTGGAAGTATGTACGCCCAGGAATTTGATGTTATTGATCCTCTCCACCATCGTCCCGTGAGTATAGAGTGAGTAAAGCAGGGGGCTAAGCACGCAGCCTTGAGGTGCTCCCGCATTAATTGTTACTGAGGATGAAGTGATTCCTCCAATTCGAACAGCCTGTGGTCTGTGAATGAGGAAGTTGAGGATCCAATTGCAGAGGGATGCGCAGAGGCCCAGTTCAGCGAGCTTGGTAACCAGCTTGGAAGGGATGATGGTATTAAACGCCGAGCTGTAGTCTATAAACATCAGCCTGAAGTAAGTGTTTTTATTGTCCAAGTGGTCCAATGCGGAGTGGAGAGCCAGTGAAATCGCATCCTCTGTTGTCCTGTTGTGGCGTTAAGCGACCTGCAGTGGGTCGAGGTTCTTGTCGAGGTAGGAGATCATGTGCTCCATGATCAGCCTCTCGAAGCACGTCATCACTACAGACGTTAGTGCCACTGGTCGATAGTCATTGAGGCACGTCACCTTACTCTTCTTGGGCACCAGTATTATTGATGCCCTTTTAAAGCAGGTGGAAACCTCAGACCTCAGAAGTGAGAGGTTGAAAATGTCTGCAAAACTCCCGCTAGTTGGTCTGCACAGGTCTTGAGAACTCGACCGGGTATACCAACAGGTCCAGGTGCTTTTCGAGGGTTCACCCCTCTGAAGGATCTTCTGACGTTGTCCTCTGTGACTACGACTGTAATATGTCAAGGCGAATGGGTGCTCGGGAAGGCACATCAGTGTTCTCCCTATCAAACTGTGCGCAGAACGCATTGAGCTCGTCAGGGAGTGATGCTTTGCTGTCGTTTGAGCTGCCTCCTAATTTCGCCTTGTAGGAGGTTATGGCATTCAAGCCCTGCTACAGTTGCCGAACATCCGTCTCATCCTTTAGCTTAGAGCAGGAGTTCCTTTTTGATGGCCTTACCAAGGTCGTATCTGGACTTCTTATAGACCTCTGCATTGCTAGACTTGAATGCCCGGGATCTGGTCTTCAGAAAAATGCAGATCTCATGGTTCATCCAAGGCTTCTGGTTTGGAAACACTCGGAAGGTTTTTGTTGGAACGCAGTCCTCCACACATTTCCTTATGAAGTCTGTAACCACTGTGGCGTATTCATTCAGGTCCGTTGCCGAGTCCCTGAACATTGCCCAGTCCACAGGCTCCAAGCAGTCCTGTAGTTGTTCCTCTGCCTCCCCCGACCAGCTCTGTACAGTCCTCACCTCTGGGGGTGCTTTCTTCAGTTGCTGCCCGTATGTAGGAAGAAGCAGCACCACTGAATGGTCGGATTTTCCTGTGAGGGTGAGGGATAGAGTGATAGGCATCTTTGATGGTGGTGTAGCAGTGGTCAAGGGTGTTTGATCCTTGGGTGCTGTAGGAGACATGTTGATGTAAAGTTAGGGAGCGATTTCTTCAGGTTGGCTTTGTTGACATCCCCGGCTACGGTAGTAAACTCCTCAGGGTAGGCTGTCTAGTGTTTGTTGATCACGGCGTGCAGCTCCTCCAGTGCCAGACGGACGTCTGCCTGGGGTGGAATGTAGACCGCGGTCAGGATGATGGAGGTGAATTCCCTCAGTAGGTAGAAGGGACGGCACTTCACCGCCAGGTGCGGAGGTCAGGAGTTAAATAGGACTCCCACGTCTGAGCAGCATGTAGAGTTGACCATGAGTCCATGTTCTCTATTTCTCTTTTATTCACCCACTTAACCCCTCCCTCCTATCTTCTTCCATCCATTTCCCCACCCCCATTTTGCATGTCACTCCTCCTCTCCTCTTTGGCCTCCTTTTCACCTCAAGCCTTTGTCACTTATTCCACCCATCTGCCCCCTCACCTGGAACCACCTATTGGCTTTGTCTCACCCCAATACGCTATTCCAGTCCCCCCCCCCACTCCTCCCCCCACCTCAAATTAGCATGAACAATGTTACCTATTCATTCCCTCTCCAGATACTTCCTGCCCTGTTGAGTTCCTCTGGCATGTTGTGTTTTTGCCACAAACACGATGAAGTTGAAATGTGACAATACTCAGATCTGCGGAAGGGCTGGCTTTTTTCAATCATGATATTCAATAAATGCTGATTTCTCACATTCATGGAATATAAACGGATGAGATGAAGCAGTATTCATTTATAAATGCAGAGTGGTCTTTCATAATAAAATGCTGGTGTCAGTGAAAATTCCAAGCGATTGCCATTGAGTGCATGATTTACACTTACTCCACAATGAAACGTGTCCCAAATCATCCTGCACAAATTGTTCTTTAAGCAATTGAAAAGATCACGATCTGCAGATTCTAAATCTGGCACTATAATAGTGTCATGTTGTAATATATGGCTACCTTTAAAGTGGTGGCAAAGGAAGCTCTGATCACTTGAGTTATTTGTTTTATCCGCTGCCTCAGCCAAATCTAGCACTCAGAACTCGTTAATTGACTTAAGCTAATTAAGTCAGCTATTGTCTCTGAAATGCTAATGATCAGTATAAAATATTATTTTATGTCATTTAAAGGATACTGTTTAAAGTATTGCGCTTGTTCCCACTTGTTCCTGCAATGCTAATCTTGCTCCATCCAACACAGGTCAAATAAATAAGACACAAAGTGTTTTGACAATATCCTGCACTAGGGAGTAGCTCAGAAGATAAGGCAACATCTACGGGAAAGGTAACGCTTTGGGTCAGGAGCCTTCTTCAAAATGATTGTGGGGGGTGGGGGGGGGGGGGTCTTGAAGAGAGGAGAGGCTGGACAACATGTGGCAGGTAATAAGTGAACACAGGTGAGGAGAGATTTTGATAGTCAGACTGTTGGACAAAGGCCAGAGATTATTTTAAAAAAAGCAAGAATGTGAGACAAAGGGATTGAAGAGTTGTGAATTATGAAGCCAGGGTCAGAAATATAGGTGGATGGGGAGGAGAGAAATAGGAGCGAGATAGTTGGGACACGGAGAGGGGATGGTATGGTTGGTAAAGGTTACCTAAAATTGGAGAATTCAATGGTCATCCCATTGGGTTGCAAGCTCCCCAAGTGGAATATGAGGTGGGGTTCCTTCAGTTTGCACGTGGCTTCACTCTGACAATGGAGGATAGGCATGGGGAAAGGTAGTTAAAATGCTTAGCAGCCGGGAGATCCACTAGATCTTAGTGGACTGAGTGCAAAACTGACGCTAAATTTGTGCTTGGGCTCGTCGATATACACCCCCCCCCCCCACCCCACTCCAGCATTTTGTCCTTTATAGTAAATCAGTATCTGCAGTTCCTTGTTTCGACAAATAAAAAAAGACCCTCGGCAGAATGGTTCAATACATTTTTCCTTCTAATTACAATCCAAGAAGAAGGATTAAGGCAGAAATTTAGACCAATTTCAAGCTTCAAGTTTATTTAAAATAACTTACTAAACAACCTTGCACCAATTTTAATTTGTTGATCAGTGTTACTAAGTAAGCATTGCTGCATAACCATTTGTATTTAAAAACTGAGCAGATGACTTAAAAAAATCTTATTCCTGGAACCAAGTATTCAGCATTATGTTCACACATTAATAATAGTATTAATAATAATATGCAGTAATAATCCAATGTAACCATCATCAATTTGCCCATTATAAAGGCATCCCTGTATTAATAAAATAATTGAATGAGTGTACAGGCATGTAATGTATGAGCAGGAGAAGGCCACTTGACCCAACTTAGCCTGCTCCAACATTTAGATCAGTGGATGCAAATTGATGCTTAAAAATTCATTGTAAATAACATCCAAATATGCAGGTGATTTTGAACAGATCAGGCAGTTTGGAACATTTACACTTTTGTTTCCTCATCGTAGAGGCTGCCTGACCAGCTCAGAATCTCCAGCAAATTCTGTTTTTATTGCAGGTTTTCAGTGTCTGCAGTTCTATCCAAATGCTTTTCAATTAAAAACTAAGCCACTGTGTGGGGTTTTAGCTGGGAATTGAAGGTTTGATCACCAACCTGCCTGACATAAATCGTTTTTTTTGCCTAAGCTCCTTTAACATGGGCATCAGCAGTGATTTACTAATTATTAGTCTCCCTGGGCACAGTTGTACCAGGTAAAATCAATTAATGGATCAAGAAAAAGTAATTTAAATTTGATCAGTCCCTTCACAGCAAAGAATTTTAAAAAAATGAATTGAAGTGAAAGCTTACACATGGTGAAGGAGATAAGGGATAAGAATTGAATCTACCAACAAAATGTCATGGATTAAATAGGAAAAATCCCAGACAGCATGCGTGGGAATTACAATTTATCCTGCACAATACGTACAATACAGACTGCACATTGATTTCATGCTGCCAGCTCACTTCAGTTATTTCTAGGTGTGGCCAATACTGTCTTGTCCCTAGTTAATAATTCAGTAGGAATGTACGTTAGCATTACCAGTTAAAGCAAGTTTGCAGAACATAACTCTAATCCAAAGGTCAAAAGCACATCAGCGCCTCTACTTCCTGATAAGATTACTGAGAGTCGGTTTGTCGAGGAGGACTCTCTCGAACTTCTGCAGGTGCACAGCAGAGAGCATGTTGACCGGTTGCATCGTGGCCTGGTTTGGCAACTTGTGCACCCAGGAGCGGAAAAGACTGCAAAAATTTGTAAACACTGCCCAGTCCATCATCGGCTCTGACCTTCCTTCCATCGAGGGGATTTACCACAGTCGCCGCCTCAAAAAGGCTGGCAGCATCATCAAAGACCCACACCACCCTGGCCACACACTCATCTCTCCACTGCCTTCAGGTAGAAGGTACAGGAGCCTGAAGACTGCAACATCCAGGTTCAGGAATAGCTACTTCCCCACAGCCATCAGACTATTAAACTCAACTCAAACACAAATCTGAACTTTAGTAGCCTATTGCACTTTATATGCTTATTTATGTATATATATATAAGCATATATATATATATATATATATATATATATATATATATATATATTCAATGGTATATGGACACACTGATCTGTTCTGTATTATTTATGCCTATAATATTCAGTTGTGCTGAAGAAAAGCAAGAATTTAATTGTCCTATCTGGGACACATGACAATAAACTCTCTTGAATCTTGAAATATCGCAGGCGCATTGCCACTGTGCCAGATACTGGTAGCAAACAATGAATGATGGAAGAAGGTGGCTTCAAGGCCTTTGACATCGTACCTGAATACATCGTGGAAGAGATGCCAATCTAGAGCTTAATAACGTGGTGACATGATACAACCTCTCCCTCAATGTAAACATTGACTTCAGGAAACAGGTCGTGTGCATGCCCCAGCCTGCATCAATTGGTCCAAAGTGGTGATGATCGAGAGCTTCAAGTTCCAAGGCAATAGTCCTGGACAAACCACATTGATGCTATGGCCAAAAAACATACCAATGTCTCTACCTCTAGAGAAGACCAAGGAAGATCAGCATGCCCTTTCAATTTCAGAGGTGGTTCCTGAAAAACTGCAGAAAATGCTCCAAATAAATCCCAGGTTCTATATTTAATGTTCTCTTGATGCTCTTGTATTTAACAAAGCGGGCAGCTGGTGGCACTTTGGTGGTAGAGATGCCACTTGACAACACTTACATCGCCAGAGACCTGCGTTCAATCCTTGCTGCAGGTGCTTGCCTGTACAGAGTTTATACGTTCTCCCCGTGAACTGCATAGCTTTTCTCCGAGAACTTTGATTTCCTCCCACACTGCAGAGACGTACAGGTTTGTAGGTTAATTGGCTCGGTACAAATGTTAAAAATGGCCCTAGTGTAGGATATTGTTAATGTGCCGGGCATCGCTGGTCGGCGCGGACTCGGTGGACCGAAGTGCCTGTTTCCACGCTGTATCTCTAAACTAAACTGTTAATATAGTTGTTATTGGCTACTAAAATCTATTGGCTTATTGCTTTCTTATCCAACAAAATATACATGTGTTAAACAATAACATTGTGAAGATGACTATGTTAGGGGAAAATGAGGATGTCAAGACTACAAAAATGGAGATTCACTGCCTTTTAATTGAATTTCTCTTTGCATTTAAATTAATGGGGAATGGATTTTAATCCATGTATTACTTACCATGTAACCAAATGTATTATTTTGTGTTCCATGCAGTGGCGTTCCTGGATTTTCACATGTTGTATGTGAAGGTTCTAAATGAAGAAAGATTTTAAAAATAATAATATTCCCATCAGAATGATTGAAGATGTAGCATAAATTTCATAAACGTCTAAAGAGATAATGTTTTTTGCAAGACACCAAATCTAAATACTGATTGCCTCCAAGCAATCGCTAAGCCCTTGATGTGAGGTTTGACAGGAGCACGTTCTGACTCTGTTGTCCAATAACATCACAATGTTAACACAATTAAAGGCACAGAGAATACGGCATGTTCCAATTTCCAATTTTTAAATCAAAACGATCAAATGCATTCTGCATGGAAAAGCTTCTGGTTTTTACATTATCTGTTGCACTGCGCCCCCTTCCTCAGGAGTGAATCATGATGAGCACATCTTTACAGAGCTGGTAGTGTCCTGAGATATCAGGTGATGCAGATTCACACTGTAATCACTCGACCTCACGAAGGATATTTGTCTGAATGGAAACTGACATTTGTATCCAGCTTTGCTCAGTTGTACAGAAAGCCCACCTCAGAGATTTGGCCAAAACAGGGCCACAGTAACACGTATGAGGTTTAGGTATGGAACGGCCTCTTTCTCTGGCAATGGCAAGCCAAAGATGAGACTGGGAGAGTATCTGGCACAGGCTTCAAGAGCGGAACACAACGGCTAATTATGGCTGCACAGGAATTTAGCTTTCGATACTTTCCATTAAATTAACTGAATTTGCTATTTCTGATTGGAACAGGCCAATTGTGACCAATCTTGGGCACCATATCTAAGGAAGGATGTGCTGGCTCTGGAGAGGGTCCAGAGGAGGTTTACCAGCAATTATCCCAGGAATGAGTGGGTTAACCTATGATGAGCATTTGACGGCACTGGGCCTGTACTCGCTGGAGTTTAGAAGAATGAAGGGGGACCTCATTGAAACATACAGAATAGTGAAAGGCTTGGATCGAGTGGATGTGGAAAGGATGTTTCCACTAGTGGGAGAGTCTAGGACGAGAGGTCATAGCCTCAGAATTAAAGGACATTCTTTTAGGAAGGATATGAGGAGAATTTTCTTTAGTCAGAGGGTGGTGAATCTGTAGAATTCTTTGCCACAGATGGCTGCGGAGGCCATCAGTGGATATTTTTAAGGCAGGGATAGATAGATTCTTGATTAGTACAGGTGTCAGAGGTTACGGGGAGAAGGCAGGAGAATGAGGTTAGGAGCGAAGAGATATATCGGCCTTAATTGACTGACGGAGTAGACTTGATGGGCCGAATGGCCTAATTCTACACCTAATCCTTATGACCTTATAACAATGTATTTTTCTGAAAGGCAGTCACAGGATTTTAAGCTCCAGTCAGCATTTACTGGTAATCAATGTTGACAATTCAGTACAAAACAAAAATAACCCCCAAAACTTTTTGGTGGTCTAAACTCATGCACAGATTGTGAGTGGACATCATAGGGCTAAATATGTTGGGGCTAACTCAGACTTTTTGCCCAAAGAACACACAGTTTAAATTTAACAGGGTCAACTTACTCAGATTATAGATCAATATTACATCTCAATTTATTCTAATGACAAAAAGTAATGGTCCTGAAAGTAATTGAAGATGAAACACATTTCTTTATGATTAGAATTACAATAAATGAATGAAAGCAGTACACTGTACAGTCCAGTGTGAACTAATTAGTTGTTGTACCTATACAGCGAGGCTGAGACCCACTCCACGTCCCATCAGTCTGGCAGATCCTCGTGCTTGAGCCTACTAAGGCCAAAGGAGCGTTGCAGTTAAATGAAACTTCTGACTGGTAGATGAAGCTCCTTCCCTCTCTCCGCCCTCGTGCCGGCACCCCAGGGTCTCCACAAAACTTGGCTGTGAAAAGTACAAGGAGTAATAGCAGTTCTAAGTTAATTTTATTGTGAGCTGCAGCATTCGGTTGTTGCAATTTTGTCAGAGAGCAGCAGCAGAATGGATATTATTAATTGAACTGTTGAGGCGGGTCCAAATTCGAATATCATCAAGGTGTACATTATAGCTAAATTTACTGAATATGATTTGGAGTCAGCCACTTGCAATTGTTTTTCTGGTTATCAATTCTGGAGCATGGTGTACAATTTTGGTCGCCTAATTATAGGAAGGATGTCGACAAAATAGAGAGAGTACAGAGGAGATTTACTAGAATGTTGCCTGGGTTCCAGCAACTAAGTTACAGAGAAAGGTTGAACAAGTTAGGTCTTTATTCTTTGGAGCGCAGAAGGTTAAGGGGGGACTTGATTGAGGTCTTTAAAATGATGAAAGGGATAGACAGAGTTGACGTGGATAAGCTTTTCCCATTGAGGGTAGGAAAGATTCAAACAAGAGGGCATGACATGAGAATTAAGGGACAGAAGTTTAGGGGTAACATGAGGGGGAACTTCTTTACTCAGAGAGTGATGGCTGTGTGGAATGATCTTCCTGCAGAAGTGGTGGAGGCAAGATCGATTTTAACATTTAATCAATAATGTTCAAGTAATGTATCATCATGGCCCTGCATGGCTTGCGTATTATGATAGTAATGTATGAGGGTTTCTTGCTAAGATGCTGGCAAAATAACAACAGTTAAGAACGGTTGTGCCAAAGTTAAGGGCCTGGCCCACTTGGGCATAAATGATGTCGCGTAAATTACGCGCGAATGATGCCTAAGAGGGACAGGCCCTTTAACCAGCGTATTCTGTGGCTGAAGGTGTGGTGAGAACAGGAATCACCAGAATTTGCTGGTTGACTTGTACCAATCTGTGTCTTTGTAGCTGAGGTCTTTGTTCCTCCACTGCTTTGTTTGATTTATAGGGGCATTCATTTCCAATTAAAACTATTACTTTAAATATAGGCTTACAACTTACATAACTGATAATTCACTATCAGTCCAGCCCAAAGGGAAATGGATTTATGATGAGATTCATCCTTGAATATAGTAAATTGTTATGGGAGATCGAGAAAGATTCACAATCCTTTTTTGTCTTTCTGAATGTCTCCATCTCATTAGGTCATAAATGACTGGAGCGGAATTAGAACATTCTACCCATCGTCGACTCTGCCATTCAATCATGGCTGATCTATCACTCTCTTTATCATCACCCCAATCTGCTGCCTTCTCCCCATAACCCTTGACACCCGTACTAATCAAATCTCATTCTTCGTCATTAATTCGTCAACTTGTTTTTAATCCAATAATCTTGTTTCCCTCTCATGGTTAGGCTTTGCCATCTTGTTGAGCCAGACAATGTCCGTTATTCACTGATTTCCCTGATTGTCCGTAGTCCCTCGATTCAGACACATTTTGAACATTCATTTAACCGAACCGATGAAATGTTCATTTCAAGATACTGCTGGGTTTTCGGAAGTCGATTTCTTTGTCTTTTGTAAATATATAAGTTTCCATACCAGGCCAAAAATTATCTTTCAAAAGTTTCACCTTCCCAGTCCTTGGTTAATAGATAACATCTTGTCTAAAAAAAACCAGTGGTAGCAGAACGTAATCGAAGCAACCAGCTTTATTGATCACCTCCACACCACCCCCTACAAGATAATGCTCCTCTTCTTTCTTGCTGACCTGTATTGCACATGACACTGAAATAATTATAACTGTAATATACTAATATCTAATTATTTTCCATTGTTTGACCTACGCATTGTAACTATACCCTCAGACTCCAATAATCTAGTATCCAATTGCTTTGGCATCTGACTCGCTGATTTCTTAATCCTATGCTCCATTTAAACTCAACCCTACCCAGTTTCCTGAACTGCCGATTAATTCACCAAATTTAGTTTCCTGTTCGCCCCTTAAATTCACCAGGTCTCTCGTTTCTTTTACCTCCTCTAAACTCTCCGAGGCTCTGTTCCTTGTACACCCAATCAACCTACTAGGTCCCACTGGAAGGTACGCAAGAGGCTGGAGAAACTCAGCGGGTGCAGCAGCATCTAAGGAGCGAAGGAGATATGTTTCTCCAGCCTTTTGTGTACCCTCGATTCTCCAGAATCTGCAGTTCCTTCTTTAACACTAGGTCCACTGGAAAATGTTACACAACAAAGCCCATTTTCAAGAAAAGTGAAATAAAAGTAGTAGTTACATATCCAATAATCTGGAACAACTGCTAGTCCAACACCACAAAAATCCAGATGATTGGAATTGCCGGATAATCTGTAGATTCACTGATTGTTGCATTGGTTAGGGACATTCAACATCAAACGTTTTTTAAAGCTTCATGCACATACACACTTCATTCTGTCTGCTTGCAAATTTCATTTTTCTGTATTCATTTGGAAATAATAATATTGTCCTAATCTTTATGTTTTGTCCACTTTGTTCTGATATTATAGAACTTCTTAGATTCTTTTAGCCTCATGCTTGAGTTGTAATATTTGTAAATTTCCCATATTGCATTGAGCATCTAGATCTAGGCTACCGATATAAATTGGGGACAACAGCAGTCCCTATTCTATTTTGAGGAGTCTCAATAAGTACACCATTCCAGCCACAATAACACTTCAACCTGCGCTCAGTATTATATAGTATAGAGCAGCACATAACAGATTTAACTTGACATCATGTTCAACACAGAAAATATTCCCTGCAAGTCCCAATGGCTATCTTAAATCCTCTTAAATGCCATTATTGTGTCTGCCTCTGCCACCGGACCTGGCAGTAGGTTCCAGGCATACACCACTTGCTCCACACATCCCTATAATGATAAAACTCTGATCTTGGATGTGGATGTATTTATTTGTGTGTGTTTATCTGTGATTCACATCTCCTCAAAAACACGACACACTAATGGTGAAATTTTTACATATTCCGATAGAGAATTACCTCAATGTCAAAAATCACCTCATCTGAAAATCTGATTCATTATTTCTTGAGCTTTTAATTAAAATTGTTCACAAATCTGAAATTGCTTCCCCTCCCCTGCCTGCCCTCCTCTCCCACTCTCTCTCCCTCACTCTCCCCTTCCTCTCCTCCCTTTCCCCCTCTCTCCTCTCCAGCTCCTCCCTCCCCTCCCCCTCCACCTCTCCCCTTCCCCACCCCCCTCTCCACCTCCCTCCCCCTTCCACCTCTCTTCCCCTTCCCCCACTCCCCTACCATCTCCCCCGCCCTCTCCTCTCCCCCACCCTCCCAGCTCTCCCCCACCCTCCCTCCAACCCCCTCTCCACCTCTCTCCCTCTTTCTCTGCCCCCCTCTCTCTGTCTCTGCCCCACTGTCTCTGCCCCCTCTCTCTCTACCCCCCCCTCTCTAGACGCACCTGTGAGGTGGGGGCTATGCATCAGTGGATAGGGTGGGGATGGGGTAAAAGGAGCCAATTAATAATATTAAGGGGGGTGGTTAGTGTCTGTAGGGGGGTGGATAGTGTGTGTGTCACACCGTAGGCCACCCCCCCCCCCCCCCCGCAACCGCGCATTGAGGGAACGAGACCCAACGGGTCCCCCTTGGTCTAATTTCCTTTGTATGTTGCCCTTCTCACCCTCCTCTCCTCCCTCTCCCCTCTCCCTCCACCTCCCCTTCCCCACCCCCCTCTCCCTTCCACCTCTCTTCCCCTTCCCCCACTCCCCTCCTGCACCCTCTCCCCCGCCCTCCTCCCTCTCCATCCCCCCCAACCCCCTCTCCACCCCTCTCCCTCTTTCTCTGCCCCCTTTCTCTGTCTCTGCCCCACTGTCTCTGCCCCCTCTCTGTCTCTGCCCTCTCTCTCTCTCTACACCCCCCCCCCTTCTAGACGCACCTGTGAGTTGTGGGCTATGCGTCAGTGGATAGGGTGGGGATGGGGTAAAAGGAGCCAATTAATAATATTAATATAAAATCTAGGGGGGTGGTTAGTGTCTGCAGGGCGGGGGGGGGGGTGGATAGTGTGTGTGTGACACCGTAGGCCACCCCCTCGCAACCGGGCGTTGAGGTGACAGGACCCAATGGGCCCCCATGGTCTAGTTTCCTTTGTATGTTGCCCCTCTCACCCTGAAACCTATGACCTCTGGTCTTTGCTATTTCCACCTTGGGAAAAATATTTTTTGTTGTTGTTTTTTTTTTTTCGAAAAAGATACGAAAAAGAAAAACCCCTGAACTAATAAAGAAGGGAAAAATATTGTTACTGTCTACCTTATCTATGCTTCTCATCATTTTATATACTTCTATCAATATATACTTATTTTACATTAAACCTTTGTTTTTACGGACCTCTTTACAACAGATTTTGGTTATTGTGGATGGAGTGTCCCCACAGTAAAATCAGACACCACTGGCTCTTTAAGAACACAGGCTACCAGTTACACTGCGGAGGCATTGAAATTGACAAGTATTGAAATTGACACATATTGAAATTGACAAGCAATGGCTCTGATCTGATTTTGCAATGATAAAGGACAAAAGTGCAGGTTAGAAAACATTTCTGGAGAGCATAGCTAGGTGATGTTTCAGATTCACCCAGCACTGGATCACACAGCGCACCCAACCCAACCACACATGAGGCCGAGAACCACAGCAGCACTGGGAAATGAAGCGTCAACTTTCACCTCCTCCATGGTTTATCTTCAACCAGGACCATTGAAGCTGGTGCTGACCCATACAATCAGCCCAGCCACTTCCAGGCTGGCCCTACCGACCTTCCCCGCCAGGCCAGGCTGTTGTCACCAGCCTGCACCGCTTCTCGGGCCCCTAGCAGGCCAACACTGTCGACCCACTGCACTGCATCCCTATCCATTACCAGACTGGTCCTACCAAGCTTCACCACCAGGCTGGGCTGCCAACACCACCTCAACCCGCACAGCCACCCCACAGCTACATCCAGGCCGTACCTACCAATCTTCACTCGTCTGCCGATGCTGCCACCCCAGCAACTTCTGAGATGACCCTACCAATCTTCACCACCAGGCTGGGCTGCCAACGCCACCTCGGCCCACACTGCCACCCCAGCCACTTCCGGGCCCTACCTACCAACCGTTACCACCAGGTGAGGTTGCCAATGCCGGCCCACTCCGTATCCCTGGTTGCTTCCAGACTAGGCCTAATACTGCCACCGCCAGCCCACACAGCTTCCTCAGCCGCTTCCAGGCCGCCAACACAACCGACCCTCACCTGGACTTTAGGCCCAGTTCCGGATCGAGAGACTGAAGAAGGGTCTCAACCCAAAATATCAACTGTCCATGTTGTTCTTGACAAATGCTGCCTGAGCTGCTGAGTTGCTGCAGCACCTTGTGTCCTGTTGTGTGCTAGCTAGCATGTTTCCACTACTCTACTACTTGGTAATCTCTTACTCGGTTATAGCATATAATTGACAAACAGACACTATTCCCTCCCCCGTCCCTCTATGTCCACGATAACAAGGGATTTGTGTACTTGAATTTTATTAGTTTCTGCCAAATCAAAGCCAATGTGACAATTATGTCTTTTGTATATGTAAATCTTGTTAAAGCACAATAAAAATCTCACCACGATCAATCAATCAATTAATTGATGATTTAATGGAGTTAAACTGGCTGGTGGGCCACAATGCTCACCATCTGAATTCTGCTGTGAGGTAGATTACTGTTGTTCAGGTGCTCAATAAGTGTCCACTTGGTGACTTTTATTTTTAGTGCGGTATTGAAGTAAGCCATTTGGTCTCCAATTCTTTTTAAATGGTGACACCACTCCAGCGTACCTCCTGGCGCCAACAAGCTCACCGTTGGCAACACATATCCTATTCACAATTTACAAAACCTCTACAAATTGCCTCTTTTAAAACTGAGGAGACATTTGCTTGTAATTCTATTGAGGACCTCCTACAATTCATAAAGTTGATTGTTAATTTCATTCATCCTTAATTGGTCCAATTTCCTTTTCTGTGCAGCTAAAGAAAGTTGTCATTAAGAGTGTTTACTATCTTGTGCGAATCCTCAATTTCCAATGCAGCTTTTCCAATACCCAGACTTCACCACAGCTCTTTTGCCCTATAGCACTGGAAAGTGTCTTCCCATTGGGCATTAGATTGGCAGGCATGATTGTTTCCATGAATCTTCTGATCCCTTCATTAAAATTTTCACCATATTGTTGTATTTTCCTTTTATTTTCAACCAAAGAGAGCATTCCTTTTCTCCCCGCAGTACAGGCAAAGACTGTTTATCTTCTTTCCCTGTCATTTTTAATTTTCTCGTTAATTGATTTATCTGTTTATTCTACGTTTGGTTTCAACAATTTATTCATCCTACCTGTTTGCATTTATCTTCTGGTGAAGTGCTTTTGAATAATTTCCCCTGATCTATCTATTTTAGTTAATCCACTATTCTACTTAATTCATCACTTTTAAAGTTGGAGACCTGACTCCCGGACTTTGCAATTTATTATGTTCAGAGCTCCTTAGATTTCATTATTCTGTGGTCACAATCCCTCAGGCAGTTACTGTGTTATAAGTGAACCAGCATTTGGACTATGATAAATATTTTGAATTAAAGTAGTGCATCTTGTGAGGTATTCTTATATTTTGGAGCTAGAGCATCATCCCTGATTTTCATGTATATTGTATCCTGAAGCTATGACATCTATCTATCATTAAATGGACCTATTTGCAATTTCTGGAATTTAGAAGATTGAGGGTAGATCTTATAGAAATGTACAAAATTCTTAAGGGGTTGGACAAGCTAGATGCAGGAAGATTGTTCCCGATGTTGGTGGAGTCCAGAAAAAGGGGTCACAGTCTAAGGATAAGGGGGAATTCCTTTAGGACCAAGATAAGGAAAGCATTCTTTACACAGAGAGTGGTGAGTCTCTGGAATTCTCTGCCACAGAAGTCCGTTGAGGCCAGTTCATTGGCTATACTCAAGAGGGAGTTGGATGTGCTCTTGTGGCTAAAGGGATCAGGGGGTATGGAGAGAAGGCAGGTACGGGATACTAAGTTGAATGATCAGCCATGATCATATTGAATGGCGGTGCAGGCTCGAAGGGCCGAATGGCCTACTCCTGCACCTATTTTTCTATGTTTCTAATACAGAATGTTGGTACTACATCCGCCAATGCTACTGTAGGTGTCACCTTTAAGAATTTACGTCTAATGATGGCACTTTTTCAAACATGCTTCCTATATAATCTATTTATATTGCATATATATACACCATAAATACCTTGGTGAACTAGCTAAGAAAATACCTTTTACCAATCCATTTAACAATAGGTGTCGGAAAATATTTGGCTGATTAGTGAATGATACCTGGAAAGGGGAACACAGCCAATGTTTCAGGTCAAACAGCTCTCATCAGAACTGGTGAAGTGAGAAGGCCGGCATGTTTAAAGTTGCAGTGGGTGGGGAGGTGAGACAATAAAAGGGACGTTCGTGATCGGTTGGAAAGCAAGGTTGTCCAGCTACGTAATGTGTGGGAAGGAACTGGAGATGCTGCTTTAAACCGGAGAAAAGCACACCAAAACTGGAGTAACAAAGCGGGTCAGGCAGCATCTCTGTAGAAACGGAAGAGATGATGTTTTGGGTCGAGACCTGAAGAAGGGTCTCAACCCAAAACGCCACCTTTTCCATTCCCCTGGAGATGCTGTGTGACCTGCTGAGTTACTCCAGCTTTTTGTATATTTTGCCCAGCTGCATCATTGGTTTCAGTGGCATTTAGGTAATAGGTGAATGACGGCAGCTTGTGAAACAGAAGAATGTATTGGAACTATGAGATGCAGAACACAGCAGTTACTGAAAATCTATCTATGTGACATCTATATCACAGGCTTCTCTTTCACCTCAGTAGACAAAGCTCGTAGCTCTCTCCCATCTCCCCCACCCCTATCTGATCTCCACATCCTCTCAGAACAAGGATACAATTGCCGATCCACCTATCTTCCAATCAACCCCATCCGCCCACCCCCCAACCTGTATCCGCATCACTTGCCAGGCTTTGTCCCCCCACCCCCATCTCCTAACTTTCTCCCTCCCACCACTACAATCAGACTGAAGAAGGATGCCGACCCAAAACATCACCTGTACGTGTTCACCAAAGATGCTGCCTGACCCACTGAGTTACTCCAGCACTTTGTATCTTTTAAGGATGCACCTTCTGGTGTTCCAG
This sequence comes from Raja brachyura, assembly GCA_963514005.1. The sequence goes on from OY740784.1 coordinate 5,095,584, forward strand.
CCCAACAGGTTCCACATTCCATAGATCACCCTCCATAATGCTTGGCACGTTTGAAGGGGTTCCATCAGCAAACACATCTTCAGCTTCCTTTCCATTTCAGTAATTCAACTGGATTTTCCCCCCCATGACACCAAGGTTTATCTTTCCATCTGCACCAGTTATTTCACTTTTTGAGGCACTTTCCCCCACTGCTGCAAGGGACGCAACACCTATGCTTTCACTTATTCTCACCATCCAGGGTTCGCAAAAGTACCAAGAAATTCTAGCAACTCACATGCCCTATTTTCTATTTGGCATTTTGCATTTGGTCCTCGTTACACACTCCTCTGTCCACCTGCCTGAGCTGCTGAGAATTTCCAATGAATTCTTTGGACTGGACAAGCTGGATGCAGGAAAAATGTTCGCAATGTTGGGCGAGTCCAGAACCAGGGGCCACAGTCTTAGAATAAAGGGGAAGCCATTTAAGACTGAGGTGAGAAAAAACTTTTTCACCCAGAGAGTTGTGACTTTGTGGAATTCTCAGCTACTGAGGGCAGTGGTGGCAAAGTCACTGGATGGATTTAAGAGAGAGGTAAATAGAGCTCTAGGAGCTAGTGGAATCAAGCGATATGGGGAGAAGGCAGGCACGGGTTATTGATTGGGGACATGATCACAATGTATGGTGGTGCTGGCTCGAAGGGCCGAATGGCCTCCTCCTGCACCTATTTTCTATGTTCTATGTTTCTGCCACAGAAGGCAGTGGAGTCCAATTCACTGGATGTTTCCAAGAGAGAGTTAGATATAGCTCTTAGGGCTAACGGAATCAAGGGATATGGGGAGAAAGCAGGAGCGGGGCACTGATTTTATTGATCATATTGAATGGCGGTACCGAATGACCTACTCCTGCACCTATTTTCTATGTTTCTATGATTTCAGTTTTTGTTTCAGATTTCTAGCATGGACAATATTTTGTTTCAGTTACATTGTGTATGATCCTTATTGCTTCTTGATAAGCTGGTGGTCTACTTACGCAAACACTGAGGAACATCTCCTGTCCATGTTCCATTTCCCACACAGCTGAGAATTGCAGGGAAGGACAGCTCATATCCTGGAGAGCAGCTGTAGCTAATGCTTGATCCCCAATCAAAATCTGTTCCTTCCATCCTCCCATTTGAAATCTGCGGTGGAGTTGAACACGTCACAGCTGCAATGCATGGAATTGTGTTAAACATGTTCTTCCCACATGTCAATTACATTTAAAACATAAGCTGGTTCATCTTGCCAATATAATTGAAGATAGACACAAAAAGCTGGAGTAACTCAGCGGGACAGGCAGCCTCTGTGGAGAGGAGGAATGGGTGACGTTTCGGGTCGCGATCCTTCTTCAGACCCGAAACATCACCTATTCCTTCTCTCCAGAGATGCTGCCTGTCCCGCTGAGTTACTCCAGCTTTTTGTGCCTATGTTCGGTTTACACCAGAATCTGCAGTTTTTTCCTGAACAAATATAATCGTTGCAAATAATGAATGCCACTTCTCATTCTATCAATTTACAAACTCTTCACAGGTAAATAATATTGCAGATAACACAGAAGAGTACTGACTTCTCTGACAGTTCATCCCTGGTTGGAATTGATGAATATGTCTTATTGTTGCAGCATGTGAACTCTGCTTTCAAACCTCTGGTGACAGTGTAAAAGGCCTGTCCCACTTAGGCGATTTTTTAAGACGACTCCAGGCGATAAGGTTGTCGCCACATGGTCGCTTGGGTGTCGCCTGTCTGGTCTCCTCAATCGTCCAAAGAGTCGTACCTTTTTTTCTGGATTTTGAAATGTTCAAATATTTTTGGCAACAGTCGGCGCCCGTGGGCCTGACGCCAACGATCGTAGCCTGACGTAGGTGCTGTCGCCAGGATGACGTAGGTTGTCGCCGGTGTTGACTTTGGTGAATTCCATTGGCGACTGCCTACGTCAACCGGCGACAGGTACCGGCGTCAAGAGAAGTCTTCAGTTGTTGCCGACAGGGTCGTCGCTTGTCGTGGCGTGTCGCGGGTGAAGGTAGGTTGACCAGTTGTCGTAGGTTGTCGCCTGTGTGGTCGTAGGTGGACGTACCACGTCACCAGTTGTCGTAGCTTGACGTGGACTAGGTGGTAGTTTGTCGTACACATTGTCGTTGGGGGGGGGGGGGGGGGCTCCAGTTGCCAGTTTTTCGGCGACCTGCTATGACTATGGCAGTCGTTGGCAGTCACCTAAAAAATCGTCTAAGTGGGACAGGCCCCGAAAGCATTTATGCTGCCACACAGCATGTTTAAAGCTACTGATTAGCAATTAAATTCTGGGCACTTTAATCTAATTTTGCTTCAATAGGTGTAATACTTCTCTAAAGTACATAATTATTGAGACTGATTTGTTATCAGTCCACAAAACCTCTTCATTAGAAATCTATCTCGAGTAGAAAATTCCATATGCCCGCTCATTATTTCGTGTGGGTAATGGTGAAGTACTGAATAACCATTCTATGAACAATGTGAACTTTTCCATCTAAAATTCCATCTTAATTAAATCATGCAATCCAACAGCTAAAAACAAACGGCTGGAAGAACTCAATGGGTCAGGCAGTAACTGTGGAAGCAGAGGTGCAGTTGATGCTTTCGGTTAAGACCCTGTGGCAGAGAGAGTGTGCTGGAGGTAGAGTTAGAGGCTGGAAAGTAAGATAGATACAAAAAGCTGGAGTAACTCAGCGGGACAGGCTGAGAGAAGAAATGGGTGCAGTTTTGGGCCGAGACTCTTCTTCAGACAAATTAAGAAGTGGAAACAGATAAGGGAGGGATGATGAGCTGATAGAACCAGTGGGAGAGGGTAATAGGAGGCCCAGTGGCGGAGTGGATTAGGTGTGTGGGTGAATGGCAGATTGCACCAGGTGGGGCAGGAAAAATATACTCAGTAAGGGAGAGCTGGGAACGTTAGTAAGAAGGGGGTGGTTGAGAGAATCTGGATGGATCAATAAGAGGGAAGATGGAGCACGGCGGTTTGGTGGCCAGACATTGAAAACATGAATGTTCATACCATTGGTTGTTGAGCATCCAGGCTGAATATGAGGTACTGTTCTTCTAGATTTAGTTTGGCCGTGTCTGCTCTTCGACTCCACAACCTCCATAAACTCAGAACTACATTAACTATCATTGTTGTTACTGCACTATTATTGTTAGTTAGTTTTTTATGTGTACATATGTATATATATGTATAGAATATACAGAGTATGTATGTGTGTATATATGGGTATATATGACACCACCAGGGGGCGCTGCAATATGGCTGCTTCGCCAACAGTCTGTCTGTCTTTCCATCTTTCTTTTGTTAGTTTTAGTGTGTTTTAAAAGTTTGTGTTAATGTTCTCCGGTTTGTTTTCTGTGGCAGGTGGGAGGGGGTCAGGGGAAAACTTTTTTCAATATCTTACCTTGCCGGAGATGCGATTGTTTTCCGGATCGTATCTCCGGTCGCTCTGCGGCCTAACATCATGGGGCTGGAGGCCTTGCTCGAGCCTGACTTTGAGCCCCACCGCGGGACCGTGGACTTATCATCAGAGCCGATCCCTTGCCTGGGGTCGACGCTCCAACCGCGGCCTGGGGATTTCACCATCGAGGAGCTCGCAGTCTCGGGTAGAGACCAACGTCGGGAGCTCCTAAAGATGCAGAAGGTATCGACCAGCCCCGCCCAGGGGTAGATCGCCCAGCGCGGGGGAGCTGAGATTCCCCCTCCGCTCCGATGCGGGAGCTTGATCGCCCTGATACGGAGGGCCCGGCCGCCGGCTACGGGAGCCAAGATCGTCCTGTCAACGGAAGGTTCAAGGCCCCCGACCACGGGAGAACAAAGAAGGGAAGAAATTGAACTTTTTTTCACCTTCCATCACAGTGAGGAATGTGGAGGAGTCACTGTGGTGGATGTTCATGATAAAAGGTATTTTGTGTGTCTTGTTGCTTTTTATTGGTATGATTGGATGGCAAATGAAATTCCTCGCATGTTGCAAAACATACTTGGCCAATAAAATATTATTATGATTATAAACACATACTGAACTTTTTTCTTGTCTATTATATTGTTTAGTGTACTATGTTTACATATTCTGTTGTGTTGCTGCAAGTAAGGATTTCATTGTTCTAGCTGGGACATAAAACAATAAAACGCTCTTGACGATAGAGAAGGTCGAGGACAGATAGGGCGGTTTGGGAATGGGAAGAGGAGTTAAAATGGCTGGCAAACGGGTGCTCAAGATGGCCAGTGCAGTGTTCAGAAAAATTGGCTCCGAGTTTATACCTGGTCTCGTGGATATAGTGGTGGTCACGTCATAGGCAATGCAATAGTCTTAGTCAAACAACACGGAAACAGGCCTGTCAACCCAACACATCCAAGAAGCCTATCTATGCTAGTCCCATTATCTGTGTTTGGCCCATATACCTCAAACCTTTTATATCCATGTTCTTGCCATAATGTATTTTAAAATGTTGTTATTGTATATGCCTCAATTACAATAGACGATAGGTACAGGAGTAGGCCATTTGGCCCTTCGAACTAGCACCGCCATTTACTGTGATTCACAAGGTTAATTCCCGGGATGGCAGGACTGTCATATGCTGAGAGAATGAAGCAGCTGAGCTTGTACACTCTGGTTTAGAAGGATGAGAGGGGATCTTATTGAAACATATAAGATTGTTAAGGGTTTGGACACGCCAGAGGCAGGAAACATGTTCCCGATGTTGGGGAGTCCAGAACCAGGGGCCACAGTTTAAGAATAAGGGGTAGGCCATTTAGAACGGAGACAAGGAAACACTTTTTCTCACAGAGAGTTGTGAGTGTGTGGAATTCTCTGCCTGAAAGGGTGGTGGAGGCAGGTTGTCTGGATGCTTTCAAGAGAGAGCTGGATAGGGCTCTTAAAGATAGCGGAGTCAGGGGATATGGGGAAAAAGCAAGAACGGTGTACTGATTGGGGATGATCAGCCATGATCACATTGAATGGCGGTGCTGGCTCGAAGGGCCAAATGGCCTACTCCTGAACCTATTGTCTATTGTGATCATGGCTGTTCATCCACAATCAGTACCCCGTTCCTGCCTTCTCCCCATATCCCTTGACTATGCAATCTTTAAGAGCTCTATCTAACTCTCTCTCTCTTGAAAGCATCCAGAGAATTGGCCTCCACTGCCTTTAGAGGTAGAGAATTACTTCTTCCGACAGCTTGTTCCATACACCCACCTCACTTTGTGTGAAAATGTTGCCCTTCCAGTCCCTGGCAAATTTGTTTCATCTATCCCTTTCATTCTTGATTTCCCCACCCTGGTAAAAAGTCCTTGCCTCCCCAATCTCTCCCTATAGTTCAGGTGGAGTCCTGGCAATATCCTCGTAAATGTACTCTGCACCATTTCCAGCTTAATGGCATCTTTCCTATAGCAGGCTGACCATCAGATTAGGATCCTGCTGTCATTTTTGAGAACTATCTTCACTCTCAATGAAATCAACTATTTTAGTGTCATCTGCCAACTTAATCATCATGCCTTGTACATTCTTATCCGAAATGTTGATATAGATAGCAAATACCAATGGCCCCTGCACCAATCCCTGAAGCACACCACTATGTCTGCAGCCTTGCTCTCATAAATCTTCTTGGGTACTTCTTCAAACAACTTAATCAAAATTCATGACATACGATCTCCCACACATATAACCATGTTGACTTTCCTTAATCGAACCCAGTCATTCCAAATGGGGGCATATTATTTCTCAGAATTCTCTCCAGCAACTTTCCAACCATAGATGTTAGATTGCTAGTCTATGCTTCCCCGGCTTCTCTTTGCAGCCCTTCATGAAAAGGGGCACAGCATTATTCTTCTAGCATTTCACCCATTTCTACCGATGATTCCTATATCTCAGCCAGGACTCCTACAATTTCTGCTTCTCCCTCTGTCCTTGAATGTATATGATCAGGCCTGGGAGATGAATCTACTAGCATAGGACATTCAGCACCTCATTGACTTTGATACGGACAAAGTTCCGCTGTTTTCATCTCCTTCTCCACAGTAAAAACAAAGGAGAAATATTCATTGAGGACCTTGGCCACCTGCTGCAGCTACTCACGTGAATGATATCTGCTTCCTGAGGGGCCCTGTCCTCTCTCTAATTACCCTATTCCCCTTCATATATCGACAAAATCTCTTTCGATTCTCTTTGATCTTATCTAGCAGAGCTATCCTCTCCCCACTTTTTGTCCTCTTATTCCCTACGGAAGGGGCAGCACAGTGGTAGATTTGCTGCCGTGCAGCGCGGGAGACCCGGGTTCGATCTTGACCACGGGTTCTGTCTGTACAGAGTTTGTATATTCTCCCCGTGACCTGTGTGAGTCTTCCCTGGGATCCCCGATTTCCCCCCACACTCCAAAGATGTCTAGGTTTGTAGATTATTTGGCTTAGTACAATTATAAATTGGCCCGAGTGTGTGTAGGATAGTGTTAGTGTGCTGGTCGGCACAGACTCGGTAGGCCGAAGGGCCTGTTTCCATGCTGTATCTCTAAACTAAACTCAAGTTTGCTCCTCAATCCCCTGCCATCCAGGGATGCACTTGGTCCCAGCTGCCTCCTTCTTTGTCCTTGACAGAGTCTCAATTTCTCTCATCATCCTGGATTCCTTCCCCAAACCCGTCTTGTTCTTCACTCTAACAGGAAAATATACCTGTTGTACTCTTTTACAATTACTATTCCACTTTTAAAAGCATCCCACCTTCCGGATAGCCCTTTGCCCATGAACAACAGCTCCAATAGGCAAAGTTTGAGGAGAGACATGCAAATCCCTGCCTTACCTGGAAGGGCCTTCGAGGCTCCTCAATGGTGGTGAGGGAGAAGGTGGAGAGACAGAGAGTGGTCTCGGTGAAAAAGAAGGAAGGAGAGAGAGTCGGAGATGTGACGTGGGAGCATCATGCTGCAGCTGGCAGAAATGACCAACAATGTGCTGAATGTGGAGGCTGGTAAGGTGAAAGGAAAGCACATGGGACTGTAGCTCCGTTCTGTTTGGAGGGAGAAGGGGCAGGAAATGGAAACAGAGATTTGGGGAAGAACTCTATCAACCACAGTGGAGGTGAAACCACATCTCCTGAAAAGACAAGACATATGAGATGTGCCGGAACAGAAGACCTTATCTTGAGAATAGATGTGCTTGAAAAGGAGGAACTGAGGAGGTAGGGCTTCCTTACAAGAGACAGATTGAAAGCAGGTGTAGTCCAGGTAGCCATGGGAGTCTATAGGTTTATTTTAAATGTCAGTGGATAATTTGCTCCAGAGATGGAGACAGAGAGATGGAGATAGAGAGGTGTCAGAAATGGTTTTCAAATTCAGAGCATGTTGTCTCTGCGGCTCACTTTGCATCTCTGACTCTATTTCCACCTGGCTCAGAGTTCGAGTTTTCTCCCCCTCCCCATACCTGACTCCATCTACCCATCACTCCTTCCTCATCTCGTTCAACTTATTGACGGCCAGCTCCAGTCTCTCCTCACCCTCACCCCTCTTTATATTGGCTATCTCCCTCTATAGTCAGCCCTGATGTAGGGTCTCAGCCCAAAATGCCAACTATCCCTCTATCTCCACAATGTTGACTGGTGCGAAGATGTCCTCCTGCAGTTTGTTTTATGCTCCCGAATCCAGCATCTGCATTCTATTGTGTATTCAAATAATCATTGCCTCTGGAAAAATATTGTTACCTTTACACAGTGGCATTGAGCCACTCCATGTGCCATTGCTGAGGCAGGAACGAACCGCGGAAGTCTGCACATCCTGTATTGTGTATCCTGGTTGGCAAATCTGGGTGACATTGTGCCCGACTGTAAAATCATCCCCCAATCTCATGCCGTTTGCCGGCATTCCAGGATCTCCACAGGTAACGACTGTAAAACACCGGATTTGACATCATTATTGGTGACATGAGAGGGAAAGAATTGAAATAATAACTCAAATTCAAATTTGATAGTGTAACAAAACATTTTCACCGGTAATGACACTCATCCATGCATTGAGGTAATGAACACAGCAGCAAAATAAATGATTACAGTAGGCTTGTGAAAGCTCAACGCAAACTTCAAATCAGTATAATCGGGATAAGGTAGACAAGGAGCAATTAATCTTTGATAATCTGAAACATTTTGTATGGCCTCAGGTAAAATATCAACCTAACTTTGTTTTTAAAAAAAATGGCAATAAACTGTCCCAAATGTAAACATAATGTTGTATTTAAAATGTTTGCGATGAAAGTCAAATTGATCTATATCCCTGATGGCAGTGTCAATCAGTGAATTGGAGAAACATCACATAACCTGATCACTGAGCACTGCACAAAAGGCTGGCATCCTTCATTAATGTTTTAAAATGGCCCAATCAAACCAATTAGAAGGGACAGTGGAGAAGACCAATACCATGAAGTTTGTATCATTGGGTCAAAGTATTTCAAACTGGGTGCTGCTTTATACCTTAACTTTGAACTGATTGAAATCCAATATTGAAAGCAACTTCACCAAGGACCACCAGGAATCAACTATTCTCCTTTACGTAAAAGTGGCGATTCTGCTTATTGACTTACTTGTGCAGTTAGGTATATTGTTTGACCATGTACCATTAACTGTGCACTGCCTTGTTGCAGATCCAGAGAGTAGGTATCCTTCCAGACAAGAGTACGTCACAGAGTTGGAGTATGAGGTTCCATCAATCCAAAACACTTTGCCATTAGCCGGTGCCCCAGGGTTTCCACACTTGACAGCTGTAAACATTGATTGAGAGTGTTTGTGAAAAGGTCGAAACTGGAGATTAATTCTTCAGTTCTTGGAGACAACTGCTTCACCTTACTGTCATTAACTGTATAAAAAAATGACCCAGGGTAACTGAAATAATTGAGTTTTGTTCTAGTTTCAGTTTTTATTTATTATGTCTCAAATCCCCGTCATCAGATGTTGAAAATTGCCCCAAGAAAATCGGGCTACTCAGTATTGATCATCAATAAATGTAAAGGTATGTTTTCCTTGGCCATTTAACTACTAAGTGTTCTAAAATGCAAGCAGAATAACAAGATGTAGATTGTTAAAATAAAACCTACGCTAACATTGAATGTTAATAAAGGCACAAGTAATCTCTATGTGTCAGACAGGCAGCATCCCTGGAGAACAAGGATAGGTGACATCTTGTTTCGGGACCCTTCTTCAGACTAATATTGGGCATAGATGAACACAAAATGCTGGAGTAACTCAGTGGGACAGGCAGCATGTCTGGAGAGATGTTTTGGGTCAAGGCCCTTCTTTTGTGTCTGTCTTCAGTTTAAACCAGCATCTGCACTTCCTTCCTACACATCTGAAGATGGGTCTCAACCCGAAACGTCACCTATTCCTTTGCCCCATAGATGCTGCCTCACCCGCTGAGTTTCTCCAGCATTTTCGTCTACCTTCCTACACATTTTGTCTGCTCCACTGCAAACTCTCTTCAAGGTATGCCTACTTTGGAGAAGTTCTCCTCCTCTCAACTCTCGAGATGCTGCCTGTCCCGCTGAGTTACTCCAGCTTTTGTGTCTATCTTCGATTTATTCCTCCCTCACATTGGGCATGTTGGATTGCTGTCTCCTCACTTTTAATGCCTACATTCTATGTAGAAGTTTGTGTATCATATTCAAGTCAAGTTTATTTGTCACATACACATATGGGATGTGCAGTGAAATGAAAAGTGGCTGTGCATGCTGACTTTGTGCAAAAAACAAACACCCAACAAACTACAAACAGAATCACATGTTCTTTTCCATATTAAATATTGTGGGCGGTATTTTTGTACAGTAACTGTAGTAGAGTTAGTCCCTGGTGAGATAGGAGTTTACAGGCCGAATGGCCTCTAGGAAGAAACTCCTTCTAATCCTCTCCGTTCTCACAGCACGGCAACGGAGGCGTTTGCCTGACCGTAGCAGCTGGAACAGTCCGTTGCAGGGGTGGAAGGGGTCTCCCATTATGTTATTGGCTCTGGAGTTGCACCTCCTGATGTATAGTTCCTGCACAGTGGCGAGAGAAGTTCCCATAGTGCGTTCGGCCGAACGCACTACTCTCTGCAGAGCCTTCTTGTCCTGGGCGGAGCAATTCCCAAACCAGATTGTAATGTTTCCGGATAAGATGCTTTCCACAGCCGCAGAGTAGAAGCACTGGAGGCTCTTATTGGTCTTAATTTAATCTTCATAACATTGTAAAATTCTGATTAACTACATCCTTAATGGTTTAAATCCAACTTGATAGTGTGATTTTGTTTTAGGATTATTTCAAAAACATTGTTCTAACATGAACATTCAATTGTTGAACTCAATAATAACAGATGTTCAGCTAATAATCCAATTGGGTCTACGCAGCACAATTTCAAAATGTGGATATTATTGCGCGTATTGTGAGGGGAAATGCATGGATTTTACAGAAATATTGATGGGTTGGTCAGATAATTGGTCAGATAATTAGTAGGTGAAATTTAACACAGAGAAACCAGAAGAATGAGAAGGCAGAATGAAACACAGTTCCAAAATAGCACTCACTCAGGAGGTAGAATTAATTGATCCAATTGAAGGAAAACAAGTTCAAAAAGTTTGGGTAAGACATCTTAAATGCAACAGTTCAACTAAGAATGAGTTACAGGCCTGAAGGCCAGTCTGCGAAGAATGAGGAAGGATGTGAAAGATAAATTAATTGAATAGAATAAATAGAAACATAGAAACAAAGAAAATAGGTGCAGGAGGAGGCCATTCAGCCTTTCAAGCCAGCACCGCCATTCATTGTGATCATGGCCGATCGTCTGCTATCAATAACCTGTGACTGCCTTCTCCCCATATCTCTTGACTCCACTAGCCCCTAGAGCTCTATCCAACTCTCTCTTAAATCCATCCAGTGATTTGGCCTCTACTGCCCTCCGTGGCAGGGAATTCCATAAATTCACAACTCTCTGGGTGAAAATGTTTTTTCGCACCTCAGTCTTAAATTACCTCCCCTTTATTCTAAGACTGTGGCCCCTGGTTCTGCACTCACCCAAAATTGGGAACATTTTTCCTGCATCTAGCTTGTCCAGTCCTTTTATAATTTTATAAGTTTTTATAAGACGTCCCCTCATCCTTCTAAACTCCAGTGAATACAAGCCTAGTCTTTTCAATCTTTCCTCATATCTCATGAACCTACGCTGCACTGCCTCAATCACAAGGATGTCCTTCCTCAAATTAGGAGAACAAAACTGTACACAATACTCCAGATGTGGTCTCACCAGAGCCCTATACAACTGCAGAAGAACCTCTTTACTCCAATACCGAAATCCTCTTGTTAAGAAAGCCAACATTCCATTAGCTTTCTTCACTGCCTGCTGTACCTGCACGCCAACTTTCAGTGACAGTACAAGGACACCCTGGTCTCGCTGTACCTCCCCCTTACCTAACCTGTCTCGACCCGAAACGTCGCCTATCTCCTTCGCTCCTTAGATGCTGCTGCACCCGCTGAGTTTCTCCAGCTTTTTGTGTAACCCTCGATTCTCCAGCATCTGCATTAGGGTTAGGGTTAGTCTACTCCACTGCGATATCTCCTCAAGGTATGCCTACTTTGAAGAAGTTCTCCTCCTCCCTATGGAGACAGTTTCACAACCTCCTCTCTAACTGCTCCCCCTCTGTGATACCCCCTTCCCTCCAACTCTACGACCACATCCTCACCCAGACTCGATACCACAGCCACATCTGCTTCCTCGGGGCTTGCCTGCGCCTCCATCTCATACCTCGTGGATTCCAGCTTCAATTCCCTGCCTCCCAGTTCGGACCCCAGCCGGACTGTCGGTACCGACTGGCCATCCGCCGCCACACTGTGCAATTCTCCAACCGGGCATTAAGATCCACCCTGGTTGCAATGCGCCGGCACCAGCAGGACCTCGCATTGGCTCTCCTGAATCTTCGGGCCTTACTCACCCAGACCTGCAATGGAGGAAGAAGGGTCTCGACCCGAAACGTCGCCTATCTTCTTCGTTCCTTAGATGCTGCTGCACCCGCTGAGTTTCTCCAGCTTTTTGTGTACCCCCCATTGAGATAATAATCTGCCCCCTTGCTTTTGCCGCCAAAGTGGATAATCTCACATTTATCTATATTGTACTGCATCTGCCCAGCATCTGCCCACTCACTCAACCTGTTCAGGTCACCCTGCAACCTCCTAACATCCTCTTCACAGTTCACACTGCCACTCAGCTTTGTGTCATCCGCAAACTTGCTAGTGTTTCTCCTAATTCCCTCTTCCAAATAATTAATATATAAGGTAAACAGTTGCGGCCCCAACACCTAGCCTTGCGGCATTCCACTCACCACTGCCTCCCTTTCTGAAAAGGACCCGTTCACTCCTACTCTTTGGTCTGCCAACCAATTTTCTATCCATGTCATCACCCTACCCCCAATACCATGTGCTCTAATTTTAGTCACCAGTCTCCCGGGCGGGACCTTATCAAAGGCTTTCTGAAAGTCTAGATACACTACATCCACTGGCACCCCTTCATCCATTTTACTTGTCACATCCACAAAAAATTCCAGAAGATTAATCAAGCATGATTTCCCTTTCATAAATCCATGTTGACTTGGACTAATCCTTTCAACGCTATCCAAGTGCCCCATTATTACCTCTTCAATACTTAGGTGTAACAATCTTACTGTAGGACTTGTCGAGGAATGACTCAGTTTCTCGGACGAATCTGAGGTCATCCACTTGCTTCTCCAGTTGCCCAACACGGTCCTTCAGGAGCTGTACCTGGATGCCTTTCTCACATTTGCAGCAGCCAGAGGCACCACAGTGTCCCTGACCTCCCTCATACTGCAAGCATCACACTGAATCAGCTTGCATGACATCTCCTTCTTCGCCTCTCCCTCTCCAGTGTTTTGCGTAGCCTCCTCTCCTCAGCCTCCTTGCCGAAGACTCTCGAGCCAAAGACTCGCACTTTTCTCACAGGGCACTTCCCTCACAAGGCTGCTCCCTAAGAGCCGTCCTGCTTATATTGACTGATAAATTGCCTAGTTTACAAACCAAATTCCTCAGTTTCCAACTGTTTCCCCCCTCTGACTGAGTTCTAACTCTCCTCCGACGCGGGCTAGAGCCAATCAGTGTTTTCTCCTGCTTCTCTTTGTTGTTGTTACTTCAAAATCCATGGGAGCTCTGAGTTAAGTCTGCCTGTGCTTTGTCTCTCCTTTTCAACTGTTTTCCCCCTCTGACTCACTTCTAACTCTCCTCCCACTCGGGCTAGAGCCAATCAGTGTTTTCTCCTGCTTCTCTTACTTGCTGTTGCTTCAAAATCCACGGGAGCTCTGAGTAAAGTCTGCCTGTGCTTTGCCTCTCAGTTTTAAACTGTTTTCCCCCTCCGACTCACTTCTAACTCTCGTCGCACTTGGGCTAGAGCCAATCAGTGTTTTCTCCTGCTTCGCTTACTTGCTGTTGCTTCAAAATCCACAGGAGCTCTGAGTCATTAGCCAAGAATGTATACATACAAAGAATTTGCCTTTGTGCTTTGCTCGCAAGTAAGAACACGATATACAGTAGACAATTAAAAATAAACGTTAACATTTAAACATGTGAGGAATTAAATAAAATAGCAGGGCAAAAGGAGGCTACAGACTTTTGGCTATTGAGTAGAGCTACTGCTCGTGCAATAAAAGCTGTGTTTATGTCTGGCTGTGGCAGCTTTGACAGTCCGGAGTCGCCTTCCAGAGGGAAGTGATTCAAAGAGATTGTGGCCAGGGTGAGAGGGCTCAGAGATGATCTTGCCCGCTCACTTCCTGGCCCTTGCAGTTTACAGTTCGTCAATGTGGGGGAAGGTTGCAGCCAACAACTTTCTCGGCTGATCGAACAATGTACTGCAGCCTCCGGATGTCTTGCTTGCTGGCTGAGCCAAACAAGACCACGATGGAGAAGGTGAGGACAGACTCTACGATGGCAGTATAAAACTGGACCATCATTGCCTGTGGCAGATTGTGTTTCCCCAGCTGCCACAGGGAGTACATCCTCTGATGGGTCTTTTTGACTGTGGTCATTTAAGATCCCTGGAGATGATGGTTCCAAGGAACTTGAATGACTCCACAGATGTGACTGTGGTGTTGTTGATGGTCGACAAAAATGCTGGAGAAACTCAGCGGGTGAGGCAGCATCTATGGAGAGAAGGAACAGGCGACGTTTCGAGTTGAGTCCCTTCTTCAGACTGATGTCGGGGGGGGGCGGGAAAAAGAAAGGAAGAGGCAGAGACAGTGGGCTGTGGGAGAGCAGGGAAGGGGAGGGGAAGGAGGGAGAAAGCAAGGACTACGTGAAATTGGAGGTCAGTGTTCATACTGCTGGGGTGTAAACTACCCAGGCGAAATACGAGGTGCTGTTCCTCCAATTTGCACTGGGCCTCACTCTGGCCATGGAGGAGGCCCAGGACAGAAAGGTCGGATTTGGAATGGGAGGGGGAGTTGAAGTGCTGAGCCACCGGGAGATTAGGTTGGTTATTGCGAACTGAATGGAGGTGTTGGGCGAAGTGATCGTGGAGAAGTTGATGTGGAGAAGTTGACACCTGGAACAGCGGATGCAGAAGATAAGGTTGGAGGAGGTAAAGGTGAACCTCTGCCTCACCTGGAAAGACTGCTTGGGTCCTTGGATGGAGTCGAGGGTGGAGGTAAAGCGACAAGTGTAGCATTTCCTGCAGTTGCAGGGGAAAGTACCATGGGTGTGGGTGGTTTGGGTGGGAAGGGACGAATTGACCAGGGGAGTGGGGGAGTGGGGTGAGAGGAGAGTGAGCTCTCCTAAAGTCTACAATCAATTCCACCATCTTAAGAGCATTAAGCTCCAGATTGTTGCGATGGCACCAGGATGCCAGCTGTGTCACTTGCTGTCTGTGGGCAGATTCCTCCCCATCCTGGATCAGTCCAATCAGGGTTGTGTTGTCCACAAACTTGATAAGCTTGACAGAGGTGTCTGTGGAGGTGCTGTCATTGGTGTAGAGAGAGTAGAGGAGAGGGAAGAGTACGCAGCCTTGTGGTGCTCCTATGCTGAGTGTATGCGGGTCCAAGATGTGTTTTCCCAGCCTCACATGCTGCTTCCTGTCTGTCAGGAAGTTGATGATCCACTGACAGAGGTGTTCAGGCACAGTCAACTGGGAGAGTTTGGAGTGTAGTAGCTCTGGCACAATGGTGTTGAATGCAGAGCTAGAACAAATAATAGCTAAAAGTTTAGTAAAAGAACTGCTGATGCTGGAAAAATCGAAGGTAGACAAAAAATGCTGGAGAAACTCAGCGGGTGATGCAGCATCTATGGAGAGAAGGAATTGGCGACGTTTTGGGTTGAGAATCTTCTTCAGATCTAAGGACCTAAAAGCGAAGTACTTTGTTGTCAGTGTATAATCAATGTAATGCTTACTGAGCGAGTGCAAGAGGGAGGCTTGGAGAAGTGGTGTTCATCTCGATCTGGTGTGTGTTCATGACTTGTACAGGAAATTGAAATAATTTCACACCCTGGTGATATTGGCTTTAGGTTGCAGTGTCGCCAAGTTCAACATCCTTCAGCTATACCTAAGGCCAAGACGTCAAATGCTGGCTCTGGTTCATTATCACTAATAACTACATTTCAAACAAGCACATTTTAAATGCTGCAGATAATGGACACAGTGGCATAGAGAGAAGTATCGGTGGATGAATTTATAAAAATTTAACAGCTGCCCAGAGATATAAATGAGCAGCAAACACATGGAAACTGCATGAAAAAATCATCGGGACTTCTCTCCCCTCAATCGGGAATATTGCGACCAAACGTTGCTTGTCGTTTGGGCCAGCAGTATTATAAAGGACCCCACACATCTCCATCACGGACTGTTCACTCTGCTGCCCTCGGGCAAAAGATATCGCAGCATAAGGAGCAGAACATCAACAGCTTCTTCCCACGAGCCATCAGACTCCTGAATGCCATGTAATGGGCTGCCACCATTGTCTATTTTATCCTTTTATCCTTTTTATCTTTTTATCCATTTTATCCTTCTGTTAATTATCGTGTTGTACGGGGAGCCAAATGCAACGGAATTTCATTTGGAATTGCATATATCAATGTATTTCTAAATGACAATAAAGTTTGTTTGATTTGATTTGATTTGGAATGATGTAGGAAGGAACTACAAGTGTTGGTTTAAACCGAAGATAGACACAAAAAGCTGGAGTAACTCAGCGGGACAGGCAGCATGGCGTGATTGACTCAAAATTATCATATGTATCAACAACGGTTCAGTTAAATTCTTATTTGTAGCAAATTAACAGGACTGTACACAATGGATATAGATAATATACAATAAACACAAACGTCAATAAATTAATTATCCCAGTACTAATGTAAAGAAAAGCCCCAAGCCCTTAATGCGACCAAATATATTCCATAATACATTGATTAGTGTGGGAAGGAACTGCAGATGCTGGTTTGCACCAAAGATAGACACAAAATGCTGGAGTAATTCAGCGGGACGGGTAGAATCTCTGGAGGAATAGGTGACGTTTCGGATCGAGATCCTTCTTCAGACCATTGGTTAGAGTTGTGTTCAAGAGGTTGATGGTTGTTGGGTAGAAGCTACTCTTGAACAAATTGGTCCTGGGTCTCAGACTCCCATCCATACCTTCCTCCCAATGGTAGGAGTGAAATGAGAGCATGGTCAAGGTGGTGTGGACGTTTGATGTGGGAGGGCAAGATTGGCAAAGGTAATAGGGGTGAACCTCAATAGACATTCAGTTAGAGAAGGACAAGGCTGTATGTGGGAAGATAGGCACAAAAAACTGGAGCAACTTAGCGGGACAGGCAGCATCTCTGGAGTGAAGGAATGGGTGACATTTCGGGTCAAGACCCTTCTCCAGACGTATGCGAGTATGTGTAGTAGAATGGATTATTGTTAAGTTTACCCAATGATTCAGCAAAGATTTATTTCTTAGTCACTGGGAATAAATGCGGAAACAATAGAAGATTATCATGTGGTTTAAAAATAAAGTGGTAGTTTCGGACTGTCGCAACTCTAACGGGCATTTAACATTATTTGCAGGGAGTTGAGCTTGAACATTTTTTGACCGGAGGCCAAGGGTCACTTGTAAAGGGCCTGTCCCACCAGCATGCAACTCAATGCGATGAGCGCGACCTAACGTGGTCACTTGAGCCGTCCGGCGTCGCGGGGCCGGTCCAACTCCGATCGCCGGAGCCGTGCGGAATTGTGCGGAGTTCGTCCCAACATCGCGCGGGGCTCCGAAAAACTGACCATGTTCAAACATTCCACGCAGCAACGGCTTGTCGGCTCGCAGTCGCCTCGACGCATTGCACACCGCCTCGACGTCGTGCCTCCGTGAACGTCTCTGTAGGTGCCTCCGTGACCCTCTGTGTGTGTGGCTCCGTGGCCCTCTCTCTGTGTCCCTCTCTGTCCTGGCGAACTTACCTTTAAGACTTCACTCCAAGTTCGCCTCACTTTGCGCCGCGTTGCGCCACTCACCCGACCTCCGCGCGGCCCTTACTGCCGGTTAGGTCGCGCTCGCCGCATGCAGGCGCATGCTGGTGGGAACGGCCCTGTACAGGGGATCACCCGACCTCCGCGCGGCCCCCGCTTCTAGTTTGATTGCGCTCACCGCATGGAGTGGGATGCTGGTGGGACAGGCCCTCAAGGCCCCTACATGTTCCAAGTGCTGCCTGTGACCTGTGGTCTCTAAGATGTGTGGTTGGCCACACAAGCCAGATCATGCACACCAGAACACTTGTGCAAAGTACCTTGCACAAAACAAAGCAGGGTCCTCACCAAAGCACACCGAGGGATAGCTTTTTAACAGTACATGATCTGAGGACAGTCTATTCAAGGTGTAGGCAGGAACAGGCCATGCTTGTTGTAGCCAGGAATGGTGAAGAAGCCCTTGGAGACTCATAAATACTCTATTTAAAGACATGCCAAGAAACCAATGTTCTAATCTATTCTGTCACCAAAGATCTGGAAGAGTTCAGATAATGGTCCAACAAGTGATCATGTGGTTGATCACCAAGATGGTCACATACATCCTTGAGAATGCAGTTTGCAGTCCATCCCAGTGTGGCCTTACTTGTGGGTGAGGATGTACAGATGTTAAAACTAGAGGATGGGCAAAAACGCGGCCACACAGTAAATTCATTGGGAGGATGGAAAGAACCAATTTACTCCACAATAATGGCATTGTGGAAGGTTCATCTTAATTAAATCTTAAATTGACAATCTGTGGGGCTAAACGTCTGCATTTTCCTTGGCATCCTTTGTTCTTTTTGTTCCCGCACCTCTGAATCTTTCTGTTCAGGAGCTATGTCTTGTTTCTTCTCCAGTGCAAAGTTATGCAGCATGCTTCAAATCACAACTCATCTTGAAGACCCCCTTCAAGATTATATTGGAAAATACATCTAAACCAATCCAGGCAGTTCTGTCTTCAGCACAACAATAGTTTGCTTACTGAGATTAGCTTTAAATCAGTGCCAGGAACATTGCTGGATATCACAGGCTACTGGCTTGACAGCATTAACCTGGGAGTACGAGAGGTGACTGGCATGGAACAGGCACACAATTACCAACAAGTCAGCTTGACATCATTATTTTTGGTTGCTGTAACCCAGTGCAAATTCTTTGAATGCAGACTTATATTTAATTTACAATCCGCCTGAGGGAAGCCTGTAATCCTGGGAAAACCCAGAGTTCTGGTGTGCTCGCTACCTCGAAGGGCAGCTTTTTCCTGACTATCTGCGATCTTTGATGAGGGAAGAAAAGCCTTAAACATCTGCTTTAGGAAGAAGTGCGGAAAAGATGATCCATTTATGCATCCTCCTGAGAACCAATGATCACAGATGACAGTTTTCCGTCAATTTGTTTTACTCCACTTGATGTCAAGAAACAGCTAAGAGCATTTGATACAGTAAAGTCCACAGGAATAGTCAACATCCCAGCTGTAGAACTGAAGACCTGTACTTCTAGATTAACTGCAGCTTGGTAACACTAAACTCAATGGGCATCAAGAGAAAACACACAGTGTTTGAAGTCAGACCTTGTGCAAAGGAGGTTGTCAGAGGCGATAGACATTATAGCCTTAAAACATCACCTCAAGTGTTTCTCAGACCAAACACCTAGGGCAGTCACAGTGGCGCAGTGGTAGAGTAGCTGCCTTACAATGAATGCAGCACCGGAGACCCGGGTTCGATCCCGATTACTGGTGCTGTCTGTATGGCGTTTGTACATTATCCCCATGGCCTGCGTGGGTTTTCTCCGAGATCTTCAGTTTCCTTCCACATCCCAAAGACGTGGAGGTTGGTAAATGTAAAAAAATTGTCCCTAGTGGGTGTAGGATAGTGTTAATGTGCATGAATCGCTGGTCGGCGCGGACCCGGTGGGCCGAAGGGCCTGTTTCCGTGCTGTATCTCTAAACTAAACGTTTCATGTGTTTTAACAACTACCTTTGGCACATCATAAAGTCAGTAATGTGATTGTTGATGTCACAGTACCGTCGAAGAAGTAATGAAGGTACTATCAAGTATGAAGGCAGACAAATCTCTGGGGCCTGATCAGATAGATCTGAGGACAGATTCTGGAAGCCATGGTCGAAATTCACGAGTCGTCCTTAAATACAGGAGAGGTGCCGGAAGACTGGAGGGTGGCAAATGTTGTGCCTCTTTGCAAGAAGGGCTGCAGGGAAAATACTGCGAACTATAGGCCGGTGAGCTTTACATCTGTAGTCATTAGAGTGTTCTGAGGGATAGGTTACACAGTGATTTGGATGGGCATTTTAGTTCCATCAACCAAAAATGTTGATGGAACTGCCATAGAAGGAAGCAGAGCATGATGGTGGAAGGTTTCTTCTTGGACTAGAGGCCTGTGACTATCTGTGTGCCTCAGGCTTCAGTGCTGGGCCCGTTACTGTTTATCATCTACATCAATGATTTGGATGGGAACCTACAGGGCAAGATTAGCAAGTTTGCTGATGATACAAAAGTGGGAGGTTTTGCAGACTGTGTTGCCTTCCCTCACAGTGGGAAACATTGATTCCGTTGTGTGGGGATGTTCATGTTAAACTCTATCGTGTGTTGTGTTCTTTTTATTGGTATAGCTGTATGGTAACTCAAATCTCACTGTGCCAATTGACGTATATGGCAATAAATGTAACTTGATCTTGAGATAGTGAAGATGGTTGTGAACGATTGTAGCAGGATCTTGATCGATTGGCCAGGTGGGCTGAGGAATGGTTGATGGAATTTAATACAGAGAAATGTGAGGTGTTGCATTTTACAGACAATAGCCAACAGGTGCAGGAGTAGGCCATTCGGCCCTTCGAGCCGGCACCGCCATTCACTGTGATCATGGCTGATCATCCACATTTAATACCCCATTCCTGCCTTCTCACCATATCCCCTCTCTCCACTATCTTTAAGAGCTCTATCTAAATCTCTCATGAAAGCATCCAGAGAATTGACCTCCACTGCGTTCCGAGGCAGAGAATTCCACAGATTCACTACTCGCTAGCTGAAAACATTTTTCCTTATCTCCATTCTAAATGGCCTACCCCTTATTCTTAAACTGTGGCCCCTGGTTCTGGACTCCCTCAACATCGGGAACATGTTTTTATCGTATCCCTTAATAATCTTATATGTTTCAATAAGATCCCCTCTCATCCTTCTAAATTCCAGTGTATCCAATCCCAGCCACTCCATTCCATCAACATATGACAGTCCCACCCACCCGGGAATTAACCTCGTGAACCCACGCTGCACCCCCTCAGTAACAAGAATGTCCTTCCTCATATTTGGAGACCAAAACTGCACACAATACTCCAGGTGTTGTCTCACTAGTGCCCTGTACAACTGCAGAAGGACCTCTTTGCTCCTACACTCAACTCATCGTGTTATGAAGGCCAACATGCCATTCGCTTTCTTCACTGCCTGCTGTACCTGCATGCTTACTTTCAGTGACTGATGAACAAGGACCCCCAGATCCCGTTGTACTTCCCATTTTCCCAACTTGACACCATTTAGATCTGCCTTCACGTTTTTGCCACGAAAGTGGATAGCCTCACATTTATCCACATTAAACTGCATCTGCCATTCATCTGCCAACTCACCCAACTTGTCCACATCACTCTGCATCCTCTTAGCATCCTCCTCACAGGTCACACTGCCACCCAGCTTTGTGTCATCTGCAAATTTGCTAATGTTACTTTAAATCCCTTCATCTAAATCATTAATGCATATTGTAAATAACTGTGGCCCTAGCACCAAGCCTTGCGGTACCCTACTAGTCACTGCCTGCCATTCTGAAAGGGACACGTTAATCCTGTCTGCCAACCTATTGTCTATCCATGTCAGTACCCTACCCCCAATACCATGTGCTCTAATTTTGCCCACTAATCTCCTATGTGGGACCTTATTAAATGCTTTCTGAAAGTCTAGGTACACTACATCCACTGGCTCTCCCTTGTCCATTTTTCCAGTTACATCCTCAACAAATTCCAGAAGATTAGTCAAGCATGATTTCCCCTATGTAAATTCATGTTGACTCAGACCGATCCTGTTATTGCTATCCAAATGTGCCGCGAATTCATCTTTTATAACCGACTCCTGCATCTTCCCAACCACCGTTGTCAGGCTAACTGGTCTATAATTGGGATGTCTAACAAGGGCAGGATCGACACGTGAATGGTAGGCCTCTGGGGAGTGTTGTAGAGCAGAGGGATCTAGGAGTACAGGTGCATGGTTCCTTGAAGGTCGGGTCACAGGTAGATAAGGTGGACAAAAGGGCTTCTGGCATATTAGCCTTCATCAGTCAGTATATTGAGTATAGAAGTTGGGAGGTCATGTTCCAGTTGTATAAGATGTTGGCGAGGCTGCATTTAGAGTATTGTATTCAGTTCTGGGCACTGTGTTATAGGAAATATATTGTCCAGCTAGAAAGGGTTCAGAAAAGATTTACAAGGATGTTGCCAATACTAGAGGGTGTGAGCTATAGGGAGAGGTTGAGTAGGCTGGGTCTCTATTCCTTGGAGCGCAGGAGGATGAGGGGTGATCTTATGGAGCTGTATAAAATCATGAGATGAATAGATCGGGTAGATGCACAGACTCTTTCGCCCAGAGTAGGGGAATCGAGGACCAGAGGACATAGGTTCAAGGTGAAGGGAAAATGATTTGGTGGGTGTATGGAACAAGCTGCCAGAGGAGGTAGTTGAGGCTGGGACTCTCCCAACGTTTAAGAAACAGATAGACAGGTACATGGAGAAGATAGGTTTGGAGGGATTTCGGCCAAATACCGGCAGGTGGGGCTAGTGTAGCTGGGACATGTTGTCCGGTGTGGGCAAGTTGGGCGGAAGGGCCTGTTTCCACACTGTATCACTCTATGACTCTGTGACTATGACAATGTTCAATTCCACTTCCAACTCCTCAACAAAATGAACAATCCATGTCTGCATGGAGCATAATCTGGAAATCATTAAGACACGTGTTGACAAATGGAAGAAGGGTCTCAACCCGAAACGTCACCTAGTCCTTTTCTCCAGAGATGCTGTCTGACTCGCTGAGTTACTCCTAAGGATCTCGATCCGAAACGTCACCTATTCCTCCAGAGATTCTACCCGTCCCGCTGAATAATTCCAGTATTTTGTGTCTATCTTTGGTGCAAACCAGCATCTGCAGTTCCTTCCCACACTAATCAATGTATTATGGAATGCATTTGGTCACATTAAGGAATTGGGGCTTTTCTTTGCATTAGTAGTGGGATAATTAGAGTTACTCCAGCCTTTTGTGTCATTCTTCAGTTTAAACCAGCATCTGCAGTTCCTTCATGCACAAATGGAAAGCAACATTTGGACTGCAGGTGTGCCATGCAAAACCGATGGCATTACCTTTGCAGATTCCCTACTATCAATATCCTGAGGAAATCTATTGATCTGAATCTCAAGTGAAGCAGCTGCATAGATTGGAACCTGCGTGAGCACAGCGACACAAGATGCTGCAGACGCTGGAATCTTCAGCAAATAACAAAATGTTAGGAGGGACTCCTAGACAGTCTCTAGTGAGGGAAATAGACAGACAATGTTTAGATTGGGATACATATTTTGCAGAAAGGTCCCAACCTGCCTTCGATGCTGCCTTACCCATTGAATTCCTCCAGCATTTTGTTTTATTTTGTTCAGGCTACATGAGCAGATCGATGTTGAAATTCTGCTTCAACATTTATATGCACTGACTAGTTAAGTGTAGATTTCAACGGGACAGGAATTGAAGGGACTTCTGCCCAATATAGCCTCTGCATGATTTTTAATTTTCACTGTTGCATTGTTATAAAAGTAAACAGGGAAATTTGTTTTTCCCTCGGGTTTCGTCAATGGGCCAGAATATAAGCTGTAGCTCGCTACTCCATGAAGCCTCATCTCCATTAACTCGGAACAAGTGAACATATTGTCATTTTTAAAATGAATGTCACCCAAGGATGTAATAAAACAAATATTGATGATACCACTCGGGATGTAATTTGTAAAGGATTGCCTCGTGGGTTGCTGAAGTGATGGAGACTGCTAAATTACTGGACTTGCAAAGGTTGCTACGGTAAACCTGGGAGCAATAGTTTACTGCTCCACTTGAAAGCTCCACTTAGTTTCTGGCTCTTGTTCCAGAAGACAAAGTATCCTGTCAATTTTATTTCATCAGAACTACACAAAGTGGAATGCATCAAACACAGTGGATTGAGTGAACCACGAGTGCTTGCAATGAAAACTGTGGCTTAGTTCTGCTGCAGAAAGATTAAAAGCACAATCAATGGCCTACTTATTCACAGTTCAATCCTTAATTAAAGCTTTAAAACTTAAGTTGGAGATGTGTGATTTGGTGTTGTAATTATGTAGGTATTAGCAGGAGCTCAGGTTAGCATTCTTGCATTTGAACTAGAATTATTCGGCATCAGAGACTGCAGAACACACGGGCATGACACTGAGTGAATGCAACACTACGAGAAGTGCCATCATTCTATTATATTGGTTAAAACACCTTCTTTCAGATGGATGCAATCTCACATTTTGAAGAAGTGGGAGGGTTTCCAATGCGTTTAACAATATTCATCACTCACTCGGCACAATGGAACTGAATTCCTGTTCATTAAAGCGCTACAATTCTGTGGAAACTTGCACTGTAATAATTAGTTGCTGAGCTTCTTATGTTACGTGACCCCATGTCAAACGTTGAGTGCTTTGCGATGTTCTGAAGCTGTGGAAGGTGCTCCACAAATACAAGGTCATTCTCTGCACTTGATATTGAAGATTTTTTTTGCACTACCTTTGAGGTCTAATGGAACCTTGTCGTGAAAGCTGCTTTGAATTGTCCTAAACACTCAGACACGTTTTTACAGTACCTTCAAAAGGCTCCACAGTTCCACAATAAATAATTAGGTTTTCATGTCCTCAAACAGCCAATTTTGAACAACAGTGAGTCCCTTGTCAATCTCATTCACATCCTTGACAACAAATTTAGACAGGTGTCTTGCATGATGCTGGCTGAGATTCCCGGCTCCTGCCCGGTTAAGTATTTGGGAAGGATGTGTTGGCCTTGGAGAAGGACCAGAGGAGGTTTACAAGAATGATCCCAGGAATGAGTGGGTTAGCATATGATGAGCATTTGACGGCACTGGGCCTGTACTCGCTGGAGTTTAGAAGGATGAAGGGGGACCTCTTTGCAACTTAACAAATAGTAAAAGGCCAGGATAGAGTGGACGTGGAGAGGATGTTTCCACTAGTGGGAGAGTTTAGGACCAGAGGTCATAGCCTCAGAATGAACGGACATTCCTTTGGGAAGGAGATGAGGAGGAATTTCTTCAGTCAGAGGGTGATGAATCTGTGGAATCCTTTGCCACAGAAGGCTGTCAATGGATATTTTTAAGGCAGAGATAGATAAATTATTGATTGGTACAGGTGTCAGAGGTTATGGGGAGAAGGTAGGGGAATGGCGTTAGGAGGGAGAGATAGATCAGCCTCGATTGAATGGCGGAGTAAACTTGATGGGTGAAATGGCCTAATTCTGCTCCTATCACTTATGACCCTTATGACATCAAAAACAATGTCTAGTCACTAATGTGTGTGTGGGGGTGGCGTGTGGGGCACTACGATCATCCAACTGCAACCCAAGGCTCATCTGCAGTAACTTTCCAGCAGGTTAGTGAAAAGGTAAGTTTGTACCCGCTTATTTGGTTCTTAATAATGCTCACAAAAAGCAATTATTGATCCTATCAGCTGGTGGCTGCATAAGAAATAAAAATGGTACTCTGATCAATCAATCATACTTTGAAAGATGGAGCACGGAAACGGGCCCTTTAGCCCACACCAACTCATATTTTACTTGGGCAGCTTACAACCCAGCTGTATTCTCTATCCTCACTTCTCCAACTTCAAGTAGCCCTTGCTTTCCTTCTCTCTCCATCCCTCCCCCTTCCTAGTTCTCCGACCAGACTGACTGTTCCCCTGATTAAACATTATCTCGATGTGCTTTGTTGTCACCTTCTCCCGGCTAACAATGATCTATTCCACATTTTCCTTTATCTCCAACCAGTTTGATGTCTCATTTTCACTCCTTATACTTCCTTATCTCTGTCCCGAAACATCACCCATTCCTTCTCTCCGCAGATGCTGCCTGTCCCGCTGAGTTACTCCAGCATTTGTGTCCATCCAACCAGTAGTCACTTGATCACACTGGAGTTCATAGTCATAGAGTGATACAGTGTGGAAACAGGCCCCTCGGCCCAACTTGCCCACACCAGCCAACATGTCCCAGCCGCACTAGTCCCACCTGCCTGCGCTTGGTCCATATCCCTCCAAATCTATCTTGTACCTGTCTAGTTTAGGAATAGCTACTTCCCCACCCGGCTACAACCCGGTTTAGGAATAGCTACTTCCCCACAGCCATCAGGCTATTAAACCTGGCTCGGAACTCTGAACATTAATATCCCTCCATCTGTTATTTGCACTTTATTAATTTATTAAGTCATGGGTGTATTTATGTATAGAATTGTAGTCAATGCCTTCTATGTTCTGTTGTGCTATGCAAAGAAAGATTTTCATTGTCCTGTCAGGGACACATGACAATAAACTCTTTTGACTTTGACTTTGACTCGAACTGTTTCTGAAACGTTGGGATAGTCCCAGCCTCAACTACTTCCTCCGGCAGCTTGTCCCATGCACCCAGCACCCTTTGTGTGAAAATGTTACCCCTTCAGATTCCTATTAAATCTTTTCCCCTTCACCTTGAACCTATGTCCTCTGGTACTCGATCCCCCTACTCTGGGCAAGAGACTCTGTGCATCTACCCGATCTATTCCTCTCATGATTTTGTACATACCAGTTCAATGTTATCTGACTTTCTCATCCAATCCCTAGAGGAGCTGTGACTTGCGGAGCTACTGATCATTGGAGCAACCCATCACGGCACACTTTAGCAGTGCAAGGCTACATACTTGGAAAATAATCCACAAATTATCGGTCCACTGAATTGGGGCCTCTACCCACCAGATTCTGCCAAATTACCATCAGTTGCCCATTTGACATCCCCAACTCACTGACAGATTGGTAGCTCTTAATTGTTCCAAGTCCACTTTGAGAAGGTGGAATTTCCCTGCTGCCATCCTTCGCTACATACAAAGTCTTTCCTTAATATACTGATATTTTTTAGTTTAGAGATACAGTGCAGAAACAGGCCCTTCGCCCCACCGAGTCTGCACCGACCAGCGATCCACACATACTAACACTATCCGACACGCTCTAGGGACAATTTAAATGACCAGATGGCTACTAAAAGTTGCTGCCTTACAGCGAATGCAGTGTCGGAGACCCGGGTTCGATCCCAACTACGGGCGCTGTCTGTATGGAGTTTGTACGTCCTCCCCGTGACCTGTGTGGGTTTTCTCCTAGATCTTCGGTTTCCTCCCACACTCCAAAGACGTACAGGTTTGTAGGTTAATGTAAAAATTGTCCCTAGTGTGTGTAGGATAGTGTTAATGTGCGGGGATCGTTGGTCGGCGCGGACCCGGTGGGCCGAAAGGCCTGTTTCCGAGCTGTATTTCTAAACTATACTAAACTCGAGGACTTCTGACTTCACCGTCAGACTGTATGGCATTCACGGGAAAGGTAAGATGCAGAGAGGTCTGCTTCCTAGTCAAGCACGCATGGTGGTCCTGGAGAGTTTCTGCTCCCTGGATCTGGAATATCTCATGGTGAGCGTTGTCATTACTATCTGCTGCTAAAATTCACCAGCAATCATAAGGTCATAAGTGAAAGGAGCAAATTTAAGCCATTTTGCCCCATCAAGTCTACTCTGCCATTCATTCATGGCTGACTATCTTTTCCTCTTAATCCCATTCTACTGCCTTCCCCCCATAACCTCTGACACCTGTACCAATCAATAATTTATCTATCTCTGCCATAAAAATATCCACAGCCTTCTGTGGCAAAGAATTCCACAGATTCACCGCCCTCTGACTAAAGAACTTCCTCCTCATCTCTTTCTCAAAGGAAAATCCTTTCATTCTTAGGCTATGACCTCTAGTCCTAGACGCTCTCTCTCCACGTCCACCCTATCCAAGCCTTTCACTGGTAGATAAGTTTCAATGAGGTCCCCCTCATTCTTCTAAACTTCAGCGAGTACAGGCCCAGGGCCAACAAGTGCTCATCATATGTTAACCCATATGCCAATCCTGACAGCAGTTTACATCCCACCGCTTGCTGATGTTGAGCTTGCTACACACTGCTACTATTGGCCTTGAGAAAAACGTACCCAAGGCCTTGTTCATAATAACCGGAGACCTCAAGAGTGTAAGAGTGTTGTACCAAAATATTATTAGCATGCGCCCTGTCCCAACAGAGCCCTAAATATCCTCGGCCACTGTTACCCAAGCACCAAAGGCAATAGCACTCCATTTCCCCACTGCCTTTTAAAATCTAACCATCTGGCTGTGTGTCTACTCCTAACTTACAAGCAGAAAATCAAACAAAAGGAACTGGCGCAGAAAACCGTACAGTGCTGGTCTGAGGAGATAATTGAGATTCTTCTCGACTGTTTTGAGCCAATGGATTTATTCATATTCAAAGACGTGGCAGCCAATTTAAATGTGTACACTACTGTTAACATAGACTTCATCGATGAAAGTGGAGAGGAACGCTTGCCAAAGAAGGCAATATGAGAGTCCAAGAATTCAGCATTCAAGTGGGGTGGAAGATTGGAACCTTCACGTGGTCCGCTCTGTTTCGACTAATGCAATCAACTCGACGTGCACAAACGGAAGATCAAATAGAACAAGTTGTCCAACAACTTTAGGCTGTGCACGCCACACGGAAGAAGAAGAAGCATTCAAGTCAAATGATCCCAAGCAGTGCTGCAAATCTAATTACAACCTTGACAGAACCATCAGGATGCCGAGAAGGAATTCTGGACCAAGCTGGTGTCTCAGAATAAGCATGCGGACACCGGTCGATTGTAGCAAGGCACGCATGTTATAATGGGCCACAAGGTGAGTTTGGGTTGTATCGCTGGCAACTGAGGAGCACAATGCAGTCTATGCTCACGTTGAAGAGAAGACCCAGTGTCCTCCCAGTCATGGCCGCTCTGTACCCACAGTCACTGCTGCAGATGTTAGATCAGCCATCCTGAGAGTGAACCCGTGGAAAGCAACTGACCCTGTTGGCATATCCGGACGTGTGCTCAGGAGGTTTGCGGACACGCTGCCATTAGTATTTGCAGACATCCTTAATCTCTCTATGTTCCACTAAAGAGGACCCTGCCTGCTTTAAGATGAGCATTATCATCCCAGTGCCAAAGGAAACCAAAGTTGCATTCATAACTACTGTCCAATGGCTCTGACATCCATCATCATGAAGTGCTTTAAGAGTTTGGTCATGGCACACGTTAACTCCAGCCTCCCCGCCATTCACATCCACTAACTATTGTTACCTCAGGTCCGTGGCAGACTGGCTCCACGCTCATCACTGGAACATCTGGACAATAACACCTATTAATGACTCTACCTCTGCTTTCAACACCATAATCCCAATTAAAGTCATCTCCAAACTCCTGGACCTAAGAGTCAGCAGCCCCCTTTCGCCACTGGATCCTCGACTTGCTAACCCATAGGCCACAATTAGTGAGAATCGGAGACAAAACATTGCCCATGATAATTCTCAATACTGGTGACCCGCAAGGATGTGTTCTCAACCCCTTACTATCGTCTCGTGTTGCTACACCTTTCTAAGCCACTGCATAAGGCAGGTTCTGGCACATGGGTTGAAGACCTTGAGATCTTCGCATTTGCAGGGCTCTGGGAGGAGGGGGCAGGTAAGTAAGTGCTCCATAGTTTGGGTTGCCTCCCCGCAGTCACATTTGGTTGGCCCATCATTGTTGTACCCCCCACTTCTACATGAGGTCTTTGCACCGTCCGACCCGTGTTCTGAGTTGGTTGAGGCAGAGCCAGACTGGCCATGTCTCCCTCGCTCCCAATGGAACGGACTCCTCAGGGTATAGTGTCAGTGTGTGTGTGGGGTTTTGATTGTAGGTGTGTCACCCAAGCATCTATCCTTCAGGTGCGAGGTTATCACCCAGGGGTTGAACTGCATGTAGGAAGGTATTTCTGGATTTTAATCTCTTTGGTGCCTGGACGTGTTGGAAGAGTGGGCGACGAGGGCATCCTCCTGCTTGGTCCGTTCAAGTTTTGAAGAAACTGCTCTTCTTATTGGAGGGGATGCAATACCACACAGCAGGTACAGGTCGACAACTCATGTGGGTTTGAGGCAACCGGAGATGGTTCTACATGCTGCGTTTAGAACCAGATCCAACTTCTTGGCGTGGGACGAACGTCCCCAGACTGGGCACGCATATTTGGCTGCTGAATAGCTTAGTGCAAGGGCAGTACTCCGGATGGTTCCTGGATCTGATCCCCATTTAGAATCGGCCATCTTTCTCAGGATGCTGTTTCTGGCTCCTATCTTTGCTTGTGTCTTGATAACATGGTCTTTGTAGCCTAGGGTGCAGTCCAGAGTAACACCTAGGTATATGGGTTTGGCTGAGTAGGCTAGGCTCTTCCCATACCAGTGAACAGTTAACTTGCGGTTTGCTTCACGGTTCTTGAGGTGGAAGACGCCAATTTGTGTTTTGTCTGGGTTTGCCCTTACTATGTCCCCTATACACTCACGGCTGTGTGGCCAAATTCTGCTGTAACTCTATTTACAAGTTTGCAGATTGAAGATGAAGAGCTTAGTAACATAGTGGCAAGACAACAACACTTCCCTCAATGTCAAAATTGACTTCAAGAAGCAAGGTGGTGTGTCCACCCCAGTCAATATCAACATTGTTGAAGATGAGATTGTCAAAAGCTATCAATTCCTAGGTCCGGAACAAACTACATGATGCTGTGGCCAAGAAAGTACACCAATTCCAAATACAAGGCGCAGCTATGGGCACACGCATGGGCCCGAGCTACGCCTGCCTCTTTGACAGGTAAGTCGAACAATCCTTGTTCACGGTGTACCAGTTGCCTATCTCCTTCGCTCCACAGATGCTGCTGCACCCGCTGAGTTTCTCCAGCATTTTGCGTACCCTCGATTTTCCAGCATCTGCAGTTCCTTCTTTAACACCAATACCTCTACTTGTTCAGAAGACAAAGGAAGCATGTCTCCAACGAACCTTACCAAGTTCTACAGATGCACTGTTGAACGCATCCTATTGGGATACATCACAGCTTGGTTTGTCAACTGCTCTGCTCGAAGCCACAAAAAAATGAAGATGGCTGTGGATACAGCCCAGTCCATCACACAAACCAGACTCCACCCTCATCAACTCCATTTATACTTCGAGCTGCCTCAGGATACAGCCATCTTAATCAAGGAATATTTGAACCTCGTACATCACACTTCACCCGTATTTTGTCAGGCATATGAAACAAAAGCTTAAAGTGTTTGGAATTCAGGAATAGCTTTTCCACACTGTTATCAGCAAAGATCCTAAAGCAAGCAAGATAGATCACTCGACGAAAAAGAGGTAGTACGGTCATGGGCAGATTCACGGGTAATTTTCAGCCCCATTTCCGTAACCAGCTTCCGTCTCCGCACCAAAGATCCCACAGCGGAGCAAAGATACTAGTGCAGAGACGGAAGCCGGTTACGGAAACATCCTCGTAAAAATAAAAGTTCTTTGGTAAAAATCTTCTCGGCATTTTCAGAATTATAATTTATTAACACAAACTGTTCCCCCGCAAGGTTTATTACACTGCGAGTCGGGTCGGGTCACATCGTGCTACTGAAATGGAAGAAAGGCCCACGTTCCGCTCCGTTGCGTACTACACGTCAGCCCATTGCATTTAGCAGGAGTGGTCTATCTTGCTCCAATATAGAATCTTTGGTTATCAGATTACTGATCACTCCTCCCATAAACTACAGTCGTAGTCCCAAGCTCCTGAACTACTTCATTGCAGCCCTTGCACTTTTTTTCCTGCTGTAACACTATAATTTCACAACATTATATTCTGAACTCTGGTATCTTTCTCTTCCCTGTTGTACTTGCTCATGGCTTGATTCTATTCACGTACAGTGTTCACGTCCAGATTTGACTAGATGGCACGCAGTACAGGTGGCAGTGACAAACCAATATCAATAATCCCATATTAGGAGCGCCCATTCATGCCATCCGACCATTGACCTGTCTTATTTGGATCAGAGAGGGGCAATTCCTTTGTGGAATGCTGGGAATCGCAGTGTAGCCTGCCTTGACGTGGAATTCAGCTATAGAGTACAGTGACCGATGCTCAAGCACCCATCATTCAATGAATCCCAGACTCAACAAACTATTTTGTCCCACTGACATTGAGTGTGAGTATCAGTGCCTGCTATGATGGGTGGATTCAGGTATTGCAAGGTTCTCATGAACTTATAACAACATTGAACAAGGCCAATGTTTCTGGTCGAGACCCTTCTTCTGAAGAAGGGTCTCGACCCTTGAGAGGGATAGACAGAGTTGATGTGGACAAGCTTTTCCCTTTGAGAATAGGGAAGATTCAAACAAGAGGACATGACTTTAGAATTAAGGGACAGAGGTTTAGGGGTAACATGAGGGGGAACTTCTTTACTCAGAGAGTGGTAGCGGTGTGGAATGAGCTTCCAGTGGAAGTGGTGGCGGCAGGTTCGTTGGTATCATTTAAAAATAAATTGGATAGGCATATGGATGAGAAGGGTATGGAGGGTTATGGTATGAGTGCAGGCAGGTGGGACTAAGGGAAAAAAGTTGTTCGGCATGGACTTGAAGGGCCGAGATGGCCTGTTTCCGTGCTGTAATTGTTATATGGTTATATGGTTATATGGACCTGAAACGTCACCCATTCCTTCTCTCCAGAGATGCTGCCAGTCTCGCTGAGTTATTGTAGCATGTTGTGCCTATCTTTGGTGTAAACCAGCATCTGCAGTTCCTTCCTACACACACCCCAGACTTATGGCAAGTCAAAACAAATTCAAGACTTACCAATGAGTGGCAATATACCAATAGTTCTCTTTTGATATGGTGGTCACAAACAAATGATTTGACTAAAATATCCCTTGTGTTTAAAATCATACCAATGATCTCATTCTTCTCAGAAAACATTATTGTTACCATTGTAACTCATCCTTCTCCACAGATCCTCCTCCCTATGCGGAGCAAGCTAAGAGCACAACAGCTTATCCATAGATGGTTCCACCATTTAAAGTGATCATTTTTGATCTATAACATTAGCATTAATAAGCCAGGCTCATAAAAACCTCCAAATCTGACCTTTGAAATTTGCAGTTGACCATGCCTCTATATTTGTGGATTTTTTTCTATATTCACTACCTTTTGTTGCTCTGCTGACAGCTAGTTTTAACTATGCAATGGACCCTACATTGAATCACATGATCTAGGGCAAGGGTTCCCAACCTGGGGTAAATTTCATCTACCCAGGGGGTAAATTTGTTGATTCTGGATTTGTACACATTTTTTCTCATTGATTGACTGACTGTGTTTGGTTCTGGTATGCTGGTATCTGTTCATCATTAGTTGTTCATAAATAAGTGAATTAACATTGTTATGTGCTATTAAAGTTGCCAGGGGTAAACGGGACGACAAGGGTTGGGAACCCCTGATCCAGGGGGTCTCAGAACTGGTTGTTTTAGCTTCAACAAGAGCCAGCCAGTCGCAAATAATTCTGAAGCAGCAGATGTGGACAGTTAAGCAAAGCAGACAGTGAATATAGGAATTGGTTATAGGATGTGTTTCCTTCGTGATGTTATTTGGATGTCTTCGCATTACCACTTGAAATTGTCTTCTCAAGATTATTGGGATACTCGTTGAAAGTTTCCAATGCAACAATTTAGTATTTTATTTAGTAATCTGATCCCCTTCCTTAAGGGCCTGTCCCACTTGGGCGTCATTTGTGTGTAATTTACACGACAGGGCGGTAGTGACAGTCGCGTGAAAACCGTCTAGCAGTACGACAGTCGAGAGCCCAGTGCTCTTGAGGGTCCTGCTTCTTTTGGGAGCCATTTGCAATTTTGTTCGTACTTAGTCCGATCTCCGTGGCAAGGATTTTCCCAGTGAAATATTTCAAAACTACGCACGCTTTATACCCGGGTGCTCTCGTGGTGCGGCGTGCAAATGGCACGTCAGCAGCATATGAGTGGCACATGGTTACAGACGTTGATGCACGGTGACGCATAATAAATTAGCATTGGCAATGTTCGAGCATCACCGTGCGTAACCATGCGTCACCACACGCTACACGTACGCCATCAGTACATCAGCGTGCGGCCATCAGTACGTCAGCGCGCGCAAGGGATACGTCACGTAGGTTGCGCACGAGGATTTTGAGCATTCCAAAACCCTGGAGCGCCGCGCATTACCTCGCGTCACTGCATACACCACCGCGCGTCACTGCATAGGCCTCACCTTGCGCCACGCGCGCGTCACGACGTGCCAATGTTTAGGATGTTGCGTAAATGATGCGCAAATGATGCCCAAGTGCGACAGGCCCTTTACTTTGCATTTCTTTTCTGAACATGGAAAGCACCACAATTAATTGGAAGACTTCATTGAAGGCTTACCTTTACACTCTGGCTGCTTGCCAGACCAGGAGCCGTTGGAAAGGCAAACTCGTTCAGGGGAGCCATTTAAAACATATCCCGTTAGACAAGAAATGCGCACAATGCCTTTCACCCTGAATTCGCTCTTCTCTCTTGACCCATGAGCTGGAATGCCAGGGTCACCGCAAGTTCCGACTGTGTCCCCTGCAAAAGGACATAAATCCAACATTAGGAAATCTTTGTGACGAAAATTATAGCATTTGCCAATAAGCAAACTAAAACTGTCATATTTATAACATCAGGGAGAAAAATAATCAAGTTGACATCAAGTTCACAGGTTTTGCTCCCAATAGTTCACTTCCTGTAGCTATGCATACATATGGATCCATTCCTGCTCTCCAGAGATGCTGCCTGTCCCGCTGATGTTACTCCGGCATTTTGTGTCTGTTTCATACATATAGGGAGTTATTCTCACACAATCCAACACCCAATTGTACAATAGTATAACGTAGGCCTGGTGAGAATACATGACAATTCTTAATTACAATTCATCCTAGTAGTAGGTGTTATTAATCTATTGACATTTTCTTCATAATGTATTGTCTATGTGTATTGTGTCTACACACTGTTATGCTGCTGCAAGTGACAATGTCATTGTTCTATTGTCACTCCACATGGATATATGGCCATGTGTTTGACAACATTATGTTTTGGGCCACTTATCTGATGAAGGATGTGCTGGCAATGGAGAGGAGGTCCAGAGGAGGTTTACAAGAATGATCCCAGGAATGAGTGGGATAACAGATGATGTGCGTTTGAAGACACTGAGCTTCTGCTCTCTGGAGCTTAGAAGGATAAGGGGGGAACCTCATTGAAATGTACTGGATAGTGAAAGGCATGGATCGAGTGAATGTGGAGAGGATGTTTCCATTAATGGGAGAGTCTAGGATCATAGTCTCAGCATAAAAAGTTACACTTTCAGAAAGAAGAAGAGAAGGAATTTCTTTACTCAGAGGTTGGTGAATCTGCAGAATGAATTGCTGCAGACAGCTTTGGAGACCAAGTCAATGGATATTTTTTAAGGTGGAGATTGACAGATTCTTGATTGGTAAGGGTGTCGGGGTAATGGGGAGAAGGGAGGAGAATGGGGTTGAGAGGGAGAGATAGATCAGCCATGATTGAATGGCGAAGTAGACTTGATGTGCCATTGGCCTAATTCTGTTCCTGGAAGTTAAGATTTTGTGAAATATAATTAATTTAGATTTTAACTCCTTTTCATATGTGCATTATTTAGGTATGTTGCAAAACTTACCTTTAGCGGCGCTGCAGTTCTGCCGCTCCCCGTGTGCGCGACTTTCGCGCCTTTCAGAGGGGGGCGGGCTTAAAGTGCCGTTTTTCAACAGACTGGGATAATCGATGAATGTCGGGCGATTTAGTTGCGGAAGAAAAATCGCTCCGACATTTCATCAATGAAGGTATTTTTAAATTACTCTAGATTATTTATTAACTAGAGTAATTTAAAAATCACCTTCAAAAGCCGTGAGCACCGACAACCGGAAGGATTTTCCATAGGGGAGAAAAAAAGGTAAATAGTTTATTTTTATATTAAAAGTTGGTTTTTCGGGAGGCTTTAATAATATTTTTATGTTGCGAAATGGGGTCTCAAAAAATTAATGAACAAACAATATTTTTCCCCCCGACTTCACCGCTAACCGCAACGTTCCAATCCACCGCATTCCACTAGAACCCACTCGCTAGTTGATTTAAATGGCCATTAATTTACAGGAATCAAACACTAAATTCCTTCTATTTGGCCCAGAAATTCATGAAAATGAGATTTTAAAATTATGTTATATTGTAGATTATTGTGTGAATGTTATTTGGACACTTAGGCAATTTAAAAAAAGTTTATCTTTTCTTAAGAAATGGATAGATGTTTAGATCTACTCATTGAATTTTGTAATTAGCTACAATTAGATAACTAACTAATTATATGCTTTAATTTCAGGTAATCCAAGTAAGATTGTTTAATATTTGTTTCAGAATGCTTCAATCTATAATAACTGAAAATTTCATTGAGTTCTCTTAATTTTTAAGAAAGTTATGGGCTTTTAACTTTTCCAGATCACAGAAAAGATTAAGGCAATTGAAAGGCAATGGGGAACAAGATGCTAATTTCCGAGTATGAAAATGGCCATAACTTTCTTAATACTGAAGATATGAAAGTAAATTAGGTGTCAAATTAAACTTCTTTTTATGCTTTATCTGATGGGATAAATTGCAGACTTGATTTTTAAAATCTCAAAATTTTGTAACATTGCTACATTATTTCTACACTCCACAAATAAATCTTGCTTTAAAAATAGCTTTTCCAAAATATGCAATTTAGAGAAAAAAAATAGCAAGATATAATTTTGGCGGTAGAGTGGCGCAGCAGTAGAGCTGCTGCCTTACATCGCCTGACACCCGGGTTTGATGCTGACTTTATGGAGTTTGCACGTTCTCCCTGTGACTGTGTGGGTTTTTTCGGGTGCTCTAATTTCCTCTCACATTCCAAAGACGCGTGGGCTTGTAGGTTAATTGGCTTCTGTAAATTGTCCCCAGTGTGTAGTGTTGAACAAGTGTACGGGTGATTACTGATTGGTGGGTCAAAAAGCCCATCTCCACACTAAAGTAAACAATAAAAGTAATCACAGATGGGGAATATACGCCAGTAATTCTCTAGATCTTTTGGTTGAGATATTCTTCAGTCAATTCAACGACAATGATGGTAATTGACTGTGTATCTACTTGTGAATCTCAGTTTTGCCCATTGGTTGCAACATCACAACAGCCACTCCACCACAAAGCCTTGTTTTAAATATTTCTTAGTTTAGTTTAGTTTTGAGATGGAAATCGGCCCTTCAGCCCACCGAGTTAATGCTAATCACGGATCACCTGCTCACACTAATTCTATCTCCATCACAGGGGATAGACTCCTGACCGATATCCACTATAAACCCACTGACTCCCACGGCTACCTGGACTACAATTCTTCCCACCCTGCTTCCTGTAAGGACTCCATCCCCTATTCCCAATTCCTCCGTCTACGCCGCATCTGCTCCCAGGATGAGGTGTTCCACACCAGGGCATCACAAATGTCCTCATTCTTCAGAGAACGGGGATTCCCCTCCCCCACTATAGATGAGGCTCGCAACAGGGTCTCCTCCATACCCCGCAACACTGCCCTCTCTCCCCATTCCCCCACTCACAACAAGGGCCGAGTCCCCCTGGTCCTCACCTTTCACCCCACCAGCCAGCACATACAACACATAGTCCTCCGCCAGTTTCGCCACCTCCAACATGACCACACCACTCACCTCATCTTCCCATCTCCCCCCGTCTGCCTTCCACAAAGACCGCTCCCTCCGCAAATCCCTTGTCAATTCTTCCCTTCCCTCCCGTTCCACCCCTTCCCCAGGCACTTTCCCTTGCAACCGCAAGAGATGCTACACTTGTCCCTTCACCTCCCCCATCCACTCCTTTCACGGACCCAAGCAGTCCTTCCAGGTCCGACAGAGGTTCACCTGCACCTCCTCCAACCTCATCTGTTGCATCCGCTGCTCCAGATGCCAGCTGATCTATATCAGTGAGACCAAGCAGAGGCTTGGCGATCATTTCCCCGAACACCTCCGCTCGGCCCGTGTTAACCAACCCGACCTCCCGGTGGCTCAGCACTTCATTTCCCCCTCCCATTCCGTATCTGACCTCTCTGTCCTGGGCCTCCTCCACGGCCAGAGTGAGCAACACCGTAAATTGGAGGAACAGCACCTCACATTCCGCTTGGGGAGTCTGCATCCTCTTGGCATGAACATTGAATTCTCTCAATTCTGTTAACCCTTGCTGTCTCCTCCCCTCCCACCTCTCCCTCAGCCCTCGGGTTCCTCCTTCTTTTTCCTTTCTTCCCCCCACCTCCTCCCACCCCCCATCAGTCTGAAGAAGGGTTTTGGCCCGAAACGTTGCCTATCTCCTTCGCTACATAGATGCTGCTGCACCCGCTGAGATTCTCCAGCATTTTGTGTACCCCACACTAATTCTATGTTACCCCATGCACTACACATATGGTGAAATTTTACAGAGACCAATTAGCCTACAAACTCATGTGTCTTTGAGATGTGGGTGGAAACTGGAGCACCTGGAGGAAACGCACGTGGTCACAGGGAGAACGTGCAAACTCAGCATAGGCAGCAGCCGAGGTCAAGATCTAACCCACATCTCTGGCGCTGTGAGTCAGTAGCTCTACCAACTGCACCGCTGCGATGCCCCTTAAAAGTGTACTATTATGCTACGTACAGTGGCTTGCAAAAGTTTTCATACCCCTTGAACATTTTGTCACGTTACAACCACAAACGTAAATGTATTTTATTGGGATCTTATGAAAAAATTTGAAAACTGTATCATTTTCCTTCCACTTCACAATTATGCGCCACTTTGTGTTGGTCTATCACATAAAATCCCAATAAAAGACATTTACGTTTGTGGTTGTAACGTGACAAAATGTGGAAAAGTTCAAGGGATATGAAAACTTTTGCAAGCCGCTGTATGTTCAGGACCTTTACTTTCAACTGAATTGTCCTTGACGTGTTTCTAAATGGTCAGTGTGCTGGAGAAACTCAGCGGGTGAGGCAGCATCTATGGAGAGCAGGAATAGGCGATGTTTCGGGTCGAGACCCTTCTTCAGACCAATGTCAGGGGAGGGGGTAGGACAAAGCAAGAATGTAGGCGCAGACTGTGGGACTAGTGG
The DNA here is from genome assembly GCA_963514005.1 of Raja brachyura. The sequence continues at coordinate 5,134,472 of OY740784.1, forward strand.
GAGAACTGGGAATGGGGGGGAGATGAAGAGAGAGAGCAAGGGCTACCTGAAGTTAAATGGTCAGTCTCAATTGCAGTCTGTGCTTTTTAGTTCAAAAACCCCCCACCATTTTTGGTGTTAACAAGCTCTCTTCAGTAAAATGATATAACTTGCATCATTGTAATTTATAACTGGAAAATGTTGGAAGGATTTAGGTATAAGATGTTCTTATTGTGATAGTTTACTGGAGTCTAACATAAGATGAGTAATTTTATGTCTGCAAATAAACTAGCAAAGGGAAGCTGCCAACATCACTGCGTCAAGTCAAGATGTTCAGACAAACAAAACAAGTCAAACTGTCTCGGGAATCTCAACCTGTAGCCTTAAGCTTTTATCTTCTCGAAAAATAAAGTACTCGTGCAACTTCAAAGGAAATCTACATATATAAAAGTTGGTCCTGACATGCAGATTTACTTGCAATTGTACAAAAAATAAAAACACTATAATTCTAACTCTGCTTGTCAGTTTGATTTTGTCATGGAATGATGAAATAAAGACAATGAAACCACTGTGGTGTGAAAGCAGGCTGCTATTCTTTCAGCAGTTTTACAACAAACATGCGATTTTAATGAAAACGGAGTAATGTTTCCAAAGAACGGGGTGGATGATGGGTGGTAATGGCAGGGTAGAATCACCATCCAACACAAAGGCGTTAGATCATTGCAGTCGCAGCAAACCTGGTGTTATGGAATCAGCTACTGTTGTTCAACGTCATTAGAGGGCAGTGGATTGAATATTGGGAGTAGAGTGTGGTCTACCTTTTGTACTATGGTGCTGGCAACTAAAGAAAAATTACTATCTGCAATTATGTTCAATTTGTGTGCTTTAGCCACACACACACACACAAACACGCACACACGCACGCACACACGCACGCACACACACCGATCATATATACAAAAGGAATTAATACACAGCAGGGATGGTGGAAGGAAATTTCAGTAATTTCTTTTGAAAGGGAATGAGATAAATGAAGAAGTAAGTGTTTTGAGATTTGAAGAAAATGCAGGAATATCATAGTAATTGGACACCTTTCATTGCTGGCCTGATTTAATTTTTTTTTGTGACTATAGACAATGCAGGAGTAGGCCATTCGGCCCTTCAAGCCAGCACTGCCATTCAATGTGATCATGGCTGATCATCCACAATCAGTACCCCGTTCTTGCCTTCTCCTACCAGAGAACCGGCCTCCGGATACTAAAATCTTCTATGGGCTAATTCTTGGTAGCAGTTTGGTGACAATTGCCTGCATTTAACCTTCCTCACCCGCTCCACAAACATTTGCAAACACAAGTGCATTTGGGACTATGATAATGGTAATTTTAACAACATAATTCATCATAACATTAATATCCGTGTCAGGAGTCCAGTGACTTTGCACGAAGAGGTTAACATTGCCTAGTACTTCTACATCAGTTTAGACCGGGTTGAGATTAGAATCCTCCAGTACCTCCAAACCAGTATTGGTCACTTAATCAGAGAGGGGGCCTTATTCCTCGTAAAAGGATACAAATATTTAGATTTAAATTTCTAGGAAACTGAATACAAAGTGCGAGATTGTTAAGAATTGTTAAGTATGCCTATTTACTTTAGTTTAGGTTAGAGATACAGTGCGGAAACAGGCCCTTCGGCCCACCGAGACCAGACCGACCAGTGATCCCCACACATTAACACTATCCTGCACACACTAGGGACAATTTACATTTATACAAAGCCGATCAACCTACAAACCTGTACGTCCTTGAAGTGTGGGAGAAAACCGAAGATCTCGGAGAAAACCCACACAGGTCACGGGGAGAACGTACAAACTCCGTACAGACAGCACCCGTAGTCGGGATCGAACCCGGGTCTCCGACGTTGCAAGCACTGTAAGGCAGCAACTCTACCGTTGCACCACCATGCCGTGTTCATCAATTCATAAGTGATGGAAGCAGAATTATGCCATTCGGCCCATCAAGCCTATTCTGCCATTCAATTATAGCTGATCAATCTTTCCCTCCTAACCCTATTCTCCTGCCTTCTCCCCATAACCCCTCACACCCATTCTGATCAAGAATCTGTCTATCTCTGCCCTAATAGGATCCATTGACTTGGCCTCCACAGCCTTCTGTGGCAATGAATTCCACAGAGATTCACCATCATGTTAGGTAAACAAAAATATTATGAAAGATTACTAATGTGGGGGATAATGTTCCCTTCCTGAATTTTATTAAAAAAAATTTCCAATTATCAAACAGTAATCAAGAAAATGTCTTTGATTTACTGTTAATATTAGGAAAAAAATTAATATTAAAATTCTGGAAGGGAACATTATTCCCCACTATTAAAATGTGGACAGTGGAAATGTCGGAGACGTTGCATTTGGAGAGAATCAGGTTTGTCCTAATGGGTAAATATGAACTTTTTGAACAAATATAGTCTCCATTCACTGACTATTTGAAGGGGTAGCTGAGCTCAGCATTGTAACTCAATAAGTACCCTGGTGTAGGATGAGATGAAAAGATCTATTCTGGGATTTGTTTACACGTCTCTATAGATATTGTTATGTGAAATTGTTCCATTCATTGTTAAGATGTAGACTTCATTTTTTAAAAACTATATAATAATTGTTTTATTTTATTATTATTTATTTTAATTTTTTCTTATATAATCATAACCATTATTATTTAATCACTATCTCCATTGATTATAGATCTATATTGTTGGCAATATGCATTGCTTCTAATAAAAATATTTTTAAAAAAAAGGTTACTGATGTGGATAATGTAGATAGTTTCTGGGGGGCTGAATCTGGGATGGAAAGGTTTACACAGGGAGATTGTGAAAATGCATGTAAATTATATTGATTTCTGAACTAACAGGTAATCTTATTACAGCCAACACCTGTGGGTGGGAATGGGTGAATGTTACCATTCAGGAAACCCAGTAATGGAAGCAACAAAGAAGTTCTAAGAACCTAAGAACATCAGGAACAGGAGTTAGAGTAGGCCAATCGGCCCTTAATAGGCTGGATGTAGACAGGATGTTTTGTTACGTTGGATGATCCAGAATTTTAAAAAAAAAAAAGATCGCCTATATAATAGAGAAATGATTTTATTTTCTCAGATTCCTGATGGAAACATATTGTGGTGCTTGCTTGTTCTTTCACTATTCAAACACAACTTCCTTATGATTTCTGCAGATTTCAAACAAAAACAATTCTGAAACTAACACAAGGCAAAAAGGTATGTAAACAACTTTGATCTAATGAAATTTGTTCATTTACCTGATGAACAGCAATATTGTTTCCCAGATAAATCATCAGAAGAAATTGCCTTTTTGGACTGAACATAATTGCTTTTACAAAGAAATCCACAAAATTGCCACTTGCAAATAACCATTAAAAATGGTAAATGGATTGCTGATGCCAAGACCTCTCAAAATGATCTGTGCCACAAGATTGCCAGCAGTGGTACAGGGATGCCTGAATTAAACACAATCTTCAATATTTAATTTATCAAGCAGTAGTATTTATTTGCAAACTAATATTTTATTCAAAAAATTTTCCTGGCACTCTACGTTGTTATTTAGGGTAGATGAATTATATATGCTTGAATCCCACAATGCAACAACATGTAGGCAATTCCCCTTTACCCAATTATATTAAATTAGCTCTAAACTTTATTTCACATTGTTAATTCTTGGCCATATAGATTGCTCTATTATCTAACCCCAAAACACCCCTCCTACTCTTTCAGAAAATATAAGACAGTTCAAAATATGACAAGCCAAATGAGGGGGAACTTCTTTACTCAGAGAGTGGTGGCTGTGTGGAATGATCTTCCAGCAGAAGTGGTGGAGGCAGGGTCGATTTTAACATTTAAAAGTAAAGTGGATAGGTATATGGACGGGAAGGGAATGGAGGGGTATGGTCTGAGTGCAGGTAGATGGTACTAGGGGAAAATAAATGGTCGGCACGGACTGGAAGGGCCCAGGGGCCCTGTTTCCGTGCTGTAATTGTTATAGGGTTATATGGTTAATGTATTGAGTGAATTGAGGTAGAATTAATTTAAGAAAAGACACAAAGTGCTGGAGGAACTCAACGGGTCAGACAGCATCTCTGGACAACACGGATCGGCAACATTTTGGGTCGGGACTGAAAAATGCCCCTGACCCAAAATGTCACCGATCCACGATCTCCAGAGATGCTGCCTGACCTACTGGTTACTCCAGCACTTTTTGTCACTTTTTGTGGTCAATCAGTATTTGCAGTTCTTTATGTCTAAGTCATGAATTGATTCAAGTTCAGTGTTGCAGTTCCTTTTAACATTGGTCGAATAGTAAATGTACAAGTCATACCAGAACAGTGAGGCATGGAGCCACTCCAATCTCCATTCTTCTGGCAGGTACGCATTGCAGAACCAAGAAGCATCCTTTTCCCAACACAAGAGTAGTGAATAGTTGATCCGAATTTATATTTCTCTCCAGTCAAAATTGCATTTGGTGGAATACCAGGATGTCCACAATCGACCACTATGGGAAAGATGATGATTCATGTTACCCTTGGTTATTTTATTGCATAATTTAACATTTAATCTCAAATCACAAGAAGACTGTGTTGCTGAAATATGAAAGATTTCACCCTATAAATTGTTCATGAATCAGGCTTACGACTGGTTCTCACATCTGTCAACATTAAAAATTGACCAATTTAGCATGCCCTCAAATAGTCAATTAAATAAATCATGTATGAATGTATTAAATATTCAACAGCTAATGGTGCCAATGGGTATTTCTAAGTTTTAATGTTCAAAACCTAAACAACATAAATATATGATCAGAAATAAACATATTATATAATATTAATTTCATTAATATTCTCAGTTAAATTATTATCCCAGTACTGACTGGATTGGCAAGTGAATACAGAAAATCCAAACATTCAAAATGCAGTCAATAAAAAATGCTTACTAGAACATTCAGGTAAGGGCTTATCCCAGTACCCATTGGACTGACACGTCAGCACAGAAGATCCAAACAAGAAATATCCAGGGTTACAGTCATAAAATACGAAGGAGCCAAAGGTGAAATTTCCATGTTCTATCTTACTTTCCCGAATGGAATTTGCAGGAATTCCAGGATCAGAGCAGTTCACCACTAACAAATTACAAAAAAGTGCAGAGAGTCAAAAATGGTTTGAATTTTGAGTACATCCATGATTTTACATTCAGAACACTATTAAATGTTAACCAATCGTTCACTTGTGAATTAAAAGCAGAGTAAACGGTTCAATTAGGCGTGACCCACATAATGTAATATATCATGTGAATTTTTGTAGTGCCTTGTATGTTCAGGAGAATCTTTATTCCGTTGGAAGGAAAGATCCATCCATGAATAATTATCTTCATTTAAATACTAGTAACACGATAATTTCATGTACTGTAAATATAAAGTGTGGAAAGCTGCTGATTGCATAAGGGTGAACAATTGCAATGTAATATGTGCTTATTTGAAAAACATCAGAGTGAAGGATATCTTTTTATCTAATTGTTCCACTGTGGCAAGTTTACACATACAAATTATGAGTAACAGTTGTTTGTGAGCAATATCATTGCAGATATGCCTTTTTTGCCTTTAATTCCAAGTCCAAAATGTAAAGACTATGCTTCCAATTCTTTGCATGGCCATGTTAAGCTTCTTTATGTGATATCAGTGGGTAATCTCAATTTCCTCAATTCCAGAAGTATCTCATCTATAAATTAGAGGTCGTGAGGTAAACATTATTCGTCCAGTCTGTGGAGCTGAAATTTCATTTCTAGAACCACCATTTCTAAACTAGAGGCATTTATTTGAGAATTTGAACAATATCTTCCTGCAATTTTTTGTGCATGATAATTTATTTGTGCAGGGGTTGGAAAGGGTGGGGGTGGGAGTTGATGGTGAAAAGATTAATGGTCCACTAATCCTTGAATTTACAACACGTCTGTTCCCCACACAAGTAAGGACAAGGCATATGCTCTGAATATTCAAATCACAGCTTATGAAGAAAGGAATGTTGGTCTGAGTTTACACTCAGACAACCCACAATCTATTTAAATGACCAAGGGGTTAATTGGCCATTGTCTTCTTCTAAACTGAATGTTTGCATGAATATAAAATAAGGTCATAAGTGATAGGAAAGGAATTAGGCCATTTGACCCATCAAATCTGCTCTGCCATTCAATCGTGGCTGATCTATCTCTCCCTCCTAACCCCCCCATTCTCCTGCCTCCTCCCCATAACCCCTGACACCCGTACGAATCAAGAATCTATCTCTACCTTAAAAATATCCATTGATTTGGCCTCCACAACCTTCTGTGGCAAAGAATAGCACAGATTCACCGCCCTCTGACTAAAGAATAAAATAAATGCTCATACTTGTGTATAATAACATAACCGCTTACACTTTTAATTAGATAGTCCATATTTGCTGTTGTATCAAATGATATTGTGATACGTTAAGAACATTCTTCATTTAATTCCACTTGTCTGGCACAAGACAAATTACATCTAAAAACATCTCAATCAAAATTGGCCAAATAATAGATATAGCTTTACGTTTGTGTTAATGTCTTTAACATGGATTTTTTCACATCAGAAAAAAACAACATGCGCACAGAATGCCATAAATTCAGATGTCATAATGGTGTAGAATTGAATAGTAGGGGTTTCCTACACCAGTTGCTGGAGCACTGGCTCTACACTATACTCTATGTCTGTCCCTCCCCTACCTAAGTGGCACTAGGTTCTCATTTTCATCTAACAAACAGCTTACAATGGCCTGTTTCCTTTATCAGTTACTTTATTGCATATCTTCCATTCATTGTTCTTTATCTCTCTACATCATCGACTATATCTCTCGTTTCCCTTATCCCTAACCAGTCTGAAGAAGGGTCTCGACCTGAAATGTCACCCATTCCTTCTCTCCAGAGATGCTGCCTGTCCCGCTGAGTTACCCCAGCTTTTTGTGCCTATCTTTGATTTAAACTAGCATCTGCAGTTCTACCCTACACATTAACTAAAACACATTTCATTTCAAATTGTTGAGATGTAGACATTCTTCCCATTCAGATCCTTCCACAAGTATCTCAGATGTTTGAAGGGGAATTGTGCCTTTACATCATATCTATCTTGAGAGTTTTGTGACTCTCTACTGTTTATACCAGTTCCCCAGAGCTTCTGCCTGAGAATTAGCAGTTCTTACTCGACTTAATAAAGCTGTTCGTATTATGGCAAACTAGAACTCACTAATATTAAAAGATGCACCTTAATGTCCCAGTCAAATTCGTATAAAAGTATATTTAGCCCATAACAATGCCAGTTACTATCATTTTTTGCTTTCCTCATGCATACACTTTATTTCAGTTTCTGATGAAATCAACACTTACCTCTACATGTGGGTATCGGCCGGCTCCATTGCCTGTTCGTCTGACACTGAGATCTGGCTGACCCATCCATCACATATCCAGTGTTGCAAGAAAATGTTACAACATCATTGAGGTTGAAAACATTTCCAGAGGTTTTCCCATAAATTGAACTTCCAGGATGACCACAACTGATTGCTGGAAGAAATACATGACCAACAATCTGAAATTCTTATAAATCTAACTTAACTTTGAAACTACCTAAATGTTTAGAGATTTAGGTAGAATGAGTTAAAGCCCTGTCCCACAGTACAAGTTCATTCCAAGAGCTCTCCCGAGTTTAAAAATAATCAAACTCGTGGTAAGCACGGAGAATGAACGTAGCGGGTACGTCGGAGCTCGGGGACGTCTCTTAGCGGCTCGTAACGCTAACGGCAGGTACTCGGGAAGACTCGCTAATGGAAGACTCGTGAAGATTTTTCAACATGTTGAAAAATGTCCACGAGAGCCCTGAGTACTGATGAGTGGCCATTAGCGTAAATCTCCGAGTTCGAATCCGGGCAAACTTGGGAGAGCTCTTGGAATGAACTCGTACCGTGGGACAGGGCTTTTAAAAAAATAATAATTCTCCGTGACTATCTATCAGCATTGATCGTAACCTCGCCATCCAAAATACTGATCATCCACCATAGCAAAGGAGAAATGGCCCTTCTAACCAGCCAAACACTAAATTGGCTATATGACGTACTTATTTCCATTCTTGCATCCTGTTTTGTTTTCCAGGTGTTACACTCACAAAATCAGCAACACATTTTTTTTAAATCACAGTGAAGCCTTTTCATATAAAAGTGACCAGAGGAAATTTAGCATTTGGTAGATATCAATGGTGGAAAGGTATGCAACTGGACCAAGGTGAGAAAGGAGGGAGTAGTAATCAGCTGTGCAGCAATAAGCAGGTCATATTTTAATGTTTTTTTAAACACATTTCTTATTCTTAAACACATAAACATAAGAAATGATTCATAATATCCATTTATCAGTAAGTTCTTGACTCCTCTGGGCATCAGTTTTTGTTCCTCCACCTCAATGATACATAATCCTTTTGTAAGATAAGTGTGACAGATACATTCCAGAGTAATAAACAGAATTCCTTTTAACTTGGTTGCACTTGAAGTGAAAGAATAACAAACAAATTATTTTTTAAAAAACCTCAGAGTGAACGTTAGATGAACAGAGAATAATGGAAAGTAAGGGTTACACAAAAAGCTGGAGAAACTTGACATATAGACAGTGATGTAGAGAGACATAGAACAAATGAATGAAAGATAGGCAAAAAAAGAACCATGTTAAATGAAATAGGCCATCATTAGCTGTGAGCTGAGAACGAGTTACAGATAATAACACACGTCAACTCAGTCTCGAAGGGTCTCAACCTATATCTCGCATTTCACTTTCCCCTGACTGAAGAAGGGTCTCAACCCGAAACGTCGCCTATCTCCTTCGCTCCTTAGATGCTGCTGCACCCGCTGAGTTTCTCCAGCTTTTTGTGTAACCCTCGATTCTCCAGCATCTGCAGTTCCTTCTTTAACACAATAATGGAAAGTAATGCTGGGTGGGATGCGTAACAAACAGTGGATCCACCGAATACAGGTTCTGTTACCACCACTGTTAAACAATTCCCAAAAGCTTTATTTTAATCTTAATTAACATACTTTTGTTTTGACTAAGCAAAATGCACACAGATGGTGAGTGTTATTAAATAAACAAAATAAATTGCTGCTTACTCAGTTCATAGGTTATCTGCAAAGTCCACAAATTATTTAACAGCATTTAAGGGCGGCTTACAGCGTCGGAGACCCGGGTTCGATCTCAACTATGGGTACTCTCTGTACGGAGTTTGTACGTTCTCCCCGTGACCTGCATGAGTTTTCTCCGAGATCTTCAGTTTCTTCCCACACTCCAAAGACGTGCAGGTTTGTAGGTTAATTGGCTTGGTATAAATGGAAAATTCTCCCTAGTGTGTGTCGGATAGGGATAGTGGTTGGTGCAGATTCAGTGGGCCGAAGGGCCTGTTTCCACACTGTATGTCTAAACTAAACTACAGACGACCAGCGATCCCCACACACGTTAACACTATCCTACATGAGGGACAATTTTTCCATGCTGTATCTCTAAACTGAACTAACCCTAAACTAAGTCTATGTAATCCCTGTAAATCACTACTTTGTAATGTGTAATAGCTGCACAATCCATTCTTAAGGCGGGAAAAAAACACCACAGGACACTGCATTTGTACATTAACAATATTCTTTTCCCATCATCAAGCATTACATTTAACTTCAAGCAACACAAGTGATCCCTAATATCAAAGAAAAATAACCTCAGCGCTAAAGCACGTTAAATATATATTTTTTAAAGCAATCACAGGGAATAGGGTTCAGGAGGATGGGATAGATCAGCCATGATTGAATGGCGAAGTTGACTTGATGGGCCGAATGGCCTATTTCTTTCCTATCTCTTATGATCTTATCAACTACAAATACTGTGAACCTGGGATTAAAAACATGTTTTGATGAAGGTTCTATATCAAAGTAATAATCTGCCAATTTTACATTGCAGATTTTCTTATATCAGATATTGATGGTAAAAGATATCTCAATGAATTTCAAACAATCAAGTTTGGAGCTCAGTTATAGCCCCTAATTCAATTTTCATTTTTGATTACAGTTCTGCTGTTTATTTCAAGTGAACTGTTTTTGCTTGGAAGATCAATAGACATGCCTTTCGCTTTAACCATTATGCATAATTTCATTATGCATTTAAACATAAATTGTTTAGTTCAAATGTATGTTATTTTTATTATCTTATCCCTTCATAAACTTACACTGGGACCAGAAGACTATTTTAGACTAGATGTCTGCAGTTAGATGATTAATACCGATATGACTATTTATTCCAAGGGTATTAGTTTATGATATACCAACCAACTAAGGTCCACGAGATGCTTTGACCATGACCGGAAACGTCTTGTCAATTTCCTTCTTCGCAAAGCGTAGGTACAAAAATTCAACCTTCAGGTTCTTAACAGGTTCAGACCATGAACATGGAGACCATGAAAACTAGTTCATGGAACTGACTGAATTTTTGGTTTTCTTTTGTGACCTACTAATTGGTAAGACGTCCAGGAAATGGATATTAACTCAAAGTCGTGGTTGGAGAAGGCAGCATGCTGCAAGTATATGACCCATCAGGACGACACGGTGGCACAGCGGTAGAGTTACTGCCCTACAGGGCTTGCAGCACCGGAGAACTTGTTTTGATCCTGACTACTAGTGCTGTCTGTTTGTACGTTCTCCCCGTGATCTGCGTGGGTTTTCTCTGAGATCTTCGTTTTCTCCCACACTCCAAAGATGTACTGGTTTGTAGGTAAATTTGCTTGGTATATATGTAAATTGTGTGTGTGGGCTTGTGTTAGTGTGCGGGGATCGCTGGTCGGTGCGGACTCAGTGGGCTGAAGGGCCTATTTCCGCGCTACACTAAACAAAACCAACGTGTTCCTTCAGATCTTGCTGAGTCTAACAGCACAGATAAGGCCCTGTCTCACAGTGCGAGTCCACCCAAGAGTGACCCCAAGTGAAAGAAAAAAAACGGACTCGTGGTTATGCACGAGATTCAAAGTTTATGGTCAAGTGTTTAACCGAGTTCCCACGGGCATGTTCTTTATGCGATGTTCCAAGGTGCTCTCCCGACTTACCAAGTTCCTCTCCCGTTACACTTGAGCCAACCATGAATGAAGGTATGTTTTAATAAAGCAACAATGTTAAAGAAAACACCTCCATCCTGTGGCTTTGAGTTAAAGATAGAAATCAGCGCGGCTGCATCTATTAATATGACCTACAAAGGGAAAATGCGCAACAGATTGTTGGGAGACGGAGCTCAGGGTTCGCCTCCTGAGCTGCTTTGGTGCCCAGGTGTGAGGGAGGTTGGGGAGGGGGGGGGGGCGTCATTAATCTGTCTGGGGTGACAAGGCCCTTGGGTTAGGAGTGGTGTGCAAAGGAGACTTAATTCTCTCCGATCTCTCTGAAGCCCCGGATGAGAACAAAGGAAACCCACCTTGCCAGCGCGTACAAGCCCGTTGTATATAAGGGTCTCGACCCGAAACGTCGCCTATCTCCTTCGCTCCTTAGATGCTGCTGCACTCGCTGAGTTTCTCCAGCCTTTTGTGTACCCCCGTTGTATATAACTTTGCTGCTGACGCGCACACCCACTCTCTCTCCCTCTCTCTCTCTCTCTCTGCTCTCTATCACTGCAGCTCAGAGCCCAAGCTCGCCATCCTATAGTGGTAACATTCACATCGGGTCCCCTCCACACCCACACCCCCTCTCTCCGACACACACCCCCCACAAGGCAACAGGCAGCGTGAGAGACAGAGAGTTTGTAGGGTGTTGGTTTTGTATAAGGATTTATTTTTAAATTATTAGCCAAGGTCGGATTTACTTATTTTAAACGAAGTTTGGAGCGCTTGACAATACTTTTTACTCTTTGCGCTCGTTTTCAGAAAGGGTTCAGACCCCGCTTGGCTCGTTGCCCCCTTTGAACCAAGCCCTGCGAGAGGGATGGAGGGAGGGAGGGAGGGAGGGAGGGAGGGAGTGAACAAGAGCGCCGAGGAGGAGAGGGAAATAGGGGGGGGGGGGGGGGTGGGGGAGTGGGTGGAGGAGAAATTGGGAAGAAGTTAGTTGTTCAGATCAGAAACCTGTAGGCTGGGAGCCATAATGGTGAAGAGCACACCCAGTTCTTCTGAGGAGTGCATAAGAGACTTAGATCGGAAGCAATGTTCCTCTAGAACTGTAACTGAAACCGTGTCCACATCACCTCCTCTTGGCGGGACCCCAAAACCAGATCTACGCATCAGGAAAATCCAATGTTCATTGATTCATCTCCATGGTTTTTATAGCTAATTTTCCAATAAATAACTGCAGTAATCACCCCCCGAAAGGGTAGGATAGGGCTGAAGCCCAGTGTTTAGACGTTGGAATGTTTTTTTTTAATCATTCTAATAGAATGATTTTCCAACTCCTGTGGTAATTAAACTTTTTTTTCACTCCTAGTTTTTTTTAACATATTTTTAGGATATACATTATATATAAAATTGTACACATGGGAAAATAAGACGAAAATGATAAAAAAACAAAGAATATTTAGTCTAGGGTGAATTAAATTTTGTGATTAAGACTCGAGTGTGAATGGCACTGAAATATTTTAAAGAGTTCCCACGGTAGACTCACGAATCACTACGTTAAACGCACGGGCCCTACGTTCTTACAACGAGTCTAAATGTTTCAATTTTAAACTTGAACACTATATTTGACTCGTGGAAAAAGTCAAACATGTTTGACTTTTTTCACGAGTTCACAAGTTTCGCGGGTACCTGCCGTTAGCGCCACGAGTGGACAAGTTGATCGCGCGAGGTCCCACGTTCCCGCTACGTTGGCTGTACGTGATCACCACGAGTGAAAACTCGGGGTCACTCGTGGGCCAACTCGCACCGTGAGACAGGGGTTATAGTTACCAACTTATGCTTCCATATCCTGGCCATGGCAAGCTTTATCAAATGACTGCGATTGGCAGGTAGCTTTCTGCAGTAGGCAATAACCATTAGAAGGGATTAAGTGGGAAAATTGGGATGATAAGTTGGGGAGAATTAATTTTGTTGGCATATGAGAAAGGTACGGGAGGCTGGGAGAGTTAAATGGAAGATTGTTGTCCAATGCAACACAATATTATGTGGGGATTGGACTCAGGATCAGGACTGAGGCAGTTTTTTTAAAATAGAGATACAGCGCAGAAACAGGCCCTTCGGCCCACCGAGTCTGCACCGACCTGCAATCCCCAGACACATTAACACTATCCGACACTAGGGACCATTTTTACATTTATTCCAAGTCAACTAATCTACAAACCTGTACGTCTTTGGAGTGTGGGAGGAAACCAAAGTTCTCGGAGAAAACCCACGCAGGTCACGGGGAGAACGTACAAACTCCGTACAGTCAATTACCTGTAGCCGGGATCAAACCCAGGTCTCGAGTGCTGTCGGCGCTGTAGGGCAGCAACTCTATGGCTATGTCATCTTGCCGCCCTAAGGCATGGTTACGAACATTTAAGGAAAATAATGGGCAAGCAGAAGAGGGTAATTTGAAAAGTTGTGATAACCAATAGGCCAATGTAAATATTTGGTGAAGGATACAATGACACAAACGTTTTGTAAATATGTACATTAGTTCCACTGGGGTCATTGAGGAACACAAACAATCTGCAGCCAGCAGATCTCATGTTCCTTTTGCCTATTAGGTTTTCTGAATCCCAAAAAGCTCAGACAATTAAAGTTGAAATGGCAGTAACACACGGGATGTGCAACAAACCACAAGCTGTTAGATTGCTACTTCCCATCCACCTAAGCCTTCTCACTACTTCTGTCCTCCTTACATTGAAAACTATTTATTTTCCACTTCAGACTGCAGTGTAGTCCAGTACAATGTGCAGTTAGCGGTCAGCCCGATTACTGAGGGTTTTGTATCACATGGATCTGAGTAAATACAGGAGATTTCCTTCTCTGAAGTGCATGAATGGTCCCAAATGGACTTTTGTTTACAATGAACTAGCAAATTTTAATTCCAGGTTTACTTAATTGATTACACTCTCTGACAGGCATGATAAGATTCAGAATCAATCCTGTAATCCAGGCTGCTGGAATAATAATAACAACCCAGCAAGCCACGAGTAGCTAGATTGAAGATGGACTGTGATTGCAAGATCCCACTCCACAGAAAACCAATCTCCCCGGACTTAAAACACCTCAATAGTTGTAGATTCCTGTTACAAACAATTCCCTATCCATGTACTGAAGAGTACTGTTGCAACTGTGGACAGAGAGGATATGGTACAATTTAAAATATCAATCATTCACTGTCCATGTGTAACACTAATAATAGTTTCAGCTTTGCTGCTATAAAATGTTTATAACAAAATGCGAATATATATTAAATTTGGGGCTCCAATCTGCACCAATGGCATAAATTAAAATGTATAGGGAATGTTACAAATAACCAACTTGTCATTCCTTCTGCAAACCATCACTTTTCCAAATAGAATATAGAACATTGCAACAGGCCCTTCAGCCCACAATGACTGCACAGAATCCATATCCCTCTATGGCCTGCATATCCATGTGCCTATCCAAAAGTCTCTTAAACGCAACTAACATTTCTGCCTGCATCGCCAACTCCAGCAGCATTTTTGTGACACTCACCACCTTCTGTGTACAAACCTCTTCCCCTCATCACAAAGCTATTTCTTCCAGTATTTTATGTTTCCATCCTGGAAAAAGGTTCAGAATCTCTACGTTATCTATGCCTCATAATTTTATATATTTCTATCAGGTCTCCCCTCAACTTCTGGCATTCCAGAGAAGACAATTTAAGTCTGTCTGCCTCTCCCTGGGGATCATACCCCATAATCCAGGCATCATTCTGGTAAACCTCTTCTGCTCACTTTCCAAAGTCTCCACACCCATCTTCCATTGCAGCAACCAGAACTGCACGCACTGTATCAAAATGGAAATTTCTTATCATTTCAATAACTACAACTTAAATACAACCTGAGAAGTAATCAATATTTTTAAATATTTTCAAATTTGTGATTATTTGAAAAAATATACACAAGAATATCAAAATTTGTCTCCAGACTTATTAGACGAACCAATGAATATAAAGGCATAGTCAACTAATTTAATATCATACTTGTATAATATTGTCCTAAATATAGAAATACCATCATCCGATAGAATTAGAAGAGATTGGGAACAAGAACTAGCTATAAAAATCTCAAAAGAGAGTTGGGATAAACATTTGCTATATGTGCACAAATACTCGATCAATGTAAGACATATTTTAATCCAATTAAAAAATTTACATATACTATATTATTCAAAAACTAAAATAAGTAAAATTTTTCCAAATGTCTCCCCAATTTGTGATAAATGTCTATCCCAAGATGCAACCATAGCGCATTCCTTTGTTTTTTGCATAAAAATCCAAAAATTCTGGAACAAAATCTTTGAAATGTTTACAAAATTATTCAAAATAAAATTGAAACCGAATGCAGAATTGATTATTGTTGGAACAATGGAAGCCAGCTGTGAGCTGACTTTGTTCCAAAAGAACTTCCTTAATTATGGCTTAACAATGGCAAAAAAACGTATACTTAAATTCTGGAAAAACGCTCCCACACCAACGATAAAAATGTGGATCTCACATATGTCTGAAACGTTACACCTGGAAGATATGAGATTCCTCCTAGCAGGCAAATCAGGCCATTTCCAAAAGAGTTGGTCTCCATGTATCGAATTTTTACAAGCATAGGGATGCAGCACAACTCTGATAATAAATGGTATCAGGACCTGGTGAGGGGGGTGTAAAGATATGAAGGAGGTACATCCCTTTTATCTTAGCTTATTTTACTTTCTCATATTTACTGTCTTCTAAAATTTTTTTAAACATTTTTTTTTCTTTCTTTTCCTTTGTTTTTCTTTTTTAGTCTTTCTTAGTCTTACGCTTCTACGGGCTCTTCCGGATCATTCTCTCACGCACTTACTATCCTATTTAACTCTATCTATTCTTATTCTTACTCTTCTTCGTCTTAGAGTATAAAATAAGAAGTGGTACAGGAAATGTATTATGTTATTTTTGGCTTATATTATTGTAATATACATTGCTTCTAATAATTAACTTTTTTTTTAAAATGAACTGCACGCAATACTTAAAAATGTGGCCCAACCAACATCCTATAAAGCTGCGACATGGCATCCTGACTCTTATACTTAATGCAAATGAAGGCAAACATACCATATACCTTATTTAGCTACTGTGAATGGAACAAAGGAATGACACAATGATGGATATTGGGAACCATAACTCATATGAGAGGGAATTGCTGGAGAGACAGGGTCAGAGACTGTGTCAGTCAGGCAGCATCTGTGGTAAGTGGAATTATCAGTGACCCAAAAGTTAGGTGGTTTCCCTTTCCACAGGTGCTGCCTGGCTCGTTGAGTTCTTCCGGCATCTTCTGTGTTTAGCTTAAATAATGCTGATGATTTAAGCAAATTGGACGTTGCATTTGGAGAGAGTTAGGTTTGTCCTAATGGGCAAATATGAACTTTTTGAACAAATATGGTCTCCATTCACTGACTATATGAAGGGGTAGCTGGGCTCAGCATTGCAACTCAATAAGTACCTGGTGGTAGGATTAGATGACAAGATCTATTCTGAGATTTGTATACACGTCTCTATAGATATTGTTATGTGAAATTGTTTCATTCATTGTTGAGATGCATACTTCAATTTTTTTTAAAAAGTATAATAATTGTTTGCCTGTATTATTTTTTATTTTAATTATTTTTTAAATTTTTTTTACAGTGTTTTTAAATTCATTTTTATTATTTATTTATTTTTTGTTATATATAATCATAATCAATATTATTTAATCACATTCCTCTTTGATTGAACACTTATTCTTTTACCTCTTTACTTTCTTTACTCTCTTAAAAAAATAGAAGCTTATATATATTATTCTGTAATACTTGTAGAACGTTTGTAACAAGTTAAATGTGTATTTGAAAAACTGTTATATCATTGGCAATATGTATGGCTTCTAATAAATAAATAATGCTGATTATTGTTCGGAAAACCTCTATGTTTGATCAAAAAACTCTGGACAACCTGCTTCCTCCTTTACCAGCGATGGCCATGGTTCATTTCATGCCACCTTCATAGGACGAATGGGACTTTGGCTCATCGTCTTACCTGAATCTCAGCACTTTTAGCAGTGCGACACCCTCACCCTGTGCACTTTGATTATGGAGATCAGACCCTGGACTGGAACCTTGGACCCTTGAAGTTCTGAGTCAGGGGTACTGCAGATACCAGGAGGACTCTTGTGAGGCAAAGAGACCACTGGAGTGAACATGGACTACTGTGTTCAGTTTTGGTCACTCTGGTGTAGGAAAGATGATATTAAGCTTGAACGAGTGCAGAGAAGTTTTACAAGGGTATTGCCAGGAGTGGAAGGCTGGAGAGGTTCCACGAGCTATGACATTATTCCTTGGAGCACAGGAGACCGAGTGGTGATCTTGTAGAGGTGTGTAAAATCATGGGGGAAATAGAGTGGGTAAATGCACAGAATCTAATTCCTGTGGGTCGGGAACCAAGCACCAGTGGGCGTAGTTTTAAGGTGAGAGCAGAAAGAATTTATATAAACCTGAGGTGCAATCTTTTTCATAAAGAGGGTGGTGGGTATTGGAATGAGCTTGACAAGAAGTGTTGAGGCTGGTACAATAACAACATGCAAAATACAATTTGACAGGTATATGGAGAGAAAAGGTTTCGAGGAATATGGGGCAAATGGAACTAGCTTAGATGGGACATCATCATCGGCAGAGCAAGTTTCCATGCTGTATTCCTCAATAACTAATTTTGAAACTTGATTATCCTCAATGAAGGAGTTAACGACTGCATTTTTAAATATAATTAACTACATAAATATAAACGTAGATACTGCTTTTAACATACAATCTTCGGCCATTTATGTCACTTGATTTGCGCTTCTGACCAAAGATTACAATCTTTAATCTATAATCCTCTATAATCTTTGCTTCTGACTGGGCGCAAGCATAATGATTCTTCACGTTATTTTCCGATACAGACACATGCTTATGCCTGCAAACAAAGCTGTGCAAATCTTCAAGAGACTAATTGTTTGAACATGTTTTTCTGTGCAGTGATTCACTGCCTGTAGCCCTATTTACCCTTTCATACTCTCAGTCTGAAGAAGGGTCTCAACCCAAAACATCACCTATAGCTTGAGATCTAACTATTCCTTTGGTTTATGTTTCATTCGCAAGAAGAAGAAGAAATAGCTATTCCTTTTTTTTCCAGAGATGCTGTCTGACCCACTGAGTTACTCCAGCTTTTTGTGTCTGTCTTCAATTGCAACCAGTATCTGCAGTTCCTTCCTGCACTGTTTTTTCACCCAGATTTACCTACTTGCTATTTTGAAAGGAAACCGTTCACACAATTTTATTTCACCACCCAAAAAAACTTAGTATGTGCTCATATTAATACATTGACTCTGGATTTTTTTTCCTTTAATTACTGAATGACTATTGACTATTTCCTGAAAATGACCAACAAGTTAAGCAACCTAGTCCAGCATTTGTTATCACAGAGTGAAGGTTTCTTACCCAACCAACGTTGTTTTTGATCTTGGCCAAAAACATGAAAGGTACAAATTCAAGTCCATACTGAGGATGGGTGCAACAGTCACCAGATGTTCAAATGGTATATTAGGAGGCATTGAGAAATGCACAACAGAAGCAGCTCTTTCAGCCTAAAATGTTCATGCCAACATCAAATACCTAATGCCAACATCAAACACTTGATGCATAGTTTTCAATGCTGTTGGCAATTCAAGAGCTTATTTAGCTGCGTCTTGCATGCTTTGGGAGTACCAGTGTCCACCCACTTGTTCAGACAGTGTGCTCCTGATTCCAATACCCTTTGGGTGAGAATAATTCTTCCTCAAGGTGGAAGGTGTCCTATAATCTACCCTAGATAGGCACAAAAAAGCTGGAGTAACTCAGCGGGACAGGCAGCATCTCTTGAGAGAAGGAATGGGCAATGTTTTGGGTTTTCAGATCCGACCCGAAACAGCACCCATTCCTTCTCTCCAGAGATGCTGACTGTCCCGCTGAGTTACACCAGCTTTTTATGTCTGTCTTTGAATTAAACCAGCATCTGCAGTTCCTTCCTACACTATTATTTAACCTGTTTATGATGCTCCTCAGGTCTCCACTCCACTTTCTCTCTAAAGAAAACAAACCCAAACTGCCCACTGTGTCTTCATAGGTGAAACACGGCAGCTCAGGCAATGTCCTGTGAATCTCCTCTGTGCCCAGCCCAGTGTAAACATATCCTTTCTAGTGTGAAGTAACCAGAATTGCACACAGGACAAAAACCTCTGGTCCAATCAATTATTTATAAAGCTATATTCTAATCTACCTGCGCTTATAAACAATAGACATTAGACAATAGGTGCACAAGTAGGCCAATCGGCCCTTCATTCACAATGATCATGGCTGATCATCTACAATCAATAACCCATTCCTGCCTTCTCCCCAAATCCGTTGACTCCGCTATCTTCAAGAGCTCTATCTAACTCTCTCTTGAAAGCATCTGGAGAACCGGCCTCCACCACCTTCTGAGGCAGAGAATTTCACAGATTCACAACTCTCTGATTTTTTCTTATCTCCGTTCTAAATGGCCTACCCCTTATTCTTAAACTATGGCCCCTAGTTCTGGACCCGCCCACCATCGAGAACATGTTTCCTGCCTCTAGCCTGTCCAATCCCATAATAATCTTATATGTTTCAATAAGATCCCCTCTCATTCTTCTAATTCAACATACGAAAGTCCCGCCATCTCGGGAATTAACCTCGTGAACCTATGCTGCACGCCCTCAATGACAAGAATGTCCTTCCTCAAATTTGGTGACCAAAACTGCACACAATACTCCAGATGCGGTCTCACCAGGGCCCTGTACATCTACAGAAGGACCTAATTGCTTCTATATTCAACTCCTCTTGTTATGAAGGCCAACGTGGCATTAGCTTTCTTCACTGCCTGCTGTACCTGTATGCCAACTTTCAGTGACTAATCTACAAGGACACCCAGATCTCGTTGTACTTCCCCGTTTCCTAACTTGACACCATTCATATAATAATCTGCCTTCCTGTTCTTGCCACCAAAGTGGAAAACCTCAAATGTATCCACATTAAACAGCATCTGCCATGCATCTGCCCACTTACCCAACCTGTCCAAGTCACCCTGCAGCCTCATAGCACCCTCCTCACAGTTCACACGGCCACCCAGCTTTGTGTCATTTGCAAATTTGCTAATGTTACTTTTAATCCCTTCATCTGAATCGTTAATGTACATTGTAAATAGCTGCGGTCCCAGGAGCTTCCGCTGCTGTTGTTTTATGCTTATGTTTTATGCCTTATTCACCATGTTGTCTACCATTGGGGGTTATTGGACTAGTACACCATGGGCAGCATGGTGACGCAGCGGTAGAGTTGCTGCCTTACAGCGCCAGAGACTCGGGTTTGATCCTGTCTATGGGTGCTGGCTGTATGGAGTTTGTATCCCTTCCCCGTGACTGTGTGGGTTTTCTCAGAGATGTTTGGTGTCTCCCCACACTCCCAAGACGTACAGGTTTGCAGGTTAATCGACTTGGTATAGGTGTTGTCTCTAGTGTGTGTAGGATAGAGTTCATGTGCAGGGGATCGCTGGTCGGTGCGGACGCGGTGGGCAGAAGGGCCTGCTTCGGCGCTGTATCTCCAAACTAAACTCAACTCGGTCCTTCAAAATTCTCAATTAATTGTGCATGTTCGACTCTTCCTTTCCCAAAGAGCACCGTACCATTTAATGATCAAAATTTACCTATATTTGTCGCCACAACTTGGTCACAGGAGAGCAGCCTAGGTGTTACACTACCAGAAATTGTTTAGGACATGCAAAACCAAGAAATGCATGCTCAGTTCATTTTTGTTATAATTCACTGAACGCCAGTGGCTTTCAGCTAAAACCTCGGGGCTTTATTATTGGTCTACAGCATAAAAAAAATCTAACTGCTCATTATACAATATTCTGTTTTCTAGTATGAGACAGAGTGAACACTACAGACACGAGAGAAGGGTACAGAAGGTCATACTCAGATAGGCATCATTTTGTTTTAAAACAATAATGATAACCTTTCCATTTCCATCAAATGTTGCGTAGCTTATATGATGCCTTCTTTCACCAATACATTACGGACAGGTGCCTTGTTGCAAAAAGATTCAAATGCTAATTGGGCACAATACACAAGTTGTGCACAGAATCCATGATCCACAGCATTGATTCCAATATTTTGTTGGCGTAGGCGACCACAAACATGCTGTAGATCTCTGGCAGCCGCTTCAGTACGACATTCGCAACACTGGCAGCCTTTAGAGTCATCGAGTGACACAGTGTAGAAACAGGCCCTTCAGCCCACACCAGCCAACACGATCCAGCTACACTAGTCCCACCTGCCCGTGTTACGAGATGTATTGTTCATGCATGAAGGAAAAACCTCAACATTCTTACTTACGCACACAAATTGGGAGCTGGCCAGACCAGTTGTGATCCTGCTGGCATATTCGTACCGATGAACCAATGAGACGGAAGCCTGGATTACATTGGTAAACCACTGTAGCTTTGTAGCCATAATTCTCTCCAACAACTTGGCCGTTGACTATTGGATCCGGAACTCCACAGTGCCCAGCTACAAAGTCAAAGTAAAAGGTAACATGACACTTTCCATCTCAAGGCATGCCTCCTTTAAAGTTATCAGAGATAATACTAACATTTGTCTCCTCATTACTTAAAACAAATAACCATATAACAATTACAGCACGGAAATGGGCCATATCAACCCTTCTAGTCCGTGCCGAACACTTACTCTCACCTAGTACCATCTACCTGCACTCAGACCATACCCCTCCATTCCTTTCCCGTCCATATACCTATCCAATTTATTTTTAAATGATAAAATCAAACCTGCCTCCACCACTTCCACTGGAAGCTCATTCCACACAGCCACCATTCTCTGAGCAAAGAAGTTCCCCCTCATGTTACCCCTAAACTTCTGTCCCTTAATTCTCATGTCATGCCCTCTTGTTTGAATCTTCCCTACCCTCAATGGAAAAAGCTTATCCACGTCAACTCTGTCTATCCCTCTCATCATGTTAAAGACCTCTATCAAGTCCCCCCTTAACCTTCTGCGCACCAAAGAATAAAGACCTAACTTGTTCAACCTTTCTCTGTAACTTAGTTGCTGGAACCCAGGCAACATTCTAGTAAATCTCCTCTGTACTCTCTCTATTTTGTTGACATCCTTCCTATAATTAGGCAACCAAAATTGTACACCATACTCCAGAATTGGTCTCACCAATGCCTTGTACAATTTTAACATTACTTCCCAACTTCTATACTCAATGCTCTGATTTATAAAGGCCAGCACACCAAAAGCTTTCTTTACCACCCTATCTACATGCAATTCCACCTTCAGGGAACTATGCACAGTTATTCCTCGATCCCTCTGTTCCACAACATTCCTCAATTCCCTACCATTGACCATGTACATCCTATTTTGATTTGTCCTACCAAGATGTAGCACCTCACACTTATCAGCATTAAACTCCATCTGCCATCACTCAGCCCACTCTTCCAAATGGCCTAAATCTCTCTGTCGACTTTGAAAATCTACTTCATTATCCACAACACCACCTATCTTAGTATCATTTGCATACTTACTTATCCAATTTTCTACCCTATCATCTAGATCATTGATGTACATGACAAACAACGGTGGATCCAACACAGATCCCTGAGGCACCCCACTAGTCACCGGCCTCCAACCTGACAAACAGTTATCCACCATTACTCTCTGGTATCTCCCATTCAGTCACTGTTGAATCCATCTTGCTACTCCGCTATTAATACCCAACAATTCAACCTTCTTAACCAACCATCCATGTGGAACCTTGTCAAAGGCCTTACTGAAGTCCATGTAGACAACATCCACTGCTTTACTCTCATCAATTTCCCTAGTAACCTCTTCAAAAAATTAAAGATTAGTCAAACATGACCTTCCAGGCACAAATCCATGTTGACTGTTCCTAATCAGACCCTGTTTACCCAGAAGATTATATATATTATCTCTAAGTATCCTTTCCATTAATTTGCCCACCACTGACATCAAACTAACAGGTCTATAATTGCTAGGTTTACTCTTAGAACCCTTTTTAAACAATGGAACAACATGCGCAGTACGCCAATCCTCCGGCACTATTGCCGTTTCTAATGACATCTGAAATATTTCTGTCATAGCCCTGCATTGACATAATTGAACATTTGCAGCTGTAGTTTTCAACCTGTTTAATTGTTAAAGGCAAGAACAACAGATGTATCTAAGTAGTCATACCTAAACACTTTGTTTCAGATCCGCTCCAAAGACCAGATGCCAGGCATTCCCTGACTGTTGACCCAACTAATATGTAGCCTACGTCACAGGTTATGATGGCAGTGGCTCCAAACGTGGTTTGAGTTCCTATTTTTTTGCCATTCGCAGGGTGTCCTAATTCTCCACAAGAGATAACTGCAAAATGAAAGGAGCAATATAATCATTCTAATAGAATCATGTAATAGTTTGCATTGCTGAGACTAAATATATTGATTGGGTTGTATATATCACTTTAGAAAGGCATGGACATGCAAATAAACAGGACACAGGATAGTTAATTCAGCACCATTGTGATATGGCAGGAAACAGAAGGGCCAAAACTCTGTGGAAAATTAACTAAAGGATATGACTAAACCTATGTCGGGAACTTTATATTCAAATGTACAACAGAAATTACACAGGGTAGCATATTTGGCCCTGCATAGACATTATTGGTATTCATGTCCTACTTCATTTTGTTTTCCATTCCTCCTGAACTCAATACAGTACCTCATAGGTGTTCTCACCAAGATTTAATATGTTTATCTTATCTTAACACATCAATTTTATCCCTTTATTAATAAAGTATTGCACTTGGTTCTGTTAATTGTAGTCTAGTAATTCAAGTATTTTTATTCTGAGAAACTTCTGCTCCTCTCTCCCTTTGGGATTTTGTTATACTGGGATACATGTGATCTGGTTTTTCTACCAGAGTGTAACACATCATAGATATCGGTGTTGGGACTGTCGAATGTGGGTCAAAACAATTGTTAAATGATAGTTACTCAGACAGCGTGGTCTTGCTCTTCCCCAGCTCCAAGTTCCATTGGCCAAGCATGTGACAGCAGTCGGCCCAAGTCGATAGTAGCCAGGGTTGCAGGTGAAGACAACCTTTGTTCTGAATTCATAATTTGATCCATTCAACACTCGCCAACTACCATGTTCCAAAGTGAACGAACTGATGCTTGGACATGTCATCACTGTTAACAAGATGAACAATTCAATGATTAATTATAAATTTGGAAAATCTAATAAATATATTCAAATGCTCTTCACGCTCTCTAATAGCCCTGTCCAACAGTACGAGTTTGTTCCAGGAGCTCTCCCCAGTTTAAAAAAATCAAGCTCGTGGTAAGCACGGAAAATGAACGTAGCGGGTACGTTGGAGCTCGGGGACATCTCTTAGCGGCTCGTAACGCTAACGGCAGGTACTCGGGAAGACTCACTAATGGCAGATAAGCACGGAAAGACTCGTGAAGATTTTTCAACATGTTGAAAAATGTCCACGAGAGCCCCGAGTACCGACGAGTGGCCATTACCGTAAATCTCAGAGTTCGAATCAGGGCAAACTTGAGAGAGCTCTTGAATGAACTCGTACCGTGGGACAGGGCTTTAATGATTATCTGAATTTCGGTAAACAATAACTCAAAAAATTAATGAGTTGGATTTTGCCCTCAGCAAGCAATTTTGAACTGATATAAGCTGCAATTACTGAACCAATGTAAAGCCCATTCTCAATAGGAAATCTGCCAGTTGTGAGATCAGGCCAATCACCGTGAATAATTAGGAATGAACAGCGCAAAAAGGAAGTGACAGCTAGATATGTTAATTCAAAGTCAAAGCAGATTCAGAAAACGCATTAAAGGGAGGAAATGAAATATGAGATTGAGAGATAAGAGAAACAGAATGGAAATGTAACCTTTCTTTTCAAATGAACATTAATTAAAATATGAAGAAATGAGACTGCACAAGGCAAAATTAATTTGTCATGCCAGAAATGTTTTTTTTTGGCAGAAATTAAGATTTACCATTTTACTACATGGGAATGAATAGACCTCAAAAATTTTCAGACTTGAGAGTGAGTAATATTTTTAAATGCTGTAACTCCATATATTTCAAAGCCAATTTAGTCTGAAGGGGCTCAACCCGAAACATCACCCATTCCTTCCCACCAGAGATGCTGCCTGACCCGCTGAGTTACTCCAACTTTTTGGGTCGATCTGCGGTCCCTTCCTACACTTGTCTCAGCAAGAGATCTTTCTTGCATTGTTTGGTGGAGGAGCATGGTATCTGACACAGCAACTTCTGCGTTTGCTCATTTACCGACTTAGGTGGAGACTTGCAGTTTGATTTACACTTTGATAACAATGGATGTTCTCAACCTCACCAATAGTTCTTCAGGATAATCCAGCTTATGTTACTAAATTGAATGTGTTACACTCAGCTTCGGATAAGAAGTGTCATTCAGAAATATAAATAACTAATGATAACCAGAAAGATCTTATATTTCATCACAATTCGAGAAGATCCCCCAAAGATCAGAGTCTTGCTAGTGGGCATGAAGACATTCCCTGAGATTAAAGCTTGGGTCTCAACTTCTTGACTTGTGGTAGATGGTTGGGAAGACATTTTGGATGTGGGGGGGGGGGGGGGGGGGGAAAGGCTGTGGTTGGGGCAGGTGGAGAGAGGGCAAGTTTATAAACCTAATGAGGACCTTACTGACTAAGAACGAACTGCAGATGCTGGAAAATCGAAGTTTGACAAAAATGCTGGAGTAACTCAGCGGGTGAGGCGGCATCTATGGAGCAAATCTATAGGCGACGTTTCGGGTCAAAACCCTTCTTCAGACCTTACTGAAGCACACTTCCTGTACTGACCAGGGGACTTGCTGGAGGCTGTATCCTGTTACAAATGTTGCTGTGGAGACAACAATGTCACAAAATCATAGTTCTTCTCCTAAGAATGCTGATGATAGGTGCTCCTCAGGACAATGTGACTTAATTTCCTGAGAAATTTGTGGGATCGTAGATAGTTTTAAAAAATAAAGGTTGCTTAAGACTGCACCATGATTTAGAGCAGCTGGGAAGTTGGATGAAGTAATGGCAAATTTAATTAAATTCTAACTGGCACAAAGTGAAGCATTTTTGGAGGGCATGCAAGGATAGGTCACACAATAAATGGTTGGAGTCCTGGAAGTGTCCATAAAAAGATGGTTTTAGGTGTACACGTCTAAACATTCCTGAAAGTGACAGCAGATGACAATAAGTGATAAGACGATGAAGAAAGTGAAGACCCATTTTCCTTTATTGGCTGTGACATGAAATATCAGAGTTAGACCTCATATTACAACTTTGGACCCGATGTGGAATACTGTGTGCAGTTCTGGTCACCAAATTGTAGGAAGTATAGGATTATGCATGAAAGGCTGGAGAGGAGATTCACCAGAATGTTTTCTGAATCAGTGTTTTTCAGATAAGGCCATAAGGTCATAATGATAGGAGCAGAATTTGGCCCATTCAGTTCCATAAAGAAGGGTAAATTTCAATTCCAAGGCCAATGGAAGCTATCTTTTTCATTTTTTATTATCATCTCAAATGTTGAGTTATCTGCAAATTGTGTATAAACTATCGATGATTTCTACTGACATTAAGACCATCCCCCAAAATGTTCCAAAGTTGAATTGAGGCAGTTTGACAGAAACAAAGGCTGTCAGGATTTCCCTTTTTTTATATCCTAAATCTCCCTAGATGAAGGGAAAAATGTAATCATACGATCGACACAGAGGCATTTAAAAATAAATGTTCTTAATCTATATCAGAATGAAGTACTGGCCCAGCATTAAGCTTGGGGACATTGTTGAACTGTTCCCTTCAGTCATAAATATAGAATTCACTCTGTTCGCTTTAACACTGTTACAATTACACATTTATATAGCCTCTGCCTCTTTAATTGCTTGGGTTTGAGATTTGCCAGCAATTCCCACATGTCCTAATTCATCAACTATTTACATGAATATATTCCTGCTGCTAATGAGATCACGCGATCACTGAGACCATCCATAAAAGATCATTATCAAAGGCCGTACGTGGCCGATTTTTCGTGTTCCAGAGAGCGTACAAACATAATAAAAATCCTTCCAGCTTACACTTTTAACCACCTCTGCTACTGTTGACCATCCTGCAATTGAATAGACGTTTTTACAACTATTTATGTAGCGCTCTTTGGAGGTTTTCTTAAGAGCACAAAAATAAGTTTAAAAAAACGTGGCTAAAATCCTTTGAAAGTAGAATATTTAAATACCTGAGAGAAGGATATAAATTATTTTGAAGTGTTTCCATACAAAGCATTTATTAGTCTTCATTTCTATCAATAGGTAGTGTGCATTTTAAAAGCATTATACATCACATATGAAGAGCAGGGTGTTTAAATTCCTTACCGATGCACCTGGGTGGACGGTTCTGATTGCTCCATGTACCATCCTGTTGGCAGAGGGCAGTGGAACGCTCTTTTGATGAAAGCCGATAGCCATCATTGCAAAAATAGTTGACCCGTGTGCTCACTGAGTAATCAGTGGCAAATACTCCTCCGGTCACAGATGCTTTGGGCACGCCGCAAGATATTGCTGCAACAAATCACCCACTTTGTGACTGACACACACTAACAGTGTTTATGCAAAGCTGTATTTGTGGAACTTAACAGGTTTAAGAAAAATAAAGACAACATGTGGCAGATGTAAGCAAAATTGAGAGAGTCTCTTGAAGAATGTAGTCGTTGAGAAAGAACTTCAGCAAGAAATATCCTTGGTAAGTAAGATTAAGGAGAATTCCATGGCATTCAATGAGTACACCTGGAGCAAGAGATAGCCAGGGAAATAGTGGACTTCCTTAGGAATCAAAGGAGTGGAGTCAGACAACATGGATATGATCGAAACTGAACATCACTCATTTATATTCACCAAGGGGAATGACAAAGAAGATGCTGAGCTCAGGGATGGGTAGATGGATGAGATTTATCACAGTGTGCCATGGTAAGCAAGGGATCAGAGAGTTGGGTCCCTTAAGAAGATTTCTGCATCTTCATTAGCCACAAGCTAATGAAGAACCAGAAGACTGGAGGAGAGTTAAGGATGTTCCTTTATTTCAGCAGGGCAGCCAAAATAAGTCAGATAACTACAGGGCCAGAATGCCTTGTTTCATGGTGGGAGAGATTATTGGAGAAAATCCTCAGGGACTGGATTCATATACGTTTGGAAAGACAGACCGATCAGAGATAGTAGGCATGGATTTGTGTGGGAGAAATCCTGCCTCTTTAATTTGATTGAGTATTTAATGGGTAAGTGAGAAGACTGACATAGAACATAGAACAGTGCAGCACAGGAAAAGGTTCTTTGGCCCACAATGTCGAACATGATGCCAAGGTAAGTTAATCTCATTGAACTGCACATTAACCATATCCCTCCCTTGACAAGGGCAGGAGAAATAAGTTGTCCATATGGACTTGAGTAAGGCATAGGACAAGGTCTCGTATGGTAGGCTGGCCCAAAATGTTAAGAGACATGCAATCCAAGGCGAGTTGGTTATTTGGATCAGAGAATGGCTTGGTGAAAGGAAGCAGATGGGGTTTGTTTTCCATGAAAGTTTTTTTTCTACAGTGAATGGGCAATACCTGAAACTCGCTGACAGTGGAGTCAGACGCAATCACTACATTTGGGAGACATTTTGATCAGAATTCAAATAGGCAAGATACAGAACTAATGCAGGTATATGAGGCGAGAATAGATGGGCAAAAATGGTCTGAATGGACATAGTGGCCAGAGAGGCCGTTACTGCGCTGGACAACTCAATGAAGCTGATCTGACTTGTACTTCTTAAGCAGGGCACAGACTTGGAGTACAAATGTTAGCACTGAGGGAAAAACAGTGTCAAGACGAAAGTCAAGAGAGTTTTATTGTCATGTACCCCAGATAGGACAATGACATTCTTACTTGCTGCAGCACAACAGAATATGTAAACATAATACAGAAGGGAAGATTGTCAGTGTGTCTATAGACCATATAGATCATAAATACACACATGTATATATGGAATCACTGGAGTGATTTTTTTACTTTGACACAAAATAATGTGCAATATATTGATTGTTCCTTGTCTTTTATATATATATCACTTGTATAAGGGAATAAATTAAACACAACAAATGCTATGTGATGGGAGCAATCATCTATTATCAAAGAAAAAGACAGCAATCACAATTTTTTAACAAAATGTAAAACTGCCAAGTTCTGACTACAGTTTCCTTTAATTGTTGTGGTTGCGATTACATGCTTTGCCCTGAAGTAGTAACGATTTTGTTTCTTTGCATAGTTGCTTCTCAGCAGGTAGACCTCTCCAAAGGGGTGCGACCTGACATCTTCAAATCGGCCACTATCTCGATGCCCAGCTCTGGCATGTGCAGAAACTCATTATAACATGCAGATTCAGACCCAATGCTGTTGGCACCCTCGTGCCATTTTGCCAAAGGATAGAATATAATCTGCTTGGGATTTGATCCTCTCATGAATTAGTAAAAATACGGTGAAGAGAACTATAATGAAAATAATTTATTTCAGATTTCTTTTTTTAAATGTGACCAGCATTTCAGATGAACTGACAGTATTCCATATATAAACATCATGAGTTGCTGCTGGAATTATGCCATAAGGGACCACAGATGGCACCAACCAAAGCAATGTGTAATAAAGCCCGCAATGGAAGCCAAGTTGGAGATAAGCAAAGGTCATGATATGATTTTACATCCTCGGGACTGAATGTTAAAAATGATGGCCCAGAAATTGGATTGGGAGCAATGGATGTCAATTCAATAGGAATTGTGCATTCAAATAACAACTGCTCGATTGTTATGCGTCTCGTGCTGTCTATCAAATTGAACTGCATATTCTGTATACATTGCGTTTTGGGAATTTGAAAAGATGAAAGTTTTGACTATGCAACTGCTGAATTCCACCATTAACGGGGGCAGGGGGAGAAGGGAGAAGAGATCTGGCCAGGACGGTTAACCTCCTTGAATATTTCATGAAGATGTTTTCATGTCTGAGATGTACCTGGCATAATCTTGGTGGCTACCTTCCAAGTGTTATTGTCTGGTCTAGCGCTATAATGCACTGTTATCTCAAACTGATAGCAGATTGGTTATTTGGATGAAGAAGGATACGGAAAGCAATGGAAGTCCTGCAACACAGTTTTGGATGAGATGGCCTGGCTTTCAGCCACATTACCAGTGTGATTACTGGCTGACAGCAAAGGCATTTGCAGAGTAGCAACAAATGTTCTGGTCCTGAAAGAGCAATAGCAAATTCATGCTTCATGGAATTGCTGTCACTGCCTCAGTATTAGAGTTCAAAGTTGGATAAAGATGAACAACTTCAGAGCAATAGCATTTGCCTCTTCAGTCAATTTTGGAAAGTGACATTGAATCTCAATGGCATCTTGAGTCGATGGGCTTTGAGGGCCTCTTTGCTTTTAGACTAAGATTTTGAGAACAGCAACTGAATGATCAGACTTATTGCTCTTGCCCCTGTTCTGACCTGTTAGATGCAACCTTTCCAAAGCTAAGCAACAATTTCCAGAAAGAGTGTGCACATCACCTTCAGAAATTGCTGACAAGGCTTCAATCAGCTAGTGTAAGCTATCCTGAGATTTGCACCTCACATGGAAACATGCAAAGCGTCAATGTCAATTGTGGCTGGATAGTCCATTTATCATGAATGAGTTGTGTACATGAATTTCAGATGCAAAATCCGATCAATTGAAGAAGTGTGGGTTACAAATGAGTTTGTTTCCTGCTAATCAAGTCATTTTACTGCGCATGTATCTCCAAATGGTGTTTTTTTTTAAACTCCTAATATTACAAAGAGATGTACTTGGAAAGGAGTGTTAAATACAATATTAAGGAGCACTCTTACAGCTGCAGTATTTTCCAAACATGTACCTCTGTCAAGAAACATTGTCAAATATAACTTAATCTGAATGTAGTGTGTTCTGAGCTTTTAATATACAGTTTCAAAAATAATTCTCCAGCTTTTTAATTTAAAATTCAAGATAGACATGATTTAAAGGCAAAAATCCCCTTCAAACATCTGAGATAATTGTGGAGGGATCTGAATGGGAAAAATGTCTCCATCTCAACAATTTGAAATAAAATGTGTTTTAGTTAATTGGGATAGGACTGCACAAACATAGAAAATAGGTGCAGGAAGAGGCCATTCGGCCCTTCGAGCCAGCACCGCCATTCATTCTGATCATGGCTGATCGTCCCCAATCAATAACCTGTGCCTGACTTCTCCCCATATCCCTTGATTCCACTAGCCCCTAGAGCTCTATCTAACTCTCTCTTAAATCCATCCAGTGATTTGGCCTCCACTACCCTCTGTGGCAGGGAATTCCATAAATTCACAACTCTCTGGGTGAAAACGTTTTTTCTCACCTCAGTCTTCAATGGCCACCCCTTTATTCTAAGATTGTGGCCCCAGGTTCTGGACCCGCCCAACATTGGGAACATTTTTGCTGCATGTTGCTTCTCCAGTCTTTTAATAAATTTATATAATTCTATAAGATCCCCCTCATCCTTCAGATGCTGGTTTAAATCATAGATAGACACAAAATGCTGGAGTAACTCAGCGGGACCACGCAGTATCTCTGGAGAGATGGAATGGGTGACGTTTCAGGTCGAGTCTGAAGAAGGGACTTGACCCGAAATGTCACCCATTCCTAAATGAGTTACCCCCGCATTTTGAGTCTATCTGTGTCTTAGTTAAACTGTATTAAGTAAATAGGAGATTAAGTGATTTTATTTTTGGTCTTGCAGTTTGGAGAACATAACAGTAACTCTCTTCCATTCTTCTCCCCATTTGAGAAATACAAAAGCCCAGGCAAGTACTCTTGTGTGACTATTCCCAAATGGCCCATCAGTCATTATAACCCCTTTACATAAACGTTAGTATGTTATGACACTGGCCCAGATCAATACTTTGTCTTAATAGTAGTTGTAACACATATTTACAAGGTGCAATATTTCTATGGAAATCACATGGCTTTTAAAACAAGCTCAGGCAGTGGGGAAACATTTTTACTACCTATAGTTACTGATATTTCCAGTAGAATTCCTTCTATCTTCCTCTTTATCCCCATGGTTTACTTGAAGCATGCAAAATAAAATTCACTTTGTACATTGCCTTGAGGCAAAGAAAGTTGGCAAGTGATTTCATAGAAATGTACAATATAATAACTGGTTTAGATGGAGTAAACAGAATGTAGCCGTTCTCATTTTTGGATAACTTGATGACGGGGGCACTCAGATTAAAAAACGTGAGCAGAAGATACCACAGGGGACAATTTTATACTGACTGCAGTTATGATCAGCAACTCACTGTTTATGCGGAAATTAAAAAATGGAATTGCAGAGACACTCGAGGGTAAACAGTCTGTGCGTTGATTCGGAAAGTAAGTAAATAAGACTGAATAGATAGCTGTACAATGAGTCAGTGTTGATTCAATGGGCCAAATGTGCCTCTTTCTCTGGCATAACAATGCTGTGATTCTCCAAGATTCAAGGATTTGCATTTTTCGTGAGCATTCCAATATTACTGTCCTTCCCTGCATTTGGTGGATTTGTAGACTTTGGCATCAGTTCAATGGAGTTAATCTCTACTTGTAACATATCAGAAGTTTATATGTCAGTCCAAAAAATGTTTTTAACAACAGCTATTGTTAATATGAAGCATGGCACTTAGAGCTCATTACTTAATGAAACTTAGATAAGGTCTCAACCTTATTAAGCTAATTAGTCTAAG
Source organism: Raja brachyura (assembly GCA_963514005.1). Next base: position 5,167,655 of record OY740784.1, read on the forward strand.
CTACTTGGCTGTATTTTCATTACACAAAAGTATGTGCTATAGAACCATAGAAATTAGGTGCAGGAGTAGGCCATTCGGCCCTTCGAGGCTGCACCACCATTCAATATGATCATGGCTGATCATCCAACTCAGTATCCCGTACCTGCCTTCTCTCCATACCCTCTGATCCCCTTAGCCACAAGGGCCACATCTAACTCCCTCTTAAATATAGCCAATGAACTGGCCTCAACTACCCTCTGTGGCAGAGAGTTCCAGAGACCCACCACTCTCTGTGTGAAAAAAGTCCTTCTCATCTCGGTCCTAAAGGATTTCCCCCTTATCCTTAAGCTGTGACCCCTTGTCCTGGACCTCCCCACCATCGGGAACAATCTTCCTGCATCTAGCCGGTCTACTTGTCATGTTTTTAAGTTGCAGCACCTCTAGTGGCATATGTGATTTGGACCATTATTTCTTGTTGGTCAATGCCATTCCACGACTGGCTAACAAGGAATAGATCTCAAACAAGTCATTTTTGGTTCTGATCTTCCACATAACACCTATTTCACATCCGTTTGCCTCCATCAGCTTTGTCACTGGGGTCAAGGAAAGAGCGTTCATGTCGTGGCCCTGTTTCCACCAATAAGAAACACAAGAAGCGACAAGACAGACACCATTGAATGCAGATGCCGAGAAGTGTGTTCAACTCTGGCTGAACAACTTCTAATCTTGTGTGTGGACTCAAGAAGAAGAAGAAGAAGCTTTGTCACTTAGTCAAATCCCTTCAATTGAAACAGCCAGAGGGTGGATTATGTTTATTCCGCTACATTATGGGTTAGATGATCATCCCTACATTATATAAATCTCGAAAGACAGATCCCCTATAAAAACGCAGAAGATTTGCTCATTTAAATTAAAATCTACTAGATGTTTTACAGCGAGATCAGAATCATATTGAAAGCAAGATGTAAAAAAATACTGTTGTATGAATGCCTAAACAAATTATAATTTAAAACAGGCCATCGTGAATGACTTTCATTCGAGAATAATTGACATGGTTATTTTACAGAAATTGATGTAATTTTGCTTTTACAGATGATTCCGCACTAGATTATTGGCCTGCACTGTGGTCAGTGACATGCAGAAGAGTCAACTGGAAAATTAGCAGCTTACTGTGTAAGATGGGGACAATGTTGGGATGGGGGAAGTTAATTTTACAGCTGCCATGATGCATTAAAGACAAGGATGAGAACTAGAGATTGTGAGTTGGAGGAGACTACAACGCTAGATGTTTTTGCCCTATTTTAATAAGTGTAACAACCGGAAATTATGAATTGAATACGATTACCTTGACAGGCAGGAACAGCCACATTCCAAGAGTAAAATCCATACGGTGCTTTCCTGCATGTGGCAGTGCTGTTCCCAATAAGTCTGTAGCCTGGTTCACATGCCCATCGAACAATATTGTTGAGTTGCCCTCCTGTTTGGCTGAGTATGATACCATGGGGAGGTGACTCTGGAGTGCTGCAGTAAAAGGCTGGGGAGAGAAAAGAGCTGTAGTGGGTGCGTTTTATTGCATTTCAGCTTGGTTTCATTATGACTTAGGGGAATTATAAAGGAGGACAGTATTAGATGATATCAGCTACTTACCAACATATCGGATGCGGAAGCCTTTTTTGTTGGTACCGTGATCAGCAGACCAGCGCAGGAAAAGTTGGTGGCCGCTACTAGTGACATTGAAAGGGGCAGAGTAGTCTCCACTGAAGGAATTCAGCAATGGACTGTGGCTGTTTGGACCTTGGTACAAATAGACAATTAATATGCCAACCTGAATCTACGAGTAAGAGCGATAATATAGTTTAATGAAAAATAATCTAGATTCATAATACAGTCTAAAATCAAAGTGATGGGGTTTCAAATACTAATGAAAGTAAAATGCAATTACAAAGTGAAATGGCAGATCAAACATTTAATAGTATGCTGTGATCAATAGGTTTGCACATCAAACATCTACTCTAGATCATACAGCTTGTAACAATTGCCGTGTTATTAATAACTGAAGAGCTGTCATATTATTAACCACAAATTAATCAGATGAACATTCAAAAACATTTGATAACCTTCACACTGGAGTAATAACACTAAAACATTTAATTTTACATATTGTCACAAATTAACTAATAGCAAGTATATGTGAATGAGACATTAATTTAATCAAATCCATGAGTAGTTTTTACTAGCCTGATCCTGGACATTTTAGTCACAGTAAATCTCTTTACTGCCCCATGAGTATTTTTTTTACTGAGATTTTATTGAAGCAGAGATCCTTTTCTAATACCTTTTCCAAATGTATTGAGCCATCTGGCCTGGTGTGCTGATGTCAATTTTGTCTGATCGTGGAAGGCCAATATCATGGCCCAAATTATTTCTGAACCCAGCAGTCTGGTCAAAGCAGCGACTGATCCTCCAGCAGTGTAGCAAGAAGGACCAGCCACAAAAATGCTTTTGACAGCAGACAAAGTACTCTCCGAACTTTGCCAGGTGTAAACCTGGAGAGAGGACATTGATGCTTTGTGTAGGAGGGAACTGCAGATGCTGGTTTAGACAATAGGCATAGGTGCAGGAGTAGGCCCTTCCAGCCTGCACTGTCATTCAATGTGATCATGGCTGATCATCCATATTCAGTAGCCCGTTCCTGCCTTCTCACCATATTCCCTGACTGCAATCTTTAAGAGCTCTATCTAACTCTCTCTTGAAAGCATCCAGAGAACCGGCCTCCACCGTCTTCTGAGGCAGAGAATTCCACAGACTCACAACTCTCTGGCAACAATGGCCTACCCCTTATTCTTAAACCGTCGCCCCTGGTTCTGGACTCCCCCAACATCAGGAACATGGTTTGTGCCTCTAGCGTGTCCAAACCCTGAATAATCCTTTATGTTTCAATAAGATCCCCCTCACATTCTTCTAAATTCCAGAGTAAACAAGCCCAGCCACTCCATTCTATCAACATATGACAATCCCGCCATCTCGGGAATTAACCTGGATGCAGGTTTCATTACTCAGCGGGACAGGCGGCATCTCAGGAGAGGAGGAATGGGTGACGTTTCAGGTCGAGACCCTTCTTCCAAGAAGTGTCTGAAGAAGGGTCTCGATCTGAAACATCACTCATTCCTTCTCTCCAGAGATACAGCCTGTCCCGCTGAGTTACTCCAGTATTTTGTGCCTATCATTCAATCAATTCAATGAATTTTATTTAATAGCACATTTAAAAACAACTCGCGTTGACCAAAGTGCTGTACATAGAAGAATTTGGGTTGCCATGCAGCCATGCCAATAAAAAGAAAAGGACAACACACGATAGAATTTAAGATGTGGAATCAATGATTTCCAAAGTGGAATCAATGTTTTCTACTGTGAGGGAAGGCAATAAAAGTTCAGTCCTCTTCTTCTATGTTCACCCGTGGTTGGGGCCTATTGAGGCCTCCGCAGCTGCCACAACGGTGGCCCGATGTTTCAGGCCCTCTCGCCGGATGATGGAACTCCGGCATCAGAACACTCTCAGCGGCTTGGAGTTCCGAATTGGCCTCTTCCTACCAGTGGTTTAAACCAGCATCTGTAGTTCCTTCCTGCACATTATGTTATGGTCCGCCGCATGTCAGTGATAAAAATGGTGTTCTTATGAGTATTGCTGGTTCAGTTTGTTATTGTTTGAGTGGGAGAGAGGGAGAAAATACAGGGAAGACTTGGGACAAAAAAAAAATCATGGAAACGCAATTTATGAAATGTCTAAATAATCTTGATAGGATTATATTGATTATATTGATTGATTCAGAGAAAAACAAGTCATTTTTCTTAATGGAGGCTTGGTAGTTTTATTAATGTGAAACTTTCATTTCTGTAATCTGAAATAACTTATAATGAGTTTTATGACCAGTGCTATTTTGTGTTTGAAGTGGTTCTTAAAATTAAATGCACAATGCAATTTGTGTTTTCAACAGGGCTAATATTATTCACTGATCCACAGTCCATCTATTTGGTTATATATTCAGCAAACAAAATGTCCTTGCTTCCAAAGTATATTTGTTTGCAATTAGCATTTAAATTACATTATTTTTCTGCCTAAAGCAAGTCACTCTATTTATGTCCAAATGGCTTTGATGCAACTAAATTTTGTTCAATGCCATCTGAGATATTTTTTTAATGTCCAGGGTTATTCCATTCCTTAGGATAAAAGAATGAAGTCCCATTAAATAATTCATCAGTCCAGAATGTGGCACAGCTTTCTCCAGATGCATAATTAAAAAAATAAATATCTCTGAAATTATCAAAGGGTGGCTGTCCATCTGTAAGGAAAGGTTCTCTGATCTCCATCCAGGTAAGGAAAGAGTCTCTGATCTCCCAGATCTTTTAGTACAAACTAGAATCTGAGAACACTACCGGATTACAACAGGGTTTTTTTTGGTCTTTGAATTAATATTTAAAACCCCCTTTGAAATGCAAGTTCATAAGTGATAGCCATTCAGCCTACTCTGCCATTCAATCATGGCTGATCTATCTCTCCCTGCTAACCCCATTCTCCCACCTTCCCCCCATAACCCTGACACCCGCACTAATCAAGAATGTATCTATCTCTGTCTTTAAAATATTAATTGACGGCCTCCACACCCTTCTGTGAAAAATAATTCCACAGATTTACCACCCTCTGACTAAAGAAATCCCTCCTCATTTTCTTCCTAAAGGAATGTCCTCTAATTCTGAAGCTATGATCTCAGTTCCTAGACTCTTCTACCAGTTGAAACATCCTCTCCACATCCACTCTATCCAAGCCTTTTACTATTCGGTAAGATTCATAGCGATCCCCCTCATCCTTGTAAACTCCAGCGAGTACAGGCCCTGTGCCATCATATGCTAACCCACTCATTCCTGGGATCATTCTTGTAAACCTCCTCTGGACCCTCTCCAGCGCCAGCACTTCCTTCCTCGGATATGGTGCCTAGAATTCCTCACAATAAGTATTCTCGTATATACTCTTCTGTTCACGTGCTGTTTACAGATAACGGCACAAGCGATGGGCGGTCATTTTGAGTTATTTGTCTCTTGTGTTTGTACTCGGGTGAGTACAAAAGTCAACATGGTTGCATTGCAAGCTGTTATCATTTCACTACAGCTCAGCATTCAACACCATCATCGCCTCTAAACATCATCAAACTCAGTGAACAGAGTCTCTGCTCATCACCCTGTGGGTGGATCCACAACCTCCTCATCAGCGCGCAACAATCAGTACAAATGAGCAACAACACGTCCTCCCCAATATCATCAACATAGGAGCACCTCAATGCTGCGTGTTCAGACCCCAGCTCTACTCTAGACCCCATGCCAGTGTAGCCAGATACAGCTCCAACATCAGCTTTAAATTTGCTGACGATACCATCGATGATGAACAAATAACGGGCAGATCTCTAAAGATCTGCCTTGAGTTAGGCGCATCGATGCAATCACAAAGAAAGCTCATCAACACCTCTACTTCCTTAGAAGATCGAAGAGATTCAGGGTGTTGCCAAATACTCTGTCAAATGTCTACAATAGACAATAAAATGACTAGTTGCATCGGGCCCTGCCTTGGCAATTTGAACACCGAAGAATGGAGGAGATTGGAGGGATTGGTAGATAGTACCCAATCCATTATAAGTACCGTTCATCCCACCATCAAATGGATCTAAAGGAAGCGCTGTCTCCAAAGGTAACTAATGTCATCAGATACCCACACCATTCTGGTCAGGCTGTCATTTCGCTGGTAGGAGTCTAAAAACCATATCCAGCAGGTTGAAGAACACTGTCTTCCCAGCAACCATCAAGCTCGTGAACACTATGCAACACAATTCTTTTGGTTACACTACAGACTTTGGTTTTGCACTATTATGGTTACGTAGTATTATGGTTATTAATTTATTGTATTTTTTAATGATTATCTTATATTGTCAAAACTCTCATTTTGTTTGTTTGTATATATATATATATATATATATGCTCCCAAAACTCCAGCAATTTTAGGCCCACCTTACTCACCATTGTCCTGCGATGTAAATGAAACAAATTTCGTTCATGTTATATTTTAGAAGTTATTGACATTTTAAACTTAAATTAACGTGAAACAGTGTCCCCACATGCCGGTCACACCTTCGCAGTTGTTGGAGGCCCGTTAGCCGCGTCACAATTGAAAATGGCACCGGTGACATGACAGTGACATAAAATGACGGCATCTCCCCGCACGTGCACAGTGGGCCCGGTATCCGTGCAAGCGCAATTGGGGAAGGGTTGCCGGCCCTGCCGCCATTTTAAGATTGACATTTTGACTGACGGGGGTCTCTGGCATCACAACGGGAATAGATGAGTGGTGGAATATTGAGTTGGGGGATGGAGACCCAACGGGTCTGCACTTGTATACTTATAGAGTCATAGAGCCATACAGCATGGAAACAGGCCCCTCAGCGATACTTGTCCATGCCAACCAAGATGTCCCATCTCCGAGTTTAGTTCATCTAAAGTGAAAATCTTTTGTTGCGTGATTACGGTCGAGCCATCCACAGAGATCTACTGCATGTCCCATGTATGGACAATATCCCTCTAAATCTTTTCTATCTGCCAAATGTCTTTTAAATACCGTTATGGTACCTGCATAAAGTACCTCCTCTGGCAGTTTGTTCCATATACCCTCCACCCTCCGAGTGGAAAAAATGCAATCTAGTTCCTATGTATTAATTCCCACGAAACTGCCTTTGATCATGAATGGATGAAGAATTATCATGTGTTGGGATGTGCATGACACTTATCTTCACACATTAAATCCCACAGAATTCATAAGCCAGATGTGCAGAGAAACATGCAAAGGTCAATGCGTGTAATTACCACTGCTGATCAAAGATAAATTTCCCCCGTTATACTATGGACAAAATACACTCTGCAGATGCGGAAAGAAAAGGATGAGACAAACCACCGGTAAAAGAGGGAAGAGACAGATTAATAGATCAGGTAAACCAATCCCTGGCATAGAAGTATCAGTTGACTCAATGTCAACAACAAAGGATTACTGAGGTAAAACCTGCGGGATACTGAAATGAAAGAATGTAAAGTTATAAATATGTATGCATATTCTCATTCGCCTCGACGCAGCAGTTTGTTCCCTGACCGCGGGAGAAGAAGCAAGGAAGAGATGAAACTTTTTTTACTTTCCATCACAGTGAGGAGGTGCCTGGAGGGGAGTCACTGTGATGGATGTTTGTGTTAAATTGTGTTAATTGTGTGCTTTGTTGCTTTTTTTTTGGTTTGCATGGCAACAACATTTTGTTCAAAATTAGTATTGGGGGTAGGGTGTTGATTTGGATAGAAAATTGGTTGGCAGACAGGAAGCAAAGAGTAGGAGTGAACGGGTCCTTTTCAGAATGGCAGGCAGTGGTGAGTGGAGTGCTGCAAGGCTCGGTTTTGGGGCCGCAACTGTTTACCATATATATTAATGATTTGGAAGAGGGAATTCGGAGCAACACTAGCAAATTTGCAGATGACACAAAGCTGGGTGGCAGTGTGAACTCTGAAGAGGGTGTTAGGAGGTTGCAGGGTGACCTGGACAGGTTGAGTGAGTGGGCAGATGCGTGGCAGATGCAGTATAATATAGATAAATGTGAGGCTATCCACTTTGGTGGCAAAAACAAGTGGGCAGATTATTATCTCAATGGGGTTAGGTTAGGTAAGGGGGAGGTACAGCAAGACCTGGGTGTCCTTGTACACCGGTCACTGAAAGCTGGCATGCAGGTAGAGAAGGCAGTGAAGAAAGCTAATGGAATGTTGTCCTTCATAATAAGAGGATTTCAGTATAGGAGTACAGATGTTCTTCTGCAGTTGTATAGGGCTCTGGTAAGACCACATCTGGAGTATTGTGTACAGTTTTGGTCTCCTAATTTGAGGAAGGACATCCTTGTGATTGAGGCAGTGCAGCGTAGGTTCACTAGATTGATCCCTGGGATGGTGGGACTGTCAGATGAGGAAAAATTGAAAAGACTAGGCTTGTATTCACTGGAGTTTAGAAGGATGAGGGGATATCTTATAGAAACATATACAATTATAAAAGGACTGGACAAGCTAGATGCAGGAAAAATTTTGCCAATGTTGGGCGAGTCCAGAACCAGGGCCACAGTCTTAGAATAAAGGGGAGGCCTTTTAAGACTGAGGCGAGAAAAAACGTTTTCACCCAGAGAGATGTGAATTTGTGGAATTCCCTGCCACAGGGGGCAGTGGAGGCCAAATCACTGGATGGATTTAAGAGAGAGGTGGATAGAGCTCTCTAGTGGAATCAAGGGATATGGGGAGAAGGCAGGCACGGGTTATTAATTGGGGATGATCAGCCATGATCACAATGGATGGCGGTGCTGGCTCGAAGGGCCGAATGGCTTCCTCCTGCACCTATTTTCTATGTTTCTATGAATGACAATCAAAGAAATTAATTCATTCACTCCTCAGTTGAGCAAGAGTGAATATTTCTGATGCATTTACCCATTCTTATACCATATCCTATTATAGGTTTCTCACTATTTTTAAATTGCAGACCAGATAAAACGTGTTTGATCTAAAACAAAATTGTGCTTTTTTCTTCACAGAATCTGAACTACTCAACTGCCCAATCATGGCCTTTTGACGCTTGGGTGAAAACTGGTAGTGGTGCTTGCAAGATTAGGAAATGGATGGAAATGAATTATAAAGGAAACGTGAAAATCACTGTTACACTCCTGTCCAGTTTCCATTACAGCTCTGCTTTAGATTAAATGCTCCACTGAACCGACACACCAATGCATGCAGACTGTGTTTCAAAATGTACCTCCGGATACATAGTATTGTGGATTCCGACTTGTTGATCACAGAAGGTCAGTAATAAGATTCTTAAACACACTGGCCCTGCACATTACTTAAAAAGCATTTGTGCATATGCATATGCTTGTGTCATCTCCACTGTTATCTGAAAAGAGTCTCCTTTACATTTGATCCTTTCATATTTGGAACTTGGTTAGATTTAGCAATTTCAAAGTTGTAGGTTAAGAATGATTTCCTTAAGGGCCTGTCCCACTTAGGCGACTTTTTAGGCAACTACAGGAGACTATGTGGTCGCCACATTGTTGCTGGTGGTCAACAATGGTCGTGAGTAGTCTCCTCAGTCGCCCAAAGAGTCGTAGCCTAAATTTCTTTAACTTGTGGAAACATTTTCAGCGACCATGACAATCTTGGGTTTGACACCAAATGAACGTAGCTTAACGTAGGTGCTGTCGTAGGTTGTCGCCAGGTTAATGTAGGCAGTCACCAGGATGTCGTTAGGTGTCGCCAGGTGACGTAGGGTGTCGCTGGTACTGACTTTGGTGAATTCCAATGTCGTATTCGCTGGCAGTCGCCTAAAAAATCTGCTAGCGTTAGTTCAGTCGCTGGATTTTTGGCGGCCTGCTACGACTATGACAGTCGCCGGAAGTCGCTGAAAAAATTGCCTAAGTGGGACAGGTCCATTACTGTGGCATAGCTATCAATCTTTAAAAAGAGCAATAATTTCAGTTGACCACATAGGTTTGTTATTGGAGCCATCTCCTAGTTCATTGCCATCAGAATCTACGTGAACTCAAGAGCTTTGCGAATTACGTACATAATATGCTTATTCTAAAAAAATTATAGATATAGAAACATAGAAAAATAGGTGCAGGAGTAGGCCATTTGGCCCTTCGAGCCAGCACCGTCAATCAATACGATCATGGCTGATAATCTAAAATCAGTACCCCGTTCCTGCTTTCTCCAGAGAGTTAAATCTGCTTTTCCTAAAGAGCGAAATCTAACTCTCTCTTGAAAACATCCAGTAAATTGGCCTTCACTGCTTTCTGTGGCAGAGAATTCCACAGAGTCACAACTCTCTGGGTGAAGATGTTTTTCCTCACCTCAGGCCTAAATGGCCTGCCCCTTATTCTTAAACTGTGACCCTGGTTCTGGACTCCCCCAACATTTTTCCTATATCTAGTCTGTCCAATCCTTGAAAATGTTTACATGTTTCTATAAGATCCCCTCTCATCCTTCTAAATTCCAGTGAATACATGCCCAATTGACCCATTCTTTCATCATATGTCAGTCCTGCCATCCCGGGAATTAATCTGGTGAACCTACGCTACAGTCCCTCAATAGAAATAATGTCCTTCCTCAAATTAGGAGACCAAAATTGCACACAATACTCCAGGTGCTGTCTCACCAGGGCCCTGTAGGACCTGCAGTAGGACCCCTTTGTTCCTGAACTCAAATCCTCTCACAATGAAGGCCAACATGCCATTATCTTTCTTCACTGCCTGCTGTACCTGCATGCTTACTTTCAGTGACTGATGTACAAGCACATTCAGGTCTCATTGCACCTCCCCTTTTCCGAATCTGACGCCATTCAGGTAATAACCTGCCTTCCTATTGTTGCCACCAAAGTGGATAGCCTCACATTTATCCACATTATACTGCATCTCCCATGCATCTGCCTACTGATCCAACCTATCCATGTCACCTTGCAGCCTCATAGCATCCTCATCGCAGCTCACACTGCCACCCAGCTTTGTGTCATCTGCAAACTTGGAGATGTCACATTTAATTCCCTCATCTAAATCGTTTATATATATTGTAAATAACTGGGGTCCCAGCACTGAATCTTGCGGCACCCCAATAGTCACTGCCTGTCATTCTGAAAAGGACCCGTTAATTCCTATTCATTGTTTCCTGTCTGCCAACCAGTTCTCTATCCATGTCAATACCCTACCCCCAATACCATGTGCTCCAATTTTGCCCGCTAATCTCTTGTGTGGGACCTTGCCAAAGGCTTTTTGAAAGTCCAGATACACCACATCCACTGGCTCTCCCTTATCCATTCTATTTGTCACATCCTCAAAAAATTCCCAATTAGCCAAGCACAAATTCCCCTTCATAAATCCATGCTGGCTTTGACTGATCCTGTCACTGCTTTCCAAATGTGCTGCTATTATATTTTTAATAATTCACTCAAGCATCTTCCCCACTAATTCCCCGTTTTCTCTCTCCTTCCTTTCTTAAAAAGTGGAGTTACATTGGCTACCCTCCAGTCCACAGGAACTGATCCAGAGTCGAGAGAACATTGGGAAATGATCACCAATGCATCCAGAATTTCTAGGGCCACCTCCTTGAGTACTCTGGGATGCAGACCATCAGGCCCTGGGGATTTATCTGCCTTCAGTCCCAACAGTTTGCCTAACACCATTTCCTGACTAATGCAGATTCCCTTCAGTTCCTCCCTCCCACTAGATCCTCGGTCCCCTAGTATTCTGGGGATATAATATTGGTTACTTCAATGCATTTCAAATTACCAACAGGAAGGTTAAGGTGGGAAATGGCTTGCGTGATTTGTTTTTATTTAATTATAACTAAGCAGTAGGTTCTATTCATATCTAACTCAAGATTACAATTCAATTTAATATCTGCTGTGTCTTGTCTAAATGGGGAAAGGTTTCACATCACCTCACAAGATAGAAAATGCTAAATTTTCATTTCTCTATAATTACTAAATGCTCATTGCAGTATACAACGTAACCTTTAACTTTGCAAAAAAAAACAAAATAACTCACTTGTTCAGACATTCCCCATTTGAAATTAAAGACCAAATAGAAATGGCCACACTGAAATTGGGGTCAGAAGAAAATAGGATTCCAGACATAAAACAAGGGGAAAGTATATGACATGAACAAGAACAAATTATGAACACAAGAAAAAATAAGATAAACTAACATTTAAGTGTTTACATACAGGAATCTGTTTTTTTTTGTAGAAACCAATTATTAGATTTAATACAGGTTAATACTCTTAAAATACATCAAAAGTTATTTTCTTCGTAACAAAGCGAGAGAGGAAAGAATGAGGTTTTGTCACACCAATCGTATGATGGTTCATAGGAAAATTAATGTGTGAATACGCAGATGAGTATTAGTAGAAGCAGAAATATTAACGTAACTCAGCGGGTCAGGCAGCATCTCTGGAGTGAAGGAGATGGTTTGGGTTGAGACCCCCTTCCTCAGACCGGAAACGATGAACCATTCCTTCTCTCCAGAGATGCTGCCTGTCCCACTGAGTTACTCCAGCATTTTGTGTCTATCTTTGGTTCAAATCAGCATCTGCAGTTCCTTCCTAAACATAAATATGCGTTTAGATAATTCAGGAACAAATTCCCATCTGTTGGTCAGACAGAAAGTGAACAACATTAAGTCCAAATATTAACACCTCATTCTTCTCTTTCAATGTTTGGCTACTGACAGCAAAATATTTCATGACTAAGATCAGAATGAATTATCATCGGTTGGCAATGGAATGTAGAAGATGTTCATAGAAATGATATTAAAGATAGGATTTCAAGTCTCATACCATTTGGAATTCTGTACTGGCACACATTGAAAAGTAACCCACAAACTGTGCTTATCTGCATGCTAATTCTATAGCTGCACTAAGCTGTCGCAAGCAATGGCAATAACCAGAAAACCTTGACTGAAGAAGGGTCTCGACCCAAAACGGCACCCATTCTATCTCTCCAGAGATGCTGCCTGACTCGCTGAGTTACTCCAGCATTTTGTCTCTGTCTTCGGTTTAAACCAGCACCTGCAATTCCTTCCTACACACCACAAAACCTTCATTCCGTAACTAATGTCCAAGCAGATAAGGCTGCGTGTGGTGACCTGGCTTTTTGATGGTGTACCTGGGATCCTGCTCCACTGCCTTACTGATGGCCTCTAATAGCTACTATGATGAATACCAATGTCATTGTTCTCAAGTGTCTCCAATAATCAGAGGCATTTAAAATCACTTGAAATTGATGGAAGTAATTTTGAAAGATTATTCAAATACATGTAAAATGGTGAATGCATTAAAACACATTAAACATAAATTAATTAATAATAGTTACAAATTTTCTAATAATGACAAAGCAGGTAAAATCCAGCCGCTTAACTTAAAGCCAGAGGTTTTTATGTGTTGCTAGGTTATGCAAACATGTCTTGGTAAATTAACTAGTTCATAATATGACGTAATTTTAATGGTGGATATCAAATGCATGCTGATGCTAGCCACTGGTTTGATGCAGACTGCCGGTTAATTATCAGCAAGAAGATAGACACAAAAAGTTAGAGTAACTCAACAGGACAGGCAGCATCTCTGCTGAGAACGAATGCGTGACCTTTCCTCGTAGAGACCCTTCTTCAGACCATCTCGACCTGAAACGTCACCCATTCCTTCCCTCCAGAGATGCTGCCTGACCCGCAGAGTTACTCCACCTTTTTGCGTTTATCTTCAGTTTAAACCAGCATCTGCAGTTCCTTCCTACACAATTCTCAGCATGATTCTGTCCAATGATTTGAGGGTTTAGATGACAACCAATTTTGGTTAAAATGTGTCTGGGAAAACATGAGCACCATCCTTTCGTTTCCAGTTATTGATTGTTTTTCCCATTCCCACCCATGTCCGAAACCTTTTACTCCATGCGTAAGAACTGCTGTAACTTTAATTAAAAAAAATTAAGCAAATCCAAATTTAAATTAGTGCTGTGTTAAAATCGCCTGTGTGTGTGAGGGGCACAAATAATTTGCAATTAACTTCCCTGAACATCCTACAAAGTTCAAAGTTATGTCTGACGGCGTCATTTTGAATTGCAAGTGTAACTTTCTTGAATTCTCCCTATCCTCGGTTGAATCGACTGATGATTCATTATTTATGGTTCCTCATTCCACTTTTGTCCTGACTAACCTGAAAGGAGCACTCAATTACATATTCTGTATATGCTTTCAGAAAATGCAGTTAATCATTTCTGAGAATTTAATATCAATTAATTGGAATGCACAAATGTGTTTCACCACAAACAAGATGAAGTAATGGAATTCTAACGAAACACCATCAAGCTGAGATAATAATATAATTTCATCACCAGATCTGTTGAATGCTTACAATATTTTCTATTGGTAAAAGCTATTTTGTGGATATTTCATAATTTGAAGCAATTTTCCAATATCCAAGTTGATATTAATTGACCAGGAGACGGTCGCAGAGAAATATTCAGGGTCAGGATGTTGTAAAATACTTAATGCTAAAAGTTAACGTAAATCTTGATTCTGGTCATTATTCTACGACAGGCACAAATACTTCCCTGATTTTCGAGGTGAAAAGGGAACAAGGAATTAAGCAAAGGTAACGAATCTTGAATGCATTTAGACAATTTCAAGTTACCATCAAAAATCTCCAGCTCATCAAATTCTTTCTCCGTCTGGAAGAACTCAAAGAACAAAGTAATGTTGTAACCCTTTTCCACAATAATGCTCCAAGCACATGTCTGGAAGTTCGGGTAGCTGTCGGGGTATCCGGGGCTCAGGATAACACCTGTGGAATCTGTTCTCACTTCATTAACTGGACATAGCACTGAAAATAAAGTAGAAATATGAAGCAATTACTGTAAAGTAGTAATGGGGACTCCTTTTCAATATCCTTACCCTTGTGAATAATACAAATGAGAATCTGAACTGTACATTTTTTTTTAGGATAAAATTATTGCACTAGATTAAAAGATTTAGTGTAATAAAACCTCTATAGATTTTGATTGAGCATTTCATTGATAGGGTCAGCACAAGCTGAAAAGTGTGTGGTGTGTGGGGAAATTTAAAGCATTATTTCGCACATTCAGATTAATCAATTTCTTGATGAGAAATTTAAGGGAATGATGGAGAAAAGTACACAAGGTTGAATTTGGATTTTCTTTGTCACTAATAACTACCTTAATGTGAGGTAGTTGTAATTGATACCAGTGGAACTTATATTAGAAAATACCACACCTTCACTCTTTTCTCCATCCATCCTGGGTCACTCGTGGTTTGTCTTTCCACCGGAATTGTGAATCCAGATAAGTCGTATCCAATTTTAACTTGGTGGGAGAGTCGAGGACCAGAGGTCATAGCTTTAGAATTAAAGAATGTTCTTTTCGGAAGGAGATGAGACAGACTTTCTTTAGTCAGAGGGTGGTGAATCTGTGGAACTCTTTGCTACAGAAGGCTGCGGAGGCCAAGTCAATGGATGTTGTTCAAGCAGTGATTGATAGATTCTTGATTAGTACAGGTGTCAGAGGTTATGGGGAGAAGGCAGGAGAATGGGCTTAGGAGGGAGAGATAGATCAGCCATGATTGAATGGCAGAATTGACTTGATGGGCCTAGTGGCTTAATTCAGCTCCAATCACTTATGATCTTATCGATCTATATAACTAAAAGTCTTTGGTTTGTGCCCACGATGTGTCTCTGTGTCAATTGTTAATTCCTATCTTCTTCTATACGCTGAGCCACAGTCTTCCCATTTTCACACATCATACTCACATTTTTCCCGTGATGGCGATAAACATATCCCCGTCGCATTTCCACCTATATTTCCAAAGTTATTAATCGTTGAAATTTTAAAAACAGCCCGAAAACTCACCAATTTTTGGGGAAAAAAATCCGAATGACATCACAATGCACTCGCAAGGCAGGCAGTTAAAGTTGTTAAAAAAAGACAAACTCGCTACAGATTTATTTTTGGTTTATCACCTGCCAGGAGCTGTTGTATAAAATGGCGAGACTGCTCTTAGGAGTGTTGTATTCAGTTTTGATCCCTCTGCCACAGGAAAGTTGCCATTAAGCTGGAAAAGGTGCAGAGGGTATTTATGAAGAGGTTGCCAGGAGTCAAAGGCATGTGCTATTGGGAGAGCCTGGACAGTCTAGGACTCTATTCTTTGAAGCGCAGGAGGCTGAGATCGATATTATACAGTAGCATACAAAATCATGAGGGAAATAGGTCGTGAATGCATGGAGTCTTTTCCTTGACGTAGTGGAATCAAGAACTGGAGGGGATATGTTTAAGGTGAGAGGAAAAAGACTTAACAGGAACCTGAGGGAAACCTTTTCATAGAGGGTAGTGGATTGATGCAACAAGATGCCAGAAGAAATAGTTGAGGCAGGTACAATAACAAAACTAAAAACATTTTCAAAAGATATGTGCAGAGGAAAGGTTGAAGAAGGGTCTCAATCTGTACGCCACTCATTCCTTCTCTCCAGAGATGCTGCCTGTCCTGCTGAGTTACCCCAGCATTATGTGTCTAGCTAAGGTTTATAAGGATATGCTTCAAATGCAGACCAATGGGGCATCTTGGTCAGCATGGCTGGTTTCTGTGATATGTGACGATGACTAGAGAATGTCGTCACAAATTCACACACTATGCTGGTCTCCATGAGCACTCCAAAGCTGCAACATAGTCAACCAAAATATTGCAACTATCTGACCACAACCTTGGGATTCACCTTTGTAGAAAAAGCCCCAACATTGCAGTCATTTATTTACTTAGCAAAATGTCCACAATTATGTGACAAAGCCCCATTATTATCTCTCAGAGTTCAGGCATAAATGTCTGGCCATTAAGAAATGGCTTCATTTGTTGTGGTTGAAAATATATACACCGGATACTTATTGGGAAACAGACAGGAGAGTAGATTAAAATAGATCGCTTGCAGATTAAAATTTTGTTTCAATTACATATTGCGTGGCATTGATCAAATTATTATCAGACAAAGCCCATGATTAATATATTCTTACATTCAGATTATTGTAGAAATGAAGGATGAGTGAGCTCAAAGTATAATTTATGCTTTTCTATAACGTCCAAAAGGGTCTGTTCACTGTTTGTTGCAGGTTTGGAAGAATTTCCATGAATACTTAATGGTCACAAGAAACAAAAATACATTTGAATTGTTTCTGCAGTGAGAAAATCCTTGAATTGTGCTTGAAGTAATACTGTTTTACAACATCAAAACCGCACAAGAATAAACATAGAGAAAAATATTTCCTCATTTGATCTCACTGTATAAATTTCTGATACCAAGCACAGAGCTTCTCAGCATGACCACTAGCCAAGTGAATGGGAAAAAACATATTGAACCTGGAGGCTGCATTTTAAATACCAGCTATTTTGTGATTCACAGCTATACATTTAGAACACTTCCTCTATCTTCCAACCTGGCCACAAACCCTCATCCCCAACCATAGCCCATAAGTATCTGAATAAAGAGTATAACGGGAATACATTATTCAGCATGCTGAGAATTACATTGGAATTGACCAGCTGTATCTCTGTCTGGTTTGGGGACTGTAAAGCCTCTGACTGGAAGTCCGTGCAGAGAGTTGTGAGAACAGCGGAAAAAAATCATCGGGACCTCTCTCCCCTCAATCGGGGATATTGCGACCAAACGTTGCATGTCTAAGGCCAGCAGTATTATAAAAGACCCCACACATCTCCATCATGGACTGTTCACTCTGCTGCCCTCGGGCAAAAGATATCGTAGCATAAGGAGCAGAACATCAAGGTTCTGCAACAGCTTCTTCCCACGAGCCATCAGACTCCTGAATGCCATGTAATGGGCTGCCACCATTGTCTATTTATCCTTTTATCCATTTTATCCATGTTTATCCTTCTGTTAATTATCATGTTGCACAGGGAGCCAAATGCAACGGAATTCCGTTTGGAACTGCATATATCGATGTATTTCTAAATGACAATAAAGTTTGTTTGACTTTTGACTTGAATTGAGTGCCACTGATGCCCCTGCGAATCTCCAAGTTATCACTATGCCAGCATTATGTCCCCTGTTTAAGTCTAAGAAACCTGAAGCCGTTCTCTTTCTTCTGGCAGCTGTTTGGTTACTTGTAGGGCTAGGTTATTTGCCACACATTCTCACCAGTTGATTTCAGGAGCTCCGTAGGGGAAGTACAAAGGGATCTGGGGGTCCTTGTTCATCAGTCACTGAAAGTAAGCATGCAGGTACAGCAGGCAGTGAAGAAAGCGAATGGCATGTTGGCCTTCATAACACGAGGAGTTTAGCATAGGAGCAAAGAGGTCCTTCTGCAGTTGTACAGGGCCTTAGTGAGATCAAATCTGGAGTATTGTGTGCGGTTTTGGTCTCCAAATTTGAGGAAGGACATTCTTGCTATTGAGGGAGTGTAGCGTAGGTTCACCAGGTTAATTTCCGGGATGGCAGGACTATCATATGTTTATAGAATGGAGCGGTTGGGCTTGTATACTCTGGAATTTAGAAGGATGACAGGATATCTTATTGAAACATACAAGATTATTAAGGGTTTGGACACGCTAGAGGCAGGAAACATGTTTCCAATGTTGTGGAGTCCAGAACCAGGGGCCACGGTTTAAGAACAAGGGGTAATCCATTTAGAATGGAGATGAGGAAAAACTTTTTCACCCAGAGAGTTGTGAGTCTGTGGAATTCTCTGCCTCAGAAGGTGGTGGGGGGGCGGTTTTCTGGATGCTTTCAAAAGAGAGTTAGATAGAGCTGTTAAAGATAGCGGTGTCAGGGGATATGGGGAGAAGGCAGGAACGGGGTACTGATTGTGGATGGTCAGCTATGATCACATTGAATGGTGGTGCTGGCGCGTAGGGCCGAATGGCCTCCTCCTGCACCTATTGCCTATTGTCTAATTCCAACAAGTCAATGACAATAATAATGATTCCTTGTTGAAACCCTAAATTCTTTTCAATCTTCAATCAAAATTATCAATTCACTTTTCTCAGTAATGGGTGGTTTAGGGATAGCAGTAAAAGGAAGACACTTGTGTGCAGAGATGTGAAATACCAACCTTCACAAGAGGGAGGCGCGGCATCCATTTGTAAACGTTCCCCCAGTCGACAGGTAAGAATCTCATTTCCAATTAGTGTGAATCCTGGCAAACAGTGGAATCTTATGAGGTCTCCTGTTGGGCAATTAGAAAGACAATTACATTACCATTTTGTACTAAACAGGCAAAGACAAATTGTACATGGCAGAAATGTCAATGTTGGCCTTAACCTACATCCTGGAGGCAAGGCCTGATATTAGGGTGCCCACTATTCTATCTGTAATGCCAGAAGAATAGACTTTCCAAAAATCCCACAGTGCTTGAACAGTGCGAGGCCCAGACTGTGGCGATGTTGCTCTAGGAATGCTATGAGGAAATGAGATCCAGTGGTGGATATGGAGGACTGATTCACATCTCCACTGTAAAAAGGAGGGAGCAGGTCATAAATAATTGAAAGGTCAGATGGTCAGAGAGTTACGGAGGACAGAAACAGGCCCTTTGGTCAACTCCCCTGTGACGACAAGCTACCTACCTGAGATAGTCTCGTTTGCCAGTGTATGGCTCATATCTAAATCATTAATATCCATGTATCTGCCCAAATGTGTTTAAACATTGTAATTGTGTCTGCCTGCAGCCCGTTTGTTTTTCCTCTTTTTTGAATTTTTAGTCTGTTAAAAGTGTGTTCTTTGCGGAGTCTTTGAGTTTTATATGTGGGGGAGGGGGGCAGGGTAAGGGGGAAACTGTTTCCCAGTCGCTTCCTGGCGGGGACACGACTATTTCTCCGAGTCGCGTCCTCGCCCCCCACCTCGCGGCCTACCTCCTGGATTGGAGCGGCCTTTCCTGCCGGGGACCGGGAACCGGACCAGAGCTGCAACAGATGCGGTGGAGCTGGAGTCACCACGGAGCGGGCGAGGCCTACCTGGGTCGCCGTTGGAGCTCCGGAGCGTTGGGCTGCTGCTCCAACATCGTGGAGCTCTGGTTTGGAGAGAGCTTCCAACGCGGGCGGCGCTGAACAACTTTGTGGAGTCCTGGAGCCCTTTGCCGAGGGCCTCCAGCGTTGCATCTCCACCCGGCGCGGCCTGCGGACTTTGGGAGCCGTGGACTCCGGTAGGAGGGGGCCGACCCGGGGTCCAGGCCACTGAGGACGTCCCCCAGCCCCGACGTCAGACTTACATCACCCCGGGGAGCGGGCCTGAACATCGGGCCGCCCGTAGCGGCTACAGCGGAGGGCTCGGGGAGGCCCCGACCATGGGGGTACAGTGGGGAACATCAGGGGAAGAGACTGACTTTGGTGCCTTCCCTCACAGCGGGAAACTTTGATCCTGCTGTGGGGGGATGTTTTATGTTGAATTTCTGTCTACTCTGTGTTGTGTTCTTTATTTTTGGCTGTATGGTGACTTCATTTCACTGTGCCAATTGGCACATGTGACAAATAAAATCTATCTGTATCTGTTTGTTACCACTTCCTCTGGTAACTTGTTCCACATACCCACCATGCGCTGTATGGGAAAGTTGCCCCTCAAGTGCCCTTTAAATCACTCTTACCCCAATTACTTTAAACCTATGCCCTCTAGGTTTAGTTTCCCCAATCCTGGGAAAAGGACATCCATCTTATCTCTGCCTTCATGATTTTATATTCCTTAGCCCCCTGTGCTCCTGGGAATGCCCTTCTGAATCTTTTCTACACCCTTTTCAGCTTAAGGACATCCTTCCTGGGGTGAGGTGATCAGTACTGCACACAACAGTCCAAGTGCAGTCTCACAATATCCCAAGGCTTGTCGATAATACTGTAACCAATTAAGGAAAGTGTACCCAATGCTGTCTTCACCACCTGTGTCACCACTTTCAGGGAACTATTTACTTTTACCCCTTTGGTCTCTCTGCTCTATAACAATCTCCAGGGCCCTGTGTACACCTTGCCTAGTTTACCTTGCCAAAAGCAACACTTCACACTTGTCTAAGTTAAATTCCATCTGCCATTCCTTGGCCCAATTTCCCAGTTGATCTAGATACTGTGTAATCATGGATAACTTCACTGTCCAAAACGCCACCAAAAATTGATGTTACCCATAAAATTACTAACCAAGCAAACTGCATTCACATCCAAATCATTATTACAGATGACATGGCCTAGCACTGATCCTCCAATCTGAAAAAGAAGATTCCACTACTTCCTCGAGACACCATCCATTTTGTATCCATATGGCTAGCACATCCTGGATCTCATGTGATCTAACCACGCAGACCAGCCTACTGTGCATATCCTGTCAAAGGCTTTGCTGAAGTCCATGTAGGTAACAACTACATCATCAATTTTCACTCTTCAAACAAAAAGTCATTCAAATTCATAAGACACGATTTCCCACATATAAACAATGCTGACTATCCTTGATCAATCCATGTCCTTCCATGTCAGAATCCCCTCCAGTAAACATCCCACCACTGAAGCGGAGGCTGGGCGATCGTTTCGCCGAACCCCTCCGCTCGGTCCGCAATAACCAACCTGACCTCCCGGTGGCTCAGCACTTCAACTCCCCCTCCCACTCCGTATCCGACCTCTCGGTCCTGGGCCTCCTCCACGGCCAGAGTGAGCAACACCGCAAGTTGGAGGAACAGCACCTCATATTCCGCTTGGGGAGTCTGCATCCTCTGGGCTTAAACATTGAATTTTCTCAATTCTGTTAACCCAGACTGCCTCCCCCCCACCTCTCCCTCAGCCCTCTGGCCCTGACATTCCTTCTCCATCTCCCCCCCCCCCCCCCTCCCCAGTCGCACTAGCTTCTCATTTTCACACCACAAACAGCTTACAATGGCCTGCTTCCTTTATCACCAATACTTTTTTGCATATCTTTCACTCATTGTTCCTTATCTCTCCACATCACTGTTTATATCTCTCGTTTCCCTGATCCCTGACCAGTCTGAAGAAGGGTCCCGACCCGAAACGTCGCCTATCTCCTTCGCTCCTTAGATGCTGCTGCACCCGCTGAGTTTCTCCAGCTTTTTGTGTAACCCTCGATTCTCCAGCATCTGCAGTTCCTTCTTTAACATCCCACCACTGATGTTAGGCTCACCAACATGTACATCCCTAGCTTATCCCTGTAGCCCTTCTTAAATAAAGGCACAAGTATAACCACATTCCAGTCGTCTGGTAACTTGTGGTTGAAGGTTATATAAATATCGCTGCCAGTTCCCAAGCAATTTGAACCCATAAAGCCCATGGATACACTTGGTCCATCCAGAGGATTTATCCACCTTTGTGTGCTTGATGGGTCAGTGAAAGTTGTTGTTAATGGAGGTGCTGACCAGTGATTGTTGTGGAGCAAACTATTCATGTTCGGGGCAAAGTGGGGAGGGGTGGTTGTTGGCAGCCAATATTGTTTGCAGAGTTAATTTGATGAAGCTAGAAAAAAGCTCTCCTGCTCCTCCTAGTCCCAGGCAATATTTTAAACACAATAAGCTATATTTAAACATATTTCAAGCTGCTAGGTTTGGAGACAAGGAATTACAAACAACTGCCTTAGTCGAATGTAAACTCGTTGTTGAAAGGAAGGCAGGAAGTCGCCAAACAACACTCAAGTGACCATCCTGCCATCTACAATCAAATTAATCATCTGCCCCACGTCTCACATCTGTTAAAACGTCAAGCAGACAACATCAAAGGCAACTCAGGCACTATCCCAGATTTGTTTCATTTTAAATTCTTGATATGATTCTAAACATTTTGGTTAGGTTAGAATTACCGTACAGATGTCTAGATCAAAAATTGAATGAATGCACGAGGAAATCAATGTCAACAGAAAGTCATACTTGAAAAACAAGCAAAACTGCACAAGCAAGGTAGACAGAATGAAACTTAAATTCTGGGATCAACAAGGAATATAAGTCTTGTAATTCCAAAGGACTGAGGTGACAATAAATGGCAAACGGGAGTGACATAAAACAGTTTTTTTTTTTTAAATATCGATATTGCACATAAATGGGCAACGTTTTAAAGGAGATTACTTATCTCACTTTTTTCTTAATGAGAATAGAAGTGAACCAATATTTTAAAAGTTGACATGTGGGTAAGGCACTCAGTATGCTGTGCCTGGCTGCACATGAGAGAATATAAACCGGAGCCACACAAGGCAAGAGTTAATACACTCCTCAGTGCCGCATATATTTCCTGGCACAATAATAATGGAGGTCCCGCACTCCCAGCAAGATAGCAAACAACGCTCTGGAGACAACCGCTGCCAGTTTTGCACACATGCTTTCTTGGTACTCAACATGCATGTAGCATACTTCGTTAGAGACCAGGTGACAGCCAAAGAACAGCAAGCAGATGCTGAAGTGCTCTTGAGTCATTAGGACCTTTCTCAGTGGGATCACTGACGGCACAGGGGAGGCCAAAGAGACATCTGTTCATTATTTCTCCTCCTTTAAATTATTTGGGTTGTGGGGTCAGTGGCTCCACTGGATAACAGCTGTTGAGACGTATAATGACATTTCTGACGTTTATACCACCTGGACAATTTTACTATACAGCAAGACCTTACTCTTCATGCGGGCCATTGCGTTGTATCGTGAAACCGCTTGTGCAATAGGTGTGAATCTGCACACATGGGAGCCATGTCACCTGCTGTAAGTTGCATCTCCCTTCCTGCAGATTGCCTCTTTATTGAAATGAAATGGTAAGATATTAATGTTCCTCCCTTTCTATATCTATGAATCACAGATTGTCTAATGGGGCAAATGTCTTTTGAGATCGTAAGCATTTACAAATCAATCTGTGCTGTAGTTTACAAGGAAAGACTTGCCCTTGATCCAGATTGTGTCCCAAGTTGTAATGCAGCAGATTGTGAAGAAATGTCACCGGGTGCAATTTACAAGGTCATGACAAACATGGGATACATTTATTATTATTTTTTGGGGATCTGGCCATCACTAGCAAAGCCAAAACGTAAATGCTTCTCCCTGTTTACCCTTAATAATGTGGTGCTGTGCCAACTTGAAGTGCTAGTGAAGGCATTTATTTGTGCTTTTGGGAAGGAGGCTTCAGTTATTGAACCAAAGAATGAAGGAAGACTGGAAATATATTTCCAAGTTGGTATGGTGAGCAACCTGATGTTGTTCCCGTGAACCTACTGTCCGTGCATTGCTTGGTTGTAGATGCTGTAGGCTTTGAAGGTGCTGTCGGAAATCTCTGCCCCACTGGTCTGCCATTTGTAACTGGTACATTCTGTAACTGTAACTGTCCCTTGCTGGAGGAGAAAACAAATCTTCAGCAAGTCAGATGGGTTATAAATCAGGTGGCTGCTATATGCCGGAGAGCGTCAAGCTTTGTGAGATCTGTTGGGTCGACACTCATCGGGCCAATGGAAAGGATTCAATCATTTTCCTGACTTGTATCTCACAGCTTGTGGAAATGTTTTGAGATTCAGATGTTGAGTCACTCTCCTAGGGATGTCCAGCCTCTGTGACCCGCTCTTGTGGGTTTTAATGCGGTGAATAAGCCTGTCAATAGTGACCACCAGGTGAGGGGCTCAGGAATGGTAATAACATGGACAAATAAGGATGGATGGTCAATGCCTAGTATTTGTGTGGGATAGTCATAGACTGATACAGTGTGGAAACAGGCCCTTCGGCCCAACCACCCCACACCAGCTACACTAGTCCAACCTGCCCGTTTTTGGTCCATATCCCTCTAAGCCTGTCCTATCCATGTACATATCTAACTGTTTCTTAAATGTTGGGATAGTCCCAGCCTCAACAACCTCCTCTGGCAGCTTGTTCCATTCACCTACCACCTTTTGTGTGAAGAGTTACCCCTCAGATTCCTAATAAACCTTTTCCCCTTCACTTCAAACCTATGTCCTCTGGTCCTTGATTCACCTACTCTGGGCAAGAGACTGATCTATTCCTCTCATGATTTTACACACAATGATGAATGTTGTTTGCAACTCACCAGTCCCTGCTTGAATTCTGTCCAAGTCTTGGTGCAAGTGAAGGCTTTTGCTGAGGAACTATGATTTAGGATTATGATTACCATTGAGCATGATACAATCATTGGCGATCATCCCAGTTATGATCTTATAAAGCATAGAAGGTTATTAATAAATCTGCTGTAGATGGTTGGGCCTAAGATACATCCCTCAGGTGATATCTTGGACTGGGATCCAATAAATGGATGTCTTAAAACTGTAACATTCCAGTGGCAAATTTAAGTTGCAATTTAATTGGGTTTGGAGGGCTTCAGAAAAATAATTAAGTTGAAAGTTAATAAACTATTTTTTTTAAAGTGATCACAATTTCACCTGCAATCATGTTGCTGAACACAGTAGAATGATGTTTGTTATATATTGAATTAGAGTACTAATAGTGCTGCAGGCTATTGGAGACATCATTTCTTTGCCACTGCCAGTGCTAATTCATCAAATAAGCTCTCGAAACTCACTCGCATGTTCTCATATCGTAAAATAATGATCTGTTAAAGGGGAGAATGTTCAATGCTGTAACTCTGCAAATGTGTTTTCTAATATTTGAATACTGAAATTGCTTGCAGTTCAGACAACATAATTAAAACTTGAATTCATTTTTGATAATTTATTTCAACTTAGTTTAGGCAAATGAGAAAATACTTCAGTGTATTCCCTGGTCAGTTTGTTTACTGAAAACTTGCAATTGCAAAAGCTCTGCTTGAGATATATATATAAAAATAAGCTGTATATTCAGCAGTGAAATCATTTACTTCCACAATTATCTTGGAAACTGCCTGTATTTTAATAGGCTGTTGGAAGCACATAACTGTTCTTGCTATCAATTGATTTATAAGTGTATTACTTGAAGCATAAATCATTTGTCAAATGTCTTTTACTTTTCTGTCACAGGTAGGTTTCAGGTTTAATCTATAAATTTGCTATTTCAGATTACCTTCAAGTTTGCTAACTTAATTCACAGGAAATTAGTTTGAAGAAATTGGATTTTCAACAGCAGAAGAATTTCTCACTGCTGGCTTGTAATACACATTCAAAAAATATGGACGCCAGAATAGTGGAGCTAAACCACCTGCCCAACCGGCAAAAAACCCATTTCAAATGGAGGATTAGGAATGTTTGCAGACACAGGACCATTGCTGATGCCGATCATTTAAAATGCAGCGGTGTTCTCACAGAGCATGGCTATTTTGCAAGGCAGTTGCAGTGGAAAGTTGAGTTAAGGTTTGATGATGCAAGTGAGAATGAATGGGCAAATGCCTTGATAGCTATTTCTATCCTGATCAGTTCAGATATGGAGCACACAGAGTATCATATGATACAATGCCTATCGAGTTTGTCGAGCTTGGATGAAGTAAATTTGAGCTGCAATGCTCATACAACTTCACTCTAACATAAAACGCTACACTTGAAGGACGAGCAAGAAATGTGGAACAAATAAATCTGGCTTTCTGCCTTCCATCAACAACTTGCACACACTGCAAATGAAAGCATCCCAAGATAGTTGTTCACAAAGAGGGACATCTAACCAAAGAGAGAGATAATGGAAGGGAAAAACTGAACGTTTGGTCAAACAACTAGCTATTAGGCAGAAGTGGCATAGCAGAGAGGTTTAGGAAGGGTGACCCAGAGCTAAGGGCTAAGACGGCTGAAGATATCACCGCCGGTGGTGGGCTGAAGAGAATGGGTGGCATACACATAGCCAGAGTTGCAGCATTCCTGTTCTTCTGGAGATTGTAGGACTGTGGACAACTAGAAATAAGGTGGGACGATGCCAGGGATGGATTTGAAAGATGAAGAGAATAATGAAACTGAGTCATTGATCAATGAAGAATCAAAGTCAGTCAACTGGCACAATGGATGTGCGAAACTGAGAACAAGTTAGATTATTAACAGTCAACTATGGAAGATATAAAAATGGGAAACCCATTTAGAAGAATGGAGGAAGGGTTGAGTCGCAAAGTTACAAATGTTTAGTGGAAGGTATCTGTAGCAAATTAACTAAAGCAGCAGTGGAAATGTGCAACACTGCAGAAGTGAAATTATGCAGTCACAGACAGAAACAGCAAAGAACATCAATGGGTCACCTGATTCTCTCTGGTCCCATTGGGCAGAACATACAGAAGCTTGAAAGCATGCACTACCAGACTGAGGAAAAGCTTGTCCCCCTCTGTCATCATGTTTCTGAATGATCGCTCCATGAAGTATTTGACTGTCCGATTCTTCGTGGTATTGCAAACATTTGACTTTATCTCTGCAACTGTGGGTGGCAAGGTGGTGCAGCGGTAGAGTTGTTGCCTTAAGGGCCTGTCCCACTTACGTGTCCTCGGCATGCAAATTACGCGACCTCATGGTCGCATTGAGCCGCGACGGTCGAGCGAAGGTCGGGCTCGATTACATGCGTACGCACAGCCGTCTGGAGGGCGTGACGTCATTTGAAGATGGACACAAAGCTGGAGTAACTCAGCGGGACCGGCAGCATCTCTGGAGAGAAGCAATGGGTGACGTTTCGTGTCGAGGCTCTTCTTCAGTCTGAAAAGGGTCTTGACCCGAAACATCACCCATTCCTTCTCTCCAGAGATGCTGCCGGTCCCGCTGAGTTACTCCTGCATTTTGTGTCCATCTTCAATTATCTTGTCCCCGCTCTGGGATTAGAAGTGGGGGAAGGTGATCCGGATCCGCAACGGCCGTGAGCCCCAGGCTGAGTTCGGTGATCGTTTGCCTGCTTCTGCTGCTGTTGGAGATGAGACGTTGCATCGCGCCAGGGTCTTGGGCCTGTCCCACTTTGGCCGTCAGTTACGCGACAGGCCGTTGGCATGCGAAGATTCTACAAGAATATCGGAGCCCTGCGCGATGTCGCGCACAACTACATACCCCTCCGCGCTTCTAATAGGGACCGGCCCCGTGCGGCCACACGATGTCCGTGCACCTCAACGCGACCTCGAGGTCGCGTAATTTGCATGCCAAGGACACGTAAGTGGGACAGGCCCTTTACAGCGCTTGCAGCGCCAGAGACCCGGGTTCCATCCCGACTAGGGCTGTTGTCTCTATGGAGGTTAGATCTTCTGAGATCTTCGGTTCCCTCCCACACTCCAAATACGTACGGGTATGTAGGTGAATTGGCTTGGTAAATGTAAAAATTGTCCCTAGTGTATGCAGGATAGTGTTAATATGTGGGGATTGCTGGTCAGCGCGGACACGGGGGTTCGGAGGGCCTGTATCCACATTGTATCTCTAAACTTTAAAACTCTAAAGTGTGCAGTGAGAACTATATTCTGCATTCAGTATCTTTATCTTCACTCTACCCTGGTACATGCGTTCAGCTTGATATCATTTATGTAGAGTATTATCTGATTTGATTAGATACCATACAAAACAAAGTGTTAACTGTACCTCGGTGCATGTGTCAATGGTACATCTAACCTTTTAAACCTTCTACTATTTTTATGACCAATATTGGCAGAAGGAGGAGGATTTTTACAAATGTCCTGGGTGAGCTTTGCCAAGTATCGTAGTGTGGAACTAAGCCAAATTCACTCGTGTTTGGTAATGCTGAAAGGAAATTTAAAATGATGGAAGAACAACGCCCCAGAAATGAACAGCACTGATGCATTACTCCAGTGCAGCACAAGCGTACATACCTATTTCAAATTCATCATCTTCGGTCAAATTCTGCCCCGTGATCATTGGTGGCGGAGACTGGCAGATTCGCAGTTGGTATGCTGTAAAAATCAAGAGCTCATTATCCCACATTCATCTCGTATATGTGTAAGAAAGAACTGCAGATGCTGGTTTAAACCGAAGATAGACACAAAAAGCTGGAGCAACTCAGCGGGACAGGCAGCGTCTCTGGAGAGAAAGAACGGGTGACGTTTCGGGTCGAGACCCTTCTTCAGACATACAGATGTATATATATATATATATATATATGTAATAATAATAATAATAATAATCTTTATTGTCATTGTGCAAGCCAACGAAATTCTGTTGGAGCAGTCCTCCAGCTGCACAGGTAAAAATACGTTAAAAAGACTATAAACATATAGGAGTATGGGCGGGTGTGTGAGAGAGAAGGGGGGGGAATCAGTGTGGGAGGGGGGTAAAGTTCAGTAGTGTCACAACTCTATGGTAGAAGCTGTTTTTTAGTCTTGTCGTGCGGGCACTCAGTGTCCTGTTTCGTCTTCCTGAGGGCAGGGGGGTAAAGAGGCAGTGTCCAGGGTGTGTGCTGTCTCTAATGATGCCCTTGACCCTCCAATATGTCCTCAAGTCTGGGGAGCTGGGTGCCAGTGATCCTCTCAGCAGTCTTAATGACGCAGTCTTAATGTGTATTTGTATGTGTGTATTTGCACAATAATTTTTTTTTTCTCTCTTGTTTATTATATTGTTTACATATTCTGTTGTGCTGCTGCAAGTAAGAATTTCATTGTTCACTGGGACATATGACAATAAAACACTCTTGATGAACTATCAGTTGTTATTTAGTAAAATAGATCTGTGGCTGTAAAGCAAACAATATTTTAAGGGAAAATTGATTGCTGTTATTCAATAACGAGACCTTGCCTTTGACTTACTTGAATTAGAATTCATGCAACACATGAATACAGTAATTTACTGATTTAACACATGGGGATTCCTGTGAAAAACTCCTTGGCTACGCCATTCAATTTTAGTTTAGAGTTTAATTCAGTTTAGGGATACAGTGTGGAAACATCCTTTCGGCCCACAGAATCTGCACCGATCAGCGATCCCCGTACATTAACACTAGGGACATTTATACCAAGACAAAGACACTGCACACCTGTACGTCTTTGAAGTGTGGGAGGAAACCGATGATCCTAGAGAAAACCCACGCAGGTCACGGGGAGAACGTACAAATTCCGCACAGACAGCACCCGTAGTCAGGATCGAACCCGGGTCTCTGGTGCTATAAGTGCTGTAAGGCAGCAACTCTACCGCTGCGCTGCCGTGCCACCCTAGTATTTATTCTTGGTCAAGGGTTAATTTGCATCATATCTTATTGACTAATTGAGGAGGAAATTTAATTTTATTTGATGGGCCAAATATATGTTATCACGTTTAGCCATATATTGCAGATGATGTCCAGAATTCCTCAATGAAGTATGCTTAGTGTAAACAACTAAACATTAATTTCCACTTCACAATTATGAACATGCAAATATATAACTTGATAAAGGACTGCAAATGTCGTAAATGTAAGATGCAAAACTTGTAGATCAATAGTAGTTTGAAGAATGGTTTAGAACTATTCTCATTCGTGAAGCTTATTGAAGGAAAATCATGTGAGCTGGTGTTAACAAAGGATCATTTTGTGATTTGCATTCACTTGGAATATTGGTCCGGGCAGGAGAGTCAGGTTGGTTACAGATGGGAGCAGGGCATGTCACTAACTCTTATGTGGAGGAAAGGGAAATGTATCCCAGACCTCATTTATACAAGCTAGAGCATTCTATTACTCACATTCGGCAGGATTAAGTGTCTGGACGGTAATTTGGTGTGTCTGAGGCAGTTTCAGTACCACAGAAATGGTCTACGACAGAGAGGTAAATCGTCCTCATCCAAGATGGAGATGGATGCAAGGATTGGGCAGGGGTTAGGTGTCAAAACTGTCGCTTTCCATTGGTCCTTGCAAGAATTACCATAGCACTTCATCTTTACTGCTCCTACTCATCCAGGATTGCAAAGAAACTAAAAATCGACTGGTGGAAAATTAAAAATCTACGACTTGTGGTGGGAAAGCTAACAATATGCCACACTCATAATTCCAGCTGAAATACTAGCTAAGAGTTGGAGATCAGAATCCAGTACTATTTGGGTGACATGGGTTATGGGGAGAAGACAGGAGAATGGGGGTTAGGAGAGATAGATCAGCCATGATTGAATAGCGGAGTAGACCTGATGGGCCGAATGGCCTAATTCTGCTCCTATCACTTGATTTTATGACCTTATTTTTGAAATAAAACTCCCATATTTAAAGAGGAACCATCTATCTTCAGACAGATGATCTTTTTGTTTTGCCTGATGATGCTTCACAGGAGCAAGCATTTGTTGTACTCATTTTATGAAAAATGTGTTTGCATGACTGCACTGGTGCTGAATTATAGAAATGGAGTCCAAATCCAACTACTGTCAATTTTAAGAATTGGGCAGGAAGTGCATCAAAAAAGTCTCCCTCTCTATTTTAATGTCTTTAAATCTCATGTCTCCTTCGGGAAAACCTTAGTTTCATGGAGTAATTGCACTACATTTTAAACATCATTCCATCTGAATGCACACAGACCATGCTTTAAATTAAGTAACTGGAAGCCAAATAAAGCAGAACAATGATTTAATTCTATCTACGTAAAGAAAAGTTTGAATGTTGAGCATAAACCAACCATGGTAGCTGAGGATGAAGAAGCCACCTGTCGTAAAATCACTGTGGAATTTGATGAGAATCTGATTTGATGTGCTGTACACAGATTCCAGAGCTGTATTTCCACTGAATTGTCCAATCTGAGGAGTCGTTTGCTCTGGTCCATCCCTAATTAAGATAAATATAAGAGTGAGCATTCTTTTAGGCTGTGGACCAGCAGCAGATTCAAACACAAGTCATAGCAATGTTACAACATTTTGAGATTTTAAAAATCAAGTCTGCAATTTCTCCCATCAGATAAAGCATAAAAAGAAGTTTAATTTGACACCTAATTCACTTTCATATCTTCAGTATTAAGAAAGTTATGGCCATTTTCATACTTGGAAATTAGCATCTTGTTCCCCATTGCCTTTCAAGTGACTTGACTCAAAAGCTGTGATCTAGAACAGTTAAAAGCCCATAACTTTCTTAAAAATTAAGAGAACTCAATGAAATTTTCAGTTATTATAGATTGAAGCATTCTGAAACAAATATAAAACAATCTTACTTGGATGACCTGAAATTAAAGCACATAATTTGTTAGTTATCTAATTGTAGCTAATTACAAAATTCAATGAAACATAGAAACATAGAAATTAGGTGCAGGAGTAGGCCATTCGGCCCTTCGAGCCTGCACCGCCATTCAATGTGATCATGGCTGATCATCCAACTCAGTATCCCGTACCTGCCTTCTCTCCATACCCTCTGATCCCCTTAGCCACAAGGGCCACATTTTAACTCCCTCTTGAGTAGATCTAAACATCTATCCATTTCATAAGAAAAGATAAACTTTTTTTTAAATTGCCTATATGTCCAAATAACATTCACACAATAATCCACAATATAACATCATTTTTAAATCTCATTTTCATGAATTTATAGGCCAAATGGAAGGAATTTAGTGTTTAATGCCTGTAAATTAATGGCCATTTAAATCAACTAGCGAGTGGGTTTTAGTGGAATGCGGTGGATTGGAACGTTGCGGTTTGCGGTGAAGTCGGTATGAAAAATACAGCCGGTTCATACATTTCTTTTTGTCCCCTTTTCGCAATATGAAAATGTGATTAAAGCCTTCCTAAAAACAAAGTTTTTATGTAAAAATAAACTGTGTAGCTTATTTTATCGCCTACCTTAGGTCCGTTCCGCTGTCGGTGTTCAGAGCTTTAGAAGATGATTTTTAAACTACTCTTTAATAAATACTACTAGTTAATAAATAATCTAGTGTAGTTTAAAAATATCTTTATGAATGAAATGTCGGAGCGATTTCTCTTTAGCGACGAAATCGCCCGACATGGATCGACTTGGACTGCCTAGAAAAAAATCGGCATTTTAAACCCGCCCCCCTCTGAAAGGCGTAAAGTCGCGCACACGGGGAGCGGCAGAACTGCAGCGCTGCTAAAGGTAGGTATTGTAACATACCTACAAGTCATGTAACAGTACCATTTAACTTCATGGGGAATACCTCTGCTTCTCAACACTTAAACTATAAACAGCAGCAACAATTTTCATTTATATATCACCTTTAATATCATAAACATCCAGTAAGGCGAACAGGACGGTTATCGCGTGAACACTAAAGAAAAAAAATAACTGAAGAGCTATTACGCTAGATAACCAAGTGTTTATTCAACAAGATGGGCTTTACTGAACATCCCGGAGGAAAAGATAAGGTAAAGAGGCAGAGAGACCAGTAGAGGGACTGATCAGGCTGCGTGTGGACTTTGATTCCGTTGGATGCTTTCCCAAGAGAATGTGAAGAATAGATGGAGCTGATTGGGAGTAGGGGAAGGAGGCTTGTTTTTGTACTGGACTGGGTTGAATTCATAACTCTTTGCAATCTCTTGCAGTCTTTGGCAAAGCAGTTGCCATATGAAGCTGTGATCCATCTGGCTAGATTGCTTTTCAGGGTGCATCTGTAGGAACTCGGAAGAGTCATTGCAGACGTGTCTAATTTCCAAAGCCATCTAAGGAAGTAGAGGTGACAGAGCTCTTTCTTGGCCGTAGAGTCAATGTGATGGGACCTAGACAAATTGTTGGTGATATTTACACCTTGGAACTTGAAGCTCTTGACCTTTTCCACTGATACTAGGAAGGAATTAAAACACAGACCAATACAACAGGAACAGGCCCCATGATCAACAATGTCTGTGCCAAACACAATACCAATCAAAAGTTCCTGAACCACTTATCATTCAGAAAACCATAATGGATCATTCTCTTAATAGCATATCATTCCTTGCAGTTTATGCCCATGGTGGATCATTGTCCAATAAGCTACTTAACTTGTTTAAAGGCCTGGCTGGCTAATCTAATTCATACATTTTATTTTTTTAACTTTAGTATTATTTTTGTGTTAATAATTTTTTTTAAAAATTGAAAATCTAGTTTAGAAATGTTTCAGAGATGCCAATATACCATCACATAAAAATCATTGGCTTGAAGTCACAAAAGCAATTTTAGTAAATGTCATATTATTCGGCATGTAAATATTCATTTGAAATATTAAATGCTTTTGTTAAATCAATAGTAATGTCTACGAAACAGGTTGCACAATTAATATTAAACATATCATCCTACTTAGCATGTTATTATTTCAAATTAAATACTATGTGCTCCTCATGATCCTTATTTCATTTTTGTCATTTTTTCTTTGAGGATTAAACATGAGTGCTACAAGGCCACAGACTATATCCCTCTAATCACAGTCTTGTATTCGTCACTACTTTAAGATTCATTTATGCACAACACATCCACTCATCATTAATTTAGTTCAAGATCTGTTCATTGAAATGTATGTGCAAATGTTCTTTTAAAGGACCATTCTGTTGCACTTTCTTCAAAGTCTGATATAGAAGTGTATAGCACCAAGAAAATAATGAACTGACACTCTTCAGGCTTCATGTGATCATCTCTCAAATTTAATCTTTCCCAACTACACAATCATTTTACTCATGAACAAATCATGTATCATTCTTGTGCCTGTGCAATATTTATCATCTTCAATCCACGATAATAGTCATTCGTGTGGATTAACTTATTTTATTTTCCACCTGTAATCTCCGCACCAACTCTGAGCATTTGATATTTTCAACCAGTTCTAGCCTTTGATTTATTATCACCTCCCTTGCTGGTGAACATTTGGTTTAAATATTTGGAATATCTGTCTTGAAGTATCAAATATCTCCATAATGCATAAACAGAGGAAGCATTTCTCATTAATCTCCTTTGTTTTTTCAAGTTAGCTTCTGCAGAAAATCATACATTTAATTTCTTCAACTTGTACCAGCTAAATCCTTCACTCACTCTATCACTTTGTTAATTCTTATGTATCACCTGCATTTTTAAAAAAAGTTCAGGAAATCTTACTTTTCTACCATAAAATTGCTATGCCACAATCTCATGTTGAGCTGAATATGGGACTTATGCAGGGGTGAAAATAAGCTGGTCCGGGCTGGTACAATGTATTGTTTGAACAAAAATCATTGTATCATTTTACGCAATGGGATAAAAAGGTTACATTGCTATCACGGCCTGTTTGTACTTTACTCATCAATCCCAGCTTTGTTGAATAAACTAATATTGCACAGGCTAGCTACTTATTCTTGCAACTCTTTCCATTTCCTCATTTACTCAAACATTATCCTTAACATCTTTCATTAGCCATGTTTGGTTAACTTTTATTTTTGTGCTTATTACTCACGTGAGGAATATACAGTATAATTGCTGCAGCTACTGCATTTGTTTATTTAATGTTAAGCAATGCCTCTCCACCAATATGCCTGTCAATGAAGTTCCCCCAATCTATCACAGTCAACTGACACATACTTTTTAAAGTTTTCCTTTGTTTAGTTTGCAGATCAATCTACTTCACCTTCCATCTTAATGAATTATATCTTCACATGGCGCCAAGACCTGACATATCATGATTATTAACTAATTTGTCATTTTAAGTTTAATTTGCAGCATTCACTCTACTTTTCAGCAGACAATTATTTGCTTAACGTCTTCAGGATATTTTTTATTCCCGTACTTGTCCCATTATCATAGTCTTTCATCCTTGTCACCATCATCCATTTTGTTAATTTAGCTGTCCTGCCTTTTCCTTGCTTTCCCTTTATTTTCTCCTTCTCCTTCCCTTGTCGTTCTCTCAGCAACTTAAAACTTGATTTGCCTCCAACTTTTTCCAAGTTATGGTTTATCAGACGTATTACTCCTGTTTATCTCTTCACAGTTGCTGCCTGGCCTTATTTCAACAATGTTGTGTTTATTCACTATAGTCAGTGACATCAGACAGATATTTAGAACAGGACTGTAAATTTTACAAACACATGAGCAGAGTCATCCTCTATTGAGAGTGTGGTCATCATCGCTCACAGTAGACCATCTTAGAAATAAAGATCTTTCTGACAGAGGTACAGTGTTGTAACTTATATCTGTAATTTTACAAAGCCTCAATAAATCACCATGAGAAAAATTACTGCTCACCATACTGTAATGAAATCATATATAGGTTCTGTTTGCAAGACGGTGAAATTAATGTAGATTCCATGGCCAGGGGGGACTTTAACAATCCAAAAGCAGTCTTGAAAGTTGGGGTACTCATCAGGATACCCAGGAGAATAGATGGTGCCATTTAGTGCAGTAATATTGCCTCCACAAAGAGCTGGAGAAAAAACAAACACGATGTGTTAGAAATTAATTTACTCACCCATTTTTATTTCAAAGCAAATGGTGCAAACATTATTAGCTATAAATATGTGGAAGATCTGATTGATGAAATTGTGATGTTTCTACTTCTTTTTCTTTTCCCTTGGGTATTTTTCTTAAATATGTTTTGTAGATGTTCTCCCTCATAATACCAAAGCCTAAGTGACAGGGGTGTAATTACAATAAACACTTGTCATGCTGTTGCCTTAAAATTACCATATGCGTGGTTCAATGGAGCTTTGTCTATCAAAACAACAAGGATTGTGCATCTAGGAATGTGGATAAATATGAGGTTATCCACTTTGGTGGCAAAAATAGGAAAACAGACTATTATCTAAATCGTGGCCGATTAGTAAAAGGGGAGATGCAGCACGACCTGGGTGTCATGGTACACCAGTCATTGAAAGTAGGCATGCAGGTACAGCAGGCAGTGAAGAAAGCAAATGGTATATTAGCTTTCATAGCAAAATGATTTGAGTATAGGAGCAGGGAGGTTCTACTTCAGTTGTATAGGGTCTTGGTGAGGCCACACCTGGAGTATTGCGTACAGTTCTGGTCTCCAAATCTGAGGAAGGACATTATTGCCATAGAGGGAGCGCAGAGAAGGTTCACCAGACTGATTCCTGGGATGTCAGGACTGTCTTATGAACAAAGACTGCATAGACTCGGTTTATACTCTCTAGAGTTCAGGAGATTGAGTGGGGATCTTATAGAAACTTACAAAATTCTTAAGGGGTTGGACAGGCTAGATGCAGGAAGATTGTTCCCGATGTTGGGGAAGTACAGGACAAGGGGTCGCAGCTTAAGGATAAGGGGGAAATTCTTTAGGACCGAGATGAGAAGGAATTTTTTCACACAGAGAGTGGTGGGTCTCTGGAACTCTCTGACACAGAGGGTAGTTGAGGCCAGTTCATTGGCTATATTTAAGAGGGAGTTAGATGTGGCCCTTGTGGCTAAGGGGATCAGAGGGTATGGAGAGAAGGCAGGTACGGGATACTGAGTTGGATGATCAGCCATGATCATATTGAATGGCGGTGCAGGCTCGAAGGGCCGAATGGCCTACTCCTGCACCTAATTTCTATGTTTCTATGTTTCTATCTGAAAGAAGCGTTTAAAGTTATGACTGGTTTGTGAAACAATTTTTTGACTTATTTGGGCTCCAATTGAGAGCATATGGACATGAGAGTAAATGGAAGAGATGTTGGTTCAGATTGCAAGAGAAACTACCCACAGAATGTGCAAGTCACTCTCACTGTTACCTTTCCTCCTGGACAAAGCAAGGATAGAATAGTAAGATTGAACGAGAACTTACCAAGTTTGAAGGTTGATCTTTATTTCATGAGGAGTTGCGGTGAGGGATTTCGTGAAGAGCCCGCCGGCACGCATGCGCGACATTCTTCAAAGCAGCGGTGTGGAATCACAGAAACAACAACAGAAATGACTTGGCATAGTAAGATTTAAAGAGACTCTGATTACCAGCTGAAGATGATCGAGGGTTGGGAGCGGAGGGCACGAAATCCCTCACCGCAACTCCTCATGAAATAAAGATCAACCTTCAAACTTGGTAAGTTCTCGTTCAATCTTACTATTTCATTTCGGAGTCACGTGAGTGACTTCGTGAAGACTTCAAAGCTTCTGTGATTACACGCCCTGGACAACGTCCATGCAGACACACCACTAGCAAGGATGGATTGGAGTAAACAAGTTGATGAAACGAGGTTATACTGAAACAAAAAGAAGATTTATTAATAACACAACAAATAACGCCCTTTTAATCAGGGACATCCCCACGTTCACACCCGGCGTTCAGCACGGCCTCTGCAAACTGAAGGGGAGCAGCAACAGGCTTATTATAGAAACGCTGGAACACAGCTTCATTCGCCCATCCTGCTGTGGCGAGGATATGGTCCATGGGTACTTCCATGACCCTCGCCGCCGACGTAGATGCAGCCCTGGTGGAGTGGGATTTAAACACATTAGTGTCAATACCTGCCTTAGCCAGGACGATCCGGAGCCACCTGGAGATCGTCTGGACTGTCACTCGATGGTGAGGTCGTTTGTGAGTGACAAGCAGGTACAACTCCATTCCTCTGATGCTCCTCGTCACCTTGATGTAGTAACGGATGTGAGTGGCTAAACATAGCCGAGCATCTGCAGGGTATGCCGGGAACTTCAGCTGCAGCCCTGTGCACCCAGGTCTATGCTGCTTAAGTAGCTCATCGACGAAAAAGACTACTTCTCCAGGGGTCGACGTCATCCTGTCAATACGTAGTTTGTGGAGCGTCTGAACCCGCTGTGCTGAAGTCAGCGCTAGTAACATCACCAATTTCATAGTGAGTTGGTCCAGCTGTAACCCTTCCATGGGTGACCACGACCTGAGCAGGGTAAGCACATCCCTGACATCCCAGGTGATGTTGTAGCGTGGTGTAGGCGGATTCAGATTGAATATTCCCCGCATAAGCCTGGACACTAGCCTGTTCGATCCAACCTCGATGTTGAGGTAGAATGATAGCGCACTCCTGGCGCTGTTGATGGCACTGTAACTCAAGTGCTCATCATGGTGCAACCCCGCGAGGAATTCCAGGACGTCGGCTATGGAGACATCGTCATAGGTGATGTGAGAGCGACTGCAGTAGGCTTCCCACTTGGTGATGTGGGAGAGATATCTCCGCCTGGTTGACTCTCGACAGGATGCTCCAATGGTGTTCATGGTCCGGGTGGTAAGGCCATACTGCATCCATGGCCTGGTCAGAACCTGCAAGCCAGTAATTTTAGATAGGCATGGCAGGGGTGTAACTCCCCTGAGACAGGGTGAGAAACCACATGCGGGCAACCCTCTAGAGGGACCCAAGGTTGACTAATCATGTCAGAGACCACCGGATACCAAGGCTGTGTAGGCCAGTCGGGTATGACAAGAATGCCTCTGGCAGAATCCATCCTGATTTTTTGTAATACCCGACTGATGAGGCAAAACGGGGGGAATGCATAGAAAAACCACTTCCCCCAGTCTAGCGAGAATGCATCAATCGCTAATGCCCCAGGGTCTGGTTCCCATGAAACATATGTCGGTACCTGATGGTTCAACCGGGACGCAAAAAGGTCGATATCCGGTTGGCCAAATTTGGCTGTAATTTGGGCAAATATTTGAGGATGCAGCATCCACTCAATACTATCATTGAATTTGCGTGACCTGGTGTCTGCCACAGTATTAAGCCTACCTGGCAAATAGGTGGCTGAAATCCAAATATCTCGATTAATACACCAGCACCAAATAGTATTAGCCAATTTGTCACAAGAGACTGACCTGGTACCGCCCATATGGTTTAAATATGCCACCGCTGTAGTGTTGTCTATTTGGAGACGGACATGAGTGCCACTAAGATGAGCACAATATGCCCGCAGTCCGTGAAATGCTGCAAGCAGCTCCAAATAGTTAATCCCTTGTACTAGCAACATGCTAGCTTCAAGGGGATCCCACCTGCCTCCACAACTAGAAGAGCTGTCCGCAGCTCCCCAGCCTAGAGAGCTTGCGTCAGTTTGCAAATATACCACCGGATTGGGCACAACAATGGGTTTGAATGCCCTGCCAATATTGGACACCCACCATTGGAGCTCAACCTTAGCATCAGAAGGCAGCTCCATAGGTCTGTCAAAATGACCAGCGTTCTTTTTTAACGCAATAATTTTGGCCCTTTGCAGGTTTTGATAATGTAAAGGCCCAAACCGGGCTGCCGGAAATAAAGCTACGATTTTCCCAATTATCTTAGCTGTATGCCGAATAGATGGTATACTGGCGGATGCGAGATCCTGACATGCAAGGGAGACATCCTCCACCTTGTGAAATGGAATGGTGGCCCTCATTTGAATAGAGTCCACCGTGAAACCCAAATAATCCATAACCTGGGATGGGTGAAACTTCGATTTTTCTGGATGAACTATAAACCCCAGTTGCTGAAATATAGTAACAGTTGCTAAAACAGCGCTTTCAGCTGCTTCCAGAGTATTGCCAATAATCAGAATATCATCCAAATAAGCCATTACAATATGATGTTCTATGCGTAATTTGGCCATAATAGGTTTAAGTAATTTAGTAAAGAGCCTAGGGGCAGTAGTAAGCCCATTTGGTAAGGCTCGATATTGCCAGAGCTGATCCATCCAGACAAATTTCAAAAATTTCCGGTGATGTTTCCGGATGGACACTGAATAGTATGCATCTTTTAAATCAATACATGCCATAAA
Organism: Raja brachyura; assembly: GCA_963514005.1. The sequence goes on from OY740784.1 coordinate 5,207,664, forward strand.
GCAACCATGCGAAATCAGTGATTTGGCTGTCTCAAAGGTGTCCATTTTGAAATGTGTATATGTTACAAAGGTATTCAACTGGGTCAAATCAATAATCACCCGACAACCTCCATCCTTTTTTGGTCTAGTAAATATATTGGAGACGAATTCAATGGGCTCGTGAATAGTTTTCTCTATCACGCCTTTTTGTTCCAAACGAAAAATTTCAGCCGTGCCTGCTGCCTGCTCAACAGCAGACAGCGTAAACTTCCGTTTAGGCATATGCTGGGATGGAGGAACTTTGCCGTGAATAAATTCAATAGAATGACCCCGAACATTTTGTAACACAAATTTATCCGAAGTAACTGATACCCAAGCTTTAGCAAAGAACCGGAGTCGCCCTCCCACATGTGAGATTAAAGGGGCAGGGGAAAGAAACCCAGACCGCCTTACCTCCATGGTCACCGGCGGTCCCTGACATACTTGGGTGGCCGAGGAGGTGCTGGGTTGGGCTGACGATAAGATGGCTTCATCTTCCACTGGGGTCACTGTGTGCCTGACCCTAAAAAAGACCGCTGCTGCTGGCCCTGTTGGTAGTAGTGCTGAGTAGTAGCATATGGTCTTGATGCTGATGCGACCGGACCTCGCGGTCGAGCAGGGGGAGCTTTTGGCACCATCGGTCTGGGGGCGATCTGAGATCGCATAAGTCCCACCGTTTTGGCTACCTCGTCCAGCTCCTTGACCCTCTTCGGAAGGTCTTCCCCGAAGAGTTGTCGGGGCGGTGGGGGCGGCGGTGGCTTACACAATCCTGCAAATTTTGGGTTGATAGACGGACGGATGCTGTTCTTCCGGAAATCGTTGATTTCATGTTGGGTGGCACATAATAGTGCTAACGCATCCTCCTGATCCAATGACAGGTCCGTTCCATCGACCGACCGCGCAAAGGCGGTAATACCGGCCGTGAGGAGTTTGAGGATCCGCTGGAGTTTAACCTCCTGATGGCGGACAGCCACGCCGATGTTGCCCCATATGGGCGTATTGACCAGTGGCACGTTGAGGGCATTACAGTTGGACGGGGCCTTGTGGCGCTGAGTGGCCTGTGAGAGTACTTCCTCCTGCAACCGATGATTCGTGAGAAAGTCCACTGTTGCTGCCAGCTTCGGCTGGAGCGGAAGTCCAGTTGTAATTGGTGCAGCAAATTTGGCTGCCACGTCCAGTAACTCAGCTGTCAGTGGCTCCGACGGTGTTGGGGTGGGGTCAAACCCTTCTTCCCCTTGTGGCTCGCTGATGAGGGAAACCGGCGAGGCGGCCCTGTGCCTGACGATATCCGTGGGTGCGTACTGCTGTTGATTATGGAGTACCAGCTCCAGCAGCCGCTCGATGCGGTCAATACGCCCCCCATCCTGAACACTCGGATGGTCGGAGTCCTCCGGCTCAGAAAACATGCCGGGGCTCCTATCATCGGCCCGCACCTCAGAGAAGTGATCTCGGTGCCGGAATGGATCGCTTCCGGCCGCCGCAGCGAAACCGTGCGAGTCCCGTGCGGGCAGGGTGTCCAACCGCCTCTTCTTGGCAGGAGTAGAAGCCGTTGCCACAAAGGGCCCTGACGGCTTGGGGTCGACTCCAGCAGAAGCATGGAGCGACGCCCGCACAGGCTTGCCGGCTGTCCGCATTTCGGACGGTGCCGACGCATGGTCTCGTCCTCCCATCCATGGGGGACTCGGCGACCGAGGCGGGACCGTACCCAAGCCCCCCGTCCCGGCGGCGGGGGTTGGGAGTTGGGTAGCAGACCTTAACGACCCAGGTCCCGCCGTTGCACCAGACCGCTCCATGGCGGCTGGTGGAGCCTTGGCCCGGACCGGGTTAGGCTTACGGGCGCCTCTGCTGCCTTTTAATGAAGGGCTAGCGGAGGGGGGTCGGGCCGCAGCACGAAACCCCTTCCCCGTTGTCGCCAAAGGCGAACTTGTGGCAGGGTCCACCCTTTCAGGAGGCACCCCGACGTCCTCCTCCACGCACTCCTCCTCGGAGCTGTGGCGACTCAGCGGGTCCCGACCTGCAGCAGCAGACGGCAATGACTTCCCCGCCTTCTTCCCGGCCCCAGGTGGAAACGATGAGGGCGCCGGGCCACGACTTCTTCGTCCAGACATGCTGAACACTCCAATCCGCACCCTTGCTGAAAGACAAAACCGACAGCAAGGGCCAACCAACTTAAGGTGAGTTTAACTTACCTAAGCGGCTCCTTTTGAAGGGCTGGCGAGGAGCGCGCCCCACCGCCAGCTGTCGGCAGCAATGCGTTGCGACGATATGTCGCGCATGCATGCCGGCGGTCTCTTCACTAAGTCACTCACGTGACTCCGAAATGAAATTGCTCTGTTCTCACCATCATCCCACTAGCATTTGCATTCAGCAGATCATCCTTTGTAGTTCTTGCTAGCTCCAACATCCACCTGTACCCTTGCAGCATTTTGAAGGGACCGTTCACTATTCTTGCATCCACACTTTTCCATGCACCATAAAAGATGGTGCACTTTTAGCTCTTCCCATCCCACTAGCCATGCATCCAAACCATTTTTCCAGGTGAAGTAGGGGCAGCACAGTTGCACAACTGGAAGAGCTGCTGCCTCACAGCGCCAAAGACCCTGGTTCAATCCTGACCTTGGGTACAGTCTGTGAGGAGTTTGCAAGTTCTCTCTGTGATATGTGCGTGTTTCCACTGGATGCCCTAATTTCCTCTCGCATACCAAGATGTGCGGGTTTGTAGATGAATTGACCTCTGCAAATTGCCCCTCATGTGCAGGGAGTGTACGCGTAGGTGGGATAACATAGAACTGGTGTGGAGCAGGTGATCGATGGCCGGCATGGACTCGGTGAGCTAAAGGGGTTGTTTTCAAGATGCATCTTTCAATCAATCAATCAAGTTGCAATTCAATTGCACTTCTTGAAATCTCATGCATTGCAGTTGGTGTTCAGAATATGCTCTCTTCTATCTTGGGGAGACCTAATGCACAAGGTTTGATTGCTTTGCGCAACATCTGTGTGTAGTCCACTGCTGTGACCATAAGTTTCCTATTGCCAGCCACTTTGAATCTCTGTAGCACTTCCACTCTATTCTCTCTATCCATGCCTCCCTTGCACTGTTACAATCAAGCCCAATGGGCATAATAAATAAATAAAAACACCAACACATAAATAAATAAATAATAAGTGGGTGGATGATAAATAAATAATAAATTCCATCTTCATCTTGGCACACTGCAGTCTTCTGGACTCAATGCAGAATTCTACAAGTTGCTTTCTTTATCAGTACTGACTAGGGATAGTCAGCATGGTTTTGTACCAGGCACGTGCCATCAGGGTAGGCAAGGTAGGCACTGCCTACCCTGACTAAAATTATCAAATGCAATTATTAATGCAAGTATATCATTGGGGTTATCAAGTGGAGAAGTATATAAGAGTAAAATAAGAACACAAACATATACACACCACACACCTGTCGCAAACGCCTGCAGCTTAGATTTGTGTATTACATACCTTCACATCTTGGTATTGGATGATTCCAGTTACGACTTATGCCATGAAGGCAAGTGAGTGCTGGCTCGCCAATTAACGTGTAACCAAGGAGACATTCGAACAATATGGTTCGTCCCACTGATAAATCATATCCAATAACAAAACCATTTCGAAATGGACGGGGGTCAGGACAACTCTGAAGCTGGTATGCTGCAAAAATGAATATCTCAAATTAGGCTTCAGAACCAGTAGTTCAACAAATATATATGTTTAAAAGCAGAGAAAGTTTTAAGTACAATAAACAGATAACATAGTGACATTTCTTTTAACCTCCAGCCATATTTCTAATTTCTTATTTATTCCCTAAAATTATTGTTGACATATACTCATTGTTGAAGTCTAATGCAACCTACTTTTCCTCATGGTGTGTTTGAGGACATAATTTTCTTGTGTGGAAACGAACGCAGCTGCTGGTTTATACTGGAGATAGACACAAAGTGCTGGAGTAACTCAGCGGGTTAGGCAGCATCTCTGGAGAAAAAGGATGGGTGACATATTGGGTCGGGCCCCATCTTCAGACCCTTTCTTGTTAGTTGATCAAACAAAAAGTTTTGGCTTCCTAAAATCACGCAGAATTAGAACAATTATTGCACTGAAGGTGTTTAGTTTTGTTCAAATAATGTAATTAGAAATCTGCAGATTGTTCAAGTGTGATTTGAAGCAAAATGGGTTTTATGTTACCCAGTGAATCCATTAATGTTAATGTGAACATGTTTAGTTCAGTCTATTATTGTCGTATCGATGTACAGTGAAAATCTTTGCTTGTGCACTATCCAGTCCAAGAAAAAAAATATATATCCATGATTATAATCAAGCCAAACAGATGAAGGATAACGTGTCCAACATTTAGTGCAAAGATAAAATTGGTCTGATTACAGATAGTTCAAAGGTCTCCAATGAGGCAGATCAAATCGAAGGCAGGAAATAAGAGGAAACATTTCAAAGATTCATGTAACTGGTGGTTGATGATGTGTTACAATAAAAAATGTAGAAATGTAGCCACGTTTCCCAATAACAAAACCAGGATTGACGCAAGCTCCACACGTCACCTGGTTTATTTACAAAAAGCCAAATGGAGATTTGATAGGCCTTGTGCATCGTCATGAATTAATGCTTAGCTGTATTCCTATAAATATTGCAACCATGACCCTGTCCTGTGTGGGTCATGGTCATTTTCGTGCTGATATGGCCAAGTGTTCCACTCAAAGGTGTGTTAAATCTTAATGAAAGGAAAGAGCTGACACGAATGTGCTGCTAAAAATCAATATCAACTTTTTTTTGGCTGTCTGATGGATTTCTTCAATCTAGCCTTACAGTGGCTTGGAGTCATCTCATATTTGATACATATTCCAAGTAATCGCTCATGGCACTCAGAAGACAGGTTATCATCTCCACTCTTGAATCACCCTTTTGCAGCAGGCTTTGACTTTTATTTGCAACATTTTGTAAACTTTGCAATATGATCTTATGTATTAATAATAGTCACAAAGTACTTTATTAAATTTCACAGGCAAGAAAGGACGGTCAGATTGAATATGTATTTGTTCTGGCCGAACTGCCTTGCTTGATATAAATGCAAATTGTAAAATCATGGATAAATCCAGAGAACCATTTCTCCCCAATCATCAAAAATGAATCACCGAAAAGTAAAGTGAGCTATGACGTACTTTTAGGAAGGAGAGGAGGAGAAATGTCTTTAGTCAGAGGGTGGTGAATCTGTGGAATTATTTGCCACAGAAGGCTGTGGAGGCCAAGTCAGTAGATATTTCTAAGGCAGAAATAGATAGATTCTTGATTGGTACGGGTGTCAGAGGTTATGGGGAGAAGGCAGGAGAATGGGGTTAGGAGGGAGAGAGGTTTACGTTTATGGTGGCGTAAACTTGATGGGCCGAATGACCTAATTCTACTCCGATCCCTTATATTGAAGATTGAAGATGTGGAACCAGAGCCTTTAAGGGTCTGGGATGAGTAGGGAATTCTTAATGTTAAGGTAGTTTGGCCAATGTGTTGAGTGAATGAGGGCCTCCTATGTATTGGGAGGGAGAGTTAAAGGATAAGGCCGCAAAGCTACCATACTTGATTGTTGGGAGAGTCTAGAACCAGAGGTCATAGCCTCAGAATTAAAGGGAGCTCTTTTAGAAAGGAGGTGAGGAGGAACTTCTTCAGTCAGAGGGTAGTTAATCTGTGGAACTCATTGCCACAAAGGTCTGTGGAGGCCAAGGGAGTGGATATATTTGTCAGAGATACACAAATTATTAATTAAAACATCTCTGGATGATTTCAAGAGCGAGTTGGATAGAGCTCTTAAAGATAGTGGATATGGGGAGAAGGCAGGAATGGGGTACTGAATGTGGACAATCAGCCATGATCACAGTGAATGGCGGTGTTGGCTCGAAGGGCCGAATGGCCTACTCCTGCACCTATTGTCTATTGTCCATATTTTAATATTAAACACCAGTGACATACTGCAACAAGGCCACATTTGTCTAAACTGTTCTGGTGGAACCTCTCAGTATTTGGCAAAGTGGGTTCTGTGAAATGCTACACGTGGCAGATTTCCACTAGCATGCAGTTGCCTGCTGTCTCCTGCATTCTGAGAACAAGCAGAGAAGCAGCAGGAGAAGAAGAGAGAAATCAACGCTGACCAACCCTTTCTTCTCAGGCTATCTGTGAAAATCTCAGCCATAAGTGTTAAAATGATAGCCACAACACACATTCCCCACTTGCCAAAGTTCCGCACTCAACCTTGCTCAGCTATGGATATCATTGCAAACACAAAATCAATTAGCCAATTTTATTAGTTGCTAAGTTAGTGCCGCATACTAAAGTCAACTTGTCGACACAACAATAGAACCTTCATACAATATTTCTACCTGGCTACAAAGCAATGGAAAGGTGTCATTATTGGTTTATCTTTGTGTCAAGATAAACTTGTAAAACTTATATGTTATCCAGTTAAATCATACTACACGCGAGTACAATCAAGCCGTGCGCAAGTAAAACAGGTGGTGCAAAGAGAAAAAAATTAAAAATGCAGAATATAGTAAACCTCCGAGGCCCTTTGACGCACCGAGTCCGTGCCAACCAATGATCACCCCACACGCTAACACTAACGCTGGATGGCAGAAAGCAAAGAGTGCCAATAAAGAGGGCTTTTTCTGGTTGGCTGCCAGTGACTAGCGGATTTCCACAGGGATCAGTGCTGGGGCCTCTTCTCTTCATAGAAACATAGAAACATAGAAATTAGGTGCAGGAGTAGGCCATTCGGCCCTTCGAGCCTGCACCGCCATTCAATATGATCATGGCTGATCATCCAACTCAGTATCCTGTACCTGCCTTCTCTCCATACCCCCTGATCCCTTTAGCCACAAGGGCACACATCTAACTCCCTCTTAAATATAGCCAATGAACTGGCCTCAACTACCCTCTGTGGCAGAGAGTTCCAGAGACCCACCACTCTCTGTGTGAAAAAAGTCCTTCTCATCTCGGTCCTAAAGGATTTCCCCCTTATCCTTAAGCTGTGACCCCTTGTCCTGGACCTCCCCAACATCGGGAACAATCTTCCTGCATCTAGCCTGTCCAACCCCTTAAGAATCTTGTAAGTCTCTATAAGATCCCTTCTCAATCTCCTAAATTCATGTTGTATATTAATGATTTGGACGAGGGGATTGAAGGCTTTGTGCTCAAATTTGCGGATGATACGGAAATAGGTGGAGCGGCAGGTAGTGCAGAGAAAGCAGGGACTCTGCAGAAGGACTTGGACAGGTTGGGAGAGTGGGCTGAGAAGTGGCAGATGGAATGTAGTGTAGCAAAGTGTGGAGTCATGCATTTTGGTAATAGTAGTAAAGGCGTAGACTATTTTCTAAATGGGGTGAGAGGAGATCAGAGGAACAAAGCGACCTGGGAGTGCAGGTGTAGGATTCCCAAAAAGTTAATTTGCAAGATGAATCGGTATTAAAGAAAGGAAACTCAATGCTGGCATTTATTTCAAGAGGGCTTTTTTAAAAAAAAAACAGGGTTGTATTGCTGAGAGTCTGTAAGGTGCTGGTAAGGCAGTATTTAGAATATTGTGAGGAATTTTGGGCACCATATCTGACAAAGGATATACGGGTTCTGGAGAGGGTCCAGAGGGGGTTTGTAACAATGATCCCAGGATTGAGTAGGTCTCCCTATGATGAGCATTTGTCGGCACTGGGGCCTGTACTCGCTGGAGTTTAGAAGAATGAGTTTTATTGAAACAATCAGAATAGTGAATGGCTTGGATAGAGTGGATGTGGAAAGGATGGTTCCACTAGTGGGAAAAGTCTAGGACTAGAGGTTATAGCCTCAAAATTAAAGGACGTTCTTTTAGGGAGGAGGAGAATCTGTGGAACTATTTGCCACAGAAGGCTGTGGAGGCCAAGTCAGTGGATATTTTTAAGGCAGAGATAGATTTTTGATTAGTACAGGTGTCGGAGGTTATGGGAAGAAGGAAGGAGAATGGGGTTAAGAGGGAGAGATAGATCATCCACGATTGAATAGCAGAGTAAACCTGATGGGCCAAATGGCCTAATTCCTCTCCTATCATATGACCTGATGACTATCCTCCACACTAAGGACAATTAGGCACAAAGAGCTGGAGTAACTCAGCGGGACTGGCAGCATCTCTGGAGAGAAGGAATGGGTGGTGTTTTGGGTCGAGAAGCTTCTTCAGACTGAAGAATACTCCAACATTTTGTGTCTGCCTTCGATTTAAACCAGCATCTGCAGTTCTTATCTACGCAAGAAGGACCATTTATAATTTACAGAAACCAATTACCCTACAAGCCTGTAAGTCTTTGGAGAATGGGAGGAAACTGGAGTACTCCAAGAAAGCCCAGGCTGTCACAAGGATTAGGGACAAACTCCGTACAGACAGCACCTGTAGTCAGGATCGAACCCGGGTGTCTGGTGCTGTGTGGCGGCCACTCTGCTACTGTGCCGAGGTGCCGCATCCAAGTATTAGAGCACAACATTTATAGCAAAAGGTGCAAGGGTCACAAAGAAGTTGGGAGATTGGGACTTAGTTTCTGAGAGGTCAGTTCAGTGGTGTGATGATGGCAGGAAAGACGTTGTTCCTGAATCTGGTGGTACGTCCTCTCTATCTTCTCCCATGGGGGAGAGGGGAGAAGAAGGAATGACTGGGGTGATTAGGAATGACAAGGGTAATTAGCCCTTGATTATGTTGGCTGCTTTTTGAAGGCAACTTGAAGTACAGATAGAGTCAATCAGTAGATGGGCTGATTATATGATGCTCTGGGCTACATCCACAGCTCTCTTGCGCAGCGCTGTTGCGGAACTAAACCATATTGCATCACTAAAGAATGTTTTCTACGGGACATCTGCAGAAGTTGGGAAGTGACTGGAAACTTGCCAAACTTCCTCAGTCTACTGAGGAAATAGAGGTGTTATGTGATATCTTGTGCATAGTTTCAATGCAGTTGGTTCAGGACAGGTTGCTTGTGATATTAGAACGTAAAGCCTTCGACCACCTACTCGTCAGCATCAATGATGCGGATGGGATGAGTACACCACCTCCCTCCCTAAAGTGAACAATTAACTCCTTTGTCTTACTGACATCGAGGAAGAGGTTATTGTTGTGACATAATGTTAACAATCTCTTTATCTCCTTCCTGCATTCTCTTTCATCCTTATGAGAAATGGATTTAGTGCAGAATTTGTGAGGGAGCGAGGGGGGGGGAGAGAGATTCAAACCATTCAGTTGTGGGAGAGATTGGCAAGAACTCAGGAAGCAACATGTATTTACGGACATTGTAGAGGAAATAAAATGTTGCAAGGTCTGAGTAGGCAGTGGATTTGGAGGGCAGATATGTTCATGGAGAACTTTGGTTTTACATATTAAGTGAAAGATGGGGAGGGATGGGTGGCAGGAAAGTGGCGATGAGGAAAATGATCTGGTCTTATTGAATGGTGGTAATGAGCACAAGGGGGTGAATGTCCTACTTCTGCTTATATTTCTAATATTCCTACGTTGGCATCGTGACTAAGATTCGGGTCATGAACCCAGAAACTGTGCGTCAAGGAGAAGATAAGCTCAGAAGCGGCAATTGTTCTTCAGGAGAGCCATGTAAATGCTTTTGCGTTGTTCACAACATGTTGAAAATCCAGTGGCGACCAGAAAAAAAATACGTCTCTTTGGGCGACTACTCACGACCATACACGTGTCACCCCGCGACCTGTGTGGTCGTGAGTAGTCGCCCAAAGAGTCGTACCTTTTTCTGGTTGCCGCTGGATTTTCAACATGTTGAAAACTTTCGGCAACCTGCTGCGGCTATGATGGGTGCCGGCAAATCGCCGAAAAAAATCGCCTAAGTGGGACAGGCCTTTTACATTTAATAAACCAGAAAAGCCATGTTTGGAAGAGCTTCACAGAATGGTTACAGAATGGTCGGAGGCCATTCACCTCTTCCAAACAAAAAAAACGCTTCATTTAAGTTTGGTTCTATTGTTATTCTACTTGCATGCCTTCTTCCAGTTGTTCCCAACAAAGCCAATGGGAACAATGTCTCTCCATCCGGCCTGACACCAACTGCTGCCCAGATCCCCTGCAAACCTTATCTGTCTCACGAATAACTTCCAATTGCAGAGACATACACTTCCAGTTTATCTATGAAGCTGATTTTTTTTTTGTCCTTGGGAATCATGTTTGTAAACCTTATTTGCGGCATCTCCAAAGCCTTTACATCTTTCCTAAATAGGCAATATAAAAGAAGTTGACAAATGCTGTGATAGATAACACAAGTACACAGCACTGTATGATTATAAAGCAACTTGACATGTCAATGTTGTTTCGGAATATGAGCCATATAATAACAACGCGGAAGCTTGCTTTGTGTGCTTCAAAAGCAGCAAAGACATAGATGAATCATTGAGCTTCCAACAAATCTCAATTTCCACTGAGATCTCTGCCGAGTGCTCTCACAACACAGTCAACCTCACATTAATCATCATCATTTTCAGTCGGGACAAGTTCCTTTTGCCTTCTTCATCTGTCATCATCAACAATGATCCAAATGCAATCTTTCTTTACAAACATGTCAAGTATATAAAGTGTAGAGCTGTTAAAAGCGATGGTGATCAGTACAATCAAGCTTTAGACCCAGTGTATGAGAAAGCAAAGCTTGATTTTGTTTAATAATCGTCGGGCAGTTATAACCATATAACAATTACAGCACGGAAACAGGCCCTCTCGGCCCTTCCAGTCCGTGCCGACCATTTATTTTCCCCTAGTCCCATCTACCTGCACTCAGACCATACCCCTCCATTCTCTTCCCGTCCATATACCTATCCACTTTACTTTTAAATGTTCCAATCGATCCTGCGTCCACCACTTCTGTTGGAAGCTCATTCCACACAGCCACCACTCTCTGAGTAAAGAAGTTCCCCCTCATGTTACCCCTAAACCTCTGTCCCTTAATTCTCATGTCATGCCCTCTTGTTTGAATCTTCCCTACCCTCAATGGGAAAAGCTTATCCACGTCAACTCTGTCTATCCCTTTCATCATTCTAAAAACCTCAATCAAGTCCCCCCTTAACCTTCTGCGCTCCAAAGAATAAAGACCTAACTTGTTCAACCTTTCTCTGTAACTTAGTTGCTGGAACCCAGGCAACCTTCTAGTAAACCTCCTCTGTACTCTCTCTATTTTGTTGACATCCTTCCTATAATTAGGCGACCAAAATTGCACACCATACTCCAGAATTGGTCTCACCAATGCCTTGTACAATTTTAACATTATTTCCCTACTCTATAGGGAATGCTCTGATTTATAAAGGCTAGCACACCAAAAGCTTTTTTTACCACCCTATCTACATGCGATTCCACCTTCAGGGAACTATGCATTGCTATTCCTAGATCCCTCTGTTCCACAGCATTCCTCAATTCCCTACCATTCTGAGATTCTTGCTCCTTGTGCAGACAAGAGAGGGGGACTGTAGGAAGGAAGAACAACCTGACCAGGGCACCGTGGTATAGGGGTCATTGGAGAGGGGACAGGGAAGAAAAACGTAGTTATCATGGGGATAATATAGTTAAGGGCATTGACACTGTCCTCTGTCGCAAGGATTGCGGGTCCTGAAGGCTGTGTTGCCTGCATGGTGCCCGGGTTCAGGACATCTCGTTTGACCTGCAGAGCAACTTGGAGTGGGAGGGGATAGATCCGGTCATCGCCCTTCATGTGAGTACCAATGTAGGTAGAAGGAGAAAAGAGGTTCTGCTGATGGAATTTGAACATCGAGGCATCAAATTGAGAAGCAGGACCAACAAGGTAAAAATCTCTGGATTTTTTCCTGAGCTGCATGCAAATTGTCATGGGATGGGGAGGATTAGAGAGTTGAACGCATGCCTCAAAGACTGGTGTGGGAGATGTGGGTTTGAGTTCGTGGGATATTGGCACCAGTATTGGGGACTGGGGGAAACTGTTCCGATGGGACGGACTCCACTTGAACACGACTGGCACATCATACAACCAGGGCCGTAGATACAGCTTTAAACTTAATAGTGGGAGGGTGGGGGGGGGGGGGGGGGGGGGGGTTGACAAATTGGAAGTGTAAGGGTGGAGGTAAAGGGAAAGAGAGTGCAGGAAAAGTTACAGCAGTCTCCAGAAGTAATAGGACAAAAGGTTTAAGAAAGGTTAAGAGAGTAAGGTTGGGTAAAATCGGGACTGGTGTGAGAGGAGGTGAATACCAAAATAAGTGTTGTATTTGAATGCACACAGTATAAGAAATAAAGTGGATGAGTTTGCGACACAGCTAGAAGTTGGTAGGTATGATGTTGTGGGAATTACAGGGATGTGGCTGCATGAGGATCAAAGCTGGGAGCGGAATATCCAAGATTATACGTCCTATCGGAAAGACAGACAGATGGGATGGGTTGCTCTGTTGGTAAGGAATGGAATTCAATCCTTAGCTAGAGGTGATATAGGATCAGAAGATATTGAATCACTGTGGGTAGAGCTGAGGAATTGTAAAGATAAAAAGACGCTAATTACAGGGTCCCTAACAGGATATAGGGTACTAGTTACATCAGGAGATACAATTAGCATGTAGGAGATTTCAATATGTAGGTAGACTGGGAAAGTCAGGTTGGTACTGAACCCGAAGAAAGGGAATTTGTAGAGTGTCTCCGAGATGGATTTTTGGAGCAGCTTTTCGTGGAAACTACCAGGGAAAAGGCAAGTCTGGATTTCGTATTGTGTAATGAACTGGATTTGATAAGGAACTCAAGATAAAGGAGCTACTAGGAGGTAGCGACCACTATGTGAAAGATTTAAATTGAAATTTGAGAGAAGGTGAAATCAGATGTGTTGGTATTACACCTGAGCAAAGGGGACTGCAGAGGCATGAGCTGGCCAAGGTTGACTGGTATTTGGAGTATTTAGTATTTTGGTCTGAAAGGGTATCATATTGATATTTGGTATTAAAGGGACCCTAGCAGGAATGAAGGAATAACTAAAAATGCTGGAGTAACTCAGCGGGACAGGCATCATCTCTGGAGAGAAGGAATGGGTGACATTTCTGGTCAAGACAATTCTTCAAACCTGAAACGTCACCCATTCCTTCTCTCCAGAGATGCTGCCTGTCCTGCTGAGTTACTCCAGCACTTTGTGTCTACTTTTGATTTAAACCAGCATCTGCAGTTCTTTCCTGCATATGGATGATGGTGGAACAGCAATGGCGGGGATTTCTGGGAATAATTCGGAAGATGCAAGATCTTTTAATTCCAAAGAGGAAGACATTTTCTTGGGGGAGAATGAAGCAACAATGGCTGACAAGGGAAGTCAAGGACAGTATAAAACTAAAAGAGAAGACATATAACATTGCACAGATTGATGGGAAACCAGAGAATTGGGAAGCTTTTAAAGAACAACAGAAGGTAACTAAAAAGTCAATACGGGGAGAAAAAATGAAATACGAAGGGAATCTAGCTAATAATATAAAAGAGGAAAGCAAGAGTTTAAGTTATATAAAGAGTAAGAAAGAAGCAAGAGTAGACGTTGGACAGCTGGAAAATGATGCAGGTGAAGTGATAATGGGGAATAAAGGAATGGCAGAGGAGTTGAATAAATTTTTTTGCATTGGTCTTCACAGTGGAAGACACCAACAACGTGCCTGAAGTTCAAGAGAGTCAGGGGGTGGGAGTTAGTGGAGTGGCTATTACTCGGGAGAAGGTGCTTGGGAAGCTGAAAGGGCTGAAGGTGGATAAGTCACCTGGACCAGATGGACTGCACCCCAGTGTTCTGAAAGAGGTGACTGTAGAGATTGTGGAGGCATTAATAGTGATATTTCAGGAATCGCTGGAGTCAAGAGTGGTTCCAGACGATTGGAAAATTGCCAATATTACCCAGCCACATAAGAAGGGAGCAAAGCAGAATAGTGGGAAATATAGGTAGGTTAGTCTGACTTTGAGGGTAGGTAATATTTTAGAGTCCATTATAAAGGATGAGGTGACAGAGAACTTAAAAGGTCATGATAAAATTGGCCAAAGTCAGCATGGTTTTATGAAGGGGAGGCCTTGCCTGACTAACCTGCTGGAATTCTTTGAAGAAGTGAATAGTTGGACAGACAAAGGAGAGTCAGTAGTTGTTGTTTACATAGATTTTCAGAAAGTCTTTGATAAGGCCCATGGTAGCAAGGGGTAGATCGCAGGTTGGCTGGATGGCAGAAGGCAAAGAGTGGCAATGAAGGTTTTTTTATGTTTGGCTGTCAGTGACTAGCGGAGTTCCGCTCAGTGCTGTGGTCGCTGCTTTTCACATTGTATGTTAATGATTTGGATTAGAGGATGGAAGGCTTTGTGGCCAAGTTTGCAGATGATACATAAATAGGTGGAGGGGCAGGTAGTGTGGAGAAAGCATGGGCTCTGCACAATGACTTGGACAGGTTGGGAGAGTGGGCAGAGAAGTGGCAGATGGAATATAGTGCATCAAACTGTGGAGTCATGCAATTTGGTAGTAGGAAGAAAGGCATAGACTATTTACTAAATGGGGAGAGAAACTAGAAGTCGGCGCAGGGAGTGCTGGTGCAGGATTCCGAAAAAGTTAATCTGCAAGTCAAATCAGTAGTAAAGAAGGCAAACGCAATGCTAGCATTTACTTCATGGGCTAGAAACAAAAAACAGGGATGTAATGCCTGAGTTCACAAATGAGAATGAACAATATCCTTTTTTTTTGGGCTCACTGTGCATGTTTTTATGAAATCGCCATGGATGTTTAATGGATATATATATTAAATGCAGGAAATTAACTTTTAAATAACCTCTCCACAACAACTTGGTGACTCGCCACACTTTTTAATAATCAAAAAGTCAAATTAAAGCTTTAATTGCTCTTCTAACTTTTAAATACGTTTGATACAGTGACCTATTTAAGCTGGAGTAGTTTTCAATTTTTATCATGGTCATCATTTTCTTACCAGATCTGTTCTGCATTTCTATTATTGATATGCCAGCTCATGCTCTATATCAGTGAACCCAGCAGGTACAGGTAGGTAATATTAGGTTTCCGGCGTACTATTAAAATATTCCTTTGCACCATTCATTCCTTCCTTTCATGTATTAAATGCAACATACATTTTATCTTTAGTTCAGAATCACATTGTTTCTGACTGCACTGTTGTATCATATTTCCTTCCGCAGATGACGTCTCAATTGTCATCTCTGGGCTCATGTCGCTGGATTGTTTGTGGAGTGGAACATCGCAGCTCAATATATTTGTGAAAAAGAAAAACCGCCCCAATAAAACAGGTAACATTGGAAAGCAAGTACAAGGACAGGATGTGCAATGAGCCCACAGCCATTGTACCCACTAACATAGCACTGCAACCTCAAAAAATATCATTTCAACAAGCGCTCAGCACCGACTGCATTATTACCACAGAGTCAAACATGCTGTGTTGGTAGTGCAAGCTCAAGTTAGCCATCCATGATTGAATCCACATAGAAACATAGAAAAATAGGTGCAGGAGTAGGCCATTCGGTGCTTCGAGCCTGCACCGCCATTCAATGTGATCATGGCTGATCATCCAACTCAGTATCCCGTACCTACCTTCTCTCCATACCCCCGATCCCTTTAGCCACAAGTGCCACATCTAATGCCCTCTTAAATATAGCCAATGAACTGGTCTCAACTACCTTCTGTGGCAGAGAATTCCAGAGACCCACCACTCTCTGTGTAAAGAATGTTTTCCTCATCTCAGTCCTAAAGGATTTCCCCCTGATCCTTAGACTGTGACCCCTTGTTCTGGACTCCACCAACATCGGGAACAATCTTCCAGCATCTAGCTTGTCCAACCCCTTAAGAATTTTGTAAGTTTCTATAAGATCCCCCCTCAATCTTCTAAATTCCAGCGAGTACAAGCCGAGTCTGTCCAGTCTTTCCTCATATGAAAGTCCTGACATTCCAGGAATCAGTCTGGTGAACCTTCTCTGTACCAACATGCATCTCCAACAAAAGAGGTGCAATGATATCATTCAAATCACGGAGGCTTGTTATTGCTGAATCTCACAAATGAACATGCAGGGCAGAGGACATAGACATTTTCTAACATGGCGTTAGAGGATGCTGTTAAGGAGATGGAGAAGGAGGAAAGGAATCCCACCATCGTTTCTGATTTGCGAGTTGTACATATTTGTTGCTTCCAGTCCCTGACTGTAGCCCATTTGTTGAGCTTTTCTCTTTCCAGAAGCTCCCAATGAGACAGACATCCCCGGCCCAGCAGTAATGCCAAAGGCATCTTGTTACTCGACTTGAAGCTTGTGTCACCAGCTCAAACAATGACACTTTGTGTAATCATGTGACCAATTTAGAGACGGGATCTGCATTGGATTGTTTCACCAGAGACACTTGGCCTGCAATGAGGACAGGGGAACGGTTGCCCATATTCCAACTGTCCGCAGAGCAAAGGCAGATGGATTCCAACGCAGTGGACTGCAATGATGACAGAGTGAAGATACTGATTGGAATCCACAATGAAATTCTTGGTGTATTGGAAGGGATACAGAAAATATGTGTGAAATGCTACAGGATCCCTGTTAAACTTTGCACATTGCTTTGTGCAGTATTTGGAGCCAATTACCCCAGTGTAGGTATCATGGAAAATTCATTTTTACCACCTGAAAATCCAACCATCATGCAGAGTCTCAATCATGGAGTCCCAATGCCCCTGTCCCACTTGGGAAACCTGAACGGAAACCTCCCAAGGTTTCAGTGCGGTTCCCGGAGGTGTTTGTCAGTCTCCCTAATGGTCGAAAGTGGTTTCCGTTTTAAAAATCAGTAATTTTTTAGTTAAAGCCGGTTGCGATGCTAGTTGAAGGTGGTTGCCAGAGGACAAAAACCTCCGGGAACTGCACAGAAACCTTGGGTGGGGCGCAAAGTCTCCAGAGGTTTCCGTCCAGGTTTCCTAAGAGGGACAGGGGCATAACTTCCAAGGTGCTAAAGAGCTGAATTATCCAGTGGAAGTTCAGGCTTCCGTGTGTAAGTTTCGATTGCCACCAGTGTGGGTCTTTGTAAGAGTTCTCAAACAGATTTGAAGCTGTCACTGTGTTATTTCCAACACAAATTAGAAGGCTTGTTGATGTGACAGTGGGAAAGGCAAGGACCAAAGGGGGAAAAGGTGAAAATTACCCAAATGAACGAGGACATTACAACTGGAATATAAGGTGGGAAAAATGTGAGGACTTCCACATTGACAGAAACAAATGCGACCATCTGCACCCGCAGAAAGCCTGCAATTAGGCAGTAGACAATAGGTGCAGGAGAAGGCCATTCGGCCCTTACCCCTTATTCTTAAACTGTGGCCCCTGGTTCTGGACTCCCCCAACATCGGGAACATGTTTTCTGCCTCTAGCATGTCCAAACCCTTTATAATCTTATATGTTTCAATAAGATCCCCTCTCATCCTTCTAAATTCCAGAGTATACAAGCTCCATTCTCTCAGCATTTGACAGTCCTGCCATCAACAGCCTGAATGTCCTTCCTCAAATATGGAGACCAAATTTCTATGTTCTATGTTCCTCTAATTTCCTCTGTTCCTCTAATAGAAACCTCTAATTTCTATGTTCTGTTCTATGAGACCAAAACTGCACACTATACTCCAGATAGGGCCCTGTACAACTGCAGGACAACCTCTTTGCTCCTATACCCAACTCCTCTTGTTACAAAGGCCAATATGCCATTCGCTTTCTACATTGCCTGCTGCACCTGCATGCTTAATTTCATTGACTGATGAACAAGGATCCCCAGAAGCCATTGTACTTCCCATTTTCCCAACTTGACACCATTTAGATAATAATCTGCCTTCCTGTTTTTGCTACCAAAGTGGATAACCTCACATTTATCCACATTATACTGCATCTGCCAACTCACCCAACCTGTCCAAGTCACCCTGCAACCTCATAGCATTCGCCTCACAGTTCATGTTGCCACCCAGCTTTGTGTCACCTGCAAATTTGCTACATTTGCAAATTCTGGCAAGTCGTTGTGTTCTTCTTGCCTGCAGCTCACTGTCAAAAATAGAAGGGTCAAGCTTGCCAATTATGGAGTAGAGCACCTTTGTAACCTCCTTGATGCAATACGGTGCGACCACAATAGGGTGCAATAGGGTACGGCCCGCTGTATGATTGGGAGGCACAGCATGAATTTCCACCATCACAATTAATACAACAGGCAACATAATGTTGGCCTGTATGGTGGCTGAAATATATAATTTATGTCTGCATTTTCACAAAGAATCATGAATATTACTGGTTGAATATTAATACTGGAGTTGAATGTCCCTGGTAATACTTTGGGAGTCACTCAATGGAACAATTGGTAGAGCTACTGCCCACATGGTCAGAGACCTGTGTTTAATACTGATCTGCACAGTGCTGTGTGTGTAGAGTTTGCATGTTCTCCCTGTGACCTTGTGGGTTTTGTTCGGATGATCTGGCTTCCTTCCACATCCCAGACACATGTAAATTTGTAGGTTAATTGGCTTCTGTAAATTGCCCCTGATGTGCATGCTTTGGATGAGAAGGAAGGATTGCATAGAACTACTGTGTATGGATGATCGATGGTGCTTGTCCACTCGGGGCCTGTTTCCATGCTGTGCTGTAAATTCAACTAAACTAACTTGGTCCTCCTGGCAAGAGCTCTATTCTATTCTCTATTCTAACAGGTGGTTTTGCTGATCCATTCCTCCCGTTTGCAGTAAGCTGCAGACCAAAGGGCACACGCAGGTAAGGGCCTGGCTCTGGGATCAATTAGCCCAAAAGCCCTGTCCCACGGTACGAGTTCATTCCAAGAGCTCTCCCGAGTTTAAAAAAAAATTAAATTTGTGGTGCCATGGAGAATGAACGTAGCGGGTACGTCGGAGCTCAGGGACGTCTCTTAGCCCCTCCTAACGCTAACGGCGGTTACTCGGGAAGACTTTTCAACGTATTGAAAAATGTCCACGAGAGCCCTGAGTACTTACGAGCGGCCATTACCGTAAATCTCCGAGTTCGAATCAGGGCAAACTCGGGGAGAGTTTAAATGAAATTTAGAGTTCAAGACATTAGGGGAAAATAAATGGTCGGCACGGACTGGAAGGGCCGAGAAGGCCTGTTTCCGTGCTGTAATTGTTATATGGTTATATGTTATATGTTAAGACATAATTATAGCTATTTCATAACTCACAGCATTTATTGGAGATCAGAAACTGCAACAAATTCTTCAAAGGCAAACTATGATGCCCTGACTCTCAGTCTGAAGAAGGGTCTCTACCTGAAATGTCACCTGTTCCTTTCCTCCAGAGATGCTGCCTGACCCGATGAATTCCTCCAGCTTTTTGTGCCTAGCTTCTCCACAACTAACTGTCCTTCAGATGAATGAGCAACATTCAAGTAATTGATTACCGCTTTGGATGGTAAAGATGTTCGGGGTTTTGAATCTTTCTTCCTCTAACCCTTGGCTTTTTGATGTTGTTTTTTGTTGTTGTAATGATGGTGCGGAAACAGGCCATTCGGCCCACCGAGTCCGTGATCATTCCAAACACTAACACTGTCCTACACACTAAGGATGGGGTGGAAGATTGCAACCTTCACGTGGTCCGCCCTGTTTCGACTAATGCAATCAACTCGACGTGCACAAGCGGAAGATCAAATAGAACAAGTTGCCCAACAACTTTAGGCTGTGCACGCCACATGAAAGAAGAAGAAGATACACTAAGGACAATTTATAATTTACAGAAAGCAATTAATCTACAAACTACGTCTTTGGAGTGCGGGAGGAAACTGAAGATTTTGGAGTAAACCAAAGCAATCAAGGGGAGAACGTACAAACTCCATACAGACAGCACCCGTAGACAGGGTCGAACCCGGTTCTCCGGCGCAGAAACTCTACCGCTGCACCACTGTGCCTCCCGCAGTTCGGCATGGCTGCGAGTTGTGCTGTTGAGGCCTAGAATGGCAGAAGCAGCTTGAAATTATCACTGTGCATTGATCAACTTCGTGACCTGTCTGCTCAGCATGCTGGTAAACTTGGGAGAGAGTCACACATAATCCCCAAGTAGATGGCAGAGCAAGTTGCAACAACACATTTGTACGCAAGCATAAATATGAGCCCCACTGGTAGTAGCAGCATGTAAATAATTCAATGATTTAGTCTGAATCAAAGCCCAATAAACCTTAGAAAACTGTCCAGTTTTTGGCAGATCAGAGCAAAAGCATTTCTTCTTGTTAGTTTATTCTGAGCAGTGTTTTAGATTGAGGTAAAGTAAGAGATTGCTACAATGCATCATCCCATTCAGATTCAGGTTGAGCAATTAATTTCCCCTTTGTCTGCACAGTGAAAAGGAATTTATTCTGTCATGCTAATTTAAAAAGTAGCTTAATTCTACTCTTTCTTTATCGCTTGACAGAATTTCTTGCCAGAGGATTTATTATCAGTCATCCCGTTGCCTGGCAACAGCTTTCTGTCTCAGAGGATTTAATCATTCACCATCATAATAACATATCCACTCCTTTGGACAGCCAACACATTTGAACAGGCACGTCACCTCTACGTGACAGCCTGTCCATGCAAACATTTCTTTATAACAAGTGTAGACGCAGCAATTCAGTTTCCACAAATTTTGCAATTTTATTTCAAATACACTCCCCTCAAAAAGTTCATTGTAAATTACTTGTTGAGGTTTTAGCTTAGAGGGCCTGTCCCACCAGCATGCAACTCCATGCGATGAGCGCGACCTAACGCGGTCGCTTGAGCCGTCCGGCGTCGCGGGGCCGGTCCCACTTCGATCGCCGGAGCCGTGCGGAATTGTGCGGAGTTCGTCCCGACATCGCGCGGGGCTCCGAAAAACTGACCATGTTCAAAAATTCCGCACGGCAATGGCTTGTCGGCTCGCAGTCGCCTCGACGCATTACACACTGTCTCGACATCGTGCCTCCGTGACCCTCTCTGTAGGTGCCTCCGTGACCCTCTATGTGTGTAGCTCCGTGGCCCTCTCTGTGTGTGTGCCTCTGTGCCCCTCTCTGTGTGTCCCTCTCTGTCCTGGCGAACTTACCGTAAGACTTTGCTCCAAGTTCACCTCACTTTGCGCCACGTTGCGCCACTCACCCGACCTCCGTGCAGCCCTCGCTGCCGGTTTGGTCGCGCTTGCCGCATGCAGGCGCATGCTGGTGGGAACGGCCCTGTACAGGGGATCACCCGACCTCCGCGCGGCCCCCGCTTCTAGTTTGATCGCGCTCATCGCATGGAGTCGGATGCTGGTAGGACAGGCTCTTAACTAGTGCATAAAGAGCGGCACAAACATATATTGATGCCAATTGTTCCAACTGATTGAGAAGAACACCATTGCTCTCCGAAGATAGACACAAAAAGCTGGAGCAACTCTCAGGCAGCATCTCTGCAGAAAATGAATAGGTGATGTTTCGGGTTGAGACCTTCTTCAGACTGAGAGTCAGGAGAAAGGGAATCGAGAGATCTAGATGGTGATGCAGAGAGATATGGAACAAATGAATGAAATATATGCAAAAAGTAATGGTGATACCGGCCATTGTTAGCTGTGAAAACGAGTACAGAGAATAAGATGCAACAAGATGACTTTGAAGCTGCTACAACTTTGGTGGGGGAGAGATGGCGAGAGAGGGAATGCAAGGGGTACTTGAAGTTAGTGAAGTCAATATTCACCTTGCTTTCTGTTCGGCTGAATTAAATTTATTGGCCTAATAGGTTCTGCTGGCCACAAAGTCACTTAAATTTGCCAGTCGCCTGCATGCTCAATCCACCCTTACTCGGATTATTACCCCAAAAGCAAAATTTCTTTAGACAATAGACAATAGGTGCAGGAGTAGGCCATTCAGCCCTTCAGGCCAGCACCGCCATTCACCGTGCTCATGGCTGATCATCCACAATCAGCAACCCATTCCGGCCTTCTCCCCAAATCCACTGTCTTTAAGAGCTCTATCTAACTCTCTATTGAAAGAATCCAGGGAATTGGCCTCCACTGCCTTCTGAGGCAGAGAATTCCACAGATTCACAACTCTCTGGGTGAAAAAGTTTTTCCTCATCTTCGTTCAAAATGGCTTACCCCTTATTCTTAAACTGTGGCCCCTGGTTCTGGACTCCCCCATCATTGGGAACATGTTTCCTGCCTCTAGCCTGTCCAATCCCTTAATAATCTTTTATGTTGCAATAAGATTCCCTCTCATCCTTCTAACTTCCAGAGTATACAAGCCCAGTTGCTCCATTCTCTCAACAATGACAGTCCCGCCATCCCGGGAATTAACCTCGTGAACCTACGCTGCACTCCCTCAATAGCAAGTTTGTCCTTCCTCAAATTTGGAGACCAACACTGCACACAATACTCCAGGTATGGTCTCACCGGCTCCATGTACAACTGCAGAAGGACCTCTTTGTTCCTATACTCAACTCCTCTTGTTATAAGGGCCAACAGGTCATTAGCTTTCTTCACTGCCTGCTGTATTTGAATGCTTACTTTCAGTAACTGATGAACAAGTAGCCCCAGATCTCGATGGACTTCCCCTTTTCCCAACTTGACACCATTCAGATAATAATCTGCCTTCCTGTTTTTGCCACCAAAGTGGATTACCTCACATTTATCCACATCAAACTGCATCTGCCATGCATCTACACACTCACCCAACCTGTCCAAGTCACCCTGCATCCTCCTCACAGTTCACACTGCCACTCACCTTTGTGCGATCTGCACCTTTGCTAATGTTACTTTTAACATTTGCTTTTTTTTTTTTTTTTACTTTATTTTATTAGAAGTAATCTATTTACAATAATGTAAACAGCTTTACAAACCTCAACTTAATTACACATTTTTTAAATAACCCATTGACAGTTATCATCTTCTATTTTTTTGGAAATAAAGAAAAGAATAGAATAGTTTTAAATCAATAAGAAAGTGATTAAATAATAATTTGATTATATAGAAAAGAAGAAGAAAATAGAGCAAGGAAAAAAGATTATAGATTAACAAAAAGTGAAAAAATATTATATATATATATATATATCAATGAAAATCAACAAAATATATTGTATCTAAAACTATTACAAATAATAATATCAATGAAGACATGCCTATTAATCCTAGTATAAGAATCAATTATTCTCATCAAATCCCGCTGGGTACCCGTCAGGCTGCGACGTCAAGAACAGCTACTTCTCTAGATACTGTATATATGGAGACCATATTTGTTCGAAGATATTATATTTGTCCAATAGGACAAATCTGATTCTTTCTAATTGTAACGTCTCCAACATCTCTGCTGCCCACATTTTAATTGTGGGGGATAATGTTCCCTTCCAAAATTTCAATATGATTTTTTTCCCTATTATCAAACAGTAATCAAAGAAATTTCTTTGATTTCCTGTAAGTACCGAATTTGAATCCAAAATCCCAAGTATTATTAACTTTGGGTCTGGATCCAATCTAATTTTTAGAACCTCAGAAATAACCTTAAAAATGTCTGTCCAGTAGTAATTCAGTTTGGGACATGTAGCAAAACTGTGTGTTAAATTTGCTTCTAAGTTCTTACATTTATCACAAATTGAAGAGAGATTGTGAAAGATACTATTTAATTTAGTTTTTGAATAGTGTAATCTGTATAATACTTTGAATTGTATCAATGTATGTCTGGCATTTAACGAACACCGATGTATTTGCTGTAAACTTTCTTCCCAATTTTCTTTTGTTATGGATAAACCAATTTCCTTTTCCCATGCTTGCCGATATGTTTCAGTTGTTGGATTCTCCTTATCCAAGATTATGTTATATATATGGGCTATTAATGTTTCTGTATTTGGGTGTAAATTAAACAAATCATCTAATAATCCTGGTACTTTATTTTTATAATCTAGTGTGTTTGATTTTATATAATCTCTAATTTGTACGTACCTAAACAAGTGTTGCGGAGACAATCCGTAGATATCTTGTAACTCTTGGAATAAAATAAATTTTCCTTTTCTATAAAGGTGCTCTATCCTTTTAATTCCTAAATCATCCCAATGTCTAAACCCTCCATCCAATATAGAGGGCTTAAATAATGGGTTATTCATTATTGGTAGTCTGAGTGAAAGATTATCTAGCTGTAAAGTCTTAACTATTTGTTTCCAAATACATCTATTATTATAAATTATAGGGTTGTCCCTATAAAAATTTTTTTGTACTTCCTTTGGGGCAAAGAGAACCGAGCCTACATTATAGGGTAAACAATCTTCCTTTTCCATCTTTAACCACATTGGTTCATAATCCATATTTACCCACCAAAAATTCATATTCTTAATCTGGACTGCCCAAAAATAATATAAAAAATTTGGAAGTGCTAATCCTCCATTTATCTTAGATTTACATAAATGTTTTTTACTTAACATTTGCTAATGTTACTTTTAAATTTATGAAAGAGGTTCCTAACTGATCACCAAGGCCCAATGTAACTCAGTGCCATATCCATTTAATGAGCCCTACCACAGAACTGCTTTAATTACAGGCTAAACCACACCCTCAGGGGTATCAGCAGTGAATCTTGCATTTGGAATGTATTACACATTCTCTGAAGCACGTTTAGAAATGTTCAAATAAAAGTTTGCATTGATTCAAAATATAAGGTGGTACTTAAAATACCACAAGATTGACCCAAAATGCTGGTGTGACTCAGCGGGGCAGGCAGCATCTCTGGAGAGAAAGAATGGGTGGGTCGAGACCCTTCTTCATACTGTAGAATTTGGATTCAGTCTGAAGAAGGGTCTCGACCCAAAACATCACCCATTCCCTCTCTCGAGAGAGATGCTGCCTGTTCCGCTGTTACTCCAGAATTTTGGGTCAATGTTCGGTTCAAAACAGCACCTGCAGTTCCTTCCCAGTTAAAATAACAATATATTAATTAGCACAATAAAGTTGTATCTGTAAATTATATATTCCACACAATTTGGTTTCATGAGTTGGGCCAAAGACCTTGCTTCTGTGCTGTGTGACTCCTTCAGACCCATTATTTTTCATTGAAATAAGAAGGCTTATTAATCTCACTCTGGATCACACATGGTGGTGCTTCAGTCTGTAGGTTTCCCAGTGGATTTGCTGCCAGCTCCATGGAGGTTTATTCTTTCCTGGTGGGCTACAAGGACAGGCCAACTGTGGCCTTTACTACAAACAGCTGTGTAAAACTGGGACTCCCAGGGAGTGTCAATGTAACTCGCTAGGTAATAGCTGATAGTTTCGAGTCGACTGTGAGTCGGGGGGGGTGACAACTCGCAGCTCCTGGAATACGGTGCCCAGCAGGCTGCGTGTTGTAAGCTCCGCAGTGGGCTGAGAGGAGCAGAGCCATTGTGACATCCTCAGCTCGTTAACTTCATAAAATATTTCAGATTTGTGAACAGTTTTAATTAAAAGTTCAAGAAATAATGAATCAAATTTTCAGATGAGGCAATTTTTGAAATCATGAGGTAAATCTCTATCGGAATATGTAAAAATTTCACCGTTAGCGCGTCGTGTTTTCGAGGAGATGTGAATCACAGACAAACAAATTCACACACGAATACACAAATACATCCACATCCCAGATCAGAGATTTATAATTATATCGATTATCACAGACGTTGCAGCTCCACAATTATTACAGTCAACAACCATCGTACAGAATGATTTGAAATGTAGTCTAATTTAGTTTAGTTTAGAGATACAGCGCAGAAACAGGCCTTGCGGCACACTGAGTCCGCGCTGACCAGCGATCTTGCATATTAACACTGTCCAACACACACATTCGGGGCAAATCACATTTTTTTAATAGAAAGCCAATAAACCTGCAAACCTGTACATCTTTGGAGTGTGGTAAGTCACCGAAGATCTCGGAGAAAACGCACGCGGTCATGGGGAGAATGCACAAACTCCAGACAGACAACACCTGTAGTTCGGATCGAACCCGGGTCTCTGCAAGCGTTGTAAGGCAGCAGTTACCTCTTCGCCACCGTTCCACCCATTTATGTCATTAATTTACATTGTTTTGTATTTCAATATAAAATATAAGGGCAGCTCAGTGGCACTGCAGTAGAGTTGCTGCATTATAGCACCAGAGACCCAGATTCGATCCTGACTACGGGTGCTACCGGCACGGTGTTTGTACGTTCTCCCCGTGACCTGCGTGGGTTTTCTCCGGGGGGTTCCGGTTTCCTCCCACATTCCTACGACACACAGGTTTGTAGGCTAATTGCCTTGGTAAAATGTAAATTGTCCCGTGTGTGTAGGATAGTGCTAGAGTACGGGGATCGCGTGTCGACGCATTCTCGGTGGGCTGGAGAGCCTGTTTCTGTGCTTTTTCTCCGAACTAAACTGAAAATAAAAACAGATCAAACTGTTAACATAATCAGGGCACTTAGCTGAAAGGAATGCATTAGATATCAGAAAGCTTCAGTGACATGCTATTTTTAATGTTGTGCTGTAATTCATCATTCTCATGCTGATTCAATATATTTCTCTGTCCACGTCATTTTAATTGTTCATGTGTTGGTTCAGATAGGCTGTGCATATTTATTTTGAACCTATTCTAGTTTAGGTTTTTGCGTTGTTTTAAATGGTTGTCAACTAATTTTGTGTCCATCAAAAACTGTACCAAAATAGAAAGCTTCTGCCAAAATCTATTAAGTGATTCATATTAAGAAATACATGTCCACACATAGGGATGAATTTTGCCTGTTTTTCATTTTTCCCACCTTGCTATAATTTCAGAATCAGCGTTGCTGTTTTCAGTTCTTTAAAATCACTACAAATAAACTGACACATTTGCACAGATGTGGCCCGGATCGAGTGGATGTGGAGAGGATGTTTCCATTAGTGGGCCAGATGCAATAGCCTTATAATAAAAGGATATCCCCCTGAGAGAAATGATGGAAATGTTCTTTAGTCAGAGGGTGAGGAATCTGCGGAAGTCATTCCCACAGGCAGCTGTGGAGACCAAGTCAATGGATATTTTTTAAGGTGGAAATTGACAGATTCTTGTTTAGCAAGGGTGTCAAGGGTAATGGGGAGAAGGCAGGAGAATGGGGCTGAGAGGGAAAGGATAGATCAACCATGATTGAATGGCGGAATAGACTTGATGGGGTGAATGACCCAATTCTGTCCCTATATCTTATGAACAAATCAATCTGAAATATCTGCTTCATCCTCACCAGCCATTCTTGTCTCTCTTTGAAAAAAATTGAGGTGTCAGTAAGACTGGAAGACCTTAAATTATCTCCCTTCATTATCATCTGTAGACTGAAGACAGACACAAATGCTGGAGTAACTCAGTGGGACAGGCAGCATCTCTGGAGAGAAGGAATGGGTGGCATTTCGGGTCAAGGCCACGTCACCAATTCCTTCTCTCCAGGGATGCTGCCCGTGTCACTGAGTTACTCCAGCATTTTGTGTCTATCTTCTTATTAAACCAGCATCTGCAGTCCCTTCCTACATACATCATTTGTAGGCTCCTGACTAAGGCAGATGGATGTTCTCTCATTTTACCATCCACACCATTTTGATCCACTATCCTGTGGAATTCTCGGCCTCAGATGGCGGTGGAGGCCGGTTGTCTGTATACTTTCAAGAGAGAGTTAGATAGGGCTCTTAAAGATAGTGGAGTCAGGGGATATGGGGGAGGAGGCAGGAACGGGGTACTGATTGTGGATAAACAGCCATGATCACATTGAATGGCAGTGCTGGCTCGAAGGGCCAAATGGCCTACTCCTGCACCTATAGTCTATTTCTAATTTGGTTCATCCCCTTCTCCAAATGGCAACTGCGTTGACACGAAGCACACATTACGCACAGCAAACCTCCTCGGAACTGAAATGATATATTATATTTCCAGTGACATATTTATCTTTTCCATTTTCAGATACTAACCTTGATACATGGTGCGGAAGCCTTGCTTGTTTTGGGAGTAATCACTGTGAAAGTATATGGTCGTTTCATGGGTTGTACTGAACAGAGGCGCTGGAACCTGAGGACCACTAAATCTACCAATCACTGGTCCAGTTGTCGCCGAGCCGCTCTTCACTTCCATGTAGTCATGGATTGTCTCCGTAGAGAAATTGACAAATCGTAAGTGCACACCTGCAGATTATAAATGAAATGATAGGGAATTTAATTTAATTCATAAAAGGGACGTTAGAACATATATCCATTCCTGATGACAGTCATACAGCATGGAAACAGGTGAGTCGACCAAACCTACACATGCAGACAAAGATGCCCAATCTACACTAGTCCAACATTCACATGTTTGGCCAATATCCTTCTAAACCTTTCCTATCCTTGTACTTGCCCTAATGTATTTTACATCAGATATATCGTCATAAATTAAGATGGGCAGAAAAGACAATGTGTAAATTTATCTAGTGAAAATAATAAACTAATAGCCCTGTCCCACGGTATGAGTTCATTCCAAGAGCTCTCCCGAGTTTCAAAAAAATCAAACTCGTGGTAAGCACGGAGAATGAACGTAGCGGGTATGTCGGAGCTCGGGGACGTCTCTTAGTCTAACGGCAGGTACTCGGGAAGACTCGCTAACGGCAGGTAAGCATGGGAAGATTCGTGAAGATTTTTTCAACACGTTGAAAAATGTCCACAAGAGCCCCGAGTACCGACGAGTGGCCATTACCGTAAATCTCCGAGTTTGAATCAGGGCAAACTCGGGAGAGCTCTTGGAATGAACTCGTACCGTGGGACAGGGCTTTAAGAAAGCTATTCACTATGTTGCACAGATGAACAGAAGCAGACTCCATAAAATATGGGCTGATGTTGGTGAAGAAACCAAAAGCACATGCAAATTATAACATTTATCTTAACTTACCAAAGCCGATTGGGAGCATTATTGACCACATGCAATCCAAGCTGCTGGGGTAGTTTCCAGGAAACCCAGGACTAAGAATGACCCCACTGAAATCAGTCAAAGAACCACCGCACTGAGCTGCAAAATTACAAGTTCAGACAGAACAGTGAAAATCACATTGGTTAAAAAGAGTCAAAAATACTATTACAGTTTTTACAGTAATTACAAAAATATCAATTATATTTTCTTGGGCAAGAGACAGCAGGCGAATATTTAATTTTGTCTCAACTTCACTTTGGGGACATTTTAGAAGAGGAGATCGGACTGCTCCAGAAATACAGCCAAATACAGCATCAGGCACACGTGTAATCGCAGACTACATTAAGGGGAAATCAGCTACTAATTGCTCTCTGGTGGACAAATTGCTCTTCACATATGGAGCTACGAGCGGATGTGTATCTGCAGGTTTCATGGGAATCAGTGACATCCTCAACCAGAGCAGCCTGTGTGTCTTCTTGCAGAGGACTCCAAAATCTGTCTTTTTTTTTCCCCCACAACATATAGCTCTCAACATGAGGAGTCTCAACTGTTATAGACCTGTCCCACTTGCCGATTTTTTAGGCAACTGCCGGCGACTGTCGTAGTCGTAGCAGGTCGGCGAAAAACCGGCGACAACCTATGTCATCCTGGCGACAACCAACGACAACACCTACATCAGGAGAAATCAGGCTACGCTCATTGGCGGCAAACCCATGTTGAAAATCTAGCGGCAACCAGAAAGACGCCACGACTTTTTGCGCGACTGAGACGACTCCCGGTGACCACCGGAGACTATGGGGCGACAAACTAGTCACCTTTAGTTGCCTATAAAATCGCCTAAGTGGGACAGGCCCATTAATAACCTTCTCCCCTGGATCTGGGATTCAGGTGGAGAACTGCCTTACTAGAACTACTACCAGAATTTCAACCGTACACGTTTCATATAACCATATAACAATAACGGAAACAGGCCTTCTCAGCCCTTCCAGTCCGTGCCGACCATTTATTTTCCCCTAGTCCCATCTACCTGCACTCAGCCATACCCCTCCATTCCCTTCCCCGTCCATATACCTATCCACTTTACTTTTAAATGTTAAAATCGATCCTGCCTCCACCACTTCTGCTGGAAGATCATTCCACACAGCCACCACTCTCTGAGTAAAGAAGTTCCCCCTCATGTTACCCCTAAACTTCTGTTCCTTAATTCTCATGCTATGCCCTCTTGTTTGAATCTTTCCTACCCTCAATGGGAAAAGCTTATCCACGTCAACTCTGTCTATCCCTTTCATCATTTTAAAGACCTCAATCAAGTCCCCCCTTAACCTTCTGCGCTCCAAAGAATAAAGACCCAACTTGTTCAACCTTTCTCTGTAACTTAGTTGCTGGAACCCAGGCAACATTCTAGTAAACCTCCTCTGTACTCTCTCTATTTTGTTGGCATCCTTCCTATAATTAGGCGACCAAAATTGTACACCATACTCCAGAATAGGTCTCACCAATGCCTTGTACAATTTTAACATTACTTGCCTACTCCTATATTCAATGCTCTGATTTATAAAGGCCAGTTAAATGATCCGGATCATTTCCAGATAAATGATCCGTTTTAACACTTTTTCCCCAAAAAGATAGCAAGATGGTTTACATTTCCTTCACTAAGAGACAAAACTGCATCCTCAAAAATATATGTATCATTAACACAATATGTTTTTCTGAGTATCCTCAGCAGTACTTAAATACATTCACTGGTGCATATGATGTCCAGCATATCTGAGACTTTTTCTTACTGCATGTACAATGCATTTGATTGAGGGTTATATTTTAGTTTAGTTTAGAGGTACAGTGTGGAAACAGGCCCTTCGGCCCACCGGGTCCGCGCCGACCAGCGATCCCCGCACATTAACACGATCCTACACACACTAGGGACAACTTTTACATTTACCAAGCCAATTAACCTGCAAACCTGCATGTCTTTGGAGTGTGGGAGGAAACCGAAGATCTCGGAGAAAACCGACGCCGGTCACGGGGAGAACGTACAAACTACGTACAGACAGCACCCCTAGTCAGGATTGAACCCGGGTCTCCGGCGCTGCATTCGCTGTAAGGCAGCAACTCTACCGCTGCGCCACCATGACCAATATTTTCTACTTTTCAAATTTTAGGAGAGATGATCTATGTCTTGTAATTTATGTGAAACAAAGGCAAGAGCTATTTTGAAATACACGTCCTATGAATGCTATTGTTTCTTATGTAACAAAAATACCAACTGATGACAGTACATTTATATCAGTATTATCTTATGCTGCTTAAGAAACTCATGAAGCACTTAGGCCGGACATCAAAAAGCTCACTCATGATGAATAGCCATCTGTAGATGGGTTGAGGAGGAAGTACATGAAAGAAGTCCACAGACTGAAGCAGCATGATGCAATATTGAGATATTCTATCATTTATGTGATTTCATGTATAATTGATCATGTTTCAGCAGCCAAAAAGCTGAGCGCTCAATAACAGCTTTAAGTAGGACGTTATTACATTTGAAGAACAGAATAAACACTGAGAGATCATGGATCACCGATTTTTACGCAGATGACACAACAGTGGTGGGCCTCATCAGGGACGACAATGAGCTGGCTTACAGGAAGGAGGTGAAACAACTGGTGGACTGGTGCAATGCGAACAACCTGATCCTGAATGTCGAAAAAACAAAGGAGGTTATCGTCGACTTCAGGAAAACCCGGCACAGTCCCACACCACTTCACATCAATGACAGCGATGTGGAGGTGGTCAGTAGCACAAAGTTCCTGGGGATGCAGATCACTAACAGTCTGACCTGGTCGAATAACATCTCATCAACAGTTAAGAGAGCGCAGCAGCAGTTGCACTTTCTGCGCCGGATGAGAAGAGCTCACCTCCCCCATCCCATCCTCACTACTTTCTACAGGGGCACCATAGAGAGTATTCTGACCAGTTGTATCTCTGTCTGGTTTGGGGGCTGTAGAGCCTCCGACTGGAAGTCTGTGCAGAGAGTGGTGAGGACAGCGGAAAAAATCATCGGGACCTCTCTCCCCTCAATCGGGGATATTGCGACCAAACGTTGCGTGTCTAAGGCCAGCAGTATTATAAAAGACCCCACACATCTCCATCATGGACTGTTCACTCTGCTGCCCTCGGGGAAAAGATATTGCAGCATAAGGAGCAGAACATCAAGGTTCTGCAACAGCTTCTTCCCACGAGCCATCAGACTCCTGAATGCCATGTAATGGGCTGCCACCATTGTCTATTTATCCTTTTATCCTTTTTATCCATTTTATCCATGTTTATCCTTCTGTTAATTTATCGTGTTGCACAGGGAGCCAAATGCAACGGAATTTTGTTTGGAACTGCATATATTTCTAAATGTATTTCTAAATGACAATAAAGTTTGTTTGACTTGACTTTGACTTTACAAATTATTTCCTGGATTAGTCTAGTCTAGTTTAGTTTAATTTAGAGATACAGCATGGAAACAGGCCTTTCGATCCACCGAGTCCGCACAGACTCAGGATCACCACACATTAACACTACCCTACTTATAGGAGGGACATTTTTTTAAATTTATGTCAATTAACCTCTCTGGAGTGTGGGAGGAAACCGAACATTGAGGAGAAAATCCATGCAGGTCACAGGGAGAACGTACAAACTCTGTGCAGACAGCACCTGTAGTCAGGATCGAACCCGGGTCCCTGGTGAGATAAGGCTACCGCTGCGCCACCGTGCAACCCTTACAGCATATATCCCCTAAAGTATCGCTTTCTGTCTATTGCTTAAAATAAATGTGTAAGACATGGTGGTGAAAGCATATGATGAATGCATACATGTGGAGTGATGAATGGTCTTACTAACTTGCATGAGATTTTTCAGGAAGGATGTGGAGGCTTTGGAAAAGGTGCAGAGGAGGTTTACTGGAATGATGCCTGGATTTGGGGGTATTAGCTACAGGGGAGTCTGGGCAGAACGGGATTGTTTTTTTCTGGAATGCTGGCCACTGCGGGATAGAAGTCCATAAAACTCTGAGAGACATAGATAGGGTAGACAGTCAGAACCTTTTTCCCAGGATGGGAAAATCAAATGCTCTGAGGGAAAAATTTAAAGGAGATGTGCGGTGCAAGTTTATATTTTACAGAGAGGGCAGAGAGTTCCTGGAACGCGCTGCTGGATTTGGTGATTGAGGCAATACATTTAAGAATCTTCCGGATAGGCATATGGATATGCAGGGAATGGAGGAATATAGGTTATGTGAAGGCAGATAAGAGTTGGTTTTGGCATCATGTTTGGCACAGATATTGTGGGTTGAAGGCCCTGTTCTTGTGCTGTACTGTTCTATGAAATAAACAAGTTGCATATGTGTTAGCTGACCCCTGAATCATTTGACTCCAGCCATTACTTTGACAGAATTAAATTTCAGACAGGCACATTACACGTTGGTGGGTGAAGATGAAAACATAAATAAAGTGATGTGAAAATACGGACTTCAAATGAAATGTAGAAGAGACAATTCTAGCCAAGAGCTCTGCAAGTAAAGAAGGAGGAACAGTCTCCAGGGCAAATACTTTAACAAAACTGTCAAATTGTTACAGAGAGGCTGTGTGGATGTAGCAACTAGTAGAATGACTACATTAGGAAAAGATTCTCTCAATTTTCATCCAAGTCATTTATATCAGAATCAGAGTCAAATTTCACTGGCCAGGTCAGTCATACAATTAAAAGCAAGAGGCTCAAAAACACATTTTAACATGACCATCCACCACAGTGACTCCTCTACATTCCTCACTGTGATGGAAATTGAATAAAGTTCAAGCCCTTCCCTTTAGTTCTTCCTCGGTCGGGGGTCTCGAGGCCTCAGTTGACGGGATAGTCTTGACTCCCGTAGCTGGCGGCGTTGGGGCCCTCTGCGTCGAGGCATTCTGCTCCTGCATCGGCAGCTCCCCCCCGCTGGACGACCAAACTTCGCGTCGGGGCTGGTCGAACTCCCGGCATTGGAGCTCCCGACTCGGCCTCACCCGACACCGAGAACCCTTGATGGTAAGTCCACAGTGGTCGCGGTGGGAGTGATCCCAGGCAAGGGATCCGCTCTGATGTTAAGTCCGCGCCCGACGGTGGGGCTCACCACAGTTCGAGGCGGCTTCCAGCTCCAGCGATGGTAGGCCGCAGAGCCCGGAGAATGTGATCCGAAAATTGATCACATCTCCCGGAAGGTTGGAACCTGAAAAAAAAGTTTCTCCCAATATTCCTCCCCCCACATAAAACAAACCGAAGATCATAAAAAACGAACTTTTAACAGACGCCAAAAATAACAAAAAATGAACATTCTGCCGGCAGGGCTGCCCATCTCCCCGGCGCCCCTAGTGGTCACATACAACAGAGGTCCCAGTACAGATCCCTGCGGAACTCCACAGGTCACGGGCCATCGGCCTGAATATCGTCCTTCCACAACAACACTGTCTTCTATCAGTAAGCCAGTTCTTAATCCATGCCAGCAAGTCAATGTTTAATCCTGTGCATCATAATCTTCTGGATCAGCCTACCATGAAGGATTTTATCAAATGCCATACTAAACATAATGCAGGCAACATCCACTGTGCTACCCTCATTAAACACATTTGTCACCTCCGCAAAAACTTGATCAAGTTAGTAATGCATGATCTGCCATGTATAAAGCCATGCTGACTGCCCTAATTAACACATTATCTTCCAAATGGGAGTAAATCCCACAATCCTCTCCAATAAGTTCCCTACCGTTGACATGAGGCTCATCGGCCTATAATTCCCTTGATTCTCTCTACTTTCCTTCTTAAACAAAAGGAACAACATTAGGAACAAATTTTGTTTCATTTAACTTTTTTCACTTATTTGCAAGCTTCAATCTTAAGTTTCAATTTTAATAGATTTTAAATGCATTTGAATGCCAGATCACTTATAGGCTTAACAGCAACGCCCAGATTCCAACAGTGCTGATTTTCCAGGATGTATCATCTGCCCCTAAACTGATAAAATGTCTCCAGACTGCTCCACCCATCAAGATTGGTTGCCAATCTATTGGCCAGTGATCTATCACCCATTCCTTCTCTCCAGCTGCCTGTCCCGT
Organism: Raja brachyura; assembly: GCA_963514005.1. The sequence goes on from OY740784.1 coordinate 5,242,700, forward strand.
TGAGTTACTCCAGCTTTTTGTGTCCCCCTTTTGAATTAACCTAGATTAGATAATGTATTAATGGTAGTGGGCAGTGATCCCTCGAGCCCGACTTGGCTCGTCATCGAAGGCTTCTTCAGCAGTCAACATTACAAAAGATTTTATGCTTCATAAACATTAAAAAAACTCCTCAAGTGCTTATCAGATTAGCAATAGTTTAGTTTAGAGATGCAGTATGGAAACAGGCCCTTCCGCCCACCCAGTCTGCACCGACCTGAGATCCTTGCACCGTCCTACACACCCTAGGGACAAATGTTATCGAGCCAATTAACCTACAAAGTGTACGTCTTTGGAGTGCGGGAGGAAACCGAAGGTCTCGGAGAAAACCAACGCAGTGGGTATGGGGAGAACGTACAAACTCCGTACAGACAGCTCCGATAGTTAGGATCGAATCTGGATCTCTGCCGCTGTAAGTGCTGTAAGGCAGCAACTCTACCACTGAGCAAGCTTGTTGCTCGTTTCATCGTCCCTGCCTCAAATTGATATGTTGGTAATAAATACGAGAAACAAAAATGTGACTTACGCTTAACTTCTATATAAATAATCTTTTTTTTTTCTACTGATGCTCTCCAAAGTCAATCAGAAAGAAAAATCTTATTAAATGCTGTCACATAGGTTAAAAAAAAAAGACTCTTGTCTTTTTAAGTTATGTGATTCATCAACATCAAAGTCTTTATATGCTCAATTGTGCAGCAGCAGACAGCAATTAGTTAATTACTATGCAGCATTCAGGTGGATAACTGCACTTGCTTATTCATAAATACACCACCAGTATTTTCCACAAACAAAACAGCTCTAAGTCAACACCTATAAACCCTGGAGAAAAGGAATAGGTTGAGAAAATTGCATATAAAATGATGCCCGGGAATTTCAAAGGCACCAAAGATAGCTGAAGGAGTTTCTCGCCATTCTGCAGAAGAAGGGTCTCGACCCGGAACGTCCCCGATTCCTTCTCTCCAGAGATGCTGTCTGTCCCACTGAGTCACTCCAGCTTTTTGCGTCTGTCTTTGGTTTAAACCAGCATCTGCAGTTTCTCCCTACACACCTGTAAACTCTTCCCATCTTACGCAACAGAAAGATCGTGCAATCCAAATAATAATGCCAGGCGTAAATCACTGACCATGTTAAGTGAAATAAATCAAATTAACATTACTCTATTAGGCTACACCATTTATCTTTAGGACCTTGAAACTGGTCATGAGTCCAACACAGTGAACCAGTGGACAAAATCACCACCTATTCAAACAAGTTAGAGGGCGGTGAATCTGTGGAGTTCTTTGCCACAGAGGTCTGTGGAGGCCAAGTCAATAGATATCTTTAAGGTAGATTCTTGATTAGTATGGGTGTCAGAGGTTATGGGGAAAAGGCAGGATTATGGGGTTCGGAGGGAGAGATGTATCAGCCATGATTGAATGGCGGAGTAGACTTGATGGGCCGAATGGCCCAATCACATGACATGAACCGATCACATGATATGAACAACATTGCAACTATCATCCATTCGATAGGGCTAAGTGAAAAAAGAATGGGAAGAAAAATGAATGTCACTGTATGTCATGTTGTATCTAAGGATAATGGGGAATTCCTTTAGGACCGAGATGAGGAAAACATTTTTCACACAGAGAGTGATGAGTCTCTGGAATTCTCTTCCACAGAAGGTAGTTGAGGCCAGTTCATTGGCTATATTTAAGATGGCGTTAGATGTGGCCCTTGTGGCTAAAGGGATCAGGGGGTATGGAGAGAAGGCAGGTACAGGATACTGAGTTGGATGATCAGCCATGATCATATTGAATCGCGGTGCAGGCTCGAAGGGCCAAATGGCCTACTCCTGCACCTATTTTCTATGTTTCTATGTTGTCACTTGCGGGCAGAGCACCAAGGCAAATTCCTTGTATGTGAATACTTGGCCAATAAACTAATTCATTAACAACAGCATAGACATTGGCCTCTGTTAACCTTGTGGCTACGTGTTCCATTTTTTAAAATGCTTTGCAAACAGGACATATACATGCAAAGATATACTGCAGGAGAACTTGTTAAAGAAGGAACTGCAGATGCTGGAGAATCGAGGGTTACACAAAAAGCTGGAGAAACTCAGCGGGTGCAGCAGCATCTAAGGAGCGAAGGAGATAGGTGATGTTTCAGGTCGAGACCCTTCTTCAGACTGGTCAGGGATCAGGGAAATTAGAGATATAAACAGTGATGAGGAGAGATAAAGAACAATGAATGAAAGATATGCAAAAAGGTATCGATGATAAAGGAAACAGGCCATTGTAAGCTGTTTGTAGTGTGAAAATGAGAAGCTAGTGTGACTGGGGGGGGGGGGGGAGATGGAGAAGGAATGTCAGGGCCCGAGGGCTGAGGGAGAGGTGGGGAGGAGGTGGTCTGGGTTAACAGAATTGAGAAAATTCAATGTTTAAGCCCAGAGGATGCAGACTCCCCAAGCGGAATATGAGGTGCTGTTCCTCCAACTTGCGGTGTTGCTCACTCTGGCCGTGGAGAAGGCCCAGGACCGAGTGGTCGGACACGGAGTGGGAGGGGGAGTTGAAGTGCTGAGCCACCGGGAGGTCGGGTTGGTTATTGCGGACCGAGCGGAGGCGTTCGGCGAAACGATCGCCCAGCCTCCGCTTGGTCTCACCGATGTAGATCAGCTGGCATCTGGAGCAACGGATGCAGTAGATGAGGTTGGAGGAGGTGCAGGTGAACCTCTGTCGGACTTGGAATGACTGCTTGGGTCCCTGAAAGGAGTGGATGGGGGAGGTGAAGGGACAAGTGTAGCGTCTCTTGCGGTTGCAAGGGAAGGTGCCCGGGGAAGGAGTGGAGCGGGAGGGAAGGGAAGAATTGACAAGGGAGTTGAGGAGGGAGCGGTCTTTGCGGAAGGCAGACAGGGGGGAGATGGGAAGATGTGGCGAGTGGAGGGGTCACGTTGGAGGTGGCGAAACTGGCGGAGGACTATCTGTTGTATGCGCTGGCTGGTGGGGTGAAAGGTGAGGACCAGGGGGACTCGGCCCTTGTTGTGAGTGGGGGTATGGGGAGAGAGGGCAGTGATGCGGGTTATGGAGGAGACCCTGGTGCGAGCCTCATCTATAGTGGGGGAGGGGAAACCCCGTTCTCTGAAGAACGAGGACATTTGCGATGACGAAGAGGAGAACTTGTTAGTGCAATTGATAAGGAAGAACGTGCTGTTTCAGAATGTGAGTCCATCATTTTGAACAGGAAACATTAACACATGACTAAGGCCTTTTGCAAAGAAGCCATTCTGCTTTCTTTTTAAGAATAAACATATTGATTTTTAAGCCTCTTGTTTATCGTAACAACACCTTTCCCACGTCATCTTAATGAGCATTATGACCGGGATAGGAAGTAAATCAATTTTCTCTTCAACTAGGATCAAGCACAATCACTGTCAAACTGAAAAAAGTATTTGTGCATGAGAGAGGTGGGGAGGTCAGGAGTTCTGTTTCACAAATTGTAAACACACATACCTACACACATGGGGATAGGGTAATTCCATCTTCGGACCGGTCCCGGCATGCATGTTATATGGGAATGCCCCTAAAAAAAGCAAAATGGATCATTTATACATCTATCGTTTGGTTAAATAAAACACAAATATACAAACGCAAACAAGCCTGTGGCAATGCCTTGCAAGAAAATGCAAATATGATTTAAGAACAACTTATTGAAGAGATAAACATGCCAGAGTCAATACGAGACTCCATTATTACTGGAGGACATCGCTATTTTTAAAGTTAACGCTGCACTGGAATTTAATATTTGTGTAAATTTATTTTTTAAATGCATATTAAATGATGGCCTGGAATTTCAAAGGCAGCAAAGAGAGCTGAAGCAGTGTCTCCCCATTTCTCCCCTCGCCTCTGCCGGCACCTATAGTCCTTCCTCTGACTTTGCAATTTGTACTTCCTACATCTTATTTCACACATTTTGTCTCTTCATCTCAGTGCCTTTGTTCAACCATCTACCTATCAGATAAAAACCTCATCTGTATTCATTTAACACTTGCCAGGCTTTGTCCTGTTCCCATTCCCACCTCCCACCTCCACAATCGTGTCTCGACCCGAATCATCACCTATCCATATTCTACAGCGATGCTACCTGACCCGTTGCGTTACTCCAGGGCTTTGAGTCTTCTATTTGTCAACCAGCGTTGGCAGTTCCTTGTATCTCTTTGTCATATTTTCTGCCCATCCAAGCACCAATTTTACATTATTTAGAGGGGGCTGTGCTGAATGAAAAGCTCAATATGAGCAAGTCTAGGGGAAATAACAACCTAGAAAATTCCATCCAAGGACCCTGACAGTCTTTCCAGGTGAGGCAGCAGTTCACTGGCACCTCCTCCAACATCATCTACTGTATCTGCTGTTCTAGGTGTCAACTCCTGTACATCGGCGAGACTAAGCGCAGGCTCAGCGATCATTTCGCTGAACACCTCCGCTCAGTCCGCCTTAACCTATCTGATCTCCCGGTTGCTCAGCACTTTAACTCCCCCCTCCCATTCCCAATCTGACCTTCCTGTCCTGGGCCTCCTTCATTGTCAGAGTGAGATCCAGCGCAAATTGGGGGAACTGCACCTCATATTTTGCTGGGATAATTTACACCCCAGTGGTATGAACATTGACTTCATTGAGCTTCAAATAGCCCTTGCTTTCCTTCTCTCTCCATCCCCTCCCCCTTACCAGTTCTTCCACCATCCTTACTGTCTCCGCCAACATTCTATCTCTGTCCCGCCCCCTCCCCTGACAACAGTCTAAAGAAGGTTGTCACCCGAAATGTCACCCATCCCTTCTCTCCAGAGATGCTGCCAGTCCCGCTGAGTTACGCCAGCATTTTGTGTCTAGCTAGAAAATTCTGTCAGATAGCAAATCCATGTTCAAAAGAATTTTTTCAGAACACGTAATTATAGGCACAAAATGCTTGAGTAACTCAGCGGGACAGGCAGTATCTCTGGGGAGAATGAATGGGTAACGTTTTGGGTTGAGATCGTTCTTCAAACTGCTATAAGCCAGCATCTGCACCTAATTATATAATGTATTGGAAAGTACAGAAGGAGCTGATGTTTAATCTCAGAATGTTTTGTGGTGTACACTTTCAAATGTCATGTCTTCCATGCAGGTGAATGCTCACAGAGTGGGGGTCACCATTGAAGAGAAAATTAACTGGTCTATTGCTTTAGGGACAGGACAAAAAATTGTATCTCATAGTGAATGCCTCAAATCCCTATTTCCCAAAGAAATTGTCAACAGACCCACAAGTCAGGTGTGAAAGAATACTATCCTTTTGCGTGGATGACTGCAACTTGAACAATGCTTGAGAAACCTAATACCATGCATGACAAAGCAACTCGCATACAACCTTCAACATTCACTGCATTCAACATGGCAGCATCTCAACAGCCACAAAGTCCATTGGTGCAAATTGCCAATACATTTTTCAACAGCTTTCTCAAAACTGTGACCTCAAGCACCGAGAGGGAAACCGCCACTTCACCCTCAGTTACACAGTATTCCAGCTTGGAATTATTAGATGTATTTACTTGCCATGAATGGATCAAAGATTCTGTAAACTGTGAACTAGCAGGGCTTTAACTCCATGTTGAAGATTGCAGATAAAGAATCCTGATACAGTAATCCACAGGAGGATCAAAGGCACATGTTGCACTCTCTCGGCATGAGTGCCCCCGACCACCTTCTCAACAGATATACATCCGCTCCTCTACTCTCACCGTTGTCAGAATGTCTCGGCAGCAACCGGCATAGAGCGGCTCATCGCAGAACCCAATCATCGTCAAGATCCCATTGGCCACTTATCACTGAACCATATGAACAAGGGATTTCCATGAGCTATATTTCCAAGCAGTGCAGAAACACTCATCAGAATCAATGGTAGAACTGTAGCACTTTAAATAGGTGGTCCCTTCATGAGTAATTGGGGAAGGGCAGTAAACACTGGCATTTCCAGTGACGTCAATGACCATGAGTAAATACCAGGCCAAATGACATGGCGAGATTCTGTCCATTTTTAGTTCGTTTTAGTTTTAGAGATACAGCACGGAAACAGGCCCTTCGGCCCACCGAGTCCGTACCGATCAGCAATCTCTGCACACTATCCTACGCACACTAGGGACAATTTACACTTATACCAAGCCAAATTAACCTACAAACGTGTACGTCTTTAGAGCGTGGGAGGAAACTGAAGATCTCGGAGAAAACCCATGTGGTCACGGGGAGAGCGCACAAACTCCGTACAGAGAGGTCACCCGTAGTTGGGATCGAACCCTGGTCTGGGGCGCTGCAAGCACTGTAAGGCAGCAATTCTACCGCTGCGCCTCCATCCCACCCCTGTAAACTGTTAACAGTTAAATATCAACAAGACTTGCTTTAAAATCAGGACAATTAATATAACATTGGGGTAAAATCAAGTAGGGATGGAATAATGATTCTTCTCTGGATATCATTCTATACCCCGGTTACAAGTTTGAAATATTGCACGCAGATATCAATGAAGCTTTCACGTTTCCACTTTGAAGCTGTGTAAAATGTCCTGATTTGTTTTATATTATAGCAATTTCTTACCTGCAGTGAGTATCCTTGTTCACAGTGAAATGATATAACATCTCCAACCAAATATCTATCTCCATTCTTGATTCCATTGCTGGGAGTAAGTGGCTCTGGGCAGGAATCCAATCCAACTGCTGCAAAAACATAATCACCTTCGTCAATAAATCGCACATTCTCTTTAAAGAGCTTTGATTATTGAAATTGACGCTTTCTGTAACCACCTTTTCTTTGACCACATGAAACAGATTACAATTGTTCTTAAATAACCAGAATAGACAGTTGATTGATGACAACACCTTGACATTTGCTAGCCTTAGACAGGTTTGCCACAGATTACAGCAGTATTGGCACACTGGAATGTGGATAATAGAAACATAGAAACATAGAAAAATAGGTGCAGGAGTAGGCCATTCGGCCCTTCGAGCCTGCACCGCCATTCAATATGATCATGGCTGATCATCCAACTCAGTATCCCGTACCTGCCTTCTCTCCATACACCCTGATCCCTTTAGCCACAAGTGCCACATCTAACGCCCTCTTAAATGTAGCCAATGAACTGGCCTCAACTACCTTCTGTGGCAGAGAATTCCAGAGATTCACCACTCTCTGTGTAAAGAATGTTTTCCTCATCTCGGTCCTAAGGGAATTCCCCCTTATCCTTAGACTGTGACCCCTTGTTCTGGACTCCCCCAACATCGGGAACAATCTTCCAGCATCTAGCTTGTCCAACCCCTTAAGAATAATACGGTTATTCTTCATGCAACGTTGTTCAACCTTCATTTTAATGCAGTTTACCCAATATAAATGGATATGGAAACAAAAATGTTGGAAGGGGCAGTACACCATGGGGCACATATAAATGTCATCTTCAATTTAAGCCCAATGACATTTTTGGGTACAAGAAATCAGAAAATAATTGAATATGTCTTAAAAAACTGGAAAAAAGCTAATCTTGAAATTCTGGAAAAATTCTCCGGTACCCACAGTCAATATGTAGATTCCATCTGTGTTCCAAACACTACACTTGGAAGATATGAGACTCCGACTAGCAGGAAAATCAGACTGTTTCTATAAGACGTGGTCTGCATTTATAAATCTATTACAAGGATCGGGTGCAAGAATACCACAAAAAAGTACCGGTGTCGGGTCTTGGTAAAGGGGGAAGAAAAACTGTCGAGTTGGTAGATTCCTTTTGCGAGATGTTTATAATAAAGTAACTGGCTTTTCTTTTTTCTTTCTCTATTTTTCCCTCTTTCTTTTTCCTTCCTCTCCAGGGTCTATCTTTTAATTCCCGTTTCTATCTCTTCAAGGGTTTCCTTTCCCTCTGTCACTTTCACATCTCTTTTTCACTTTTCTACTTTCTATGCTGCTATTTTTCTCTCTATTCTCTCTTTTCTAAAGCCTTAAAATAAATAAAATTTAAGGGGTACAATGACTGTAATACAATACAGTCATTGCGTACAAATTGCGTACAGTTCTGGTCTCCAAATCTGAGGAAGGACATTATTTACATAGAGGGAGTGCAGCGAAGGTTCGCCAGACTGATTCCTGGGATGTCAGGACTGTCTTATGAACAAAGACTGCATAGACTCGGTTTATACTCTTTAGAATTTAGGAGATTGAGAGGGGATCTTATGGAAACTTACAAGATTCTTAAGGGGTTGGACAGGCTAGATGCAGGAAGATTGTTCCCGATGTTGGGGAGGTCCAGGACAAGGGGTCACAGCTTAAGGATAAGGGGGACATCCTTTAGGACCGAGATGAGAAGGAATTTTTTCACACAGAGAGTGGTGGGTCTCTGGAACTCTCTGCCACAGAGGGTAGTTGAGGCCAGTTCATTGGCTATATTTAAGAGGGAGTTAGATGTGGCCCTTGTGGCTAAGGGGATCAGAGGGTATGGAGAGAAGGCAGGTACGGGATACTGAGTTGGATGATCAGCCATGATCATATTGAATGGCGGTGCAGGCTCGAAGGGCCGAATGGCCTACTCCTGCACCTAATTTCTATGTTTCTATGTTTCTAATACAAGGGATGTACACTGATGTAACTTACAGTACCGCTAATAAATAGATATTATTATTTTTTTTAAATCAGTAAATAAAATCACCATTGGATTAGATGAGGACCTTTGTCAAAAGACATATTGGCTTTGTGCATCATTTCTACTGCAGAAGCCCAAATATTCAATAATTCAACTATCACAGGCTTCACATGCAACTTTCTACCGACATTTCCCTCGATTACCAACTATCTTGCCTCTGTGTCCAAATTGAAACATTGGTCCCTGAATTTCCAACAAAAACTGCTGAGGAGGAAAACAAGCATTACCAGACAGGGAAAAAACAGAGACAATATCAAAGATAATCTCAATCACTGTCGGTCAAATCACCAATCAGCAGATAATATTGTAATTGTCAGAAGAAATAACATAAGGATCAGAACCTTATTGAGGGAGAAAAATAGATGATAAGCAAAGATGAATCTATCAGAAATGATTAACAGAGGCTAATGTGAACCATCACCACTTTACCTGTATATTCCAGGTGAAAGCCAGCAGCTGAGATACTGATGTCGGACTGAAAGTTTAGGTACAAATTATTAGATGTGCTGTTGAGGTACACTGGTATTGTTGTGCCTGAGGATGAAATAAAATTGACAAAAAGTTAGTTTAAAAGTTCCTTGCTTTCTTTACAACCCGCCTTTGTTCACAATTTTGCTTTCATTCCAGTCTCTTTTTTTGTCTTTATCAATGCACTTATTTTGATAGCGAGCATGATCTCAACAGCAAATGGAAAATAGTCCTTGAAATGTAATTACAACACAAGGCGGGAAATATTGTAAATCCCTTTACAGCTTTTCATTCATGCTTTCATTTTCCAACACTTTTGCTGTGCACTGAACTCGGTAAATGTTTCTTCAGATGGACAATAGACAATAGGTGCAGGAGTAGACCATTCAGCCCTTCGAGCCAGCACCGCCATTCACTGGGATCGTGGCTGATCATCCACAATCAGTATCTGTCTTCTCCCCATATCCCCTAACTCCGCTATCTTTTAGAGCTTTATCTAACTCTCTCTTGAAAGCATCCAGTGAATTGGTCTCCACTGCCTTCTGAGGCAGAGAATTCCACAGATTCACAAATCTCTGGGTGAAAAAGTTTTTCTTTATCTCCGTTCTAAATCTGTGGAATTATCTGCCTCTGAGAGCGGTGGAGGCAGGTTCTCTGGATGCGTTCAAGAGAGAGCTAGATAGGGCTCTTAAAAATAGCGGTGTCAGGGGATATGGGGAGAAGGCAGGAACGGGGTACTGATTGGGCCAAATGGCCTACTCCTGCACCTATTGTCTATTGTCTAAATGGTCTACCCCTTATTCTTAAACTGTGGCCCCTGGTTCTGGACTACCCCAACGTCGGGAACATGTTTCCTGCCTCTTGCGTGTCTAATCCCTTAATAATCATATATTTTTCAATACGATCCCCACTCATCCATTTATATTCCAGAGTATATCATCAATGATGTTGGACAATAAGGAATCCACATTTGCCCAAAACAGAGATCAATCTGAGGTTAATGTCTGTTATGTACCCTCAGTAACGGTTTCTGGGGATCACTTTGGCGGCACAGCGGTAGAGTTGCTGCCTTCCAGCACCAGAGACCTGGGTTTGATCCTGGACGCTGTCTGTATGGAATTTGTACGTTCTCCTGTGACCTGTGTTGGTTTCCTCCGCATGCTCCAGCTTCCTCCCACACTCCAAAGACGTGCTGGTGTGTAGGCTAATTGGCTTGGTAAAATTGTAAATTTCCCCTAGTGTGTGTAGGATAATGTGCGGAGATCGCTGGTAGGCATGGACTTGGTGGGCTGGAGGGTCACACTGTATCTCTAAACTAAACTATACTAAACTTCATGCACCATAAGAATTTCCTGTTGAAGGTCCATTATGTTTTTGTTTCTCCATCTCTCAATAAATCTGCTGCAAGAGATACGTTAGCTACATATAGCTTCACTAGTCAGTTGTGTTAACGCCAGGATTAATCGGAATTAATCATGCAAAGATGAAGATGAATAATCTTCGGGAAATATTGATAATAGCCTTAAATTACTAATTTGCAGTAATTGGAGTAGGAACTTTGCCATCATCATGCAATGTATTATTTCCCAAGCATCTGCTAAACAAATCATTTTAATGCAGACTCACAAATTTACACACCCTTAAGAACATTTCTCAGTATGTCGATGCGATTAGCAGACCACAGTATAGTCAAAGTGAGGCATATTGCACTATGAATGTATTAACCTTTAAAGATCTTCAGATTATGTTTTTTTTTTCAAACGTGAACCCAAAAAAGAAATAATCTGCAAAATGCATTGTAATGTGCATTCATGTGTTTGTGTTGCATCATTTGAACAGAGAGGTAAACTAATGCTATCAAATCTAAATTACATTTTATATGCTGTAATATAATGACTAATAAAGATTTGCAGAAGTACAAAATAAACCCAAACTAGAAAGCCTACTTCTTCTTGGTGAGATAATCTGAAATAGATTACATTTTCGAAAGAAAGATATGAACCTTAACAGGGAAGAATGAAAACTGACAGATGTGGTTACATAATCTAAGGTATAAGCAGACAATATGAATTATATTATTGCAGTTTTGATAATCCTTTACTCGCTGATACTTCTTGATTACCGCATTTTGTGTTAAGCAAGTAACCATGAACTAATGAAAAGAGTGATTGGCATTTTGAATACATTTAATATATATTTGTCTCATTCAGATTCTGACCTGAAAAGCTGCCTAGTCGTGGAGCATTAGTGTCAATTCCATCAAAAAAATCCAGTGAGTCCCAGTTATGCTCTGTTGCAAAGCTTAGTACCTGAACCTGAAGGTGATAAATACATTCTTTTAGAAAAATACATCACATTGAAAGTATACAATCCTTGATAAACAATATTAAAAATTGATGTAATAAAAAAACATTTACAATTCATTGAAAATGTAAAGACATCAAATACACAATGCAGTTGACAACGAAACCCTCATGGATGGCACAAAACTTATAGCAGCAACAAAAAGGCTGTTTATTTAATATTTTTAATTACTCAATAGCACAGAAAGCCTGGAGGAATATAGAAAGTGTTGGAATTAAATTAAAAAAAAGGAAATTAAAACAAAGAAGATACATTGAAAAGATCTTGAGCGGCAAAGTCAATGAAAACCCAATATGTGTAATTCACCACCTTTGAAACGGAAGAAGATAAGAAAGGCAGGAAACATAAATAAAGTTCTGAACAAACACCTTGCGTCCATCTTCATTGAAGAGGTAAATGTTCCAGGCATTGAGATTGAGGTGGAAGAATGGAGAGTGTTGGGAATTAGAAGTACACACAGGGAGACAGCTTTAAAAGTGAATGCATAAATCAATGGATGTGGATAAAATTGAATCTAGACTAATAAAAGAAGCAAATAGCACAGGTTTCAATTATCATCTTCCAATGTTCCTGGGCTCAGCACATAGATGCAATCTCAAAGCGGATGCACCAGTACTTATACCTTCGCAGTACGTTTAAAGGGATTCAGCATGTTACGGAATACGCTTACAAATGAACTGTAGAAAGTATCCGGATTGGTTGCATCATGGCCTGGTATGGCAATTCCAATGTGCAGGAATGCAGAGGATGCAGAGAGCAGTGGACTCAACTCAGTCCTTCACAGGCAGCTCAGTCCTCTCCACCATCAAACGCTTCTACATGAGGTACTACCTCAAGGAGGAGGCATCTGTCATCAGGTATCACCATATAACCATATAACAATTACAGCACAGAAACAGGCCTTCTCGGCCCTTCCAGTCCGTGCCGACCATTTATTTCCCCCTAGTCCCATCTACCTGCAATATAACCATATAACAATACAACAATATAATTACACACACACACCATCATTTGGGTAAGATATTCTACCCAATGCTACTGACAGGCAGGAGGTACCGAAGCCTGACATAATGTACAGGAAAGAACTGCAGATGCTAGACACAACATTCTGGAATTACAGCAGGACAGGCCACACCTCTGGAGAGAAGAATGGGTGATGTTTCGGGTCGAGACCCTTCTTCAGGCTGATGTCAGTGGAGTGGGCGGTACAGAGATAGAATGTAGTCTGAGACAGTTAGGGCGGTACAAACAAGCCGTTTAGGAACAGCTACGTTCCTACTATCGGGGACTTGTAATAAACCTGTTGAACCCTAATACGCTATCAGCAACAGAACAATACGGGCCACCTCTTACACTACTTGTTTTTTTCTAAAAGTATTTTAAACTAATGTCTTGTTTTTTGCTCAGTCTGTTTTTTTCTTTGTACTGTGTTACAGAATGTATGTTTAATGTATAATTCATGTATAATTTATGTTTGTGTGCGTAGACTGAGCCTATGTGCCTGTGGTTGTTCTGCAAACGAGATTTTAATTGTTCCTAGGCATCCATCTACTTCTAGCTAAATCTGAATGCCCAGGAGCCAAGAAGCCAAGAAGTTTGCAAAAAGTGGCGATCACTGCGCTGGCCACGCACTTATCTCACCACTGCCATCGGGAAGAAGTTACAGGAGCCTGAGAACTGTAAAGTTCAGGTTCAGGAACAGCTTCTTCCCTACAGCCATCAGGCTCTTAAACACTACAACCTCAAATAAGCTCTGAGCTGCATAGACTTGGGGGCATAGGTTTTGTCTTTTTGCACTATTATGGTGTGTTTGTTTTTTTATGTGTGCGTGTGTATATATATATATATATATATTATACACACACACACGCATACATAAGTATATACACACACACACATAAAGTATATATATACACAGTATATATATATATATATATATAAATATACAGTCCCCTCCTGTTGAGTAACGTTGTCAGCGCTATTTATAGCTATAATGGTTATTTACTTGCACACCTCGCAATTAAAAAAAAAAATTCACACAATGCGATTATAACGCATGAACTACGGGCCTCGTGGTGGGTTAAGTGCCGACATTTTGTAACAGAGCTTAGATATCAGTAAGTGATTTGTCTTAAAAATAATTTATTTTTCAGTTTTTTTTCCAAATTTTGAAAGCCATCACCCGGATGCGAGGGTCGCAGATTGCCGGCTGTGGGCGCTTTGATGGCCCCGACAGCGCCGACCGCGGAGACGAAAGAGGGAGAGATTGGACTTCATTGCCTTCCAGTTAAGAATGTGGGGAGCCGCTGTGGTGGATGTTTATGTTAAATTTTATTTCATGTGGTTGTGTTGCTTTTCACTTGGTGTGGCCGTATGGTAACTCAGAGTTCACTGTACTTTTTGGTACATGACTATAAACCCATCTTGAATATATTCATTTTTTTGAATATATATATATATATACACACACACATATATATATATATATATATATACACACACACACACAACTTTTTTTCCTCGTTTATTATATTGTTCACAGAGGTATTATGTTTACATATTACGTTGTGCTGCAGCAAGTAAGAATTTCATTGTTCCGTCTGAAAACATGAGAATAAAACACTCTTGACTTGTCAATAAATTCACCTCAACTACACCTGACTTGCCTTGAATAGTGTCGGGGACTGAGATGGCAGGATGCTGGCATGATATTCATATTCAATGAGGAGAAAGGTACAGACTTGATGGTACCTCAGAGGTGGTTGGGCATGTGCTGAGGGATGACATAAATAACTATCATAAAAGGGTCGGAATAATGGAAGAAAATCTGTTCAAAAATGGTAACGGTTGAATTTATATTCTTTTTGTGGGAATAGTAAGCAGTTTCAATAAGGGTGGTGCATTTGACACAGGTATGTGGATATTAATAATGCATTTGGACTTGATTGTGTGTGCTTAATGCATGTTAGAGTTTGTTATTGAGTGTGTGCGCTTAATGCATGTTAGAGTTTGTGGGATGTATGGAAAAGTAGAAGCTAGATTAAAAATTGTGATAACTGGATGAAAACTAAAGAAAATGATCAAGAGCAACTTCAGGTACAGGGGGCTGTATGCTTAATTTGTCTCCATGGATGATATCTGACCTCTGTGCATTTTCATTGATTTTAATATTTCTAGCATCCTCTTTTTGTTTTAGTATGAATTAATGAGTTCAAGCAGTGCATTCATGTTACATCAGTACTTGTGCAAACCAAACCCAAATGGAAGCAAACGTCTCAAATCTTAATAATCAGATTAGATAAAAGTAAATAGAAAGAACATCCTTACTTGTACACCAGCACCTTCAGGCACTGTGATTTTCCAGACACAGTTTAAATTGTTGTCATATGGTTCAGGATAACTCGGGGACAGAATGCTCCCTCTGCTCTTAGTTAAAATTCCACCACAGGGCACTGAAAGAGAATGGAACGACAGCAACTGAAGAGAAATGCCTCAGAGTAATATTGCTGTCAATAGAAGAGGAAAGACATGCTGCGACTTGACAGCAGCTTATTGAGGATTTATCAAAAGAACAAAAAACATTCAAGCAATTGGACCATCTTGAGGGAAGCCACCAACATTTGCACCTCTGTGATGTAACCTCCTTGAGCAGTTCTGAGCATATCATAAATAGAAATGGCAGTTATATGATGCTGCTAGAAATCGGCAATCAAATAAATTACCCTTTTGTAAAAGTGTTAAATGAAACACAGGTCTTACCGACACCTTAGAAAAAAGGTATACTTATTGATTGTAGTTTAATAGGCATTTGCAGCTAATAGGAATACATAGTGGATGCTCAGATCACCTCTGCCATACTGGTACTGACCAGTGTATGCAAAGGAAATTTTAGTGCAGGCTCCCATTGATAAGTTGCTTAATTTTTAACATATTCCTGAAAAACGATTTTGCACAAGTAGGATTCAAAATAATTAAAATAATTTGCTTCCTTAAAACAGTTTCTGTGTGGATCGTATAATAATCGTTTTGAAACATCGTTCCGTTTTATTCAATTCAATTTTTTAATTGCAAACAAAAGATTTCCAGGCTCTTTCCTTGCTCCTCTGGAGAATAAAGTCTTATTATGCACAGGATGTCCCCCGAGTTCATCTTTGCTATGTGTAAGAATCAACTTCATATATTTTCAAAGATTGTGTAGAGGTATTGCAAAGTATCAACCAACTCTGTTGAGAGAAGTCATCTGAACAGACAGAAACTTTCTCCTCCCTGGCAATATTTCCAATCCAACAATAAAAAAAAAAGAATCTCTGTTGCCTTCTTTAAACAAGACCATGACCTTGGGCATCTGAACCCATCGCAACGATAACAGTCACAAAATAACATTTCATAATCCAGAAGATGCAATGGCCCTTTTTTCATACTCTCATGTCGACATGTAGAAAACCACTGCTGTTTTCTGTAGTATTTTCTACTTTATTCCAGTTATGTTTCATTTATTCCCTTAACTTTTCCTCAACCTAATTTTCTATTTCTCTGCAGGATTTTCAGATCTTGCCTTTTCAAAGCGTTTCCTTTACTGAATGCTTTCCCGCTTAATCCGTTTGTTCAACCCTAATCACCACAAATCAAACAGTCAATTGCAGCTATTGAACGAATACAGAAGAGAATAATCAGTGATTGAAAAGATGCAAGGAGGAATTATGCAAATTGCACAGTTTCCCCCATTATAAAAAAACCTACAGAAACCACAACCTTGCTGTGTTTCGGATTCTGAAAGGACAAGATAACAATGCCAAAATAAACTGTTTCACCTTGTCCACAACCAAGGGCACAGTGGAAATTTAAGAGGAGCTACTTTAGAACTTAAGGGCCTGTCCTACAAGCATGCAACTCCATGCGATGAATGTGATCAAACTAGAAGCGGGGGCCGCACCGAGGTCGGGTGATCCCTGTACAGGGCCGTTCCCACCAGCATGCGCCTGCATGCGGCAAGCGCGACCAAACCGGCAGCAGGGGCCACACGGAGGTCGGTGAGTGGCACAACGCGGCGCAAAGTGAGGCGAACTTGGAGCGAAGTCTAAGGTAAGTTCACCAGGACAGAGAGGGGCACACAGAGAGGGGCACAGAGGCACACACACAGAGGGCCACGGAGCCACACACATAGAGGGTCACGGAGGCACCTACAGAGAGGGTCACGGAGAGCAGACGTCGAGACGGTGTGTAATGTGTTGAGGCGACTGCGAGCCGACAAGCCGTTGCCGCACGGAATTTTTGAATATAGTCAGTTTTTCGGAGCCCCGCGCGATGTCGGGACGAAATCCGCACAATTCCGCACGGCTCCGGCGATCGAAGTGGGACCTGCCCCGCGACGCCGGACGGCTCAAGCGACCACGTTAGGTCGCGCTAATCGCATAGAGTTGCATGCTTGTAGGACAGGCCCTTAATCTATCAACACAAAACCCCAGTTGAAGTTTGAAGCTGGCTATGTTGGGAGAGGTTATGCTGAACTGTGTGTGAGAATCCTAGAAATTTGCTGGAAAGACTGGTCCAAGCAATTTGAATTTGATTGCTCCAGCTAATTATGATTTCCAGGCTTTGGGTCCCTAGCTGCACGACAGCATGCCACTTGCTGCAATGGTGCAGACTTTCTGTCTGCATTCAACTTATCCATCTCTGATTGACCTTGAGGCGCTGGGGAAGGGCATGCTCTTCAACTGCTTTGCTACAGTCAGTCCGATGAAGCTACTCCCAGCATGTCATTGGGCAAGTCATTTCAGAGTGTGGACCTGGAGCCAATAGATGTCAGTATGTGCACAACTTGGTGGGAGAACACAGGTGGTTGTGTGCCTGTCCATTTGCTTCCCTTTCCTTCTCGATCGTGGCTGTCGCAGTAGCCTGGGTGAGTAACTGCAGTGCATTTGTAGATGGCGTGCACCATGCATTGGTGATGATGGGAATTCATATTTTGGGTGATTGGGGGAGTGCCAACCAAACAGGCTGTTTTGTCCGATGGTCGTAAGTTTCTTAACATTATTGGCACTGAGCTCATCTAAGAAAGTAGAGAATATCTCATCACAATGCAATCTGTGCCTGGTGTCATGCATGCTGTCATGGGCTACTTCATTTGTTGAGGTTTGGTATCAGGACGTGATGGAGAAGAGCTGTTTGTGTGATTGGAAATCTGTGAGCAACCATGCACCAGAGGAATTGGTACTGGGACACTTGCTGTATATTTCTATACATCAGCAACTTGGATATCCATGTGGTATGTATGAATAGATGACATGGACATTGGTGTTGCTGCTGATGAGATAAAAGGGTAGCTTTAGGCTACAGAATTATATTGATTAGCTGGTCAATTGGACAGGGCAACTATAGTAGTCTGACAAATGTATGGTGATGCAATTTGTGGAAATAAATAAGGGTAGAACATAGACCATAAATAGCAAGACCTAATGGAGTGAGGGATATTGGATGCACATATCCAGTGATCCATGAAGGTGGCAGCACAGGTCGATAGGATGGTGAAGTAGACATTTGGGAACACATGGATAAGAGAGACAACCACATCAGACTTATATTCATAGACTACAGTACCATACGGTACATTTCAATACCATTATCCCATCCAATTTCATCTCCAGGCTTGTGGAACCTAGAGTCAGCACTCACCTCTGCAACTGGATCCTTGACTTCACAAGTTATAAGAGTAGCATTAGGCCATTCGGCCCATCCTCCCCTCCTCCATTCAATCAAGGCTGATCTCTGCCTCTTAATCCCATTTTCCCACCTTGTCTCCATAGCCCTTGACAGCCGTTCTAATCAATAATGTGTCGATCTCTGGCTTAAACGTATCCACTGACTTCCTGACCAAGAGACCACAATCAGTGAGGAGAGGGGACAAATCAATTTACAATTTGGCAGATGACACCATCCAAGTCGGTGATATTAAATAATGACAAAATGGAGTACAGGGAGGAGATTGGGAACCTTGTAACCTTGAGCCAAGACAACAACCTTTCCCCCAATGTCAGCAAGACAGAGGAGATTGTGATCAACGCAAGCAACGCAGTACACACACCCCAATGTACACTGATGATGCAGAAGTAGAGATGGTTAATAGCTTCAAGTTCTTAGGAGAAAATAATCCCAGCAACTTGACCTGTTCCAGCCATATCAAAGCAATGGGCAGCAAAGCACAGCAAGACCTCTGCTTCATTAGAAGGCTTAGGAAGTTTGTCAGGTCCCCGACGACTCCCACCAACATCTACACATGTGGCAAAGAAGTAATTTGATCAGAATGCATCACAGCTTGGTTTGGGAACAGCTCCATCCAAAACCGCAAGAACTTACGGAGAGTTGCAGAGCCAACCTCCTTTCAAATGACTCCATCTACACTTCACGCTGCCTCGGCGAGGCCACCAGCATAATCAGGGATGGGACTCACTCCAGCTAATCCCTCTCCTCCCCTCTCCCATTGGGTAAGAGGTACAGAAGTGTGAAAATGCAAACCTCTGGATTCAGGGACAGTTTCTTCCCAGCTGTGATCAGACAACTGCACCGCCTTATCACCAATTAGAGAGAGATCTTGACCTGCCATCTACCTCATTGGAGACCATCGGTCTATCTTTAATCGGACTTCACTCAACTTTATCTTGCACTAAATGTTACACCCTGTACCATGTATCTGTACACTGTGGATGGCTTAATTGTGTTCATGTTCAGATTTACTAGAGGAGATTTACTAGAATGTTGCCTGGGTTCCAGCAACTAAGTTACAGAGAAAGGTTGAACAAGTTAGGTCTTTATTCTTTGGAGCACAGAAGGTTAAGGGGGGGACTTGATTGAGGTCTTTAAAATGATGAAAGGGATAGACAGAGTTGACGTGGATAAGCTTTTCCCATTGAGGGTAGGGAAGATTCAAACAAGAGGGCATGACGTGAGAATTAAGGGACAGAAGTTTAGGGGTAACATGAGGGGGAACTTCTTTACTCAGGGAGTGGTGGCTGTGTGGAATGATCTTCCAGCAGAAGTGGTGGAGGCAGGATCGATTTTAACATTTAGAAGTAAAGTGGATAGGTATATGGACGGGAAGGGAATGGAGGGGTATGGTCTGAGTGCAGGTAGATGGGACTAGGGGAAAATAAATGGTCGGCACGGACTGGAAGGGCCGAGAGGGCCTGTTTCCGTGCTGTAATTGTTATATGGTTAGTCTTTTTGTTGACTGGATTACAAGTGCCAAAGAAGCTCTACACTGTACTTTGGTGTTTGTTAACAATAATAAACTAAACTAAACCGAACTAGTGGGACATGCAAGAGGGTCTCAGTACAACTGTATAAAACATTGGTTAGGTCACAGCTTTAATATGTTGTGCTGTTCTGGTTGCCAAACTATAGGAAGGACATGATTGCAGTGGAAAGGTGCAGAGGAAATTTATCAGGACTTTGCCTCATAAGGAGTGCTTCAGCTGTGAAGAGAGGCTGGACTGGCTGGGTTTATTGTCCTTGGATCAGAGGAGACTGAAGGGGGACCTCACAGAACCACAACATTATGTAAAGCAGAAATAAGGTGAATGTTTCCCCATGGCAGAGATGTCTCAGTCTGGAACACATAGCTTAAGGAGAGGATAAGAGGATTGGATGTATAGGAAAGAACTGCAGATGCTGGTTTAAATCAAAGGTAGCAACAAAATGCTGGAGCTCAGCGAGACAGACAACATCTGTGGAGAGAAGGAATGGGTGATGTTTTGATTCCCACTGAAGAAGGATCTTGACCCGTAACGTCACCCATTGCTTTTCTCCAGAGATGCTGTCTGTCCCACTGAGTGACTCCAGCATTTTGTGTCTATCACAAGAGGATTGGAGGCAAGTTAGAAACGTAGAAACATAGAAAATAGGTGCAAGCCAGCACAACCAATCATTGTGATCATGGCTGATCGTCCCCTATCAATAACCCGTGCCTGCCTACTCCCCATACCCCTTGACTCCACTAGCCCTTAGAGCTCTATCTAACTCTCTCTTAAATCCATCCAGTGATTTGGCCTCCACTGCCCTCTGTGGCAGGGAATTCCACAAATTCACAACTCTCTGGGTGAAAAAGTTTTTTTCTCACCTCAGTCCTAAATGGCCTCCCCTTTATTCTGAGACTGTGGCCCCTGGTTCTGAACTTGCACAACATTGGGAACATTTTTCCTGCATCTAGCTTGTCCAGTCCTTTTATAATTGTATATGTTTTTTATAAGATTTCCCCTCATCCTTCTAAACTCCAGTGAATACAAGCCTGGTCTTTTCAATCTCCTCATATGAGAGTCCCGCCATCCCAGGGATGAATCTTGTGAACCTACGCTGCACTGCCTCAATCACAAGGATGTCTTTCCTCAAATTAGGAGAACAAAACTGTACGCAATACTCCAGATGTGGTCTCACCAGAGCCCTATACAACTGCAGAAGAACCTGTTTACTCCTGTACTGAAACCCTCTTGTTATGAAGGCCAACATTCCATTAGCTTTCTTCACTGCCAGCTGTACCTGCACGCCAACTTTCAGTGACCAGTGTACAAGGACACCCAGGTCTCGCTGCACGTCCCCCTTTCCTAACCTAACCCCATTGCGATAATAATCTGTCCCCCTTGTTTTTGCCAACAAAGTGGATAACCTCACATTTATCTATATTATACTGCATCTGCCACGCATCTGCCCACTCACTCAACCTGTCCAGGTCACCCTGCAACCTCCTAACATCCTCTTCACATTTCACACTGTCACCCAGTTTGTGTCATCCGCAAACTTGTTAGTGTTGCTCCTAATTCCCTCTTCCAAATCATTAATACATATGGTAAACAGTTGCGGCCCCAACACCGAGCCTTGCGGCACTCCACTCGCCACTGCCTGCCATTCTGAAAAGGACCCGTTCACTCCTACTGTTTGCTTCCTGTCTGCCAACCAATTTTCTATCCATGTCAACACCCTACCTTAAATACCATGTGCTCTAATTTTAGTCACCAGTCTCCCGTGTGGGACCTTATCAAAGGCTTTCTGAAAGTCTAGATGCACTACATCTACTGGCTCCCCTTCATCCATTTTACTTGTCACATCCTCAAAAAATTCCAGAAAATTAGTCAAGCATGATTTCCCTTTCATAAATTATGTTGACTTGGACTAATCCTTTTACTGCTATGCAAATGCCCCATTATTACCTCTTTAATAATTGACTCCAGCATCTTTCCCACCACCAAAGTCAGGCTAACTGGTCTGTAATTCCCAGTTTTGTCTCTCGTTCCTTTCGTGAAAATTGGGATAACATTAGCTATCCTCCAATCCACAGGAACTGATCCTGAATCTATTGAACATTGGAAAATGATCACCAATGCATCCACTAATTCTAGAGCCACCACCCTGAGGACCCTGGGATGCAGACCATCAGGCCCAGGGGATTTATCATCCTTCAGTCCCATTAGCCTAAACCAATACTATTCCTGCATCCCGGTGGCCTGAACATTGACCTCCAATTTACGGTAGCCCTTGCTGTCTCCTCCCCTTCTCAGCTCTCCCTCACCCCTCTGGCTCCTCCTCTTCCTTTCTTCTTCCTGCCCCCCCCCCCCCCCCCCCAACCATGCATCAGTCTGAAGAAGGGTTTTGGCCCGAAACGTTGCCTATTTCCTTTGCACCATAGATGCTGCCACACCCGCTGAGTTTCTCCGGCATTTTTGTCTACCATCAATTTTCCAGCTTCTGCACTTCCTTCTTGAACAATATTATTTCTCCCCTAATGAACATTTCTTTCAGTTCCTCTACCCCTTTAGATCTTCTGTCCTCCAGTACATCTGGGAGATTGTTTGTGTCCTCCTTAGTGAAGACTGATCCGAAGTACATATTCAACTCTTCTGCCATTTCCTTGTCCCCATAATAATTTCACCCGTGTCTGTCTTCATGGGACCTGCATTTAACTGCTGCTCTTTTTCCCTTAACATATCTAAAGAAGCTTTTACTGTCCTTCTTTATATTCCTGGCCAGCTTCCCTTCGTACTTCATCTTTTCAGCACATATTGCCCGTTTTGTTTCCTTCTGTTGTCCTCTGAAAGTTTCCCTCTGGCTTTTGCCTACTCTTTGCTGTGTTATACATCTTTCCTTTTAGTTTTATTCTATCCCTAACTTCTCTTGACAGCCACGGTTGCCTCCTACTCTCCTTAGAATCTCTCTTCCTTTTTGGAAGGAAATGATCCTGTGTCTTCTGGATTATGCCCAGAAATTCCTGACATTGCTGTTCCAACGTCATTCCTGCTCGTATCCCTTTCATAGAAACATAGAACATAGAAAAATAGGTGCAGGAGTAGGCCATTTGGCCCTTCGAGCCTGCACCGCCATTCAATATAATCATGGCTGATCATCCAACTCAGTATCCCGTACCTGCCTTCTCTCCATACCCCCTGATCCCATTAGCCACAAGAGCCACATCCAACTCCCTCTTGAATGTAGCCAATGAACTGGCCTCAACGACCTTCTGTGGCATAGAATTCCAGAGACTCACCACTCTCTGTGTAAAGAATGTTTTCCTCATCTCGGTCCTAAAGGAATTCCCCCTTATCCTTAGAGTGTGACGCCTTGTTCTGGACTCCCCGAACATCGGGAACAATCTTCCTGCATCTCGCTTGTCCAACCCCTTAAGAATTTTGTAAGTTTCTATAAGATCCCCCCTCATTCTTCTATCTATCTTGGCCAGCTCCTCTGGACTGGGCAAGCTAGAAGAACAAAAAACCTTGGAAGGTGGTTGGAATCTGGTATGGAGAAAGTGTGGTGGAAATAAGTATTTTCATAACATTTAAGAACACGTAATTGGAGTGCAACAAATGCTGATATATAATGGTAAATGGATCAGTATAGATCAGTACTTGACAGTTGGGATAGACATGAAGATATGAAGGCTGCATGACAAACAGTCCGGATAAGTTTAGACAGTTCATGGCATGAGCAGTTTCTTAAAATGTTTCTTGTGAACACAAGTAATTAAAAATATTAAAATGTATTTAAAACATTTATGTTAAAATATCAATTAAAAGCAAAATAAATATAAAATGAGGATTGCACATATTGAATTTAATGGAACTGGCAATGCCAGGCAAGTGAATAATGTTAATACTCATGCACCAGCCAAGGATGGCAGGAAGTTAACAGATACAGAGTGCAAGCAGACCCCCTCTCTCCTCTGCATATCTATGTTTTAATGATCCCTGATCCAGGGTGTGCTGGTCTGGAGAAGTTTACAAGAATGATCCCAGGAATAAGTAGCTTAACCCATGATGAAGTTTGTTGGCCCTGGGCCTGTACTCGCTAGTGTTTAGAAGAATGAGGGGGGACCGCATTGAAACATACGGAATAGTGGAATACTTGGATAGATTGGATGTGGAAAGGATGGTTCCATAAGTGGGAGAGTCTAGGACCAGAGGCCATAACCTCAGAATTAAAGAATGCTCTTTTAGGAAGGAGATGAGGAGGAATTTATTTAGTTAGAGGGCGGTGAATCTGTGGAATTATTTGCCACAGAAGGCTGTGGAGGCCAAGTCAATGGATATTTTTAAGGCATAGATAGATTCTTGATTAGTGCGGGTGTCAGAGGCTATGGGGAGAAGGCAGGAGAATAGGGTTAGGAGGGCGAGATAGATCAGCCATGATTGAATGGCAGAGTAGACTTAATGGGCCAAATGGCCTAATTCTGATCCCATCACTTATCATCTTAGGATCCCACTAGCAGAGCAAATAGCAGTACATGCTGGCATCTGAGTTGCATCTTGTCTTGGAATTGGACATGTGCAGGTCCAAGATGTGTTGAGGCCCAAGTGGCTGAACTATTAGGGAGCTGGCAGTTAGCTTGATTCAGCCCACAGAATCGACACATTTGGTACTGACTTTATAAAATTAGTTTCAGTGCGCCAGGGAATACAATCAATGTAATTTTGGTCATTAGCGACCAATAGTTTATTGGTACACAGCTGGAAATAGTTTCCTGATTACTGTGTTCAATGCAAAGTAATAATTATGTGTATAATTGTGCATTGAACAATCAGGGAATAATTGTGTCTTGCACTGATAGCAAGAGAAGTGCAAAGCTACACATACTGCAACATGCAACTTTGTTCCAAATATGAATAGTGGGAGATGGTCAGGTTTAAAAATATAAACTGTAGAGTGATACAGTGTGGAAACAGGCCCTTCAGCCCAACTTCCCCACACCAGCTATGCTAGTCCCACCTGTCCGCGTTTGGTCCATATGCCTCCAAACCTGTCCTATCCATGTACCCGTCTACTGTTTTTTAAACGTTGGGATAGTCCCCTCCTCTGCCAGCTTGTTCCATACACCCACCACCCTTTGTTTGAAAAGGTTACCCCTCAGATCCCTATTAAATATTTTCCCCTTCACCTTAAACCTTTTCCCCTTCGCCTTAAATGGATCACTCCTCAAATAAGTATTTGGATATGTAATAGTACTTAAGAGATTGACATTTTTGAGAAGTAAGGAGATTCAGAGTATTATTTATCTGAGACTTCTAAACAACTTTAATAGTGAGTTGACCTCCACGAGTTGTCTTGGAGGATATACAGTGCAATCCACCTTCCATATAACTGACTAAATATAGCTGGAGGGGACAGTCTTTCACAATGAATTTAAATTGGCAATGAATGGCGCAGTGATCCAAATAGTCAGAGATTCCACCTGCTTCTCCAGCCAGAATGTAAGTGAATCTTACTCTGTACAGTTTTGAATTTTTAATAGAATGACAGGTGTTGACAACTATCAGGAGATTGGATCTGACACACAACACGAAACTTGTGTTTTTTCCCAATAATTACTTTGGCAAGCAGTTCCAGTTTGATGCATTGAAGTCAAATTAACCTGGCAAGAAGGCTTCAAACTAAGTCTCGCACCTGAACAATAACAATTTCTATTTATTTATAGCCTATTACACGTTCAAATATTCAAGGCACTCACATGTAATGAAATAAAACTTGATAACGTGCTGCATGAAGGGAAAATAGAAAAACAACCGTTGATTTGATTGTAGATGTTGATTTTAAGTGTTCTATCGGTGGACAGAGGAATAGAGGGGAGTGAGGTTGAGGAAGGGAATCCAAAGCTCTTTCAGCATCAGGGAGCGGATCAGCAATTTTGAAGCAAACAATACATGGAAATGCCAGAAAGGGAGGAACATTTAGAGAGATCATTTAGCTGGTAGACACAAACTGCTGGAGTAACACATACTATTCCAACTCAAGTTGGAGTGCAATGCTTTCTTTTGAGATTGATTACATTATTCATCGCTAAAATTTATGAGGATGCGGTATTCGAGAAGTAAAAAATGGTAGGATTAACATAAATAATACTGATTATGTATATCTACAAAGAACAAAAATGATTTTTATTATGTCAACAATGAACATGTATCTTTTTTTAATTATGTAATTGCTTCTAACTAATAAAAAAAATTAACAAAAAAAAATGGTGGCATATATTTCTCTGAAATATTGGTGACATGTTCATGTCTATCACCTCTTTAAACATCACCTACTGTGTGTATCTCACAAATATCTTGGAGTTTTGTTGTAATTTGAACCCAGTCTCAAAGAATGTGTTTGTTGTCAGAGTCAATGGTGAAGGCTGATGACTAGAAGTGCCCAAACAAGCTATAAGATATACACATATTTTTTTAATATTTGCTTATGAGCGTCAAGGGATGGGGTTGCGTTATCTGGCTTCACAACAAAAATATGTCCCCTGTATTAATAATAACCTTCCCATCATTGCCACTGTTCTCTAGAAATGCAATCACAAATTGAAAGGATTAATATATCACTTTAATCTACGCCAATCTATCCGTCTGTGCATTTTAGATATTTATGCGCTTATCTCATGCAAGCAACGCTGTTTGTGATCATATTCAGATCACTGCATGGTAACTGTGACTAATTAATTTATATTATTTAAATGTATTTTAAATAAAAGTAACATCTTAATTTTCATTTAAATCTATTTCAAGTTTTTTTAAAAATATTTCTCACTCTCTGAACATTTTGAAACAGTTGAAAAGGCTTTTCATTGCACCTGAGCTCCAGTTATCACTTAAGATAGACACAAAAAGCTGGAGTACCTCAACGGGACAGGCAGCATCACTGGAGAGAAGGAATGGGCGACGTTTCGGGGTCGAGACCCTTCTTCTTACTGCAAAACAACTGTGGCCAGACCTGGAGGTTGATTTACTCCTGGGTTGATAAACGTTAGTGTGGCTACTAAATTGCTGCCATTATCTCTCAACCTCAGGCTATCAATCTGTGTTTATTGTTCACCTTCAACTATGCTTTCCTCTACTATTTTGCATTGTCTACCATCTTTAGGAGGGTGTCTGTTTAAACCACAGACATAGTATTACCTTGCAAAGCTGGGCGGACACCCATTTTTTCACATCCGCCTGTTGTCAGGCAAAACCTCTTTGATATCCCATCTTGACCGAGTCTAAATAGCCACATTAAAATCTTGAAGTTCAATCAATTGTCTTTAAATCCATTCCACATTCCTTAAACACATTATGTGAATTGATTCAGCACTCTCAGCTTATGTACAACATCAGAATGAACTATGATAAATATCCAACAATCCATCACAAAGTCTGCTTAGCTTCATCCCCAACCTAAACCACATTCATTCCTATGTCAAATTTTCAAGTCAATTTACTCAAGTCATTCTTGTTTGTTATCTCTTACTACCAAGATTTTGGCTCATCTGAAACTCACTTTTACTTTATGTGCATCAATTGCACATTCTTCCTATCCTCCATTCTCATAATACCTTGCGTTTAGATTAAACCCCTGTCTCACGGTGCGAGTCGACCCACGAGTGACCCCGCGTTTTCACGTTGGAACTTGCGGACGCAACTTAGCGTCCCCCAAGTTTTCCCTCAGTATGGTCACTTTTCACGCATCCCGCCCGGTGTTAACCCTTCCCATCAATGCTTGAGCCCCATCTTCGCTCTGTACCTTCAGCTCCATCGGCGGCTCTCTCCCATCGAAAGTATCCGAGTTAATTTCAGACCCCTATCCATCCATCCATCCATTCATTCATTCATTCATTTCCCATTAAGATCTGATTAATCTTCAACATTTCACTTCTGACACTCGGGCCAAACCCACGGTAGACACAATAGTCACTACAGTAAACTCACGGGCCACTACCTTCTTACAACGAGTTTAAATGATTCCATTTATGAACTTCAACAGTAAACTTGACTCGTGGAAAACTTTAAACATGTTTCAATTTTTTGAAGAGTTAACAAGTTTCACGGTTACCTGCACCTCCCCCAAAGCCCACCGCAGCCACGGCATAGTCACGGTGGACCTGCACTCCTGCGAGTTGGACTACCTGGGCATCGGCCTCTACACTTTCTCCGCCTTGATCACCTTCTTGCTCCACTATTTGATACTTAAAACAGGCCTTCATTCACGGTGGTGCAGCTGCCTGACAGCAAATGCAGCGTCGGTGACCCGGGTTCAGTCCCGACTACGGGTGCTGTCTGTACTGAGATTGTAAGTTCTCCCAGTGACCGGCGTGGGTTTTCTCCGAGATCCCCCCACACTCCAAAGACGTGTAGGTTTGTAGGTTAATTGGCTTGGTGAATGTAAAAATGTCCATAGTGGGTGTAGGATAGTGTTAGTGTGCGGGGATCGGCTTGTACTCGCTGGAATTTAGAAGATTGAGGGGGGATCTTATAGAAACTTACAAAATTCTTAAGGGGTTGGACAAGCTAGATGCTGGAAGATTGTTCCCGATGTTGGGGGAGTCCAGAACAAGGGGTCACGGTCTAAGGATAAGGGGGAATTCCTTTAGGACCGAGATGAGGAAAACATTCTTTACACAGAGAGTGGTGGGTCTCTGGAACTCTCTGCCACAGAGGGTAGTTGAGGCCAGTTCATTGGCTATATTTAAGAGGGCGTTAGATGTGGCCCTTGTGGCTAAGGGGATCAGGGGGTATGGAGAGAAGGCAGGTACGGGATACTGAGTTGGATGATCAGCCATGATCATATTGAATGGCGGTGCAGGCTCGAAGGGCCGAATGGCCTACTCCTGCACCTACGTTTCTATGATCGCTGGTCGGCGCGGACCCGGTGGTCCGAAGGGCCTGTTTCCTCTCTGTATCTCTAAACTAAACTAACAGGGGAGAACACTGGACCTTCTTGGACAGTTTATTATTTTACACTTATATACATTACACAGATCACGGAGTGTGACATAAAGCTGGCAAGCCGAGGCCATGCAAGAAACAGAGGAAAACGGGAGACGATTTTATTCATCTGGCAGAACATTTATCCTGTGTTAGGAAACGTAACTTCCTGGGGATTTAAATCTTGAGTTCAACTTCTATCTGAATTTAATCGATTTACGAAAGCTTTGAAGTTCTCCCTGCGGTCCGTTTCTTAACCATCTTTACGTTTTGCTCTTTTTTTGACAGCCAAGTACTTTAAATGCCATTTATTGCATTGTAGCAATGATAGGCAACGATTTGATACAAGTG
Organism: Raja brachyura; assembly: GCA_963514005.1. Next base: position 5,271,805 of record OY740784.1, read on the forward strand.
GTTAATTATATGACAAGAGAAGCATGCAGCTACATAAGGGACACGGAGAAGCTGATCGTCAGGGCAGTTCTGTCCATGGTCACGGGAGGCTTTTTATAGTAAAAAAAAACTGCATGACATTTTTATGCAGGTGATGATTTTTCCAAACGTCGCTGTTGGCTCAAAAGTAACTCGGGAGAGGAACTTGATACATCGCAGAAATGAGAAGTAAACAGCAAACATACCCGCGGGAACTCGGTTAAACTCTTGAACATAAACTTGGAATCTCGTACACAACCACAAGTCTGATTTTCTCTTTCACACGGGGTCACTCGTGGGTCAACTCACATCGTGAGACGGGGCCATAAGTTTAGTTTGGAGATACAGCGCAGAAACAGCCTCTTCGGCCCGACTCTACAGCAGTGCCACTGTGCCGCCCGTAATTTATAATGGCCACTGCTAAAAGTCATTACATTTCTTGCTGGAATTAATCCTTACTCTTAATGTAGCATTTTCCGATCATATCAATCCCTTTCACACCCCAACACAAACTGCCCACCCGTTCAAAACTATTTTCCAGTTTATTTACTTCTTTGCAGATCACTGAAAGTTATAACTTCATCTTCAATTTCCTGGGTTATATTCTCGAGAATAAATTTATTTTCCAGTTTGTAATCATTAAAGAGTTTCTTATAAATTAATCCATTTAATCATACTTTTGGTCCCCTCTCCTTATTTGTCTTATCTATGTTTGACACTTAAGGAGCGAAGGAGATAGGCGACGTTTCGGGTCGAGACCCTTCTTCAGACTGGCACCAGTCTGAAGAAGGGTCTCGACCCGAAACGTCGCCTATCTCCTTCGCTCCTTAGATGCTGCTGCACCCGCTGAGTTTCTCCAGCTTTTTGTGTAACCCTTTGACACTTAAGTGTCAGGTATATAAATACAAGTTGTTATTGTGAATTTGTGAACACTTGTCACTGCGTGCAGAATATAAAAGTGAAAGGAATCACAGTAATCTAGGTCGCACGGCCGAACAACACAAGAACCTCGATTCTTGTCAGTTCCTGAATTTGGAACACCATCTCTGTCAGTACAGATTCGTGATGTTATATCATTCTCTCTGGGTAGTCAGCTCGGAATGTGTAGGAAGGAACTGCAGATGCTGGTTTACACTGAAGATAGTCACAGAATGCTGGAGTAACTCAGCGGGACAGGCAGCATCTCTGGAGAGAAGGAATGGGTGACATTTTGGGTCGAGACCCTTCTTCAGACTGAGAGTCAGGGGAGAGGGAAACAAATGGAATGGTAAGGTGATGAAAGGTGGTTCCAGAGATTTGGAAGGGTAATGTATGAAACCATCAGATGAGTAGGTTAATCTACGATGAGCATTTGTTGGCACTGGGCCTGTACTCGCTGGAGGTTAGAAGAATGAGGGGGGACCTTATTGGATGTGGAAGGAATGTTTCCACTAGTGGGAGAGTCTAGTACTAGAGGTCATAGCATCAGAATTAAAGGATGTTCTTTTAGAAAAGAGATGAGGAGAAATTTGTTTAGTCAGAGGGTGGCGAATCTGTGGAATTCTTTGCCACACAACGCTGTGAAGGCCAAATCAGTGGATATTTTTCAGGCAGAGATAGATAGATTCTTGATTAGTACAGGTGTCAGAGGTTATGGGGAGAAGGCAGGAGGATAGGGTTGGAAGGGAGAGGTGGATCAGCCATGATTGAATGGCGGAGTAGACTTGATGGGCTGAATGGCCTAATCATGGTCCTATCACTTATGAACTTGCATTTCAAAGGCAATTCTAACCATTAATTCACAGACCTAAAAAGCTGTTGTAATCCGCTAGTGTTCTCAGATTCTAGTTTGTACTAAAAGATCTGGGCGATCAGAGAATGGACTAATTTTACTCCTATTCCGTATGACCTTATGACGAAGATCAAGGAAAATGTAGGAAAGATCATTGTTGCCTTTGCCTCATTGTTGCCTTCCCCTCAGCTAACAATGATCCATTCTACATTTCCCTTGAACTTCGTCCCCTTTGATCTCTCGTTTTCACACCTTACCCTTCAATATCTCTGTTTCCCTCTCCCCTGACTCTCAGTCTGAAGAAGGGTCTCGACCCGAAATGTCACCCGTTCCTTCTATCCGGAGATGCTGCCTGATTACTCCAGCATTTTGAGTCCGCTCTGAAATCTTGTACCTGATTCCTGGATTTTTGGCCACACCAATTTAAAATTGGATAATGGAGTTATGGTTAAAGCCAACAAAAAGTAAATAATTTGGTATAATTTAATGTTTTTAATTGCTCTACAAATGTTTTTAAATATTTTTTGTATTCAAACTCTAAAAATAAATTACAGATGTCAACTTATTTTAATTGCTAACTATTTGGAATTATCTCCAACTGTCCAAAACTTCCAAAGGTTTTTTTTTAATCCTGAGTTTTAACTGCTGGCAAATCTTTAAGGTGCATTTCAAAAATCCTGCTGCAGAGCAAAACCTGTTGCTGCTTTGAATGCTTTTGGCCAGCTTGATAGTCAGTATCGTGGCGGTCCCTGGGGCTTAAGCCACTCCTTGGGTCACCCCCCCTTGGCTCTTGAGGGACAGGGACGTGTGTCTGCCATGGGGTTTTCCAGGTCCTGCTCGCTGGTGTGTGTGTGTGTTCTTGCTGCTGAATAAAACTACTTCTGAACCTGCCTGACATCTGGGCTTTTCTTGACCTCGTCCAGGCCGCTACAACTGGTGACCCCGACGTTCATCACACATCGTGATGGATAACAACGCAGTTAAACTCCCGACTCTGTGGACCGACGAGCCTGATATCTGATTCCAGCAGGAAGAGACACAGTTTGCTCTGCAAGGAGTAACTATTGACAAAACAAAATACTTTTACGTGGTCAGCGCGCTTGACCAGGCGACTGCGAGGGGGGTTAAGCCTTACCTCAGCTACAGTATCTAGATTGGTAAATCAAGTTCATTTAGCAACACAGTAGTGTTTGAAGCTAGTACGGCCATGTCACCAAGGCATTAAATTGTCTTTCTGTACCTTACTCCGGAGAGATTTGTAGAAACACGGAACTGCAGATGTTGGTTTTAAAAAAAATAGACATAGTGCTGGAGTAACTCAGTGGGTCAGGCAGTATCTATGGAGAACATGAATCAGTCTGAAGAAGGATGCAACATGTGACATATCCATGTTCTCTATAGAGACTGCATGACCCGCTGAGTTACTCCAGCACTTTTTTTCCCCGGAGAGATTTGTACTTTGTTTCTCTGTCCCTCTCTATTCTCTACTCCAAATATTGAACACAAAATATTTTTATCAGTGTCATTCTTTTCCAGTTACCATTTAAATTAGAAGCATCTGCCTGTCGGTTTGAAAATCAAGGCATCAAGGCAAAATCTATAAACATTCATAACATGTACATGCATTTAAAAATGTAAACAAATATACCCCAAACTAAAACGTCAAATTTGCAACCTTCACATTTGAAAATGTTTGCAATTACTCACCAATGCAGGTAGGTAGAGAGTCGTTCCACTGAGCAAGAGCGTTTGGTACCGATGCACATTTAATCCCTGGTAAACCTTGGAGGATGTAGCCAGGATTACATTCAAACAGAACCAAGGAGCCAACTGCAAAGTCGTTCCCGACTCTCTTCCCAAATCTTGGCTCGGGTACGGAACTGCATTGGGTTGTACTGGTCCTTGGCACAGCTAAATACGATCCAAAATATGTTTAATACTTGCCTTTGTTGCATTGAAAATAGGGTTAGTATCAAAATAAACTAAATATACCTTACAATGGAGCTGATGGAATAAATGCAATTATAGAAGTACATTGAATAAGTTGACATCATTATCATATTAATTAAAACAATTGTGATTTCATTACGGTGCAACTAGAATGCATAAAATTACATCTATCCACAAAATACCATGACCATAGTGCTAAATTACCTAATTTTATATTTGTGTTGATATGTGAATTATATTTAAAATATATATATATATATATATATATATATATGAACCAACAGTTTCAACGACTAAAAGAATTGACAAAAAGTGCATCAGCTACTTTTCAAACTATTTTTGTTTTCTCTTGCGAAACTCCGACTCTCTTCTGGATATTGAAATCCAAAATGATTGCAACATAGGATGCGCGAATGAGCTACGATTTTAAATTTATAACGTTCCCAATGCAATGTACACCACTTCCATCACAAATTTACAAATCAAATTAGTGGCGTCTGTAAGTCAAGATGTGGATATGTGGCGTTTTGTCTAGATCTACAGATTTGTCTGAAGAAGGGTCTTGACCCGAAACGTCACCCATTCCTTCTCTCCAGAGATGTTGCCTGTCCCGCTGAGTTACACCAGCATTTTGTGTCTACAGATTTCACCTCATTGTAGCTGATGTGATGTTGCTGTGTGTGCTATTTGCAAATTAAGCCACATAAGAATTAAGGGCCTGTCCCACTTACGCGATTTTTTCGGCGTCTTGCTGGCTCCCATCATAATCAGGTCGCTGAAAATGTTCAGCATGTTGAAAATCTAGCGGTGACCAGAAAAAGGTACGACTCTTTGGGCGACTACTCACCCCGCGACATGTCGCCTGTATGGTCGTGAGTAGTCGCCCAAATAGTTGTACCTTTTTCTGATCACCGCTAGATTTTCAACATGAGAATTTTCATGAGAATTAAGGGACAGAAGTTTAGGGGTAACATGAGGGGGAACTTCTTTACTCAGAGAGTGGTGGCTGTGTGGAATGATCTTCCAGCAGAAGTGGTGGAGGCAGGATCGATTTTAACATTTAAAAGTAAAGTGGATAGGTATATGGACGGGAAGGGAATGGAGGGGTATGGTCTGAGTGCAGGTAGATGGGACTAGGGGGAAATAATGGTCGGCACGGACTGGAAGGGCCGAGAGGGCCTGTTTCCGTGCTGTAATTGTTATATGGTTATATTCTAATATGAAGACCAAATTTGCCGTGTCTTTTGATTTATAATCAATTGCAGTATAATTAACATGGTAATAATCATGTTTATCAAACAACTACTTTGGAATTCAATTGTGATAGCTATTATTACACTTCAATTGTCAACCTACCTTGATAGACAAAATGAAATCCTTTGGCTGTTATTACACCCACGGAGGTGAACTTGATTGTGATCTGGTTACCTGAACTTAACGGGAGGGACTCTCCTAAATAAAAGATATTTGGAATAATAATTATTTCATGGAATAAAATACAACTCAATAAAATATAATCTGAACAGATCCCAAGATGAAATATATTACTTTTCACTGTATACTTGGTAACAAACAAATATATAACAATACACTTTGCTCCATCCAGTATGTTGTCCAAGACACAGGACGTGAATTATATGTCACTTTTTTATTTCACAACCATTAACAGAATGTTGACAAGTTCATTCCAGTGGGTACATTTATTTGCTTCAATTTTTGAAATATCCGTGTGCAATAGGTATGATGTAAAAATGGACACTAAATTTGTTTGTAGTACACCACACTTAGCGGTATTTAAAAAACATTGTTGGGGCATTGTTTTCATATTTGAGCGACTATATACCATATTCAACTCTCAAAGTATTAAAAACATCAAATTCGAGTGCGGACGATAATTGATACCTTAATTTGGGTTTTCCCATAATACTCACACCAAAGCAGAATTTCACAGACTGGAAAGACTGCAACATGCTTTGACTTTTTCTCATCTGGCAACCAAATAGCTAGGCCAAAGGATCCCACAAATGTGAGGGTAGACAAAAATGCTGGCCCATAACTAGCAGTTAGGTAATGACCTACGCTAGCCCGAAAGCCACAACCAGAAAAAACTTAGACTGTTTCATTGATCAGACATATTTAGAATATCATCTCTGAAAATAATGCCAAAACAAAAATATATTATTTGCAGCACAGAGGCAAACCAGGTAGAGCTACTGTCATTGTGGAGTTTGCATATTCTGCTGGTTTCTTCCAGAACCTCCAGATTCCTCCCACATCCCAAAGATGTGTTCTTGGTCTAAATATTTGCGGTTTGGTATGTCAATTGGCCTTTATAAACCCAGAGAAGTCACTGTACTACAAGAACCACGACAGAAGTTCATATATTTTTCCAATTAAATTTTATCTTCAAGGGAATTCAAAATTTGAATCAAAAGGAATCTAATTACATATTGATCGAAATGCGCTAAAGAACTCAACGTGCATTAAGGGACTATACAACATGATTTGTTGTGGTGCTTTGGGCACTTTTCAGCGCATTGGGCCAAAGGGAATAAATCAGCTGCATTCTCATCTCATTCAGTGCAAGCTGCCACAGTGTGCGACAATTAACCTATCATAGTTTGAGTTATTATTTAAAAGTGCTTAAATAATTTGCTACACCTTGGCTGTCAACTAATGCAAATGCATTGAGCATGTGGAGACAACTGCTAGCAAAACAACAAGTTATTTGAACCTATCCATGCACGGATATACATAAATAGAAATACATGCACATCACAAATAATCCAGCACTTCCAATGGTTAGAATAAAGTCCTGTTGACGTTAAATACATGGAGTTCTATGAACGACTTTTGTGACGTTTTTGTTTCAATATTTCACTGCTAAAGAGAGATATCTTTAATTTATGTCACTGCTGGCTATTAAAAACTCCATTTTACTATTGGATTTGTATTTGTTCAATTATTTGGTATATTCACAGCATTTAGAAATGCTCCGGGTGTATTGATATTTACCTGTAATATAATGAAAATGTTTTTAGTATGCTTAGCATGATGCTGGACCTTTAATGCCGTCAATAGAACAGGGCGTTCTCATTGTGTTTTTTCCATTGCCCTTCAGCTAATGGATAATGGGCTGCATCGTGCTGTTGGCTACCAGCATTTGCATAGAGAACTTTGTGGTGGTTACAGTGTGTGCATCAATGTGTTCCAGACTGCATCTCATACTTCCCGAACTTTGTATCAGCCATGTCTGTTGTATTTAACCGAGTCCCAATCATTTTAATGGTGGCATAGATAGGTGTTTTCTTTATCTCTTAATTTAATTGATGTCTGTGATTTTAACTAGATTACACAAGTTGAAATCGGGGCATTATGGTGGCACAGAAGCTGGGTACGATCCTGACTACGGGTGCCGTCTGTGTGGAGTTTGTGCATTCTCCCCGTGGCCTGCGTGGATTTTCTCCGCGATCTCTCGTTTCCTCCCACACTCCAAAGACGTGCAGGTGTGCAGGCTAATTGGCTTAATATAACCGTAAATTGTCCCTCATGTGTGTAGCAGAGTGTCAGTGTGCGGAGATCGCTGGTCGGAGCGCACTGGGTGGGCCAAAGGGCCTGTTTCCGCACTGTGTCTCTCAACTAAACTAAACTAAATCTTTAAGCCCATTTATTATTTTCTTCTTAATAGTCATAGAGTTCTGCAACATGGAAACAGACCTTCAGTCTACTAAGTCTGCATCGACTACAAAGCACTCATTTACACGGATGTTATTTTCCCCACATTCCTGTTAGCTTCCCCGAAATTCTATTACTCACCACACAATAGGGATATTTGGCATCAGACATTTCTGAGTTGATGATACTGCAAGACATAGCAATTTAGCATTCACCTGCAGCTTCAAGAGCTCACCATATTGCTTATCAAATGTAGCTGGCAATGGATCAACAAGAGCAGCATCTCTTGAATTTCAGTGAGGCTTCCAATAAGTGTGTAAAGGGCCTGTCCTACCAGCATGCAACTCCATGCGATGAACGCGATCAGACTAGAAGCGGGGGCCGCGCGGAGGTCGGGTGATCACCTGTACAGGGCCGTTCCCACCAGCATGCGCCTGCATGCGGCAAGCGCGACCAAACCGGCAGCAGGGGCCGCGCGGAAGTCGGTTGAGTGGCGCAACGCGGCGCAAAGTGAGGCGAACTTGGAGCGAAGTCTAAGGTAAGTTTACCAGTACAGAGAGGAGCACACAGAGAGGGGCACAGAGGCACACACACAGAGGGCCACGGAGCCACACACAGAGGGTCACGGAGGCACCTACAGATAGGGTCACGGAGGCACGATGTCGGGGCGGTGTATAATGCGTCGAGGCGACTGCGAGCCGTCAAGCCGTTGCCGCGCGGAATTTTTGAACAGTCAGTTTTTCGGAGCCCCGCGCGATGTTGGGACGAACTCCGCACAATTCCGCACGGCTCCGGCGATCGAAGTGGGACCGGCCCCGCGACGCCGGACGGCTCAAGGGACCACGTTAGGTCGCGCTAATTGCATAGAGTTGCATGCTGGTGGGACAGGCCCTTAAGTGTTTCTGAAAGTCAATGGGGGCAATTGAAACGCCATCTCTCTGTAGTTTCAGCAGGAATTGCAGAGAATTTTCTTCACACACTTTTTAATGGTGCTAAACTAAATAACATTAATGTCCCACGCTACAATTAAATGGTGCCAAAGAGACCAGGTCCACAAGTCGCACAGCATTGTTGAACCTTACCCGAGTGAGATCCGGACAGAGAGGTCAAAAGTAAAGCTTGCTGGGTAGGTCCATCGTATATGTCAACGACATCATGAAGGGAAGTCTGGAAAAACACAAACTGGCCAAACACCACTGCCACAGGGGCAAAGGCACCAGCAGAGAGAGAAACGTTACTTAGGTTTTACTCGTTTAAAATGGCAAACATTCCACAAAAGTAACAAAAGCCAAAGTTCCACATATCAAGAGAGCTAGTGCAGCCCATTTGGGTTGTTTAGCCCGAGAGCGCTGGAGATGCCATTTATCATGAAACTGAGCCAGGTTGAAGTGGTACAAAGTGGCACCATTCTAGGGAATGAAAGCTCACACGAGGTAGGCCAGTGGCTATCTGATTCAGTCTTAGAGGCTTCAATTTCAAGGTTGTATTTTCAGGAAACAAAACCATAAAACATTTTTGAGCATCATTTTGAAGGTCAACTGCTCCATGCGGATTGGATTAGAGATACGCTTACACGACGTGTATGAGTTTATGTTCTCAGGGAAATTCAAAGTAATATTTGAACAAATGCTCAGTTGCTGCACTGATGACTGAGCATATTGTTTGACAAAATATTTTGATTCCACAGTCCGTACTTGGCCATAGGTGTGACAAAGAGTCTACAGATGTTGGAATATTGAGGAAAAAGAAAATGCTGGAGAAACTCAACGGTTCGGGCAGCATCTGCGGAAGGAAAGGACGCTGTTTCGGGTCAGGTACCATGTTCAGACTGAAGGAACAGGGCGGAGAAAACTGGACAAGAGAGGAATGAATGGGCTGAAGCATTATATGTGAGCTGGGGTGGTTGGCAGAGAAGTGGAGATGATGACAAAGCTGAGAAGGGAAACAGAGGTGGAAGGGTGAGATAAGGGAGTAGTGAAATGCAAAGCTTGAGGGAGAATGGGTGGGAGGGTACAGAAGGGGAAGTGGACAAAGGGGAAATGGTGTAGTTTGTAGTGGAGGGATGTGAGCAGGAGGAGGAAGAGAAGGGAATAAGATGACTGGGTGGTGGAGAAAGGTACGCTTTAGAAACAATACACTTTGATCACTGCAGTGGTCATTAAACTTTATTAACTACAATTATTTTTGTAAAATCCAAATAATTATTACAGTATCTCTTTTTCGGATAATGTCGTAGTGGCTATTTGCAAATGTCAAACATCTATGAAGGAAATCGCCAAGCATACTTTGTGCTTGTTCAGACATAATGCACCAGTCTTAAGGTTATAAAGATGGCAACGACAGGAATCACAAATTTCCTGCATGCCAACCATTGGCTAATAAAATTATACGAGAATGGTAAATCAATGGTATGGTAAATGGTATCATCGAAAACCACTAACGTAACCAGAGACCAGTCCTTAACTATCCACCACATTGGGGAACCCTCGGACTATCTTTGTTTGCACTTTACAAACTTTACCTTGCACTAAGCGTTATTCCCTTATCATGTATACACTGTGAATCGTTCGACTGTAATCATGCGTAGTCTTTCCGCTGGCTGGTTAGCACACAGCTAAAGCTTTATACCGTACCTCGATACACATGACAATAAACTAAACTGAACTGAACTAAAGGAAATGTTCCTTCCAGCATAATATCACTGGGCAAATGATTACACAGAGTGTGCATTTTTAAAGGTTACTAGACTAAGTGGGACTCGTTAGGTCCCAGTCACAAGGGAGGCCTGGGTCCCCCATTGCAACCCGTTCCCCAACGCAATATTCCCCCACTCACCCATAGCCCCTAACTGCGCAGGCTCGGCTCATTTCCCCTCATCCCCCAGCACACTCTCCCCCTGCATGTGTGGTAGGGGAGGAGAGGAGGGAAGTGGGGTGTGTGGCTTGGGGGGGGGGGGGGGGGGTAAGGTTAGGAGGGAAGGGGGTTGTGTGTGGAGACGGGGAGGTATAGGAGGGGGGAGTGGGTGGTATGGGGGGGATATGGGGGGGGTGCGTGGCGGGTGGTGTGGGGTGGGAGGGAATGTGTGTATGTGGGAGGGAGGGGTGTGCGAGGGGGGAGGAGGGATGTAGGAGGGGGAGGGGGTGGTTTGTGGGGAAGGGGTGTGCGAGGGGGGAGGAGGGATGTAGGAGGGGGAGGGGGTGGTTTGTGGGGGAGGGGGTTTGTGTGGGCTGGGGGGAGGGGTGTGGGCAGGGGAGGGGGGTTGTGTGGAGAGGAGGGGTGCGTGGGCTGGGGGAGGGGTGTGGGCAGGGAGGGGGGTTGTGCAGAGAGGAGGGGTGTGTGGGCTGGGGGGGAGGGGTGTGGGCAGGGGAGGGGGGGTAGCGGTATGGGGGGGTTTGGGGGTAGGGGTGTGTAGGGAAGGGGTGTGTGCAGCAGGGGGGTGTGGGAGGAGGAGTGTGTGTACAGGGCGGTTTGGTGGGTGGGGGCGGGGTTGTGGGGAGGGGGGTTGTTGTGGGGGGAGGGGGCATGTGGGATGGGGGGGTGTTGGGCGGGACGGGTGCCGTTTTTGCGCAAGTAGAAAAACCCCGCAAACAGGAAGATAATTAGATCAGAGTTTTAGTCATGTATAGAAGATGTTATCTCACACTCCTTCACAATGGGGCTGTTCATGGCCGTCTGTACTTCCACTCAAGTGGAGGCTCAAGGAGATTCTTTGCACATATTTCACACACATAAGTAGAGTTGAAATCAAAACATAATACTTGATTCATTGTACAATTAGAAGGGTTGTAAGAAATGTATTAAGTGAGGGTGATTCTGTTCCTAATAGAGAGGGAGAGAGAGATTGGAGGAGATGGTTAGATTCAAGGGCTTGAAAAGAAAGTTACAAGCTGTGGACTGGATATAAATCTATGGTTTTAGTATTAATTTGGATTGTGTTATATTGCATACGGTGCAATACAATAGAACTTTATTCATCCCAGGAGGGAAATTGATCTGCCAACAGTCATAAAACACAAGATACATGAAACATGAAATTAAAGTGACAAGTGGAAATGATTGGGGGAAGTGCAAAGATTGGGGAGGAGGGGAGTCAGTCTCAGTCTACCCCACAACAGAAGGAGGAGGAGTTGGGCAGTTTGATAGCTGCAAGGAAGAAGGATCTGCTGTGGCGTTCTGTGCTGCATCTTGGTGGAACCAGTCTGTTGCTGAAGGTGCTCCTCAGGTTGACCAGTGTGTCATGGAAGGGGGTGAGCTGTATTGTCCAGGATGCTCCGCAGTTTGAGGAACATCCTCCCCTCCAAGACCAACCTCCCATGGATCCAGCTCCACCCCCAGGACGGAGCCAGCCTGCCTGATGTGTTTGCGGTCTAATTTCTAGATTATTTAACGTTTTGTTATCTGTGACAATGTGAGACAACAGTCTTCCCAACTACCCTCCTCTCCAACCACATAATCAAAATAGGCAAGTCATATTTTAAAGTCAGAACCTTTATCCACAGGGTGGAAATGTCCAATGCTCGAGGGCATGGCTATTATGTGAGAGGGGGAAATTATAACGGAGATAAATGTAACGGGGCAAGATATTTTTACACAGAGGGTGGGGAGGACCTGGAAGGCACTGCCATGCGGTGGTGAAGGAGGCAGGTACAATAGTGGCATTAAGAGGCTTTTGAATAGGTCCATTGTAGTACAGGGAATAGAGGGATATGGATGACGTACAGACAGATGAGATGAGTTAAACTTGGCATCATGTCCGGTACAAACAGTGTGGGCTGAAGGGCCTGTTCCTGTGCTGTACTGTCCTATGTTATGTTATTGTTTAAGCATGGAATTATCGCAAACAACTATTGGTATTTTAACCTTTATAAATTGTGGGTGAGGATGATGAAGAAAATAAATATTTAATGCAGCCACACCATCCAGCTCAATTCACAGCTCGGGTGCGGACTACTGGCATTGTTATGGGGCGTATGTTTGCAAGGATTGCAGGCATTTGTCACCGAGACTTCAATCATTATGTCATAAATAGATGACATTCATTTATATTTCCTGAAACATGTAAGGTTAAGAGATCGATTTGATTACAACTTTGGACCATTTGAAAGGAATTTATCGTACAGATGGAGGTAAACATTTCTATGTGAGGATGCTGTCTGAAGAAGGGTCTCGACCCAAAACGTCACCAATTCCTTCTCCCCAGAGATGCTGCCTGTCCCACTGAGTTACTCCAGCATTTTGTGTCTATCTTGGGATTAAACCAGCATCTGCAGTTCCTTCCTGCTCATGACCATATGATCTGAGGTGGTTCATTCAGAAGCAAGTTTGGGAAGATTTCTTTATGGAAAATATGGAGCTCTATCCAACGAAAAAATAATAATAAATACATGGCATGAATCGTACTTTTGAACATAATATTGTTTGTGTTTTTATTAGAAAATCTGACATCATGTTAGGTGACATTGGACACTAAACGCACGTGAACTCACTTACAAGAGCAAATGGGACGGCATATCTAACGCTTAGTTCACACTTCGGAGTAATAAGTCCATGTTAGGTTGACAGTACAGCAATAAAGGGCCTGTCCTACCAGCATCCGACTCCATGCAATGAACGCAATCAAACTAGAAGCGGGGGCCGCGCGGATGTCGGGTGATCCCCTGTACAGGGCCGTTCCCACCAGCATGCGCCTGCATGCGGCAAGCATGACCAAACCGGCAGCGAGGGCCGCGCGGAGGTCGGGTGAGGGACGCAACGCGGCGCAAAGTGAGGCGAACTTGGAGCAAAGTCTTAAAGGTAAGTTCGCCAGGACAGAGAGGGGCACAGAGAGAGGGGCACAGAGCCACACACAGGCAGGGCCACGGAGCCACACACATAGAGGGTCACGGAGGCACGACATCAAGGCGGTGTGTAATGCGTCGAGGCGACTGCAAGCCGACAAGCCGTTGCCGCACGGAATTTTTGAACATGGTCAGTTTTTCGGAGCCCCGCGCAATGTCGGGACGAACTCCGCACAATTCCGGCGATTGAAGTGGGACTGGCCCCGCGACGCCGGACGGCTCAAGCGACCGCGTTAAGTCGCGCTCATCGCACAGAGTTGCATGCTGGTGGGACAGGTCCTTAAGTTGTAAATAGGTCAGAGTATATCTAGATTTATACGGTGTGCTTTGGTGTCGAGAGTTTTCTCAAAGAGAACGACTTGGAGCACAGCGAGATCAGTGTGGGGAACACTAATATGCCAGGGCAGTTTGAGATTTAGAAGGAGATAGTGGTGAGGTTCTTGATGGGCATTAAGGTGGATAGGTCCCCAGGGCCTGATGGGATCTATCCCAGATTATTGAGGGAGGCAAGAGGAGATTGCAGCTGTCTTGACGAGGATCTTCATTTCTTCTCTAGCCACAGGCGAGGTCTCAGAGGACTGGAGAGAGTCCAAAGTTGTACCTTTGTTTAAGAAGGGAAGTAGCGAGAATCCAGGCCAGTGAGAATACAGAGAGAATATAGGCCAGTGAGTTTAACCCGAGCAAATCGGAGGTGTTGCACTTTAGGATGCTGAATATGAGGGGAGACAGTTCATGGTAAGGCCTTTGACAGCATTGATGTGCAGAGAGTCCAAGCTCATGGGTCACTGAAGGTGACAGCTCAATTAGATAGGATGGTTCCCATTGCAAATAATCCCTCTTTTAAACCGTCTACTTTAGGTGCGGTGTTTGCTCAATGGAAGAATCAGGGAATCAATACTGTGGGAGACCTCTATCAGAAGGGGACTCTCTCCTCTTTCCAAGAACTGCAGGAGAAATATGATTTGAATGGCAATTATTTTTTAAGATATCTCCAACTTCGAGATAACGTGAAAACATATACACAAGACTGTTCTCTTCTGGGTCCTGACATATTAGATGACTGTTTGAATAGACATGCCGAGATAAGCAAGTTGATATCTTACATTTACAATACCCTTCTAAATATTGACACTCCACCATCTGAGATTTATAGGCGAGCATGGGAGGACGAGCTGGGTCAACCCATTTCAAAAGACATATGGGATGAAAGATGACAATACATACATTACTGTTCTTTAAATGCCAGGCATTGCCTGATACAAGTTAAAGTATTGCATAGGTTATACTACTCAAAGGCCAAATTGAACAAGATCTTCCCAACTGTCTCTGCTCTTTGTGATAAATGTCAAGAAGCCACCGCAATTCACACTTTTGTATCCTGTATAAAAATACAAAAATTCTGGACGGAAATATTCAATAGCATTTCTAAAACATTTAAAACTCCATTGGAGCCACACCCAAAACTAATAATATTAGGAATGTCAGCGGGCCCCGCTAATCTAATGATATCTCAAAGATGCTTCCTTGACTATGGTTTAATAACTGCAAAAACCTTATACTTAAATGGATATGGGAATCCTATTATCCATTCTATTTGTCCATTGTCTTTTTATAGATATGTATATAGCGCTGCAGAAACTGTGCACCTTATCCCCCCCCCCCCCCCCCCCCCCACCTTTTTGTCTTGTTTTTGCACTGAGTAGGAGCAGTTTTTAATCTCACTGTACATGTGTAGAGTGACAATAAAAGGCATTCTGATTCTGATTCTGGAAAAAGATAACAGTCCCTACAGTGAAGATGTGGATCACAGAAATGACCGAGACACTACATTTAGAAAAAAATAAAGTTTGTCTTGTCTGACAAACCAGACCAATTTTCAAAAATATGGTCTCCTTTTATTGAATTTCTTCAACAACATAATGGTTGAACACAAAGTCAAAACCGATGCTGGGGCTAGGTGAGCGGGCGTACGGAAGGGTAGTTGGATATATCTTCACTTCTTTTTCACCTTTTCTAGTTCTGTTTTTCTTTCCTTGCTTTTTTTTTCTTTTCTTCTTTCTTTTATTTTTCCCCTTTTTTTCCCCTATCTAGTTAGTTTATAAAATGTTAAAACTGAAGCTGTACGGAAATTGTATAACTGCTATGTCGATCATTGTTTTTTATTGTATAATTGCTTCTAACAAAAATACATATATATATATATTTTTTTTTAAAGGCATATGGTATGCTTGAATTCATTGCCAGGGGCATTGAATATTGAATATAAGAGTCGGAAGGTAAAGATGCAGCTCTATACAGCCTTGTTTGGACCACATTTGGAGATAGGTTGAATAAGTTAGGTCTTTATTCTCTGGAGCGCAGAAGGTTAAGGGGGGGACTTGATAGAGGTCTTTAAAATGATGAGAGGGATAGACAGAGTTGATGTGGACAAGCTTTTCCCTTTGAGAATAGGGAAGATTCAAACAAGAGGACATGACTTTAGAATTAAGGGACAGACGTTTAGGGGTAACATGAGGGGGAACTTCTTTACTCAGAGAGTGGTAGCGGTGTGGAATGAGCTTCCAGTGGAAGTGGTGGCGGCAGGTTCGTTGGTATCATTTAAAAATAAATTGGATAGGCATATGGATGAGAAGGGTATGGAGGGTTATGGTATGAGTGCAGGCAGGTGGGACTAAGGGAAAAAAGTTGTTCGGCACGGACTTGAAGGGCCGAGATGGCCTGTTTCCGTGCTGTAATTGTTATATGGTTATAGTATGTGCAGGGCTGGTCGCCCCATTACAGTAAAGATGTGGAGGCTTTGGAGAGGGTGCAGAAGAGGTTTACCAGAATGCTGCCTGGATGAGAGGATCTCAGCTCCAGGGAGAGGTTGGATAGACTTGGATTGTTTTCTCTGGAACGTCAGAGGTTGAGAGGAGACATGATAGAAGTATATAAAATCATGGGAGGCATAGATAGGGCACAAAGTCAGAACCTTTTTTCCCTACAAGGTGGAAATATCTAACACTGGAGAGCCTAGCTCAAAGGTGAGTGGGGGGGGGGGGGGGGGGGGGGAGTTTAATGGAGTGGTAAAGGACTGGAAGGCATTGCAGAGGTGGAAGTGGAAGCAGATACTATAGTGATGTTTAAGGGGCTTTTAGATAGCTACATGGAAGTGCAGGAAATAGAGTATAGGTCATATACAGGCAGATGAGATCAGATTAACTTGGCCTTAGTTTGGGCACAGACATTGTGGGCCACTGGGTCTGTTCTGTGCTGGACTGTTCTATGTCCTAAAAGAGTAACATTTATGCAGCATGACAGCACATTATTGAGTATTAATACCGAAGTATAGGGAGGGGGAGAGAGAGAGGGAGAGTGTGACAGAGTGAGAGAGGGAGAGGGAGGGGAGAGAGAGGATTTTTAATTAAGAATGATTGACCGACGGAGGATAAAATGCATTGATGAAGGTATATTTCCTATGTCCTTCATTTTTGGAGCCAATCCAAAAATAAAATGGTTAAGTCATTCAACTACAAACATCATATCATCATATACTTATACACACTAACAAGATCAGAGTTTTAATATGTGTATATGTGAGTGTATATGTAGTTGTCTTTACATCTTTGCAAAAACACGATTAGATTTTTATATATTCCAGTTGACATTTTTCCTGTCGAGGCCGGGATGACCTTATCTGAATATTTTATGCTTTATTTCACAACTTATTCTTGACTCATTACTGATTAAGTCAAAAGACTTTGAAATTAAAACCACCAGCTTCAAAGGATGACATCACAATGGCGCAGCTAGCAGAGACTAGCCTGAATGAAGATTTCATCCTATATTTGACACGTTATTCACAATTGCAGCGTTAAAAATGCCAACTTTCACGAGATTTTTACATATTCTGATTCACATTTCCCCCTTCGAGGCTGAACACTTAATACTTTATTTCTCGACTTATTACTGATTAAGGTATAAAAATCAAATCAAAATAACTTTAATTTCAAACCGACCATCTTCAACTGATGACGTCACAATGGTTCGACTAGCCGGGGGAGGGCGAACTGCTATTGCAACGCTGCAAGTGCAATTGTCATTTTTTTTTTTAAAGATAATAATAATATATTTTATTGTCATTACACATAAGTGCAACGAGATTTGGTTTGCAACTTCGAGATTTCGGTTAGCAACCCCCGAGAACAAGGTTTGTAAAAACGGACATTTGACCAGTAACATCTACACAGACTAAAGTGCGAGGCCGGGGGAGACAGTCCATGGGGAGTGGGGGGGGGGGGGGGGGGGTACTCAGCCAGCAGGGCCGGTTCAGAGCCGCTATAGCTCTGGGAATGAAGCTGTTCCTGAGTCTGGAGGTGCGAGCGTAGAAGGCCCTGTAACGTCTGCCGGAGGGGAGTAGTTCGAATAGTCCATTACAAGGGTGAGAGGAGTCTTTATGGATGCTGACGGCCTTCCTGAGGCACCGTGTGTGGTAGATGCCCTCCAAGGCTGGTAGCTGTGTCCCAATAATCTGTTGCACTCTGTGGACAACGCGCTGAAGAGCTCTCCTCCTCGCAGCTGAGATACCACACAGAGATGCCATACGTTAGTATGCTCTCTGTGGTGCAGCGGTAGAAGGTCGTCAGCAGCTATTGGGGCAGACCAGTCCGTTTCAATGTTCTTAGGAAGAACAGTCGTTGCTGTGCCTTTTTGACCAGCGCAGCGGTGTTGGTGGACCATGTGAGGTCCTCTGAGATGTGAGTGCCCAGAAACTTGAAGCTGGACACTCTCTCCACACTGTCTCCGTAGATGGAGATTGGGGCGTATTCCCCATTCTGTGACCTCCTGAAGTTGATAATCAGCTCCTTGGTCTTGGAGGTGTTTAGCGACAAGTTGTTCCGTGAGCACCAGTCCGCCAGGTTCTGCACCTCCGCTATAGTTTGTTTCATCACCGTTGGTGATCAGCCCGATCACCGTTGAGTCGTCTGCAAACTTGACAATGGTGTTGTTGTCAAATGCAGGGACACAGTCGTGGGTGAAGAGGGAGTAGAGCATGGGGCTCAGTACACAGCCCTGTGGTGTGCAGGGTGATAGTGGAGGACAGGTGCGGCCCCAGTCTCACTGCCTGCGGTCGCTCCATCAGAAAATTCAGGATCCAATCGCATATCAGTGAGCTGAGGCCTAGCTGGTGGAGTTTGGTGGTGAGCTTGGTGGGGATGACCGTATTGAAGGCAGAGCTATAGTCAATGAAGAGCATCCTCACGTAGGTGCCCTGTCTTTCCAGGTGGGTCAGGACAGTGTGAAGAGCCACAGAGATGGCATCCTCTGTGGATCTATTTGCCCTGTATGCAAATTGATGAGAGTCCAATGATGCAGGGATGCTGGATTTGATGTGGGAGAGGACCAGCCTTTCAAAGCACTTCATTGGTATTGGAGTTAGGGCAACCGGGCGGTAGTCATTCAGGTTGGTGACTTTAGACTTTTTCGGCACCGGCACTATGGTAGCTGTCTTGGGCTCATGGGGACCGTTGCCAGAGATAGAGACAGGTTGAAGATCCTCGTAAATACCTCTGCCAGCTGTATAGCACAGTCCTTTAGTATCCTACCCTGGACTCCATCTGGGCCTGCAGCCTTGCGTGGATTGATCCTACGCAGAGCGCACTGTACCTCCTGGGTGCTCAGTGTTAAGGCCTGTCCCTCCGCCATGGCCGGGGTTGTTCCTCTCCTGGTGGTGTTGCCAGTTTCGAAGCGGGCGAAGAAGGTGTTTAATTCATTGGCCAGTGTGATATCACTGTGGGGGCAGACGGGGCTGCTCTTGTAGTCAGTGATGTCCCTGACACCCTGCCACATGCTTCTGGTGTCCGCGGTGTTGAAGTGGTCTTCCACCCTTTGCCTGTGGATGTCTTTGGCCTTTTTTATGCCTTTGTTCAGTTTTGACCTGGCAGCACTGTCGGCAGAAGTGTCCCTGGATGTAAAGGCAATGTTGCGTGCCCTTAGCAGATCACTGCTGAGGAAGGCAAGGGGAGTGCTGGAATCTGACTTCGGGAACGGCTTGAGTTGGAGGACCACTCCTCCCGTGGGGGCTACGGGTAGGGAACGGGTGCGTTGGGGGAGCGGACCCCCAAAGCTGCACTTGGTCGAGTTTATCTTAAAATGGATCCTAAAATTAATCCTGCATCGTGGCAAGAAATGCAAAGCCACAGCATTTAGAACATTTGTCATTATTTCACCTTATTTGTTTGGTTTTCTGTTTGGTGTTAAAATACTAACCTGGGCATGCTACATGTTTGCATGACTGGTTGCATCATGGCCTGAGTTGCCAACTTTTTATTTTTTTATTTTAATTTTATTAGAAGTACAGGAATATGGCACCAAGGTGCCTAATATATATTGCCATGTTACATTTCATGTACAGCTTCTTATTTTTTATAATGAAAAAGAAAAAGAGAGAATGGATAATAAAAGATAGAGAAACATGTGATATAGTGTGTGAGAAAGAAAAAAGTGTGAAAGAAGTTGAGGAAGAAAAAGAAAAAAGACAGAAGAGGAGGAGAAAGTAAGAGATTAAGGAGATCGTTATCTATATTCGTGACCATCCCTCACCCAATCCTGAAACAGTTAGCATCTACGGTTTTGTTGCACCATATGCTTCCAAAAAATCGTCAAATGGAGACCAACTCGTTAAAAATTGGTCCAATTTATCTATTAGGAGGAATCGCATTTCCTCAAGATGTGCACTGTCCAACATGTCCGAAATCCACATTTTAAGCGTTGGAATGGCTGTATTTTTCCAAAAGTTTTTTTGCTGATATTAACCCATAATTAAAAAATAAATTTTGAGATGAGTTCAATTTATTCCCATCTGCCATTACTCCAAATTAATCATCAATCATTTTAGTATTTGGTTCCATTTTTATCTTAAATAATTTTGTAAATATTTCAAAAATATCACTCCAGAATTGATGAAGTTTTATGCAGGAGACAAAAGAGTGTGTTATAGTTGCGTTTTGATTCGGCAACTTGAACGCTCAGTCGCGAAAAAGGCTGTAAAAAGTTGTGAACACTGCCCAGTCAATCACCGGCTCCGACCTTCCCACCACCAAAGGGATTTATCGGAGTCGCTGCCTCAAAAAGGCAGCCAGCATCATCAGAGACCCACACCATCCTGGCCACACACTCATCTCACCACTGCAATTGGGAAGAAGGTACAGGAGCCTGAGAACTGTAACGTTCAGGTTCAGAAACAGCTTCATCACCTCCAGCCATTAGGATATTAAACACTACAACCTCAAATAAGCTCTGAAATACAATAGGCTATTATTATTATGGCACTTCTATTGTTTGTTGAGTATGTGTGTATATACACACACACACACACGTGTGTGTACTTGTGAATATGTGTACAGACTTATTATTTTTTTCTTCTTTTCTCTCGTTTATTATATTGTTTACAGTGCACTATGTTTACATATTCTGTTGTGCTGCAGCAGCTAAGAATGTCATTGTTCTATCTGGGCCATTTGACTATAAAACACTCTCGTCTCTTTAAGATCTTTCAAATGTTCATGCATGATCATATTACTGTTCCTGCACCTGAAAGGAGAAGAATGTTTGGATCCAACCACCTTTGATAGAAGATAAGAACAACTTTTGAAATGAACGATGCAAAACAGACTTCTTATAATGCAACAATGAAAATTACATATATTAATCTCAAAACAAGTTGGGGAAATTATTAAAGAGGTGAATGCAAAAATATGATGAAGGAAGCATAGTTCCTACGGAAAGCGTGAGAAAACTGCACTGAAATGGGAAATGATTTTGGACTCCTGGGACAGTCATTTGAAACACACTTCTCTCACCTGGCTTTCCTTTCAAATATCAATTGAGACACTGTCCTATTAGTTGCAGTCTGCAAAATACACTTCATCATGAACATGCAGTTTATGCAATGGCATTGTCTTTCTGTCACTGAATGAAGGAGTATTTATTTTTTATTTTAAAAATGTCTTGCTTAATAGTTTGCAAATTTTGTTATAATAATTGAACTTATCCATATTATGGATTATGCTTTTAACATGTTGCAATGTAGCCTGATGATTCCATTCATGTAGTTAGGCAGAATGTAATAAAAAGAACATGTAGCAGGAAGAAAAGGGAGCACTCATGCCTCACTATGAAAATGTTTACATCTTTAATTCCAATCAATGGTTGTAGTCAGGAGTCAGCTCTCCTCTGGATCTTAATCAGTCAATAGACAATAGACAATAGGTGCAAGAGTAGACCATTCGGCCCATCGATCCAGCATCGCCATTCAATGTGACCATGGCTGATCATCCCCAATCAGTACCCCATTCCTGCCTTTTCCCCACATACCCTGACTCCACTATCTTTAAGAGCCCTATCTAGCTCTCTCTTGAAAGCATCCAGAGAACCGGCCTCCACCGCCCTCTGAGGCAGAGAATTCCACACACTCACAACTCTCTGAGAAAAACTGTTTCCTCGTCTACGTTCTAAATGGCTTACCCCTTATTCTTAAACTGTGGCCCCTGGTTCTGGACTTCCCCATCATCAGCAACATGTTTCCTGCCTCCACCGTGTCCAAACCCTTAACAATCTTATACGTTTCAATAAGATCCCCTCTCATCCTTCTAAACTCCAGAGTATACAAGCCCAGCTGCTTCATTCTCTCAGCATATGACTGCCCTGCCACACCGGGAATTAACCTTGTAAACCTGCGCTGCACTCCCTCAATAGCAAGAATGTCCTTCCTCAAATTAGGGAACCAAAACTGCACACAATATTCTAGGTGTGGTCTCACTAGGGCTCTGTACAACAGCAGAAGGACCTCTTTGCTCCTATATTTGATTCCTCTTGTTATAAAGGCCAACATGCCATTCACTTTCTTCACTGCCTGTTGTACCTGCATGCTTACTTTCATAGATCGATGAACAAGGACCACCAGATCCCGCTGTACTTCCCTTTTCCCAACTTGACGCCATTTAAATAGTAATCTGCCTTCCTGTTTTTGCTACCAAAGTGGATAACCTCACATTTATCCACATTAAACTTCATCTGCGATGCATCTGCCCACTCCCCCAACCTGTCCACGTCACCCTGCATTCTCATAGCATCATCCTCACAGTTCACACTGCCACCCAGCTTTGTCCATTCCCTGGACTAAAGAATTGGAATAAACCTTTGGTGTCCTTTGTTTTACAAAATAATATGTGAATTATTTAAAGATGTGAATTAAAAGTTTGGCACATGCATGGTTGGTCGAATTGACATGGATTGAGGATGTGAAAGGCTGAATCCACATAATAGCAAGCGAGCAATATCCTGTCCGGTGAGCAGGTGCATAAGTATAATCTAATTTTATATAAACAGGACACTACAGTGAAAACTCAGAACAGGAAGTAAAGGGCCTGTCCCACTTGGGTGTCATTTGCGTGTCACGCAGGTGGTGCACGAAGATTTTGTGAATCCCAAAATCCTGGGGTGCCGCTCGCAACCGCTCGTCACTGCCACGTCTCGCCACGTGCCGTGACGCATGCGTCGTGACGCGTAAGTGATGTCGCGTAAATGACGCGCAAATGACGCCCAAGTGGGGCAGGTCCATTAGTTAACTTTCAGCCAAGACTAACACAAACTCGGTGCACCAAGCATTTTGTAGGTCTGACTGTCCACAAGCCAGATGGTCCCATTTAAAAGGCACTCAATGTAATCTTCAGGCAGAAAAGCTGGGGCATGATTTGGTTGCCACCTGGTGTTTACCCACATCAGGCTTTAGAGAATGGAAGCCATCCAAAGAGCGGACCTTCTATTCTTTAGTAGTAGATTCTAAATTCTTCTAAGTCAAGGAGAAACACAATCTGTGTGGGAAAGAACTGCAGATGCAGGTTTAAATCGAAGGTAGACACAAAATGCTGGAGTAACTCAACGGGACAAGCAGCATCTCTGGAGAGAAGGAATGGGTGACTTTTGAGGTCGAGACTGCGAAGGGTTCAGTCTGAAGAAGGGTCACGACCTGAAACGCCACCCATTCCTTCTCTCCAGAGCTGCTGCCTGTCCCGCTGAGGAACACAATTCTGTTAGGGCCACAAAAGTAAATCTGTGGAATTGGCTTTTAATGGCTCCTTTATGGCTAAGCTGATCAAGATCCTGTACAACTGAGCAGCACAATCTCATCCCTATGTGCCAAACGTTGTAATCAGAATCCTACAGTCAACATAAGATTCGAGTTGCATACTTAAGCAGCCTAATGCACTTTGCTAACCACGCCTGGATGTCTGAGATTTATCAGAGGATTATGCACTTGCAGTCTAAATCAGATGAGAGGAGTTTCAATGCAGAAATAGCGAGAATTAATATCCATTTAATGGTCAAACTTTAGAGCTGCAACTGGAACTTCACCCCACACCCCAGTAATAAATTCTGTTCATGCCGTTGTCCACTTAGTCGGTATTGAATTATCCTCCCCTGCAGATCACTTATTGAGACGTTGCTGAGAACTCAATTTCTAATATAATAAAGTCTGCGTGAAAGATTGGGAATAGAGCAGAATTAAAGGGGTGCCTCGAGAATTGAGAATGGAATCATTTTAATGTTGAGAGAGGGGACGAGAAGGACGTGGTGACAGGGAAGCATGGAACTGAAAGGTGACGAGCACAACTACAAAATAAGAAAGGGTTCAAGGCAGTGGCCAATGTTGTGTTTGGGCCCTCGATGATGAACTGCCAGATATTCAAATAAATATTCAAATCAGATGCATGGCACTGCAGAGCATGTTGTAAGGGCAAAATACAACTTTCATTCTAGATTTAACTAAGCACTGAAATTCACATTTAAAGTACAGTTACTGGAGTGTATTTTGAGTAGTTCCTTTCAACATCTATTCCTAACCCAATGAAGGAACAAGCTTTAATAGACCATATCACGAATAATGAACCAGATTTAGTACAAAACATAATAGTGTATCATCCAGCTATAGTCAACATTGGTCAGATTGTTTGTTGTCACACGAGGTGCATCACATTCGCCCACCACAACCATCTCCCCAACTGCTATACCATCCCAATGGCGGTACCAAGCTCTTGTGTTCCCATGCTCTCATCAACCTCCTAGATCTGTTGCCGTAGCTGGCCTATGATCTGAAGGAGGGTCTCACCCCCATGCATCACCTATTCCATCTCTCCCTGCCTGTCTCGCTGAGTTACTACAGGTTTCTGTGTCTATCTATGATCAGTGGTACTTCAATTGTATCTTACTGCCACAGGTAGACTGAAATTCCTTTCATTGCATACAGTTCAGCAAAAACCTTACTATAGAAATGTACAACCATACTCAAGTACAAGAGTGCAAGAATAATGGATTACACTGAGGCAGGACACAAGAGTTGCCGCCTTTCTGTCAGTGAATAGCAACTAGTTCTTAGCTGGTGGACCTCAAGGCCTGCCCTCGTGGCCTAATTACAACTCATGCTGTCACAGATCTTTGCAACTAATTCTAACTGTCAGATGAACGAAGATATTAGATAAAAAAGTTGTAAATATTGTTTTTAAACATATTTTGTTATAAGTTAAAGAGGTCAATATTTCTTTAAAGAAAAAAACGTTCTCTGCACTTAACGTTTTAGTCTAAGTTGGCGACCCTGTTCAAATGAATTAACCTTTTCTGAAATGTTCTAATACATTGGTGTTCAATTGAGTAACAAGATGAAAGGCATAGACAGTCAGAACCTTTTAACCAAGGTGGAAATATCATAGGCATAGCTTTAAGGTATGTGGGGCAAATTTTAAAAGATGTTGCTGAGCAAGATAGTTGCACAGAGCATCGTGGGTGCTTGGAACATGATGCCAGGGATGGTGGTGGAGGCAGATACAATAGTGGTGTTGAAGAGACTTCTAGATAGGCACATGGATATGCAGGGAATGGAGAGATATGGACCGTGTGCAGGCAGATGAGATTAGTTTATCCTGTCATCCTGTGCTGCACATTTATTGTGGACCAAAGGGCCTATTCCTGTGCTATGCGTCTCTATGTTCCATGTTCTAAGGCTTCCCGAAGGGCCACCTGGTCAGAAGGTTTCCTGACTGGCCGCGGATGTGGACTGGGAATGTGACCGGAGGCCTTTATCAAGGCGCAGCGGTCTCGATGCCTGCCGGATAGCCGCGTAAGAGCCCGGGTTGGGGCCCGGTCGCGACCTCGCGGCTAGAAGCCTGGGTCGGGTGAAGCGGCCAAAGGAGCCTGTGGCTGGGGCCCGTGTTGGCACCACGGAGGCGTCAAGTGGGGCGTCCACAGCAACGAGGCCACTGTGGCGGTGACGTTGGGGCCTCGGCAGTAGTGAAGCCTTGCGGGTCGACCCGCGGTTGCCGGTCGATGAGAGCGTGGAGAAACACCGTGGGGGGGAGGAGAAGAACAATGTGGACCTGGCGTGGGGGAACCACTGTGGGGGGGGGGGGGGGGGGGGGGATGGAGAACAAAAGGAGGAGCTGGCGTGCTTTGCAACTTTGTCAGCACTGTAGGTGGCTACTAATTGTTAATGTTATGCATTCAAGCAAATAATCTCACTGTGCCCAGTCACATGTGATCATAAAGTATTCTTATTCCTAATATACAAGGGGCATCTCGTTCAACACATAAAAACACATTCCCTGAACTCAGAAACTAGCAACAGCTTGGGAAGTCACATTTCCAGGCTCTGACCTCCAGAACCTTCCAAATTACTTCAGACGTTTGAAGAC
The DNA here is from genome assembly GCA_963514005.1 of Raja brachyura. Next base: position 5,297,781 of record OY740784.1, read on the forward strand.
ACTTGGAAAGGAGAACGAATCAGTGGTTCATTTTCTAACCCCCAAAAAAAGGCAATGTTTATTTTTGACCAATTATTACGTGCAATAACACAAACAGCTGGGGGAATTCAGGAGGTTGAACTGGTAGAGGAATTGTCAATGATTTGGGTTGAGTCCCTGTGCGAGGATTGAGGGTGGAAAGGGAAAGAGCCAGTATAAAGGGTGTAGTAGGAGTGAGATAGGGGTGCACTGAGGAGGGGTAATGAACGATGGGCTGTTGGAGCCAAGTGGGGGAAGGATGGTATTGGGGGACAGAGGCAGGTGGGCAAACAAGGAGAAATAAGTGATGGAACTTGGGCAGTGGTCTAGTGGAAGATGGTCTACCGCAAACACAGATGCTGTGTGACTAACTGAGTTTCTCCAGCAGTATGTTTTTTGCTCCAGGTAGCAGCATCTCCAGTCTCTTGTTTCCATTATTGTTTTCAGTACAGTGTCAGATGCGGAAAAATGCAAAACAGTTATTAAGATTCTAGAACTGAGTTCTGTGCAGAAAGAGCGGGTGTTCTTAGCAAACTGGGCAAATCTGTCCATGGACAAATCTACAACAGAACCGCGAGCAATTTTTTTTAAAAAAGGGCATGGGCCTACTTGCCAAAATGCAGTACTAATAAATCAATGTAAAGTACAGAAGCAAAATTAAATTAAAATACACGCAAATATTATTGCAGAACCCAGCAAGATGAGAAACAGAAGGTGATGAATTCGGACCAAATAAGATGAGAAAAGAGATACAAAATGAACACCACAAATATCAGGTGTAGGAAACAACTGCAGATGCTGGTTTAAATCAAAGGTAGACGCATAATGCTGGAGTGGGACAGGCAGCATCTCTGGAGAGAAGGAACGGTTGACGATTCTGGCCGAGACTCTTCTTCAGAAATGTCACACCTTCCTTCCATGCTGCCCGAGTTACTCCAGCATTTTGCGCCTATCTTCAGTTTAAACCTGCATCTGCAGTTCCTACATATATATGTTTGAAATTCAGTAGCAGAAAATAAAATGCTTTCCCTTAAATATATTTTAAGCTGAGGTTTCAACTCATTGTGAATTGATAGAGCATAATTTTTTTAATGTATATCATGGCTCTTACTAAATTGATTAGCTATCAGTCATACGTATGTATGGAACATGTAATGGTATTAAACTTATACATATATATACACACACATATATATATACACATACACATATATATGTATGTGTGTGTGTATATATATATGTGTGTGTGTATATATATGTGTGTGTGTATATATACATATATGTATATATATATATGTGTGTGTGTATATATATAGAGATATATTAGATTTTCATATATATATAGATATATATAGAGATATATATTAGATTTTCATATATATATTATATATTATATATATCATATATATATTATATATATATGAAAATCTAAGAAATAGAACAAAAGTATAAAGGCATTTAAACACTGTATAGAAAATAACCCTCTGTAGCTATAAAACTAACTTTTAGGATTAGTTCCTGTGTTTTTCAATCTACTCTGACTGTGATTAATATTCCTCTACTTATCATGCAAAATGCATATGCCAAAATAAAAAATGTACCATTGATAACATAATACAATGAATACCTAAAGTAATTTGGTTCAATTTCACTCACCAAACTCTCTGGAGACTATGATGGAATAAACACAATTGTGTCCAGTACTATAATTTCTAGGATAGTTTGGAGACAGCACTGTACCATCCGAACCTGTGGATCGACTTCCGCATGGAGCTGAAAGATAGATTTGTATTTTACAAATATTAAATATCTTAGGATTCAAATCAGAGAAAAAAATATGCAGTAAATTGCTGATAAGTCGAGTTTCTCTTGAAATACAAAATAATTATTTTCAGCCTTGCTATGTGCCCATTCTTTAGTCCCAAACACCCTTCAATTTATTTTCCTCTGCCTATTGCTTCCACAAAGCCTTCCTACTGCCATAGGCAGGGTTGAGTGCTCACAGCAATGGGGCTCTTCACAAAGAGCGTATAAATGTCACAGTGAATTGTCAATCCATTCTGGTTGAAAATCCCAAAGCATTCTGGAGTAAGCCAGTTTGATGGTGCCATTCAGAAACTAAGTCCTTTTCAGTTTTAAAACAAGAGGCATCTTTGATCATATTTCATCTTGTGCGTCTCAGATTGCAACCAAAATGGATAAGGGAAAGATTAGGCTTCATGCTGATTTAGACAGGTTAAGCTCAATTGTCTTGCAAGAATCACATGAAACTGAATACAGTCTTTTAAATCATCCTCATTCAAGGCAGCCTTACTAATTGCAGTCTGACCAACAAGGTTAAGTTTGTAACTAAGTTTGGAACAAGTTCATTGCAAATGAGCATTTTAGCATTCAATGTCTAAATATTTTAGGATATTCAATATCTAAATCTTGTTCACCAGTCTGTTGAAACAACCACCTCATTTTGTACAGAGATTTGGTGCTCTACAGCAACGAATCTTCAAATAAATCATTAAGAGGCAATTTAATATTTTTGTATTACCACAGTGAACCTTTACTAAAGTAGACCAACATGGGTGGGGGATGTTTTCTGTTTTTGCTGATTGTTCACTATAACTGAGTGAGGGATTTCCCCCTAATTGGCATCACTGGGTCAAAGCCCGTGGAGCCCCGTCACTGCGAGCCCAGTGAGACCTCCGTCAGAACACGGAGCACCGGCGCGCAAGAAGCCCGCTCCGCACCTCCTTGTCCAATGCAGCGGGGGGACGGAAAAATCCCTGCCTCTGCTGCTGCTTCCCACATTCGGAATTTGAGAGCTAAACGGGAGGTCTGGACCGTTGGGGGTGGCGGGGTGAGGGAACCCTGTCCCACTCACGAGTCGAGAGCATTTTATTGTCCTATGTCATGAAACAGAACAATGTAATTCGTACTTGCTGTAGCACCGCAGAGTACTCTGTAAAAGCCAGAATAAACCGATAAGTTCAGTATATATACACAAAAACAGACAAGTAAATAGACAATTATAGTGCAAAGTAAAAATATAATGCTCCCAAGTCTATGTGGTTTGGAGCCTATTTGGAGGTTGTATTGTTTAATAGTGTTTTTTAGGAAAAGGGGAGATGCAGCGCGACCTGGGTGTCATGGTGCACCAGTCATTGAAAGTAGGCATGCAGGTGCAGCAGGCAGTGAAGAAAGCAAATGGTATGTTAGCTTTCATAGCAAAAGGATTTGAGTATAGGAGCAGGGAGGTTCTACTTCAGTTGTACAGGGTCTTGGTGAGACCACACCTGGAGTATCGCGTACAGTTCTGTTCTCCAAATCTGAGGAAGGACATTATTGCCATTGTATAGAAAATAATCCTCTATAGCTATTGGAGAGTGCAGAGAAGGTTCACCAGACTTATTCCTGGGATGTCAGGACTGTCTTATGAACAAAGACTGCATAGACTTGGTTTATACTCTGGAATTTTGGAGATTGAGAGGGGATCTTATAGAAACTTACAAAATTCTTAATGGGTTGGACAGGCTTGATGCAGGAAGATTGTTCCCGATGTTGGGGAGGTCCAGGACAAGGGGTCACAGCTTAAGGATAAGGGGGAAATCCTTTAGGACCGAGATGAGAAGGACTTTTTTCACACAGAGTGGTGGGTCTCTCGAACTCTCTGCCACAGAGGGTAGTTGAGGCCAGTTTATTGGCTATATTTAAGAGGGAGTTAGATGTGGCCCTTGTGGCAAAGGGGATCAGAGGGTATGGAGAGAAGGCAGGTACGGGATACTGAGTTGGATGATCAGCCATGATCATATTGAATGGCGGTGCAGGCTCGAAGGGCCGAATGGCCTACGCCTGCACATAATTTCTATGTTTCTATGTTAGCCTGATGGTTGCAGGCAAGAAACTGTTCCTGAACCTGGACGTTACAGTTTCCAGGCTTCTGCACCTTCTTCCCGATGGCAGGGGTGAAATGAGTGTGTGGCCAGGTTGGTGTGGGTCTCTGATGATGCTGGCTGCCTTTTTGAGGCAGCGACTACCGGTAAATCCCTTCGATGCTAGGGAGGTCAGGGCTGGTGATGGACTGGGCAGTGTTCACCACTTTTTGCAGTCTTCTTCATTCCTTTGTATTTGAGTCGCTGAACCAGGCCGTGATGCAACCAGTCAATATGCTCTCCACCTGTAGAAGTTCATGGTCGCATCAGTGTGCTGGGTCCAGGACAGATGTTTAGGGACAATCACACACAGGAAATTGAAGCTTCCGACACTCTCCACCACCGTTGGAGACAACATTGTGAATCATCGACCTTCATCATCCAAAGTCCACAATCAGTTCCTTGATCTTACCAACATTAAGGTTGTTGCTCTGGCACCGTTTGATCAGTCGATCAATCTCCCTCCAATACTCTGACTCAACGCACTTCATTCAACGATGGTGGTGTCATCGACAAACTTGATGACGGCGTTTGCACTGTGTGCGGCTACACAGTTGTAAATATAGAGTGAGAAGAGCAGGGGGCTGATCACACAGCCCTGAGGTGCCTCTGTGCTGATGATTATCGAGGAGGACGTGTTGCTGACAATTCATACAGACTGTGGTCTATTGATCAGGAAGTTGAGGATCCAGTTGCAGAGGGAACCATATTCATGACCAATATTCAGGGCGGTTCGGTGTCCGAATATATAGTTATTTTTAATAGCTAAAAATGTATTTTTGTTACTGCATGATAAAAATACTAAAGGCTGTTTGTTACATTGTGTAATGTTAAGTGCTGATCAAAGCAATCGCTTGTCAATGTTAATGCCTTGTCAATTTCAATGGCCTCCGCAGTACTTCAATCCATTATAAATGTGTAATAACGAATGTTTACTGCATCTTCAAACACCTCCATGGCTGATCAACTTGACAAAATACCTCCTGCCCTACAACTCCTGCGCAGCCTTCTAAGTTATGCCTCCAACTCAACATCAAATGTAATGAATCTTTCAGCTCCAAGTCTCTGAGGTCCCCTCCCTTAACCTGGTGAACATTTAGCACTCTTCACACTTCATGATGCTTTTGAAAAGCTCCCTTTTTCTAAGCTGTTTCATCATCTGGCCAGCATCCTCTTATGTAGCTAGGTAACAGAATATTACAGTTTTATACATTCCCTGAAGGGTTTTAGGAAGCTTTTGCCAAGTTGAAGACGGTATATAAGTGGAAGCTGTTCTTACTTAAAACATTTTAAGCGGGTGACATCTCCGCACAAACCTTGGAGTGAGGAGTCCGTCTCCTTAGACTTGCCTTAGTATTAAATGGAAGCCCACAAGGCAAATGCGTCAAACCACCTGCTTACTTATTTATAGGAAACTGTGCAATTCTCACAAAAAAATCACCTGGTGATAGGCATTCAGTAATAATATCAAGCTGAACTTGACAAATTCGTAAAAGCTACCATCAGGCTAAAAGCGTAAAAGCCAGGAAGTCCCACAGAAAGATAATTTTGCCAACCGATTGAATCAGGAATAGCCGGACAATGAGAGAGGCAGGTGCACTTCATTGTGCAGGTTTAGGGCTGATGGGGTTAGTAAGGTTTGATTACATACACTGGAAGTAATTGCATTTCTTATGAGAAGTTTCTTCTGCACTTCAGCTCCTGGGGTAAGAACATAGAACAGTACAGCACACCAACAGGCTCTTTGACCCACAATGTCCACACCAAACAAGACGGCTGGTTAAACTAATTTCCTCTGCTTGCATGTGATCCAGATCCCACTATTGCCGACACATGATCCCGATCGCTCCATTCCCTGTATATTGTGTGCCGATCCAAAAGCCTTTTAAAGCTGCTATTGTGTCTGCCTCCACCACCACCTCTGGCAGTGCGTTCCAGGCATTCACCACTCATTGCCAAAACCTCGTCACGTACATCTCTGCCACAGAAGGTAGTTGAGGCCAGTTCATTGGCTATATTCAAGAGGGAGTTAGATGTGGTACATGTGGCTAAAGGGATCAGGGGGTATGGAGAGAAGGCAGGTACGGGATACTGAGTTGGATGATCAGCCATGATCATATTGAATGGCGGTGCAGGCTTGAAGGGCCGAATGGCTTACTCCTGCACCTATTTTTCTATGTTTCTATGTTTAACCCTGATTACAGGTGCTGTCGGTACAGAGTTTGTATGTGGCTGCGTGGGTTTACTCCGAGAACTTCGGTTTCCTCCCACACTCCAAAAACGTTCAGATTTATAGGTTAATTGGCTTGGTGTAAGTGTAAATTGTCCCGAATGTTTGTAGGATAGTGTTAATGTGCGGGGATCGCTGGTCGGTGCGGACACGGTGGGCCATAGAGCCTGTTTCCGCGCTGTATCACTAAACTATTTAAAGCTGTGCCCTCGAGTCCTTGACATTTCCATCCTGCGAAAAGGTTCTGACTGTCCAAGAGAGATTTTTAGATAAATCTTTGTAATACTTTATAAGTTATTTGGATAGTTCCTGGAGAAATTCTCATTTGCAAAATCTGGCATGAAATCAGCATTTGAAAACAATGCCAGGTTACCGAATATAGAGTCATAGGGTGAAACAGTGTGGAAACAGGCCCTTCAGACCAACTTGCCCACACCGGCCAACATGTCCCAGCCACACTAATCCCACCTGCCCACGTTTGGTCCATATCCCTCCAAACCTGCTCTGTCCCTGTAACTGCCTAACTGTTGGGTAGTCCCTGCCTCAACAACCTCCTCTGGCAGCTTGTTCCATACACCCAGCACCCGTTGTGTGAAGAAAAATACCCCTATATAATGATTTAATAGATTCCTATTAAATCCTTCCCCCTCCATTTTAAACCCATGTCCTCTAGTCCTCAATTCCCCTACTCTGGGCAAGAGATTCTGTGCATCTATTCCTCTCATGATATATACTCACATAGTTACAAATCTCATTACAATTTCAGTAGCAGCTGTAAAATGAATTGTTAAACTGGATATGGCACCTGTTAAGGCAAAGGAGTAATTCCTAGTACAGTAAATAATAGTGCATTTCCACCTGGCAATGCTCAAGTTTAAATAATTAAATAGAAAACTCCTCTTTAAAGAACTCTGTTTGTACTTTTACCTGATTTATTTATTTCATAGCATCGATACGGAGGTTGCAATCTTAATTTCATTGTTCTTGTGCAATGACAATAAAGATATTGTTGGTATTATTATTCTGATGATGATCTGAAGCAGGGCCTCTGAATCTACCACACAGAGCTATCTCTCTTTCTGTTTATTCCCTGATAACATCCTGGTCTTGTTCTGCATATAGCCCCAGCTGGCAAGTAACAAGTATCTGGAATGGGCCGGAATTAACAATAAAAACGATCAAAGAAGCTGGGAACACTCAACAGATTAAGCAGCATCTGTGGAAAGAGAAATTCAACATCATGTTCTAGAACTGACACACAAAACACACTGGAGTAACTCAGCACATTGGCCAGCATTTGTGGAAGGAATTGACAGATGACATTTTGGGGTGGGATCCTTCTTCAGACTGATTGTCACTATAATCACATGTCCATTTCCTGCACAGATGCTGCCTCTAGCTTTGAGAGACTCCGGCACTTTGTGCTCAGGAGCCCAGCTTCTGCAATTCCTTGTTACTCTATAAATGTTGGTTTGTGATGTTTCCAGCAGGTCTCTTTTTTGATCATGAGTATTGAGAGGTTCTAACTCAATCAGTGCTGTTGGGATGTCAGCATGGCTGCAGAGAGCAGACTCAATGCATGGGACAGATGTCTGAGTTGCAAACCTCCAGATTCAGGGACAGTTTCGTCCCAGCTGTTATCTGGCAACTGAATCATCCTCCCATAACCAGAGAGCAGTGCTGAACTACTATCAACCTCATTGGTGACCCTCAGACTATCCTTGATTGGACATTACTGGCTTTACCTTGCACTAAACATATCTTATCAAGATAGCTAAAATAAAACAATTCCTCCAGTTTGACGACCTCGAAAAGATCATCCACACATTTATCTCCTCCCGCCTAGATTACTGCAACTCCCTGTACACTTGCATCAGCCAATCTTCCCTGTCCCGCCTGCAACTGGTCCAAAACGCCTCAGCGAGACTCCTGACGGGCACCCGAAAAAGGGACCGCATCACCCCGATACTGGCCTCTCTCCACTGGCTCCCTGTGCGGTTCCGAATACATTTCAAGACCCTCCTCTTTGTCTTCAAAGCCCTCAATGGGCTTGCACCCACCTACATTAAAAGTCTTCTCACCCACTGCACCACCTCCAGGTCCCTCAGATCGGCCGACTTGGGGTTGCCGAACATCCCGCGGTCTAGGCATAAACTCAGGGGTGACCGCGCCTTTGCGGTCGCAGCTCCTAGACTGTGGAACAGCATCCCCCTCCCCATTAGAACTGCCCCCTCCATCGACTCCTTTAAGTCTAGTCTAAATACGTATCTGTTCTCCCAAGCCTTTCCTGACGTCCTCTGAGTGAGGGCTATTTGTATATATGTATGTAGCCTGCTTGTGTATACTACTCTTATAACAAATGTAAAGCACTTTGGTCAACAAGAGGTGTTTTTTAAATGTGCTATATAAATAAATGTGACTTGACTTGACATGTATCTGTACACCATAAATGGTTTGATTGTAATCATGTATTTTCTTTCCATTGACCGGATAGCACGCAACCAAAGCTTTTCACTGTACCTCGGTGACAATAAACTGAACTGTATGATAAGGTGTGATACTGCCCAGTAATTAGCTTTCACTCACTGTACCCTTTGACTAAATAACACAAACACAGATTTGACAATAATGCACCAATATCACTTTGGTGGTGAGATAATATTCAGAATGTTGAAAATTTGGTGTAAGGGGGACAGGTCCATTATGGTTTTGTGTACCCCTAATGCCATTAGCCATCTTTTACAAAGATAAACTAAAGGGCCTGTCCTACCAGCATCCGACTCCATGCGGTCAGCGCGATCAAACTAGAAACGGGGGCCGTGCGGAGATTGGGTGATCCCCTGTACAGGGCCGTTCCCAACAGCATGCGCCTGCATGCGGCAAGCGCGACCAAACCGGCAGCGGGGGCCGCGCGGAGGTCGGGTGAGTGGCGCAACGTGGCACAAAGTGAGGCGAACTTGGAGCGAAGTCTTAATGGTAAGTTCGCCAGGACAGAGATGGGCACACAGAGAGGGGCACAGAGGCACACACACAGAGGGCCACGGAGCCACACACACAGAGAGGGTCACGGAGGCACCTACAGAGAGGGTCACGGAGGCACGACGTCGAGGCGGTGTGTAATGCGTCGAGGCGACTGCGAGCCGACAAGCCGTTGCCGCACGGAATTTTTGAACATAGTCAGTTTTTCGGAGCCCCGCGCGATGTCGGGACGAACTCCGCACGGCTCCGGCGATCGAAGTGGGACCGGCCCCGCGACGCCAGACGGCTCAAGCAACCACTTTAGGTCGTGCTCATCGCATAGAGTTGCATGCTGGTGGCACAGGCCCTTAACTAATCCATATGGCTCGCCCACCCTAGTCATCCTGCTAGTTTCACTGTCTCTATAATTCATTATCACCTAACCCACATTCAACAATGGGCTATTGTGGGCTCCACCTTGTCGTGATCAACATCACTTTATTTTATGCATCTCTTTCATTCATTTGTTTTATGTGTCTCTCCATATCACCATCTATATCTGCCGTTTCCCTTTCCCCCCGAATCACATTACGAAGAAGGGTCTCGACCCGAAAACCTCACCCATTCCTTCTCTCCAGCGATGCCACCTGTCCGCTGAGTTACTCCAGCATTTTGTGTCTATCTTCGTATTAACACTACACAGTTAGATCATTACAAATATTATACCAGCTTTTAGTGTCTGTCTTTGGTTTAAACCAGCATCTGCAATTCCTTCCTGCACATCATCCAGATGGCAGTTTGCTTCTGGTGCATTGAATATTATTATTTAATGGCATCCAGAGATTGCATTGTTAGCAGAAAATTCACATTGACCCCAGGGTCTGTTTGCTGCCTTTCTGCATGAAATTTAATTGCAGAATCTCACAAAGCTAAGATACAATATTGAAAGATGTCAGGAGGGGTCATTGGGCATTTTATTGAGGTTAGTAATAAATCACTCGTAGAATTGACACACAGACATCTTCAAATGGGTTCATAAATAGTAAAATTTGATGGCAAATGATTACATTTGATGGTAAAGTCAAGGGTGACACTGAACCTTAAACAGAAAGTGCTAGATATAGTTAGAAGATTATGAAGCCTTTTGATGAGTGACCCAGGTTGATATTAATCCCTCATCTCTGTACTTTTTGATTTTTAGAATCAGGAGGTTTTTGATTTTTGGTCACCGCATATTTTGCTGTAGGTTTTGCCCATTTTCAAAGTTTAGCCATCATGAAGTAATGAAGGGTCGAGATAGAGTGGATGCAGAGAGGATATTTTCACTAGTGAGTTTAGGATCAGAAGGCACAGTTTCTGAATAAAAGAATGTACGCTTAGAATGGTGATTTAGTTTAATTCAGAGATACAGTGCGGAAACATGTCCTTTGACCCCATGCCGACCAGCGATCCCCTCATATTAACCCACAGGGGACAATTTTTTAAAAAATTACCAAGTCAATCAAGCTACAAACCTGTACGTCTTTGGAGTGCGGGAGCAAACCGAAGATCTCGGAGAAAGCCCACGCAGGTCACGGGAAGAACGTACAAACTCCGTACAGACAACATCGGCAATCCGGATCGAGCCCCGGTTTCCGGTGCTGCATTTGCTGTAAGGCAGCAACTCTACCGCTGCGCCACCGTGACTGTTAAGGAATTTCCTTAACCAGAGGGTGGTGAATCTGTGGAATTAATTTCCACAGATGGCTGTGGAGGCCAAGTTATCTTAAAAGTGGAGATTGCCAGGTTGTTAATTAGAGGGGGTTCAATGTTTTGAGCAAAAAACCCCGAGGAGCACGTTCTACAAGTTCTGCAGGAAGGAACTGCAGATGCTGAAGAAGGGTCTCAGCCTGAAATGTCACACATTCCTTCCCTCCAGAGATGCTGTCTGACCAGCTGAGTTAAGGGCCGTTCCCACCAGCATGCACCTGCATGCGGCAAACGAAACCAAACCGGCAGTAGGGGCCGCGCGGAGGTCGGGTGAGTGGTGCAACGCGGCGCAAAGTGAGGCGAACTTGGAACGAAGTCTAAGGTAAGTTCGCCAGGACAGAGAGGGGCACACAGAGAGGGGCACAGAGGCACACACACAGAGGGCCATGGAGCCACACACATAGAGGGTCACGGAGGTACGATGTCAGGGCGGTGTGTAATGCGTCGAGGCGACTGCGAGCCGACAAGCCGTTGCCGCGTGGAATTTTTGGACATAGTCAGTTTTTCGGAGCCCCATGCGATGTCGGGACGAACTCGGGACGAACTCCGCACAATTCCTCACGGCTCCGGCGATCGAAGTGGGACCGGCCCCGTGACGCCGGACGGCTCAAGTGACCACTTTAGGTCGTGCTAATCGCATGGAGTTGCATGCTTGTAGGACAGGCCCTTTACACCAGCTTTTTGTATCGGTCTTGTGTCGTGCTTCCATGCTTTAACTGTACATTTGGCCCTGAATGATTCACCCCAACCCCTACTTGGAGATGGGTGAGAAGTGATCATTGCTGCTGGCAAATGCACATTCACCCTTGTGACGGTGAGCAATGTCATGGGCTGAACCATACATCTCCAAAAATGATAGGGCGTCATCAAATCCACACTACATCATCTGCATGCAGTTAATAGATGGTGACTTTGCTGAATGCCTTAACAAATAGGATAATGCGGCATGGTGGCGAAGCGGTAGAGCTATTGCCTCAGTGCCAGAGATCTGGGTTCGATCCTGACCACGGGTGCTGTTTGTATAGAGTTTTGTACGTTCTCCCCGTGACCTGCGAGGGTTTTCCTCCGAGATCTTCGGTTTCCTCCCACACTCCAAAGACGTACAGGTTTGTAGGTTAATTAGCTTGGTGTAACTGTAAAAATTGGCCCTCGTGTGTGTAGGGTAGTGTTAATGTGCGGGGATCGCAGGTCGGTGCGGACTCGGTGGACCGAAGTGCCTGTTTCCGCGCTGTATCTCTCAACTGTATGTCCAATGTACCAACATGCACATGCCATAGTTTGGATATATTGACTATTAAAGTCCTATTTCTCCATGTACGTGCCTGTGTAAGCATGCTTCTCTATCTGACAACAAAAAATGCCTTTCAACTTTGACTGTCACTGACTGTCAAATGCTTTAGGTCATCCACAAGTCATAAAACATTGTAACTGTATGTCAAATCTGCACGATTAAGAAGAATCTTTGACCTACCAGGGGACAGTTAGCCAAAGTTAGCCAAGTTCCGAATCCATGGGAAAAGGCCAGGGTTAGGTGGGGAGATTTTAATTCAGCTGAAATGATCCATTGAGGATAGTGAGAAAAAGAAAATCAAAAGGGATTTTGCAAGAGAGATCAGAGACAGAAACGGGTGACCAGAAACAAAAATTGAGAGGGTTGGGAGTCTGGGAAGATTGGGTTCCAGTAAAGTGTGCAGATAAATAGTGACCCATGAAAGGAGGCACAAACAGCCTCTTCATCACAGTTTGTGGACTAGCAGGAGAAGTTAATGTTTCCTTCAGGACCAATATTTTACTCAGTAAAGCTGGCATTATGCCTCCATCAGGGGATGTCTTCTCTATGAAACTTGAATAAAAGCTGAAGAAAGATCCGTGGGAACACTAGATGTAACAGTGCTGGCGCAGAATATAAAATAATTGCAAATTAAATCTTGGATCTAACTGGCGAGATAATTATCTTCTAACCAGAGTTTAATTTCTCCTAATTTCATCAGAGGTATAGATGTAAACATCGATGGGTTGGTGACTAGGATTGCTGGAACACCAAAGTGGCAGATGATGAGGAAGGCTTTCAGAAACATAGAAAATAGGTGCAGGAGGAGGCCATTCGGGGCAGCACCGCCATTCATTGTGATCACGGCTGATCGTCCGCTATCATTAACCCGTGCCTGCCTTCTCCCCTTATCCCTTGATTCCACTAGCCCCTAGAACTCTATCCAACTCTCTCTTAAATCCATCCAGTATAGAGGGATCTGGATCAGCTGCAGGAATAGATAAATGGCAGATGGAGTTTAACCCGAGCAAGTGTGAGGTGTTGCGCTGTGGAAGAGTGAATGAAGGGGAGATCATACAGTTAATGGCCAGACCTTTAACAGCATTGATGTTCAGAGGGATCTTGGAGTCCATGTTCATAGCTCACTGAAAGTGGTAGCAAAAGTACTAAGGGTGGTAAAGAAGGCATATGGTATGCTAGGGGGCATTGAATATACGAGTCAGGGATTCGTGGAGCAGCTCTGTAAGACTTTGGACTATTGCATGCAGATTTGGCCACCGTATCGCAGGAAGGAGGCAGAGTCTTTGGAGAGGGTGTAGAAGAAGTTTACCAGAATGCTGCCTAAATTAGAGGGCTTCAACTATAAGGAGAGGTTGTTAAAGAAGGAACTGCAGATGCTGGAGAATCGAGGGTTACACAAAAAGCTGGAGAAACTCAGCGGGTGCAGCAGCATCTAAGGAGCGAAGGAGATAGGCGACGTTTCGGGTCGAGACCCTTCTTCAGACTGGTCCGGGATCAGGGAAACGAGAGATATAAACAGTGATGTGGAGAGATAAGGAACAATGAGTGAAAGATATGCAAAAATGTATTGGTGATAAAGGAAGCAGGCCATTGTAAGCTGTTTGTGGTGTGAAAATGAGAAGCTAGTGCGACTGGGGAGGGGGGGGGGGAGATGGAGAAGGAATGTCAGGGCCAGAGGGCTGAGGGAGAGGTGGGGGGGAGGCAGTCTGGGTTAACAGAATTGAGAAAATTCAATGTTTAAGCCCAGAGGATGCAGACTCCCCAAGCGGAATATGAGGTGCTGTTCCTCCAACTTGCGGTGTTGATCACTCTGGCCGTGGAGGAGGCCCAGGAACGAGAGGTCGGATACGCAGTGGGAGGGGGAGTTGAAGTGCTGAGCCACCGGGAGGTCGGGTTGGTTATTGCGGACCGAGCGGAGGTGTTCGACGAAACGATCGCCCAGCCTCCGCTTGGTCTCACCGATGTAGATCAGCTGGCATCTGGAGCAACGGATGCAGTAGATGAGGTTGGAGGAGGTGCAGGTGAACCTCTGTCGGACTTGGAATGACTGCTTGGGTCCCTGAAAGGAGTGGATGGGGGAGGTGAAGGGACAAGTGTAGCATCTCTTGCGGTTGCAAGGGAAAGTGCCCGGGGAAGGAGTGGAGCGGGAGGGAAGGGAAGAATTGACGAGGGAGTTGCGGAGGGAGCGGTCTTTGCGGAAGTCAGACAGGGGGGGAGATGGGAAGATGTGGCGAGTGGAGGGGTCACGTTGGAGGTGACGAAACTGGCGGAGGACTATCTGTTGTATGCGCTGGCTGGTGGGGTGAAAGGTGAGGACCAGGGGGACTCGGCCCTTGTTGTGAGTGGGGGAATGGGGAGAGAGGGCAGTGTTGCGGGGTATGGAGGAGACCCTGGTGCGAGCCTCATCTATAGTGGGGGAGGGGAAACCCCGTTCTCTGAAGAACGAGGACATTTGCGATGACCTGGTGTGGAACACGTCATCCTGGGAGCAGATGCGGCGTAGACGGAGGAATTGGGAATAGGGGATGGAGCCCTTACAGGAAGCAGGGTGGGAGGAAGAGTAGTCCAGGTAGCTGTGGGAGTCAGTTGGTTTGTAGTGGATGTCAGTCAGGAGTGTATCACCTGCAATAGAGATGGTGAGGTCAAGGAATGGTAGGGAAATGTCGGAAATGGTCCAAGTATATTTGAGTGCCGGATGGAAGTTGGTGGTGAAATGGATGAAGTCAGTCAGTTCTGCGTGGGTGCAGGAGGTGACACCAAAGCAGTCGTCAATGTAGGAGAGGTTGGATGGGTTTGGATTGTTTTCTCTGGAACGTCGGAGGTTGAGGGCGGACTTCATAGAAGTATATAAAATTATGAGAGGCAGAGATAGGGTAGACACTCAGAACCTTTTTCCAAGGGTGGAAATGTGCAACATTATAGGGCATAGCTATAAGGTGAGAGGTGGAAAGTTTAATTAGATGTGCAGGGCAACTTTTTTCACATAGACCTGGAACGTATCGCCCGAGGAGGTGGTGGTGGAGGCAAATACTATGGTGGTGTTTAAGAGGTTTTTAAACAGGCACATGGAAGTTCATGGAATCGAGGAATGTCCATCATGTACGGAGAGAGATGAGATCAGTGCAACTTGACATCGTGTTTGGAGCTGAACACATTCCTGTGTTCTATGTTTTAAGGTAATTGATACATTAACGGGGGCTGCCTGATCTCCTGAATAATTGTACTAATTTCGTCATCTAAATCAAATAACTGAAAGTGTAGATGTTCCTTTTATTCTCCCAGTTATAGTCAATACAAAGCTTGATGAAAGAAACAATAAAAAGAACCAAGTGAAAATAATTCCTTTCTTTCATTCATCCATTGAGTATACCATGAATCATCAATTAATTAATATACTCAAATGTGTATAACAATTTACAATGCAATTCTGCCAAGATCCAAGTTAGTTATGTACTACAATCCAATTCCAAGTATGCAGCTCTAAATTGTATTCAACAGATACTTTCCAAACAAAGCAATTTAAAATATCATGCCTAATAATTGTTTAAAATTGTGCAACGGAAATCAAATATGTGTAGAAATATACACACAACTATTTAAAGCGCACTTGAATCACCTTGCATCTTTCCGTATTATTTATTCTATTTACCCTTGCTATTCGTAGTATTTGAACAAATCTGGAATCTGAAACTGGAAGATTTTGATTTTGCCCTTTCTAAACTAGCCAGAAAATTCAATAGGTTGATTGAAAATGTCAATTTTGCATTATTCATTTAAGTGACCTAGTTTTTCAGAATTAAGTTAACTCGTCCTAAAACCTGCGCCCCAAGTCATTCACATTCATTTTAACAGTCCTAAGGCATTCCAGCATTTTATTTATTCCAACCAAGAATATATATAAGGTCTTCTGAAGGATTTTAAATTGACTGTCTATTATGAACAAAACAAACAACTTCTTGACAAATGTAATTAAACACAAGAATATGTGGCCGTAAGATCTGACAGTGCATACTCTTACTGGTTTAGACCTCTTCCTTCAGCCTTCAACAGTTCCATCATATGGAAACTCCAGCTTCACCCATTCTATCCCATCAGCTCACCTTTAAGCAGCTTCTTAGTATCTTGTGGCTTTATATTATACATTTTGAAATGTATTTTCTCACCTCAGCCTACCTGAACAATGATCTCTAAATCCATAGCATCATTCATTCTGGCCCATCTTTACACCCAAGTCAAGATGTGTACTCAATATCAGTGGGGTTGATTATACACAAGGACCACTGATCAGAACTGATTTTCAAAAAATGTTCCAATTCTGCACCTTTCGTCCTTTTAACCACTTCTGGTTCAAATTGGATCATTTTTGTTCAGCCAGCATCAGCAGCTGTTTTCCTTGCATTAAAACTGTACGGACTCGTGGAACCATGCATTATGTTAAAAATACTACAGAAAGCAGTTAAATGCAGTTATCTGAAGAGATGTTTCGGCCCGAAACGTTGCCTATTTCCTTCACTCCGTAGATGCTGCTGCACCCGCTGAGATTCTCCAGCATTTGTGTACCTTCGATTTTCCAGCATGTGCAGTTCCTTCTTAAACGTATTGGAAATAGGTGTCAGGTCCCAGCAAAAGTATGGTAAAGGTGTGGTCCTGTTTAGAATTTCATGTGTTAAGCTGGATTCAAAAGGCAACAATTCTGGTTTTGCAAAAATCATATAATCTGAATCATTCACTTTTTACATAAATCATTATGGGCTTGTTTGTTGGAAAGTAATTTGCCTCCAATGACCCATAGAGCATGACAGAGGTGAGGACTCTTGGAAGTAAATCCCACCTTCATGAAGGAATGTCTAGAAAATGAACAGCTTTTGCTTAGGGTTGCTGGCCAGCTTTTGCCCTGCGAGTAGCTGTTATTTGGATGGAGTGGTCATCACAGGAAAACTCAATCAGGCTAGTTATGTGCTTTCCTCTTGTGGCTCACATGAAGAAAATTAGGTAAATGCTCAGACAGATTGCAACCAAGAAGATTTGGCGTGGAGTCAATTTAGAGACAGGTGTCAGGATAGAAGGTCAGGCTGGGAATAGGGTGACAGACTGGTGAACGGATTAGATTGGTAATCGGTAGATAATCGGCAAGCAAGCAGTGGGCATGGCAAGATTCAGACAAGGGGATGCAGCAGATTGCAGGGCAAGTGGTCAGAATGGAAAGGCCTGTGGATCAGTTATTTGGGGGAAGGTCATTGGAAATGCATTGCAATCTGGGTTGATGATAGAGCCCCCACCAGGAATAGGGGATACTAAATAAGTCGAGTATGTGCACATATAAGTACATTGCTGGCAATAAAAAAATCTCCAACATTGGAGTCAGAGAAAACAATATATCATAGACTGCACGCTACAACGCATTTTTATACAACTACAAAATATTCCTGGTATACCAAATTATTGCAAGAGTTAAGCTCAATCAGTTGAGCAAAAAGTGACAAAGATAGTAGATAAAAATGCTGGAGAAACTCAGCGGGTGAGGCAGCATCTATGGAGCGAAGGAATAGGTGACACTTCGAATCGAGGGAAGGGTCTTAACCTGAAAAGTCACATATTCCTTCGCTCCATAGATGCTCCCTCACCTGCTGAGTTTCTCCAACATTTTTATCTACCTTCGATTTTTCCAGCATCTGCAGTTCCTTCTTAAATCTAAAAAGAGACATGCACTTACACCCAGCAACATAACCTGCAAGCAATAGGGAGCAATGCTGTGGTACGAATCCTTTACTCATTCATATCATATTACTCTTTCCACTATTTAAAAATCAGTAGAGACAGAATTTAACAGTAATTTATCAACCCCATTGCATGTAAACGTGTTTTGTTAATTATTTGTGCTTATTAGGCTTTATTCTGTCATTATCTACATAATCAGCTGCAGAGAGATGAAAGGAAGCATTATTTAGTAGAATATTTCACATGATGTTAAATGTAACCCGCAAATATTTCTGAGGTTACGTTTTCTTTATACACAGCTGAAGCCACAAGGCAGACTACCAGAAGGCGATCCATTTTAAGGTATTTACCTCTTTGTACAAATTTGCATCTATTAACAATATTTGTTTATTTTGTATATCTTTGTTAATGTATTACTTTTTCAATCAGAATCATTGAGTCCACAACAGCATGGAAACAGACCTTCAGTGTACCATGCCTGGACTGTCTATGAAACACCCATTGACACGGATGTCATGCAAATCTCATACATTTACCCTCACATTTCCATTAGCTTCCCTTGATTCGATTATTTACCAGGGGTAACTTACAGTGGCCAATTAAACCACGCATCTTTGGGATGTGGGAGGAATCTGGAGGTTCTGGATAAAAGGAGAACATGCAAACACCACAACAGCACTTGCTCTACGAGCTATGTCACTATGTTGCAAATAAGATATTTTTTAGTTTAGTATTTATTCTAAGTTAGGTCTTTATTCTTTGGAGCGCAGAAGGTTGAGGGGGGACTTGATTGAGGTCTTTAAAATGATGAAAGGGATAGACAGAGTTGACGTGGATAAGCTTTTCCCATTGAGGGTAGGGAAGATTCAAACAGGAGGGCAATGTCATGAGAATTAAGGGACAGAAGTTTAGGGGTAACATGAGGGGAAACTTCTTTACTCAGAGAGTGGTGGCTGTGTGGAATGATCTTCCAGCAGAAGTGGTGGAGGCAGGATCGATTTTAACATTTAAAAGTAAAGTGGATAGGTATATGGACGGGTAGGGAATGGAGGGGTAAGGTCTGAGTGCAGGTAGATGGGACTAGGGGAAAATAAATGGTCGGCACGGACTAGAAGGGCCGAGAAGGCCTGTTTCCGTGCTGTAAATGTTAATGTGGTTTATATGGTGATATTATTACATTGGGCATAAGAGAAGGCAATGGGTACCAGTATGTTGCTCTTTCAACATTCTTCTCATGATCCTGGTCAACACTTAATATCAAACCATTTGTTTACTCTTAAGGGCCTGACCCACTTGGGCGCCATTTGGGAATCCCAAAATCCTGGAGCGCCGCGTGTCACTGCCTACGTCATCACTCACCATGCGCGTGTAATGCACGCCATTCGCAAATCACACGTGCATCGTGACGCGTAAATGACGGCCAAGTGGGACAGGCCCTTTAGCTATTATGTTAAGCAAATTGAAATAATTGTCTTTTGGCTAACACCAGCCTTCTTCTGTATGATCACTTCAAATGATCTCAAATAATTATTTTTTTTTCAAAATAACATTGATTAACATGTTTCCGCTTAAGCTGAATAAAGGCATCACTGTTATTGTTCAGTATATTATTCCTGTCTGATATAAATTTCAGGGTAGATTGGATAAACAAATGCTTTTGCAGGAGCAGCACCTCATATTTCACTTGGATAACTTACAACCCAGTGGTATGAATATTGATTTCTCCAACTCCAAGTAACCCTTGCTTTCCCTCTGTCTCCAACCCCGCCCACCATAGTTCTCCGACTAGTTTCACTGTTGCCCTGATTACATTTTACTGTATGTGTGCCTCGTAGTCACCTCCTCAGCTAACAATGAACCGTTCTACATTTTCCTTGATGTTCATCCCCTTTAGATCATTCGTTTCCACACCTTACCCTTCGATACATGCCTCCCTCTCCCCTGACTCGGTCTGAAGAAGGGTCTCGACCTGAAAAGTCACCCATTCCTTCTATCCAGAGATGCTGCCTGTCCCGCTGAGTTGCTCCAGCATTTTGAGTCAGTTCTGAAATCTTGTACCCGATTCAACCTGGAATATTGGCCAAACTGATTTAAAAATTGGACAATGGAGTTAATGTTAAAGACTTTAATGCTTCTGGCAGTCTGAAGAAGGATTCCGACCTTAAATATCAACCATCCATGTTCTCCAGATATGCTGCCTGATCCATTCAGTCACTCCATTAATTTAGATGGTGGGATGATTATGATCTCTACACTTTACATCCTTTTGATTTTAGTAATCATATTTGAGTGATGTTCACTATTTCTGCATAAAGGAACGTGGAAATTGCTTTTGCAGGTACAATGTGATACTACTTTGCTAAAGTGACAGACATTCTGACTTGTATATCATTGGACATGGCAGGACTGGCCTGGAGCAAATACCTACTGGTGCTTTTATTTGTTTTCAGCAATAATGGCAAGTCAAAGTTTATTACCAATCTTGACTGCTGTGAGCAGGGGCTGCTACGGTTTCTCCTGGAACCATTGTCTTTAAGAATCAAGAAGCCTAAATGAGAAGAACTGTAGCTGACAACATTGGTA
Source organism: Raja brachyura (assembly GCA_963514005.1). The sequence continues at coordinate 5,318,251 of OY740784.1, forward strand.
GAAACTGCCTCTGGTTATAACATGCTTTTAAGTTTACGGAAGGCACTAGAATGACAGCAGCAACATTCAAGGGTTTTGGAAAATAAAATGCTGCAAAATAAGCAGTTTGCGAGAACAGCAAAGATATTCATCCGCACCTGCCGTCACAATTTTGTATCATCAATGTTGTTTAAAACTTGTAGAAGTATTTTTTGAATGGTCAAGACCAAATGTTCACTGGGAATGGTTCCGAAACAGCATCAAATGGCCAGCCCACATTTCTGTCATAAGTTAACCATATAACCATATAACAATTACAGCACGGAAACAGGCCCTCTCAGCCCTTCCAGTCCGTGCCGACCATTTATTTTCCCCTAGTCCCATCTACCTGCACTCAGACCATACCCCTCCATTCCCTTCCCGTCCATATACCTATCCACTTTACTTTTAAATGTTAAAATCAATCCTGCCTCCACCACTTCTGCTGGAAGCTCATTCCATGCAGCCACCACTCTCTGAGTAAAGAAGTTCCCCCCCATGTTACCCCTAAACTTCTGTCCCTTAATTCTCATGTCATGCCCTCGTTTGAATCTTCCCTACCCTCAATGGGAAAAGCTTATCCATGTCAACTCTGTCTATCCCTTTCATCATTTTAAAGACCTCAATCAAGTCCCCCCTTAACCTTCTGCACTCCAAAGAATAAAGACCTAACTTGTTCAACCTTTCTCTGTAACTTAGTTGCTGGAACCCAGGCAACATTCTAGTAAATCTCCTCTGTTGCATCAGATACCACTTGGATGAGGTGGCTATATGTTCCACCTATTCATCCAGTGTGTTTACATTGTTGAGCATATTGCACTGTATACGGGTATGGGTGTTGAAGTGCGGGTGCGGGTACAGGTAAAGGTGTGGGTAGATACAAGTAGGATCTAGGTATTGATATGGAAGGTATAGAAGTGTGAAAACTCACCGCACAAAATGCAGGGACAGTTTTGCAGATATCAGGCAACTGAATCATCCTACCACAGCCAGAGAGCGGTGCTGAATGACTATCTACCTCTTTGATGTCCCTTGGACTATCCTTGACCAGACTTTGCTGGCTTTATCTTGCACTACGGTTTTTCCCTTATGTATCTATACACTGTAAATGACTTGATTATAATCATGTATTGTCTTTTCGCTGACTGTCAATAGACAATAGGTGCAGGAGTAGGCCATTTGGCCCTTCGAGCCAGCACTGGTTAGCTCGTGACCCTAAAAAGCTTTTCACTGTACCTCAGTACACGTGACAATAAACTAGACCAAACCAGCTAATGCCTACCAAAGTGTACTGTGCAGATAGACAATTGTGCTCCAATAATGTGATCCCAACCATATTATTCAACTCTCCTCCTGTCCAAAGCAGCAGAACTGATGACCCTATCAATATTATTTAAATTGATCACCAACTTGGGTGGGAATTGACAACTGATTTCAACAAATGTTAGTTTTTTGTGGGTGTGGTTACTTGAGTTCGTCTCTCAACAATTCGGCTGAATGTTTGGAGAGGTCGCAGAGCTGATTGCTATACATCATTTACATGGAGGATGACAAGGTATTATTATATGGTAGGTAGTCTGGTAAACGTGCCAATTGGACAACATATTGCCTTGAGGTAAGAGACACAGAGGGTTGTTTTTCAGATTAGAGGCTTGTAATGAGCGATATGCTTCAGGGATCAATGCTGAGCCCACTGTTGCTCATTAGTTATGCGATTGTTTGATTGTGAATATAGGTGTGTACGTGAATGTCACTAAAATTGGTAGTGCAGTGGGAAGTGAAGAAAATTATTTAAATTACAATGGGATCTTGATCAACTGGGCTAGTTCACACACAGGGCAGCGCATATATGGAACCAGCTGCCAGAGGGGGTGGTCATATAAATGACACAATTAATGGACACTTGGAGACATGGATAGGAAAGGTTTGGAGGCATATGGGCCAGGCACCAACAAGTGGGACCAGCTTAGTCTGAAGAAGGGTCTTGACCCAAAACGCCACCCATTCCTTCTCTCCAGAGATGCTGCCTGGCCCCCGAGTTACTCCAGCTTTTATGTGTCTATCTTTAGCTTGGTTGGGCAACTTGGTTGCCATGGAATAATTGGACTGAGGGGCCTGTTCCTGTGCTGTGCAGCTCGAGGGCTCTCTGGCCTGGTCTGCTTGGGAGAAGTACAGATCAACATTCATCATATTCTGCAGTACACTGCAAATTCGCACTATCATAAGGGTACAACCGATGACGCGAGCAGTGGAGAAACGAGAGATGGAGCAGGAAGACACTAAGTGAAAAAGAGAAGCACTATACTGCTGGAGATATTCGTGAAGAACACGGCTGATTCTGAAACGCAACACACCAATCCCCTATTCACCCACAGTCCAATCAATTATCTCCTCGCATCACTGATCATCAGTATTCACTTAGCATAACACGAATGTAAAAGTCAATGCATAATAAATATTACAAACCAAATTTGTGACATTTAAAGCATACTATAATGCAAAGGGGCATGAGCCATTAACCTTGTACATTCCCCGTTTCTCATATACTCTACATTCACTAGTAATGCTGGTTGATAGGACCCTGGAGCTGCAGTTTGGCTGGTGAAAAACAGAGAGCCTTGATAGTTGATGTCAGAAGGTCATGTGATAGGAATATAATTAGGCCATTCAGCCATCATCTACTCTGCCATTAAATCATGCCTGATCTATCTTTTCCTCCTAACCCCATTCTATTGGCTTCTCCCCATGTTGAGACCGGCCTGAGATTTCAAGCAGCTCAGGGCCTGAGAGCTGTGTTCGTACTGCACCAACTGAGCAGGTGGGTGTCAGTGGAACACTGGTAGGGGTGGAAGAAGGAATGCCCTCATTCAAAAAGAAGATGGATTTGTGCGCCTGGGATCATTGCTATTCACAAGCTGCAGTACCTCATCTACCTCAGTTAAGTGTTGGCGAACAGATTGTTTGACTTGTGACAGCTTGGGAGCCCATTTGATCATCGGCAGAGACCAAGCGGAGGCTTGGCGATCGTTTCGCCGAACACCTACGCTTGGTCCGCAATAACCAACCCGACCTCCCGGTGGCTCAGCACTTCAACTCCCCCTCCCATTCCGCATCCGATCTCTCGGTCCTGGGCCTCCTCCATGGCCAGAGTGAGCAACACCGCAAGTTGGAGGAACAACACCTCATATTCCGCTTGGGGAGTCTGCATTCTCTGGGCTTAAACATTCAATTTTCTCAATTCTGTTAACCCTTGCTGTCTCCTCCCCTTCCCACCTCTCATAACATTCATTTGGGAATCTCTCTTTTGGGAATTTCGGGTTACCCCATGTTGTTCTTAGGCTCCAGTTTAATAAGTTAATTTGGCATCTAGTAATAGTGATTCCATAAAACTAGCTGAAAAAAAATTCTCAGTGTGCAAGTCAGGAAGTAAAACGCAGAGTTCGAAAAAGATATATTTACCATTTTATGAGATCAAAAGGAGCAACATATAAGGTTAAGCAGAAGCTAAATTATTATTAATGAACTTAAAATAAAACCAGAATGATACAATTATATTATAACGCATGGACATTTAAGGTGATGTTGCAGTGGAAAGGAATCCAAGGTATCCTGTATGTAGTAAATCTGGGTCTGAACGCCAGTTAAAATCTCTTACACCTCATGCAAGCGAAAATATAATTTTCAATGTTTGTTTTACAATGAGAATGGTTTGTACATGCCCATTAATCACTCTTCCTTGAAAGGTTACAATATGGATAGATTCATCCCAGTTCTGTACAGAGCAATCCATTAAGTTCTGGTTCCCCTGAGGCTCAATGCCCCGGCCCTTCAAATTTTAATCCAGTTCACTATGATTGCAAAAACAAATGTGATTCCTCATGTTATTTCCTTGTTCCCTGGCATATCATTTCCATTCTTGGAGCTCTGGGTCATGACCGTTCTGCTAAAGTGAACTGTTTCACTTTTTCTGTTTTACCCAGACTCTCAATGATATTAAAGTTTAAATTAACTCTAACTGAAGTCTCTCATTTCTGAAATCATCTCAGTACATTTATTCTGCATGATCTCAACAAAATACTCTCACAGGGAAATACATGATTTCGAAAATGGGTTCCTTTATCTTGGTTTTCCATTAATTTACATTTTATTTGAGTTTACCTGTTTAATTGCCCAATGTGAGCATGGGATTTCTGAGGATTTCCAAATATATTATATTGAAGAGTTGCATTTTGATGCCAGATGAATGTGTACACAGATGTAATAGGTCACTTGAGAGGACAGTGAGATGGTGAGACAGGGGTGTTGCTACGTTAATGACTCAATGTGTTCCCCAGGATGAAGAGGTAGCTTTGTCGCCAACAGCTGAATAAAATCATACTGTATCTGATGGGAATAATTCCCAATAAGTCTACTTATGTTAGCCTAACTTCGGATGCCAGTTGCAAATAGACTCTTCAGACAGTGGGAGAGGTTTAGTTGGACTGGAGGTCATAGCCTCTGAATTAAAGGACGTTCCTTTGAGAAGGAGGTGAGGAGGAATTTCATTAGTCAGAGGGTGGTGAATCTGTGGAATACTTTGCCACAGACGGCTGTGGAGGCCAAGTCAGTGGGCATTTTTAAGGCAGAGATTGATAGATTCTTGATTAGTACAGGTGTCAGGGGTTATGGGGAGAAGGCAGGAGAATGGGGTTAGGAGGGAGAGATGATTGAATGGCGGAGAAGACTTGATGGGCCGAATGACCTAATTCTGCTCCTATCACTTTTGACAATAGCTAGAGATTTTAGCCGACTGGTTTGCTGGGGAATAAACTGAAAGAACAGCCTATCCACTCCATGGGAATATGGAAAGACCAGGGGGAAAGCACACAGGTTCCGAACAGAAGGCTTGAAGTTTACCAGCAGTACGAAGGTGACATGTGGACAGTCAGTTCTTACTTCTAGAAACTGGATGAAACAAAAGATATTGGCAAAAAAAAAGTGCTTTATTTTACTTCCCCAGGTTTTTACAAAAGTAATTGTAGTTGAATGAGAACTGCATGATGTAGGTATGTTGAAAAACTTACCTTGAGCAGCGCTGCAATTCTGCCGCTCCCCGTGTGCGCGACTTTGGCGCCTTTCAGAGGGGGGTGGGCTTAAAGTGCCGTTTTTCGACAGACTGGGATAATCGATGAATGTTGGGCGATTTCGTTTCGGAAGAAAAATCGCTCCGACATTTCATCAATGAAGGTATTTTTAAATTACTCTAAATTATTTATTAACTAGAGTAATTTAAAAATCACCTTGAAAAGCCGTGAGCGTCGACAACCGGAAGGATTTTCCGTAGGGGAGAAAAAAAGGTAAATAGTTTATTTTTATATTAAAAGTTGGTTTTTCGGGAGGCTTTAATAATATTTTTATGTTGCGAAATAGGGTCCCAAAAAATATGAACAAACAATATTTTTCCTCCCGACTTCATCGCTAACCACAACGTTCCAATCCACCGCATTCCACTAAAACCCACTCGCTAGTTCATTTAAATGGCTATTAATTTACAGGAATCAAACACTAAATTCCTTCCATTTGGCCCAGAAATTCATGAAAATGAGATTTAAAAATTATGTTATATTGTGGATTATTGTGTGAATGTTATTTGGACACTTAGGCAATTTAAAAAAAGTTTATCTTTTCTTAAGAAATGGATAGATGTTTAGATCTACTCATTGAATTTTGTAATTAGCTACAATTAGATAACTAACTAATTATATGCTTTAATTTCAGGTCATCCAAGTAATATTTGTTTCAGAATGCTTCAATCTAAAATAACTGAAAATTTCATTGAGTTCTCTTAATTTTTAAGAAAGTTATGGGCTTTTAACTTTTCCAGATCACAGCTTTTGAGTCAAGTCAATTGAAAGGCAATGGGGAGCAAGATGCTAATTACCGAGTATGAAAATGGTCATAACTTTCTTAATACTGAAGATATGAAAGTAAATTAGGTGTCAAATTAAACTTCTTGTTATGCTTTATCTGATGGGATAAATTGCAGACTTGATTTTTTAAATCTCAACATTTTGTAACATTGCTACATGATGTGCTTTAACTGCAAACCCTAAATTAAGCGGCCCTTGTAAACAAGGTATAGTCATTTATATTATCGCAAACTTTATAGTTTGTTTTTTCACTGAAACATTAGAAAACATGATGGTGGTGATTAAATATGTAATATCTAGTTGAATTCACATGAAAATCCTAATTTTTAGTTTTCGGTAAGATTAAAAGTTTCGGTAATTAGAGATTGAGAAGGATATTACAAAGCAAGTGCTGTTCAGTCTGCACTTGCATATGACCTCACTCCTCTGCTGAAGATGATTTTTTTTTTGGAAAGATACAGCATGGAAACAGGCCCTTTGACCACAGAGGCCATGCAGACATCGATCACCCATTCGCACTCATTCTATGCTATCCATTATTTTCATCCACTCGCTACACACAAGGGGCAATTTACACAGCTCTCTTATCCAACCAACCCGCATGTCTTTGAGATGTGGAAGGAAACCGGAGCACCAGGAGGAAACCCGTAAGGTCACAGAGAGAACAAGCAAACTCCACACAAGCAGCACCCGAGGTCTGGATCGAACCTTGGTCACAGCATTAGTTTCAAAGAAAATGTTACCAATGACTGACAAACAAAGAGAGTTATTTGGGATAATTGAGTCCTTATCCACTAGCGTTTAGAGGAATGAGAGGGTTCCTCATTGAACATTCTTCTTGATGGATAGACCAGATACAGGAAAGGTAGTTCTAATGGGAGTGAAGTACAAGGTTAATGAGAGGAAGCAGGAAAGTTGATGCAAACACATTGGATATCCACCCATCCTATTTACTATGTTTCTGCATTTCTAATGGGCCTGTCCCACTAGGTGATTTTTAGGCGACTGCCGGCAATTGTCATAGTCGTAGCAGGTCGCCGAAAAACTGGCGACTGGACTAATGGATCTGTCCCACTTAGGCGATTGTTTAGGCAACTGCCAGCGAATACGACAATGGATTTCACCAAAGTCAGCACCGGCGTCAACCTACTTCACGTGGCGACAACCTACGTTAATCTGGCGACAACCTACGACAGCACCTACGTCAGGCTACGCTCATTGGCGCCAAACCCACAGTCGCCACTATCGTCAAAAATATTTCAACATGTTGAAAATCCAGCAGCGACCAGAAAGATGCTACGACTCTTTGAATTGAATTATCCTTTGTTGTCATTCAGACCTTTCGGTCTGAACGAAATTTTTGCAGTCATACATGTAATAATAAATAACAAAAACACACGATAAACACAAATTTAACATCCACCACATTGAGTTCACCAGGCACCTCCTCACTGTGATGGAGGCAAAAGTCTTAAAATCTCTGTCTCTTCCCTCTGCGCCGAGGCGATCCGGGGCTCCGGTGTTGTGACCCCGCCGGATGATGGTGAGGTCCGCGGCTGAATCCGAGCTCCGCGAACGGGCCGGTTCAAACTCCGCGGCCCGGGGTGGTCGAAGCTGCCGCCCTCCAGTCCAGCGGACGAAGCTGTTGCCGCGGGAGCTCCGGAAAAACAGGTCACCAACCTGTGACCCGAGCGACTGAGGAGACCACTCACGACCACCACGACCATGTGGCGACAGCATAATCGCCTGCAGTTGCCTAAATAATTGCCTAAGCGGGACAGGCCCACAAGGCAGAGCTAGTTAGATTGTGTATTTTTTTAAATTATGAATACCTCCAGTTTCTAGTAGTTCAGCCCAGTTATATTCAATACATAACATTGTGGTTTATCCTCAAGTTTGCCAACAAAGATAATACCCTCAAAACCTCAGGGTTCTCTCCATTTGTAGAACTGCACTTGGCTGGAAGCAGAATTTAGATGGAGCATTAAGTTGTGAATCAGTAGCAGTCCACTATTTTCCTTGTACACATTAAACAGAAATGATCATTGTCACATTTCAGTCTGGAATAAAATGCTCTTCAGTGACGTAACACTGAATAAAATATACATTATGAAATAGAATTTTGAGGCATCGATGCTTAGCATTCATAGGTGTCAGGTTATAACAAATTGGTTATTCTTCCAGTTAAATTTAAATGTTGAAACAGGGGGTAAATCAAAATTAACATTGTTTTCTGTTTGACCAATCTATTTTACTTGCTAAAATGTTGGCATTCACTGCTGGTGGTCAGGAATCTATTGGTACCGTTTGGACAAACAGATTGCTTGAGATTTTCTTTCGGATATCCTTCCTCGTACTATCCTTGGCCTTCTTGCTATATTTAAGAGGGCGTTAGATGTGGCACTTGTGGCTAAAGGGATCAGGGGGTATGGAGAGAAGGCAGGTACGGGATACTGAGTTGGATGATCAGCCATGATCACATTGAATGGCGGTGCAGGCTCGAAGGGCCGAATGGCCTACTCCTGCACCTATTTTCTATGTTTCTATGTTTCTATGTTTCCTTGTGCTTGGATTTGATAACATGAACAACCAGTAGAACTGCAATGGAACGAAGATCTGCTTATCCTCCTTGCAAGCGAATCATTTCAATGGATGCCACTGTGAGATTGGTCACTGAAAACTGATCATCTCCAAATGATATGTTCCTCACCACAATTTCCACAGCTTTATGCTTTGCTTTTTTTAAATATAATCCTATGATCATTCCATCAGGGCATTCTATTATTTTTCAGGAATAACATTCTTCCTCTTTAGAATATGGAATGTGCCGCATCGAAAGCTTCTTGGCACAACTCTATCGCAAGCGTCCTACATTTCAATATTTTATCAGTAGCTGTCATCCCCACTAAATCCAAGATCCACTTTAAAGCACCAGCTTTTGTGCTTTCATCAATCGCAAAATGCATTCAAATCTGCATTAGCCAAACAGCTGTCAGTCGGTCAAATTGATTCTGAGCATGGAATGAATAAAGAAGTGAATGAATGAATTCAGTTTAGTGTGATTAGAACAGCTAAGGCTTTTAAAGTTAGTCCCACTGAATGGTGCCCATGTGGTACCTGTGTCTTTTTTTTGCATCATCAAATTAAGTTTTATATTAATTTCGTTACTTCGGCATTGGCAATAGGACTGAAAAATCTAAATGAACAATTTTCAAACTTGAACCAAAAGTAGTAAAGAGGATATTTGCTGGTAGGTTTTCCTATACAAAGAATGGCTATTTGAAGTTTCAGATTAAATATTACCAACAGCTACCCACAATTATATAGTGCAGAAGTTTACAACATAGATTTCCCAGAGCATCTAAAACATGTTTCTGAATCACCATTAGACTAATTAGGAATGTGCAGAAGTATCTTGTGTCAATGTTTAATATTGTAATCATATGAAACTCAATTCTCATGCCTTAGTAAAATGCTTCACTTTATTTTGAACAAGCACACCGTTCATTTTCTGTTATTAGGTTCATTCATTCTTGCCCTGTATGGCAAGAAAGACATTCTTGCCATAGAGTGGGTACAGAGAAGATTCACCAGACTGATTCCTGGGATGGCAGGACTTTCATATGAGGAAAGACTGGATAGACTCGGCTTGTACTCGCTGGAATTTAGAAGATTGAGGGGGGATCTTATAGAAACTTACAAAATTCTTAAGGGGTTGGACAAGCTAGATGCTGGAAGATTGTTCCCGATGTTGGGGGAGTCCACAACAAGGGGTCACAGTCTAAGGATAAGGGGGAATTCCTTTAGGACCGAGATGAGGAAAACATTCTTTACACAGAGAGTGGTGAGTCTCTGGAATTCGCTGCCACAGAAGGTAGTTGAGGCCAGTTAATTGGCTATATTTAAGAGGGCATTAGATGTGGCACTTGTGGCTAAGGGGATCAGAGGGTATGGAGAGAAGGCAGGTACGGGATACTGAGTTGGATGATCAGCCATGATCACATTGAATGGCGGTGCAGGCTTGAAGGGCCGAATGGCCTACTCCTGCACCTATTTTTCTATGTTTCTTAATCACAACATGTTCAACAACAAAAGCTATGTCAAATAGATCTTACCATGACAACTTGGCAAAGCTCTATTCCATCCAGGTCTTCCATCATCTCCCATAATACAGGTAAGAGTTGAATAACCTTGGAGCACATAGCCAGCATCGCAGTAATATGTAACAGTCGATCCCAGTTTAAAGTCACTTCCCAGTCTGGTGCTATTCATGACGTTCCCAGGATCAAAGCACGATTCTCGTAGTTTTGCTAAATAATCAAAAGGAGGAAACACAAACACAAATTTGTGTGACTTGAAATACTCAGCAGAAATTTTAATCTCAGAAGTCCAGGGACAGGACCTTCTGGGCAGATATCTAGCTGGTGGGATTATAATTAGGTATTGCCATTAAAAAAGGCTTCCAAAACATGGGCAGGTAAACTAATAGCTTCTCAAGCGCATACAAAATTGTTCGATGATGCGGGTAATCTTGTAAATCTTACTTATCCAATACAATTTCAGCTGTGAAACTGTTTTGCCATCATCCAATACCAAAGAGGTAGCTTTTAAGAATTATTTTTGTATAATAGAAAGGATTATGGAGTTATCCAACCGGAAAACGGATAAATTGGTGCCTTTCTTCTTCGAAGTTGGCATGAGAATAGCACTTCTATGAATCAAATTTCTTTTTTTTCCTCTCATGAAGGCATTGACGTTTGATTGAGTATGGATCTATGGCTGCCAGCCGGTCTCTGTTTCTAATCCATCTGGGCTTGACAGCAAGTGTTACCAAACCATTTGAATGCAAAGCACATAATCAGGTTCAATTCTATAACTTCACTTGAATCCTGCACAGGTTTCAGGCTGACATCTATTGTAAACTTACTGACTCCCACAACTATCGTGACTACACTTCTTCCCACCTTGCCTCCTGCAAAAACTATTCCCCACTGCAAATTCCTCCGTCTACACCGCATCTGCGCCCAAGATGGGGTGTTCCAAACCGAGACATCCAAAATACCCTCATTCTCTTGGGTAAAGGGGTTCCCCTCTTCCATCATAGGTGAGGCCCTCACATGTGTTTCCTCGGTACCCCGCAGCTCTGCTCTTGCTCCCCTCCCCGCAGTCGGAACAGAGACAGAGTACCCCTCATCCTTACCTTTCGTCCCATCAGCCGTTGCATACAGCACATAATCCCCGACATTTTTGCCACCTACAACGGGATCCCGCCACTAGTCACATCTTCCCATCTCCACCCTTTCCGCAGAGACCATTCCCTCCACAACTCCCTGGTTAACTTGTCCCTTCCACCCAAAGCACCCCCTTCCCAGGTACATATTCCTGCAACTGCAGAGATACAACACCTGTCCCGATACTTATATATTTTTAAGGCAGAGACAGATACATTCTTGATTAGTACAGGTGTCAGAGGTAATGGGGAGAAGGGAGGAGAATGGGGTTAGGAGGGAGAGATAGATATAAACATAGAAAATAGTTGCAGGGGTAGGGATTCAGCCCTTCCAGCCAGCACCCGCCATTCAATATGATCACGGCTGATCATCCACAATCAGTACCCCGTTCCTGCCTTCTCTGCCACAGAGGGTAGTTGAGGCCAGTTCATTGACTATATTTAAGAGGGAGTTAGATGTGGCCCTTGTGGCTAAGGGGATCAGAAGGTATGGAGAGAAGGCAGGTACAGGATACTGAGTTGGATGATCAGCCATGATCATATTGAATGGCGGTGCAGGCTCGAAGGGCTGAATGGCCTATTCCTGCACCTAATTTCTATGGTTTTCCCCATATCCCAGCCATGGTTGATTGGCGGAGTAGACTTGATGGGCAAATGGCCTAATTCTACTCCTATTCCAAATGACTTTATGACCCTGACAGTCCTTTCTGTTTGGACAGAGGTTCACTTGCTCCTCCTCTAACCCCATCAACTGTATATGTTGTTCCAGGTGACTCTTATACATCGACGAGACCCTTATACAGCGTAGATTAGCCGATCATTTAGCGAACACCTTTGCTCAGTCTGCCTGGGTCCATGTGATCTCCCGGTTGCCAAACACTTTAATTCTCCTTCCCATTCCCACACTGACCTTTCTGACCTGGGCCTCCTCCATTGTCAGCGTGAGGCCAAACGCATATTGGAGGAACAGCACCTCACATTTTGCTTGGGCAGCTTGCACCCCAGTGGTATGATTTTGATTTCTCCAACATCAAGTAACCCTTGCATTAACCCTCTCTCAGTCCCTCCCCCACCCTTGTTGTTGTACGAGCTTCACTGTCATCTTGGTGCGTTTCATTGTCTGAGTCTCGACCCGAAACGTCACATGTTCCTCTCCAGAGATAGAAACATAGAAACATAGAAAATAGGTGCAGGAGGAGGCCATTCGGCCCTTCGAGCCAGCACCGCCATTCATTGTGATCATGGCTGACCGTCCCCAATCAGTAACCCGTGCCTGCCTTCGCCCCATATCCCTTGATTCCACTGGCCCCGAGAGCTCTATCTAACTCTCTCTTAAATCCATCCAGTGACTTGGCCTCCACTGCCCTCTGTGGCAGGGAACTCCACAAATTCACAACCCTCTGGGTGAAAACGTTTTTTCTCACCTCAGTCTTAAATGTCCTCCCCTTTATTCTAAGACTGTGGCCCCTGGTTCTGGACTCACCCAACATTGGGGACATTTGTCCTGCATCTAGCTTGTCCAGTCCTTTTATAGGTCTCTATAAGATTCCCCCTCATTCAAACTCCAGTGAACACAAGCCTAGTCTTTTCAATCTTTCCTCATATGAGAGTCCTCATATGACAGTCCCGCAATCCCAGGGATCAATCTCGTGAACCTACGCTGCACTGCCTCAATCACAAGGATGTCCTTCCTCAAATTAGGAGACCAAAACCATACACAATTTGCTGCCTGACCCGCTGAGTTACTGCAGCTTTCTGTGTCTATTTCAACCAGCATCTGTAGTTCCATCCTATCGGTGTCTGGCTACTTTGGTCAATGATCAGGTGCAGGCTATCATTTTCTTTCCCCACATTTAGCTTACTTAATGTCATTGGGACCAACTGCAACACCAGAACAGGTTTACAGTCAGACACAATCATATCTGGTATTCTTGATGCATGCAGAATAGTCATTTATAAGGTCATAAGGTTAAAGGTGATAGGAACAGAATTAGGCCATTTGGCCCATCAAGTCTATTCCACCATTCAATCATGACTGATCAATCTCTCCCTCCTAACCCCATTCTCTTGCCTTCTCCCCATAACCACCGACACCTGTACTAATCAATAATCTATCTCTGCCTTAAAAATATCCACTAACTTGACTTTTTCTGTCTTCTGTGGCAAAGAATTCCACAGATTCACCACCCTCTGACTAATGAAATTCCTCCTCATCTTACTTCCTAAAGGAACACCCTTTAATTCAAAGGCTATGTCCTCTGGTCCTAGACTCTTGTACTAGTGGAATCATTTAGTAGAATGAAACCCACAGGGTTTGCAATCATGCTTATCAGGTTACTGACCAGAAAATTATTAGCATATCCACATTATCTTTCAAGACTTCAGAGCATCCTAAAGTGTTTTATAATGATATGGGTTTGAAGTGCATTGGCATTGCAATGCAGAAAACAAAGCAGCTAATTTTTGCCCAAATTACAATGAAATAATTGACATGTGTTGGAATAAATATTTGCTTGGATACCATGATTAACATGCTGTGCTTTCAGATAACCCCACTGAGTCTTCACCATCACACGACAGAACTGAATGGACTTTGGTTTAATATCTCATTCGGATGTGGTTGAAAATGACTGATGTTTTCTTGAAACCTCTCTCCATTGTAAGCCAAGAATGCAAATGATAAATACAGCACTTCTATAAATGAGCACTTCTATGAAGCCTCAACCATGCTCAAGCTGACCAGAACTAAAATGTGTTCATTGCGTATGGTCACATAATACATGTATACACTTGCTTACGTTCATGAACAGCTGATATTGCTTTATAAAAAATGGAAACTGCTTTAGCTTTTCAGATCGCCAACAATATTTTTCTCCTCCTCGATGAATCCCCATCTATTTTTGGTTTCATCAATTTGGTCGCACCATTTCTTCCACTACATTCATGTTTCATATAAAATACATTATAATGGACTTTCTTATTTTGCTGCTAGCCCAAAAGTATTGCTTTTGCTACTGGCTAAAACATAGCTAAAAAATGCTGAGATGTACAGTATGTTTGGCAGTTGATTCACTAAATTATTGTTGGTACAAATGAGGCCAACATTTTCAAATGGTTTTTTTTCCCCCCAAAGAAAATATTTGAATGCCTCAAATTGAAAAATTTCCAATAATAGTGATTGATCACTTAAACCTGCAGCAAAATGGATTTTCATAACAATGCTGTGATACAAATTCGATTCTACATGGATCTCAAACAGAATATCACAAATTAGTAAACAATTTAAAATGAAGCGAAAAATTACCACACCAACCTTTATATTCGATATGAAATCCAGAGAAGCTAACAGACCCATCACTCCGAAAAGCTAAGTGCATGTTGTTTGAACTGCTTTCGATCCGTTCTGGCAGCTTATTATCTAGAAAGCTTCCGATCAAAGGACTATTACTGTCTGAACCATCATAAAGGTAAAGGAAGTCATAGTTGGGCTCCATGGTAAAACTGCAAAGAAGAAAATTAATTTGCTCAAGCAACACTCTGTTTTAATTATGTAATGCAGATTTTATCACAGGATTTGATCTCCCGCTTTATGAAAAGTACATAAAATTATTTACACATGAAGCAAATGCCTGACTATACTGTCACATTTGTAACATCATCATAAAGTTATAGTCATCGAGTGATACAGTGTAGAAACTGGCCCTTCAGCCCAACCTGCCCGCACCACGGTGCCAACATGTCCCAGCTACACTAGTCCCACCTGCCCGCGTTTGGTCCCTATCCCTCCAAATCTGTCCTATCCATGTACCGGTCTAACTGTTTCTAAAACGTTGGGATAGTCCCAGCCTCAACTACCTCATCTGGCAGCATGCTCCGTACACCCACCACCCTTTATGAAAAAGCTTCACTCCTGCCTCACCTCATCTGCTGCCTGGATTGCAAGTTCATTTTAAATCCAGATATGGGTATCCCAAAATGCTCTTGAATTGAGTCCCATTTCCACTTCATAAAATTGAGCTCATTCAGAACTCTGAGACTGGTCTCATTATCCCCATTCAATATCACGCTTTTGAAATTATTGGCTCACAACAAAACAATGCCTCAAATATAAATCTCTGATCGAGATATTAAAATTCGCTGTGTATGACTTCCGGTGGCGCCCTGGAGTAACAAAGGCGCAGCATCGATCTCTGCTCCCGTTAAATCATGAAAAAAAGATGGTTTGGAAGACAGGACTGATTTTAAAATACTCAACGGAGCTGTTTGACGTCGCGTAAGTGACGTCATCAGAAATCGCCGCGAAATAACGGAGATTAACGGCAGTTTTAAATGAAAAAAGGGAAATCTCATCAGAAGCCTGTAAAACCTGCTACAAGACCTGCTACAAGACTTTACCTGAAAAAACTTGGTAAAACTCCTCAAACTCCACAAACATCAGCTGAAAGGTCGGGAGAAGAAGCTGATTCTCGAAGTCCTCCTACAGAAATGACTTCAAAGGAAGGACAGATGGAACAACAGGAACAGTCGGTAAGAGCTTCCGTTACGAAAGATATTTCTAAATTGATACAAGATGGGAATGCCGTGCTGGACAAAAGCATCTCTGAAAAAATTAAACACGGTAATGAGAAAGTGATGCTGAAAATTGATAACTTAAAAAATGTGTTGAAGAAATTGAGGAGGATTTAAACAATAAAATTAGGCAGGTTGAAAAGGACTGTAACAAGAAGTTTGATTCAATTCTCAAGACTTCTGCAAAATACGATTCAGTTATGGAAGAAATGGAAAATACGATGACTGAGATGTCCGAGGAGATAAAGAGTCTGAGAAAGGAGCAAGAAAGTACTCGGGGGGCAACTTGCCAAAATGAATGATAAATATCTGGACTTGGAAGCAAGATCGAGAAGGCAGAATTTAAGAATAGTTGGAGTAAAAGAGGGAAGGGAAAGTGGAAAAAACCCTTGGGAGTTTGATGCCAACTTACTTAAACAAGTATTTAAGCTGCCTGAAAACCTGAGAATAGAAATGGCTCACTGGGTTTGACGCAAGGCTCAAGCAAGCTCAGCTCAACAAAAAAAAAACTGGAGGAATCACGTTTTGTAGCTGGAATATAAGGGGCGCTAATGAACCAATTAAAAGGGGTAAGATTTTTGCCCAATTAAAAGCACTCAATTGAGACATGATTTTTTTACAGGAAACACATCTGAAACATCAAACACAGATAAAATTGAAGGCAAATTGGATTGGGCAAACATACTACTCTTCATTTACTTCTAAATCTAGAGGCACGGCTATTATTATTCGTAAAGGTATACCATTTAAACCAAAGAATATCATAGCAGATAAAGAGAAGAGGTACGTTATAGTTATGGGATAAATTTACTATACCCCACTTACTATGATAAATATTTATGCTCCCAACTTTGATAACCCTCAGTTCTTTAATAAAATTCTGGATATAATTTCAGAGTTTAACTATCAAAATGTGATAATAGGAGGAGATTTCAATTGTGTTCTAGATCCATCTGGATAAATCAGCAAAACAAAAAAGGACTAACATAAAATCTAAAACTAGTGAACTCCTAAATACATACATAAAAAACACAAACATAACAGATGTTTGGAGAATCGCTAATCCAGTAGGAACAGTATCATTTCTGATCACTTCCCGTTAATTTTTTTTATTTATTTAGAAGTAATGTCTGGTAAAAAATCGTTCTGGAGGTTTAACCCCCAAATTTTAAACAACTCACAAGGTTGTACATATTTAAAACAGCAGATGATATTCTTCTTTGAGACAAATGATACACCAGGTATCTCACCCTCCTTATTATGGGAAACTTTTAAGGCATTCATTAGAGGAACTATAATTTCATATCAAGCTTTCCAAAATAAAAGAATAACACTGAACAATTGCAGTTAGAACAACAAATTAGACAATTAGATCTAGATAATACCAAAGAACCAACTATAGATAAACATAATAAGATAACAATACAAAAATATAAATTAAATTAAATTTTATCGGCCAGAATAATAAGATTATTTCAAATTACAAAACAGGAAAACTTCGATTTTGGTGATAAACCACAAACTCTTAGCACGTCAACTGAAAAAACGGGAAACGGAAAATACAATTACTAAAATTAAATCAGATAAAGGTGAATTATTAACATTACCTAAAGACATTAATAAAAGATTTGCTCAATTTTTTTAAATCAAAATCTATATACATCCAAAACCTCACAAATAATATTAAAATTACAAATGTCTTAGACAATTGTAATCTTCCAAAACGCAACATGTTGGAACAAGAGGAATTAGGAGCTCAGATTACGCTTAAGACAATAAATTTGTTGAAGAATGGTAAAACGCCAGGACCAGATGGCTTTAGTAATGAATTCTATAAAAGATTCTATGAGATAATTTTACCACGCTTACAAAATTTATATAAACATGCTTTTAAAGAAAATATCCTACCAGAAACACCTGACCGAGTCAACTATTACACTTATACCTAAAAAGGACAAAGATCTAGAAGACCCAGGCTCATATAGAGCCATAGCACTCCTAAATACAGATTTAAAAATATTAGCAAAGACCCTAGCAAGAAGATTGAGTGAATATGTTAGCAAACTAATAAACCCGGACCAAATGGGGTTTATACCCAAGAGATACTCATTGAACAATTTGAGACGGCTGTTTAATATAATGTATTCACATAAAACTGAAGAGGAACACTTATCAATTATTTCACTGGATGCAGAAAAGCATTTGATCAAGTAGTATGGCAATATATATTTAAAGTATTGCAAACATTTAATATGGGAGAACATTTTATATCATGGGTAAAATTATTATATGACAAGGCAATGGCTAGAATTCTGACCAATAACATATTAT
Organism: Raja brachyura; assembly: GCA_963514005.1. The sequence goes on from OY740784.1 coordinate 5,336,308, forward strand.
CCCTGAAATTCCAATTATCAAGGCGCAATAGACAGGGGTGTGCATTATTGCCCCTGCTATTTGCACTTGTGATAGAGCCTTTAGCAGAAAGTATAAGAAGACATCCGAATATTAATGGATATAATACCAAACACTCAAATAATAAAATGTCATTATACGCAGACGACATATTATTATATATTAAAAATTCACAGATTATAATACCAAATATATTACATTTAATAGAGGAATTTGGTTCCCTTTCAGGTTATAAATTGGAATAAAAGTGAAATTATGACGATAAAACCGCAAGAGCCGACACATCTGTTGAAATTCACTTTCAGAATTGCAACAGAAAATTTCAAGTATTTGGGTATCCAAATTACTAGAAAATATAAATCATTATTTAACACAAACTACATGGCTTTATTAACTAAATGGAATGTGTTGATTAAATTCTGGAAAATATTGCCGATATCCTTAATTGGCAGAATAAATGCAATAAAAATGATCTTTTTACCACAAATACTGTACCTATTTCAATCATTACCAATATATTTACAAAAAATTCGTGAAAAAAAACTGGACTCTGATATTACAAATTTCATATGGGACTATAGATCACATAGAATCCAAAGAAAACATCTGTGTAAACCTAAAGAATTCGGGGGACTGACACTCCCCAATTTGTGGTACTACTATTGGGTGGTGAATATTAAAAATATTATTTACTGGTTGGACAGTTCTGCCTAACGAGTAGACTGGATAGGAATGGAGAAAGAGGATTGTTCCCCCTATAATATCGAAGTGATTCTTCTTTCTCCGATGAAACTGAACAATATAATAAGAAGAATCCAATCATTCACAGTATAATACGAATTTGGAAACAAATAAAATTAACTTTAAAATTAAGAAACTTATCGCTTCTTTCCCCAATAGTTAACAATCCCTCATTCAAACCATCTATTATTGTTAAAAGGTTTATCCATTGGGTAATAATAGGAATTAAAATGATTGGAGATATCCATCATTCCAACAACTACAACTAAAATATAATCTGAAAAGTAATCAATATTTCAAATTCGAGATTATTTGAAAAAAACATACAAGGATATTAAACTCTAACCTCAGATTTATTAGATGAAGGAATGAACAGAAAGGCAGAATCAAGCAAATTAATATCATATTTATATAATATAATTTTAAATTTAGAAACACCAACAACCGAGGCAATTAAAAGGGACTGGGAACAAGAATTATTGATAGAGATTCCAAAAACCTGATGGAAAAAAAAACTATTATATGCACATAAATGTTCAATTAATGCAAGGCATAACTTAATTCAATTTAAAATTTTACATAGATTATATTACTTGAAAACTAGACTGATTAAAATCTTTCCAAACGTTTCCCCCATTTGTGACAAATGTATAACTCAAAATGCCACTATAGACCATTCTTTTGTCTCCTGCACAAAACGTCAAAAATTTTGGAATGAAATCTTTGGAACTTTTACAAAACTATAACACAAAATTGAACCCCAATACAGAACTGATTATCTTCGGATCAATGGAAGAGGGACGTAAGCTAACTACGTTCCAAGAATCTCTCTTTAATTATGGTTTAATTCTGATTTAATAACAGCAAAAAAAACATACTTACATTTTGGAAAAACGCATCCACGCCAACGTTTAAAATGTGGATTTCAAATATGTCGGAAATGCTACATCTTGAAGAAATGAAATTCCTCCTACTAGGCAAAGATTTGGTTTCCTTTTATCGACTTCTTACAAGCATATGGTGCAACATAACCTTTGAAATTAAATGATTCAGAACCGGGTGACAGGTGGGTAAAGATATTAAATAGGTATATCTCTCCTAATTTATTTTCCTTTTTTTCCAATCTCTTTAGCTTCTTATTTCTTCTTTCTGTCTCTCTCGCTATTCACTTCAACTCTCTTGTCTATCTATCTCGACACTCTCTATTTTCTTCTTTCTATCACTGTTCTTTTATTATTAAATTAAAAATAAGAAGTTGTACAAGAATTGTAATGTGCCGGTGTGCATCAGGTACTTGGGTACCATATTACTCTACTTCAAACAAAAAATAAAAAATAAATAAAATTAAAATAAAATTAACTGTGTGCGTGAGTTCCTCCATAACATGTATCTTCTCATACTTTCACATTCTACCTCATCCTGGTGCCTTGCACTCTCCCACTCATCACACTCGATCATTGCAAATTGTTCTTCAGTTATCTATTGTCTAGATTGTGCAGTTTTCTCCCTGAAACCGAGACATCCTGCAATTCTCCTCAAGATTGTCCTTTAAAACTTTCTCTCATTAACCCCCCTATTTCCTTTTTCATTGAATCACGAACACCATTCAAATCTACGGAGCAGGCATTTTTGTTCAAAAGTCAAATTTCATACAGAAAGTACTATTTTTTAGTCATCTCACTTCTTAGTTTCTGATCATAGGTTACAGCATTTATTGTGTTTATCCCCAACATGTGTTTTAAATGTAATCATGGCTGTTGCCTCCACCCCACTTCAGATTCAAGATACCCACCACTCTTTTGCCTCATGTTAATTAACTTCAATTTATGTCTGTTAATATCCACTTTGTTATGCAAAATTGGTGTGCCTGTTCACCACATCACAACCTCTCTTATATTATTCACTCAACTAAATCTACCCTAGTCACCTTAATTCTAAAGTTGACAACCGTAGGCTGTGTCATGTTCTCCCCATACCTCTTTCCCAGCCCTGGCAACATTCTCATATCTTTCCGCATTGCTACCTCAGTCTCCTTACTGACATCATATCATTCCTATTCTTCCATGTTACAAGAATTCCAGCAATGTTTCTGTCTCTGTTTTAATCTGGAGATACAGAGGTCTACAAGAAGTCCAGATACGACATTGGTAAGGCCATCAAAAAGGCCAAAAGGGACTTCTGCTCCAACCTGGAGGATGAGACGGATGTTCGGCAACTGTGGCGGGGCCTGAATGCCATCACCTCCTACAAGGCAAAATCAGGAGGCAGCTCAAATGTCAGCGAAGCATCACTCCCTGACAAGCTCATTGTGTTCTAGGGAGGTGCCTTCCCAAGCCCCCATTCGCCGTAATGGTATTTCAGTCACAGTCACAGAGGCCGACGACAGAAGATCCTTCAGGGGGGTGAACCCTTGGAAAGCACCTGGACCTGATGGTATACCCAGTCATTTTCTAAAAACCTGTGCAGAACAACTTGCTGGAGTTTTCATGCACATTGTCAACCTCTCACTTCTGAGGTCTGAGGTTCTCACCTGCTTCAAAAGGGCATCAATAATCAATGGCCCAAGAAGAGCCAGATGACGTGCCTCAATGACTATCGACCACTGGCACTAACCTCTGTGGTGATGAAGGTTGATTATCAACCCCTACCTCGACCCACTGCAGTTCGCTTACTGCCACAACAGATCAACAGTGGATCCGATCACATTGGCCCTCCACTCCGCTCTGGACCACTTGGATAACAAAAACTCATATGTCAGGCTGTTATTCATTGACTACAGCTCGGCATTTAATACCATCATCCCCTCCTAGCTGGTTACCAAGCTCTCAGATCTAGGTCTCTGCGCATCCCTCTGCAATTAGATCCTCGACTTCCTCATCCACAGACCACAATCTCGCCGTATTGGTGGAAATGTGTCAGCCTCGATAACAATCAGCACGGGAGCACCTCAGGGTTGCGTGCTCAGCCCCCTGCTGTACTCACTCTATACACACGACTGCGTAGCCGGTCATAGTGCAAACTCCATCATCAAGTTCGCTGACGACACCACTGTTGTGGGACGTAGCACTGATGGGGATGAGTCAGAGTATAGAAGTGAGATCGACCGATTGACCAAATGGTGCCAGCACAATAACCTGGCCCTCAACACCAGCAAAACCAAGAAACTGATTGTGGACTTTGGAAGGGGTAGGATAGGGACACACAATCCCCTTTACATCAACAGGACGATGGTGGAAAGGGTCAAGAACTTCCTGGGCGTGCATATTTCCGAAGATCTTTCCTGGTCCCAGCACACTGATTAAATCATATGAAGGCACATCATTAAGTAGCACCTCTACTTCCTGAGAACATTACGGAGAGGACTCTCTCGAACTTCAACAGGTGCACAGTAGAGAGCATATTGTGGTTGTATCGTGGTCTGGTCCGGCAACTTGAATGTCCAGGAGCCGAAAATAATGCAGAAAGTTGTGACCAATGCCCAGCCCATCATTGGCTCTGACCTCCCCACCATCGGAGGGATCTATCGCAGTCGCTGCCTCAAAAAGGCTGCCAACATCATCAAAGACCCACACCATCCCGGCCACACACTCATCTCTCTGTTGCCATCGGGAAGAAGGTACAGGAGCCTGAAATCCACGTGTATGGTATATAGACACACTGAACTGTTCTGTATTATGGTTATAATATTCTGTTGTGCTGCAGTAAGCAAGAATTGAATTGTCCTATCTGGGACACAGGACAATAAACTCTCTTGATTCTTGTCTTGAAGTTTTGTCTTGCATGTTTTTTTTGTGTGCTAAAAGTGCAACAGAAATTGTGCGGCAAAAAATATCTGCTACAGGTTCCCAATCCCAGAGTACACAAATGTACTCAAAAAGATTCTCCTTTAAAAAAATAATTACAGCAATTCTCATCTGTTTCTTGCAAGGTTTGTTCTACTTGAGTTGTCTCCAAATCGGCTGCAGAAGTGCCATCATTCAGGTCGGTGTTCCAGCCCATGGGCATTCGCACACAGGTACAAGGGGTCAGGAAGGGAGGATGCAAGACTTCCCAGTGCATGTGGCATGTCCCTTATTTACTTTCTTTCAATGTTTTTTTTCAGAGAAAATCTATTCCACCACCTAAATAAATGGGGTGACATTTGATACCATTTTTAGTCCAATTGGACTTTTTCCTGATAAAACACGTGCTCCACATGCATATTCCCCTGCTGCAAACCTTTTTCATTTTTTTTCCCATGCCCACACCGATTTGTCCATCTGCAGCCTCCTCCACTGCCATGATGAGAGAACATGCACACAAAAGGAACACCTCCTCATATTCTGCCTGACTAGTCTACATGCATAACCATTCAATGCTCCAATTTCAGGTAACCTACTTCCCCCTCTGACCCTCTCCTTCTGATGTACCAAAGTTAGTTGATAAAACCCCTTATTTTCAACGCCCAGCCCCCATCACCTAGTTTCCTTCCCCTCTCCCCACCTCCACCACCCACACATAAATCCTATCCCCCTCTCCCATTGTTGCCATTGCCCCACCATCATTGCCTAATGAGAGCCCTCTCTTCCATTCCTGTCAGATTCCATCATGCGCATATCTTTGTGGTCTCTGCTTAGCACGAACCAACCTCTCTCTCCATCTCCACTGTTCTGCCCCCAACCCCCCCCCCCCCCCACCTGAATCAATCTTCCGACCAACCCCTCCTCATCTGCATCCATCTATCTCTTGCTAACTGTGTTTTCCTCATCTCTCCTGTCACCTGTTTATGTTGGCTATGTGGGCAGCGTGGTGGGCGAGCAGATTGGTAGCGCAGCGGTAGAGTTGCTGCATCACAGCGACAGAGACCCAGGTTTGATCCTGATTACGGGTGCTGTCTGTACGGAGTTTGTATGTTCTCCCCGTTACCTGCGTGGGTTTTCTCCGAGATCTTTGGTTTCCTCCCACACTCCAAAGACATGCAGGTTTGTAGCTTAATTGGCTTGGTGGAAATGTAAAAGAACTGTCCCTTGTGTGTGTAGGGCAGTGTTAATGTGCGGGGGATCGCTGGTCGGCGCAGACCCGGTGGATCGAAGGGACTGTTTCCACGTTGTATCTCTAAAGTAAATCTCGCTTTTCACTTTCAGTCCAGATGAAGGGTCTCAGTCCATAACTCAGTCCATTTCGACAAGGTCTCACATAAGAGATTAGTATACAAACTTAAAGCACACGGCATTGGGGGTTCAGTATTGATGTGGATAGAGAACTGGCTGGCAAACAGGAAGCAAAGAGTAGGAGTAAACGGGTCGTTTTCACAAAGGCAGGCAGTGACTAGTGGGGTACCGCAAGGCTCAGTGCTGGGACCCCAGCTATTTACAATATACATTAATGATCTGGATGAAGGAATTGATGGCAATATCTCCAAGTTTGCGGATGACACTAAGCTAGGGGGCAGTGTTAGCTGTGAGGAGGATGCTAGGAGACTGCAAGGTGACCTGGATAGGCTGGGTGAGTGGGCAAATGTTTGGCAGATGCAGTATAATGTGGATAAATGTGAGGTTATCCACTTTGGTGGCAAAAATAGGAAAGCAGACTATTATCTAAATGATGGCCGATTAGGAAAAGGGGAGATGCAGCACGACCTGGGTATCATGGTACACCAGTCATTGAAAGTAGGCATGCAGGTGCAGCAGGCAGTGAACAAAGCGAATGGTATGTTAGCTTTCATAGCAAAAGGATTTGAGTAGAGGAGCAGGGAGGTTCTACTTCAGTTGTATAGGGTCTTGGTGAGACCACACCTGGAGTATTGCGTACAGTTCTGGTCTCCAAATTTGAGGAAGGACATTATTGCCATAGAGGGAGTGCAGGGAAGGTTCACCAAACTGATTCCTGGGATGTCAGGACTGTCTTATGAAGAAAGACTGGATAGACTCAGTTAATATTCTCTAGAATTTAGGAGATTGCGAGGGGATCTTATAGAAACGTACAAAATTCTTAAGGGGTTGGACAGGCTAGATGCAGGAAGATTGTTCCCGATGATGGTGAGGTCCAGGACAAGGGGTCGCGGCTTAAGGATAAGGGGGAAATCCTTTAGGACCGAGATGAGAAGGACTTTTTTCACACAGAGAGTGGTGGGTCTCTGGAACTCTCTGCCACACAGGGTAGGTGAGGCCAGTTCATTGGCTATATTTAAGAGGGAGTTAGATGTGGCTCTTGTGGCTAAGGGGATCAGAGGGTATGGAGAGAAGGCAGGTACGGGATACTGAGTTGGATGATCAGCCATGATCATATTGAATGGCGGTGCAGGCTCGAAGGGCCGAATGGCCTACTCCTGCATCTAATTTCTATGTTTCTATGTTTCTTGTCCATTTCCCTCCACATGTGCTGCATTAGTTACTCTTGCTCGCCGAGATCTATTTGATAATTGGGCATTAAACTAAAACTTTCATATATAAAAAACAATTTAAATAGCTTAACGCTGTTAATTTAGGATAGTGTCGCCTCAGAGACTACACAAATAATTTGTATTAATAGTCTTAAAACCCATCTTGTCCCATTTCTGGAAAAAGATCGAGACAGCTTCCTGTGGAGTCTTACAAAATGAGGCATCTTAGTAATTGAACCAACAATGATTTTTTTTCCTCTCGAGCCCAATTTAGTTTAGTTTCGAGATACAGCGCGGAAACAGTCCGTTTGGCCACACCGCTGAGCGATCCCCACACATTAACACTACCCTACACACACACACGTGACAATTTACACTTACACCAAACCAACTAACCTACACGCCTGTATGTCTTTGGTGTGTGGGAGGAAACCAAAGATCTCGGATAAAACCCACGTGGTCACGGGGAGAACATACAAACACCGTAGAGACAGCACCTATCGTCTGGATCGAACCAGAGTCTCCTGCGCTGCAAGGCAGCAATTCTGCCACCAGTCTGAACTATTATAATAATTAATTTTCTCCGCAGTTACAATGAGACAAATTGCTAATTAACTTTGTCAAGTTATGGCTAACTAATTTCACATCAGTGCCAACAGTACATTCTTGGAAACAAAATGATGCCAGTACTCATATTGATCCTTGCTATTGGTATCAATGGCAGAATGTTGTATAAACTGCTTACATTTGTTCAGGTGATTTTAACTTAATTTAGTTAACACCTTTTATTTATTAAAGTATTTATTCAGTAACCATTTTGTAATATTAAAAATTCTAAAAATTTGAAACTATATATTTTAAAAATCTTTTTAGATGTGCCTGTGCATTGTGCCATTATATAAAACTACACACTGATGGGGTACAACTGGATTGCAATGTCTAGTTGAAAAATGTGTCAATCACCCTTTTGTTTCATATATTAATATGTATTATCATTGTTAATATTTAGAAAATATTGACATATGGAGTTGAAAGTCATCCTTTGAATTGGAAGAAGCTATTGTTCCCTTCAAAATAAAATAACCCATTTTTATTGATGTGATTTAATAGAATGATTGTTTGATAAAAAAACAGAATGTAATGAATCCAGCTTTCCGAAGATACAAACATTATGTAGAAAAGCTTTGATTATTCAGATATACTTGCAATTTATTTCAGCGAGTAAAGCAATATTTGATGTACAGGATCCAGGCAATTTTCTCCAGAACAAAACATATTCTGGCACATACAAAAAAAAATAGACATCCATAATTAATCTTTGGAATGATAGGTTTCCTAATAAAAATGGACTGGAAATAATGTAATCATGTTCTCCTGGTCTCTCCATCTTTTAATTTGTCCCACTGTAACTGGAACTGCCTCTTTCCAGTCCCATATCATTGCCTGACCTCAACCTTGCCAAGAGCCAACTGCTGATTCATTCCTACGTACGATGGCACTGCAGATGCTGTGTCTGAAGAAGGGTCTCAACTCGAAACATCACCTATTCTTTCTCTCTAGAGATGCTGCCTGTCCTGCTGAGTTACTCCAGCATTGTGTGTCCATCTGCTGTTTCAATCCTTATCTTTGCCTTTAATACCTGGAGTCATGGCAATTCCAATGCACACCCGATAACCTCCGTTTCTGCTCTCTGCAAACTTTTGTGCCATCCAAATCTGGTGTTGTTGGTAATGTCCAGACCTCATTAAATGAATAAACCTATGCTGCCTGGGTCCTTGAAAAAAAATGTTAATCGTATATCTTTGCAGCATACCTCAACTTTAAAATTCTCATCTTCTTTCATTTCACAGGATTCACCCTTCTGTAATATCCTCCAGGGATTCATTCCTCCGAGCTCCTGTGGAGGTCCACATTTGGCCTCTGAATCCTCCACAAAAATAATAATTTTTCCATTATGGCTGTACGTCCATCTGCCAAGGCTGTTAGCTCTGGAATTCTGTTTCTAAACCTTTCTACCTACATAACGCTTCAATCAAGCTCTAGACATTTATTTGATGCATCCTTTTATGTTTTTGTATCAAAACCTTTGGATACTTCTCTGAAGAATCTTGAGATATTTTGTTACACCATAAGACTTACAGAAATGTAACATTGTTATTTTAAATACATTGTTCTAATTGTTTTTGCAACCTCCAAGGTGTCGAATAAACGGAAGGGTCAGTCTTAGTGGGAAGGAGGAACTGAAGGGAATCCACATTAGTCAGGAAAAAGTGTTAGGTAAACTGTTGGGACTGAAGGCAGATAAATCCCCAAGGCCTGATGGTCTGCGCCCACTCAAGGAGGTGGCCCTCGAAATCGTGGATGCATTGGTGATCATTTTCCAGTGTTCTCTTGACTCTGGATCAGTTACTGTGGACTGGATGGTAGCCAATGTAATTCCACTCTTTACGAAAGGAGGGAGAGAGAGAATGGCGATTAAAGAAAAGTTAGATCGATAGTGGGGAAAATGCTGGAGTTGATTGTTAAAGATGTTATAGCAGCACATTTGGAAATCAGTGACAGGATCGGTCAAAGTCAGCATAGATAATTAGAATGGATGAAAGGAGAGCCAGTGGATGTGGTGTATCTGGACTTACAAAAAAGGCTTTGACAAGGTCCCACACAAGAGGTCAGTGTGCAAAATTAGAGCACATGGTATTGGGGGTAGGGCATTGACATGGATAGAAAACTGGTTGGCAGACAGGAAGCAAAGAGTAGGAATTAATGGGTCTTTTTCAGAATGGCAGGCAGTGAATAGTGGGGTGCCGCAAGGCTCGGTGCTGGGACCCCAGTTATTACCGATTTAGAGAAGGGAATTAAATGTGACATCTCCAAGTTTGAGGATGACACAAAGCTGGGTGGCAGTGTGAGCTGCGACGAGAATGCTCTGAGGCTGCAGGGTGACTTGGACAGATTGGGTGAGTGGGCAGATGCAGTACATTGTGGATAAATGTGAGGCTATCCACTTTGGTGGCAAGAACAGGAAGGCAGATTATTATCTGAATGGTATCAGATTAAGAAAATGAGAGGTGCACCAAGACCTGGGTGTGCTTGTACATCAGTCACTGAAAGTAAGCATGGAGTTACAGCAGGCAGTGAAGAAAGCTAATGGCATGTTAGCCTTGATTGCAAGAGGATTTGAGTTTCGGAGCAAGGTCTGACTACAGTTGTACAGGGCCCTGGTGAGACTACACCTGGAGTAGTGTGTGCAATTTTGTTCTCCTAATTTGAGGAAAGACATTATTGCTATTGAGGGAGTGCAGCGTAGATTCACCAGGTTAATTCCCGGGATGGCGGGACTGACATATGATGAAAGAATGGGTAGACTGGGCTTGTAGGCATTGGAATTTAGAAGGATGGGAGGAGATCTCATAGAAACAAATACAATTCTCAAAGGATTGGACAGGCTAGATGCAAGAATAATGTTCCCGATGTTGGAGGAGTCCAGAACCAGGGGTCACAGTTTAAGAATAAGGGGTAGGCCATTTAGGACTGAGATGAGGAAAACGTTCTTCACCCGGAGAGTTTGAATCTGAGTGGCAGAAGGCAGGGGAGGCCAATTCACTGGATTTCAAAAGAGAGTTAGATTTAGTTCTTGGGGTTAAAGGAATCAAGGGATATGGGGAAAAAGCAGGAACGGGGTACTGATTTCAGATGATCAGTCATGGCCTACCCCTGCACCTATTTTTCTATGTTTCTATATTATGCATATGCACCAAAGGGAAACTTTAAAAAAAACAATGAAGAGCGGCAAGGTGGCACAGCGATCGAGTTGCTGCACCAGAGACCCGGGTACAATTCAACTACGGGTGCTGCCAGTACGGAGTTTGTATTCTCTCACCATGACATCGTGGGTTTTCCCCAAGATCCTCGGTTTTCTCCCACACTCCAAAAACGTAAAGGATTGTAGGCTAATTGGCTCGGTGTGGGTGTAATTTGTCCCGAGTGTTGTTAGGATAGTGTTAATGTGTGGATATCTCTGGTCGGTACGGACTCGGTGGGCCGAAGGGCCTGCTTCTCTAAACTAAACTAAACTTCTTTGAAACAATTTTTATATTAGGTAGCAGGGCAAATCACTACCAAACACCCTGAAATGTGCAATTGACACACAGAGAATGTAATGCTGAACACAATCATTACCAGTAACTTATGAAATCGTATTTGATGGGGTTGCTGTGTAAAAATGAATAGAAACATAGAAACATAGAAATTAGGTGCAGGAGTAGGCCATTCGGCCCTTCGAGCTTGCACCGCCATTCAATATGATCATGGCTGATCATCCAACTCAGTATCCCGTACCTGCCTTCTCTCCATACCCTCTGATCCCCTTAGCCACAAGGGCCACATCGAACTCCCTCTTAAATATAGCCAATGAACTGGCCTCAACTACCCTCTGGGGCAGAGAGTTCCAGAGACTCACCACTCTCTGTGTGAAAAAAGTCCTTCTCATCTCGGTCCTAAAGGATTCCCCCCTTATCCTTAAGCTGTGACCCCTTGTCCTGGACCTCCCCAACATCGGGAACAATCTTCCTGCATCTAGCCTGTCCAACCCCTTAAGAATTTTGTAAGTTTCTATAAGATCCCCTCTCAATCTCCTAAATTCTAGAGAGTATAAACCGAGTCTATGCAGTCTTTGTTCATAAGACAGTCCTGACATCCCAGGAATCAGTCTGGTGAACCTTCTCTGCACTCCCTCTATAGCAATAATGTCCTTCCTCAGATTTGGAGACCAGAACTGAACGCAATACTCCAGGTGTGGTCTCACCAAGACCCTATACAACTGAAGTAGAAACTCCCTGCTTCTATACTCAAATCCTTTTGGAACCAATGTTGGGACCAATGAGCTAGGAGCAAGAGTAGGTCACCCGGCCCTTCAGCCAGTGAAGGGTCTCGACCCGAAACGTCACCTATCTCCTTCGCTCCTTAGATGCTGCTGCACCCGCCGAGTTTCTCCAGCCTTTTTTGTGTAACACTTGCCATTCAATAACTTCAGTTAACTCTGAGTAAAACGTAAACTTTGCATTCCTGCCTAGGCTTGGATATCTAACCGTTTTAAAACATGCTCACGGATTCACCTGCCAACATGCCCCGAGATGAGAATGGCAAAGACCCACAACATCTCTAACTTAAAGGGTGACCTCTTATTTTTTTTTATCAGTAATCCCAAGTTCCAGGTACTGCCACAACAGAGACATCCTCTTCACATCAATCCCGTCACATCCTGGCCACTCCCTTTTCTCCCATCAGGCAAAAGGTTTAGAAGCGCTAAAATGCACACCTCCAGACTCAGGGACAGTTTCTTCCCAGCTGTTATCAGGCAACTGAATCATCCGACCACAACCAGAGAGCAGTGCTGAACTACTATCTACCTCGTCGGTGACCCTTGGACTCTCCTATATCGGGCTTTGCTGATTCTACCTTGCACTAACCGTTATTCCCTTATCATATATCCATACACTGTAAATGGCTCGATTGTAATCATGTGTTGTCTTTCTGCTGACTGCATAACATGCAATAAAATATTTTCACAGTACCTTGGTATACGTGACAACAAACAATACTGTCAAGTTTCAATATGAGACGTGCGCTAAATGTTTGTGGAATCCAATTAATATTTTAGTATGAGATGACAACACTAGGCTCCCACCCCAAATGTCTTTAAACCAATATTGATAGTTTAATAATTATTTATTAATACAAATGATTGAAGCCATGAATGTGAATATATTTGAACTTATTGCCTGGTAATGGTTTGTTCAGAATATTCTGAAATGATTAATTTTGGAATGTACTTTAAACAGTTTTCACGTCCAAGTTACATTTATTGTCACATGCAGCAATTGGTACAATGAGATTCGAGTTACCATGCAGCCATTACGAGCTGCTGGTGAGGCAGCCACTGCGGTGGTGCCCCCGATATTAAATTATATTTATATTATATTCAACACAACTGTGTACACTTTGAATGTGCTTCATGAGTGCTAGGCACAACTACCACTGCTACCCCACCTCTACCCTTCCACACAACTTGCTCCGAACAATCAATTTTAATCTGAAAATCATGTTTGCTTCACTTGTCTTGAATACAGTTATCACTCTCCAGTTTACAGTTCATTTGTTAGATGTTACTAGCAAATTAAAGCTAAATGTAGCACCAAGTAGGATTCAATTCAACTTTTAATTGAGAAGGTGATGCTTTATCTTGACTGCCCAGTCTCTGCTGTCCCACAAGTAACTTTTCCCCATTGCCGTGACTAGTTGCCGTATGACAGGAAGAATGTGATACTATAATAAAAAGTACAGAAGGTGTGTATCTGGATGTTGCCTAGAATGGAAGACTTTGCTTTGAGGGAGAGATTTAATAGGCTGGGTGTAGCGGCGCTTGCTGGCGCAAGCATGTATTGAACCCGGCAGTCACGTGACTCGGGAGGGGCTGCTGTTTCTGCGCGGTTTTACTTTCGCGCCAGTTGTGTTGCTGACCAGACGTGTTGTGGTCAGACATGTTTGCAGAGACCTGCAAGCCAGGGAGCTATTGTCTGAATGAATCAGTTCACAAAACTTGGTTGTCGTCTTTGCATCCGCCAAATGGGTTTACGATCACTGAATGCGAGGCCAAGGGAAGATCTTATGGCTGATCTTGTGGAATTCCTTGCCACAGAAGGCAGTGGAGGCAAAGTCAGTGGATATTTTTATGCTTTAATGGCGGAGTAGACTTGATGGACCGAATGGCCTAATTCTGCTCCTATCACTTATGATCTTGTAGAAGTTTATAAAATAACGAGGAAAATAGATTTGGTAGATGGCCAGTCTTTTGTCCTAGGATGGGGGAGTGTATGAGGTACAGGTTTAAGGTGAAAGAGCAGAGAGTTAAAAGAGATTGTGGGAAAGATTTTCACATGCAGGATAGTGGTTATACGGACCAAGTTGCCAGTGGGAGTGGTAGAGGCAGACAACAGCATTGAAAGGACAATTGGACAGATACTTGGGTGAGAAGGTAGTAAAGGGATATGGGTCCAATGCAGCAAATGGGAATCGTCTAGAGAGTAGGTATAGGGGAGTTGGGTCAAAAGGCCAATGTGGATGATTCACATTATCCATTGTGCATTGTCCCGCCTGTGCATCCACAGTGCACACACAGCCTGGATTATTCACAACATGATTAGAATGCAATATTATTGATCTTCTTTGCTTTTTGCAAAAACCTGGGTTGGAAAAAACAGTAATAATAACTACAAACTACTATTAACAAGGTAAGCACAGAGCCCATTGGAAATTAGTTGTTTTTTGCTCATTTTAGTTGTATAATATAATTATACAAGATATATAATATTGAGAGCAGCAGCTTCGATAAAAAAAAAATTAGATGTTCTGTAGCTAAATAGAGCAACATTTCCAATGTGTTTTACAATTGTTGTCAGAATTTTGATATTAGACTTAGCTGTAGCCACAGCTCTCCATGCTGCACTATCCCACCTGGAGCAGTGGGGAAGCTATGTGCGAATGCGCTTTGTGGACTACAGCTCTGCTTTTAATACTATCCTTCCCCACAAACTGGGGGACAAACTGGGGGACTTGGGACTTCCACAATCCACCTGCATGTGGATAAATAGCTTCCTGTCGGGCCGCAGCCAGAGAGTCAGAATGGGCCATCACACATCCACGGCCCTCAGCCTCAGTACCGGCTCTCCACAGGGCTGCGTGCTGAGCCCCCTGCTCTACACCATCTACACACATGACTGCACCTCCGCCCACCACAGCAACACCATTGTCAAATTTGTGTAGGACACTACGGTGGTGGGGCTCATCTCCGGGGGGGACGAGTACGCCTATCGGGATGAGGTGGAGCAGCTGACAGTGTGGTGTGGAGAAAATAACCTGCTCCTGAACACCTTAAAGACCAAGGAGATAATAATAGACTTCAGGAAGAACAAAACGGAACTGGTACCACTAATCATCAGAGGGGACTGTGTGGAGAGGGTGGCGGATTTCCACTTCCTGGGAATCCATATTGAGGAGGACCTGACGTGGAGCATGAACACCTCTACGCTGCTGAAAAAGGTCCAGCAGAGACTGCACTTCCTGAGGAAGAATAACATCACACAGACTGCTGCTGTCCTTTTATCGGTGCTCCATTGAGAGCATCCTAACATACTGCGTATGCGTGTGGTACACCAGCTGCACAGCGGCTCAGAGGAAAGCGCTCCAGAGGGCCATTGACAACGCCCAGAGGATTGTCGGCTGCCCTCTCCTTACCTTGGAGGACTTACACAGTTCCCGCTGCATCAAAACATCCCAGAATATTATAAAGGACATTTCCCACCCCGGACACTCCCTGTTTGAACTGTTGCCGTCAGGCAGACGGTACAGATCTACAAGGACAAGGACAAACAGACTTAAAAACAGTTTTTACCCCACTGCTATAAAGGCACTAAATGTAGCCGCCAAGGAACGCGGGGACTAAGGGACTGTGGTTGGTACACTGTGAAATCGACAGAAGGATGTAGGGTTGGGTGTTTATGCGTGATATTTTCATATTTCATAATTATTTTAGTTGTTTATCTTTTTAATATTTTACCTTGTATGTATCGTTAGCTTTTATGGTTTGAATGTTGCACTGACTGGTTGACATTTTTAAATTTTGTTGTACATGGTTCATGTTACAATGACAATAAAGAAACTATTACTTGTGTCCCTAACACTATATTTCACTTCAGTGTCAGTGTCAAAATAATATTTCGATTCTTATAGAGGCTCTAGTCTGAAGCCTCTTGGCTGTTGGGCACCGGCTGGGTTGGGTCAACTGAGAAGTAGTAAATATCACACTTTGAAGCATTTTCAAATTCCATAATTACTTTACTTCGGAGCTATAGACGAACCTTTGAAAGAGAAATATTCATGTCCTTCGCTGAACTATAGACAATATTTCAAGTGATTAATCACCTTTAAGGATGATTTACTTTGACCATGGATCAGCATGTTTACTATCAATCAGTTCAAACAGTGGCTTCAAATGCTCTTTAGTAAAGCTGGCTACTGGCTGTTGCATTCCATATAAACTTCTGAAGGCATCAGATATTAATCAAGTTACAGTATCTTCAGATGTAGTTCAAGACAGGTAGTGATGTTGTTCAAAGTATGTGTCATGCATAAAACTTTAATTAGAATGAATGTCACAAAGATATATAATAGAACAATGGAGAATGAAGAATGGATCAGAAAAATGGTTATCAATTATTATGCTACTATGGACGATAGGTGCAGGTGGAGGCCATTCAGCCCTTTGAGCCAGCACCGCCATTCACTGTGATCATGTCTGATCATCCACAAACAGTACCCCATTCCTGCCTTCTCACCATATCCCATGACTCCGCTATCTTTATCTAATTCTTGAAAGCATCCAGAGAATTGGCCTCCACTGCCTTTTGAGGCAGCGAGGCAGAGACACAACTCTCTAGGTGAAACCATTTTTGCTCATCACCGTTCTAAATGGGCTACCCCTTATTCTTAAACTGTGGCCCCTGGTTCTGGACTCCCCCAACATCCGGAACATGTTTCCTGCCTCTAGCGTGTCCAAACCCTTAATAATCTTATATGTTTCAATAAGATCCTCGCTCATTCTTCTAAATCCAGTGTATCAAGAAAAATTATTATGAGGTATGACTGCACCAACTACTGAAATGAGTAAATATTGAAAGAAACCAGTCTAAACTTACTTAAAATGAAATCAAAATGTTTGCATTTTGAAACATACAAACATTATGAATAATACCAGAAACTATACCTGTCAAGATGCTTTGCTACTGGACTTCCCATGGAATCCAACATCAACGCTGTAAGGAGATTAGTAGCAAGAAACTGCTGATGCTGGTCTAAACTGAAGATAGACACAAAATGCTGGAGTAACTCAGCTGGACAGGCAGCATCTCTGGAGAGAAGGAATGGATGATGTTTCGGGTCGAGACCCTTCTTCAGACTGAAGGGTCTCGACCAAAAATGTCACCCATTCCTTCTCTCCAGAGATGCTGCCTCCCCGGCTGTAAGTAGATGGTTAGGTTGTAACATGTTGAGTAGTGATTCCTTACACCGAAGAGGATAAACAGACCATGTCAGTTAAAATGGAATTGTTACTGAAAAGCCATACGCCAAATTAACAATACCACATTGAAGCAAACAGCTCACGTAGAAAAGCAATAAGATGTTTTGGAAGAATGCCGAGGCTAATTTAGAAGGATCAGTAAATCATAAGGCCACCTGCAAGGACACCAAGGTAAACTTGTGTCTTCCCAGAGTAACCAGAGACTAGCTTGGCACCTGTTGCCACAAATTAAACTCTTGCTTTTGACACCATGGAGGGTTGTTAGTTGGAAAGCATTATTTCAACAGTTGTTCTTGCATTAGGATAGAAGCTCAGGATTTTCGATAAAAAAGTGATTAGTACGGGTGTTGGGGTTATGGGGAGAAGGTAGGAGAATGGGATTAGCAGGGAGAGGTAGACCAGCCATGATTTAATGGAGGAGTAGACTCGATGGGCCATATGGCCTTATTCTGCTCCTATCACTTATGACCTTCTGACCGTATAAAAGTGCTGGTCACACAAGAGCTCAGGGACTTTGCCCTCGGACTGGGTTGCAACCAGTTTCAGGGGAAAGCATTGAGCCATGCAGTGGATGGAGCTGACTGCCACTGACTGGGGGTCCACCCGGCATTTATAAGTAGAGATGTTCTCTCAACAGTAACGGTTATATGAATTCCTATCTTGTTTAGTGTGGTCTCTGATTCCAAAACCCAATAGTCTCAGTCAAAGCTACTAAGATAAGCGTTGTCAGTACCATTACAAGAGCTTACTCTTGCAAATGCTCTTCAACATTTAAGTTGATAAATCACATTTCAGATTCTACATTAAATTAGAGTTAATGTGAGATCTATGACCACATTCATTTCAACAGGATTTGCTGATTTGTGGAGTTGAAAGCAAAAGGGTATGATATGTTTCTTTCTCATTACTTTGGTTTGACTTAATATATCAAACAATTGATTTTTTTTTCCCAGCTATCTTTCTAATGTGTTAGGACTTCAGAATTATTCATCACATTTGGAACGGAGAACTTGTTGTGCTGGTTGTCAGAGATTTCCGAAGAGTTTGGCAAGTTGAGTTTCTTCTCTGCAATTTCTCCGCTGCTGCTCAGACCAAGATGCTTAAACATGGGGCACTTTGGGATCATGAGATAATAAGTGATTGGAGTAGAATTATGCCACTCGGCCCCTCAAGTCTACTCCGCCATTCAATCATGGCTGATCTATCCCTCCCTCCTATCTTCATCTCCCGTCTTCCCACCATAACCCCCGACACCCGCACTAATCAAGAATCTATCTATCTCTGCCTTAAAAATAACCACTGAATTTGCCTCCACAATCTTCAGAGGCAAAGAATTCCACACAATCACCACCATCTGACTAAAGAAATGTCTCCTCATCTCCTTCCTAAAGAAACGTCCTTTAATTCTGAGGCTACAACCTCTAGTCATAGACCTACCCATCCTCTCCACATCCAAGATCCCCCCATCCAGGCCAGATGGGACATACATGGTATAACCACAGGTAGAAAGAAGGGGTGTCAGGCTTATGTCACAATTTCTCACCCTGTTTACAAACAGTAAAAGTTGCTTCATGGACCTAGAGGGAATACAGACAAGAGAACTTGCAACAGTTAGTGGAGACATCTAAAGGACAAACAAGAATACAAAGTGCTGGAGTAACTTGGGTCTCGATGTGAAACATCCCCCATTCCTTCTCTCCAGATATGCTGCCGGTCCCGCTGAGTTACTCCAGCATTTTGTGTCTACTGCTGGATTAACTCAGCAGGTCAGGCAGCATCTCTGGAGAACATGCTACATGGAAGAATGGTCCTGACCAAAGCATCATCTACCCATGTTATCCAGAGATGTTGCCTGACTGCCGAGTTACTCCAGCACTTTGTGTCTTTTTTTTTTTTATCCAGTATTTGCAGTTCCTTGTTTCTGCATGGTTGTCCGAAAGCATCACAGGTGGTCAAAAGTAGTTTTGGTACATTGTCTTTCATCAGCATTTTGAGTTCAGATGTTGGGACATTATTTTACGCTTGTACAAGCTGTTGGTGAGGCCACATTTGTAGATACTGCCATAGGTAGCAACTCATTAAGCGAGAAATGGTGCAGTGAAGATTTATGAAGATGTTGCCAGGACTTGAGGGGACTGAGCGATAGGGAGTGATTGGGCAGGCTGGGATTTTATCCCTTGGAGCACGGTAGATTGAGAGGTGATCTTTAAGGAGATGTTTAAGAGGAGAGCTGTATAAAATGATGAGAATAGATGGGGTGAATGCACATACATTGGGGAATGAAAAAGCAGAGGACATGTTTAATGAGAGAGGAGGAAGACTTAATATGAACCTGAGGGGCAACTTTTTTCATTCAAGAGGTGGAGGGCATATGGATCAAGATGCCAGTGGAGGTAGTTGAGGCAGGGTACTATATCAACATTTAAAATACAATTAGATCGGTACATGGATATAAAATGTTTAGAGGGATATATATAGCTGAAACACGGGCAAATGGGAATAGCTTAGATGGGGCATTTTGTTGGCATGGATAAATTGGGTTGAAGGGCCTGGTTCTGTGCTATATGACTTAGTGACTCTAAGCACAACCACAAGTTAGTGAACTGTGATAACCCTCAGAGATCCTGTATATTCTATAGCCAAACGCAGAGGGAAATTGATAACATTGGACGAAGCAGCTGGAGAAAGCACCGAGCTGCAGCTGCCTGAATCACAACCAACGGTAAATAACATTGCTGCCTCCAGTTTAGAATGAGCTCAGCGACAGCATAGAAAGATTCATTAAAATGGCCATCATTCTGTTCAATACATTGAAAGCAACTCCGCAGTGAAAGAAAAGAATGAGAAAATAAACAACCGTCGTGCAAAATCCAAATCACTTAGCTACTGCATTGTAAAGATTTATGTCCAAAATCTATTGTCAGCCACAGGATGATAAGTGAGTAAGATCTAAGCATGGCATTGATAAAGCATCACAGTACCAAGAGAAAACATCAAGGTGTAAAAATAATATGCAGATCATTTAGTACATCATAAGGATAAGGGGGAATTCCTGTAGGACAGAGATGAGAAAAACATTCTTTACACAGAGAGTGGTGAATCTGTGGAATTCTCTGCCACAGAGGGTAGTTGAGGCCAGTTCATTGGCTATATTTAAGAGGGAGTTAGATGTGGCACTTGTGGCTAAAGGGATCAGGGGGTATGGAGAGAAGGCAGGTACGGGATACCGAGTTGGATGATCAGCCATGATCATATTGAATGGTGGTGCAGGCTCGAAGGGCCGTATGGCCTACTCCTGCACCTATTGTCTATGTTTGTATGATCAGGACATTATGAGATTATATCAGTAACACAACTTAATTTTTTTGAAATGCTAAAAGCTCCCCAATTCTGCCCAGTGAAGAGCAAGAGACAAAATGTCAAATTCAGAGGGAAAAAAATGAAGGTAAACTGCTTTTTAAAAGAGCTGTTTTTTTTTGTAGTGATCAAGGTGAGGGATTTGCAAATGTTGTTATAACGTAATGTTCTCAGTACCAGCACACAAGATCAAATGAGCACAGGTTAGCTGCAGACCGAGAATGTTTCAATTCCAGAATTAGAACTTGAATGTGTATTTTTACTTTCCACTACCAGTTCTCACGACATGAATGGATTTGGCAAGTTAACACCAATTTTGTCACCCAACATGTAGTTTTACCCTGTGGCAAAGATTCCACCAGGAACTAAGTGGGAAGTCTTCCGTCTCATTTCATGTGGAATGCCATAGTCATCTGACACTGAAAGCCCTTCACATTAACTGCTCAGGTTTGGCTGACATGGACAATAAATCTGTTGGTTCCTTTCCCATTGCAAAATCAAACTCCTTTTCGTAAGGATAGTTACAATGAATGGGAAGTGAATCTGAACAGATACATGTTTTTCAAACACAGAAACGCAATTCATTGCCCGAACAATAAACTGCAACTCTCCATTCAGCAACGTGCAAATACAAATGCTTTAAACAGAGCGCGGCAAATCGAGGCACCCAAGATGGGTCATGGGAAATCAGTAACATGGTCATAAAGAAATACAGCAGAGAAACAGGTCCTTTGGTCAGTCCAACTTCCCCATGCTAATCAAGATGCATCATCTACACTAGTCCCACCTGCCCACGTTTGGTGCATATCCCTCTCAATCTTTTCTGTCCGTTTCACTGTACAAACAGGTCCGCGTAGAGGTCGGGTGAGTGGCGCAACGCAGCGCAAAGTGAGGCGAACTTGGAGCGAAGTCTTAAAGGTAAGTTCGCCAGGACAGAGAGGGGCACAGAGACGCACACACACAGAGGGCCACGGAGCCACACACATAGAGGGTCATGGAGGCACCTACAGAGAGGGTCACGGAGGGACCTACAGAGTGGGTCACGGAGGCACAACGTCGAGGCGGTGTGTAATGCGTCGAGGCGACTGCGATCGAAGTGGGACTTTTTAAAATGGTCAGTTTTTCGGAGCCGACGAACTCCGCACAATTCCAGCGATCGAAGTGGGACCGGCCCCACGACGCCAGAAGCGACCACGTTAGGTCGCGCTCATCGCATGGAGTTGCATGTTGGTGGGACAGGCCCTTTACACTGTAGAAACTGAGTCCACCTCAGGAAAATATGTAAATTAATTAGCCTTGTTTAAAATTCGAGATGTCGCGATAATGATAAACAGTAACTATTCCTGCACGAGTGTCTATATACCCATGCCAAATATCCAACAACATTACCATAACCAAATTCACTCCTCAGCATCCTTGGGGCTACCGTTGACTAGATACTTAACTGGACAGCCAGGTAAATACTGTGTGGGAAGGAACTGCAGGTGCTGGCTTCCACCAAAGCTAGACACAAAATGCTGGAGTAACTCAGTTGGACAGGCAGCATCTCCGGAGAGAATGCATGGGTGACATTTTGGGTCAAAATCCTTAGGGTCCTGGATTGTGTGTCTATTTCAGGTAAATATTGTGTTTGATTATGTTACTGACTTGTTGATGGTTCTACAGAGAAATGCTGCCAAACTACAGTTTGCCTGTCAGTACATTCTGAAGTTCTGCAACTAAATATTACATCAGGATAGCACAGACACACAGGAAGTTGGAGGCAGATCATTTAGCATGCTGTTCGATAGAGGTCCTGAAATGCATTAAGTTGTGCTATTCAAGTTATTAAATTGGTTTGTTTGTCGAGTGGTTTCAAATGAATTTATTGCCTAATGTTTTAATAATTTAAATCAATTAGATGCCTTCAACTGTTTGCAGATATTTCTCATCATCAGTAGAATAGGCTTCTGCCAGACAGGCCCTTAATTTGCACTTTCTTTAGCTCAGTCACCTCTTTGTGCCTTCACCTCCCTTTGCAATGGGAGGCAGTCGGGACACTGGGAGCCAGTTGGTTTCTGAAGTTGAGTTCCACTGAGACCATCCTGCGAAATCAAGGCTCGGGCCAGGCTCAGCATGATCTCACCCACTGTGAGAGGAGGTAGGGAAAAGCTGAGTGTCTCCCTTCCCAAGTCCCGAAGCCTGCTAACCACCTCCAGTTTAAATTCCATATGGAATATTTTGGAGGACCAGGAAACCAAGAACCAAACAACCACGATTGAAGATTGGAATATAATGGGATAATTTCACTTTTCCTGTGGGTATGTATAGATCTAACCACACCCAAAATACCATTCAGGACAAAGCATAGTTGCTTGACATCAAATCCGCCATATTCAACATTATTCTCCTTCACTCCCAATGCACCAGCCTCAAATGTATTCTTTGCAAAATGTTCTAGATTTATTTACTTGGACAGCCATTTCCAAACCCATGCCATCCGCACTAAGACTTTGGTTGCATATGGGGAGGGCGTTTAATTGATTGAATTATTTTTGTTTATCATATTACGATTAATGTCAAGTATGAATTTAATTGTTCTATCTGGGACATATGACAATAAAACACTTGACTACTCACGAGTACTCAATGCATTTCGTTGTCTCTGTACTGTACACTGACAATGACAATTAAAATTGAATCTGAATCTGTACTGTGTTTACAGGTCATCATGCTGCTGCAAGCAATAATTTCATTCTTCCATTTTGTATAAATGATAATTAAAGACTTTGACTTGGTCAAAGTGCAAATAATTAAAGACATTGGAGGCCGATTAGGAAAAAGGGAGATGCAGCGCGACCTGGGTGTCATGGTACACCAGTCATTGAAAGTAGGCATGCAGGTGCAGCAGGCAGTGAAGAAAGCAAATGTTATGTTAGCTTTCATAGCAAAAGGATTTGAGTATAGGAGCAGGGAGGTTCTACTTCAGTTGTATAGTGTCTTGGTGAGACCACACCTGGAGTATTGCGTACAGTTCTGGTCTCCAAATCTGAGGAAGGACATTATTGCCATAGAGGGAGTGCAGCGAAGGTTCACCAGATTGATTCCTGCATTGTCAGGACTATCTTATGAAGAAAGACCGGATAGACTCGGTTTATACTCTCTAGAATTTAGGAGATTGAGAGGGGATCTTTTAGAAACTTACAAAATTCTTAAGGGGTTGGACAGGCTTGATGTAGGAAGATTGTTCCCGATGTTGGGGAGGTCCAGGTCAAGGGGTCACAGCTTAAGGATAAGGGGGAAATCCTTTAGGACCGAGATGAGAAGGACTTTTTTCACACAGAGAGTGGTGGGTCTCTGGAACTCTCTGCCACAGAGGGTAGTTGAGGCCAGTTCATTGGCTATATTTAAGAGGGAGTTAGATGTGGCCCTTGTGGCTAAGGGGATCAGCAGGTACGGGATACTGAATTGGATGATCAGCCATGATCATATTGAATGGCGGTGCAGGCTCGATGGGCCACATGGCCTATTCCTGCACCTAATTTCTATGTTTCTATGACTCCACTCCAGAAAATCCAAGGACAGCGAATAGATAAGAATACCATCACCTACACATTTCTCCACAAGGAACAGCCCGACTTGGAGATATATTACCATTCCTTTGTCATCATGGAATCTAAATGTCCACCCAAGAACTGCCGCATTTGTCAGTGGAGGCTCACCATTATCTTCTCACGCGAATGCAAGAATATTTCGTACTGCCACAACACTATACTGTGAAATATTGCACATTCTAACTTGATGTTTTTCGTGTCGTTTTTGTTATTTCCGTTGATGTTATTATTTATCTGTTATGTTGGAGTTCCGCTCGGGCAGTGCGCCTGAAATTTTGTCGTATTATTATTATAGGTGCGAGCCTCACTTTATCTGCCTGCTTCCCATAAAATGAAAATAAACAGTATGATACAAACTTAAAATTGGAGCTTGAATATACAAGTGTTCATCAGTAACACTTCCTTACACAAGGGATGGTGACGTCTGCACCCATCTCCCTGAACGGCTGCCGAGGCTGGATTAATATAACATTTCACAATGATGACTGACAAATCTTTGTTACATAAGAGGATTCCAGAATGGGTATAAAGGAAACAAATTATGGTAGGAAAACAGAGCTAAAACACATCCGATCGCAACCTATCTGAAAGGCAGAACACATGCGAGGGATTAAATAGCCTCCATCTATTCTCCTCCAGTTGTAAGATTCATCTGCTGTGGGTTCATTGCTTCTGGACTACAGGCAAACAGTCATATTTCACTCCTTTT
Source organism: Raja brachyura (assembly GCA_963514005.1). The sequence goes on from OY740784.1 coordinate 5,361,222, forward strand.
CAAGCTATCAATCACAGTTTCAGGTCTGAGGAGACAGAGATTCAGTGGCCTGAAAGTAATTTTAGTTAAGTGAGGTTCCAAGCCTGGAGCCCAAGTAACGGCAAAGATGGTTTAGATCAAGGTTGGTAGCCTTATCTCCACAATCACTCACACGGGCAATGAAATTAGACAAGAGGAATCAATTCTCACAATAATTCCACCTATCGTGACTGCATTCACCAAGTAGGACATTTAGACAATAAACAATAGACAATAGGTGCAGGAGTAGGCCATTCGGCCCTTCAAGCCAACACCGCCATTCAATGTGATCATGGCTGATCAACCCCAATCAGTACCCCGTTCCTGCCTTCTCGCCATATCCCCCGACTCTGCTATTTTTAAGAGCCCCATCTAGCTCTCTCTTGAAAGCATCCAGAAAACCTGCCTCCACTGCCCTCTCAGGCAGACAATTCCTGCTCCAATTTTAAGTTTGTATCATACTGTTTATTTAATTTCTGATTTTTTGCGAGTACTTCTACTTCATAGGAAACCCATGGATTTTAATCACTAGTATTCCTAAATCTAGAGTAGCAATTAATTACCATCAATTATCTCAATAGATGCAAGCAGATATAAGGGGAAGTATAAGACAAGTGCTGTCAAGTACAAAACAAGCAAATATCCATAATGCTGGTTATGAGGTTACATTACAAATTGCAAACAATGTTGGTGATAAATTTAATGTGAGCAGGAAGTTCTGATCTGAAGCGAATGGGGACATCATTGAAATAAATCTATGATGCTGTCATTTCGATATGTGTGCAAGTTCTTCACATTTACAGTGGCTTGCAAAAGTATTCATACCCCTTGAACTTTTCCACATTTTATCACGTTACAACCACAAACGTAAATGTATTTTATTGGGATTTTATGTGACAGACCAACACAAAGTGGTGCATAATTGTGAAGTGGAAAGAAAATGATACATGGTTTTCAAATTTTTTAACAAATAATAAACTGAAAAGTGTGGCGTGCAAATGTATTCAGCCCCCTTTACTCTGATACCCCTAAATAAAATCCAGTGCAACCAATTGCCTTCAGAATTCACCTAATTAGTAAATAGAGTCCACCTGTGTGTAATCTAATCTTAGTATAAATACAGCTGTTCGGTGAAGGCCTCAGAGGTGTGTTAGAGAACATTAGTGAACAAACAGCATCATGAAGCCCAAGGAACACACCAGACAGGTCAGGGATAAAGTTGTGGAGAAGTTTATAGCAGGGTTAGGTTACAAAAAAATATCCCAAGCTTTGAACACCTCACGGAGCACTGTTCAATCCATCATCTGAAAATGGAAAGAGTATGGCACAACTGCAAACCTACCAAGACATGGCCGTCCATCTAAACTGACAGGCCGGGCAAGGAGAGCATTGATCAGAGAAGCAGCCAAGAGGCCCATGGTAACTCTGGAGGAGCTGCAGAGATCCACAGCTCAGGTGGGAGAATCTGTCCACAGGACAACTATTAGTCATGCACTCCACAAATCGGGCCTTTATGGAAGAGTGGCAAGAAGAAAGCCATTGTTGAAACAAAGCCATAAGAAGTCATGTTTGCAGTTTGCCACAAGCCAAGTGGGGGACACAGCAAACATGTGGAGGAAGGCACTCTGGTCTGATGAGACCAAAATTGAAGTTTTTGGCCTAAATGCAAAACGCTATGTGTGGCGGAAAATTAACACTGCACATCACCCTGAACACACCATCCCCACTGTGAAACATGGTGGTGGCAGCATCATGCTGTGGGGATGCTTTTCTGCAGCAAGGACAGGGAAGCTGATCGGAGTTGATGGGAAGATGGATGGAGCCAAAAACATGTTAGAGTCTGCAAAAGACTGGGGCGGAGGGAGGTTCACCTTTCAGCAGGACAACGACCCTAAACATACAGCCAGAGCTACAATGGAATGGTTTAGGTCAAAACATATTCATGTGTTAGAATGGCCCAGTCAAAGTCCAGACCTAAATCCAATTGAGAATCTCTGGCAAGACTTGAAAATTGATGTTCAGACGCTCTCTATCCAATCTGACTGAGCTTGAGCTATTTTGCAAAGATGAATGGGCAAAAACTTCAGTCTCTAAATGTGCAAAGCTGGTAGAGACATACCCCAAAAGACTTGCAGCTGTAATTGCAGCAAAAGGTGGTTCTACAAAGTATTGGCTCAGGGGGGCTGAATACTTTTGCACGCCACACTTTTCAGTTTTTTTTATTTGTAATAAAATTTGGAAGCCATGTATCATTTTCCTTCCACTTCACAATTATGCACCACTTTGTGTTGGTCTATCACATAAAATCCCAGTAAAATACATTTACATTTGTGGTTGTAACGTGACAAAATGTGGAAAAGTTCAAGGGGTATGAATACTTTTGCAAGCCACTGCAAATGTGCACTATATAGAGTGATCCAACTTCTTAATATTATCAGTATCCAAATTTATTGACTTATTGGTACAAAATTTCCAATAAAAGCCTGATTAAAGTTTTTGGCAAACAATTCACAATTTATTTCTGTACTTTTTCTTGCCATGAAATTATTATGCAGGAATTTAGGAATTTTATTAAAGTGTTGTAGTCTCAACTTCTGTGGAGACTTCATATTTCCACTTCATCACATGCAGACACTGTGTTTACTTGGCTAAGACAGCAATATTTCTTCTTATAGTGCGGAGACAAGGAACTTCAGATGCTAGTTTACACATAATGACACAAAGTGCTGGAACAATTCAGTGGGACAGGCAGCATCCACGGAGAACATGGAGGGATGATGTTTTGGGTCAGGACTTCTTACTCAGTCTCGGCTCTCTTCCTAATCCACTACCTGCAAGACCTAATTCTTTCATTATCCACCCTTGATGAATGGATCCTACTCCCACGCGCACTTGCCTCTGTTCTTCTGCTTCATGCCTTTCCTTCAGTCCAAATGTTCCTTTGGTCTACACAGAAAGGGGCCACCCTTCGAGCCAGCACCGCCATTCATTGTGATCATGGCTGATCATCCACAATCAGTAACCCGTGCCTGCCTTCTCCCCATATCTCTTGATTCCACTAGATCTGAGAGCTCTATCTAACACTTCTAAATTCATCCAGTGAATTGGCCACCACTGCCTTCTGTGGCAGAGAATTCCACAAATTCACAACTCTGTGTGAAAACGTGTTTTCTCATTTCAGTTTTAAATGGTCTCCCCTTTATTCTGAGACTGTGGCCCCCTGGTTCTGGACTCCCCCATCAATGGGAAAAAAAATTCCTGCATATAGCTTGTCCAGTCCTTCTATAAGATATCCTCTCATCCTTCTAAATTCTAGTGAACACAAGCCCAGTCTTTCCAATCTTTCCTCATATGACAGTGCAGCCATCCCGGGGATTAACCTCGTGAAGGATGTCCTTCCTCAAATTAAGGGACCAAAACTGCACACGATATTCCAGGTGTGGTCTCACCAGGGCACTGCCCTTTACTCCTATACTCAAATCCTCTCGTTATGAAGGCCAACATGTCATTAGCTTTCTTCACTGCCTGCTGTACCTGCATGTTTATTTTCATGTCTCTCCTGGTTTGTACGGAAACATGATCTCACTTTACACTAGGAAGCAGTGGTGTGAGGATAGAGGAAATGAATCTATTCCTGGCGTGAGTAACTGGTAGTTCTTGGTGTGGCTTTCATATAACTAAAACTTCAAGCAAGTATGTAGATATCCCAGAATGTGAAAAGTAACAAAGGGTTGGGTTACATATCTAAATGAAAGGAAACCATGAATAAGGCGTGCAGAACATAAAACAAATAGGCAAGGCAAGCGTGCAGACACAGACAAGGAAAGGATTGGCACAAAGAAAGATATGAGAGTGATACAGGATAATAGTAAGCATAAACAAAAGACATTCAAATGTGAATAAGAAAGGCAACAAACACAATAAACTCAAAGGATGGATATCAAAGAGTGCAGAAAGTGGAGATATTGAAAAGCTAGACTGCGAATTAATACAATTAGGAGAAAAGTACATTTATTTCTTTGTTCTTTGGAATGTCACAGCATGCCTTTTCTTTTCTCTCCAGATGTGAAGGACAGAGTGTTAAGAAATTCATGGTGTTTGCTGAATCAAATTCTATTGTATGAAAAAAAAATAAAATAAGAGAATTTGCGGGAACTAATCTAATTCATCGAAGCCAGCGTGGAGCAACAACACAAATGAATCAGTCACAAAAAGATGTTCATCATGCAAATGTTCAATTCAATTTGTTCATTCAGTTCAGTGAAATAACAATAATAATAATACAGATACAATCACCTGAAAGTAATTTAATGTCTGGGCATGGAACCGGACTTGAAAATTGAAATTACTCTTAAAACACCTATTGCTTCAGGATGAGAAGGCATCGCTGGTCCACGTTATGAATAGAAATGTACAAAGAAAACATGAAATGTATGAAAGGCAATTTTCTGAGTTTTTAAACACAATGAATATCTCACAGGAGCTCAGGCATGTAGTTCTCCCAATGTCCCCTCATTAATGGATGTGCACTCGACATCGCAGAGTACTTGAACTTTGGTTCCAATATTTATGCATAAATGAGTCAGTTTCTGGTTGGCAAGATTTAATGAGCCAAATGCAACAGGAATTGGTGCAGGGGCCTCAACTCTTAACAATTTACACAAATTGACATGTGACAAATACATTTGAACTTGAACTTGAAATTACTTGGAAGACGGCAATGAAGGTTTGGTTGAAAAATTTGCTGATGAAACGATAGCTAGAAAAGTAAGTTGTGAAGAAAACGCAAGGAAGATGCAAAGGAGCATGTATAGTTTAAGTGCGCGGGCAAATGGAGTATAATGTGGAAAGATTTGAAATTTACTATTTTAGTAGGAAATATATAGCAATGCATCCAAATGTTGTGATAGAAACAGAATCTGGTTATGAATTGCAAAAGGTTAATATGCAGTTGCCAAAAACATTTTTTTTTAATGTAATTGTTTATTTATGAGGTTAAAGGTCAGCTACATGGAGCATTAATGATTGCATGTCTGGAGTACTGGGTACAGCATTGGTCTCCTTTTTTTAAACAAATGATTCAAATGTGCAATTCAGAGAAGGTTTAGCCGACTAATACTGGAAGAGGTGGGTTGCTTATAACCATATAACAATTACAGCACGGAAACAGGCCTTCTCGGCCCTTCCAGTCCGTGCCGACCATTTATTTTCCCCTAGTCCCATCTACCTGCACTCAGACCATACCCCTCCATTCCCTTCCCGTCCATATACCTATCCACTTTACTTTTAAATGTTAAATGCAATCCTGCCTCCACCACTTCTGCTGGAAGATCATTCCACACAGCCACCACTCTCTGAGTAAAGAAGTTCCCCCTCATGTTACCCCTAAACTTCTGTCCCTTAATTCTCATGTCATGCCCTCTTGTTTGAATCTTCCCTACCCTCAATGGGAAAAGCTTATCCACGTCAACTCTGTCTATCCCTTTCATCATTTTAAAGACCTCAATCAAGTCCCCCCTTAACCTTCTGCGCTCCAAAGAATAAAGATCTAACTTGTTCAACCTTTCTCTGTAACTTAGTTGCTGGAACCCAGGCAACATTCTAGTAAATCTCCTCTGTACTCTTTCTATTTTGTTGACATCCTTCCTATAATTAGGCGACCAAAATTGTACACCATACTCCAGAATTGGTCTTAACAATGCTTATGATGAAATGTTGCTCAGTTTAGCATGGGAGTTTAGAAGAATGAGAGGAACGTTGATCAATAGACAATAGGTGCAGGAGTAGGCCATTCAGCCCTTCGAGCCAGCACCACCATTCAATGTGATCATGGCTGATCATCCCCAATCAGTACCCCATTCCTGCCTTCTCCCCATATCCCTTGACTCCACTATCTTTAAGAGCTCTATCTAATTCTCTCTTGAAGGCATCCAGAGAACCTGGCCTCCACCGCCCTCCGAGGTAGATAATTCGACAGACTCTCAACTCTGTGTGAAAAAGTATTTCGTAATCTCCGTTCTAAATGGCTTACCCCTTATTCTTAATCTGTGGCCCCTGGTTCTGGACTCCGCCAACATCGGGAACATGTTTCCTGCCTCTAGCATGTCCAAACCCATAACATTTGACAGTCCCGCCATCCTGGGAATTAACCTTGTGAACCTACGCTGCACTCCCTCAATAGAAACAATGTCATTCCTCAAATTTGGAGACCAAAACTGCACACAATACTCCAGGTGTGGTCTCACTTGGGCCCCGTACAACTGCAGAAGGACCTCTTTGCTCCTATACTCAACTCCTCTTGTTATGAAGGCCAACATGCCATTCACATTCCTCACTGCCTGCTGAACCTGCATGCTTACTTTCAGTGACTGATGAACAAGGACCCCCCCAGATCCCGTTGTACTTCCACTTTTCCCAACTTGACACCATCCTCATAGCATCTTCCTCACAGTTCACACTGACACCCAGCTTTGTGTCATCTGCAAATTTGCTAATGTTACTTTTAATCCCTTCATCTAAATCATTAATATATATTGTAAATAGCTGCGGTCCCAGCACCAAGTCTTGCGATACCCATGTAGTCACTGCCTGCCATTCTGAAAGGGACCTGTTAAGCCCTACTCTTTGTTTCCTGTGTGCCAACCAATTTTATATCCATGTCAGCACCCCATCACCAATACCATGTGCTCTAATTTTGCCCATTAATGTCCTATGTGGGACCTTATCAAATGCTTTCTGAAAATCCAGGCACACTACATCCACTGGCTCTCCCTTGTCCATTTTCCCAGTTACATCCTCAAAAAATTCCAGAGTTCCAGAATCAAAACCTAAAAGATCCAGACGGATCTTGATAGAATGATCTAGAATGGGTGCTTTCTCTTGGGGTGCAAGAAGGAACTGCAGATGCTGATTTAAACTGAAAATAGACACAGACAGCTATAGTAACTCAGCAGGTCTGGCAACATCTCTGGAGTGAATGACCTGAAACGTCATCTATTCCTTTTCTCCAGAGATGCTGTCTGACCCGCTGAGTTACTCCAGATTTTTGCATCTATCTTTCTCTAGGGACCACTTTTGATAATATAAGGGAGTTGCCCATTTAAGGCAGAAATGCAGACAAGAGGCTTTCTTTCAGAAGATTGTGAGTAATTGGAACTCTCTTTCCTCAAATGAATTGGCAGCAGAATCTTTTCATATGTTTAAGGCAGAAATATTGACTTGATGTGAGGTTTTGAATGGTGGTGAGGTTGAATGGTTACAACATGGAGTTGACAGGAAGCGGTGAGATTATAAACAGATTAACTAGAAACTTAATAAATAGCAGAGCCAAGGGTTCGTGGCCAACGCCCATCCCCAATTCAAATTTTTGCATCTCCCTACGCTGAAGATAAAATGGACACAAGCAATTCTGGCAGCTGGCAGAATTATTTCAGAATCCTTTGCATTGTTGATCAGATATGGATTTTACTTTTATTAATAGGTATTCTCGAGAATATCAATAGTAAATGATGGATAAATTAATCAAAAGGTACACAGGTAGAGGAAATAGAAACATAGAAAATACGTGCGGCATTATCCGTTTGACCCTTCGAACCAACACAAACAATATGATCATGGTTGATAATTCAGAATCAGTACCACATTCCTACTTCATCCCTTGATTCCATGAGCCCTAAGAGCTAAATCTAACTCTCTCTTGAAAACATTGAGTGACTTGGCCTCCACTGCTGAGAATTCCACAGATTCGCAACTCTGGGTGATAAGGTTTTTCCTCATCTCGGTCCTAAATGGCCTACCCTTTATTCTTAAACTGTGACCCCTGGTTCTGGACTCCCCCAACATGGGGAACAATTTTCCTGCATCGAGCCCGTCTAATCCCTGAAGAATTGTATATGCTTCTAAAATATCCTCTCATCCTTCTAAATTCCAGTGAATATCAGTCCAGTCGACCCATTAAGAGGTGGGTAAATTAAGCAGGAGGGAGCTTACATGGTTCATTAGCAGCTGCACAGATCTATAAGAATTGAATGACCTGTTCCTGCCCTATAATACTATTGTGCAACTGAATTTTGACAAGGGCAAACCACATTTGATAATGTTACTATTCTATGATCCCATCGCAACTCTGCAGCCGAAAATTAGCATAACAAGTGAGGCAGGTATGCCATGCACTTCAAGATTGAAACAGATCGCAACAATAATATTCTATGTCACAGGCTTTTTTGCTAACAATAATGAATCTGTCCAGGATTAACTGTTACATAGGAAATAGGTGCAAGAGGAGGCCATTTGGCCCTTCGAGCCAACACCGCCATTCATTGTGATCATGGCTGATTGTCCCCAATCAATAACCCATGCCTGCCTTCTCCCCATATCCCTTTGAGCCTGCACCACCATTCAATATGATCATGGCTGATCATGCAACTCAGTATCCTGTACCTGCCTTCTCTCCATTCCCCCTGATCCCTTTAGCCACAAGGGCCACATCTAACTCCCTCTTAAATATAGCCAATGAACTGGCCTCAACCACCTTCTGTGGCAGAGAATTCCAGAGACCTAACACTCGATGTGTGAATTTTTTTTTTCTCATTTCGGTCCTAAAAGATTTCCCCCTTGTCCTTATACTGTGACCCCTTGTTCTGGACTTCCCCAACATCGGAAACAATCTTCCTGCATCTAGCCTGTGCAACCCCTTAAGAATTTTGTAAGTCTCTATAAGATCCCCCCTCAATCTTCTAAATTCTAGTGAGTACAATCCAAGTCTATCCAGTCTTTCTTCATATGAAAATCCTGACATCCCAGGAATCAGTCTGGTGAACCTTCTCTGTACTCCCTCTATGGCAAGAATGTCTTTCCTCAGAATTGGAGACCAAAACTGTACGCAATACTCCAGGCGTTGTCTCACCAATACCCTGTACAACTGCAGTAGAATCTCTCTGTTCCTAAACTCAAATCCTTTTGCTGTGAATGCTAACATACCATTCACTTTCTTCACTGCCTGCTGCACCTGCATGCCTACTTTCAATGACTGGTGTACCATGACACCCAGGTCTCGTTGAACCTCCCCTTTTCCTAATCGGCCACCATTCAGATAATAGTCTACTTTCTTGTTTTTGCCACCAAAGTGGATAACCTCACATTTATCCACATTATACTGCATCTGCCAAACATTTTCCCACTCACCCAGCCTATCCAAGTCACCTTGCAGTCTCCTAGCATCCTCCTCACAGCTAACACTACCCCCCCAGCTCAGGGTCATCTGCAAACTTGGAGATGTTGCATTCAATTCCCTCATCCAGATCATTAATATATATTGTAAATAGCTGGGGTCCCAGCACTGAGCCTTGCGGTACCCCACTAGCCACTGCCTGCCATTCTGAAAATGACCTGTTTACTCCTACTCTTTGCTTCCTGTCTGGCAGCCAGTTCTCTATCCACATCAATACTAAACCCCCAATACCATGTGCTTTATATTTGTATAGTAATCTCTTATGTGGGATCTTGTCGAAAGCCTTCTGAAAGTCCAGATATAACACGTCCACTGGTTCTCCCTTATCCACTCTACTAGTTACATCCTCGGAAAATTCTATAAGATTCGCCAGACCTGATTTACCTTTTCGTAAATCCATGCTGACTTTGTCCAATGATTTCACCACTTTCCAAATGTGCTGCTATCCCATCTTTAATAACTGACTCTAGCATTTTCCCCACTACCGTTGTTAGACTAACTTGTCTGTAATTCCCCATTTTCTCTCTCCCTCCCTTTTTAAAAAGTGAGGTTACATTAGCTACCCTCCAATCCTCAGGAACTACTTCAGAATCTAAAGACTTTTGAAAAATTATCATTGATGCATCCACTATTTCTGGGGCTACTTCCTTAAGTACTCTGGGATGCAGCCTATCTGGCACTGGGGATTTATCGGCCTTTATTCCGTTCAATTCATCTAACACCACTTCCCGGCTAACCTGGATTTCACTCAGTTCCTCCATCTCATTTGACCCCGGCAGATTATTTATGTCTTCCTTGGTGAAGACAGAACCAAAGTAGTTATTCAATCGGTCTGCCATGCCCTTGTTCCCCATGATCAATTCATCTGCTTCTGACTGCAAGGGAATTACATTTGTTTTAACTAATAACCATATAACAATTACAGCACGGAAATAGGCCATCTCGGCCCTTCAAGTCCGTGCCGAACAACTTTTTTCCCTTAGTCCCACCTGCCTGCACTCACACCATAACCCTCCATACCCTTCTCATCCATATGCCTATCCAATTTATTTTTAAATGATACCAATGAACCTGCCGCCACCACTTCCACTGGAAGCTCATTCCACACCGCTACCACTCTCTGAGTAAAGAAGTTCCCCCTCATGTTACCCCTAAACCTCTGTCCCTTAATTCTAAAGTCATGTCCTCTTGTTTGAATCTTCCCTATTCTCAAAGGGAAAAGCTTGTCCACATTAACTCTGTCTATCCCTCTCATCATTTTAAAGACCTCTATCAAGTCCCCCCTTAACCTTCTGCGCTCCAGAGAATAAAGACCTAACTTATTCAACCTATCTCTGTAACTTAGCTGTTGAAACCCAGGCAACATTCTATTAAATCTCCTCTGTACCCTCTCTAATCTTTCTCTTCACATATCTATAAAAACTTTTGCAGTCAGTTTTCATGTTCCCTGCCAGTTTTCTTTCATAATCTATTTTCCCTTTCCCAATTAAGCCCTTTGTCTTCCTTTGCTGGACTCTGAATTTCTCCAAGTCCTCTGGTAGGCTGCTTTTTCTGGCTAATTTGTACGCTTCATCTTTTGTTTTTGATACTATCCCTGATTCCCATTGTTATCCATGGATGCACTACCTTCCCCGATTTATTATTTTGCCAAACAGGGATGAGCAATTGTTGTAGTTCATCCATGCAGTCTATACGTTATATTTTTATATGTTTGTATAAGATTCGCCCTCATCCTTCTAAACTCCAGTGAATACAAGCCCAGTCTTTTCAATCTTTCCTCGTATGACATTCCTGCCATCACAGAGATCTATCTTGTGAACCTATGCTGCAGTGCATCAATCACAAGGATGTCCTTCATCAAATTATGAGATCAAAACTGTACACAATACTCCAGATGTGGTCTTACCAGAGCCCTATACAACTGCAGGACCTCTCTACTCCTATACTGAAAGCCTCTTGTTATGAAGGCCAACATTCTGTTAGCTTTCTTCACTGCCTGCTGTACCTGCACGCCAACTTTCAGTGACCGGTGTACAAGGACACCCAGGTCTTGCTGTACCTCCCCCTTACCTAACCTAACCCCATTGAGATAATAATCTGCCCCCTTGTTTTTGCCACCAAAGTGGATAACCTCACATTTATCTATATTATACTGCATCTGCCACACATCTGCCCACTCACTCAACCTGTCCAGGTCACCCAGCAACCTCCTAACATCCTTTTCACAGTTCACACTGCCACCCAGTTTTGTGTCATCAGCAAACTTGCTAGTGTTGCTTCTAATTCCCTCCTCCAAATCTTTAATATATATGGTAAACAGTTGCAGCCCCAACACCGAGCCTTGCGGCACTCCACTTGCCACTGCCTGCCATTCTGAAAAGGACCCATTCACTCCTACTCTTTGCTTCCGGCATGCCAACCAATTTTCTATCCACATCAACACCCTACCCCCAATACCATGTGCTCTAATTTTAGTCACCAGTCTCCCGTGCGGGACCTTATCAAAGGTTTTCTGAAAGTCTAGATACGCTACATCTACTGGCACCCCTTCATCCATTTTACTTGTCACATCCTCAATAAATTCCAGAAGATTAGTCAAGCAAGATTTCCCTTTCATAAATCTATGTTGACTTGGACTAATCCTTTTACTGCTATCCAATTGCCCCATTATAACCTCTTTAATAATTGCCTCTGGCATCTTTCCCACCACCGAAGTCAGGCTAACCGATCTGTAATTCCCCGTTTTCTCTCTCGCTCCTTTCTTGAAAAGTGGGATAACATTAGCTATCCTCCAATCCACAGGAACTGATCCTGTTTTACAGTACTGCAGTGCAGCTGCCTCACAGTGCCAGAGATCTAGGGTGTGATCCTGACCTTGTGCGCTGTCTCTGTGGAATATGCGTATTCTCCCCATGACCACATGGGTTTTCTTCTCGGCTCTCCGGATTCCTTCCACATCCCAAACATGTGGGCTTGGAGGTGAATTGATCCGAGTACGTTGCTCCGTGTGTATAAGGAGTGGATCAAATGGAACCACAGATCAAAGGTGATCCGTGGACAGTGCACCAAATTATCTCTAAACTAAATAAGAAACTAATATGAACCTGGTATGGAACTGACCATCTCATAAGCGGTGGATTAATCAAGGTACATCTGCTGACATTGTTGAACTAGTTTAGAGACTTCCAAACATCAACTAGCATCAGTCCATCCAGGCCGATTTGAGATAAATAAGATTGAGAAGCACCCACTTTTCACTGACTGCAGTTTGCTCATACTTTCACAAGGAGAATAATGGGGCAGTGCTGGATTGCTTATGTGTTTTAGTCTCTCCCGCCCACCTCCCCGAGTGCTTTGGAAATGATGCTTTATTATTAAACGCAGGATGCATGATTGATGATGTGATTTGAGAGCTTCATTTGTTTTCTTTTGCTCGGAGTTTCAATTATAAAGACAAAATAATACATTGTACAAATCTTCACTGCTGGGATGATACACTCGCTAGTGGTACAGGTGCACCCTGCTGTCAGAAGGGACAGCTGGAATCCGTTTCTGCGAACAGCCTCTCCTCTTCAATTAAAGAGCAAGCCGGGCCAGAAGCACAGTTGGCTCGGGGTGTCAAATCTAGTCTAGCAACAGCTGTTGGACTATTGTTGCTTGCTGATAAAGGGGAAGGTAATTTCTGATGTACAAAGGAAAAAAGAAAACCTTCACTGCCAAACAAGAATTGCGATGAAGAGTTCTGGAAAAACCATCACTCATTCACAAAATAACTCGAAGGCATTTAGAAATATGTGGGTAAATCCAGGACAGCCAAAATCTCATTGTTGAAGTCAAGTTTTGTTAGGGTTTTTTTGAGGTATTTAACAATTGGACAGACAAAATAAATTATGTTGGCAGTTTGGAAAACTGCAAGGATTCGATGAAGACAGCCGGCTATGCAGTACAACTCTACATATCCTGGAAGGATACTGAATGTCAGTGTAAATTAACCAGAGTGCAATGACAAACAGCAAGACCTCAGCATTCCAATACCTAATGTTTACAGAAATCTAAATGAAATAAATCAATTAAAAAAATGCCAACATCTTTTCTGGTTCCAGAAAAAGCATGCTCAGAGATACTGTCTGCTGATTTTAACTGAAAGCATTAAAAACAGCCAGGGGATAAAAAAAAAACTAAAATGCATGTATTTGATGCAAGAAGCCCAGATTCCCATACGAATGAAACCCTGTGTGATGGAAGCTGCAATGGTCAACATTCTGTGCTCAGAGTAAGACATTTGTGAAACAATACATCACCACCAGAACTGATGCACGAGTGCAAAGCAGAACCAGCAGCTTTGACTGATTAAATCTGAAAGGAACTGGCAGCATAAAAGCAAAGATGTTGTAATAATCTTCGATCTTTCAAGAAGATGCATTATTTTTCCAGAGGTAACATACAGGTTGGATGCATGATTGAATATTTGTATCATTACCTTTTTTAAAACAGAGGTGATTAGATCTGCTGACATGTCTAAACAGTTGTAAACCCAGTCTGTGAACTGGATTGGTGGTAGACATGACCATAAGACTGGAGGTGCCAGGGGTCTTGATCTTCCGTAAGCAAAGTCATATTATTTACTTTGGAGAAGTTCTCCTCTCTATATTTTCCTTGGGCTCCATCCACTTTGTCTCCTTTCACACCTCACATCTCATTATCTCTGTATCTCCCTCTTCCCGGACTCTGTCTGAAGAAGGGTTTTGACCCGAAACATCACCTATTCCTTCTCTCCAGCGATGCTGCCTGTCCTGCTGTTACTCCAGTATGTTGTGTCTATCTTCATATTGCTACTGCAGTTAGATCATTACAAATATTTCCACACTCAGTCACTTTATTTGCTAATTTATAAATAATTTCCAAGGTTATTAGGGCAATCTGATATATTAATCATTCATTTTTAAATAAACTACTTCTCCATTAGAAACATAGAAATTAGGTGCAGGAGTAGGCCATTCGGCCCTTCGAGCCTGCACCGCCATTCAATATGATCATGGCTGATCATCCAACTCAGTATCCCGTACCTGCCTTCTCTCCATACCCCCTGATCCCCTTAGCCACAAGGGCCACATCTAACTCCCTCTTAAATATAGCCAATGAACTGGCCTCAACTACCCTCTGTGACAGAGAGTTCCAGAGACCAACCACTCACCTGGTGAAAAACGTCCTTCTCATCTCTGTCCTAAAGGATTTCCCCCTTGTCCTGGACCTCCCCAACATCAGGAACAATCGTCCTGCATCTAGCCTGTCCAACCCCTTAAGAATTTTGTAAGTTTCTATAAGATCCCCTCTCAATCTCCTAAATTCTAGAGAGTATAAACCAAGCCTATGCAGTCTTTGTTCATAAGACAGTCCTGACATCCCAGGAATCAGTCTGGTGAACCTTCTCTGCACTCCCTCTATGGCAATAATGTCCTTCCTCAGATTTGGAGACCAGAACTGTACGCAATACTCCAGGTGTGGTCTCACCAAGACCCTATACAACTGAAGTAGAACCTCCCTGCTCCTATACTCAAATCCTTTTGCTACGAAAGCTAACAATTAACAGGCATTAATTGTGCCTGATCTGCTAAGTATTTCCAGCATTGTAAAACACAGTCAAGAATTGTTGATTGCTTCTCAATAATACTGCAAGGAAGTCTGACTAAAAAGGGCAAATAGCACACTCCCTCGATCCACAATTAAGTAAAAATAAGAGATTAAACTACAAAGCAAAATACACCAATCAATTCAATCTTTTATGTAAAATCTAACCTTAAGAAGCCAAATCAATTAATTCTATCAGTACAAAATAACTGCATGCAGTATAATTTTACCAAAATAATGAGAGCATGGGTCTGTGGCTCAGTTTTCACAGGACTTTCGGGAGGCACTAATCTTGTAGAGGCACTAATCTTGTAAAAGAACTCACAAAACCAACAGAGTACGAATACTGCATCTTCATGAAGGGAGAAAAATACTGGAGTCAGTTATTTCTGGGGTTTCCTCCTGTTGATGTTCACTAACTTTTTTCAGAAGATCTGGAAGAACCTGGGAGCACATCACATAAGTGTCATTTGCTCTGTTGCTCCAGTTTTATTTAACCTTCCCAAAGAAGTGCGCGATTTTGATTAATCGGCTTCTTAACGTGTTGGAAGTAGGTGAGAAAGAAGGATAACATAGAAATGGTTGGCATGAACTAATTGCGCCCAATGGCGAGTTTCCATGTTCTATCGCGTAAAAACAAAAATCAACTTCTGCTGATGGAGCGTATGGCCATGAATATTTTCGTTGTTTTCATGGTTCACTGCATCAAATAACTTCCACACTCACTTGGCTAAAAATCCATCTGTTTACTTTTGGGGTGCAAGTATCAATTGTCTTAGTTTCGAAGAATGAGGGGGTCCTCAAAGAAACTTACCGAATAGTGAAAGGCTTGGATAGAGTGGATGTGGAAAGGATGTTTCCACTAGTGGGGGAGTCTAGGACTGGAGGTTATAGCCTCAGAATTAAAGGACGTTCTTTTAGGAAGGAGATAAGGAGGAATTTCTTTAGTCAGAGGGTGGTGAATCTGTGGAATTATTTGCCACAAAGGGCTGTGGAAGCCATCAATGGATATTTCTAAGGCAGAGATAGATAGATTCTTGATTAGTAGGGGTTATAGGGAGAAAGCAGGAGATTGGGGTTTGGAGGGGGAGATAGATCAGCCATGATTGAATGGCGGAGTAGCCAAATGGCTTAAACTCTGCTCCTATCACCTATGACCTTATTTGTTCAAGTAACTGCTTGCTATTACCTAATGCCAGGGTTGTTGCTCAGACTTGGGCGATGCATAATATGGTGCTCCTGCAGCAGAGTGTCAAGGAGTAACAATGACGATTTATAGTCCCCGCTAATGAGTTGGGCAACCCAACAAATCACTCATTCAAAAGCACTGACAAATATATTTTATGATCTTAGTAAAGACCTGCTTCAGTCTCAATTAACTTTTGGGGAACTTCAAACCACGATCTTTACACGTTGAATAAAAAAATTCCCATCTTCGGCTGTGACTACTAAAAACTGTTTTCTTCAACTATCAATCATAAAGTAATTTTCTGGGTGATAATTACGTTAGAACCAAACATGCATGACAGATTGATAATTAGTGGAAAACTATCTTGCTAATTGAACGCATCTTGACTCAGTGGGTCATCAAATGAAATTGCATAATTTCAGAAAATTTGAGAAAACAGCATTCAGCAGTGAATTTAAAAAAATCTGGCAATTGAAACAATTCAGAGCATAATCGGTGAGTTATTGTTTTGGAACATTGACTGGTTGATTCTAATTTAATATAGAAGCCACTTTGGCGCTATTGGTACAAGGTGTGATTGCTGTATCTAAGGACTTGGACATTCAAATTCGACATCAACATATGAATTAACAATTTAAACAGAAGCTCCACCCAATGAGGTCCTTCAGGCAAAATATTACATTTAAGTGTTCTGGACCTGAAAGTACATCGAGTGTGGCTTCGTTTAGATCTTGTTTGGTACAAATGAGCTTCCACATTTTCATTATCCCTGCATTGAGTTTAATTTAGTTTAGAGGCACGGGCCCTTTGGCCCACCGATTCCGCGCCGATCAGCGATCCCAGCACACCAACACTATCCTACACACAATGGGGACAATTTTTACATTTATACCATGCCAATTAACCTGCAAACCTGTACGTCTTTGGAATGTGCGAGGAAATCGAAGATCTCGGAGAAAACCCACACTGTCACAGAGAGAACATCCAAACTCCATGCAGACAGCACCCGTAGCCGGGATCCAATCTTGTCCCTGGTGCTATATCGCTGCAAGGCAGCAACTCCACCGCTGCGGCACCATGCGGCCCTCCATTCCAACACAACTGTGTGGAGACCACTCATACACCATAAGGTCTACTCAAACACGTATTAATTCTTTGAATTTGGTGCATTGTCCACAAAACAATGTATAATTATCTGAACAGTGGGGCATTTTTTAAATTAACATATTAGTTTCCTGACCTCAATTGAATAGCTCTGGCAGACATTGGGAAATGAGATTCCTCAGCAGACAACATACAAATAATTCACATTCATCAAAATGTATCATTTGGAAACGTTACCAAAATCAATGCAGGGAGATGCATTACAAATACGTAACATCAGAATTATTTACATGTGTTACAATTGAAACAAAATGCACTTCTTTCAAACAAATGAAGAGATTAACTTAAAGTTGTCATTATGAGCTCTTCGGTCCATGGATATTGCTCACCATTAGTGAGACAACCACTATGGACACTCTGTATGGACCTCCAGTTAAAAGGGAGTCAGGACCCAATGACCAGCATAATGAGAATTTGTGGGTTATCAGTAGGTGTGTTCCACAGACATTAAAACCAGTCTATCAGTTACCTTCTGCCAAAGGTACAGAATTAAGATGTTAAAGAAGGAACTGCAGATGCGAGGGTACACAAAAGGCTGGAGAAACTCAGCGGGTGCAGCAGCATCGAAGGAGCGAAGGAGATAGGCGACGTTTCGGGTCGAGACCCTTCTTCAGACAGAATTAAGATGGTCTTTTCATGTTTTACCCATGTCTATTGGTGCAAGACCACAACTATTGGTGCAAGACCACACTGATCAGAGTATGCTTTTTCTTGACATACTTAAAACAAAAAAGCCATTCTTTATCCTGGGACGTAGAAAATGAATGCCCAGAGACTTTTCATTTGGGGTTGAATCCTAGCCCTGTCCCACGGTACGAGTTCATTCCAAGAGCTCTCCCGAGTTTAAAAAAAAAATCAAACTAGGGGTAAGCACGGAGAATGAACGTAGCGGGTACATCGTCTCTTAGCAGCTCATAACGCTAACAGTATTTGGGAAGACTCACTAACAGCAGGTAAGCACGGGAAGACTCGTGAAGATTTTTCAACATGTTGAAAAATGTCCACGAGAGCCCCGAGTACCGACGAGTGGCCATTACCGTAAATCTCTGAGTTCGAATCAGGGCAAACTCGGAAGAGCTCTTGGAATGAACTCGTACCACATTAAATTTCCCAGTGCACGAACATCAAATGTTTGTTCCATCCGCCACCGAACCATGGCAGGCAGAATTGAAAGGAGATACTTAAAGGGAATGTAGTTGCATTGTTTGGAAGGATGAAAAATAATTACCTAATGAATGTCAAAGATATGACGTAGTCATTGTTCACAGTGATGGTCCAGTCACACTCCTTGCCGTGTGGATAGGGATGCGGGTAGCTTGGTGAAAGAATAAATCCTGAAGAACTGGTCAGGTTGCCGCCACAAGGCGCTGAAAAATAACATTAAAATAAAGACCATTTTATTGACAGACACAAAAAGAACAATTGATTTATTTACATTTATTGGGAGACAAACATTTTGGTTTTCTAGCTGATATTTTTGATGTACTTTTCCTGCAGTCAAATTTGGAAGTGAAAATCATACTTTAAAAAAAATTGAGGCGTGCGTTGTAAGCTAAGCCCCAGATAATACACCGGGAATAGGCCATTAAGTCATCAGATACAATAAGGATGCTTCTGCCGATTCCAAGAAGCAATATGGTGTGTGACCAACGTCTGGAGCTAATATTTATTTCTGTAAGTAATGCACAAATTATTTTTTAAATCCATTCTAGTAAATCAACTATAGATATTTAAGAAGAAGGGTTTCGGCCTGAAGCTTTGCCCATTTCCTTCACTCCATAAATGCTGCTGCACTCGCTGAGTTTCTCCAGCACTTTTGCCTACCTAAGATATTTAAGCTCAATTATTATAGTGTCCAATTGGCCCTGGAACAAAAGGTTTTATAGCCTCTTTCTGTGCCATGTCATTCTGAGATTCTTTGACAGTGTTGAATCACATTTAGAAGTACATCTTTTCAGCTTGAAAGCATATTATTATTCATGCATGTAACCTGTTCCTCAAAGCAAGCTGTATACTGCCAGCCAGCAATAAATCAAACAGATTTAGTTGATCTGTAAAAGATACAGTAAGGGATAAGCAAAAATCATATAACACGGAGGCTCCAACCCAAAGGCTCACTGGAAATGGAAACTCTTGACCATTTCTGGATTGCGTAAATTCGTTCAATTATCTGCAGTGACACATCTCAGAAACTAAGAACACAGTGACAGATCTTAGCCTGCTCATTTGTACATTCACATTAGTAAAGAATTCGGTATGTTAAAGTATTGCAAAAATAAGGAACAAATCGTGTTTGGAAACATCAAAATACATTCTTTTTTTTTGGTTAGGAAATATGAAAATGTCATTTAAATATGCAGGCCACAGTGTACATAATGAACAAGCTACTAGAGGAGCACAGCAGGTGGAACAGTCAACGTCAGTGAAAGGGTCTAGACCCATAACATCACCCATTCCTTCTCTCCAGAGATGCTGCCTGTCCCGCTGAGTTACTCCAGCATTTTTTTGTCTATCTTATGTTTCCTTGCTATCCAATATAATATTTGACCTGCTGAACGTCTCCAGTACAATGTTCGTTACATCAATTTCCCACATCTGCAGCCTCCTGCGTCTTCAGTGTACATAACTTTAATTAAAGCAAGCATTGAAAAAAAGAATCTATTGAATATTCAGTGCCTTGAAGATGTTAGATTTCAACTGTATTTCTTTTGGTTAATACTCTGCCACAGTAGGCCAAAGTTAACTAATTAAGACAATTATCAGCGCCACAACGTTGTTACTCAGCATATCATAATCATAATTTATTAGCCAAACATGTTTTGCAATAAAGATGAAGAATTGATTCCAAATGTTACAGGCTTAGATAGGGTAGACAGTCAGAACCTTTTCATACTTCTTTCAAACAAACTAAGAGATTAATTTAAAGTTGTCATTATGTCCATGGATAATGCTCACCATTAGTGATACAGCCACTATGGACACTCTGCATAGACCTCCAGTTAAAAGGGAGTCAGGACCCGATGACCAGCATAAAAAGAGAATTTGTGGGTTTTCAGTAAGTGTTCCACAGACAGCATTAAAACCAGTCTATCTGTTACCTGCCAAAGGGACAGAATTAAGATGGTCTTTTCATGTTTTACCCATGTCTGTTGTGCAAGACCACAATGTATCGGAGTATGCTTTTTCTCGACATACTTAAAACAAAAAAAACATTCTTTATGCTGGATCGTGGAAAGTGAATGCCCAGAGACGTTTCGTGTGGGCTGGAATCCTGTTCTTACACAATTTCAACATATCCCAAAGATTTATTCAATATCAATGGTAATCAAAACTGCTGATTGCACTTTGCACGCCCCTGCTCTGTGGTGATCTGAAATCACTTTCCTCATGTTAAATTTCCCAGTGCTGGAACATCGAATGTTTATTACATCCACCACATGAACCTTGGCAGGCAGAATTCATAGTAGATATTTAAAGGGAATTGATTCCAAATGTTACAGGCTTAAATAGGGTAGACTGTCAGAACCTTTTTATTCTTGATGGAAACACCAAATGTCAGAGCGCATAGCTTTAAGGTGAGAGGGGCAAAGTGAAAATAAATGTGCAGGGCAGGTTTTGTTTTTACACAGAGGGTGGTGGGCGCTTGGAATGTGCTTCCAGGGTTGATTGTGGAGGGCTCTTGAACACAGCAAAGTAAGTTCCAGGCCAAAACCAGATTTGATGTCCATAGCTTACATTATCAGCAGGCCACGTGTGACTCAAAAAATTCTGCACATGTCAATAAATACGTTAAAATATTGTTTTGCAATCTTTCACCAAAATGGCAATCGAGAGAAGATTGATACACGTTGCATAGGGATCAATGCTGGGCTTTTACAATTCACAGTACACAATGATAACTTAGATAAAGTAACCAAATTTGGCAATGATACAAAGATAGGCGAGGCAACAAGTTAAGAACAGGATGCAAATAAGCTGACATAGGTAGGTTAAGTAAATGAGCAAAAAAAGCAGATGGAGCAGGAGGTTATATGTATGAGCAGGAAGGATCGGCATTCTTTAGACAAAAAACTTCCGGAGGACCTCAGCAAGTCAATCAGCAAAGGAAAGGTGCATCGAGACCTGGGTGTGCTTGTACTTCAGTCACTGAAAGTAAAGGGCCTGTCCTACCAGCAATGAGCGGGATCAAACTAGAAGCGGGGGCCGCACGGAGGTCAGGTGATCCCCTTTACAGGGCCGTTCACACCAGCATGCGCCTGCATGCGGCAAGCGCGACCAAACCGGCAGCGAGGGCCGCGCGGAGGTCGGGTGAGTGGCGCAACACGGCGCAAAGTGAGGCGAACTTGGAGCGAAGTCTTAAGGTAGGTTCGCCAGGACAGAGAGGGGCACACAGAGAGGGGCACAGAGGCACACACACAGAGGGCCATGGAGCCACACACATAGAGGGTCACGGAGGCACCTACAGAGAGGGTCACGGAGGCACGACGTCGGGGCGGTGTGTAATGCATCGAGGCGACTGCGAGCCGACAAGCCGTTGCTGCGCGGAATTTTTGAACATGGTCAGTTTTTCGGTGCCCCGTGCGATGTCGGGACGAACTCCGCATGGCTCCGGCGATCGAAGTGGGACCGACCCCGCGACGCCGGACGGCTCAAGCGACCACGTTAGGTTGCGCTCATCGCATGGAGTTACATGCTTGTAGGACAGGCCCTTACGCATGCAGGTACAGCAGGCAGTGGAGAAAGCTAATGGCATGTTGGTCTTCATTGTGAAAGGATTTGAGTTTAGGAGCAAGGAGGTCCAACTGCAGTTATACAGAGTTCTGATGAGACCACACCTAGAGTGTTGTGCGTGCAGTTTTGGATTCCTAATTTGAGGCAGGACATTATTGCTATTGAGGGAGTGCAACGTAGGTTCACCAGGTTAATTCTTGGGAATGTAGGACTGACATATGACGCAACAATGGGTTGACTAGGCTTGTATTCACTGGAATGTAGAAGGATGAGACAAGATCTCATTGAAATCTTAAAGGATTGGACAGGCTAGATGCAGGAAAATATGTTCCAGACGTTGGGGGGAGTCCAGAACCAGGGGTCACTGTTTAAGAATAAGGGGTAGGCCGTTTAGCACTGAGATGAGGAAAAACCTTTTCACCCACAGAGTTGTGAATCAGTGGAATTCTCTGCAACAGAAGGCAGTGGAGGCCAGTTCACTGTATGTATTCAAGTGAGAGTTAGATACAGCTCTTAGGGCTAATGGAATCAAGGGATATGGGGGGGAAAGCAAGAACGGGGCACTGATTTGGATGATCAGCCATAATCACAGTGAATGATAGTGCTAGCTCAAAGGGCCAAATGGCCTACTTCTACACCTGTTTTTCTATGTTTCTATCTGTAGAGGCAGAGGAAAGGACAGTATTTTAGGTCGAGACTGTGTACAGAAGACAGACGGGGGTGTAACTCTGAGTGGAAGTCTATGACCAATGGTGCACTGGAGGTGGGGGGTTCTGTGCTGGGTCCTTTGAAAATTACACAAACATTGGTAGAATTGCAGATATTGGGGAGAATAGTCATAGGACACAACAGGATATAGGTCAGTTGGAACTTTGGCTGGAGATATTGCAGATGGCATTTAATGGCATGTGAGGTTTTGCATTTTGTGAGGTCAAATGCAACAGAAAAGCATACAAATAAATGGCAGAAGATAGACACAAAAAGCTGGAGTAACTCAGTGGAACAGGCAGCATTCCTGGAGAGAAGGAACGGGTGATGTTTTGGGTCAAAACCCTATTTCATACTGGTTAGGGATAAGGGAAGCGAGAGATATAGACGGTGATGTGGAGAGATAGAGGATAATGAATGAAATATATGCAAAAAAGTAACGATGATAAAGGAAACAGGCCATTGTAAGCTGCTTGTTGGGTGAAAATGGCAGGTTCGTTCAAGGCATTGTTGTACAGAGGGACTGCAAATCCATAGCTCCCTAAAAGTAGCAACACATGTAGACAATGTGGTAAAAAAACACATACAGGATGTTTGCTGCCATCAGTCGGGGCATGGTGTTCAAAATATACCACTGTCTGGTGCAGTTTTATAAAACTTTGGTTTGGTCAAATTTGGAGTATTATATGTAGTTCTATTCACCATGAGTCTTTGATGAGGATACAAAAGAGATTCATCGGGATATTGCCTGGATTATAGAATATAAACTACAAGGAGAGGTTAGACAAATTTGGATTGCTTTCTCTGGAGCTGAAGGGTGAACTGATAGAAATTTATTAACTTATGAGAGTCATTGATTGGGCTAAAAATAAGGTATATTGAAAAAGTTTTCCCTGGTGGAAATGCTAAATATTGGATGGCCGCTCGGGGAGGTGGTCGAAGCAGATATCAAACGTTTAAGAGGCATTTAGACAGGTACAAGAAGAGGCAGTGAATGGAGGAGTCTAGACCATGTACTGGAAGATGAGCTTAGTTTAATTTGACCAGGCTCAGCATAGACTTTGTGGGCCAGTGAGAACTCCAGAATAACATTTAAATAGGGAGATTATAAAATACTGGGATCAGGGTGTCCTTACATGCGAAACACAAAATGTTAGCGTACCGTATATGTAGAGCTAGTAATTGGGAAGTTGGTGCAATGGCTTCTCTGCAATTCTACTACCAATTTTGCCGGACATTGATGAGACGTCTGAATACCATATCAACTAAGGCAGTACTATTCAGTATATCATTACGATAAATATGGCTTACTCTGGATTACGTAGGTCTCCTTGAGGGAGACAAGAGTTTAAGTACAAGCTTCAGTGGCCCCAGAACAGGGCAGCTTGTCATTCAGTGCCAATTTTAAAATGTTTCATTAATAAACTTGTTTTTAAGATAAAGTTTGAGCTCACAAAAGCTTTTCTGCGCAACTGATGGATGGTGAAGTGCGTCACATAGCATGCACATTTTTTTGCAGTTTCCACATGATATTGATTAGACACGACCTGGAGAAGATTAAGGCCCAATATACCGAGGTTGGAGGCCGTTACAAAATGAGTGAGAAAATGTAAAATTAATTAGAAATCTGAGAAATCAGAGGTGGCGCAGTTGCCAGAGAGCCGGGTTTGATCCCGACAATGGGTGCTGTCTGTATAGCGTTTGTGTGGTCTTCCTGTGACTGTGTGGGTTTTCTCCAGGTGCTTCAGGTTCCCCCCACATTCAAAAAATGGGCAGGTTTGTAGGTTAATTGGTTTCTGTAAAATTGTCCCCATGTATGTAGCTTAGAACTAGTATACGGGTGATCGCTGACCACTGTGCATTCAGTGGGAGAAAGGACCAGCTTCCAGTATCCCTGCACTAAATTAAACTAAACAAAATAAATTGTTGCTATGGCAGAGGACATTAAGGAGTTAAGTTACATGGAGAGATGTTGAAGTTGAAGCTGTTCTCTGTGGAGTTGATAAGTTTAAGATGTAACATACATTTCCAAAATTATCAGTAAATTTGATCAGCAAAATGGGATAAATTGTTTCCTCCGACTATTTTTGTAGAAGAGATAATAACTAGATTGCACGGATATAAAACCTTGGGCAAAATAATTAAAGGATGATGAAGAGAGGTTTCTTCAGAAAGGATGATTATATCTAGAACAGGCTTCTTAAAATGTTGGTGGATTCAGAATGTATTTGCGTTAAGAAACACACTGAGATATAGAAAGAAACCCCTATATTCCAGGATATTGGATGTTTAGAGTATAGATTACATTGAACTATTCTATCAAAGGCTAACACAGATGTGATTGGCCTCCGGTGGTATAATATTATTTAATTTTCCAGTAAATGGGGTGATTTGTTGTCACGGTTTCATTTATTAGGCAAGAATCATTATTAACTTCAAGATTGTGTTTTTTTTTTTAAATAACAGATGCCCCTAAATAAACCAGTTTAATTTACAACACAAGGAATTGAGCTTGAAGTATTTACTGATAATGATAGTGTGAAGGTGTTGAACTAATGACAGTGGAAATCAATCATTCATGTCGACTGCCTCAATGTTCATGTCATTTTAAAAGCGTATAGCAATTTATTTCCTTCAATCTTCGCGATTCATATTGGAACATTTTAAAATGTAGCAGGGTTAATTGTGCAAAAGACAAATAAAATCCTATCATCTCCCTTTACATGCGAATGAATGAGGTTAAGGGCCTGTCCCACCAGTATGCAACTCCATGCGATGAGCGCGACCTAACGTGGTCGCTTGAGCCGTCCGGCGTCGCGGGGCCGGTCCCACGTCGATCGCCGGAGCCGTACGGAATTGTGCGGAGTTCGTCCCAACATTGCGCGGGGCTCCGAAAAACCGACTATGTCCAAAAATTCCGCGCGGCAACGGCTTGTCAGCTCGCAGTTGCCTCGACATTTACACACCGCCCCGACATCGTGCCTCCGTGAACCTATTTGTAAGTGCCTCCGTGACCCTCTGTGTATGGCTCCGTGGCCCTGTGTGTGTGTGTGTGTGTGTGTGTGTGTGTGTGTGTGTGTGTGTGTGTCTGTGTGCCCCTCTCTGTCCTGGCGAACTTACCTTAGACTTTGCTCCAAGTTCGCCTCACTTTGCGCCACTCACCCGACCTCCGCGAGGCCCCTATTGCGGGTTTGGTTGCGCTTACCGCATGCAGGCGCATGCTGGTGGGAATGGCCCTGTACAGGGGATCACCCGACCTCCGCGCGGCCCCCGCTTCCAGTTTGATCGCGTTCATCGCATAGAGTTGCATGCTGGTGGGACAGGCCCTTTAAGGAAGCAAACGTCTTCAGGCACTTACTTCACAGAGGTGGAATCAGATAAAAAAGGAACACTGAAAAATGTCCCTCTGATCCCTGCCTATTAAACGTAGAGGTGTGGGTAATTATGATGACCTTTTAGTTGGTCTCAAGGAAATGCTGAGACTATCACAGGCAAAATATTGTTTAAAGGAATTACTGAGTGTGGTATTGTGAAATATGTAAATTAAATAAGTGCAATGAATGCAATTTCTTAAACTACTTCAGGCATCTTCATTTCGACATATTGGGCAGAAAAAGCAGAACAGAGAAATCGTACAACAGAACCATACGCACATAAATCACAACGCAAATTAATCAACACATCTGTGATGGTGTCAAACTGTCATGTTAGTATCTTTCTTAATCATAACCAATGCTGTTCCCAAATTATTTTACTCCCCTTTCACTCAACTATCAACTGAATTTATCCTCAAATGTTAACGTTAACTAACGTTGTATTTATTCCGCCAGTAAGTCTTGCAATGGTTACATGCTCTTGCACACAGGAGTATTCCTTCTCATTATTAATATCATTGACACATCTCTTTTTGTTTTTATCCACAGTCACATTACTTCCAAATTTTAACACACCAATTTATATCTGAATCTTCACAATTTGTCAAGACCACTTCTCATTTTTACCCATTATCATCCAATTAAAAACTATGCACACTGCCTTCAAAATCGCTCATTTAATGCCGAGGAATTCTTTTAAAACACATGTATTTCATACATCTCATCCTGCGGACTAACTAACTCCAAGGCTTTATTGAAGCTGGTGAATATTCCACCGTTCCACAATTGAGCATATTACCTAAACCCAGCAGACCAGAACTGTGCCCTCAGATAAATCTGATCAAGAGCAGGAGATTTATCAATGTTCACAAGTCTTCGGATGCCCAGCAACTACTAGACTGTAATTCAGGCTATCCTCAAGGTCTCTCCATTAATGCTCCACGGTAAAAACAGAAACAAAATATTCTTTGAGGACCATGCCCATCTTCTGTGGCATGTTACTCAGTGTTAATTGGATTCCTACAATGCAGACTACACAATCACTTAATCAATACGCCTGTAAATCTTTGCAAGTATTCATCACTAACTTTCCACACAAAGGTACTTAAATCATGTCCTTTTATTGCATTGGGAATATAAATAATTTATATTTACAACAACTGGTTGGTTTATCACCAATGAAGCAGAGATCCATACACTGTCACTTAATGTAATACACAGAAAATGTTGACTTAAATATAGATATAATCATGAAATAATATGATCATGGCTGATCATCCAGAATCAGTACCCTGTTCCTGCTTTCTCCCCATATCCCTTGATTACATTAGCCCCAAAAGCTATAACTATAGGGCCTGTCCTACAAGCATGCAACTCCATGCGATGAGCGCGACCTAACGTGGTCGCTCGAGCCTTCCGGCGTCGCGGGCTCTGAAAAACTGACCGTGTACAAAAATTCCGCACGGCAACGGCTTGTCGCAGTCGCCTCGACACATTACGCACCGCCTCGACGTCGTGCCTCCGTGAACCCATCTGTGGGTGCCTCCGTAACCCTCGCTGTGTGTGGCTCCGTGGCCCTCTGTGTGTGGCTCTGTGCCCCTCTCTGTGTGCCCCTCTCTGTCCTGGCAAACTTACCTTTAAGCCTTCGCTCCAAGTTCGCCTCACTTTGCGCCGCGTTGTGCCACTCACCCGACCTCCGCGCGGCCCCTGCTGCCGGTTTGGTCGAGCTTGCCGCATGCAGGCGCATGCTTGTGGGAACGGCCCTGTACAGGGGATCACCCGACCTTCGCGCGGCCCCTGCTGCCGGTTTGGTCGCGCTTGCCGCATGCAGGCGCATGCTGGTGGGACAGGCCCTGGACTCTCATTTGAATACACCCAGCAAATTGGCCTCCACTGCCTACTGTGGCAGAGAATTCCACAGATTCACAACTCTCTGGGTGAAAAAGGATTTCCTCATCTCAGTCCTAAATGGACTACCCCTTATTCTTAAACTGTGACCCCTGGTTCTGGACTCCCCCACATTTGGAACACTTTTCCCCCATCCTGCCTGTCCAATCACATAAGAATTGTCTATGTTTCTACAAGATGCTCTCACCCTTCAAATGAACTTTACTGCATTTCCCAAATATTGAAAATGCTGCTGTGAACAGGAATAACTGATAATTTCCACATATTCATGTAAACAGCTTTCACACAGCAATTACTCTTCAACATCTACACTAATGGCCAACCAAAAAGTGATGGAACTTGGGGCTTTGCATATGCTGATGACCTGGGTGTTACCGCCCACGATACTGATTATTCAGTAGTAGAGGAAAGGCTGTCCGACCCTCTCAATCAACTAACACCATGTTGTGAGGAGAACCACCTCCGTGCAAACCCATCTAAGACACAGGTGCGTGCCTTCCTCGTGAGAAACCAAGAAGCCAAGAGTCAACTTCAGGTGAACATGTCTGGAACAAGATTGGAGCACCATGAGCAGCCTTGGAGCACCGAGGTGTAACCCTTGGGGGCGCCATCCTGTACGGGTATGGCTGCCCAGCCTGCAGCTGTCAGTTTTTTCTCTCTTTTTTTTATTTTTAGTTAGTTGAGTTTTTCGGAGTCCTAGCCTTTTTTATGTGGGGGTGGGGGAGGGGGAAGGGGGAAGACTGCTTTGTAGGGTCCCTACCTGGTCGGAGAGGCAGCTTTCTCCGGACTGCACCGTCGACCCAATCTTGCGGCCTACCAGCAGGCCTGGAGCGGCATTTCCTGAGGGACCACCCAGAGCCACGGCTTCGGAAGCGGCGCAGCATCATCGCAGAGCAGGCGATGCCTAGAACTGGGTTGCCGCACTGGAGCTCCTGTGAGCTGAAGACCGCTGGTGAACATCGCGGAGCTGCGGGACGGTGGCCCTGAACTTTAACATCGGGAGCCTGGGATCTCTCGGCGAGAATACCAGTTGTGGAGCTCCATCCAGCGCGGCCTGTTGGCGTCGGAAGCCGCGGTCTCCAGCATGGAAGCAGCCGTTACAGGCACCCTGAGCCGCTGAGAGGGTTCTCCCGTCGCTGGAGCACCATCACCCGGCGAAGAAGGGCCTGGAACATCGGCCCCCATAGCGGCGACTGTGGAGGCCTCAATAGGCCCGACTATGGGTGAACTGGGGATGGGGTCTGGACTTTGTACCTTTCCTCATAATGGGAACCATCGTGGGGAGATGTTTATTACGTTTTATGTTAAATTCTTTAGTGTTGTGTCTTATCTTTATCTGTGTGCTGCATGGCAAGACAAATTTCACTACACCAATTGGCGTATAACCATATAACAATTACAGCACGGAAACAAGCCATCTCGGCCCTTCAAGTCCATACCGATCAACTTTTTTCCCTTAGTCCCACCTGCCTGCACTCATACCATAACCCTCCATACCCTTCTCATCCATATGCCTATCCAATTTATTTTTAAATGATACCAACGAACCTGCCGCCAGCACTACCACTGGAAGCTCATTCCACACCGCTACCACTCTCTGAGTAAAGAAGTTCCCCCTAAACCTCTGTCCCTTAATTCTAAAGTCATGTCCTCTTGTTTGAATCTTCCCTATTCTCATAAGGAAAAGCTTGTCCACATCAACTCTGTCTATCCCTCTCATCATTTTAAAGACCTCTATCAAGTCCCCCCTTAACCTTCTGCGCTCCAGAAAATAAAGACCTAACTTATTCAACCTATCTCTGTAACTTAGCTGTTGAAACCCAGGCAACATTCTAGTAAATCTCCTCTGTACCCTCTCTATTTTGTTGACATCCTTCCTATAATTGGGCAACCAAAATTGTACACCATACTACAGATTTGGTCTCACCAATGCCTTGTACAATTTTAACATTACATCCCAGCTTCTATACTCAATGCTCTGATTTATAAAGGCTAGCATACCAAAAGCTTTCTTTACCACCCTATCTATATGAGATTCCACCTTCAAGGAACTATGCACGGTTATTCCCAGATCCCTCTGTTCAACTGTATTCTTCAATTCCCTACCGTTTACCATGCACGTCCTATTTTGATTTGTCCTGCCAAGGTGTAGCACCTCACATTTATCAGCATTAAACTCCATCTGCCATCTTTCAACCCATTTTTCCAACTGGCCTAAATCACTCTGTAGACTTTGGAAATCCTCTTCATTATCCACAACACCCCCTATCTTGGTATCATCTGCATACTTACTAATCCAATTTCATCTAGATCATTGATGTACATGACAAACAACAAAGGACCCAACACAGATCCCTGAGGCACCCCACTAGTCACCTGCCTCCAACCCGACAAACAGCCATCCACCATTACCCTCTGGCTTCTCCCATTCAGTATGTGACAATAAATGTCCTTTGTCCGATGTCTTCCCTTTAAGACCCATATTGAGAAGATAAAGACGAAAGGGAGCGCACGCCATAATGTTGTTAGTAAGCTCGCCAACACAATATGTGGTGCTAGCCCACAGGCCCTACACTCCACTGCCTTAGCCCTCTGCTATTCTATTGCCGAGAATGCATGCCCAGTATGGGAAAAATCCACCCATGCCAGAAAGCTAGACCCAGCCCCCAATGCTTCCTGCAGACTTGTCACGGGTTGTCTCAAACTAACAAGCACTGACAGCCTCCACCTACATCCTGGCAGGCATAGTCCCACCAGACACCAGAGGACCAGGAGCCAGCATGAAGGAGCGCCAGCAGAAGATAACAGATGAACGACATCCAATATTCGGCCAGTCAAGGATAAAAGCGGAGGAAAGGTTGTCTTAACTGTGACTCCTCTTGAGGCTGGCATGCATTACAACAAGTGAAGCACGAGTCTCCATGTGGGGTGATCGAATATCCACTCTACCTCCCTTAACTACCATGGGATTAACAGCAAATGAGCAACTCCCTCCTGGTGCAGACGCAAGTTGGGCCAGATGGAAATGCCTCAATCGATTTGGAACTGGTGTTGGCAGAGACAAGGTGTCTCTAAACAATGGGGATATAACTCCAATGATGTCACCTGCGAATGTGGTATTGAACCGCAAACAATGGAATACCTGCTGAAATGCCCTCAACTGGAAAACCAATGCACAGCTGCTGATCTCGCTGCCTGCAATGAAGATGCTGAGAAGTGTTTTCAGCTCTGCCTGATCACTATCGAATCTTGTAATGTGGACTGCAGAAGAAGTCACGGCACTTGTTTATTTATGACAGAACACAATATTCTAGAAACATAGAAAATAGAAAAATAGTTGCAGGCATTGGCCATTTGGCCCTTCAAGCCAGCACCGCCATTCACTATGATCATGCCTGATCATCCAAAATCAGTACCGCTCCTGCCTTTACCCCATATCCCATGATTCCGTTAGCCCTAAGAGCTAAATCTAACTCTTGAAAACATCCAGTGAATTGGCCTCCACTACCTTCTGTGGCAGATAATTCTCAAAACTCTCTGGGTGAAAAAAAATGTTTCTTTACCTCAGTCCAAAATGGCCTATCCCTTATACTGAAACTGTGACCCCTGGTTCTGGACTCTTCCAACATCAGGAACATTTTTCCTGCACGTAGCCTGTCCAATCCTTTAAGAATTGTATACATTTTTTTATAATATCCCCTCTCATCTTTCTAAATTAAAGCAATACTCGCTTAGTCGACCCATTCTTTCATCATATGTCAGTCCTGCCATCCCAGGAATTAAACTAGTGCACCTATGCTGCACTCCCTCAATAGCAAGAATGACCTTCCTCAAATTAGGAGACCAAAATTGCACACAATGTTCCAGGTGCGGTCTCACCAAGGCCCTGTACAACTGCGGTAGGACCTCCTTGCTCGTAAATTCAAATCCTCTCGTAATGAAGGCCAACATGCCATTTGCTTTCTTTACTGCCTGCTGTACCAACATGATTACTTTCAGTGACTGATTGTCAAAACTGCCACAGCCAGACATAAAAACAGTTTTTATCCACGAGAAGATGCTCTACTCAACAGCCAAAAATCTGTAGCCTCCCTTTGATCTGGTATTTTGTTGGTTCACATGCTTGATCAATGGTTTTATCATTAATGTTTACTGTTTTCTGAGTCATTTGTAACTGTCACTGTATGTCATGTTGTTACTTGTGGGTGGAGCGCCAAGGCAAATTCCTTGTATGTGAATACTTGGCCAATAAACGTACTTACTTACAAGCACACCCAGGTCTTGTTGCACCTCCCCTTTTTCGTAATCCAACACCATTCAGATAATAGACTGAAGAAGGGTCTCGACCCGAAACGTCGCCCATCTCCTTCACTCCTTAGATGCTGCTGCACCCGCTGAGTTTCTCCAGCTTTTTGTGTAACCCTCGATTCTCCAGAATCTGCAGTTCATTCTTTAACACCATTCAGATAATAATCTGCCTTCTTGTTCTTCCCGCCAAAATGGATAACCTCACATTTACCCACATTATACTGCATCTGCCAATTCACCCACCCTATCCAAGTCACCCTGCAGCCTCATAGCATCCTCATCGCAGCACAAGCTGCTACCCAGCTATTGATATAAAAGAGAACATTTTAAACTACATACCAATGCATACAGGAGGGCTGGGTTGCCAGTAGTATCGGTTTTCCACTTGGATGCAGGTAATTTTTTCTTCACCCTGAAGCTCATAGCCAGGTTCACACTGGAAGATGACAGTCTCTCCTGGATCCCTGCCATCTCCATTGCGACTCCCATTCATAGGTACACCAGGATCACGGCAAGCTGTGGCCACAGAGCCTAAAGGTAGAAAAAATGGAAATATAACCAGTTATAACGGGACCTCATTTGCTGCAAATATATATATTTTTTAAATGGACAAGGATAAACCGAGTAATTTTATCCTCAGTTGTAGGAAAGTTCTTGCGGGGAGACACTGGATAATAACATCAGTTGTAGGGAAGTTCTTGGTGGGAAAATAAGGGGTCCAGGATTAGTCCATGCTTGGAAAGGCGGAATTAATCAAAGGTAGTCAACAGGCCTTTGTTAGTGGGACATCTGTCTGACCAATCTGGCTGATTAGGGCAGTGCAGTTCATTTTGAGTCCATGAACTTTAATAAGACCTTTGACAAGGTCCCACGAGGGAAACGGGACAACTGGCCCATTTGATTTTGGGCAACTTGACAAATTAGATCCAACATTGATGTCGTAATAGAAAACTAAGGATGATGTTGGAGAGTTGGTTTGGTGTTGGAAGCTTGTGAATAGCTGTGGAATCGGGATCAGGAGCGGGATCGGGATACATTAATGATTTGGTTAGGAATGTAGGTGGCATGGTACCCAAGTTTGGACATGACATGAAAACCATTGCTAAAGTGAGGATGAAATAATGACATGATTAATTGGTAAATGAGCCTCACCACAGAAGCACAAGAATTAAAAAAATCAACCTTTATTTACAGTGTAATTTTCATAAATATCACTTGATTACATAAGGTCACTGGTAATAGCAGAATTAGTCCATCAGGTCTACACCATACAATAATGGCTGATCTATAGCTCCCTCCTAACCTCATTCTCCTGCCTACTCCCCATAACCCCGACACCTGTACTAATCAAGAATCTATCGGTATCCGATTTAAAAATATCCACCGACTTGGCCGCCACAGCCTTCTGTGGCAAAGAATTCCACAGATTCACCACCCTTCTGACCAAATAAAATCCTTCTAATCTCCTTCCTAAAGGAACATACTTTAATTCTGAGGCTCTGACTTCCCACTAGTGGAAACATCCTCTCCACATCCACTCTATCCAAGCCTTTCACTATTCGGTATGTTTCGATGAGGTCCCCCCTCATTCTTCTAAACTCCAGCGAGCACAGGCCCAGTGCCGTCAAACGCTCATCACGTGAACTCACTCATTCCTGGGATCAAGAATGATCCCAGGAATGAGTTAACATGATGCGACTCTGGACACGAGTGAGTTAACACGAGTGACTCTGGACATTTTCCAAATCCTTCCTCAGATATGGTGCCCACAATACTCCAAATGCAGCCTGACCAGCACCTCATGGAGCCTCAGCATTACATAACAAAAATAAGACACTGATGATCAAAATAGCAGCCTGTTTCATTGGCACTCCATCCAGCCCAATAATTAAAAAAAAAAATATTCCCAAGATCATCAGCATCCAATGGCTACAAATGTGAATCATCTGCAAAATATATGGATTTGCTTGCTCGGACAACAATAGAAAATCTCTCAAACCCATAGCCTCATCGCCAAGAAACACAAGCAGTGGGTGCAAGGAAACACCAGCACTCACAAATTCTTAATCCTAACTTGGAAATGTTTTGGCAGTAATCTGTCTAACTGTTCAAACTCTCTAACGATAGCACTATGAGAGTATTAATGCCAGCCGACCAAAAGAACTGCAGCAATTCAAGAAGGTAGCTCACTACCATTTTCTCAAGGCACTTTGTTCTTGTTGGTGGTGGACAAAAATGCTGGAGAAACTCAGCGGGCGAGGCAGCATCTATGGAGCAAAGGAAATAGGCGACGTTTCGGGTCGAGACCTTTCTTCAGACTGGTGTTAGCCAGGTCCCAAAAATGAAAAATAAACTGCAGACATATCTCGACTGCTACAGTTGTAACGCATGTTGATGTCATAAGTCGCCTGAATTTGGGAAATTACACAAATGGGTGGAGGTTTTCCTTTAGAATTTGCAGCTTTTATCTTGCACCAATTAATCCTATTTTGAGCTATGTGGTATTTTAAGTTGTCGCTCAATATTATAACACAAACTTCATTATTTTTGACAATCACTTCATTTACATAACCTGATCATCAACAATTGCATTAATTAAAATAATTTGCTTTAGCTTTTTATTTTTTAAAATTTAGAGATACAGTGCGGAAACAGGCCCTTCGGCCCACCGAGTCCGCACCAACCAGCGATCCCCGCGCATTAACACTATCCTACACATACTAGGGACAATTCACATTTATACCAAACCAATTAAGCTACAAGCCTGTACGTCTTTGGAGTGTGGGAGGAAACCGAAGAACTCGGAGAAAACCCACGCGGTCACGGGGAGAATGTACATACTCTGTACAGACAGCACCCATAGTCGGGATTGAACCCGGGTCTCCGATGCTATAGATTTGGTTCAGTTGTTCGCTGTAAGGCAGCAACACTACCGCTGCGCCACTATGCCGCTGCTTCTCGGTCTAGATATCAGATGGTTTGAACTTACGCCTCGAATTTCCCTGCTCTTAAAAAGAACAATTCTAGTCTATCCTCGTGACTAATGGTCTTCAACTCCTGAACAACCGAGCCGAATCCTTAGAAGGAATGGAAAATGCCAACCAGGCAGCATCCATGTAGGGAAACGGTCAAAGTTTCATGTTAATAATCTTCATCAGATCTGAAGAAATTACAAAATGAGTGAGTTTTAAGTTTCTATACAGCCCTTTCGCCCTCTCCTTCATGGCAATGTCTGTGACAAGGTGCAGAGCATTGTTGCCCAGGTAATAATTATTTTAAGTACCAAGAGTGAAAAACATATGAAAAGAAACAGAGTTTAAAGTAAAACTGAAACTGCTTTGATGTCCAAATCCTATCTCAACATCAAAAGCTCTTCCCCGAAAATAATGGGATTGATCATTGTAATTACAGATAAACCAGTGTTGTATAATGCTGAACATAACCCGAGTTGGATGCATCTTTGTTCTTCAGTCCTTGGAAGAATGAGAATTGATTTCACCCAAACAATCAAAATTCATAAGCATGCTTGATTCTGATAGGCTATTTCCCTGATCTGGAGAATGTAGAGCCATTATTTTGCACTATTATTTTGCGTGTGCGTGTGATGATATATATATCATATACTGACATCATATGATATCATATATTGACTGACATCAGTCTGAAGAAGGGTCTCGACCCAAAAAGCCACCCATTCCTTCCCTCCAGAGATGCTGCCGGTCCCGCTGAGTTACTCCAGCATTTTGTGTCAACCTCTACATATTGTGTATACACTCCATTTTTTATTGCTTACAGAGTAATGTCTATACGTATTCTGTTGTGCTGCTGCAAGTAAGAATGTCATGTTTGTTCTGTTTGGAACACACGACCATAGAACACTCTTGAATCGAGCCATTGTCTAATTTTGTGCACCAGATCTGATACGAGGAAAATATATTTCTTTGAGTAATGAACTTCCCTAGTCCAGAAGGCTGTGGATCTTCAAGGCCAAGAACAATAGATCTTTGGGCAAGAATATGAGGGCAATGCAGTAAAATACTACATAATTTACAAAGCAAGCTTTGAGGAAAAATTTGTTGGTGGTGTACTTGGAACAATTAATCTGTATTAAAACTGCTAGACAGTCTTTTCATTTTTCCTTTACTCCGTTGTCTTCTACATTACTTGATATCTCAAATGAATTCACAACATTCTCCAACTGCAGTAGATATCTTGGTCACTGCTGTACCTCATCACAAGCAACCACACTTATTCTCAAAGTAATACTTCAAGTACAGCATTTCTGAATAGGGAGGATGGGGAGAAAGATCCTACTTTTACAGCGCAGTGTTGTTTATTTTTTTCCCCCTTGCTATCCAGGTGACAGATCCTTCTTAAATGGCTGCTGCAGCACAAGAGTTACTGTCAGCAGTTTATAATTATTTCAAGCAGCTCACTTTACAAAATAGAGTTTTGCTCACAAATGTCTGCTAATGCCAATTTTTCACTGGGAATGGCAAGATATTGTCTTACATAATTTTTATTGCCCTTTAAAAAAAATAAAATAATGTTATATATGGCACAGCGGTAGAGTTGCTGCCTTGCAGCATCCAAGACCCAGGTTCAATCCTGACCACGGGTTACACAATTACACAAAAAGCTGGAGAAACTCAGCGGGTGCAGCAGCAACTAAGGAGCGAAGGAGATAGGCGACTTTTCGGGTCGAGACCCTTCTTCAGGCTGACTACGGGTGCTGTTTGTACAGAGTTACGTTCTCCCAGTGACCTGCGTGGGTTTTCTCCAAGAACTTTGGTTTCCTCCCACACTCCAAAGACGTACAGGTTTGGAGGTTAATTGGTCTCATATCAATGTAAAAATTGTGTGCGTAGGATAGTGGTAATGTGCCGGGATCACTGGTCAGTGCAGACCCAGTGGGCCGAAGGGCCTGTTTCTGCACTGTATCCCTCAACTGAAACTGAAACGACATACCCAAATTATGGCTGATAAAAATTCCAAGTCTTTGGTACCTCTAATGTATCTCTGCTATTGATTCATTTAGGAAAAGTCTGATACTGAGAAATAGCCTGTAATTTACAGAGGTAAAATATCTCTACAGTATTATATCTAAAGTGCAATTATCACTGTTACTTGTCACAAACGCTAACATAAAATAACAATTAGCTGTCTTGGAAACAGATGGCAGTTTGAGACAAATATTATTTGTGACAATTTCTTAGGCCGATGAACACATGGACAAAGCAGGCTCAGTTTTCTCAAATGAGAGCAAACATACAAAACCCCTCACCACAGCAATATCAATTAAATATACATTTCTTCTTAACAGAAACAGAGTGCGAGAGCAATGAAACCACTTTTCTTTGCCTTTCTTTTCCTTCTCTCCATCTGTTGGTCTGCACTAGCTCTAGTGAACAGAGGGGCTAGTTGCTTGAAGAATCACGATCCGTCATTATATGTACAGATCTGGTTCACTAGGACCAAGTTAATGTATTTGTCAGAATTCTGGGCAGGCAAAATGACTTCCCCCCAGGCTTGGAAGAGATCCAGACTGACAAGATTGAAATTTAATTTCAGATTTTCCTGTAAACCACAGGAAGCTGGTGTACTCCTATGGGCTTCTCTGGGACGAGCTAATCTCCTTCCTATTTCCACACCTGATCATCTCTGCCAACCTTTAGTCCTTGAATGATACCTTAATTTGTCGACTTTGTGCTGCCAAATGGTGCATATGAAACCGGGCAGGACACTGGCTCAAATACACGTTGTCCCCACTTGAGTTCGAGAACGGAATAGGCAATGTTTTGAACCAACAGAGGACACTTCCAAAACTAAGTAAACTTAAATCTAAGTAAGAACAGTATAAATTGGAAGACAGACACAAAATGCTAGAGTAACTCAGCAGGACAGGCAGCATCTCTGGAGAGAAGGAATGGGCGACATTTCGGGTCGAGACCCTTCTTCAGATGCCTGGTTTGGCCAGACAAACATCATATCCACATTCTAAGTGCCTGCATAAAATCTGGATTGAAATCTACATAAACACCCCCAAAGGCATAGAAACATAGAAATTAGGTGCAGGAGTAGGCCATTCGGCCCTTCGAGCCTCCACCGCCATTCAATATGATCACGGCTGATCATCCAACTCAGTATCCCGTACCTGCCTTCTCTCCATACCCTCTGATCCCCTTAGCCACAAGGGCCACATCTAACTCCCTCTTAAATATAGCCAATGAACTGGCCTCAACTACCCTCTGCGGCAGAGAGTTCCAGAGACTCACCACTCTCTGTGTGAAAAAATTCCTTCTCATCTCGGTCCTAAAGGATTTACCCCTTATCCTCAAGCTGTGACCCCTTGTCCTGGACCTCCCCAACATCGGGAACAATCTTCCTGCATCTAGCCTGTCCAACCCCTTAAGAATTTTGTAAGTTTCTATAAGATCGCCTCTCAATCTCCTAAATTCTAGAGAGTATAAGCCGAGTCTATCCAGTCTTTGTTCATAAGACAATCCTGACATCCCAGGAATCAGTCTGGTGAACCTTCTCTGCACTCCCTCTATGGCAATGATGTCCTTCCTCAGATTTGGAGACCAGAACTGTACGCATACAGGTTATTAGGTTAATTGGCTTGGTGTATGGGTAAATTCTTCCTCAAGTGTATAGGATAGTGTTAATGTGCAGGGATTGCTGATCGGTGCAGACTCAGTGAGCCGAAGGAGCAGATCTTGCGCTGTATCTCTAAATTAAACAACGCATGCTGCAGCTGCATCACCTGTTGGCAACGTGGCATTAATGTTTCAAAAAGCAATGTCAGTGGTGTGGACTGGGGGGGGGGGGGGGGCGTGGGGAAATGCATGCTTCAGGTGAAGGATGGCACTGATCACAGAACAGGGCGACATTAAAAAGTGCAAGATAGCCAACAGATTCATTGTAAACCAGCTGATGACATTAAGAAAGCATCCACGCATGACAAAAGGTTTAGAGTAAATGATTAAGATTAGTCACTCTCAGGGTAACAATCCTTTATGTTGACAGTGCTTGAAAGCATAATTAATTTCTTCAGACTTGTTATTTTACAATACAGATTAAAAAAAGCACAAACTGCATTTAATTAACTATTAGAATCTAATACGTTGTTCTGTTTGGGTATGTGAAGCGTAATTAAAGAACTGTTGCCAAGAAACTGGATTCCTCTTTGCGATTTAAATATTTGCTGCTTATAAAATTCTGAAAAAAAAATAAAATCTGGAAAAAATACAGAAGCAATGCGATGGCATTTTGCACACCAATTAATTAATATGCCTAAAGTGGAGCTGAATGCAAGCGCGTAGCTGGCTGGAAAATTGTGCGGACACAAAGGAGGTGATTAGACTTTAAGGATCTTGTCTTTCTGCGGCAGTTGCAGAAACAGTGATGACAGGAAATATCAGGAAGCAGCGGCAGCAGCAATCTCCATTGCGTGTGGCCACCATTTATCCAATTCGTTGATCAGGCCCCTGTGCCACAAGCATGAGATGATCCATTTGGTGGCCATCACACCATGTTGCATTGAGATGAATGATTGGACACAGTCATTCAGTGAGCATTTAGTGATGTGCTTGAACATACACCAAGCAAGCATTCTTGATTCGATTCAACCTTACCTCTGTTTCTCTTCCCAAAGATGTAGCCAGAACTCTCATTTCCAGCATTTCCTATTTTTATTACTACAGTACTGCCCTTGTTACCTGCCGCTCTAATTTCCTAAGATGACCTCAATTTCCTGAAATCCTCTATTCCATTTGTCCCTATGATTTTATCTTTTAGCACCATCCAAACTAAGATTTTCTGAACATAGGTTTTTCTTCGTTGGCTTCAATTATTTCCACAGCTTGACTGAAATGGATAAAGTTGGCACTTTAGTTCTGTAGGGTGTACAAATGGGGATAGGTAAAACCATCGGGAATCTTCCTGGTCATTACCAAATTCTTTGGAGCGCAGAAGGTTAAGGGGGGACTTGATTGAGGTCTTTAAAATGATGAAAGGGATAGACAGAGTTGACGTGGATAAGCTTTTCCCATTGAGGGTAGGGAAGATTCAAACAAGAGGGCATGACATGAGAATTAAGGGACAGAAGTTTAGGGGTAACATGAGGGGGATCTTCTTTACTCAGAGAGTGGTGGCTGTGTGGAATGATCTTCCTGCAGAAGTGGTGGATTTTAACATTTAAAAGTAAAGTGGATAGGTATATGGGAGGGAAGGGAATGGAGGGGTATGGTCTGAGTGCAGGTAGATGAGACTAGGGGAAAACAAATGGTCGGCACGGACTGGAAGGGCCGAGAAGGCCTGTTTCCGTGCTGTAATTGTTATATGGTTGTTATATGGTTACCTACAACAGTAGGATTGTCGAAGTACATTCCAAGGATTGACACTGCAGTCATTACATGATATTGATGGAGACAGTGAGCATCTTGAGGTTAGATTGCATACCAATCAAAAAGTATGCTTTGTTATGCGATGCAGGAATGTTACAGTTCGCAAAAGGATATGACAGCCAAGATCAGTGGTATTGACAGTGGCATCAGTGGTAACACCTCAGTGTAATCCTGGAACTCTGGAAACTACTCTGGATCAGTTCCTATGGATTGGAGGGTAGCCAAAATAATGCCACAATTTAAAACAAGGAGGAGACGAGAAAAGAGGGAATTGTAGCCTGGGGAGAAGTCAGCTAGAATTGACTATTCTACTACTAAACAGCAGACCATTTAGAAAACAGGGGAACAAAAAAAAACACAGAAAATTAGGACAGAGCAGTCTGAACGGATGCTGCCTGACCCACTGAGATTCCAGCATGTTGTAATTTTCAGTAGGGTCAGTCAAAATCAGCATGGATTTATAAAAGGCAAATCATGCATATCATCCGACTGGAATGTTTAAAAATATAATGAGTAAAGTAGATGGGGAGAGCATGCAGACTTTCAGAAGGCTTTCATCAAGTTCCCACATGAGAGATTAGTGTGTAGAATGATCACGATGCAGTAGGGTTGTGGTGGCCATATATCGATTCAGCAAAGCATCGTTCTATGAATGCCAACATTGTTTACACTTTTTGCCTCGTTCTTTTTCTCAGAATTTGATTAAAAGCTAAAACTTCCTGTTAGAAACTTAGGTGCAGGAGTAGGCCATTCAGCCCTTCGAGCCTGCACTGCCATTCAATATGATCATGGCTGATCATCCAACTCAGTATCCCGTACCTGCCTTCTCTCCATACCCCCTGATTCCATTAGCCACAAGGGCCACATCTAACTCCCTCTTAAATATAGCCAATGAACTGGCCTCAACTACCTTCTGTGGCAGAGAATTCCACAGATTCACCACTCTCTGTGTGAAAAATGATTTCCTCATCTCGGTCCTACAAGACTTCCCCCTTAACCTTGAACAGTGACCCCTTGCCCTGGGCTTCCCCAACATCGGGAACAATCTTCCTGCATCTAGCCTGTCCAACCACTTAAGAATTTTGTAAGTCTCTATGAGACTCATCACAGACTGCATCAATAAAAATGAACAGAACTAAAACTAGCACTTTCAGTACTTGCATCTGTTTAAAGGAGAATAGTTTAATAATTTAAATATCAGATAAGTGGTACTTTGCACATATTAATATTTCTGTATTTGCTTTGGATTTATTTCCACGAACATAGAACACTATAGCACAGGAAAAGGGGTTTCAACCCAACTATGTCTGTGCTGAACATGAAGCCAAGGCAAACTCGTATCTGCCTACACGTAGTCCATATCCCTCCATATCCCTACCCAAACGTCTCATATCTGACTCCATCACCACCCCTGGCAGTGCGTTGCATGCACTAGTCACCCCGTGTAAAAACCTTGCCCAGCACCTCTGATAATCTTTGTCCCCTTTAGTTTAAATTAAAGCCCTCTGGCATTTGATATTTCCATCCTGAGAAAATGGTTGACTGCCTACGTAACTTATGCCCCTCCATCTTATAGGTTCTTCCAGGTTTCCCCTCAACTTCCGGAATTCCAGAGGAAACAACCCAAGTCTGTCCAACCCCTTTGTGTAGCTAATATCCCCTATTCCAGGCATCATTCTGGTAAACCTCCCTTGCAACCTTTCCAAAGCTTTATATTATTCCGATAATGGGGCAACCAGAACTGCTAGCAATACTCCAAGTGCAGCTTAGACAAAGCCCTATAAAGCTGCATCATGGTGTCCCGACTCTTATATGCAATGCCCCACCAGTGTAGGCAAGCAGACCATATGAGTTCTTAACCACTCTAACGACTTTGGTTTAAGAAATAACTGCAGATGTTAGAACAATCAAAGGTAGACAAAAATGCTGGAGAAACCCAAATGGTGCCTATTCCTTTTCTCCATAGATGCTGCCTCACCTGCTGAGTTTCTCCAGCAGTTTTGTCTAACTACTTCTGTTGTCACTTTAAGGGAGTTATGGACTTAGAAACAGCAATCACATATTAAACCGGCTGAGAATGTCTTTTAACTAAAAAAATATACATTTATCCTTCCCACACTAAAAAGGGGATGTTCTTTACATGGAAATAAATCATTAACCTGATACTTACTCGAAAACTGGACAGCAAATCCCGATTTACTGATGAAGAAGTCAGTATCAAACTGGATTGTGATAATGTTGAGGGTGCTGTGGATATTATCAGGAAAAAGAGATCCGCTAACTTCTTTCAGAAGCATCTCGTTCTCAGGAAGACCATCCCACACACGTAAAATGTCGTGAGATGCCTCAGTATCAAACGCAATAAACTGAAGACTGAAAAATGAAGAAGAGTAATCATTATATAATTGACAGCCTAAATCCACAAGATTGGCACAATATTGAAAATATTTTGCAACATGGAAAATAACATGACTGAGACCACTGGTTAACAATCTGATATTTGTGGATTGGCAATGCAAACCTGCAGTGTCTGGGCAGTTTTCCTCTTGATCTGTGGTGATTTCAGCATTACTAAGGGTCGCTGATGCCACACAGAGTAAAATGCACTCTTGATGTCAATTGCACTCACTTGCAAGTCAATGAGAGACTTGAAGACAATTTTGAACCATAACAAGCTCTTAGAAGAAAGTAAAATGAGCACAGCTCCAGCCAAATGAGAACTATCAAAGTGTCCCAAAATATCACAATGAAACATTGGAAAGTGACTCAAGAAATGAACCACTGTGCGTGGGATAAAAACGAGCTAAAGATAGCGTTTAGTAACACGTAAAATCAAGGAAAGATTTCAGGAACGTTAAACTGGTGATGAAAGGTCACCCACCTGAAGTGTTAACTCTGTGTTTGTGTTGTGGTCACTGTCATAGAAACATAGAAAATAGGTGCAGGAGAAGGACATTCAGCCCTTCATTGTGATCATGGCTGATCGGCCCCAATTAATAACCCATGCCTACCTTCTCCCCATACCCCTGCCGAAACCATTTAATTTATCAAACATTTTCATTTAATTTTCCAATGTTCATTGTACTAAGCTCACAAATTAAAAAAGACTGCGCTCAATAGACTCACCTGTGCCACTAAATAACCTACAATATGAAAATATATCAATGAAAATCCAATTACAACATTTTCCCTTCAATGTTGAGCTTTTTTCAGTCTATATCACTGCTTAACAGCAGGACAGTAGTCATTTTTTTTCCTAATCTTTCCAATCCAGTTTATTCTCTGTTAACTTCCTCACAATTAAATCCTTTGAAAAGCCACTGAGTTCCATGGGACTAAATGCCATGTTTCAGCAAAACATTACATTTATACCCC
Source organism: Raja brachyura (assembly GCA_963514005.1). The sequence continues at coordinate 5,405,262 of OY740784.1, forward strand.
AAAAAAATGGATTCTGCTAACTCAGCCTTAACGGCCAAGGTGCCAATCTAAGCTCGTCTATTTTCACACATTTGGCCCTTATTCCCTTTAATCTTTTCTTCCCTTGCACCTGCCCAAATTAGTTTTAAATGTGTTATTGTACCCGATTCAAATACTTCCTCTGGCTGTTAGTTCCATATGTGCACCACCTTCAGTATGAAAATAAAGTGCCACTCGGGTTCCGATTTTAATCTTTCCCCACTCAACTTAAGCCTATGTACTCTTGTTCTCTATTCCTCTACCCTGGGAAAAAGACTTTGTGCATTAATTCTGTCTATTCACCTCGTGATTTTACACACCACTCTAAGATCACCCCTTTGTTTCTTGCAGCCCAAGGAATAAAGCCCCAGCCTGCCTAACCGCTCTATGTAGCCAAGACCGATGAGTCCTGGCAGAATCTTTGTAAATCTTCCCGCCATTCTTTCCAGCTAAATCGGAGTACAATTATTCAACACAGAAAACCAACTTCAGCTCAAATGCTTTGGAGATATCATCTCAAGCATTCTTATCATAGATGATAATGTATGTAATTAGGACGAGATGATTGTCAGCTTAATATCAGAAAGCATAACATTAAATATGTATAAACTAAATCATTCATCTGAGCATTTAATTTAAAATAGTAACAATGCATAAATGAACAAGGGCAAAATCGTACACCCCCCGATAATAGCCACAATTATTGGATGATTAATTTCATCCAGTCAGTCAAATACAAGCACCATGCTACTGTATTGCAGCATCTAGACTGCACCAACTGTGTTGTTTATAGGTTAGATGTAAAAGCAGAGGGCCAACATCACAAGGGACTAATACCACTAAAAGCTTGTTCACACTGCTTAAAGCTAGCCAGCACAAACAGGCCCTTCAGCCCAAATTGGCCACGCCGACCAACTTGCCCCATCTACATTGGTCCCACCTGCCTGCGTATGGCCCATATTCCTCAAAACCAACCCAATCCATGCACTCAAACATTGCAATAGTCCCCTTTTCAACTACCTCCTCTTGCTACAACTGTTTGCACGGTCTCCCCATGACCACGTGGATTTTCTCTGAGATCTTCGGTTTCCTCCCACACTCCAAAGACGTACAGGTTTGTTGGTTAATTGGCTTGGTGCAAGTGTAAATTGTACCTAGTGTGTGTTGGATAGTATTAATGTGCGGGGATCGCTGGTCGGTGTGGACTGTGTCGACGGGCCTGTTTCCGCACTCTCTCAGAAAATCGCTATGACTCTGAAAATTAAATCATTTTGGCCTTATCATGTAGGTTTAGCATGACACGCTACCAATCCCAGTTGTGGAGACATTGGTATCGTTGTTTTGTTGTAGGACTGATTTTTGTAATTCTTGATCTTAAACCATGTATTGTGCTTTTGTAGGCAATTTATTCTATGTAATGTCTTGTCTTTTATCTGGACCTCGAGTCAATAATAATAAGTAGGTAAGTCAGTAAGTAAGCAAACTAAACCTCTGGCAGCTTGTTCCATACACCTCCCAACCTTCGTGTAAAAAGGTTGCCCCTCAGGTTCCCATTAAATCTTTCCCCCCTCATCTTAAACCTATGTTCTGCGATTCCCCTATGCTGGGTGCATTTACTCTATCTATTTGTCCCATGATCTTAGAAACATAGAAAATAGGTGCAGGAGTAGGCCATTCGGCCCTTCGAGCCTGCACCGCCATTCAATATGACCGTGGCTGATCATCCAACTCAGTATCCTCTACCTGCCTTCTCTCCATACCCCCTGACCCCTTAAGCCACAAGGGCCACATCTAACTCCCTCTTAAAAACAGCCAATGAACTGGCCTCAACTACCTTCTGTGGCAGAGAATTCCACAGACTCACCACTCTGTGTGAAAAATGATTTTCTCATCTTCGTCCTAAAAGACTTCCCCCTTATCCTTAAACGCCTTTGACGCCTCTAGGGTCACCCCAACCCATCCTGCACTCCAAGGAATAAAGACCTAGTCTGCTCAACCTCTCCCTATAGCTCAGGCCCTCAAGTCCTGGTAACATCCTCACATCCTTTCAGCACCCTTTCCAGCTTAACAACATATTTTCTTTCACAGGGTAACCAAAACTGAACACGATACTTTAAATCCAGCCTCTTGTACAACTGCACCGTAACCTCCAATATCTACACTCAATACTCTGACTGATGAAGGCCAATGTGCTGAAAGCCTTCTTGACCACCCTTTCTACGTATGACACTACTTTCAAGGACCTAAGTACCTGGAATCCTAGATTGCTCCACTCTACAATACTCCCCAGGGCCCAGCCACTCACTACGTGTGTCCTGTCCTGGTTTGACTTCATAAAAATGCAACACCTTGTAGTTCCCATTATTCCATCAACCATTCCTCAGGTCACCCACCCAACCGATCAAGATCCTGCAGCAATTTTTAACAACTATCTTCACTACCTATAATATCGCCTGCTTTAGAAACATAGAAAATAGGTGCATGAGGAGGCCATTTGGCCCTTCGAGACAGCACTGCCATTCATTGTGATCATCCCCAATCACTAACCCGTGCCTGCCTTCTCCCCATATCCCTTGATTCCACTACCCCCTAGAGCTGTATCTAACTTTCTCTTAAATGCATCCAGTGATTTGGCCTCCACTGCCCTCTGTGGCAGGGAAATCCATAAATTCACAACTCTCAGGGTGAAAACGTTTTTTCTCACCTCAGTCTTAAATGACTTCCTCTTTATTCTAAGACTGTGGCCCCTGGTTCTGGACTTCCTTGGCAGTCCCTCAGGATCAAAGATGACTCGCTTCCAGTCTGATGTTGCACGTTCAGAGATGACTTATGAGGCCAGACTGGGAACCATAACCATGTAACAATTATAGCACAGAAACAGGCCCTGTCGGCCCTTCCAGTCCATGCCGACCATTTATTTTCCCCTAGTCCCATCTACCTGCACTCAGACCATACCCCTCCATTCCTTTCCCGTCCATATACCTATCCACTTTAATTTTAAATGTTAAAATCGATCCTGCCTCCACCACTTCTGCTGGAAGATCATTCCACACAGCCACCACTCTCCGAGTAAAGAAGTTCCCCCTCATGTTACCCCTAAACTTCTGTCTCTTATTTCTCATGTCATGCCCTCTTGTTTGAATCTTTCCTACCCTCAATGGGAAAAGCTTATCCACGTCAACTCTGTCTATCCCTTTCATCATTTTAAAGACCTCAATCAAGTCCCCCCCTTAACCTTCTGCGCTCCAAAGAATAAAGACCTAACTTGTTCAACCTTTCTCTGTAACTTAGTTGCTGGAACCCAGGCAACATTCTAGTAAAAGATGTAGTTCAAAACTAAACCAAAACTAAATTAAACAACCTCTCTCACCTGAGTAGGCAGGAACTGCAGATGCTGGTTTATACCAAAGAGAGATACAAAATGCTGGCGTAACCTAGCAGAACAGGCAACACCTTCTCTCCCACTGGCGAGAATGCGTGGGTTTTATAAGGAGTATAGGCTGATGAGGTTCAGGTGGGCCAAGCCGATGGCAGCTAATTGGACCCAGCTGTGACTAATGATGCAGAGGATTGGCTTCTCATGGCCTCTCTGTCAGAGACAGGGATCAGAGCAACATTGACAGGGAGGGGACTGTGCAGCCGTCTAAACTGTTTCCCCCATGAGCTTGTGCAAGCATCTTTCCAAAATTGTCATAATACCCAGCTCTATTACCACACTCTGCGTGAAAACTGTGCCTTTCAGATCCTCGTTCAAGCTTTCCCTTCTCATCTAAAACATTAACTCTTGATTTTTCGACTTCCTTATGTTGGGAAAAGGATTGAAACAATCCATCTTTTATATGCCCCCAAATGATTTTATGAAAGTCTATAAGGTCACCCTTCAATCTCTTTGGATCAAGTAAAATAGCTACAACCTATCCATTCCTTCCTTCCTTCCATCGAGGGGATTTATCACAGTCGCTGCCTCAAAAAGGCTGGCAGCATCATCAAGGACCCACACGACCCTGGCCACACACTCATCTCCCTGCTACCTTCGGATAGAAGGTACAGGAGCCTGAAGACTGCAACAACCCGGTTTAGGAATAGCTACTTCCCCACAGCCATCAGGCTATTAAACTTGGCTCGGACAAAACTCTGAACATTAATATCCCTCCATCTGTTATTTGCACTTTATTAATTTATTAATTCATGGGTGTATTTATGTATAGAATTGTAGTCAATGCCTTCTATGTTCTGTTGTGCTATGCAAAGAAAGATTTTCATTGTCCTGTCAGGGACACATGACAATAAACTCTTTTGACTTGACTTGACTCAAAACTCAAGCCTGCTAGTTCTGACAATATTCTTCTGATTCTTTTCTCCACATCTCCAGCTAAAGAATTTCCTTCCTGTATAATGGTGACCAAAACTGTGCACAATATTCCATGGACTAATGTCCTGCACAGCTGTGACATGACATCCCAACTCTTGTACTCAATGTTCCATCCCATGAAGGCAAGCAAGACATGTGCTTTCTTCATCACTTTTTCTATCTAAGTTGCATCTTTCATGGAACTATGCACTTGTATACCTAATTCTCCTTGTTCTGCAATACCAATGTCAGAGCTCTGGTATTCACTATGTTTCTCCTGGCCTGGTTTCACATCCCAATGTGCATCACTTTGGTCTTATCTGGGATATTTCAATTTCCCATTCCTTCCTCCACTTCACTAGATGATCTAGATCCCGTTATAACCTGATGCACATTGCCAACACTGACCACAGTAACAAATTTGATGTCACCCACTCACTTACAGACATGCCACCGACTTTCCCATCCAAATGTTTACCATATCATGTGTATAAAATCATGAGAGGAATCGATCAGATAGATGCACAGAATCTCTTGCCCAGAGTGGGGGAATCGAGGACCAGAGGACATAGGTTCAAGGTGAAGGGGAAAAGATTTAATAGGAATCTGAGGGGTAACTTTTTCACACAATGTACAATGTGTGGTGGGTGTATGGAACAAGCTGCCAGAGGAGGTAGTTGAGGCTGGGACTATCCCAACGTTAACGAGACAGGTACATGGATAGGACGGGTTTAGAGGGATATGGACCAAATGCAGGCAGGTGGGACTAATGTAGCTGGGACGTGTTGGCCGGTGGGGGTGAGTTGGGCTGAAGGGCCTGTTTCCACACTGTATCACTCTATGACTCTACGACTATCTGGCAAACTGCATGGGACAGCACGGATCCTTGCTGCTCACAGGCCTCCAATATGAAAAGCAATCCAGTTCCAGACTTTGACTCCTTTCATCAAGCTAATTTTGTATCCGGTTGGCTAGCTCATCCTAGTCTCACCCTGCGGTCCAATCTACAATGCAGGGCCTTGTCAGAAGCCTTGCTAAAGTCACGTAGACCAAAGCAACCACCCTGCCCTCATCAATCCTCTTGGCCACCTTTTCAGAAAACCTTGAGAGACAAAACATCGCAGGCACAAAGCCACACTGACTATTCCAAATCAGTTGTTTAAGAAGGAACTGCAGATGCTGGAAAATTGAAGGTAGACAAAAATGCTGGAGAAACTCAGCGGGTGAGGCAGCATCTATGGAGGAAGGAACTATGAAGGAACTGGGCGACGTTTCGGGTCGAGACCTTTCTTCAGACTAAGTTCTTGCCTTTCCAAATGCAGAGAGTCTCTGTTTTTCAACATCCCTCCAGTAACATATACATCACTGATATTAGGCTCACAACCCCGTAGTTCCCTAGCTTTTCCTTACAACTCTTTTAAATAAAGGGATTATATCAGCCACCTTCCAGTATCTCACCCATGGCTGGGGAGGTACAAAACAATCTCTGCTTGGGTTCCAGCAATTTCACCCATTGCTTCCCACCGATGTTCCAGAGGAAAGCTGGTCTTTGTTATCCAATATCAAATTCTAGGCCTAGGATAGCTAGGCCACTTGCAGCCTCCTCTTCTAAAAGCCTGCAGCCACCCATCAGGTACAGTGGAACAGGAACTGCAGATGCTGGTTTAAACTGATAAGACACAAAAAGCTGGAGTGACTCAGCGGGACGGGCAGCATCTCTGGAGAGAAGGATTGGGTGACGTTTCGGATCGAGACCCTCCTGCAGTCTGAGACCCATTCCTTGTCTCCAGAGGTGTTGCCTGTCCCGCTGAGTTAATCCAGCATTTTGTGTCCATCTCAGGTACAGTGGATCCACTGGGATACATTGCTGGGATACAGAACATAGGCATATAGGAACATAAAAGCCTGAATACTGATAATCTTATGGGCATAATTACATGCATCTATTTTGTTTGGAAATGTTGATTTGGGTTTTTATTGTTGCATTTACAAATTCACAAATGAAAGTCTAGGAATAAATTCATAAGGTCATAAGGAATAAGAGTAGAATTAGGCCATTCGGCCCATCAAGTCTACTCCGCCATTCAACCATGGCTGATCTATCCCTCCTTCCTAACCCCATTCTCCTGCCTTCTCCCCATAACCTCTGACACCCGTACTAATCAAGAGTCTATCTATCTCAGCCTTAAAAATATCCACTGACTTAGCCTTTACAGCCTTCTGTGGCAACCTCTGACTAAATAGATTTCTCCTCATCTCCTTCTTAAAAGAATATCCTTTAATTCTGAGGCTATGACCTCTAGTTCTAGACTCTCCCACTAGTAGAAACATCCTCTCCACATCCACTCTATCCAAGCCTTTCACTATTCTGCATGTTTCAATGAGGTCCCCCTTCATTCGTCTACAAGCCCAGTGCCGACAAACGGTAACCTACTTATTCACGGGATCTTTCGCGTAAACCTCCTCTGAACCCTCTCCAGAGCCAGCACACCCTTCCTCACATACGGTGCCCAAAATTGCTCACAATATTCCAAATGCGGCCTGACCAACGTCTACAGAGCCTCCAAATCAAATCCCTGTTTTTGGATACAAGCTCTTCTGAAATAAATGCCAGCATTGAGCTTGCTTTCATTGCAGGTATATGGAGTTTATGATCAATAAAATCATACAGAATTATTTTGTTCCCCCACTGACAGACTGGCCAGACTCAGTTCCTCTTTCCTTCCTCTTTCTCACCTCCTTCTCCCTTGTACCTTCTCCATAACTGCTGAGGGCACAGAACTCTGTGTTCACGATGGGATGGAACCAATTTAAAGTACACAACAGCACAGGAACCCTAGAGACAGTTGCTTTTTCAGGCTTTTGTAGGCATTCTCTAAAGTGCTCTAGGAATCATTGATCCACCGGGTGGCACCGTTAGCGATGGCAGCCTCGCCGACAGTCTGTCTGTCTTTTCATCTTTTTTGTTATTTTTAGTGTGTTTTAAAAGTTTGTGTTAATGTTCTCTGGTTTGTTCTATGCGGGGGGTGGGGAGGGGGCCGGGGGAAACTTTTTTCAATATCTTACTTTGCTGGAGGTGCGATTGTTTTCCGGATCGTATCTCCGATCGCTCTGCAACCTAACATCGTGGAGCTGGAGGCCTTGCTCAAGACTGACTTTGAGCCCCACCGCGGGGTGGTGGCCTCACCATCGGAGCCTGCGATCCCTGTCTGGGATTGACGCTCCAACCTGTGGATACCCACATCGAGGAGCTCGCAGTCTCGGGTGTAGACTGATGTCGGGAAGGACAAGCCACATTATGTTCAACCAGCCCCGACCCGGGTCCGATCGCCCGGTGCCGAGGAGCTGAGATTCCCCCCGATGCGGGAGCTTGATCACCCCACCCGCCGTCTACGGGAGCCAAGATCGTCCCGTCAACGGAAGGTTCGAGGCCCCCGACCATGGGAGGACAAAGAAGGGAGGAGATTGAACTTTTTTTCGCCTTCCATCACAGTGAGGAATGTGGAGGAGTCAATGTGGTGGATGTTTATGTTAAAAAGTACTTTGTGCGTTTGTTGCTTTTTATTGGTTTGATTGTACGGCAAATCAAATTCCTCGTATGTTGCAAAACACACTTGGCTAATAAAGTATGATTTATGATTATGATTGTGGTTGAGGGCACAACTGGATTTTTGTGTGGTACCTGATCTATACCAGTCACACCAACACTGCATTGATGTTGTCAAGTATTCAGTCTTCCTGGTCAATCAAATACATTTAATTGCTGTTAAAAATCCACTGACAAGCGAGGTACATATCAAAGGTAACTCCAGAACAGGGCCCCAAGATGTGTTTCCTTGGTTTTATTGGCATCTCCCTGTCCATTCCCTGTGGGAGATCACCTCATCCAAAACCTCCCCATAATAAGGGTAGAATTAAGGGGCCTGTCCCACTGCGGCGACCTAATTGGCGAGTTCAGAAGAGTTTGCCCTCGACTCATACTCGCAGCATGGTCGACGCAAGGTCCTAGGAGGTCTTTGTAACTCTCCGTCAAGCTTGAAAGTAGTCCCCGCGTACTCGAGACCTCAGCTAGGTCGTGGCTTATATTTTTCAACATGCTGAAAAATGCCCGCGAGCAAAAAAAGGTTGCTATGGAAATAATCCTTTTTTTTGACTCGTAGGTTTAGTCGAGGTAGGTCGTAGTAGGTCGGCATGTTATTCGTAGGTAATCGAGGGTAGTCTAAGGTAGTTGTAGATAGTCTTCACCATAGTCGAAGGGAGGTCGAAGGAGGTTGTCTTCACTCTCCACTATTCGGTGTCCAATTTTCCTGAAGCTAGTCGAAGCTAGTCCTCCACATAGTCGAAGGAGGTCTTCAACATGACACTTTTTCAAACTCTCCTAAACTCTTCGAAACTCACCACTTAGGTCGCCACAGTGGGACAGCCCCTTTAGGCTGTTTAGTTGGGCGAGTCTGCACAGCTGTTGGATCGTGGCTGATCTATTTTTCCCTTGCTACCTCATTCTCAGTCTTGTCCCTTCTCGCTGTAATCTTTAACATCAAGAAGTAAGCTTAATGACAGTAGGACATTGAATGGCATATCTGGATAGGTGAATTGCTCAGGACAATCCAATTGAATATTACGCTTCTTCCAAATTCCAACAACTTAGAAAACACATAGCAACCTGTTAAATTTTAATTAATTAAAGTATTTTTCCCATTAATACACAATTTAGCCACTCTGGATGGGCTTATTTTTTAACCAGATTTTTACGGCAAGCTATTTTAAATAAAACAAAAGATATAGTACCTGATAATATTTCCTGGATCCATTTCAATTGTCCAGATGCAGCGAAGATTATTATCGTAAGGGAAAGGATAACCAGGGGATAGGATTCTTCCAGCTGATTCACCTTTGAACTGGCCTCCACATTCCGCTAGACATTAAAACACCAAATCAAATACATGTTTGGCACATTATTATGATTTTATTTCATTATATTTACAATTAATGTCAACTTTTTGAAGCAGAATCATGCCTTTTGCTTCAAGCAAGACAAAGGAAGAGGGTTAAAATAACAGGTCCAATAATAAACATAATCTTTTATCAGCTGTTTTTTAAGACGATCAATTTATTTTCCTGCACAACTAATCAATAACTGCCAAATACTCAACACATTGAGAGGATCTGGGTGTTCCACCAGGACTGTCTATTGTAATATTAATTCCCTGGCTATGAATGGAGGGACATCGATTTTGATTTGTATTACTTTGCCTGTTCATTACTTTGACAACTCTGTGAAGGTAAGTTAAACTAAGTTGGTCATGTCCTGCGAATGAAACAGCTGAATGAATTGTCGGGTAGTTGAAGGGTATCACAGATGCGGATGTTGAAATGGGAGGGTTTAGTGGGGTAGGCTGGGCTGTGGGTTGAGTCTGGTGCTGAAAGTATGATCAGTTGTCCCAAGGCAGCATTCAGTAGAGTGTTGCAGATGCAGGTTTCAACTGAAGGTAGGCACAAAAAGCTGGAGTAACGCAGCAGGACAGGCAGTATGTCCGGAGAGGAGGGATGGGTGACGTTTCAGGTCAAGACCCTTCTTCAGTCCTGTTAGTCACGGGAAAAGGAAATGGGAGATACAGACGATGATGTAGAGAGATAAAGAACAATGAATGGAAGCTATGCAAAAAAGTAACGATAATAAAAGGAAACAGGCCATTGTGAGTCTGAAGAAGGGTTTCGACCCAAAATGTAGCCTATGATCATTCTGAGGAAGGGTTTCGACCCAAAACGTATGCATATTTCCTTCGCTCCATGCTGCCTCACCCGCTGAGTTTCTCCAGCATTTTTGTCTACCTTAGATTTTGCAGCATCTGCAGTTCCTTCTTAAACATTGTTAGCTGTTTATTGGGTGAAAACCAGAAGCTGGTGCGACTTGGGTGGGGAGAGAGAGGAGGAGGGGGGGGGGGGGGGGGGGGAGAGGGGGACGGTCGATGGTCAGGCTAGAGTCGGCTGCCTGCCCCTCTTTCGGGCCTACGTCCGTGCACGTGTGTCCCTGGAGAGGGAACATGCGGTGTCCACGGGGACTCTGGAGGCCTTCCGTCAACGCTGGTCACCGCGTGGGGTTGAGACTATTGTAAACAATGAATGTACTGTTGTACTACAATGATTTGTTTGTTATAGTGTGATTTTTTGATTATGTTTTGATGTGTTGTATTATATGATTGTGTTGAATAAAGTTTTTGGAAAAGGAAAAAAAAAAGGGGGGGAGGGGGGGGAGGGAGGGGAAAAGAGAGAGAGAATCTGTGGTGCACAAACCATAGTGTTTCTCCATCAAATTTTGTGGCTAATGGAATTTGATCTCCTTAACAGAGCTAACCTTTACGCCTCCATTTCTATCGGCACAAACTCTCAGATGGAAATATTGTGCACAACAACTAAATGATAATTCGGGCTAAGTAATTAAAAGAAACAGCAGCAGCAAATCTGAGATCGATCAAACTAATTCTTGACTTTGGATAATAAGGATTTAGAATGAGCACGCCCCAGTTATCAAGCTCTGGTGACGTTATTGATCACAATTGTGTTCCTCACTCAATTGATGCGCCTTTAGTGGGAGGGAAGAACAATGGACAGTGGAGGACCCAGCGTGGGGAACCACCGTGATGAGGGGGAGAACAAATCGGGACCTGGCGGGGGGGTGGGGTATTTTATATCTTTGTCAACGCCATTTTGGGGCAACTATTTGCCCACCTTGGGCATGCACGCAAAAATTTTCACATGTGACAATAGACTATTCAATTCAAATTAATTTCAATAGCTTGCTGAATATTCTACAGTGATTCAACTCATGTGTTACGTAAATGGATTGTGCAGCAAACAATATTTGCTTGAGAGTAACCACACGTTACAAAGTACTCAATTAATAGCCCATTAGCGAAGGGCCGAGTATTATAAATTGTACACAATGCACACTGTAAAAACACATTTCTGTGCAAAATGTAACCTGTCATAATTTGACTGATAACATATAAATCATATTGTCTGCGTGTCGGCTACTTTCCCATTAACATGCAAATGTGGTTTACCCTTGTTATTCCGGACCTCTTTATAACGGAGTTTAGTTGCAGTGGACGGAGTGTCTCCACAATAATCAGACGCCACTGACTCTTTAACAGAAGCTGCTAGTTCCACTGTGGGAGGCGACAGACAAGGAACTGCTTTCACTTCAAACTCAAAACAAACTCAATGCTAGCATGTATTCCAAGACTTGTATACTAAAAAAATGGATGCAATGCTAAAACTCTATAAGGCGCTGGTCATTCAGCATTCGGATTATTATGAGCAATTTTGGGCACTATATCTGAGGAAGGATGCGCAGGCTCTGGAAAAGGTCCATAGGAGATCCACAAGAATGATTCCAGGAATGAGTGTGTTAACCCAGTGTTTCCACTTTGAAGGAAATTACCCGAAATTCGGGAAATTCAGGTTGTCTTTGGGTAATTTTAGGGAAAAATAAAATAATTTCGGGAAATTTCAGAAATTTCCCAGCCCGGTAAGCCTTCCCCAACTGCCGACGTGCGACTGTCGCCCCAACTGCACGCGCGCGGATACCGGGCCCACTGCCCACGTGCGGGGAGAGGCGAAGGGGTCCAATCAGGCCTGCGGGATGATTTGCGGAAGAAAAGCATGTACCTGTATATTTGCGATCATCTGCGCCTGCGCATTTGTGGGAGGCCCCTCAGCCGCGTCACAATTGAAAATGGCGCCGGTGACATGGTAGGGACGCCGTCTCCTCATGCGTGCGCTGTGGGCCCGGTATCCGCGCGAGTGAACAGTTGGGGCGACAGTCCCACATGCACAGTTGGGGAAAGGTTTACCGGGCAGGGAAATTTCTGAAATTATTTTATTTCCCTAAAATTACCCGAAGACAACCAGAATTTCACGAATTTCGGGTAATTTCCTTCAAAGTGGAACCTTTACCGGGCCAGGAAATACCATCAAATTCCAGGTAATTTGGAATTCTGTTTCAGGAATTTTTTTTTTGAGGTGTGGAAGTGCTGCGTTAACCTATGATGAGCGTTTGTCGGCACTGGGCCTGTACTCGCTGGCGTTTAGAAGAATGAGGCGGGGGTCCTCATTGAAGCATGCAGAACAGTGAAAGGCTTGGATAGAGTGGATGTGGAGAGGATGTTTCCACTGGTGGAAGTCTAGGACTAGAGGTCATGGCCTCAGACTTAAAGTACGTTCTTTAAAGATGGTGATGAGGAGACATTTCTTTAGTCAGACAGTGGTGAATCTGAGGAATTCTTTGTCACAGAAGGCTGGAGGCCAAGTCAGTGGATATTTTTAAGGCAGGGATAGATGGATTTGTGATTAATACAGGTGTCAAAGGTTATGGGGAGAAGGCAGGAGCACGGGGTTAGGAGGGAGAGATAGATCAGCCATGATTAAATGGCGAGTAGACTTTATGGGCCGAATGGCCTAATTCTGCTCCTATCACCTTTTGATTGGCACGTGCACTGACGAAGGACACAAAGTGGCGGAGTGACTCAGCAGGTCAGGCAGCATCTCTGGAGAGCACGGCTGGGTCACATTTTGGGTCATGGCCCACCGCTGGATCATGCCGTGCACCAGACCGCCACGGGGACGAGACCCACAGCGGCGCCGGGGGAAACAGCGCCAACCTTCACCGTTTCTCCGAGGCCGGGACCACCAAAGCTGCCACCGACCTGCACCACAGCCCCAGGCCAGTCCCACCAACCTTCACCGCCAGGCCTGGCTGCCGAGGCCAGCCCGCTCCGCCTCCCCGGCTGCCTCCAGGCAGGGACTACTGCCGCCACCGCAGGCCATGCCTGTCTCAGCTGTCCATCGCCGACCCTCACCTACACTCCGGCATTCCAGGGCGCGCGGCCAGTGGCTCCGTTGATCCTCCCCTCTAGCCCGGATACATAGAAACATAGAAATTAGGTGCAGGAGTAGGCCATTCGGCCCTTCGAGCCTGCACCGCCATTCAATATGATCATGGCTGATCATCCAACTCAGTATCCCGTACCTGCCTTCTCTCCATACCCTCTGATCCCCTTAGCCACAAGGGCCACATCTAACTCCCTCTTAAATATAGCCAATGAACTGGCCTCAACTACCCTCTGTGGCAGAGAGCACCAGAGACCCACCACTCTCTGTGTGAAAAAAGTCCTTCTCATCTCGGTCCTAAAGGATTTCCCCCTTATCCTTAAGCTGTGACCCCTTGTCCTGGACCTCCCCAACATCAGGAACAATCTTCCTGCATCTAGCCTGTCCAACCCCTTAAGAATTTTGTACGTTTCTATAAGTTCCCCTCTCAATCTCCTAAATTCTAGAGTGTATAAACCAAGTCTTACAGTCTTTCTTCATAAGACAGTCCTGATATCCCAGAAATCAGTCTGGTGAACCTTCTCTGCACTCCCTCTATGGCAATAATGTCCTTCCTCAGATTTGGAGACCAGAACTGTACACAATACCCAGGTGTGGTCTCACCACACCTGGAGGCCAGGTGTGGTGAGACCAGCAGGCCAGGGCCGTAACCTCTCCTGGATTCCAGGCCCAGTTCAAGACCAAGAGGCTGATGAAGGGTCCGGACCCATTACGTCACCTGTCCATGTTCTCCACAGAAACTGCCTGACCTGCTGAGTTACTCCAGCACTTTGTATCCTTTTGCCTATTAACCGGCATCTGCAGTTCTCTGTTTCGACGACTTGTGCAATGATACTCCCTTACTCAGTTGTAGCAAACAATTGGCAACGTGGACACCACCTCCATGATCCGTTATAACGAGGGTCTACTGTATCAACTCTGGTTATGTCTCCCTGATGCATGATAAATTTGGAAATAATTCCAAAAGTATGCTCCAATTAAATACTTTATACTTAATACATCTTCCATATAATGCTGCAAAGGTTTGCATTTGAAATTGGTAATTGGTAAATGTGGCCAGATATGTTTCTTACCAATGCACGATGGGAGTGGGTAGTCCCAGGCTCTTCGTTCTCCTGTCATACATTTCAGAATACTACTTCCATGCAGAGTGTAGCCTGGATTGCAACCGTAAGAGATCGTGCTTCCAGCAAAATGGCCCTGGTCGCTGATTTTGTAACCAAAGTGGGGGACGCCAGGATCTTCACAATGAGAGAGCTCAAAACCTGCGATGGGTCAGAGAAGATGTTGAATTCATTGAACCATAGCATATCCAATCTTGACGGCACAAATGGAAATGTCAGAGCCCATTGCATCAAAATTCAGAGATGAGCCACTCGAGAAACTAAAGAGATTTATCCACTTCATCAAAAAGATTAAACCAGAATGAATTTTTCCACTTAGAAGAGCATAACTTCATAAATGCAGCAATGCCAAATTATTTACAAAGATCATTTCTTTTAAAATATAAGGGCATAAAAGTTTACTGAAATTTTTAATTCGTATAGATATATTTCTATCATTCATTTTCAAATGAAAAAATATATATCCTTTTCTGATCATCATGGATGGTCATCAGACATTTTTGTTTTCAAAATGTGTTCATCAATCTTAATAACTTGTGAAGCAAGGACTGCTGATGCTCGAAGGTAGGCACAAAATGCTAGAGAAACTCAGCGGGACAGGTAGCGTCTGTGGAGGGAATGAATGGGTCGAGACCCTTCTTCAGGTTCAGTCAACGTCAATCATTCCTTCTCTCCAGAGATGCTGCCTGTCCTGCTGAGTTACTCCAGCATTTAAATAATGTGTGTTGTATAATGGCTTGTACTCGCTGGAATTTAGAAGATTGAGGGGGGATCTTATAGAAACTTACAAAATTCTTAAGGGGTTGGACAAGCTAGATGCTGGAAGATTGTTCCCGATGTTGGGGAGTCCAGAACAAGGGGTCACAGCCTAAGGATAAGGGGGAATTCCTTTAGGACCAAGATGAGGAAAACATTCTTTACACAGAGAGTGGTGAGTCTCTGGAATTCTCTGCCACAGAAGGTAGCTGAGGCCAGTTCATTGGCTATATTTAAGAGGGCGTTAGATATGGCACTTGTCGCTAAAGGGATCAGGGGGTATGGAGAGAAGGCAGGTACGGGATACTGAGTTGGGTGATCAGCCATGATCATATTGAATGGCGGTGCAGGCTCGAAGGGCCGAATGGCCTACTCCTGCACCTAATTTCTATGTTCTATGTTTCTATGTGTTATCTCTGACGGCAACAGGGTGCAGTATTCCTACCTTCAGCTCATGCTTACTCAGAATTTTTAAAAGACGAATGTAAAATAGATCAACTTCATTCATTCTTTGGTTACACTTTGAAGCTGAACTCTCAGCAAAGTTTCCATATGATTATCCTGTTAGATTGCCTTCAGACCATGTATATTCAGCTCCATTTGTCCCTACGTTCTAAAGATTAACCATGTCGGGAAATGCCCAGGTTCAGCTGCTGCTGCAATTTTCAACAATACAATTGTTATCACTGCCTTTCGTTATTCCAAAGCGACAGCCCTCATCTCCCACCTTTTATGCTTTTGAACACTCAATGCTCTTCATTCACAATTCGTACAGCCCAAATTCTGTGCTCAGCCTGCTGTAGTTGCCAAGAGAACCATGCATCAGTGTTCCTGCAAACTCCTCCATCCACTTCAATGTCCAATGACTCTGAGCTCCATGTCTGGCCTCCTGTACAAACTCAATGTAATCGTTCCACCGCAGCAGCTGTGCTTTCAGTCCCCAGAGCTTTAAATTTGTGGAACGTTTGCTCAAACGCTTTATCTCTGCAAATCTTCTTCCTCCGTTAAAATGTTCTTCAAAAGCCATCTTTTTAAGTAAACGGGCTGTCCCACTGTACGAGCCAGTTCAAGAGTTCTCCCGGGTTGCCCCTGATTCGAACTCGGAGAATTACGGTAATGGCCGCTCGTAGGTACTCGGGGCTCTCGTGGACATTGTTCGACGTTGAAAAATCTTCACGAGTCTTCCCGAGCTTACCGCGTTTCCCAAGTGCCTGCCGTTAGCGTTACGGGCCGCTAAGAGACGTCCCGAGCTGCAACATACATTCTATGTGCTTACCACGAGTTTGATTTTTTTTTAAAAACTCGGGTGAGCTCTTGAATTAGCTCGTACAGTGGGACAGCCCCTTTACCTGCTCCAGTCTCTCTTGAAAGAGCCCTGTTAAATTATTGGTAGACTTCAGACTTCAGTCTGGACCCTGAAACATCACCCATTCCTTTTCTCCAGAGTGCTGCCTGTCCCGCTGAGTTCAATATTTTGCGTCTACCTTCGATTTAAACCAGCATCTGCAGTTCTTTCCTACACACCGGTTAAATTATTGTTACTAACACTCCTCTGAATTGCTACAGAATATTATATCACATTAATGCCAAACAACTTCAAGATTGTACATTATTCTAAATGATTTCTGAATGTGGAATCCAAATATGTATAAATATTAATTACTTAAAAGGGCTTTATTACACAACAACAAACCTTATTGAATTCTAATCATTACAATCAGAAGCAAATTCTTTGGGAGTCTAATTTTGTCTGCTTTTCACCTGCTGCAAGGTACTTCACAAAAGTGCTGTGTTAACCATTCGGAGAATACAACATCCCATGGGAACTCTCACCTATCCCTGATTGCATCAGTGCTGCAATCAAAATCTGCCAGGAGTTGGCAATACAGATAAATACATCAGTAACATTAAAGTGGCCCTTCACTGGTTGGATGTAACCTTTAAGGGCCTGTCCCACCAGCGTGCAACTCGATGCGATTAGCGCGACCTAACGTGGTCGCTTGAGCCGTCCGGCGTCACGGGGCCGGTCCCACTTCGATCGCCGGAGCCGTGCGGAATTGTGCGGAGTTCGTCCCGAGTTCGTCCCGACGCCGCCCGGGGCTCCGAAAAACCGACTATGTCCAAAAATCCCGCGCGGCAACGGCTTGTCGGCTCGCAGTCGCCTCGACATTTACACACCGCCCGGACATCGTGCCTCCGTGAACCTATTTGTAAGTGCCTCCGTGACCCTCTATGTGTGTGGCTCCGTGGCCCTGTATGTGTGTGTGTCTCGGTGCCCCTCTCTGTGTGCCCCTCTAAGTCCTGGCGAACTTACCTTCGACTTACTCCAAGTTCGCCTCGCTTTGTGCCGCGTTGCGCCACTCACCCGACCTCCGCGCGGCCCCTGCTGCCGGTTTAGTTGCGCTTGCCGTAAGCAGGCGCATGCTGGTGGGAACGGCCCTGTACAGGGGATCACCCGACCTCCGCGCGGCCCCCGCTGCCGGTTTGATCACGTTCATCGCATAGAGTTGCATGCTGGTGGGACAGTCCCTTAAGGCTATCCACAACCTCAGCAAATTTGAGCAACATGCATCAGATATGCTGCACACATCTGCCTGGTAACCACAGCTTTATCACTTGCTATAAAAGTTATTTGAGTGGCTTGATGTCTATTTTTTTTTTTTAACACTGCACTGGAAATTGTGCAGTTGTTTTGGGTGTTGTGGAAAGACTCGCTGTGTTCAATCAATACATGTGTCTACAATCAATAAATGGATATCACTTTCATTTATACAATTGTTTCCTGAAGAGCATCTGCAATCCACTACTCCAATAAACTAGAGATGACATCAAGGTGATGAACAGAACAGTTGTCCTGTGGTTTTACTGCACTTTGCGATAAAGATAGTGAGGTCTTAAGTACCCTAAGATTTCCTTCTCAGCAATAACCACAAAAAAAAACCCATTTATTTGATGTTGTATATGTTACATGTTGCATAATCTGTTGACTGTTCCAAGCTTTGGTTGTGAAACTTGTTATACAGCTTGTTTTACTGTAAGTAAGTAAGTTTATTGGCCAAGTATTCACATACAAGGAATTTGCCTTGGTGCTCCGCCCACAAGTAACAACATGACATACGGTGACAGTTACGAATGACTCAGAAAACACTAAAAAATACTAAATGCTAAAAACATTAAACGCTAACTATCATGGCTGAATTACATTTTCAATTCAACACTTAAAGTTTCAATCTACTGTAAGTCACAAAAACACAAACCATTAGAAGTTTTCCTTTTTGCCCTGTAGTGTGGTACACCCTTGGCCTTCCCTTGGCTAACCGGCCATTCAAAGTTTAAAATGCATGTTCTTCCAGCTGTTTACCCAAATAGAATGGGAGTTGTTTGTATCCATTTTAGATGAGAAACAAATGATTTTCTCTTGGGGTTAAACTCTTCTAAAATGTGTTAAGTTGAAAGACAGGCTTATATATTCCATCATGCCACTGATGTCTCCAAAAGGTTCCCTGGATAAATGTTGTCCCGGCCATAAACCATGGCACATGTGGTCTTGTTTTAATAAAGCTCTGTTTTTGTTTTGCAAAAATCCACTGAGAAAACTAAACTACGGTCTCAAAGAGCAACTGATGAATAATTGCTTAAATCTGTCATATTACAGATTTTACTCTGAAGGCCAGAGATCTTACAAAATTGATTAAACCATCTGTTATTGAATTTAACCAACAGATAGCTGAAGGATTCTAACTTATTAGAAGGGTAATTTAAAGTCTGCATCCTTATGTAATTTGGGATTTTTCTTACTTTTCTTCATTTACTTTCGTATTAAGATGCAATTCACTGTGAAATTGTTGCTTCGAAAAAAAAAGTTATTTTCGATAATAATTTGACACAAGGTTAGATTATATTTAAGGGATGTTCAATTCCTAAAATAATAGTTAGAAAACATTCTTGACAAATGTTGTACTGAAAACTATTAGAAACAGAGAAATAGGTGCAGGAATAGGCCATTCAGTCATTCCAGCCATTGAATGTGATCATGGCTGATGATCTAAAATCAGTACCTCGTTCCTGCTTTTTCCCCATATCCCTCGATTCCGTTAGCCCAAAGAACTAAATCTAACTCTCTCTTGAAAGCCTCCACTGCCTTCTGTGGCAGAGAATTACATACATTCACAACTATATAACCATATAACCATATAACAATTACAGCACGGAAACAGGCCTTCTCGACCCTTTCAGTCCGTGCCGACCATTTATTTTCCCCTAGTCCCATCTACCTGCACTCAGACCATACCCCTCCATTCCCTTCCCGTCCATATACCTATCCACTTTACTTTTAAATGTTAACATCGATCCTGCCTCCACCACTTCTGCTGGAAGATCATTCCACACAGCCACCACTCTCTGAGTAAAGATGTTCCCCCTCATGTTAGCCCTAAACTTCTGTCCCTTAATTCTCATGTCATGCCCTCTTGTTTGAATCTTCCCTATCCTCAATGGGAAAAGCTTATCCACGTCAACTCTGTCTATCCCTTTCATCATTTTAAAGACCTCAATCAAGTCCCCCCTTAACCTTCTGCGCTCCAAAGAATAAAGACCTAACTTGTTCAACCTTTCTTTGTAACTTAGTTGCTGGAACCCAGGCAACATTCTAGTAAATCTCCTCTGTACTCTCTCTATTTTGTTGACATCCTTCCTATAATTAGGCAACCAAAATTGTACACTATACTCCAGAATTTGTCTCACCAATGCCTTGTACAATTTTAACATTACTTCCCTACTCCTATATTCAATGCTCTGATTTATAAAGGTGAAGAAACTCTTTGGGTGAAGAAGTCTTTCCTCATCTCAGTCCTAAATGGCCTACCCCTTAATTCTAAAACTGTGACCCCTGGTTCTGGACGCCCCCAAAAAGATTTTCTGCATCCAGCCTGTCTTAAAAGTTGTTTTTTATGGAGGCTTTAATCATATTTTCATGTTGCGAAATGGGGTCAAAAAAAAATGTATGAACCTACAGTATTTTTCCTCCTGACTTCACCGCAAACTGCAACGTTCCAATCCACCGCATTCCACTAAAACCCACTCGCTAGTTGATTTAAATGGCCATTAATTTACAGGCATTAAACACTAAATTCCTTCCATTTGCCCAGAAATTCATGAAAATAAGATTTAAAAATTATGTTATACTGTGGATTATTGTGTGAATGTTATTTGGACACTTAGGCAATTAAAAAAAAGTTTATCTTTTCTTAAGAAATGGATAGATGTTTAGATCTACTCATTGAATTTTGTAATTAGCTACATTAGATAACTAACTAATTATATGCTTTAATTTCAGGACATCCAAGTAAGATTGTTTCATATTTGTTTCAGAATGCTTCAATCGATAATAACTGAAAATTTCATTGAGTTCTCTTAATTTTTAAGAAAGTTATGGGCTTTTAACGGTTCTAGATCACAGCTTTTGAGTTAAGTCAATTGAACGGCAATGGGGAACGAGATGCTAATTTCCGAGTATGAAAATGGTCATAACTTTCTTAATACTGAAGATATGAAAGTGAATTAGGTGTCAAATTAAACTTCTTTTTATGCTTTATCTGATGGGATAAATTGCAGACTTGATTTTTTAAATCTCAACATTTTGTAACATTGCTACATTATCATGTCTGAGATTGGCATGCTGTGCAAAAGCACCATGAGTGTAAGATTGTCAAGCATATAAAGAATAGTAAGTGGAGTTAATTGAAAATACTGCTTTTTCACTTAATATGCAATGGTTAAACTAAAAGTGTTTCCCAGCCGGAGGAAGGGGAGGTAAAGGCAGATTTCCTCCCATCTCATAGCAGTTCTCTCTATTTTCACAACACTGAACTCACAGTATAGATTCTCTCATCTCTGTACTCACAATGTCTCTCTTTCCCTTTCACAAGCAGTTCCATCACGGATCTCACAGTTTTGTCCTTGCCATTCCAACAATATCTCTGCGTCTCACTTGGGCCCCCTTCAGAATCTCTCGCTCGTGTGACCCGCCTGTCCTTCCACATAATCTCTCTCAGTCAACCTCCTCACACATTGTAAACAAAGCTTGAAACTGTATCACGGTACACGTCACAATAATAAGCCAATACAATATTTATTTCCAGTGGGAAGGAACTGCAGACGCTGGCTTAAACCGGAGATAAACACAAAAGTAACTCAGCTCGACATGGCAGCATCCCAGTCTGAAATAAGATCAAATAGAACAAGTTGTCCTACAACTTTAGGCTGTTCACGCCATATGGAATAAGTTCTTCTTCCGCAGTTGTATAGGACTCTGGTAAGACCACATCTGGAGTATAGTGTACAGTTTTGGTCTCCTAATTTGAGGAAGGACATCCTTGTGATTGAGGCAGTGCAGCGTAGGTTCACGAGATTGATCCCTGGGATGGCGGGACTGTCATATGAGGAAAGATTGAAAAGACTAGGCTTGTATTCACTGGAGTTTAGAAGGATGAGGTGGGGGGATCTTATAGAAACATATACAATTATAAAAGGACTGGACAAGCTAGATGCAGGAAACATGTTCCCAATGTTGGGCGAGTCCAGAACCAGGGGCCACAGTCTTAGAATAAAGGGGAGGCCATTTAAGGATGAGGTGAGAAAAAACGTTTTCACCCAGAGAGTTGTAAATTTGTGGAATTCCCTGCCACAGAGGGCAGTGGAGGCCAAGTCACTGGATGGATTAAAGGTTCAAGATTCAAGAGAGTTTATTGTCATGTGTCCCTGATAGGACAATGAAGTTCTTGCTTTGCTTCAGCACAACAGAACATAGTTCTGATATAGTCATAGCACTCCATGACTACAGAACAGATCAGTGTGTCCATATACCATTATAAAAATATATACACACATCACATGAATAAATAAACTGATAAAGTGCAAATAAATAGATAATGGGTTATTAAATTAAGAAAGAGTTCTAGGGGCTAGTGGAATCAAGGGATATGGGGCGAAGGCAGGCATGGGTTATTGATTGGGGACGATCAGCCATGATCACAATGAATGCCGGCTCGAAGGGCCGAATGGCGTCCTCCTGCACCTATTTTCTATGTTTCTAAGTGTGAAGAAGGGTCTTGATCCGAAATGTTGCCCCTTCCTTCTCTCCAGAGATGCTGCCTGTCCCGCTGAGTAAAATCCAGCTTCAATATTTATTTGTCCATCTTCAATATTTATTTCCTCTCTCTCTCACACAATCGCTCCTCTCTCACTTTCACGTGCAGCCATTACTACCCCCCTCTCTCTCTCTTTCTCTCTTTCACTCTCTCTGAATCTATGTTGATATTCCTTCACAATCTTGAGCTCGATCACTCACACAAATTTAATCTCTCCCTCAAATAATCTCCCTCATGATGAGATTATTCTTATCTTACTTTCTCTCTCTCTACCACACTATCCTCACTCTCTCTCTCTATCTTCACCTTGCTGCATGCAATCTTTACCTTCCTCACACTCTACCTCTCTCTCTCTGTACTTGTCTGCACATTCTCTTACAATCTTACAATCTCTCTCACATCTGCCTCCTAATCCTATTTTCCTGCCTACTCCCCATAACCCTTGACACCCGTTCTAATCAAGAATTTTGTCTCTCTCTGCCTTAAAAATATCTGCTGACTTGACCTCAACAGCCCTCTGTGGCAATGAGTTCCGCAGATTAACTCCCTCTGACTAAAGACGTTCCTCCTCACCTCCTTTTCCAAAGAGCACCCTTTGATTCTGAGACCGAGACCATGACCTCTGGTCCCAGACTCTCTCACCATTGGCACCATCCGTTCCATATCCACTCTATCCCTTTCATTATTCTGTAGTTTTCAATGAGGTCCCCCCTCAACATGTCAAACTCCAGTGAGTAGAGATCCAGTTCCGTCAAACGCTCATCATATGTTAACCCACTCACTCCTGGAATAATTCTTGTAAACCTCCTCTGGACCCTCTCCAGAGCCAGCGCATCCTTCCTCAGATATGGGGCCCAGATTTGCTCACAGTGCTCCAGATGTGGCCTGACCAGCACCTTATAGAGCCTCAGCATTACGTCACCATCAGATCACTTTCATACGCGGCTGAAAGAAGCAGCCATTGGATTTGGCTCAAGCGGAAAGACCCATGCTGGGCCCCAAGAATGTCATGGTGAATCTTTGGGACAGTTTGACATGGGACATGTGTTGAGGGCTGATCATCCTGCAGCGGGCCGCCCTTGTGGAGGGTGTATAGTGTTAAAAGGCCGAAACACCCAGTGATGCAAGGGTACACTACTGATGATGTGTCCTGTGCCCAAATGTCCTGAAGGTTACCCAGGACAAGATATATGTATACGCATCCCCGCCCCCCCGATGTCTACCACTCTCAACAATCAACGAGTGTCGTGAAAAACTCCCCATATACTGGCACAAGGGACTTCATGACATCTTGTCCTGTGTATTTGATTCTATTTTTTATTCAAGTCCTCTTGATATGAATGCTAGCATTGAATTTGCCTTCCTTACTACTGATTCGACTTGCAAATTAGCTATTTGGGAGTCCTGCATCAGCACTCCCGTCCCTTTGCACCTCTGATTTCAGGATAATCTCTCCATTTAGACAATAATCTATGCCTTTATTCTGATTCCCAAAATACATGACTCCGCACGTTGTTATACTTAATTTCACCTGCACTTCTACGCCCACTCTCCTAACCTGTCCAAGTCCTTCTGCAGAGTCCTTGCTTCCTCTACACTGCCTGCCCCTCCACCTATCGTAGCATCATCTGCAAACTTGGCCACAAAGCCTTCAATCCCCTTATCCAAATCATTGATATACAACATGAAGGGGAGAGGCCCCAGCACCGACCCTTGTGGAACTCCACTAGTCACTGGCAGCCAACCTGAAAATGTGCCTTTTATTGCAACTCTTTGCCTTCTGCCATCCAGCCAACCCACTACCCATGCTAGTATCTTCCCTTTAATACCATGAGCTCTCAGCTTCCCTAGCAGCCTGATGTGCAGCACCTTATCGAAGGCCTTCTGAAAATCTAGGTAAACAACATGTACAACCTCCCCTCTGTCTGTCCTGCTATTAACTTCCTCGAAGAGCTCCAGCAGAACCGTCAGGCAAGATCTTCCTTTCACAAAACCATGCTGAATTCAGCCTATTTCATCGTGAACTTCCAAGTACTGCGTAACCTCATCCTTTATAATTGACTCTAAAATCTTTCCAACCACTGAAGTCGGGCAAACTGGCCGATAGTTTCCGCTCTTCTATTTTGCTCCCTTCTTGTACAGCAGGGTGATATTCGCAATTTTCCGATCTTCAGGAAACACTCCTAACTCTAGTGATTCTTGAAATATCACAACTATTGTGCGGGAGTGTGTGAGTGTGAGAGGAGACCGAAGATCTCGGAGCAAACCTACGTGGGTCGCGTGGTGGGGAACGTACAAACTCCACACAGACAGCACCTGTAGTCGGGATCGACCCCGGGTCTCCGGCGCTGCAAGCGCTGTGGCAGCGACTGTATTGCCACGCCACCGCGCCGCCCTCATGATCTTTATCTCCCCTCTCACAGAATATTTACCTGTCCCCCCCTCTCACACACCCAGTCCTTAGTGGCCATTGCCACTGCCCTCCACACTGTGCTGCTCCATCTGGAGCTATGGGGAGCCAATGCACGGCTGCTATTTGTGGATTACAACTCTGCATTCAACCCAATCATACCCAGTTGACTGATCTCCAAGCTGTCCGACCTAGGCTTCCAACACAACATCTGCCTGTGGATTAAGGACTTCCGCAGTCAGTCAGGGTGGGACCCCACCACTCCCCCACTCTGACACTCAGCGCGGGAGCTCCACAGGGCTGTGTGCTGAGCCCCCTCCTCTACTGCCTCGATACCTATGACTGCATACCGCCCCACAGCACGGACACCATCATTCAATTTTAAGACGACACGACAGTGTTGGGGCGGACCACTGAGGGCGATGAGTCAGCTTATAGGGAGGAGGTACAGAGGTTAATAGGCTGGTGCTCAGAGAACAACTTAAGCCTCTGTCCCACTTACGTGTCCTTGGCACACTAATCATGCGACCTCGTGGTCGCGTTGTGGCGGGACGGTCCCGCGAAGGTCGCACTCGATTTCATGCGTCAGCACAGCCGTCTGGAGCGCGTGACGTCATTTGAAGATGGACACAAAATGCAGGAATAACTCAGCGGGACCGGCAGCATCTCCGGAGAGAAGGAATGGGTGATGTTTCGGGTCGAGACCCTTCTTCAGTCTGAAAAGAAGGGTCTTGACCCAAAATGTCACCCATTGCTTCTCTCCAGAGATGCTGCCGGTCTCGCTGAGTTACTCCACCATTTTGTGTCCATCTTCAATTTTCTTGGCCCCACTCTGGGAGTAGAAGTTGGGGGGGGGGGGGATCCGGATCCGCAACGGCCGTGAGCCCCAGGCCGAGCTCGGCGAACGCTTGCCTGCTTCTGCTGCTGTTGGAGGTGAGACGTTGCGTCGCGCCAGGGTCTTGGGCCTGTCCCGCTTTGGTCGTCAGTTACGCGACAGGCCGTTGGCGCGCAAAGGTTTTGTTCGCTACAAAAATGTCGGAGCCCCGCGCGATGTCGCACACAGCTACATACTCGTCCACGCTTCTAATAAGGACCGGCCCCACGCGGCCATACGATGTCCGTGTGCCTGAACGCGACCACGAGGTTGCGTAATTTGCATGCCAAGGACACGTAAGTGGGACAGGGCCTTTAGCACTCAATACAAAAAAAACAAAAGAGCTCATCATTGACTTCAGGAAGAAGCAGGGTGACCATCCCCCACTGTGTGAGAAAGAGTGGACGGAGTCTCCAGTTTCAGGTTCCTGGGCACCCAAACATCTCAGCAGATCTCAGGTGGTCAACTAACAGGCACTCCCTGGTAAAGATGGCACAATAACAGCTCTACTACCTGAGCAGTCAGGAAAGTCAACTTGCCACAACAGCTGCTGGTGTCATTCTACTGTTGCTCCATAGAGAGTGTCCTGACACATGGCATCCTGGTGTGATATGGCAACATTTCTGCGGCTGACAAGAAGGCTCTGCAGAGAGTCATCAACACAGCCCAGAAAATCACCACCGCACACCAGCCCTGGAAGAGATCGATAGCTCTCGTTGCCGGTTGAAGCATCACGCATCCTAAAAGACTCATCACATCCCGCACATCACTTGTTTGCCCTTCTGCCCTCAGGAAAGCGTTACAGGTCCATCAAATCACACACCACAAGATTAACAAACAGTTTCTACCCCAAGGCCATCACCAATCTGCACTGAACACACACCCCCCCATAGCCAATATTTTGCACAGCCACTGTGAAATAGTGCACATTCTGACTTGACATTTTTCTTGCCGTTTTTGCTGTCTTCATTGTTATTTACTTATCTGATACGTTGGAGCTCCGCTTGGGCAGTGCACCTTTCTCTCTCACACAGTCATTATCTCCTCCCTTCACACAAAAAATGCCTCGTCTCTCCCACACAATCATTGCACCTTCTCTCTCTTTCTCATGCACACAATATTCACCTCCTCACTCAAAGTTTATCTTGTCTCAATCTATCACAACCTTACCTCCCTTCTCTGGCTACCTTCTGCCTCTCACGATCTTTATGTCCCCTCTCTCACAATCTTTACCTTGTATTTTCTGTCTGTCTGCAGGTCTGAATGTCATTGTTCTATCTGGGACACATGACAACAAAACACTCTTGACTCCTGCATGCAATCTTTACTTCACCCACTGAAGAAGGGTCTCGGCCCGAAACGTCGCCTATCTCCTTCGCTCCTTAGATGCTGCTGCACCCGCTGAGTTTCTCCAGCCTTTGTGTAACCCTCGATTCTCCAGCATCTGCAGTTCCTTCTTTAACACAATCATAATTACCTCTCTCATTTTTTATCTCCTCTTTCACACATTCCTTATCTCTTTCTCACACCATCTCCTCTCCAGATAAGACACAAAACGCTGGGGCATCTCTGGAGAGGAATGGAAGACATTTCGAGACCCGAAACGTCACTCATTTCTTCTCTCCACAGATGCTGCCTGACTCACTGAGTTGCTTCAACATGTTGTGTCTATCTTTTTGTTTTAACCAGCATCTGCAATTCCTTCCTACATATTTAATTCACTCTCTCTCAACTTATCTCCCCTTATGTCTTTTACTTCTGTAAAGCAGAGCAAATGAACAGGTTTTATATAAGACAGAGGCATTTGCAAGTTTATTTCATTTTACCTTGCTTAATGATGAGCAGGCCATTCATTATTTATTTTATTACGCTTTTCAATTAAGTCTAATAAACTGCAAGGAGACCAGAGAGTCGTTTCATCAGTTCCTGCTGTGACCTCGTCTGTTGTTGAGTTTGTTTATAAGATCATCCTCACAAGACCCATTTGTGGCTGTTCCTCCCACCCACAAATCATACATGTTTTTTTCCCCCCCAAAGATCCCTTTGGAATTCATTCATGTTTCGTTTGCTTCTGCAGACAAGATCAATATCACTGTCATCTTTTGTCCAAAGCTAAGGATTAAGATCACCTCTTAGAATTTTTGCAATGAAATGAATAAATAATTATCTGCAAAAGCTAACTAATTGAAAAATATGTCTTCAATAATTTATCTGCATTGCTTTGGAAAGATAATTTCATCCTTGCATGGAACTTTTAACATAATTTAAAATCAGATTTCTATGCATCAAACCGCATATATAATGAAGTACCCGAACCGCATACAATGCGGTCACGGTGGCGCAGCGGTAGAGTTGCTGCCTTACAGCGAATGCAGCGCCGGAGACACGGGTTCGATCCCGACTATGGGTGCTGTCTGTACGGAGTTTATACGTTCTCCCCTGTGACCCGCGTGAGTTTTCTCCGAGATTTGCAGTTTCCTCCCACATTCCAAAGACGTACAGGTTTGTAGGCTCATTGGAATCATAGCAAAAGGATTTGAGTATCGGGGCAGGGAGGATCTACTTCAGTTATATAGGGTCTTGGTGAGACCACACCTGGAGTATTGCGTACAGTTCTGGTCTCCAAATCTGAGGAAGGACATTATTGCCATAGAGGGAGTGCAGAGAAGGTTCACCAGACTGATTCCTGGGATGTCAGGACTGTCTTACGAAGAAAGACTGCATAGACTTGGTTTATACTCTCTAGAATTTAGGAGATTGAGAGGGGATCTTATAGAAACTTACAAAATTCTTAAGGGGTTGGACAGGCTAGATGCAGGAAGATTGTTCCCGATGTTGGGGAGGTCCAGGACAAGGGGTCACAGCTTAAGGATAAGGGGGAAATCCTTTAGGACCGAGATGAGAAGGACTTTTTTCACACAGAGAGTGGTGCGTCTCTGGCACTCTCTGCCACAGAGGGTAGTTGGGGCCAGTTCATTGGCTATATTTAAGAGGGAGTTAGATGTGGCACTTGTGGCTAAGGGGATCAGAGGGTATGGAGAGAAGGCAGGTACGGGATACTGAGTTGGATGGCGGTGCAGGCTCGAAGGGCCGAATGGCCTACTCCTGCACCTAATTTCCATGTTTCTATGTTTCTATGGCTTGGTATAAATGTAAATTGCCATGATCACATTGAATGGCAATGATCACATTGAATGGCGGTGCAGGCTCGAAGGGCCGAATGGCCTACTCCTGCACCTATTTTCTATGTTTCTATGTAAACATTGTCCAGTATAAATTGTCCAACTTTCAGTATAGTCCCTGGTGATCCCAAGTGATGACCACAAGGTACAAGGTACAAGGCACATTCCAACTGTACTCACCATGGTAAACAAGCTGAAAGCCTTCATCAGTTGCTTCAGAGTCTGTATTAAACTCCAGCCACAAGTGATTCGATGTAGTGCTTAAAGTCACGGCCTGCATTCCAGTGCCAACGAAAGCTCCCAGAAGATGAGCAGAACTGTCTTTTCCATCGTAGACCTAATCAAAACAGATCAATAAACAAACTAGTCATCATGACACAAAGTAACAGGTAGACACATGGGCAAAATAAGATCAATATCACATAAACATGGGGTGGGAAGATTGCAGCCTCCACGTGGTCCGCCCTGTTTCGACTAATGCAACCAACTCGACGTGCACAAACAGCAGATCAAATAGAACAAGTTGTCCAACAAATTTAGCCTGTGCACGCCACACGAAAGAAGAAATATAAACATTACTTAAACGTCAGATTTTGGTGAACTTCCAGTCGGGCATGATATTATTCTGGAGAAGAGACGAATAATTGCCTTTTAATCTTATATTTGCATAAACATATGAAAATGCTTGACGTGAACTCAACCCAATGATTCAGAAGCTGTGGAAAGTAAAGGAAGGCAGCACTCATTGCCAACCATGAACAGAGCCTTGCACAAAGGGACCTGGATTATTTATTTCATTTGATGTTTGCATCCATGGGTGCCAACGGACAATGAAGCCATCAGGCATCATCTAGCCCGCAGCTAACAATGGCCTGTTTCCGTCATTATCCTCATTTTTACCATATCTCCCATTCATTTGTTCTCTGTCCCTCTACATTACCGTGTATATACCTTGTTTTCCTTTCCCCTGACTCTCAAGTCTGAAGAACGGTCTCGTCCCAAAACGTCACCCATTCCTTCTCTCCAGTAGATGCTGCCTGACCTGCTGAGTAACTCCAGCTTTTTGTGTCTTTTTGCATGCTGGCCAGCTAATCAGAATGAAGAATTCTTGTGTTTGGCAAAGCAGGAGAAACAGGAACAGCTTTGTAAATATTTTAGCGCATTACACTGACAATTACTAATTGGTTCACAGTATTAAAATCAAAGACAACAATACCATAAACAATATATATATATTGTTGAGATTACAAAGATTTAGAGAGCATTGATGTTTTATCATATAATTCTGGGAATGCAGCGTACATTAATAAAATGGTATTTTCAAGACCAAAAAGACGTTAGAACACAGAACAGCATAGGAACAAACCCTTCAGCCTACAATATATGTGCAGAACATGATTCCAAGTTAAACTAAACTCCTTTGATTACACATAATCCACATCCTACATTTCCTGCGTATTCACGCGCCAATTTAAAGTCCTCTTAAATGTCATTATAGTATCTGCCTCAACCACCACCATCGTTTTATTCAATACGCCATCAAAATCTCACATGCATTATTCAAGGGAATATAAATTCTAATGAGCAATGCAATATTTTTTCATTGCCAGAGTTTAACTCTAAAAGCTGATCAGCCAAGGCAATTACTGCCTCCAAGCACATTTCGCGTGTTTGAGGATATTAAATCACGGTCCTCCACCATGTGCAAATGCATGGAAGCTGCAGGTGTTTTTTGACTGACATCAATTGACTTGAGTGGTATGAAACTTGAGAGGTACGGCACAGTGGTGTATCGGTAGAGTTGCTGCCTGACAGCACTGCGACTCTGGAGACCCAGGTTCGATCCCGACTACGGGTGCTGTCTGTACGGAGTTTTCTGCCAGATCTTTGGTTTCCGCCCATACCCAAAGACGTACATGTCTGTAGGCTAATTGGCTTGGTGTAAGAGCAAAATTGTCCCCATGGTAGCATTAATGTGTGGGGATCGCTGGTCGGCACGTACTCGGTGGGCCGAAGGGCCTGTTTCAGCACTGTATCTCGAAACAGAACTAAACATGTAACTAACATGTTTACGCTGTTTCGCTAAAACAGAACGAACATGACTGCCAGCGAATACTCACATCCGAGCGTTAAAGGTCTTACAAGGAGACCTTGCCCACCACTGAAGGGCAGCGATCTCCTCCTGCATAAAATAAAGGAGGCATCATCGAGCTTGAAGTTGTAGGTTGATCCCTAGATAATCAAGAGCGTCCTATCCAATGGATTGTCCTCGTGGATCCTATCCAATGGATATCCAGCTGATGTGGAAATTCTTTACATCCTATGTGTTGGAGACCTGAGCAATAGAATCGCTGCCCTTGGCTGTCCATCTCAATAGAAACAATAAAAAAATATTTGAAACGTTTCAACAGCTGGGTTCACAGTACGTTTTTCCCACTAGCTAACCGAGCCGAGAGGAGAAAGAGCAGCAGTAAGAGTTTAAAATTGCAGAGGACAAGCGGAAGAGAGAGAGCGTTGTCCAACCTATTGGCAACAACTAAAAGGAAGCTAGGTTCTAGTGGATGGTAGACACAGAATGCTGGAGTAACTCAACAGGTGAGGCAGCATCTCAAGAGAGAGCGAATGGGCGACGTTTCGGGCCGTGACTCTTCCTCAGTCTGAAGAAGGGTCTCGACACTAAACGGCGCCCATTCCTTTTCTCCTGCGATG
This sequence comes from Raja brachyura, assembly GCA_963514005.1. Next base: position 5,436,726 of record OY740784.1, read on the forward strand.
CTGCCACACCCGCTGAGTTACTCCAGCATTTTGCGTCTCCCTTCGATTTAAACCAGCATCTGCAGTTCTCCCTTACACATAAGCTCTAGTGGATACGGCCATTTCGAAATCTTCAGGTCGAAATGCGCGCTCTGGTGAGCATTAGGCTTCAGTGACTTGGGCCAAGGTAAGGCGAAGACCATTTTTCTCTGTCTTACTACCTTGGTCAAAGTGGGTGCTCGTAAAGGCTATGGAGGCAGTGGTATAGCCACCCTGAAGGTTGTTTAAAATGGGAATTTGGAATCTTAAAGCGTCAGAACAGGGCAAGGAGTTTGAGGAGAGCTTTTTGGCACAGTATGTGGGTAGAACATTGAGACAAGGAGCATTACTTGGGCTTTATCTTGAGGTATGTAGCTAATCAAGTGGATGGATTGTCAAAGGGTATTATTTTGGAGAGACTGACCATAGCACCCCATATTTTTACATGGCTATGGAAAACAAAATGGATGGGGCAGTAAGATCTTAAATTGGGGAAGGATGAGTTCATTAACGTAAGGGAGGACCTGGCAAAGGTAGATTGGGAGCATCTAACTGCAAGTGAATCTACATCTGCACTGCGGGGAGCATTCAAAGGAGGGAAAGCAAGAGTTTGAGGCCGACATCTTTAATATTAGTAGTCCCACTCTGGTTCTGCTCCAGATCATAGGCTCGGAACTAAATATTTTCTGGAGCAGTGAGCAACAAAATAAAAAATTGAGAAATGGGAACTTTTTTAAAAGCCAGGGGTGACAAGTACCGGGGGGGGGGGGGGGGGGGGGGGGGGGGGAGATAGTGAGGGCTTGATCACAAGAGGAAAAAAACAAGGAAACACATGACAGATATAGGGAACTAAAGGCAGTGGACACTTGTGAAGAGCATAAAAAGTGTAGAGAGGCACTTAGAATAAAATTGAAAAGCTAAGAGCGTTCACAAAAACAATCACTGACAGATAGGATTCAGGAAAATCTGAATGTGTCTGCAATTTAAACAGCATTTAATAAGCGTCCAGAATGAGTCTTGGGATAAATTGGGCAGCACGGTGGTGCAGTGGTAGAGATGCTGCCTTACGTCGTCAGAGAACCGGGGTTGGACCCCGACTATGGGTGCTGTCTGTACGTTCTCCTCGTGGCCATGCGGGTTTTTCTCCGAGATCTCTGGTTTCCTCCCACACTCCAAAGACGTATAGGTTTGTAGGTTAATTGGCTTGGTATAATGGTAAATTGTTCCCAGTGTGTGTAAGAGAGTGTTAATGTGCGGGGATCGCTGGTCGGTGCGGACTCGGTGGTCTGAAGGGCCTGTTTCCACGCTGTATCTCTGAACTAAATGGAGTCACAGAAAGCTAAGAGGCCAAGTGTTTGGCGATGGGATTAATAAGGGAACAGTGCTCACGGGTCAGTGAGGGCAGGTTAGGCCGAAGAGTGTCATGCTGTACAGGTCTATGACTTGATTAGTCATTTGCAAAGAACCTACAGCAGAGCAAGATAGACCACACCTTCTAAATGCAATGGGCTGACGTGTATTACGCAACGGAACAGAACGTGGGCCTTTTTTTCATCCATTTCCGTAACCGGACCTGACCCGACTCGCAGTGTAACCAACGTTGCGGGGGAACAGTTTGTGTTAATAAATTAAAATTCTGAAAACGAGGAGAAGATTTTTACCAAATTACTTATATTTTTACGAGGATGTTTCCGTAACCGGCTTCCGTCTCTGCACTATTATCCTACGGGATCTTTGGTGTGGAGACGGAATCCGGTTACGGAAATGGGGCCGAAGATTCCCCATGAATCTGCCCATGACCGTACTACGTATTTTTCGTCGAGTGGACCACCTTGCTCGCTTGGTCATTTGGTCTTTGGTCATTTCAATGACTCCATCTCCAGTGATCTGTGTTACTGCTCCATAATTGCCAAATCAATTATTCATTCATAGCACATCTACATCAGTCTTACAAAACTGCCTTTGGACCGTTTGGTTTGTAGTTTCCAAAGGTGTTGATAGCATTAAATTGCATACGTCCTGAAATAACCTTTCTCTGCAAGGTGCTAATCAGTTAGATTAGCTGTCCCTGTTTGCAACACGATACAACAGCTATCAGCTAAAAGGTAGCAAGTAACATGTTGTAAGCTATCTAGCAGGAAGAGCAGGAAATCATGGACTAATATTTGTGCTTATCTTGTAGACCTTGCTGCTCACGATTTGTGCACGATAACAATGGAGATGGAACAAGGTTTATGATTCTAAAGCACGACATGCATCCGCACATAGCTCCCCTGTGGCCTTGCCCCAGTCTTAATCCATACACTGCTACTTCAATATGTGCACTCATGCACCAAATAATCTGCCATTTTGCGTTTTGAGAGTAAAAACAGAGTGTAGAAAGTGGAAGTTGTCACAACATCTCCTGAAATTGATTCTTTGATGATTGCAGGGCTCGTGAAGACTGTTAAGGGCCTGTCCTACCAGCATCCGACTCCATGCGGTGAGTGCGATCAAACTAGAAGCGGGGCCACGCGGAGGTCGGGTGATCCCCTGTACAGGCCCGTTTCCACCAGCATGCGCCTGCATGCGGCAAGCGCGACCAAACCAGCAGCGAGGGCCGCGCAGAGGTCGGGTGAGTGGCGCAACGCGGCGCAAAGTGAGGCGAACTTGGAGCAAAGCCTTAAAGGTAAGTTCGCCAGGACAGAGAGGGGCACAGAGGCACACACACAGAGGGCCACGGAGCCACACACATAGAGGGTCACGGAGGCACCTACACAGAGGGTCACGGAGGCACGACATCGAGACGGTGTGTAATGCGTCGAGGCGACTGCGAGCCGACAAGCCGTTGCCGCATGGAATTTTCGAACATGGTCAGTTTTTAGGAGCCCCGCGCAATGTTGGGATGAACTCCGCACATTTCCGCACGGCTCCGGCGATTGAAGTGGGACTGGCCCCACGACGACGGCTCAAGCGACCACGTTAGGTCTCACGCATGGCATGGAGTTGCATGCTTGTAGGACAGGCCTTTACATTAAAAACGTGGAGGACGAGCGGGTAATACTGACAGCATCTGCAGGGCTACACACAATGCAGTTTCATTGCCAATGCAACTGCAAATTCTAGACCGAGAGTTGAAACAGACATACCAGCGATAGTTTAAAGAGGGTTGGCAAAAATGCTGGAGAAACCCAGCGGGTGAGGCAGCATCTATGGAGTGAAGGAAATAGGCAACGTTTCGGGTCGAGACCCTTCTTCAGACTTCTTCTTAAAGAGATTTGCCACTTTACAGGGCTGCCTGTTCTCATTCTCTATGCCTCTGTGGCAACATCTAGCCTTTCAGAAATGTTAATGGTGGTGCTGAAAAGTTCCTGATGTGGAGGAAGATGCTGAGCGATAAAATAATTAGATCATTTAAAAAATGTTGAAGTCACTCTTTAAATTGGTTTTACAGGTTATACAACATGATCTTCTTTTACTGTAGGTGTGATAGAGTCAAAGAGCGAGAATCATAGAGTGACACAGTGTGGAAACAGGCCCTTCGGCCCAACTCGCCCATACCGGCCAACAATGTCCCAGCTCCACTAGTCCCACTTGCCTGCGCATGGTCCATATCCCTCCAAACCTGTCCTATCCATGTACCTATCTAAACTGTTTCCTTAACAATGGGATAGTCCCAGCCTCAACTACCTCCACTGGCAGCTTGTTCCATACACCCACCACCCTTAACTCGCTGTATTAACTTGCAGTAGCTTAAAGAGTTGTTATTGCTTTCTGAATTTCATATATTTTTTGTAAATTAAGTATTTACAAACAAATTATTGACAGTGTTACAAATAATATTAGTGATATACCTTTCTGTGCCTGCTTTAATCTTAGCATACGAACACCAGAAAAAGAAATAGCTCCCTGTTCTTTATTCTCAAGTATTGCCCTCTCTCCTGCAATTTAACTTTCGAGCCTGACTGTGTTTGCAAGTTAGTCCAATTTCTGCGAACATCATTTGTTTGAGTGCTTAAACTTTAACAGACATGACAATGAAATTCCATTCAACCTGATGGAATGGATCTATTGCACTTTTCAATGAAACTTTCTGTTTTCATGCATAAACATGTAACGTTTAAAATAGCTCATGGTCCCACGGGCCCCACAGTCCCGTTTATATCAACGGGTTGATGGTTGAAAGTATCAAGAGCTTCAAATTCCTGGGAGTGCACATCTCTGAAGATCTTTCCTGGTCCGAGAACACTAATGCAATTATCAAGAAAGCACATCAGCGCCTCTACTTCCTGAGAAGATTACGGAGAGTCGGTTTGTCAAGGAGGGCTCGCTCTAACTTCTACAGGTGTACAGTAGAGAGCATGCTGATCAGATGCATCGTGGCTCGGTTCGGCAACTTGAGCACCCTGGAGAGGAAAATACTTCAAAAAGTAGTAAACACTGCCCAGTCCAAAATCGGCTCTGACCTTCCTTCCATCGAGGGGATTTATCGCAGTCACTGCCTCAAAAAGGCTGGCAGCATCATCAAGGACCCACACCATCCTGGCCACACACTCATCTCTCTGCTATGTTACAGGTTATTCAGGTAGAATATATGCTTATTCAGGTAGACGGTACAGGAGCCTGAAGACTGCAACAACCAGGTTCAGGAATAGCTACTTCCCCACAGCCATCAGGCTATTAAACCTGGCTCGGACAAAACTATGATCATTAATAACCCATTACCTGTTATCAGTTATTTGCACTTTATCAGTTTATCTATTCATGTGTGTATGTATTTATATAATGATATATGGACACACTGATCAGTTTTGTAGTAAATGCCTACTGTGTTCTGTGGGCCGAAGCAAAGCAAGAATTTCATTGTCCTATCAGGGACACATGACAATAAACTCACTTGAACTTGAACTTGGTCTTGGATACATATTTCTTTTGCTTTAGGTCTTCCTTTTTCTATTCAAATGATAGACCACATTGTATAAAAGGCACAAATGACATCCATTTGCAAGCGAGGAGATGGAATGGCAAAAATAAAATTGGAAAAAAATCATAAACGTATATTAATGTTTGAGTATCACCAAACTATTCAAAATTGTGTTCTGACACCAATACAATCTCCACAAGGAGCCGTCCCTTGTTAATCAAAGCCCATGCTATTTTTGAGCCCTGTGCAGGATGGCATGAGAGATAGATGAACAATTATGCCTTAATTACAGCATAATACATTGGAGATTACAGAAGATGCCTAATGCATTTCCCTGTCTATTCTCAAGGGTAGTAAGTAACCATAAATAACTATAATGATTACTTTCAGACTGTAAATAATAGATTTACTTACTATTTAGCTATTTTACTAAGATAATCACCGCACATGGATATAAAGGTAGACTTAATTTAGTAGCTGCTCTTAAATACTCCGTAACATATGTAGTGCAGGCTTCACGTTTTCCAGGGAAATTAGCAGCCAACAATTTGAATCCATAGGAGATGGGAGAAATCCTTGGTGAGTGCATTGACTTATTGATAATCCTGGCAGAATTGCAGAAAATGTTACACCAACTTCCATTATTTATTAATCGTGGATGATGAATATGTACCCGAGACAAATGATTCGGTAATAAGCATAATAATGAAGGGTTTCACAGGGAGGGCCAGAATGGTCAGGTAGGCAGGCCTGTTGGACAACACAACTGATCGCAGCTTACTACTTTAAACTTGGCCAGAGGACCATTTCCACAAAATGCTAAGGAAGTACAGTGCCCTCCATAATGTCTGGGACATCATTTATTTATTTGTTCAAGAAGGAACTGCAGATGCTGGAAAATCAAAGGTAGACAAAAATGCTGGAGAAACTCAACGGGTGCGGCAGCATCGATGGAACAAAGGAAATAGGCAACGTTTCGGGCCGAAACCCTTTATTTATTTGCCTCTGTACTCCACAATTTGAGATTTGTAATTTTTAAAAAAAATCACATGTGGTTAAAGGGCACATTGTCAAATTTTATTAAAGGGCATTTTTATACATTTTGGTTTCACCATGTAGAAATTACAGCTGTGTTTATACATAGTCCCCCCCATTTCAGGGCACCGTAATGTTCGGGACACCTGGCTTCACGGGTGTTTGTAATTGCTCAGGTGTGTTTAATTGCCTCCTAAATGCAGGTTTTAGAGAGCTCTCAGCACCTAGTCTTTCCACCAGTTTTTCCATCACCTTTGGAAAACTTTTATTGCTGTTTATCACCATGAGGACCAAAGTTGTGCCAATGAAAGTGAAATAAGCCATTATGAGACTGAGAAACAGGAATAAAACTGTTAGAGACATCAGCCAAACCTTAGGCTTACCAAAATCAACTGTTTGGAACATCATTATGGAGAGCTTACTAATCACAAAGGGACTGGCAGGCCAAGGAAGACCTCCACAGCGGATGACAGAAGAATTCTCTTGATAATAAAGAAAAATCCCCAAACACCTGTCCGACAGATCAGAAACACTCTTCAGGAGTCAGGTGTGATATTGTCAATGGCTACTGTCCGCAAAAGACTTAATGAACAGAAATACTGAGGCTACGCTGCAAGATGCAAACCACTGGTTAACCACAAAAATAGGATGGCCAGGTTAGTTTGCCAAGAAGTACTTAAAAGAGCAACTACAGTTCTGGAAAACTGTCTTGGGGACAGATGAGATGAATATTAACTTATATCAGAGAGATGGCAAGAGCAAAGTATGGAGGAGAGAAGGAGCTGCACAAGATCCAAAGCATACCACCTCATCTGTGAAACACGGTGGTGGGGGTGTTATGGCCTGGGCATGTATGGCTGAGGTACAGGCTCACTTATCTTCATTGATGATACAACTGCTGATGGTGGTAGCATAATGAATTCTGAAGTGTATAGACACATCCTATCTGCTCAAGTTCAAACAAATACCTCAAAACTCAGGCCGGCGGTTCATTCTACAGCAAGACAATCATCTCAAACATACTGTTGAAGCAACAAAGCAGTATTTCAAAGCTAAAAAATGGTCAATTCTTGAGTGGCCAAGTCAATCACCTGATCTGAACCCAATTGAGCATGCTTTTTATACGCTGAAGAGAAAACTGAAGGGGACTAGCCCCCAAAACAAGCATAAGATGAAGATGGCTGCAATACAGGCCTGGCAGAGCATCACCAGAGAAGACACCCTGCAACTGGTGATGTCCATGAATTGCAGACTTCAAGCAGTCATTGCATGCAAAGGATATGCAACAAAATACTAAACATGACTACTCTCATTTACATGACATTGCTGTGTTCCAAGCATTATGTTGCCCTGAAATGGGGTGACTATGTATAAACACAGCTGTAATTTCTACATGGTGAAACCAAAATGTATAAAAAGGGCTTTTATTGAAATGATTTTAAAAGAGCATGTGATTTTTTTTTCTATTACAAATCTCAAATTGTGGAGTACAGAGACAAATAAATAAATGATGGGTCTTTGTCCCAAACATTATGGAGGGCACTGTATAATACATCTAACTTTGGGATTAGAATGAGAACAGTATTTTACTTCGGAGTCACGTGAGTGACTACGTGAAGACCCCGCCAGCACGCATGCGCGACATATCGTCGTACGCATGCGGAAGCGACGGTCGGGAGGAGCGGGGCTCCTCTAGCGTAAGCTTAAATAGCTTACGCCAGGTAAGTCTCACCGGAGGTAGTGAGTCGACGACAGTGAATTTACAATGGACAGAAAATCGAAGTGAACAGCAGCCAGAGCAGCTGCCAAGGAGAGCAGCCAGCAGCGAGCCGCCTCTCCTGAGCTACAGGGTTTGCCTGCAACTCCCGACTTCTCGCCCTTTGCGACCGTTGGTACACCACGGTCAGGGAAGACCACCCGGAAGTCGGCCGGGGCCGACTCAGCGGAGTCCGGTCCCGAGGACACCCCGTTCGCAGATAGCGACGGTGGTCGTCTAAACCGCATGGAGCGGTTGATGGAGCAAATGCTCCAACGTGACTTGCTAATGCAGGGGCAAGGTCACAGTGGGACCCCTGGCAGGCCCACGGCAGGTTCCTATAGAGGACTGCCCAACGTCTCCCCCTCTGTACAAGGGAGCGTTGAGGGTCAGAACTGGGCTGACCCAGAAGAAGGGGTTGGCTGAATCAACGAAGGTGTCAGGGGGCTATGAAGACTATTTGGATATGGTGAGCAGGCACGCCATGCCTAATAAAAAAGGCTTGCCTATCCACCCCAAGCTGGCTGCCAGTATTAATTACATGGCAACCAACCAATTGCAGGAACAGGCCATCAATGCTACGGCAGATAAGTATATGGCACCAGAAAACTGCAATTCATTGAATGTGCCAGCGGTGAATAACCCTATTTGGGGAAATATGAGCCCCTCAAGTAGAAGGCAGGAGATAAAACTTCAGAGGATTCTGAAGCTCCTAACTGCAGGGATAACGGCGGTAGCAAGAACTGCAGTGGGCGTAGAGATGCCGGAAGAATTGCAGGATGCTCTAGCACTGCTCTGCAATACTCAATACGAAATTAATACGTTCAGGAAGAACATCATCAAGCCGGCGCTTCACCCCAAGTTTGCGGGGTTGTGTAAGCCTGGGAAGACTCAGCCTCCTAGCCTGCTGTTTGGGGAAGATCTCCCTAAGCAGGTTAAAGATCTTGACGAGGAGGCTAAGGCTTTGGGCCTTATAAAACCGGGCTACACTAAGCCACACCCACACAGACAGCACCCCTACACATCCACCGGGCAGAGTTACCTTAACAGGTCTGCCGGTGGTGAAAGCTCGAAGGCCGGGTACCCTGCACAGCGGTCTTTTTTAGGCCTAGGCCCAGACCGGCCTTCTTGGAAAATGCGCCACTCCCAGAACACACGCAACCAACCGAGGAAGCAAGGACAGAAACCACCACACCGGCAGTAACCATGGAGGTAGGTGGGTCTGGGGTCCCCAGAAACACATCTGGTCCAAATTCACTTTGTGTAGGGGGCAGGTTGCACATGTTCATTGAGAATTGGCTCACTTTTACCTCTGATCCTTATATACTCAGAAGTATTCAGGGATATAAAATTGAATTTGTTCACGAACTCCCTACCCCGGTACAACATGCACCTAGCCGGAAATTCGTCCTTTCACTTAAAGATAGGGCAGCAGGGCATGCTGAACTACAGAGATTAGTACAGAAAGGGGTAGTTGAGAAAGCCATTAGAGAATCTCAGGAGTTCGTGTCCAATATTTTCACCAAAAATAAAAAAGATGGCGGGTGCCGCATCATCATTGATCTAACTGATCTGAATACTTCTGTTAAGTATATACATTTTAAAATGGACACCTTCAATACTGCTATACAGTTAATAGCCAATGGGTACTACATGGCATGCATTGACCTCAAGGATGCATATTATTCAGTACCCATTCACAAGGATCATAGGAAATACTTAAAGTTTGTCTGGATGGGAAAATTATGGCAATACAAAGCTTTGCCTAATGGGTTATCGTCAGCACCCAGACTGTTTACTAAGATATTAAAACCAGCTTTGGCCTACTTAAGGAAACAGAATCATACTGTTATGGCCTATCTAGATGACATCCTCATAGTGGGGGAAAATTTGGAAATGGCTACTTTGGCAGTTACAGCCACAAAACATCTTTTCCAGAAGCTGGGGTTTACGATACATCCAGATAAATCAATATTGGAACCCGCTACCACCATGCAATATCTGGGGTTCATCATTGACTCAGTGCAAATGTCTGTTACGTTGCCACCAAGTAAGGTGGACGACCTGACAGAGGCTTGCAGGAGCCTCATTGGCGCTAAGGTCCCATCCATTCGGCAGGTGGCCAGAGTGATTGGGAAGATAGTAGCGGCATTCCCTGCAGCACAATTTGGGCCCTTACATTACCAAAACTTACAAAGAGCGAAAATTATAGCACTCAAAAAAGATACAGGCCATTTCGACAGGCCTATGGAAATTTCGGGGAAGGCGAAAGCCGAATTATATTGGTGGATGGGGAATGCCCAAAATTGTTCCAAACCTATCAATATTATCAATCCCTCGGTCATCCTACAAACGGATGCCAGTGCCGAAGGGTGGGGAGCTACTAACACTACCTCTAGTTGTGGAGGTAGATGGAGTGCACCAGAGTTAACCCTATACAAAAACTTGGGGATTAACTATTCGGAAATGCTGGCAGCATTTCATGGCCTTAAAGCATACTGCACTTATATGCACAAAGTTCATATTAGATTACAAATTGATAACACTACGGTGGTAGCATATATTAACCATATGGGCGGTATTAAGTTGATATCGTGTGACGAATTGGCTAACAATATCTGGCACTGGTGTCCGCAAAGAGAAATCTGGATCTCAGCTACTAACCTTCCAGGTAAGCTAAACATAGTGGCAGACACCAGATCGCGTAAATTCAACGACAACATAGAATGGATGTTGGATCGGAGGGTGTTTTCAGATATTGTGGAATGTTATGGAACACCAGATATCGACCTTTTCGCATCCAGGCTAAATCACCAATTACCAACATATGTTGCTTGGGAACCAGACCCGGGGGCAGTAGCGATGGATGCATTCACGCTACATTGGGGGGATCTATTTTGTTACGTATTCCCCCCTTTCTGCCTCATCAGTCGGGTCTTGCAGAAAATTAAGCAAGACTCTGCATCGGGTATTTTGGTGGTGCCCGACTGGCCTACCCAATCATGGTTCCCTATGGTATGGAAGATGGCCACGGAACCCTGTATCAGGGTGAACAAACGACCTAGCCTGCTCATTCATCCTGTTACGGGAGCAAGTCATCCGTGTCATGACCGCATGGACTTGTTAATTTGCAGATTCTAAAACGGCCACTTCGCGGATTCGGACTCTCCAACAGGACCATTGATACCATCACAGCGGCCTGCAGAGAGTCCACGAGGAAGCAGTACCTGACCTACATCAGGAAATGGGAAGGATACTGCGTCACTACCAACACAACATATGAAACCGCCACCATTTCGGAAGTGTTGGAATTCTTGGCTACCCTTCATTTCGATGAGGGTCTTAGTTACAGTGCCACTAACTGTGCCAGGAGTGCCCTATCATCCTACTTGGGCAAGGGGAGTGACCAATTGGGAATTGGGTCACATCCTCTAGTGTCTAAGTTTATGAGGGGAACATTTAATACTAATCCCCCTAGGGCTCGATATAGCCATGTTTGGGATATCAGCACAGTATTGACTATGCTGCGAGGATGGACACCTAACACGGGACTCCCATTGGCTAAACTCACCTATAAGATGGTCATGATTATGGCACTGATCACGGCACAGCGGGTTCAGTCCCTGCACAAGCTTAGCCTGGATGATATGGCAGTCACCAGTGACAAAATTACTTTCTATGTGCAGGGACTGCTGAAACAAGATCGACCTGGAGTGTCTGGACATTACTTGGAGTTTCTGGCTTATCCAGCAGAACCTCGACTTTGTATTGTATCATTAATTTTGCAATACATTGCAGTCACCAAAAATCTTAGGAAACGGCTTTACTTATCAGTCACAAGAAGCCCCATCATAGAGTCACGGTGCAAACCATATCCAGTTGGTTAAGGGTGGTACTGGATGCAGCAGGGGTGGATACTAATAAATTTAAATCTCACTCCACCAGGGCAGCATCCACCTCGGCGGCTAGAAGGATGGAGGTACCTATGGATCACATCCTGGCTACAGCGGGGTGGAGTAATGAGAAGACCTTCCACCGCTTTTATTATAAACCCGTGACCTCCTCTGATACTTATGCAGGGAGGATTTTGAGTGCTGCCAAATAGCTTACCCTTTAGGGATGCTACTTTGTTTTGGTATGAATAAATACCTGATTTTGTTTTTCAGCCAGTGTCTTGTCTGAATTCCGTCCATCCTCTCATCCCAGCTTTAGCGGCGTGTGAGCATGGAGCTTCCAGGGCATGAAATCACAGAAGCTTTGAAATCTTCACGTAGTCACTCACGTGACTCCGAAGTAAAATAGTAAGATTAAACAAGAACTTACCAGTTTGAAGTTTGATCTTTATTTTATGAGGAGTTACGATGAGGGATTACGTGCCCTCCGCTCCCAACCCTCTATTATAAAGATCACCTGGTATGAAAGTTCTCTTGTTATCTTACTATATTAGTCATTGTGACTATGGTTTTCTGTGATTTCACACCACTGCTTTGAAGAGATGTCGCGCATGCGTGCTGGCGGGGTCTTCACGTAATCCCTCATCGTAACTCCTCATAAAATAAAGATCAAACTTCAAACTGGTAAGTTCTTGTTTAATCTTACTATTAATTTCTCTAACTCCAAATAACTCCTGCATTCCTTCTCTCTCCATCTCTCCCCCACCAAGTCGCACCAGCTTCTCATTTTCGCCCAACAAATGGCTAACAACGGCCTGTTTCATTTATCATCATTTTTTTCCTCTGCACTTCTTTCATTCATTCTTCTCTATCTCTCTATATCGTCGTCTATATCTCTTGATTCCCTTTCCCGTGACTTTGAGGCTGAAGAAGGGTCTCGACCCGAAACGTCACCCATTCGTTCTCTCCAGAGATGCTCCCTGTCCCGCTGAGCATTTTGTGTCTATCCTCGGTTTCAGCCAGCATCTGCAGTTCATTCCTGCACATCTAATATTTAGATGGAATGACGTCTATATTATAAAAGGACCCTTGGTTTCGTGGTCAAGCAGCAAAGAATAATGAGTGTTACACAAAAAGCTGGAGAAACTCAGCGGGTGCAGCAGCATCTAAGGAGTGAAGGAGATAGGCGACGTTTCGGGTCGAGACCCTTCTTCAGACCCGAAACGTCGCCTATCTCCTTCGCTCCTTAGATGCTGCTGCACCCGCTGAGTTTCTCCAGCTTTTTGTGTAACCCTCGATTCTCCAGCATCTGCAGTTTCTTCTTTAACAAAGAATAATGAGTGCACTGTCTACTCAACAAACTGCAATTAATGAATGAAATGCAGGGGGGGGGCGAGATTCTTTTCAGGCAAAAAATGGGGAATGCCACTAGGAAGGAGCACTTCGTCATCTTTCGTGCCCTTATGCTATACAGTGGCTTGCTACTGCTCTACACATCGTTGCATTATAGGAGTGTTAAATGCAAAGTCTGCAGTAGTACATGGATTATCCAGCAATGGGCATTGCATTAGGTGTTGCATTGTCTGGGTCTGTGTGCCACAGTCATGGGTTGTTGTACCCTCGATGTAGCCCCATTTCAGCATTGTCACCCTTCACCACCCGACCCCGGTTCGCAGCCGGCTGAGGCATCTCCAGGAGGAAGCACTAAGACATGGGAAGACACAATTTTCTCATGAAAGTCTTCCACAACGAAAGGAATTATGAAATGCTCCACTGAAGCAGACTATAGTGAGGTATCCATGGCAACTGCTAATTGCAGAGTTTAGCACCTTTGCATGGTAAAAGCAAAGTGATGCAGGGACTCAGCACCTCTCCCAGAATTTTGTTTGTTTACATATGATTTTGGTATCTGTATTTTTTATCTCTGGTTATTTTACATATGTTGATGATCATGCTAATTTCTGTTTCATGGCCTCTGTCACACAGTGTGTTCAGACCACTTCACTTTTTCCACATTTTGTTACGTTACAGCCTTATTTTAAAATGGATTAAATTATTTTTTTATCATCAATCTACACACAATATCCCCGAATGAAGAAGCAAAAACAGGTGTTTAGAAATGTTTGCAAAGTAATTAAAAATAATTAACTGAAATATCACATTTACATAAATATTCAGACCCTTTGCTATGACACTCAAAATTGAACTTAGGTTCATCCTGTTTCCATTGATTATCCTTGAGATGTTTCTGCAACTTGATTGGAGTCCACCAGTGGTAAATTAAATTGATTGGACATGATTTGGAAAGGCACACACCCGTCTATATAAGGTCCCACAGTCGAAAGGGCTCCCACAGTCGGAGCAAAAAGCAAGCCATGAAGACGACGGAATTGTCCGTAGACCTCCAAGACAGGATTGTGTTGAGACACAGATCTGGGGAAGGGTATAAAACAATTTCTGCAGCATTGCAGGCCCCAAAGAGCACAGTGACCTCCGTCATTGTTAAATGGAAGAACTTTGGAACCACCAGGACTCCTCGTAGAGCTGGCCGCCCGGCCAAGCTGAGCAATCGGGGGAGAAGGGCCTTGGTCAGGTAGGTGAACAAGAACCCGATGGTCACTCTGACAGAGCTCCAGAGTTCCTCTGTGGAGATGGGAGAAACTTCCAGAAGGACAAATATATCTACAGCACTCCACCAATCAGGCCTTTTTGGTAGAGTGGCCAGAGTAAAAGGCACATGACAGCCCTCTTTGGAGTTTGCCAAAAGGCATGTGTAACAGGATTCTCTAGTCTGATGAAACCAAGATTGAACTCTTTGGCCTGAATGCCAAACGTCACATCTGGAGGAAACCAGGCACCGCTCATCACCTGGCCAATACCATACCTATGGTGAAGCATGGTGGTGGCAGCATCATGCTGTGGGGATGTTTTTCAGCGGCAGGAATTGTGGGGTTAGTCAGGATTCAGGGAAAGATGAACGGAGCAAAGTACCGAGAGATCCTTGATGAAAACCTGCTCCAGAGCGTTCTGGTCCTCAGACTGGGACAGAGGTTCACCTTCCAACAGGACAAAGACCCGAAGCACACAGCCAAGACAATGCAGGAGTGGCTTTGTGACAAGACTGTGAATGTCCTTGAGTGGCCCAGCCAGAGCCTGAACTCGATCGAACATCTCTGGAGGGACCTGAACATGGCTGTGCATCGACGCTCCCCATCCAACCTGACAGAGTTTGAGAGGATCTGCAGAGAAGAATGGGGGAAATGACCCAAATACAAGTGTGCCAAGCTTGTAGCGTCATACCCAAGAAGACTTGAGGCTGTAATCGCTGCCAAAGGTGCCTCAACAAAGTACTGAGTAAAGGGTCTGAATACTTATGTAAATGTGGTATTTCAGTTATTTATTTTTAATTACTTTGCAAAAAGTTCTAAACATCTGTTTTAGCTTTTTTTAATGAGGTATTGAGTGTAGATTGATGATTTAAAAAAATGAATTTAATCAATTTTAGAATAAGGCTGTAACGTAACAAAATGTTGAAAAAGTGAAGGGGTCTGAATACTTTCTGAATGCACTGTATATTCATTAGGACTGATCATGAAGCTTCTAACCTGCTGTAATTAGATTAACTGGCAGTCCTTAAGGTTGCTATCACAAGCTGCTGCAAAATAATGTATCCACTCTGAAACCTATCTCAGTAAACCGGTCAAGCTCACACGACCACCTGTTGTAGTCAAGTCACTTTTATTTCTATAGCGCATTTAAAAAACAACTCTCGTTGGCCAAGGTGGAGGTACTAACGTTATACAACAGTGGTTCATAGATTAAGTACATACATACATATAGCCCTCACTCAGAAGACATCAAGAAAGGCTTGAGAGTAAAGGTGAGTTTTAAGTCTCAACTTAAAAGAGTCGATGGAGGGGGCAGTTCTGATGGGAAAGAGGGATGCTGTTCCACAGTCTGGGAGCTGCAACCGCAAAGGCGCGGTTGGGCGCCCCTGAGCTTATGCCTAGACCGCGGGATGTTCAGTAACCTGGAGGTGGTGTGGTGGGGGAGCAGACTTTTGATGTAGGTGGGGGCAAGGTTTGTAGACATAAAGAAGGGTCTTGAAATTTATTCAGAACCGCACAGGGAGCCAGTGGAGAGAGGCCAGGATCGGGGTGATGTGGCCTTTTGTTCGGGTGCCCGTCAGGAGTCCCGCTGCGGCGTTTTGGACCAGTTGCAGGCGGGACAGGGAAGATAGGCTGATGCCAGTGTAAAGTGTACCTTCCCATTCCAGATATAAATGATGCTATTTGCCAGCAGGTTTTCCCTGAACATTTGATTGAGATCCACTGTTCAATATAATTAAGTACAGCTAAATCCCAGACCTCTATTTTTGCGCTCTTCAGTGTGCTTACTCTGCTGAGCTCCCCCTCAACACCATGCCTTGTCATTCCAAGATTTCTGTGCTGAGGGAAATCATAAACCCATGGTCTTCTCAGTTGGATTTTTTTTCCAAGTGTGAGAACCATACAAATTGTCGTCCGATAGGTGAATTCAGGTGCAATCAATAGTATTGCTGTTTATGTTCATCTTGTGAGACTTAACCATCATTGAATGTCCCAGGGATTGGTAGGCAAAGTGGATCATTGTAGCTAAACTAACTTCAAATCATTTCCAACTGGAATTAATTCTGAAGGTGCCAATGGATATTTCCTAAATATTGATATCAAGTTTTCTCCTCAATCAGTCTGGAAAATGAGGCCCAACACAAAGATACCTGTCTGTTCCCTCACTGATTTGCTGACTTCCTCCAACACTTTGTCGCTTTTGCTCAGAATTCCAGCATCTGCAGTTTTGTGTGTATCCTTCTAATTTTATCTGACTGTAGTATGGATTCATTGCAGTAGGAATCAGTGATAAATAATTGGGAGAAGCATTTTCTCTCCAAACCAGTAATTCTAAAGTATAGTGAATAACCGGTGTCACTCCAATAGTAGACACACAATGCTGGAGTCTCAGGCTGCATCTCTGGAGAGAAGGAATGGGTGATGTTTTGGGTCTAGATCCTTCTGTCTGAAGAATACGCCGTGACCCGAAATGTCATCCATTCCTTCTCTCCAGAGATCCTGCCTGTCCTGCTGAGTTACTCCAGCATTTTGTGTCTATCTTCGGTTTAAACCAGCATCTGCAATTCCTTCAGGGCCTGTCCCACTTGGCGGTCATTTACGCGACAGGCCGGTTGTGACTGACGCACGACGGTCACGCGCGTCATCATGCGTCCGCACAGCCGTCTGGAGCGCGTGACGTCAAGATAGACAAAAAATGCAGGAGTAACTCAGCGGGACTGCCAGCATCTCTGGAGAGAAGGAATGGATGATGTTTCGGGTCGAGACTCTTCTTCAGTCTGAAGAAAGGTCAGGACCCGAAACGTCACCCATTGCTTCTCTCCAGAGATGCTGCCGGTCCCGCTGAGATACTCCTGCATTTTGTGTCTACGTCCAATCGTCTTGGCCCCGCTCTGGGAGTAGGAGTGGGGGCGGATCCTGATCCGCAACGGCCGTGAGCCCCATGCCGAGCTCGGCGATCACTTGCCTGCTTCTGCTGCTGTTGGAGGTGAGACGTTGAGCCGTGCCAGGGTGTCCCACTTGGCTGTCATTTATGCGACAGGCCAGTGGCAAGCGAAAATTTCATCCAGAACAAAATCCTGGAGCACTGCGCGATACTGCGTGCAACTCCAAACTCCTCCACGCCACTCCATGTGCCTGTCCCACGCTACCCACGTGCTACCAGGTCATGTAAATGGCGCACATACGATGGCCAAGTGGGACTGGCCCTTTCCTACTCACTTCAATGGTCAAGGTTTAACAAGCAGTAATGCTCAAACCACTTTAGCCAGGAGAAATATACTTTTTTTTTACATTCTTCCCCTTCATGTCAAATACGGTCTCCTTTCTGTTCACTTCCTAAGTAACAAGAATCAACATGCTCTTTTCCTAATCAATACTGTTCACTAAAATAAGCAACTGCATGCAAGAAAAAAAAAACTACATTTAAATCTGTCTTGGTCCCAAAACATTAAAATGGGTATTTTCACAGAATTGAATTTGAGGAGATTGCTTCCTATTTTAGAAGTTGCTGAAATTCAAATCAATCAAACCCCCATAATATTATTGATCAGTTAATCAATTCCATTAAGACCACTTTCCTTCCTTTCATTCTAATTTCATGGAACGCATCTGGGGAAAGTCTGAAATATCAAGATGAGACCTTCAAACAAAATAAATAGCAGGGGGCATATACTTTACCACAGGCACAAGAAACAATGTTGTCTCTGGATAAATTGTAGGCAAAACAATCTTCCTGTCTTTAGAAGTAACAGCTTGGCAGACTTGATATAAAGAGCTTAAAATATATTCATAATATTAAAACAAGATGCAATTTTAATCACCGTGTTAATTAATAAATGTTGAACTGCCTATTTCAAATTGTAATTCGCCTTTTAATAAAATATCTATTTCTAGATGCGTTGGTAAATTATAATAAATTTAAAAGATAAACAAATCTTTTAATGTCCTCAGCCCAGGAACGCACAGCTTGATGTTTAATATCTCTGTGAAGGCCTGCAAATTAACGCAGTTGTTTGAAACGTTCAGAAAAATAAGAATTTGCGGTGGGGACGTGTGCAGGTTGGGCAGTTTCTAGTTTTACTGTGATGTTCAAAAGAATGCAGAGATCTGAGTTGCACCAGATGGGGATTAAAACCTAATATTTTCATGTGTTTCAGCAAACACAAATTGGGTAGACACACACACACACTGGCTCACAATACAAATTGGGCAGACCCACACACTGCCCAATTACATACAGATCTGATGCAGAGTCACAAACAGAAACTTTAGAACTGTTTTGTTCTCCACAGATGCCACCTGATGTGCAGAGTATTTCCAGCGCTATTTTTAATGCATAATTACAGCACCGGCAGACTTTCTGCTTTGCAATTATTTAAATGTCTCGGGTTATCTATGATGACACAAAATATTGCGTGATTCTCTTGTAACTACTGCTGTGTTGATCAATCTCTGCTTCTTGTGTTTTTTCAGACAAGTCGCATCCCCCATTTCATTTTTGTTCTCTTCATAGCAGTAACACTTACAAAATATTTTCTAATATTTGAATCTCACATACGCACACATTCTATAGAGTTCTGCTCACAATACTCTGCACAATTGTCCTCCTTTTCTCTCAGCAAATTGCTTTCTTTCACACAGAAGTGGCCTTGTGGATTTGTCGTCTAATTTGCCATTGAGTCATGAACAAAGATTCCAATTCACCACCTTCTAGTTGACACAGAAAAGGTCACGTCTCCTTTGTGGTTTGAAGCCACAATGCTTCTCTTTGGGGAAACATTAACTCGGCAACACTCTCACAGATAACCACTAACCTCCAGATTAAAATTAAAGTGATAACTTCTCTCACACCCAACCCACCAGCCACGTAACCGCTTTGGAAATATTTGCCTGGAAACAATGGAAAATAGTTGAGGGTGGGGAGAACATTCCATCCCCATGAAACAGATAATTAAAAAGTATTAGTTATCTTACTCATTGTAAATTGTTTTCTCCTCAAAATTATTAAGCAGTTAAGGGCCTGTCCCACCAGCATGCAACTCCATGCGATTAACGCGACCTAACGTGGTTGCTTGAGCCGTCCGGCGTCGCGGGGCCGGTCCCACTTCGATCGCCGGAGCCATGCGGAATTGTGCGGAGTTCGACCCGAGTTCGTCCCGACACCGCGCGGGGCTCCGAAAAACTGACAATGTCCAAAAATTCCGCGCGGCAACGGCTTGTCGGCTCGCAGTCGCCTCGACATTTACACACCACCCCGACATCGTGCCTCCGTGAACCTATTTGTAAGTGCCTCCGTGACTCTCGATGTGTGTGGCTCCGTGCCCCTCTCTGTGTGTCCCTCTCTGTCCTGGTGAACTTACCTCCAAGTTCGCCTCACTTTGCGCTGCGTTGCGCCACTCACCCGACCTCCGCGTGGCCCCTACTGCCGGTTCGGTTGCGCTTGCCGCATGCGGGCGCATGCTGGTGGGAACGGCCCTGTACAGGGATCACCCGACCTCCGCGCGGCCCCCGCTTCTAGTTTAATCGCGTTCATCGCATAGAGTTGCATGCTGGTGGGACAGGCCCTTAAGTTGTATTTTCCTGTCAAATATATCTTAAGATATGGCATCTATTAATTTTAATACAGAGAAATGGTGATTTAGTAGGACAAGCAGAGAAAACAAGGGAATGTGGATAGAATCAATTTTTAGATACCATTTACTTAATTTACCAATGAATATACACTTATTGGTTGATTATTTTTTTAATACAAATGGTTGAATAATAATCTCTTTCAATAGATGTGAATCTTAGAACGCACGAGAACTCTCATGGAGAACTGATGAATCCCCGCATTGTGTCTTACAGCCAAACACAATGTGACTGTGAAGTTAGCCACACAATTTTGCTGCCAACATCCTTGACATGGACGACTTGCTTATGCTTCATATGACTACTTGGTGCCAACATTCAATCAAGCAAGCACCAGGTGCAATGGTAGACACAAAATGTTGGAGTAACTCAGTGGGTCAGGCAGCAACTCTGGAGAGAAGGAATGGGTGATGTTTCGGGTCGAGAGCCTTTTTCGGACTTGTGTCAGGGGAGGGGGTGGGACAAAGATAGAATGTAGTTGGAGACACTAAGACTATTGGGAGAACTGGGAAGGGGAAGGGACGGAGAGGGAAAGCAAGGACTATCTGAAGTTAGAGAAGTCAATGTAAACGAGCCAAGCAAAATATGAGGTGCTGTTCCTCCAATTTGCACTGGGACTTCATCAATTTCACCAATAATTTTGATCCTGCACTTAAATTCACTTGGACTATCTCCCTACCGCTTCTAGATCTCACCGCCTCCATCACAGGAAACAGACTACTGACCGACATCCACTACAAACCTACTGACTCCCATGGCTATCTAGACTACACGTCTTCCCACCCTGCTTCCTGTAAAGACTCTATCCACTACTCCCAATTCCTCTGTCTACGCCGCATCTGCACCCAGGATGAGGCGTTCCATATCAGGGCATCAAAGATATCATCATTCTTTAGGAAATGGGGGTTCCCCTCTTCCATTACAGATGAAGCTCTCACTAGGGGTTCCCCGATATCCCGCAGCGCTGCTCTTGCTTCCCCTCCCCCCACTCGTAACAAGGACAGAGTCCCTCTTGTCCCCACATTCCACCCCATCAGCCATCACCTACAGCATGTAATCCGCCAACATTTTCACCACCTCCAACGGGATCCCACTACTGACCACATCTTCCCATCTCCACCCCTTCTGCTTTCCGCAGAGACCATTCCCTCTGAAACCCCCTGGTCAACTCGTCCCTTCCCACCCAAACCACTCCCTCCCCAGGTACTTTCCCCTGCAACCGCAGTAGATGCAACAGCTGGTCCTTTACCACCCCCCCTCGACTCCATCCAAGGACCCAAACAGTCTTTCCAGGTGAGGCAGAGGTTCACTTGCATCTCCTACCTCATCTATTGCATCCGCTGCTCTAGGTGTCAACGCAGGCTCGCCGATTGTATCGCTGAACACCTCCGCTTAGTCCACCTTAACCTACCTGATCTCCCGGTGGCTCAGCACTTCAACTCCTCCTCCCATTCCCACACTGACCTTTCTGTCCTGGGCCTCCTCCATTGTCAGAGTGAGGCCCAGCGCAAATTGGAGGAACATCACCTCATATTTTGCTAGGGTAGTTTACACCCCAGCGGTATGAACATTGACTTCTGTAACTTCAAGTAGCCCTTGCTTTCCCTCTCTCTCCGACCCTTCCCCCTTCTCCCACTATTCTTACTGTGTCCGACTACAATCTATCTCTGCCCCACCCTCTCCCCTGACATCAGTCTGAAGAAGGTCTCGACCTGAAACGTCACCCATTCCTTCTCTCCAGAGATGGTCTCTGACCCGCTGAGTTACTCCAACATTCTGTGTCTACCTATGATTTAAACCAGCACCTGCAGTTCTCTCCTATACCAGGTTCAATGGGATGCTCTCTGCCCAATACAATTACGTAATGGAAGCTTGGCATCCAATTTCTGTGGAGCTATGAACCTCCAATTTGTTGTGCATGGTCAGAATGCAAGCCTCTAATTTTGTCTAAATAAACCTCTACCCTTTCTCACATTAATTAATGGGACCATATACACTAAATCTGCAGGCAATGTTTTGCTGGGTACTTGCCAAATAATTATTTTTATTGATTATTCTGAGCTCATGAATTCATAAAATGCACAATTTTATTGTGGGCCAACTGGCAGTTCTGCTAAAATTAATGTAAATCAAAGAAATTGGTACTTGCTATTAATTAATTTTATTGGGAGAGAGGGGGTGGTGCTAGCGATATTGATCTCTGACAATTAATAGTAAGATTAAACGAGAACTTACCAGTTTGAAGTTTGATCTTTATTTTATGAGGAGTTACGATGAGGGATTACGTGAAGACCCCGCCAGCACGCATGCGCGACATTCTTCAAAGCAGTGGTGTGAAATCACAGAACAAACAGTCACAATGACTAATATAGTAAGATAAAAAAGAGAACTTTCATACCAGGTGATCTATATAATAGAGGGTTGGGAGCGGAGGGCACGTAATCCCTCATCGTAACTCCTCATAAAATAAAGATCAAACTTCAAACTGGTAAGTTCTCGTTTAATCTTACTATTTTACTTCGGAGTCACGTGAGTGACTACGTGAAGATTTCAAAGCTCTGTGATTTCATGCCCTGGAAGCTCCATGCTCACACACCGCTAAAGTTGGGATAAGAGGATGAACGTAATTCAGACAAGACACTGGCTGAAAAACAAAAACAGGTAATTAATTCATACCAAACAATATAGTCCCAAAAGGGTACTATCTGGCAGTACTTAAAATCCTCCCTGCAAAAGTATCAGGGGAGGTCACAGGTTTAAAGTAAAAGCGGTGGAAGGTCTTTTCGTTCCTCCAACCCGCTGTGGCCAGGATGTGATCCAGAGGTACTTCCATCCTTCTGGCCGCCGAGGTGGATGCTGCCCTGGTGGAGTGAGATTTATAAATGTTAGTATCCACCCCCGCCGCATCCAATACCACCCTTAACCATCTGGAAATGGTTTGCACCGTGACTCTATGATGGGGTTTCTTGTGACTGATGAGCAATGCTGTCTCCGTGCCCCTTAGATTTTTAGTAACTGAAATGTATCGTAAAATTAATGTAACGATACAGAGGCAAGAATCTGTTGGGTAAGCCAGAAACTCTAATGTATGACCAGACACTCTGGGACGATCTTGTTTCAATAGTCCCTGCACATAAAAAGTGACTTTATCACCGGTGGAGGTCATTGCATCCAAATTGAGTTTGTGCAGGGACTGGACCCGTTGTGCCGTGATAAGTGCCATAATCATGACCATCTTGTACGTGAGTTTGGCCAAAGGGAGTCCCGTGATAGGCGTCCATCCTCGTAGCATGGTCAAGACCGTGCTGATATCCCAAGTATGGCTGTATCTAGGCCTGGGGGGATTGGAATTGAATATTCCCCTCATAAATTTGGACACTAGGGGATGTGATCCAATGCCCAATTGGTCACTTCCCTGGCCCAGGTAGGATTATAGGGCACTCCTGGCACAGTTGATGGCACTGTAACTCAAACCCTCATCGAAATGAAGGGTAGCCAAAAATTCCAGCACTTCCGTAATAGTGGCAGTTTCATAAGTGGTGTTGGCTGAGATGCAGAATCCTTCCCATTTTCTGATGTAGGTCAGATACTGCTTCCTTGTGGACTCTCTGCAGGCTCCTGTGATGGTGTCAATGGTCCTGTTGGAGAGTCCGTATCCATGAAGTGGCCGTTTTAGAATCTGCAAATTAATAGATCCATGCGATCATGACATGGATGATGTTCCCCTGTAACAGGGTGAATGAGCAGACTAGGTCTTTTGTTCACCCTGATGCAGGGTTCTGTGGCCATCTTCCGTACCATAGGGAACCATGGTTGGGTAGGCCAGTCGGGCACCACCAAAATTCCCGATGCGGAGTCTTGCTTAATTTTCTGCAAGGCCCGACTGATGAGGCAGAAAGGGGGAAAAGCGTAGCAAAAAAGATCTCCCCAATGTAGCGAGAATGCATCCATCGCTACTGCCCCCGGGTCTGGTTCCCAAGCAACATATGTTGGTAGTTGGTGATTAAGCCTGGACGCGAAAAGGTCGATATCTGGTGTTCCATACCGTTCTACAATATCTGAAAACACACTCCGATCCAACATCCATTCTATGTTGTCGTTGAATTTACGTGATCTGGTGTCTGCCACTGTGTTTAGCTTACCTGGAAGGTAAGTAGCTGATATCCAGATTTCTCTTTGCAGACACCAGTGCCAGATATTGTTTGCCAATTCATCACATGATATCGACTTAATACCGCCCATGTGGTTAATATAGGCTACCACCGTGGTGTTGTCAATTTGTATCCTTATATGGACTTTGTGCATATTAGTGCAGTATGCTTTAAGGCCGTGAAATGCTGCCAGCATTTCTGAATAGTTAATCCCCAAGTTTTTGAATTGGGTTAACTCCTGTGCACTCCATCTACCTCCACAACTAGAGGTAGTGTTAGTAGCTCCCCACCCTTTGGCACTGGCATCTGTTTGTAAGGTGACCGAGGGATTGATGATAGTGATTGGTTTAGAGCATTTTTGGGCATTGCCCATCCACCAATATAGTTCGGCTTTTGCCTTCTCCGGTATTTTCATTGGCCTATCAAAATGGCCAGCCTGATTTTTGAGCGCTGTAATTTTTGCTCTTTGTAAGTTTTGGTAATGTAAAGGCCCAAACTGAGCTCCCGGAAATGCAGCTACTATCTTCCCAATCACCCTGGCCACCCGTCGAATGGATGGATCCTTAGTGCCAAAGAGGCCCCTGCAAGCCTCTATCAGGTCCTCCACCTTGCTTGGTGGCAACGTGATAGACATTTGCTCAGAGTTGATGATGAACCCCAAGTACTTCATGGTGGTAGAGGGTTCCAATATAGATTTATCTGGATGTATAATGAAACCCAGCTTCTGAAAAAGCTGTTTAGTGGCTGTTACCGCCAAAGTGGCCGTTTCCAAATTTTCCCCCACAATGAGGATGTCGTCTAGATAAGCCATAACAGTATGGTTCTGTTTCCTTAAACAGGCCAAAGCTGGTTTCAATATTTTGGTAAACAATCTGGGTGCTGATGATAACCCATTAGGCAAGGCTTTGTATTGCCATAATTGTCCCATCCAGATAAATTTTAAATATCTCCTATGATCCTTGTGTATGGGTACTGAATAATATGCATCCTTGAGGTCAATGCATGCCATGTAGTACCCATGACCTATTAACTGTATAGCAGTGTCGAAAGTGTCCATTTTGAAATGAATATACTGGACAGAAGTATTCAGTTCAGTTAAGTCAATAATGATGCGGCAACCGCCATCTTTTTTATTTTTGGTGAATATATTGGACACGAACTCCCGGGGTTCCTTAGTGGCTTTCTCCACTACCCCTTTCTCTATTAACCTATGAAGCTCTGCATGTCCTGCTGCCTTCTCTTGTTGAGAAAGGATAAATTTCCGGCTAGGAACATGCTGAACCGGGGTAGGGAGTTCGTGAATAAATTCAATTTCGTAGCCCTGAATACTCCTGAGTATATAAGGATCAGAGGTAACAGTGAGCCAATTCTCGTAGAACAAGTGCAACCTTCCCCCCACATACAGTGAATTTAGACAAGATGTGTTCCTGGGGACTCCAGACCCACCTATCTCCATGGTTACTGCCGGTGTTGAGGTCTCTGCCCTTGCTTCCTTGGCTGGTTGGGAGTGTTCTGGGAGTGGCGCATCTTCCAAGAAGGCCGGCCTGGGCCATGGCCTAAAAAAGACCTTTGTGCAGGATTGCCGGCCTTCGAGCTTTCACCACCTGCAGACCTGGAATGGTAACTCTGCCTGGTGGATGTGTAGGGGTGCTGTCTTTGCGGGTAGTGGGGTTTAGGGAAACCCGGTATCTTTATAAGGCCCAAAGCCTTTGCCTCCTCATCCAGGTCTTTAACCTGCTTAGGGAGATCTTCCCCGAACAGCAGGCTAGGAGGCTGAGTCTTCCCAGGCTTACACAACCCCGCAAATTTGGGGTTAAGCGCCGGCTTTATGATGCTTTTCCGAAAGTTGTTAATCTCGTACTGTGTGTTGCTCAGTAGAGCCAATGCATCTTGTAGTTCCTCCGGCATATCTACACCCACTGCAGTTCTTGCCACTGCCGTAATTCCCGCGGTTAGGAGCTTCAGGATCCTCTGAAGTTTAATCTCCTGTCCTCTGCTCGATGGACTCATATTCCCCCAAATAGGGTTGTTTACCGCAGGGACATTTAGTGAATTGCAGTTTTCTGGTGCCATGTATTTATCTGCCGTAGCATTTATGGCCTGATCCTGCAGCTGGTTTGTTGCCATGTAGTCAATACTGGCAGCCAGTTTGGGGTGGATGGGTAAGCCCTTCTGTTCGGGCATGGCATGCTTGTTCACCACATCCATAAAGCCTTCACACACCCCTGACACGGTCGGTGATTCAGCCAACTCCCCTTCTTCTGGGTCAGCCCAGTTCTGACCCTCAATGCTCCCCTGTATAGAGGGGGAGACATTAGGCAGTCCCCTGTAGGAACCTGCCGTGGGCCTACTGTGATCCTGCCCCTGCATTAGCAGGTCACGTTGGAGCAACTGCTCCATCATCCACTCCATGCGGGAAAGACGACCTCCGTCGCTGTCCGCGAACGGGGTGTCCTCGGGACCGGACTCCGCTGAGTCGGCCCCGGCCGACTTCCGGGTGGCTTTCCCGCCTGACCGTGGCGTACCAACGGTCCCAAATGGCGAAAAGTCGGGAGCTGCAGGTAGAACCTGTAGCTCTGGAGAGGCGGCTCTCTGCTGGCTGCTTTCTTTTGCAGTTGCTTTGGCCGCAGCTCTTTTTGATTTTCGTGCTTCCATCTCTCTCTGTGTCGACAACTCACTCCTCCGGTGAGACTTACCTGGCGCAAGCTATTTAACTTGCGCTGGAGGAGCCCCGCTCCTCCCGACCGTCGCTTCCGCATGCGTACGACGATATGTCGCGCATGCGTGCTGGCGGGGTCTTCACGTAGTCACTCACGTGACTCCGAAGTAAAATTCTGTATAGCTTCATGAAGGATATTTGTAAAACAGCGCATTATGGTGCAGGGTAAATAAAGGCCTCCTGCACTCATTCCACAATAGGTTTTGCAGAATAAAACAAACCCAGATGGACCCCAATTGTTTACAAATGACCAGGAAATCTTTGAACAATACCAGAAGTAGTTTCTCAATTTGCTTTGCTTACAGAATGTGAAGATTAGACAAATCTCTGTGCACCTTGGAGGCTGCAGTACAGAGTGGAATATGATTTTAATTTTCTATGATTGGAAACAAAATTCATATATTCACCTACTGTAAAGAAGGGGGCAGAAATCGCTATCAAAACATGGGGGGGAGAGACAATTTTTTGGTGGCCGCACGCACACACACACACACACAAGACTTTGACTGTTTTCCCTGTGGACTGTAACATCGGGAGCTGACCTGGTTGGTGACTGACTCCAAGCTCCAGCAACAGCAGCTTTGTCCGCCCCAAATCGTGGGGCTTGAATTGGCCCGTTCGCGGGGCCTTTCATCGCCCGGCGCGACTTAAAACCGGCCGCGGGATCTTCCATCATCCGGCGGGGGCTTCAACATCGGGAGCCTCAATTGCCTCGAGGCAGCAATTTGACTGCAGAGCGGTGGAAGATCCCGCGGCGGCGCTGGGCGATGAAAGGCCCCGCAAACGGGTCGATTCAAGCTCCGCTCTATGATCTTTGCTCCACCAGGACGTCTCCCTCCTCCAATCACCGCGCTCTATCCTCAGTCCCATCCCCCTAATTCCGCCTCTGACCCACACCTCCCTCCTCCAATCATCGCGCTGAATCATCATGTTCCCCCCCCCCCCCCCCCACCGACGTCTCTCTCGTCCAATCGGTGCCCTTGATCATCAGTTCTAACCCCACTGTCTCGCGGAAAGCGGAGATTTTTAATAGATTTTTTTTTCACCGTATTTTAATATCCGGATTACAAAACACGAGGGGATTGTCCCTCACCTCTCAAAACATGAGGGGGACGAGCCCCCTGTCGTCCTCCATCACCCCCCCCCCCCCCCAGGATTTCTGCTCAGGCTGTAATGTATTCTCATAGATGGCACATGCATCACCTTATCAAATGCCTTCTGAAAATCCAAACAAAAAACATGCACAGATTCTTCTTTGTCTATACTGCTATTCACGTCCTCAATGAATTCCAACAGACTTATCAGGCAAGGTCTCCCCTTCACATAATTATGCTTACTTTGGCCTATTTTGTCATGTGCTTCTATGCACTCAGAAACCTCATCCTTAATAATAGACTCTAACATCTTACCAACCGCTGAAGTCAGGCATATAGTTTTGCCTGTAGACAAAAGTGCTGGAGAAACTCAGCGGGTGAGGCAGTATCTATGTAATGAAGGAACTAGGCAATGTTTCGGGCCAAAACCCTTCTTCAGACAACATAAATGGGTTGCCTATTTCATTCGCTCCATAGATGCTGCCTCACCCGCTGAGTTTCTCCAGCACTATTTTCCACCATCTGCCGTTCCTTCTTAACATTTGAAATGTTACAGTCCACTGGGGCCACTCCTAACTCTACAGATTATTTGACTGATTAGCTTCCACATTCTCTAACATTACCTCTTTCAGAACCTTGGGGTGTAGTCTATCTGGTCCAGGTGAATTATCCTCCTCCAGACCTTCCAGCTTCTCAAACACCTTCTCCTTAGGAATAGCCACTCTTATAACATCCGGCCCCTGACTCTGCATGAATTTTGGTCATGTTGCTCGTGTCCTTCACTGTGAAGATGCTTATTTACTCTTTATATATTTGAAGAAACTTTTGGTGTCCTCCTTTATATTATTGGCTAGTGTATTTCATCTTTTCTCTCCTTATTGCCTTTTTTAGCTACATTCTGTTAGTTTTTCAAAGCTTCCCAATCCTCTAGCTTCCCACTAATTCTTGCAATGTTATGTGCCTTCTCTTTTGCAATAATGCTATCCTTGACTTTCCTTGTCAGCCACAGTCGCTTCATTCTCCCCTTAGAATTTTTCATCTTCTTTGGGATGAAAAGATCCAAATTACTCCCAGAAACACCTGCTCTTGCTTCTCCACTGTCAGTCCTATTAGAGTCCCTTCACAATCAACAATAGCCAGCTCCTCCCTCATGCCTCTGTAGTTCCCTTTGGTCAACAATAATACCGCCACATCTGATTTCACCTTCTCCCTCTCAAACAGCAGGTTGAACGTTATCATATGATGGTCACTACCCCCAAGGTGTTCCTTTACTTTAAGCTCCCTAATCAAACCCGGTTCATTACACAACACCAAATCTGGAATTGTGTTTTTCTTTAGTGGGCTCGACCACAAGCTGCTCTCAGAAGCCATCTCATAGGCACTCCAAAAATTCCTTCTCTTGGGATCCAGTACCAACCTGATTTTCCCAGTCTACCTACACATTGAAATCCCCCACGACCACTGTAATGGGGCTGTCCCACTGTACGAGCTAATTCAAGAGTTCTCCCGAGTTTCCCCTGATTCGAACTCGGAGATTTACGGTAATGGCCGTAGGTACTCGGGGCTCTCGTGGACATTTTTCAACATGTTGAAAAATCTTCACGAGTCTTCCCGGGCTTACCACGTTTCCCGAGTACCTGCCGTTAGCGTTACGAGCCGCTAAGAGACGTCCCGAGCTATGATGTACCCACTGCGTACATTCCACGTACTTACCACGAGTTTGATTTTTTTTTAAACTCGGGAGAGCTCTTGAATCAGCTCGTAGTGGGACAGCCCCCTAACATTACTTTTCTTAATGCCGACCATATCTCCTGATGTAATTTGTACACGGCATCCTGGCTATTGTTTGGAGGCCTGCAAATAACTCCAATCAGAGTATTTTTACCCTTGCATTTTCTTAACCAAGAAGCCTTTTTAGAAATATTTTTTTAATTTCAATTTTCATTTAGCAAGGTTCTTCTGCTTAGCCCACATGTAACTGGGAATACATTTTAACCTTTCGAAGCATTCTGCAGTTCAATATTCAACCTCTGGACATGAAAATCATCCTAACATTTTATTTATCAGTAAGTTTCTCCATTTATCAAACTATCTAGGGTTTGTTAATTATTAAACAAAATAGCATAATTTATATGGTACAGTTAAATTAGCAGTTATAAAGAATGACAACATCCAAAATAGCAAACGTTGAAAATTGCATGATATTGTTACTTACAAGTGCCGATCGGTTCTCAATTATTACCGAATGCCATCATTGACAAATGTTGATGCGCTTAGAAGAGCTGACTGTACAATGTAACAAGAATACCTTTTCCCAGCTTAGATACTGACACATCCACTAGGGGCGCCGCATGCTGGCAGCCTCTGCCTACGGTCGGTCTGTTTTTCTATCTTTTTATTTTTAGTTTGTTTAAAAGTAGGTTTTGGAGGATATTTTTTAGTATTTCTGTGTGGGGGAGAGGGGAAACTGTTTCCCAGTCATTTCCTGGCGAGGATGAGACTATTCTCCGAGTCGCATCTTCGCCCCCCCCCCCCCCCTTCGACCACCTGGATTGGCGCGGCCTTTCCTGCCGGGGACCGGACCAAAGCTTCAGCACGATTCACTGCGGAGTGGGCGATGCCTTACCTGGATCGCCGTTTGAAGTTGCGGAGTGTTGGGCCTTCTGCTTCAACATCACAGAGCTGTGGCTTGCAGAGCTTCCACAGCGGGTGGCGCTGACTTCAACATCGCGGAATCCTGGGATCCCTTTGCCGAGGGCCGCCAGCGTCAATCTCCGCCCAGCGCGGCCTGCGGACTACGGCAGCCGCGGACTCTGGTAGGAAGTGGGCGATTCAGAAGTCCAAGCCGCTGAGAATGTTCTCCCGTTCTGACGTCAGAGTTCCGATCATTCGGCGTGCGGGCACGAACGACAGCGAGAGGTTCGGGAGCCCCCCGACCATGGGGGAACACGGGTGGGCAACAGAGGAGGAGGACTGAACTTTGGTGCCTTCCCTCACAGTGGGAAACGTTGATTCCGCTGTCTGGGGATGTCCATGTTCTTCTTCTGCTTTCGTGTGGCGTGCACACCTTAAAGTTGTAGGACAACTTGCTCTGTTTGATCTTCCGTTTGTGCATGTCGAGTTGATTGCATTAGTCGAAACAGGGCAGACCACATAAAGGTTGCAATCTCCCACCCCGGGATGTCTATGTTAAAGATTACCATGTTCTGTGCTCGTTTTTATTCGTGTGACTGTATGGTGACCACAAATTTCACTGTACCAGTTGGTACATGTGACAAATAAATGTCTCTTGTTTCTTATATTATGTTCTATCCGCCTTGTCTAGCATCAAGCATTGGATGTAGCCTATGTTGTTGAAGAACGCACACAAAGATAGGACAGAAAAGTATACGTTTTGTTTGATTAACAGCTAATTTGCTACACCAGTACAATGTGCAGATGTGCAAATTATGCACGCCCACAATCTATTCCTTCATTTTCTGTTACACTGCCAAATTCTCAGAGTCGGTTTGTCAAGGAGGACCCTCTCTAACTTCTACAGGTGCACAGTAGAGAGCTTGCTGACCGGTTGCATCGTGGCTTGGTTCGGCAACCTGAGCGCCCTGGAGTGGAAAAGACTACAAGTAGTAGTAAACGCTGCGCAGTCCATCATCGGCTCTGACCTTCCTTCCATCGAGGGGATTTATCACAGTCGCTGCCTCAAAAAGGCTGGCAGCATCATCAAGGACCCACACCACCCTGGCCACACACTAATTTCCCCGCTACCTTCAGGTAGAAGGTACAGGAGCCTGAAATCTGCAACATCCAGGTTCAGGAATAGCTGCTTCCCCACAGCCATCAGGCTATTAAACTCAACTCAAACAAAACTCTGATCATTAATACTCATTGCACTTTATCTGTTTATTTATGTGTGTGTGTGTGTGTATATATATATATATATATACACACAAAACAGATCAGTGTGATCTGATATCAGATATATCAAAAACATATATGTAAAACAGATATATATATATATATATATATATATTAATTGGTATATTTGTCACACTGATCTGTTTTGTATTTATTTATGCCTATAATATTCTGTTGTGCTGAAGAAAAGCAAGAATGTCATTGTCCTATCTGGGACACATGACAATAAACTCTCTTGAATCTTGAAGTGTCCTTTCACCCACCAAATACGGGCCTAATTTATAGCAAATTCACATATACAACTGAAATTGTCGTCAATTTACCAGTTTAATGGGTGAGGCCATGTGTAGCATGTGGTCCTCTGGACATCTCCATTAACTGTCCCAAGTTCCTCTGTCTTCATGTGTTTCTCCACGGTGGAACCAGAGGAGAAATACCAATTGAAGCCCAATTCCTGCAGCTCCATACAACGATGTCCAGTTTGATTTCTGAGTAGTTCTATTCTCTCACTGGTTATCCTCTTTTCCCAAATATATATTCAAGGTCTCTTTGGATTTTCCTTCATGTTATCTGCCAGAGCAGATTCCCAATTTCCTTCTTGAGTCTATTCTGACGTTCCTGAAACCTCTCCATGGAGACACTTGATACCTATCCCATGCCCCTTTCCTTTTCCTGACTGAAGCCTCCTCCTTTTTCCTCACAAGCCGACAGTAAAAGTTTAAAGAGGTCCAAGCAAAACATGAGCTTAGTTTTAGTGGAGGGTCAGTTTCCACCATGATTTTTCTCATGATGCAAGGATTATCGATGCTTTATTTGAGTGGAGAAGTATTTTTACACTTAAAATTCTGTGATTTTCTGCAGTTCCATAAGCAATTTTAAGCCAATTGCACAGATAAAAGTGAAACCAAGCAGAAGCTTACAGGATTCCACATACACAACGCAGATGTCTAAATTAAAACTTGACTGGCTTAAATACAAATGCTGCCAGTGGTTGAATCTATCAATCAACGTTCTCAAAAACTAATCTTGATGTAAGATGATTTGTGGGGCTGCAGTGAAAGAGTGGTGAAATATTAACTAGCTCATCTCACAAAAAATGCAGCAGGGGTTGCTTGGCCTTTGTTGCAAAGAATGTGTGATTTTAAATTCTATCTCTTAATCCTCTGTGGCTCAGGTAAGTTTTTGCAGATTAAAGGCACATTCTGGTGCCATTGATAGATTAAGTGGCAGTCAGTGGTTCACCATTCATATTGAAAAAAACCTCTATCATTCTGCCATAACTTGAGTGACCTACATATTGACCTGAAAAATACAGCATGGAAACAGGCCCTTCGGCCCACCGAGTCCATGCTAACCATCGACCACCTGTTTGCACTAGCTTTATGATATCCCACTTTCAAAATCATTTGCTCTGCGCTAAGAGCAATATATAAACCCGCACATCTTTGAGATGTGGGAGGATATCGGATACCTGGAGGTAACTTTGAGGGTGTTTTGAGGCAGCAGCACTCCCTGGGTGTCAATAGACAACCCTAAATATTATTGCATCTTTTACCATATTTATTATATTACTACATATATTTATCCATGTTTAAAAAAAACATATACTATCTGTTTAAAATATGATTGTTAATATTTAATTGCGCCATCTAAGTCCAAATTGTTCGTAGGTAAGCGCTGTAAGGCAGTACCTGTACCGCTGTGCCACCGTGCAGATCTGCAAGCACTGACTTTACTGAAAGGTGGGACAAGGGAGAAAGCTGCACGTTTAAAGGGCCTGGCCCACCAGCATGCGTTTCCATGTGATGAGCGCGACCAAACCGGCAGCGGGGGCCGCGCGGAGGTCGGGTGATCCCCGTACATAGCTGTCCCACCAGCATGTGCCTGCATGCGGCAAGCGCGACCAAACCGGCAGTGGGGGCCGCGTGGAGATTGGGTGAGTGGCGCAAAGTGAGGCAAACTTGGAGCGAAGTCTTAAAGGTAAGTTCGCCAGGACAGAGAGGGGCACACAAAGAGGGGCACAGAGGCACACACACAGAGGGTCACGGAGGCACGACGTCAAGACGGTGTGTAATGCGTCGAGGCGACTGTGAGCCGACAAGCCATTGCTGCGTGGAATTTTTGAACACGGTCAGTTTTTCGGAGCCCCGAGCGATGTCGGGACGAACTACGCACAATTCCGGCGATCGAAGTGGGACCGGCCCCGCGACGCCGGACGGCTCAAGCGACCACGTTAGGCCGCGCTCATCGCATGGAGTTGCATGCTGGTGGGACAGGCCCTTTAAACCTGCTCCCAATTCACATCTATGTGTGCCCCAGGCAAGAAACTGCAGCAGGAAACAACCAATTGACCATAGGAGGGCAACAATACATATGTAGATACTATGCATTTATGAATCAAATAGATCCTGTACAGCACTAGGTACTGAAGTTAAGTTAATGTGAATATATTTTGCATATACTACCATTTCACATTGGTATCAAGCTTAGGGTGGCACTGTGGTAGAGTTGCTGCCTTACAGCACTTGCAACGCCGGAGACCCGGGTTCGATCCCCACCACGGGTGCTGTCTGTACGGAGTTTGCACGTTCTCCCCGTGACCGCGTGTGTTCTCTCTGAGAGCTTCAGTTTCCTCCCACGCTCCAAAGACGTACAGGTTTGTGGGTTAATTGGCTTGGTATAAGTGCAAATTGTCCCTGGAGTGTGTAGGATAGTGTTAGTGTGTGGGGCTCGCTGGTCGGTGGGACGAAGGGCCTGTTTCCGCACTGTATGTCTAAATTAAACTTGCATAATATTAAGCCTGAAGCTAAGTCTTGCTGTTTCCACTACATTAGCCATGTCACTGCCGAATAAAGCAGGTGTTGACTGACAGTAAATTGTTGCTTAGTAACTAATTTCAGCCACATACAGTATATGATTGGTCTGCGTTAACCTCTAAATTAGACAAAATATACCTCAGCTGCTCTCTGTACTGAGCTTCAAATACCTAATTTTAACAAAAAGCAGCTTGCGTGATAGGGCCATAACTGAAAACAACTGACCCGGAAATTTAGTTTGTAAATGTGACTTGAGAAAAAAAAAATGTAGCACCTGCATATTAAATGTGCCTGCACATTACCCTTTGGATAATGGAAATTTGTCCTTGTATAATTAAAGGGCCTGTCCTACCAGCATCCGACTCCATGCGATGAGCACGATCAAACAAGAAGCGGGGGCCGCGCGGAGGTCGGGTGATCCCCTGTACAGGGCCGTTCCCACCAGCATGCGCCTGCATGCGGCAAGCGCGACCAAACCGGCAGCGAGGGCCATGCGGAGGTCGGGTGAGTGGCACAACACGGCGCAAAGTGAGGCGAACTTGGAGCGAAGTCTAAGGTAAGGTCGCCAGGACAGAGAGGGGCACACAGAGAGGGGCACAGAGGCACACACACAGAGGGCCATGGAGCCACACACACACACAGAGGGTCACGGAGGCACCTACAGAGAGGGTCACGGAGGCACGACGTCGAGTCGGTGTGTAATGCGTCGAGGCGACTGCGTGCCGACAAGCCGTTGCCGCGCGGAATTTTTGAACATGGTCAGTTTTTCGGAGCCCCGCGCGATGTCGGGACGAACTCCGCACAATTCCGCACGGCTCTGGCGATCGAAGTGGGACCGGCCCCGCTACGCCGGACGCCTCAAGCGACCACGTTAGGTCGCGCTCATCGCATAGAGTTGCATGCTGGTGGGACAGGCCCTTTACGCAATCACAACCCAAAAATTGAAATATGGAAAAAAAATCCACGCTCATGGAATTTAAGTGAAATAAAAAGTAATTCAAAAATATTTTAGATTTTTTTTCTTAACTTCATGTTTCTTGATGAATTTGCAAATAAGACAGCTTTGCATTACAGAACATCAAGATATGGATTGCTTGACTGTGCTAATGAATGCAACCCCACACCTCTGCACCATGTTGTGGGAGGGAGGGGGAGTCACAATGTGCCACTTGATTCCCAGAATGTCTTTGTCTTCAAAATGCCTGAGGAGTGAACTGCTAGATGATACCTGGGTAGAAAATTCCAAAGATTTGATAACTTCTGCGCTAGATGGCTAACTCCTTATTTTGAGGCTTTGAGCCATGGTTCCAGACATTACATTCAGGAGAAATATTAATCCTGCACCTGTCCTGATAAGTCCAATGGCAATTTTATATGTTTCAATGAGATTCATATTTCTCTCATCAATGAGTTCTCTCTCATCTCAGTCCATTTAATCTCTCTTCATAGTCATCAATCTGGTTCAATTCCTTGTATTAAAAAGATATCCTTCTTGAGACTGGAAGGCCAGATCGACACATCATGTTCCAAGTCTGGTCTAGTCCTATGTACTTGCAATAAGGTACATATACTCCTGTATTAAAATGCCTTTGCAATGAAAATGCCAATGCAATTTCATCATATTTGCTTGATATAGCCCACTATTAATTTACAATTAATGTACAAGGGCTACCATGTACTTCGGAAAACAGCTGTTGGATGATGCTGGGTTTGGTACTGACCACACCGACATTCGCTGTAGGGTGATATATTTAATTTACAGTGGTAAGGAGGCTAAGGACAGCATGAGGAAGCTGTCCCTCACCATCGGGCCACATGTGCGGTGGTGCTGGCAAAATTGGGGTTATCCCGGCAGCTCAGTCCAGGTCTTTGAAGGAGGAGTCATGGCAATCTCAAGCTGATCCCTGCAATTATCCATCGCCTCGAGTGGAGCCGCTGGTGGTCTCGGCATGGCTGCTCAGCTTTGGCCCTGGAGAGGTGGTGCTGGTGGTCACTGGGTTACCCGGCAGCTCAGTCTGTGCCTCCGTGAGTGTGTGCGGGCATCGTCCCACATTTTCAATGGGCGGGAAGAGGTTCTGGCATCTCAGGTCGGTTCCGGTCACTCAGTCTTAACCACAGTAGAGATGCGGGCTGTCTAGGGTTTCTTCCCAGCAGTCCAGTCTTGACCACATGGTGTTGCTGGTGGTGGTGGTGGTGGTTTGCTAGCAGGGAAGCAAACCAAGCATCAAGGACCCACACCATCCTGGCCACTCACTCATCCCCCCGCTGCCTTCAAGTAGAAGGTACAGGAGCCTGAAATCTGCAACATCCAGGTTCAGGAACAGCTGCTTCCCCACAGCCATCAGGCTATTAAACTCAACTCAAACAAAACTCTGATCATTAATAGCCCATTGCACTTTATCTGTTTATATATATATAAATATATAATATATATATTACACTGATCCGTGTTGTATTTATTTATGCCGACTATGTTCTGTTGTGCTGAAGCAAAGCAAGAATTTCATTGTCCTATCTGGGACACATGACAATAAACTCTCTTGAACCTTGAATCTTTGTCCCTCTTCCTCCCTCCAGCTGGAATGCCTGGGCTTTATAAGTATTAGACTGATGAGGTTAAGGTGGCCAAACCAATGGCCGCTAACTGGACCCAGCGGTTACATATGATGCTGGGGATTTGTCTCTCCTGCACAGTCAGCCAGTGATCAGGATCTCAGCAACATCCATGGGAAGGGGACTGTCACATTCTTCTCTCCCCCCACCCCCAGTGTGCCTGCCCTCACTGCCACCCTCTCCTCTCCAAGTTGTGAACTAATTATTTGGTCTGGAGCATCAGTGGATGGCAGGAATTTGCACCAGGTCTCAGCAACTAAGTTACAGAGAAAGGTTGAACAACATGGCAGGAATTTGCACCAGGTCTTTATTCTTTGGAGCGCAGAAGGTTAAGGGGGGACTTGATTGAGGTCTTTAAAATGATGAAAGGGATAGACAGAGTTGACGTGGATAAGCTTTTCCCATTGAGGATAGGGAAGATTCAAACAAGAGGGCATGACATGAGAATTAAGGGACAGAAGTTTAGCAGTAACTTGAGGGGGAACTTCTTCACTCAGAGAGTGGTGGCTGTGTGGAATGAGCTTCCAGCAGAAGTGGTGGAGGCAGGATCGATTTTAACATTTAAAAGTAAAGTGGATAGGTATATGGACGGGAAGGGAATGGAGGGGTATGGTCTGAGTACAGCAGGGCACAGCCCATATATATTTGTTAAAATGGTGGTATGCCCATCTGTGAGTGAAAATGTGAAAACATACTGTTGATGCTAGAAATCTCAAATAAAAAGAGAAAACTGTGGAAACAGTCAGTGAAGAGAAACAGAACTGATGTCTCAGATTAGATAGACACAAAAGGCAGGAGGAATTCAGCGAGTCATACAGCATCTCTGGAGAGAAGGAATCTGCAGTTCCTTCCTACGCATGATGTTTCAGACAGAAGAGTCTCCTTCAAAATCAATGGTGACAAAGAGTCTTCAACACAATCAATGTCTCCAACATTGTCTGTACCAATTATATACCTGGATTGAAGATTGTAAAGATACAAACCACAAAGCAACCATCCATGGGGTGGTTGTAACTAGGCTGTCAATGTATTTTAAATAAAAGTCTACAGCCTTTATTAAAATAATGACTTCATCTATTTAGTATTGCTCTTCACTAACATTTACAATTCAAACCGTTTATTCCACAATCAGATCAGAAACAAAGGAATTTTGTGATGAAAAACGTGACTGTTTCGTGTAGCTGTTTCTTCCTGTCTGGGTGAATTGAGATGTTTTCTCCCATTTGCTTATCAATTCGATTAGTGCTTGTATTTAGTTTTATTTTTCATTTCCCCTTGAAGTTTTAAAGTGTGGAATCTTTGGATATTGAACAACTAGATGTTGTTTATTTTTATTGTCACGTGTACTGAGGTACAGTGGAAAGCTTTCACTGCCATCGAGCCAGTGCTGAATTCACACACACTGCCACGATGCACATACTTAAGGGCCTGTCCTACAAGCATGCAACTCTATGCGATGAACGCGATCAAACTAGAAGCGGGGGCTGCGCGGAGGTCGGGTGATCCCTGTACAGGGCCGTTCCCACCGGCATGTGCCTGCATGCGGCAAGCGCGGCCAAACCGGCAGCGGGGAGGTCGGGTGAGTGGCGCAACGCGGTGCAAAGTGAGGCGAACTTGGAGCGAAGTCTAAGGTAAGTTCGCCAGGACAGAGAGGGGCACACAGAGAGTGGCACAGAGGCACACACACACAGAGGGCCATGGAGCCACACACATAGAGGGTCACAGAGGCACCTACAGATAGGTTCACGGAGGCACGACGTCGAGGCGGTGTGTAATGCGTCGAGGCGACTGCGAGTCGACAAGCCGTTGCCGCGCGGAATTTTTGAACATGGTCAGTTTTTCGGAGCCTCACGCGATGTCGGGACGAACTCCGCACAATTCCGCACGGCTCCGGCGATCGAAGTGGGACCGGCCCCGCGACGCCGGACGGCTCAAGCGACCACGTTAGGTCGCGCTCATCGCATGGAGTTGCATGCTGGTGGGACAGGCCCTTTACAGACAGGTTATTCCCAAATGACATATTGCGTGGGGAAATTAACTGAAACTTGGAAAGCTTGGATTGGAACAAGTCAAGTATCCAGAGCCTGCTGTCACTTTGGTAAAATCAGCTAAAGTTTGTCACACTAAAGCAAACCAAAGCATAACTACTGTGAAAAACAATAAAAGTTCGGAACATGCTGCCCCTATTGCGTTCACCATCTGTCCTCTCCCTCATGTTCCCAACGTGAATTTGTGAATGTTTTAGTCAATTGAATCACAGCAGCTTTTCCTCAACTTGAAGCCAGGTTTTAAATGTTTATTTTTCTCTTTTATTTCCATAGAAAGAGGGCAATTCATTATTTAAAGAAATATTTTCTCTGGAGGGACAGAGTATTTTAAGTTGCTGTCATGTTGGGACTGAACAAGGGATCTCATTAGCTGGTGGGAACTGCAATTCTACTGTTCAGCCGCTCCATTCACATAAAAGCTGGAGGTGTCCACACAAACTGAGCAGAATAGGTACAATGACAAGGAACAGCTCTCAATTTTAACTCTGATTTATGGCATATTGCACGCAGCACATCTGATGCCGCTATCATTCCAAAGGATAGGAGCCTCTTGACTCACTGAAGGGCCACGGCAAGCTACCGACAACCGCCGACCCATTAGAACATCGACCTACCACCACACAGATGACAACCGACGACAAGCTACATCCACCTGCGACAAGTTATGACAAGCCACGACCCTGTCGGCGACAACTGAAGACATTTCAGTCGCCGGTTGACGTAGGTAGTCGCCAATGGAATTCACCGAAGTCAGCATCCGGCGACAACCAACGTCACCCGGCAACAAACTGCATCATCCCGACGCCAACCGACGACAACATCTACGACAGGAGAAGACAAGCTACGTCAAGCCCACAGTGGCCAAAAAGTTTTGAACATTTCAAAATCCAGCGACAACCAGAAAACAGTTTAGGCGACGAGGAGACTACTCACGACCATGCAGGCATCACCCCGCGACCGTGTTGCAAGTCGCCTGTAGTCGCCGGAAAAAAGCACCCGTGGGACAGGGGCTTCAGTCCTCATTTGATGTCAGGCTGGTGGCTGCGAGGGTGTGCCAGCAACGCCATTCAAAGTGAAGTGATCACCCACAATCATTACCCTGTTCCAGCCTTCTCCCCATATCCCCTGCCTCCGCTATCTTTATCTGCAGGAACTGCAGATGCTGGTTTAAACCAAAGATAGTCACAAAAATCTGGAGTTTTTCCAGACCCTTCTTAGACTGAAGAAGGGTCTGAAAAAACTCCAGATTTCGAAGGTCTCAACCTGAAACGTCACCTATTCCTTCTCTCCAGAGATGCTGTCTGTCCCGCTGAGTTACTGCTGGATTTTGTGTCTATCTTCGGTTTAAACCAGCATCTGCTGTTCCTGAATAAATATATTGTTTAAGTTATCAGTTATTCTAAATAAACTAGACCATGATAGTGCAAAAATAAATCAAATGCACAGAGCAAACACAATAGTGAACATTCCGTGTTCAACATATCAAACATTCAGACTGAAGAAGGGTCTCGACTGGAAACGTCACCCATTCCTTTTCTCCAAGGATGCCGCCTGTCCCGCTGAGTTACTTAAATGATATATATATATTTTTTGTTTTTGTCCTTTTGTTGTTGCATCTAATGTTTCTGCAATAAGCAAAAATGTTATTGTTCCAGTTCATATCTGCTTCATAGAGAGAGTACAGAGGAGATTTACTAGAATGTTGCCTGGGTTCCAGCAACTAAGTTACAGAGAAAGGTTGAACAAGTTAGGTCTTTATTCTTTGGAGTGCAGAAGGTTAAGGGGGGACTTGATTGAGGTCTTTAAAATGATGAAAGGGATAGACAGAGTTGACGTGGATAAGCTTTTCCCATTGAGGGTAGGGAAGATTCAAACAAGAGGGCATGACATGAGAATTAAGGGACAGATGTTTAGGGGTAACATGAGGGGGAACTTCTTTACTCAGAGAGTGGTGGCTGTGTGGAATGAGCTTCCAGCAGAAGCGGTGGAGGCAGGATCGATTTTAACATTTAAAAGTAAAGTGGATAGGTATATGGACGGGAAGGGAATGGAAGGGGTATGGTCTGAGTGCAGGTAGATGGGACTCGGGGAAAATAAATGGTCGGCACGGACTGGAAGGGCCGGTTTCTGTGCTGTAATTGTTATATGGTTGTTATATTATATATATGACAAACCCTCCTGACCAGACTTCAATCCCCACAATACAGCATGCAGGTAAAGGGCCTGTCCCACCAGCATCCGACTCCATGCGATGAGCGCGATCAAACTAGAAGCAGGGGCCGCGCGGAGGTCGGGTGATCCCTGTACAGGGCCCATCCCACCGGCATACACCTGCATGCGGCAAGCGCGACCAAACCGGCAGCGAGGGCCGCTCGGAGGTCGGGTGAGTGGCGCAACGCGGCGCAAAGTGAGGCGAACTTGGAGCGAAGTCTGAAGGTAAGTTCGCCAGGACAGAGAGGGGCACACAGAGAGGGGCACAGAGGCACACACACAGAGGGCCACGGAGCCACTCACACAGAGGGTCACGGAGGCACCACATCGAGGCGGTGTGTAATGCGTCGAGGCGACTGCGAGCCGACGAGCCGTTGCTGCGCGGAATTTTTGAACATGGTCAGTTTTTCGGAGCCCCGTGGGATGTCGGGACGAACTCCGCACAATTCCGCACGGCTCCGGCGATCGAAGTGGGACCGGCCCCGCGATGCCGGACGGCTCAAGCGACCACGTTAGGTCACGCTCATCGCATAGAGTTGCATGCTGGTGGGACAGGCCCTTAACACACTTTATTACCATCTCGCAGGCATCCGATTCACAACAGGCCTGAATTAAATCAGAAAGCAGGTTTCTAACTTACCATCTGTTTTTGAAGATTGTTACTATTTCTACCCAATAAAAAATGCACCTGCTCGCAGGATTTAAAATGGGACACTTGAAAACAGAAGGCAGCAATAGATCATACATATTATTGTTAAGGAACAATACTACAAAGGCAAATTGTGAGGCTGATTTAGATGACCTACTGCTGGGAGAGATATTTGCATACTGTGGCAATGG
Source organism: Raja brachyura (assembly GCA_963514005.1). Next base: position 5,478,978 of record OY740784.1, read on the forward strand.
AAGTTTGTACCCTGGGAATGAACTGGCCTGGTATTGCTCAAATAACGGACGTTGAAGTCAATGTATGCAGGGAAAGGAGATGGGTAATCAATGATGCATAATCCATCAATGACTCAGGGTCCAATTAATGATTGAGCAGGCTTCACAGTTTCATTAAGGTCTGACTGAAACCACGTCAGTCTTTTATTGTGTAAGCACACTTCAACGTTGTAGCAGAGGATTCTAATACGTGGGTTACACAAAAAGCTGGAGAAACTCAGCGGGTGCAGCAGCATCTAAGGAGCGAAGGAGATAGGCGACGTTTCGGGTCGAGACCCTTCTTCAGACTGGTCAGGGATCAGGGAAACGAGAGATATAAACAGTGATATGGAGAGATAAAGCAAGAACAATGAGTGAAAGATATGCAAAAAAGTATTGGTGATAAGGGAAGCAAGCCATTGTAAGCTGTTTCTGGTGTGAAAATGAGAAGCTAGTGCGACTTGGGGGGGGGGGGGAGATGGAGAAGGAATGTCAGGGCCCGAGGGCTGAGGGAGAGGTGGGGGGGGGGGGGAAGGGAGCAGTCTGGGTTAACAGAATTGAGAAAATTCAATGTTTAAGCCCAGAGGATGCAAACTCCCCAAGCGGAATATGAGATGTTGTTCCTCAAACTTGCGGTGTTGTTCACTCTGGCCATGGAGGAGGCCCAGGACCGAGAGGTCGGATACGGAGTGGGAGGGGGAGTTGAAGTGCTGAGCCACCGGGAGGTCGGGTTGGTTATTGCGGACCGAGCGGATAATACGTGTTGTCTGCTAAGTGGTTGCACAATGGAACATCCAGCTGTGTCCATGAATCTGTGTCGCACACACAAAGGTGCTGGCATCAGAATCTCTCCTGATTGTGTTTGTGTGCCTAGAATCCCTGATCAGACTGAGTCACTAATGGCTATCCTGAATATGAGCAGAACAGCAGATGCTAGTTTACACTGGAGACACAAAAAGCTGGAGAAAGTCAGCGGGACAGGCGACATCTCTGGAGAGAAGGAGTGGGTGATGCTTCTGGTCGAAACCCCTTCTTCAGTCTGAAGAAGGAGTCTCGACCTGAAACGTCACCCATTCCTTCGCTCAAGATGTGCTGCCTGTCCCGCTGAGTTACTCCAGCTTTTTGAGGCTATGCTTATCAAATATTTATCTGTCTCCGAGTGATCAATTTTTCTACTCGATTACACAGTGTGTAAGAAAGATGAAACATGCAACTTGGGATTGAATATCCAGGTTAATGCATGTTCAGAGACAAGAATTGTGAGATAGAGATCACCACTTATATACATAGTTAAATGATTTTCTTCCTTGCATGATGAGATAGTTTATGTCCACCCACAGGGGAACGTTCCGCTTGACCATTTCATCTAATGGATGACCACAGACAGTAATACTGCATTCTGCTATGCAGACACTGCACTGACATACCTATTTCATGTCTAAAGGTCCTTAAATTACAGTCATCTAACTCTGAAGGAGAAGTTCCATCTTTTGAACCTCGTCAGCCTATTCGAATCTCACAATCCTCACCAAATACACATTTTTCACAGAGAAAACTCTCCTTGTTGCGTGGGTTTTCTATGACAAAAAATAGGGAGCAAAATGCCATATGCATGACCAATAAAGCAAGATAATTAAGGTTGAGCTCCTGATCGCATCATTCTTTCAATTCCCTCCTGGGAATATGAGCCTCGCTGGCAATATCGTCATTTAATCTCTATCTCGATTGGGACAGATTTGGTATAGCTAAGTGAGCTGGGAGGCAGACAGTAGCTCTAGATTCACATACAGTCCTGTCGGTGTAAGGGTGGCACATTTCCTTTCCTCAATGATACAAGTGGATTTCTACAACTATCTATTAGTTTCATGGTAACCACTCGTGATGCTTTTTTATTTTCCAGATTATTTAATTAACTAAATCTAAATTCCCCAACTGCTGTGGTGAGATTGAAAGTCATGACTCCAGTTCAATAATTAAACCACTAAAACATTGTCCGCTTAATTACCTTAATAATCATTTAATTATCTGAAATGAAACTACGCTGTGTGCCAATTGTATGTAGCTGGTGATGATGATCCTTTGCATGAGTATTTTGTCTTGTTTCAGCCCTGGTGTTTATTTCATCTCTTTTAACCTAGTTCTGTGTTCCCCCGACACAGTTTATCTTACCATGGAATGACTCCAGATAATGCACACACATTAAAATGTAAACACCTTTTAATCAGGATGCTTAAGGGCCTGTCCTACTTAGGCGACTGCCAGGGACTACATTTGATGGAATTCACCTATGACACCACGACAACAGGCAACAGCAAAAATTGTCACCACTGTCGCATGAAAAACGTTCAGCATGTTGCGGCAGGACCCTGTAGTCGCCCCAAAAATTGCCTAAGTGGGACAGGTCCTTCACTTCAGTTCCCACTGTCAGCTTTTGCCCATTTCAGAAGTACGAGGCAACACAGTGGAAAGGAGGAGCAACCAAACTGTGAGTCACTTCACAACTTTAAGGTGGCACAACAATCCAAGTGTTGTCATGACAGCAAATCTATCAGGATTCCCCAACGCTACAAGGTGAAACTGAAGCCGCAGGAATATGCTAATACAAAGTTAAATGCGGATACCCAGAAGCTGCTGTCAGTTTTCTCTTTCGGGTTCTCCACAGGGAGCATAGTTATGCAACTTTCTCCAGAATAATCTTCAGCGATCAAATAAGACCTTCCTACGCTTTAAACTTTTCTCCTGGTAAGCACTTTGAAAAAAAAAAAAAAAAATCACACTTTGTTGTTCAAGGTGTGATGGGCTGTGAAGCAAATTCTGCACTTCTTCAACCTCATGAAAAGTAATTTTATCCCTGTGTGGGTTGTAATTGCCTCTGGTAAATATTTCAAAATATCCAAACAATCCTTTGCAGATAAATGACATGACTTCAAACTCATGAGTTTGAAATATCTGCATGAATATGTGAGAGTTAAGGGCCTGTCCTACCAGCATCCGACTCCATGCGATGAGCGCGATCAAACTAGAAGCGGGGGCCGCGCGGAGGTCGGGTGATCCCCTGTACAGGGCCGTTCCCACCAGCATGCGCCTCCATGCGGCAAGCGCGACCAAACCGGCAGCGAGGGCCGCGCAGAGGTCGGGTGAGTGGCGCAACGCGGCGCAAAGTGAGGCGAACTTGGAGCGAAGTCTAAGGTAAGTTCGCTAGGACAGAGAGGGGCACAGAGGCACACACACAGAGGGCCACGGAGCCACACACATAGAGGGTCATGGAGGCACCTACAGATAGGTTCACGGAGGCACGATGTCGAGGCGGTGTGTAATGCGTCGAGGCAACTGTGAGCCGACAAGCCGTTGCAGCGCGGAATTTTTGAACATAGTCAGTTTTTCGGAGCCCCGCACGATGTCGGGATGAACTCCGCACAACTCCGGCGATTGAAGTGGGACCGGCCCTACAATGCCGGAAGGCTCAAGCGACCATGTTAGGTCGCGCTCACCGCATGGAGTTGCACGCTAGTGGGACAGGCCCTTACGATAGAGTTCTGGGGGTTAGTGGAATCAATGAATATGGGGAGAAGGCAGGCACGGGTTATTGATTGGGGACGATCAGCCATGATCGCAATGAATGGCAGTGCTGGCTTGAAGGGCCGGGTGGCCTTGTCCTGCACCTATTTTCTATGTTTCTAATATAGGTGATTTCTAAACTGCTTGGATGTGATGTTATTCCATTCACTTCAGCAGTGAGGAAGTCTTCTCGGCGCCCTGTCTAAGTCTTCCTCTCCCAAACGCTCATTGTCTAGCCTGTCTCCACAATAAAATGGCATTGGAGCACATACCCTGTCTACTGAATCAGCAAAGCTGCCTGTGAGAATTGATTTACCATTCATTAATACAGAGTAGATCCTGCCATCAACACTGCTCATGTCTCTACAAAGCCAATTAATTGGGTATTGTGCTCGCATCACAAACTTAAGCAAAAAACAGTTTCTTTGTAGATTTGATGATATAATTATTATTCACATCATCTTCTTATTTGCTGAATGTAAAAGAAAAACTGTTTTGGTCTGGAATTAATTCATCTGATCTAAATGTACCGATCTATCTCCGAAACTGGCATACGATTAAAAATTGGGCTGATTTATTTGGAACTTCCACAGCAGACTTGAAATTTTACTGTCACTTAATGACAATGATGTCAATTAATAGTCAAACGATCAGTTCTAACTCTGTTGCTAACTTACCGTACAGATTCAAATGAATATTTTACGTCTCAATGTATACAGGTTCAAATGAATATCACCTCAAAACATTTTTCCATCGAGCTGCAGAACGCTAAATCTTTCGATGTTCTTGGCATTTCTGAATGCAAGCTTCATCACCGCACTGAATCTTGTGCACACAGTTAAATTTATACATTTTAATAAACGTAAAATATTCGTCAATGTGTCATTGTTGAATTCAATAATTTACTTCAGTAGTAAAACTCAGTGGGCATGAAAGACATAACTATTTTGCAATCAGCATTTTTTATTAAATCACTCTCATATAACATTCCCCTCTGGAAATAAAAGTGATAGAATAGTAATGTTCATTTAAAGTAGTTTGTAGCTGTGTACATCATGAAGAACTAATTATTCCCTCATGGAAAGTGAAGATGCCCAAGAAACAATAACGATGTTTTCTTTGAACAGACATTGTAGGTTCCATAAAATTAAACAATTTCAGCGATAGTTTTCACTATTTTGAAAGATTGTTTTGGTGCTGCAACTTAAAACAAAGTTATTGAAAGAAGATGAGGCAACAGATTAGAGTTATTAAATCGTTTAGGCTTTTTTTTTGTCTACATTCTGAGCAGATTTTATGCGTACTTACATCCTCCTGGAATTACGGGAATTTACACCCCGAGATAGGAGAGTCTTCTTGTCAAGATGCCATCTTTGATGCCAGTGACAATGTTTAGTTTGTAATTCATAAACTTTGGACAATATCATATATTAATAAAAAAAAGAAAACTGAAATCATTAATTAGAATTAAGAAAGGAAATTTTCTTTTAAAGCTGTTTTTGCAAACATTCCACAAGGGCCTGATGGTGTTATAGAAGGTATGGACATACTATTTTAGAAAATGGGGTCAAGGAAAGAGCGTTCACGTCGCGGCCCTGTTTCCACCAATCTTTCCACCACCACGCACAAGAAGCGATAAGACAGACACCGTTGTACGCAGATGCCGAGATGTGTGTTCAGCTCTAACTGAACAACTTCTAATCTTGCGTGTGTGGACTCGATAAGAAGAATATTTTTGAAAATATTACATACTCCTTCACTAAACATTGTTTTGGAATTTTTTCATCAGCTTAAATACAATTAAAAAATGGCATTTAGCATATTGGTATAATGTTTTAAATGACAGACAAGTACACACATCTAATTTCTTGAAATATCGTACCTTAAGAGAATCTCCTTGCGCTAAGTGAAACGTTCTGGCTGAAATATTAATTCCTTTCCCTGCTTGCACCTGTATACTGTACACGCATTCGTGGTTGTTTTCATAGCTCAAAGGATAGTTGGGAGACAACAGGATTCCTTCGTTACTCGTTATGGATGTTCCACATTCAGCTGCAGTTAGAAAAAGTAGTATTTTAAATATACGTGAAAACTCTGGGCAAAGACCAATTCTCTCAAATATTAACAGCAACGTGTCCACTGAATAAAAGGATGCACTATTCTTTGACAGCACATTAAAATATATTGAAGTCATATCATTGTGGTTTAAGGCAATTAATAATCTGCACTAAATTAAAACTGTAGAATTTATTCTTAAAAGCAACACTGAAAAACAATGTCATGCAAACCTTCAGGAAAGATTGCCACTACAAGTGCAGAACCAAAGGCTAGATTTATCCAAAATAAACTGGGAATTATAGGGTTTTAATTGAGAAAATCCAAATATCTATTTTTTTGCACAGCACTCCAGTTACATGCACTTTCACAGTCCAATCAATACATTCACATTCTGTTTATCCTCTCACTTATTTAACAGTTTGCACAAAACCTACGTCCTTGTCCATTATTTTAAGTACTCTTTCTACTATTTATTTATCTGGCCTTGTGGAGAATCTTACTCCAAATCATTCCTATGGGAATTCTTGCGACGTTTGTGTTATGGTAAAGCTGCCTCAGACATGAAGTTCTTCACACAGCACAAAACAAAAAAGATTTTTCACATGCAAAAAACATAGAAACATAGAAAATAGGTGCAGGAGGCCATTCGGCCCATCGAGCCAGCACCGCCATTCATTGTGATCATGGCTGATCGTCCCCAATCAATAACCCGTGCCTGCCTCCTCCCCATATCCCTTGATTCCACTAGCCCCGAGAGCTCTGTCTAACTCTCTCTTAAATCCATCCAGTGATTTGGCCTCTACTGCCCTCTGTGGCAGGGAATTCCACAAATTCACAACTCTCTGGGTGAAAAAGTTTTTTCTCACCTCAGTCTTAAATGGCCTCCCCTTTATTATAAGACTGTGGCCCCTGGTTCTGGACCCGCCTAACATTGGGAACATTTTTCCTGCATCCAGCTTGCCCAGTCCTTTTATAATTGTATATGTTTCTATAAGATCCCCCCTCATCCTTCTAAACTCCAGTGAATACAAACCTAGTCTTTTCAATCTTTCCTCATATGACCGTCCCGCCACCCCAGGGATCAATCTCGTGAACCTACGCTGCACTGCCTCAATCACAAGGATGTCCTTCCTCAAATTAAGAGACCAAAACTGTACGCAATACTCCAGATGTGGTCTTATCAGAACCCTATGCAACTGCAGAAGAACCCCTCTACTCCAATACTGAAATCAAGGTTGAATAATATCAACCTAACAGCCAAATGAACATTTCGAATGAACAAATGCCATTGGCAGCCCATCATGACAAGCAGCTTAATGATGTTCATTGATTTTGCTATCTATCAATTCACGACATTGTTTCTAATTGATTGTGGCTTCTGCAAAAACAAGGAAGAACTTTAAACTGGATTTCATACTGCAAAGAACAATAAGATAGTTTGTGTGATCCAAATGATCACTTCCTCTGTAAAATATGACGGGATATAATATGAGTATGAATTAGAGACGGTGCAGGACATGGAGATGCAAGAAGCTGCTTTGTTCACTCCTCTGGTGCAATCTGGATGAAAGGGTTATTATAAATCCACTTATTTGTTGTCAACCTCTTTGCATGCGTAATACATTCACTCGCTCGTGTGTCAGACGACGTATAGCTCGCTGTTGGCTTCCGTCATCGTCCAGCATGTTGACAGAATTGGTCGCCCATCGCGTCACAGAGTGCATCGGGTCGACGTTTCCAGGGATCGCCACGAAGGCTTCTGTTATGATCCCCCGTATAACATTGATCAGGTCACGTTACTGGCTTTAACAAGCTACCAATATTGAATTGAGTTGGATATCATCCAGAGATTCAATAGGGACATAGCTAGGGCAGATCACCATAATCCTTTCCTCACGGTAGAGGTGTCCAAGACCACCAGGGGCGCCGGGGCGATGGCTGCCCTGCCGGCAGTCTGTTCGTCTTTCCATTCTGTTATTTTTTTAGTTTGTTAAAAGTTTTTGTTTTAATGTTCTTCGGTTTGTTTTATGTGGGGGAGTTGGGAGGGGGGAGGGGATTGGGGGAAACTTTTTTTCAGGTTCTTACCTTCCCGGAGATGTGATCAATTTTCGGATCGCATTCTCTGGGATCTGCGGCCTACCATCGATGGAGCTGGAAGCTGCCTCGGACTGTCGTGAGCCCCACCGCGGGGCGTGGACTTAACATCAGAGCTGTTCCCTTGCTTGGGATCGCTCCCACCGTGACCACTGTGGAATCACCATCAAGGGCTCGCAGTCTCGGGTGAGGTTAGTCAGGAGCTCCAACGCCGCGGGAGGTTCGACCAGCCCCGACGCGAGGTTCGATCGCCCGGTGCGGGGGAGCTGACATCCCCCCCCCGATGCAGGAGCGGATCGCCTCGACGCGGAGGGCCCCAACACCACCAGCAACGGGAGTCAAGATCATCCCATCAATGGGGGCGCGAAGCCCACGACCGAGGAAGAACTAAGGGGAAGGACTTGGACTTTATTTCACCTTTCATCACAGTGAGGAATGTGTAGGAGTCACTGTGGTGGATGTCCATGTTAAAATGTGTTTTTGAGTGATTTTAATTGTGTGACTGACCTGGCCAGTGAAATTCCTCTTATGTTGCAAAACATACTTGGCGAATGAAGTGCGATCCTGATTCTGATTCGAGATTTTAGAATTAAGGTAAGGAGAAAGAGGTTCTCAGAAGAACGTTAAAGGAACTGTTTCACCCAGAGGGAGTTTGGAATGTGAAACACAGTGTGTGAGTTGATGGTGCAGACAGGAATGGTCTAGATGAGCACATGAATTGCCAAGGCATTGGGAGAGTGGACTTGGTCAACGCAATGATATATCTGATGGTCAACACAGGCACGGCAAGCTGAAGCACTCGTTCCTATGTTGCATGACTACAAGTCCTTTGATTCTTGAAATGCAAGGATGAAGAAATCATAGGTTTTGGTTACGTTTTTAAAAGAAAGAAGGAAGAAATCTCCAATTGGAATAAACAAGTCAAATTAGAAATGTAATTAAATGCGAGTTTAGACGTGTATAATTAAAATATCCAGGTATTTTGTTCACACGGACATATTAGTATTTTGTTTGGTTTCACTAAAGCTTGGACATTTCTGAAGATATTTAAGATAATTTAATGGCTCGACTTCAATATTGATCCTGAGGTCACTGCGATGATTAGAAAGCTAGTCAAGCGAAAGTTACAAAAATGATTCTTGACATCACCAATTCAGCAGTTAAAACGATGATGAAATAGTGATGAAAAAGAAGCGTGCAATTGTTGGATTAGAACACCCTTTCTGGAGGGTGCAAACTGCGCCGACAACTCCACCCGTTTCAAGAACACTTTTGTTTCCGTAGATTCTGCTCCAATTCATTCCTGGGGCTGGATTGTGTTGATTTTCAGTGGGCAGCTTTATTGGGAAGCACCGGCAAGCCCGCAGTTTAAGCGTCAGCATATTTCTGACATCCACGTCAACATATTCTAATGCCGATGTGTTTAACATGCTGAAGGTCAGACTCCGGCAGCAGCACCTGACAGTGCTGAGTTGAGCAGCCAGATACACTTCATGTCCAGCCCCTCAGCTTCACATATCCAACTCAGTCCATTGATTTGTACAGGATCATTAACTGTGAAAACCTGAGACTATTTTTCTTCCTTTTTAAAGACAATATTATTTCATACAGCAGTACAGCACAAGAACAGGCCCTTCAGCACAAAATGGCCATGCCATACATTTTATGCAAAGACCATCTCTTATCAACCTGCACTAAATCCATATCCCTCCTGCTTAACAATGTTCCTATTAAAAAGATCTAAAATACCACTTTTGTATTTGCCTTAACAATCACCGCAAGCTGCATGTTTCAGGCACTCAGAGGTTCTGTGCAAGAAAAGTTGCCCCGCACATCTCCTTTAACGGTTACCTCTCTCACCTTAAAGCTATGCCTTCAAGTATTTGATTTTTCCCATCCTGGGAAAGGGTTCTGACTTGCACTCTCTCAGTGCCCTTTCTAATCCTCTCATTAATGTAAATACTACTATGAGGTCTCCCTGGAACCTCCAGCATACAGACAAAATAATCCAAGTCTGTCTCACATCTCCCAGTATTAAATACTCCCTAATCCAGGTATCATTTTGGTAAATCTCCTCTGCACCCTTTCCAAAGCCCCCACAACCTTCTTGTCAAAGAGTCATAGTCATAGAGTGATACAGTCTAAGCTTCGGCCCAACTTGCCCACGCTGACCAACAATGTCCCAGCTACACTATCCCATCTGCCTGCACTTGGTCCATATCCCTCCAAACCTGTCCTATCCATGTACCTGTCTAACTGTTTCTTAAACGATGGGATAGTCCCAGCCTCAACTACCTCCTCTAGCAGCTTGTTCCATACACCCACCACCCTTTGTGAGAAAAAGTTACCCCTCGGATTCCTATTAAATATTTTCCCCTTCACCTTGAACCTATGAACTCTGGTCCTCAATTCCCCTACTCTAGGCAAGAGACTGTGTGCATCTACCCAATCAATTGCTCTCATTGTATGGTACACTCCTACAAGATCACCCCTCATCCTCCTGTGCTCCATGGAATAGAGACCCAGCTTACTCAACCTCTCCCTATAGCTCAAACCCTCTAGTACTGGCAACATCCTCGTAAATCTTTTCTGAACCCTTTCAAGCTTGACAATATCTGTCCTATAACATGGTGCCCAGAACTGAACACAATATCCTAAATGCGGTCTCACCAACGCCTTATACAACTGCAACATGACCTCCCAACATCTATACTCAATACTCTGATGAAGGGCGAAGTGCCAAACGCGTTTTTGACCACCTTATCGACCTGCGACTCAACCATGCGCCTGTACTCCTAGATCCCTCTTACTCTACAACACTACCCAGAGGCCTACCATTTCCTGTGTAGGTCCTGCCCTTGTTCGACGTCCCAAAATGCAACACCTCACACTTTTCTGTATTAAATTTCATCAACCATTCCTCCGCCAAACGCGGCGCTAAGTGAGGCGAACTTGGAGCGAAGACTTAAAGGTAAATTCGCCAGGACAGAGAGGGGCGCACACACAAAGAGGGGCACAGAGGCACAGACAGAGAGGGTCACGGAGGCACCTACAGAGAGTGTCATGGAGGCACGACGTCGAGGCAGTGTGTAATGCGTCGGGGCGACTGCGAGCCGACAAGCCATTGCCGCGCGGAATTTTTGAACATAGTCAGTTTTTCGGAGCCCCGCGCGATGTCGGGACGAACTCCGCACAATTCCGCACGGCTCCGGCGATCAAAGTGGGACCGGCCCCGCGACGCCGGACGGCTCAAGCGACCACGTTAGGTCGCGCTCATCGCATGGAGTTGCATGCTGGTAGGGCAGGCCATTTACTCTTATTGCCTGAGTGGACAAACACTTCAGTATGTCCTCTCGGAGCACCACGGTGGCAGTCCCCACTGTACAACTCCTCCACTTATTTTTGCCTCTCTCTCGATCACGTCTGAACCTTCAGGGCCAGCTGAGCTGCCAGCCATGTTCCTCTCTGAACCACGTTCTCACAATGGCCTCAGCATGAGTTCAAAATGCTTTCAATGCATTTTAATTTTAAGAGCCAGTACCCAAGCATGCAACAAGCATAGGCACAAAATGCTGGAGTAACTCAGCGGGACAGGCAGCAGCTCTGGTGAGAAGAAACGGGTGACGTTTCGGGTCGAGACCTTTCTCTAGACTGAACACCCTTGTTCAGTCTGAAGAAGGGTTTCGACCCGAAACATCACCTATTCCTTCTCTCCAGAGATGCCGCCTGTCCCGCTGAGTTACTCCAGCATTTTGTGTCTATCTTCGGTTTAAACCAGCATCTGCAGTTCCTTCCTGCACAGGTAACAAGCATTACTAGTAGTGGACAAAGGTGTGTGAGACCACTTCTGTTGGAGGGTTTGGCATCTAGTACAATGTTTTTAAAGTATCACAAAGTTTCACAGACAATTCATGGAAGTTTATGGGCAGTTAAGGATACAAAACACGAGGAAAACTAATCCTGCTGTCTATATATAATTTATTGTAAACAAAGATCTTTTGGGCATTTTTTTTCACACGCTGAATATTTTCTGTATTTATTTGCATTAGAGCACAGCAACAATAATTGTCCTTTATAAACCAGGACTTGACTTTTCTACGCAAACTTAATTGTTTTCACGACTTCCAAAAAGAAACCAGGCTAACTAGCAATCAATGACATTGATATTGATTTTTCTCTTGGCATTTCCCTTGTTCTCTCCTTTCCTGAAGGCATTGACATCCTTGCTCCAGTACAGATTCAGAAGCAGTAATTATCTTACAGCATCTCACTATGTAATCTCCACTCATGTTTAAGTCTGAACAGCAAGCGTTACTCAACCTTGAAGGAATACAGCTGCATCTCATTGTGTTATCAGCCAATGCCCACAAACGTGGACATCTAATAGATATCATTGCAAACAGCTCTTCAAACTCCTGCCATTGTACCACTTTTACTACCGCTATGATTCAAGGAGCACCTCTATAAATGTTGAGATACTGCAGCTGGAGAACGCTGCAACTTCCCATTTCATGTGCTGGTTGGTGTTTGAAGTGCTTTCAACGCAATATATAGGAAGCTTGTAGAGAATGAAATCCTTTCTCCTCCATTCTAAAATGCATTCCAAATTCAACTTTATAACAGTATACTTTGTTATATTTATATCTATTATATACTCTGTTATATACATGTTATATTTAGTTTAAATTGATCATATCAGGCTTTTTGGTGCTTTAACAAAATACAACTCAAGGGTAATTTTGTCTTGATTGGAAATTAATTACTTGAGGAAAATATTATTATGTATTGTTACCAATATACCTTGACCAACTAAATTCATCAGACTGTTTAAGTTCATTCTTAAATTGCATATCTCACATGAAATATTCAGAATTTGACTGTCGAGACATAATTTTTTAACACAAACCTTTACTTTCATATTACCTTGCTTCCTTCATTGACTTAATTTCAATTCTGTGGCCCTTTCCCAAAGTGAAGAATGCTGTTTTTTCCCCATTCATTGTTTTCACAACACTATATCTTTAATTATAAGCAATATAATTCGAGCTTCAGGCTATTCGTTTTCGGAGGTAGATCAATTCCCATTTAATCCACATTCAACTACATGGCATGGGAATTGCTAACATTCGGTCTATAATTTTAGAAAGCAAGTCGACTATGACAGGACATCTAATCCCATCCCACTCAAACATCAATGTTGTCCATTCCACTGAATCCAATCTGCAGAATGCTGTGTCTAAACATTCCATTGGCATGCGCATGCTATTAACTGCATCTCGGTAAAACAACAATTACATGTACAAGCAAACAAAAGCTGCTGACCACGTACCCACACACCTTGGCAGAGGTGCACTCCACACACGACGACCACCCCCAAGGCACGTGATGTGGAAAGCCCCTTCCAGACGGTAACCAGGAGAACAGGAAAAGGTTAACGAGTCGCCGATACCAAAAGATGTCCCCAGCCGTTTGCCAAACACCGGATTGCCTGGGTCCTCACAAGGCTCCAAGTTGTATTCTGGCAATATTACCACAGAAATGTTTTAAGCATTACAGAAGGCTCTTAAAGGAGAAAGTTCATCACAATTGCAAACATCTATGACTCAATTGCTGTTAAATATTAAAACTAGAAAATACAGCAAACGGCAAGAGTCCAGAGGAGATTTACTAGAATGTTGCCTGGGTTCCAGCAACTAAGTTACAGAGAAAGGATGAACAAGTTAGGTCTTTATTCTTTGGAGCGCAGAAGGTTAAGGGGGGACTTGATTGAGGTCTTTAAAATGATGAAAGGGATAGACAGAGTTGACTTGGATAAGCTTTTCCCATTGAGGGTAGGGAAGATTCAAACAAGAGGGCATGACATGAGAATTAAGGGACAGAAGTTTAGGGGTAACATGAGGGGGAACTTCTTTACTCAGAGAGTGGTAGCGGTGTGGAATGAGCTTCCAGTGGAAGTGGTGGCGGCAGATTCGTTGTTATCATTTAAAAGTAAGTTGGATAGGCTTATGGATGAGAAGGGTATGGAGGGTTATGGTATGAGTGCAGGCAGGTGGGACTAAGGGAAAAAAGTTGTTCGGCATGGACTTGAAGGGCCGAGATTTTATTACGTTAATGTTAGCAGCAGTGTGCACATTATCATTAACAATTTTAACCTGGCTCCAATTCACAAATGCTGGTGTGTCTCTGGTGTGAATCTTTTTTTTTAAATAACTGAAAATGCTAGAATTTATCAAACACTAAAATCCTCTGAACCAAACTAAAACCCCAAAACTATAACCATATAACAATTACAGCACGGAAACAGGCCTTCTCGACCCTTCCATTCCGTGCCGACCATTTATTTTCCCCTAGTCCCATCTACCTGCACTCAGACCATACCCCTCCATTCCCTTCCCGTCCATATACCTATCCACTTTACTTTTAAATGTTAAAATCGATCCTGCCTCCACCACTTCTGCTGGAAGCTCATTCCACACAGCCACCACTCTCTGAGTTAAAAAGTTCCCCCTCATGTTACCCCCTAAACCTCTGTCCCTTAATTCTCATGTCATGCCCTCTTGTTTGAATCTTCCCTACTCTCAATGGGAAAAGCTTATCCACGTCAACTCTGTCTATCACTTTCATAATTTTAAAGACCTCAATCAAGTCCCCCCTTAACCTTCTGCGCTCCAAAGAATAAAGACCCAACTTGTTCAACCTTTCTCTGTAACTTAGTTGCTGGAACCCAGGCAACATTCTAGTAAACCTCCTCTGTACTCTCTCTATTCTGTTGACATCCTTCCTATAATTAGGCGACCAAAATTGTACACCATACTCCAGAATTGGTCTCACCAATGCCTTGTACAATTTTAACATTACTTCCCTACTCCCATATTCAATGCTCTGATTTATAAAGGCCAGCACACCAAAAGCTTTCTTTACCACCCTATCTACCTACCCTCAATGGAAAAAGTTTATCCACGTCAACTCTGTCTATCCCTTTTAGAGACCTCAATCAAGTCCCCCCCTTAACCTTCTGCGCTCCAAAGAATAAAGACTCAACTTTTTCAACCTTTCTCTGTAAAACTGAAAAATTCAAGTCCTACCCAATACCCTTTTCCTTACCTGAAAACGAAATATTAAATCCTTCATATGATATTGAGAAGTCTGAAATAAAACGTAGCTGAGCTTTGAAATTTCCATAGAGACCGGCATTAATAGGTGCAAGCAGCTCCGAGCCCGTCAACCGTGCCAGCGGATGTGTAAAGCTGCCGTTCTCTGTGATTAGAAAGTAGTCATGGTGATCCTCCAGGTGAAAGGTGTGAAAGGTGAACTGAACACCTGCAATGAAACAAAAGCAGAAGTCCACATCAAAACACCTCGCAATCATTACAAAGCAGCGTTTCCTTTCATGGATACTCTTCCTAAATCAAGACTCGGAATGTCCCAGTGAGGCCCAACGCAAATTGGAGAAACAACATCTCATATTTCGCTTGGGCAGCTTACAACCCAGCAGTATGAACATTGGCTTCTCTAACTTCAAGTAGCCCCTCTCTCTCTCCGTCCCTCCCCCAATCCTGGTTAACCATATAACAATTACAGCACGGAAACAGGCCATCTCGGCCCTTCAAGTCCGTGCCGAACAACTTTTTCCCTTAGTCCCACCTGCCTGCACTCATACCATAACCCTCCATACTCTTCTCATCCATATGCCTATCCAATTTATTTTTAAATGATACCAACGAACCTGCCGCCACCACTTCCACTGGAAGCTCATTCCACACCGCTACCACTCTCTGAGTAAAGAAGTTCCCCCTCATGTTACCCCTAAACCTCTGTCCCTTAATTCTAAAGTCATGTCCTCTTGTTTGAATCTTCCCTATTCTCAAAGGGAAAAGCTTGTCCACATCAACTCTGTCTATCCCTCTCAACATTTTAAAGACCTCAATCAAGTCCCCCCTTAACCTTCTGCGCTCCAGAGAATAAAGACCTAACTTGTTCAACCTATCTCTGTAACCTAGCTGTTGAAACCCAGGCAACATTCTAGTAAATCTCCTCTGTACCCTCTCTATTTTGTTGACATCCTTCCTATAATTGGGCGACCAAAATTGTACACCATACTCCAGATTTGGTCTCACCAATGCCTTGTACAGTTCTCCAACTAGTTCTAGATTAAATATTACTGTTTGTATGCCTCATTGTCACCTTCCCCTCAGCTAACAATGAACCATTCTACATTTCCTTATCACCATCCGCTTTGATCTGTCATTTTCACACCTTTGCCTTCCATATCTCTAGACTCCCCTCTCCCCTGACTCCCAGTCTGCAGAAGGGTCTCGACCCGAAACGTCACTCATTCCTTCTCTCCAGATATGCTGCCTGTCCCACTGAGTTACTCCAGCATTTTGTATCTATCTTCGGGTTAAACCAGCATCTGCAGTTCCTTCTCACATATAAAGACCGTTCACTTGAGCATGATTTGTCAATGCAACAAACGTTGCCACTGACTTCAATTGGCTGCTCTCTTTACTGTTTTCCCCTCCACCTCAACCCCAATGTGCACCCATCTCTCCCACTCACCTTGCTGTTCCATCAAGCACCACCCCTCCCCTCCCTGCCCAGTGAGCTCCACTCCAGCCCCATATATCCCTCTATCCCCTCTTGCCAATGCCGTTTGTTGAATATTCCATCCATATCCCACCATCCAGCTTTTCACTTCACTCCTCTTCTTTTCTTATCCGACAGCCTACTTCTTCTTTTCACCTGGGTTACACAAAAAGCTGGAGAAACTCAGCGGGTGCAGCAGCTTCGAAGGAGCGAAGGAGTAGGCGACATTTCGTCCCGACCCGAAACGTCGCCAGGAAGAAGGGTCTCGACCCGAAACGTCGCCTATCTCCTATGCTCCTTAGATGCTGCTGCACCCGCTGAGTTTCTCCAGCTTTATGTGTAACCCTCGATTCTCCAGCATCTGCAGTTCCTTTTTTAACTCTTCTTTTCACCTCCTGCCTTTGCCAATATCGCCATCCATTAACTAATCAACCCTTTCTCACCTGTACCCACTTAAGGGGCTGTCCCACTTGGGCGACCTAATTGGCGAGTATAGAAGAGTTTGAAAAATGACATGTTGAAGATCTTCTTCGACTATGTAGAAGACCTCCTTCCACATAGTTCAACTACATTGAAGACCAGCTTCGACTAGCTATGACTAACTTCGGGAAAATTGGACACCAAATAGTGGAGAGTGAAGACGGCCTCCTTCGATCTCCTTCGACCTCCCTTCGACTATGATGAAGACTATCTACGACTACCTTCGACTACCCTCGATTACCTATGACTAACATGCCGACCTACTACGATTAAACCTAAGATTTAAAAACGTATTGAATTTTTCCATGGCAACCTTTTTTTACTCGCGGGCATTTTTTTACATATTGAAAAAAACTCTGCGACCTAGCTGAGGCCTCGAGTTCACGGAGACCACTCTCGTGCATGAAGGACCATGTGTCGACCATGCTGCGAGTATGAGTCGAGGGCAAACTCGCCAGAACTCACGGATTAGGTTGCCCAAGTGGGACAGGCCCTTTATGACTTGCCAGGCTTGCCCCACCCCCAACTCTATTTCCCAGCTTTCTCCCCTCTAATCCATCAATCTAAAGATGATCCTATCAGTCCACATCCTCCACAGATGCTACATGACCCATTGAGTTCCTCCAGCACTTTTCATTTTGCTCAAGACTCCTGCACTTGCACATTCTCGTGTCTCTGAGATCTGCTGCTGAAATACGTGGAATTTAAACAGATAGGTTATGAATAAATTAAATTAAATTGATCAGCAATTTATTCACAATGCAAGGTTGTAGAACTCGACATGGTCTTTAAAATAAATGAATAGTTCATGTAAATTTTAACTGTCCTTTACCTAGATTAGTTCCTACTGAGTTTGTTAATACATGAATTCCCAAGCGTTATATCTGGGGAATCAGTCCTACCTAAACAATGCCTAAACAGGCACAAATATAGCACATTTCACACTGTGCTTGTTCGATATTCCTGTAGAACATACTCATCTCTCCAAGGTGGGGTCAAGGAAAGAGCGTTCACATCGCGGCCCTGTTTCCATCCATCTTTCCACCACCACGCACAAGAAGTACAAGAAGCGACAAGACAGACACCGTTGTCTCTGGCTGGACAACTTCTAATCTTGTGTGTGGACTCAACAAGAAGAAGTTATTTTTAAGGTCGACTCAAAATGCTGGTGTAACTCAGCCGGTGAGGCAGCATCTATGGAGAGAAAAAATGGGCGACGTTTCGGGTCAAGACCCTTCCTCAGAATGATGTCAGGGGAGGATGGCGGAACAAGGTTAGAATGTAGTCGGAGACAGTAAGATTAGTGGGAGAACTGGGAAGGGGATGGATGGAGAAGGTAAGGGCTATCTGAAGTTAGAGAAGTCAATGTTCATACCATTGGGGTATAAACTACCCAAGCAAAATATGAGGAGCTGGGTCTCACTTTGACAATGGAGGAGGTCCAGGACAGAAAGGTCAGATTGGGAATGGGAGAGGGAGTTGAAGTGCTGGGCCACCGGCAGATCAGGTAGGTTAAGACGGGCTGAGAGGAGGTGTTCAGCAAAACGATCGCCGAGCCTGCGCTTGGTCTCGCCGATGTAGAGAAGTTGACACCTGGAACAGCGGATACAGTAGATGAGGTTGGAGGAGGTGCAAGTGAACCTCTGCCTCATCTGGAAAGACTGTTTTGGTCTTTGGATGAAGTCGAGGGGGGAGGTAAAGGCACAGGTGTTGCATCTCCTGCGGTTGCAGGGGAAAGTACCTGGGGAGGGGGTGGTTTGGGTGGGAAGGGACGAGTTAACCAAGGAGTTTCGGGGGGAATGGTCTCTGCGGAAAGCGGAAAGGGGTGGAGATGGTGGCCAGTAGTGGGATCCCGTTGGAGGTAGCAAAAATGTTGGAGGATTATATGCTGTATGCGATGGCTGATGGGGTGGAAGGTGAGGACAAGGGGGACTCTGTCCTGGTTACAAATGGGCGGAGGGGGAGTAAGAGTGAAGCTGCGGGACATCAAGGAGACCCCAGTGAGAGCCTCATCTATAATCAAAGTGGGGAACCCCTGTTTCCTAAAGAATGAGGATATCTCTGATGTCCTGGTATGGAACACCTCATCCTGGGCACAGCTGTGGCGTAGACGGAGGAATTGGGAGTAGGGGATAAACTTGTTATAGGAAGCAGGGTGGGAAGAAGTGTAGTTAAGATAGCTATGGGAGTCAGTAGGTCTGTAGCGGATGTCAGTCAATAGTCTGTGTCCTGTGATGGAGACAGTGAGATCTAGAAACGGTAGGGAGATGTCGGAGAGAATTCAAGTGAATTTGAGTGCAGGATGGAAATTAGTGGTGAAGTTGAGTTCTGTGTGGGTGCAGGAGGTAGCACCAATGCAGTGGTCAATGTAGCAGAGGTAGAGTTCGGGGATGGGGCCAGTGTACGCCTGGATCATAGTAAGATACGTAAGATTACACGATCCCACTTCTGACACCATGTAAATAAGCAATTCACATACTCTTGAAGTGTGTAACATCCTTTAATGATAGCACAGGGTATAGCACATGTCAGCAAGCACTGGTTACATTCTTCTACTGAACTATACCCAGGGAGGGGAAAGCGTTATGATTGATGTTAACTTGGCGGGGCTAATGGTACTGAGGTAGCTATATTATTGGTTGCATGCATAAACCATCTACAGTATTCATCTATCTTCTGTATGTGACATCATGTGTATTGCCTGCCACTTTCCCAATCTTGATCTGAATTTGTAGCTGGTTACACATGCTAAAATTATGCAAATGTTTGACTAGTGTGCATCTAACAACTTGTATGAAACCCATCTTAATCTCTTACATATGTATGCTTAAAAGCATGCCATTTAGTGATTGTTATGTGTGTATTGCAATATTTTCAAGTATTGATAAATGATAGCCAAAATCATATATTAAATGGCTTAGCTGTTTTGAAGGGCCAAGTGGCTTAAGGGCCCGTCCCATTTAGGCAATTTTTTCGGCAACTGCCGGCACCCGTCATAGTCGCAGCAGGTCGCCAAAATTTTTCAAAATTATGAAAGTCCAGCGGTGGCCAGAAAAAGGTACGACTCTTTGGGCGACTACTCACGACCATGTAGGCATCAGCCCGCGACCTGTCGCCTGTATGGTCGTGGTGACGCCTGTATGGTCATGGTTAGTTGCCCAAAGAGACGTACCTTTTCCTGGTCGTCGCTGGATTTTCGATATGTTGAACGTTTTCGGCGACCTGCTGCGACTATGACGGGTGCCGGCAGTCGCCGAAAAGATCGTGTACGTGGGACAAGCTCAAACTCTTGTTTCAAAATCAATATTCCTGTGTGCAGTATGATGATAATTTTGTATCATATACAAATTTGTATCCGAGCCATAATTAAGAGGGCAACTCGGCTCCACATGAAAGCCAGATTCAGGGTACAGGTGACACATAAAATTCCTCCATCAGACAATAACCATATAACCATATAAAAATTACAGCACGCAAACAGGCCTTCTCGGCCCTTCCAGTCCGTGCCGACCATTTATTTCCCCTAGTCCCATCTACCTGCACTCAGACCATACCCCTCCATTCCCTTCCCGTCCATATACCTATCCACTTTACTATTAATTGTTAAAATCGATCCTGCCTCCACCACTTCTGCAGGAAGATCATTCCACACAGCCACCACTGAGTAAAGAAGTTCCCCCTCATGTTACCCCTAAACTTCTGTCCCTTCATTCTCATCATGCCCTCTTGTTTGAATCTTCCCTACCCTCAATGGGAAAAGCTTATCCATGTCAACTCTGTCTATCCCTTTCATCATTTTAAAGACCTCAACCAAGTCCCCCCTTAACCTTCTGCGCTCCAAAGAATGAAGACCTAACTTGTTCAACCTAAATGCCCAAATCTAAAGAAAAAATGAATTAAACAAAACTGTGAATGTGCTGGAGGTCTCATAGGCCACTCCCTATGAGATACAGAAGAACAACACTATTTTGACAATGCTGAAACATTTTAGCAAAGGTTTACCGAGAATCAACAACCATATTAAGACAAAAGAATGCTGCCTTCACAGGACAAAGGCGAAACCAAATAAGACATGCTAAGCCTTTATAAATCATTTGTTAGTTCCCAGCGGGAATATTCTGTCCAATTTGCAGTACCATGCTTTAGAAAAGACTTCAAGACTGTTGAAAATGTGCAGGACAAGCGGCTGGGAATAATAACAAATATGAAGGATTTCAGTTCTGTTCTGCTTCATGCAGAGGAGAGTCGCGGAGATATGATAGAGGCAATATAGATCATGACAGGTTATGGTACCGGTTCATCACTTTTTATCCACAGGTCGGAAAGCTAGTAGTGAGATGGCATTTAGAAGAAAAAGAAGAGAAAGAAGGTGAACATGCAAGGGCAATATGATCTGGAACGTGTTAAAGAAGGAACTGCAGATGCTGGAGAATCGAGGGGGACACAAAAAAGCTGGAGAAACTCAGCGGGTGCAGCAGCAGCATCTAAGGAGCGAAGGAGATAGGCGACGTTTCGGGTCGAGACCCTTCTCCAGTCTGAAGACGGGTCTCGACCCGAAACGTCGCCTCTGATCTGGAATGTGCTACCTGCAGGACTGTGGAAGCAGGTTTAGCAGCAATCATGAAAGGAAATTGGATGTGATTTTCAGAAAAATATAATTTCCAGGATTAAAGGGGTTAAAAGATTTGCAGCGGGACTGGATGCATTTAATAACATTTTCAAAGATCCAACACAGGTAATAAGAGGTGAATGGCTTTATCTGGGCAAGATGTATAATTTCATTCGATTTTGCTTTATTTCTTTATAATGGGAAGGTTATAGAGTACATTGCATTGGAAAATGTGCAGATTTAAGTGATGCACACATTCCTCGCTTATTAATGTGTCCGACTGCTAACTACATTTCATGATTATGGGTGGCTGCATAATTAACTGTGATGTACTCAGAGTGCTGTTTGTCTGAATCTGTGACAAATACTGATGAGCTTGCATCAAAGCCAAAGGTCACAGACACCATTGTTAATGCTTTCTGTCATCTGTGCAAGGCTGTGCTTCTATTCCAGCCACCACTGATGGGAAACATCCCTTTAAGAAAGCAACTAATCTGCTGGAGTGCAATATGATGCGACACTCGTAGGTTTAATAAAAATGTTGTTTGCTTTTAATGGTTCTACAAAGAAGTGTCTGATGAACAAGTTCATATAACCATATAACAATTACAGCACGGAAACAGGCCTTCTCAGCCCTTCCAGTCCGTGCCAACCATTTATTTTCCCCTAGTCCCATCTACCTGCACTCAGACCATACCCCTCCATTCCCTACCCGTCCATATACCTATCCACTTTACTTTTAAATGTTAAAATCGATCCTGCCTCCACCACTTCTGCTGGAAGATCATTCCACACAGCCACCACTCTCTGAGTAAAGAAGTTCCCCCTCATGTTACCCCTAAACTTCTGTCAAGCCCTCTTGTTTGAATCTTCCCTACCCTCAATGGGAAAAGCTTATCCATGTCAACTCTGTCTATCCCTTTTAGAGACCTCAATCAAGTCCCTCCTTAACCTTCTGCGCTCCAAAGAATAAAGACCAAACTTGTTCAACCTCTCTCTGTAACTTAGTTGCTGGAACCCAGGCACCATTCGAGTAAACCTCCTCTGTACTCTCTCTATTTTGTTGACATCCTTCCTATAATTAGGCAACCAAAATTGTACACCATACTCCAGAATTGGTCGCACCAATGCCTTGTACAATTTTAACATTACTTCCCCACTCCTATACTCAATGCTCTGATTTATAAAGGCCAGCACACCAAAAGCTTTCTTTACCACCCTTTCTACATGCGATTCCACCTTCAGGGAACTATGCACAGTTATTCCTAGATCCCTCTGTTCCACAGCATTCCTCAATTCCCTACCATTTACCATGCACGTCCTATTTTGATTTGTCCTGCCAAGATGTAGCACCTCACACTTATCAGCATTAAACTCCATCTGCCATCTTTCAGCCCACTCTTCCAAATGGCCCAAATCTCTCTGTAGATTTTGAAAATCTACTTCATTATCCACAACACCACCTATCTTAGTATCATCTGCATACTTACTTATCCAATTTTCCACCCCATCATCTAGACCATTGATGTACATGACAAACAACAGTGGACCCAACACAGATCCCTGAGGCACCCCACTGGTCACCGGCTTCCACCCTGACAAACAGCCATCCACCATTACTCTCTGGCATCTCCCATTCAGCCACTGTTGAATCCATCTTGCTACTCCGCCATTAACACCCAAAGTTTGAACCTTCTTAACCAACCTTCCATGGGGAACCTTGTCAAAGGCCTTACTGAAATCCATATAGACAACATCCACTGCTTTACCCTCATCAATTTCCCTAGTAACCTCTTCAAAAAATTCAGGAAGGTTTGTCAAACATGACCTTCCAGGCACAAATCCATATTGACTGTTCTTGATCAGACCCTGTTTATCCAGATGCTTATATATATTATCTCTAAGTATCCTTTCCATTAATTTGCCCACCACTGACGTCAAACTAACAGGTCTATAATTGCTAGGTTTATTCTTTGAACCCTTTTTAAACAATGGAACAACATGCGCAGTACGCCAATCCTCCGTCACTATTCCCGTTTCTAATGACATTTGAAATATTTCTGTCATAGCCCCTGCTATTTCTACACTAACTTCCCTCAATGTCCTAGGGAATATCTTGTCAGGACCTGGAGACTTATCCACTTTTATATTTTTCAAAAGTGTCAGTACTTCCTCCTCTTTGAATCTCATAGTTTCCATAGCTACTCTACTTTTTTCCCTTACCTCACAGAGTTCAATATCCTTCTCCTTGGTGAATACCGAAGAAAATAAATTGTTCAATATCTCCCCCATCTCTTTTGGCTCTGCAGATAGCTGTCCATTCTGGCTCTCTAATGGTCCAATTTTATCCCTCGTTATCCTTTTGCTATTAATATAGCTGTAGAAACCCTTTGGATTTACTTTCACCTTTCTTGCCAAAGCAACCTCATATCTTCTTTTAACTTTTCTTATTTCTTTCTTAAGATTCTTTTTATATTCGTTATACTCATCTAGCACCTCATTTACTCCATGTCTTTTGAAGTTAGAGCATAAATTACTGATAACATTAATCAGAAAATGTAAATAATCATATTCCTGTATTGATATGACCACAATAACTCACAGCAGTGCCATGTTCACAAAGGTAATGTAGCCATTTATTCTGGAGTTTCACCTCTATGTCACTATGGGAATGGAAAAGGGAAGAAAAAGTGTTTGGCAACTGGAAGATGGTGTAGGCCAAGGCGGATTGGGCGAAGGTGTTCAGCGAAATGTTAGCCCAGTCTCGCTGATATATAGGAGTTCACGCCTGCAACAGTGGATACAGTAGATGAGCTATAACTGAACCTCTGCCTTACCTGAAAGGACTGTTGGGGTCCCCGGAAGGAGTCGAGGGAGGAGGAATAGGGAGTTGTCACTGAACCGGGTTCTTTCACTGTAACAATCGCTTTCAAGGTGCGGCGACCAAGCATAACAGTACAACTAACTAGTAATGAAGACACAAGGATCTGCAGATGCTGCAATCTTGAGCCAAACACAAAGCATTGGAATAGCTCAGTGAAGAGAATGGGTAAGTGGGACCCTTCTTCAGACTCGTTAGATAATGGCTTGCATTGGGACCCTCTTTAAACTCAATAAATACAGTTCAGAACGTATTCAGACCCCTTCACTTTTTCAACATTTTGTTACATTACAGCCTTATTGTAAAATGGATTAAATTCTTTTTTTTTGTATCATCAATCTACACACAATACCCCGTGAAGAAAAAACAAAAACAGGTATTTAGAAATGTTTGCAAAGTAATTAAAAAAAACTGAAATATCACATTTACACAAGTATTCAGACCCTTCACTCAGTACTTTGTTGAGGCACCTTTGGCAGTGATTACAGCCTCAGGTCTTCTTGGGTCTGACGCTACAAGCTTGGCACACCTGTATTTGGGTAATTTCTCACATTCGTCTCTGTAGATCCTCTCAAGCTCTGTCAGATTGGATGGTGAGCATCAATGCACAGCTATTTTCAGGTCTCTCCAGAGATGTTCGATCAGGTTCAAGTCCGGGCTCTGGCTGGGCCACTCAAGGACATTCACAGACTTGTCACAAAGCCACTGCTGCATTGCCTTGGCTGTGTGCTTAGGGTCATTGTCCTGTTGGATGGTGAACCACCACCCCAGAACACTCTGGAGCAGATTTTCAACAAGGATCGCTCTGTACTTTGCTCCATTCATCTTTCCCTCGATCCTGACTAGTCTCCCAGTTCCTGCTGCTGATAAACATCCCCACAGCATGATGCTGCCACCACCATGCTTCAACGTAGGTATGGTATTAGCCAGGTGATGAGCAGTGCCTGATTTGCTCCAGACATGATGCTTGGCATTCAGGCCAATGTGTCCTTTAGGTGCCTTTTGGCAAACTCCAAGCGGGCTGTCATATGCCTTTTACTGAGGGGTGACTTCCATCTGGCCACTCTACCATATAGGCCAGATTGGCGGAGTGCTGCAGATATATTTGTCCTTCTGGAAGGTTCTCCCATCTCCACAAAGGAACTCTGGAGCTCTGTCAGAGTGACCATTGGGTTCTTGGTCACCCCCTTGACCAAGGCCCTTCCCCCCCGATTGCTCAGCTTGTCCGGGCGGCCAGCTCTATGAAGAGTCCTGATGGTTCCAAAGATTTTCCATTTCAGAATGGCGGAGGCCACTGTGCTCTTTGGGACCTGCAATGCTGCAGAAATTGTTTTATACCCTTCCCCAGATCTGTGTCTCGAGGTCTACGGACAATTCCTTTGTCTTCATGGCTTGGTTTTTGCTCTGTCATGCACCGTCAACTGTGGGACCTTATATAGACAGGTGTGTGCCTTTCCAAATCATGTCCAATCAATTTAATTTACCACTGGTGGACTCCAATCAAGTTGTAGAAACATCTCAAGGATAATCAATGGAAACAGGATGAACCTAGGCTCAATATTGAATGTCCTTGCAAAGGGTCTGAATTATTTTTAAGTAGTTGGCAAAATTTTCTAAACACCTGTTTTTGCTTCTTCATTCTTGTGTATTGTGTGTAGATTGATGATTTAAAAAAATGAATTGAATCCTTTTTTAAATAAGGCTGTAACATAAGAAAATGTGCAAAACGTTAAGGGGTCTGAATACTTTCTGAATGCACTGCATGTCCATATTGGATGCAGTTTTGGATAGAGAATAGCACCCAATATGTTTTCTTCTCCTACACAGTGCTGGTATTAGTTCCTGAATTTTTAGTGATTTTGGAACATTCAAGGTAAAATTTATGCTTTGATTTTGGCTTTCTCTTTCTTTTGGGGGCCAGAGGTTTCCAGTGCCACATTAAATAGTCTGACAATAAAAAATCAGAAGGGGTTCTGTCGAATGCCTAAATTGCTGGTAAAGTCATTTTGTTCACATATCCAATAGACAAAGCATTTTTAGAAAGTAGTGCATTATGTAAGTAATACAATATCGCCTAGCAACAGTGTTGAGTTTAGAGCTACGGTGCGGAAACAGGCCCTTCGGCCCACTAAGTTCACGCTATCTAGTGATCCCCGCACACAAACACTATTCCACACACACTAGGGACAATTTCCCTTTACAGCAAGCCAATTAACCTACAAACGGTGTACATCTTTGGAGTGTGGGAGGAAAGCGAAGATCTCGGAGAAAACCCACGCAGGTCACGGGAAGACGGTACAAATTCCGTACAGACAGCACCCGTAGTCGGGATTGAACCCGGGTCACTGGCGCTGTAAGGCAGCAACTCTACCGCTGCACCACCGTACCACCCTGGCAGTGTCTGCTCAGTGTCTGATTTATCTTCTACCTATTTCAGGAATTATTCCTGTTCTCCCTTCTCAACATCCTCTGCTTGTTTAGCTAGTCTAAAAGCTGCCTTAAAGCATTACATTTGATAGATGTATAAATATTCCGCTTGCCTGTAACTATTGCAGTGCTAATTGGATTAATATTGCACTTTTGGATCATTTGACCTGCATCATTTTAAATATCTGCTCTTCCGAGGGTTTTTTTGCGCATTCTTATGAAATAATTCCTTTCAATGTTAAATCCATCAAAAGCCTAGAATACGATCAGGCCACACTAAGAGAGAAAGAAGTAAAATCCACTGGTACATCATCCATTACCTTTCCCATGGGATACCTCCACAGTCCAGGTACAATTTAACGAATTTGGATAGAAGTCAGGATAACCGGGTGACAAAATAGTTCCAGCGGGTCCTTGAATCGTTCCACCACATAAAGCTGTGAAGAGAAACCAAAAATTGTCATTTGTGGAAAAATTAAGCATATTTAGCACCATTTAGTATTTGCAAGGAAGGAAAAATTCTGAATCGAAAAAAATCCAAATAAAGGATTTTAGAATTTTAATGCAACATAAGTTTAATCATGGCCTTGAAATACTTGTCATGTCCACAGGTCGTTCACACACACACAATTATTGTAATTTTCTATGTTAAATCTATGTTTCAATAAGATAAATATGATGAGAACAATTCTGAAATTCCCACATTCTCCGCCCATCGAAAAATGGATGTGAAATGAACAGTTCACACAAGCCTTCCAAATCACTAATTCCACGCAGGATTCAACCTCTGCAAATTGCTCCATTGATTACTGTAAATGGTGCTATCAGGCTGACGGAATTTCAGACTGAATTCCTCAGAATGTAGAACGAGGGCACACTCATTTACATTTCAATCAAAACGAGGAAAATTCAAACCATTCTTTGAATCAGTCTGGTAAAGATATGGTATGCCAGGAAAGGCTAAGAAATGACTATAACCCTTTCGGGGGCATGCTTGATCCTGAATGTGTGGCCATGAGCATAAAGCTTCTAGTGGTGGAGGGAAAACCTCAACCAGGCAATGAAAAACATTTTATCTTTTTGTCATCAGCCACGTTAAATGTGAAATGATCTACTCCTGATTTTATTTCTGTGGTGTATATTATATAATGGCTTTACCTGCCCCCCAGTTAAAGGGGGAGCAGTGTGATATATGTGATATAATTAGCATATGTTATGTCTTGTGCGAGGGGACGCATGTGCTGGGTGTGACTCAAGGTGGCGTCCTGGAATAAAGAAGGTTGGTAGTTTGCGCCTGTATCTGAGTGTTCTTTTAAGTCAGTTCCAAGCACCCAAATACACAACAGTTTCTTATGTTCTTTAGTTCCGACCCAAATGTGGCTCCATACCACATTGTTGAGTGCAATCTTTTGATCTGGATTTGTTCCTAGGATGTTTCAGCCAACATCAATGTCCTACCACTGGATTTCTAAGAGATTTCAGAAGCCAGATAAGAGTCCCCTGTTGATGGGTATGAAGTAAGATTTAGGCAGAACTAAAGTACACAATAAACAGTATCAGGAGTAGGTCCTTCAGCCCATCTTACTTAGTCTATGCAATAATGAATTTCACATCAATGCCGTTTTCCCACATCAATCCTATAACATTTGAATACCGTAATATGAAAAATCTCACAGCATAATTAGGGATCATTTAGCACATCGTATCTAGCAAGAAGGCCCTCTGACAGGCCCACATGCATTTTTTTCTTCAAGTATAGGCGGCTTGCATTTTAATCGTGCTTCATTGATGCGTTTTTGAAATGACGCGCTTGTTCCTTTAATGCTATTGTTGGAATAACACACTCAAATTTAATGCTGTCAGCATAGTCACATATACGTTTAATTTTCATAATTTCGTATTACGTGCTGTTTTCAAGCACCTAACCCCTATGTAAAATGCAAGGCACCTGTAATTATCTAAATTACCTAATTTCCTTTCAAACAGTGGATTGCAGATCATAACAACTAACTACAAGATAAAGAGCCTGTCCCACCAGCATCCAACTCCATGCGATGAGCGCGACCAAACTGGAAGCGTGGGCCGCGCGGAGGTCGGGTGATCCATGTACAGGGCCGGTCCCACCAGTATGCGCCTGCATGCGGCGAGCGCAACCAAACCAGGGCGGGTGAGTGGCGCAACGCGCACGAAGTTGGAGCGAAGTCCGCAAGGTAAGTTCTCAAGGACAGAGAGGGACACACAGAGAGGGGCACACAGAGAGGGGCACAAAGGGACACACAGAGAGGGCCACGGAGGCACACACACAGAGGGTCACGGAGGCACATATAGAGAGGGTCACGGAGGCATGACGTCGAGGCGGTGCGTAATGCATCGAGGCGACTGCGGGCCGACAGGCCGTTGCTGCGCAGAATTTTTGAACACGGACAGTTTTTCGGAGCCCCGCGCGATGTCGGGACGAACCCCGCACAACTCCGCATGGCTCCGGCGATCGAAGTGGGACCGGCCCCGCGACGCCGGACGGCTCAAGCGACCACGTTAGGTCGCGCTCACCGCATGGAATCGCATGCTGGTGGGACAGGCCCTTAAAATGCTTTCTCTCATTCTTTGCCAACTTTTCAAAACCCTGTCTCCATTAGTTAAAAGTGTAAATGCATCATGCTTTTTCACTAATTTACTCTATACAGTTCTTATTAGAATTTCAAACACATCCAGTAAATCTTGTGGCATCCTTCCTGCTTTCAGAAGAACATTGTCCGCTCGACCAGTCTCTGTGTAGCTGGTAAATTTCTTCTCCGCCCTTTCTAATTTCTTAACTTTCCTTGTCATCCGTAAAGAGTTCAGTGTGTATTCTGAACTTCTCTACCACTCACGACCAGACCACTTACATTGCATCGCCTTTGGTAAAATGCATCATCTCATCTTTAGCCACATAAAAAGGAACATTGAAACATATAAGATTGTTCAGGGTTTGGACACACTAGAGGCAGGAATCATGTTCCGATGTTGGGGGAGTCCAGAACCAGGGCCACAGTTTAAGAAAAAGGAGTAAGCCATTTAGAACGGAGACGAGGAAACACTTTTCCACACAGAGAGTGCTGAGCCTGTGGAATTCTCTGCCTCAGAGGGCGGTGGAGGCAGGTTCTCTGGATGCTTTCAAGAGAGAGCTAGATAGGGCTCTTAAAAATAGCGGAGTCAGGGGATATGGGGAGAAGGCAGGAACGGGGTACTGATTGGGGATGATCAGCCATGATCACATTGAATGGCGGTGCTGGCTCGAAGGACCGAATGGCCTACTCCTGCACCTATTGTCTATTGTCCATTGTCTAAAAACAATGCTGTCACATAACTATCCAATTGCTGTTGCAATGTTTTCTTCAATCCCACATTTTAAGACATCTGTGAATTTTGAAATTCTGCACCCATCTGTTATGAGGAGAGTTATCAAAAAATAAGCAATGATCCATGTGGCATAACACCTTGCAGTTTAAAAACACATCATCTGCTCAGCAGCACCCACTTCATGGCACAGATCATGTTTACATAGCCACATGAGGATTTCCAAAAGTATAAACACATGTTAATGTGGTGGCTTGGTAATTCAGTTCATTCTCCACTACCTATCAAATACTACAAATACGAAAAAAAAAATCAACTTCTGAAAATGGTAGTTTTGAGTTGTCTGAAATTAGGAATCAACGATTAAGTGCTCAAGAATCTTAGCAGGACAGGCAGCATCTGTGGGAATGATGGAAATGGACAGACAATGTTTTGGACTGGGATTTTCCTCAACCTCGTCATCAGAAGCAGTAATGTCCATCATGTGTTCTCTACTGTTCAACAAGATCATGACTAATCTTTTGTTTCAGCACCCCTAGGTCTGAAGAAGGGTCTCGACCTGAAACGTCACCCATTCCTTCTCTCCAGTGGTGCTGCCTGGCCCGCTGAGTTACTCCAGCATTTTGTGATTTAAACCAGCATCTGCAGTTGCTTCCTACGTCCTTTTCCTGCATTATTGGTACTCGTTTAATATTGTCACCTACACTGAGATGCAGTGCAAAAATGTGTTTGCTTGCACATCAGCGCCTCTACTTCCTGAAAAGATTACGGAGAGTCGGTATGTCAAGGAAAACGCTCTCGAACTTCTACAGGTGCACAGTAGGGAGCATGCTGACTGGCTGCATCGTGGTCTGGTTCGACAGCTTTAGAGCCCAGGAGCGGAAAAGAATGCAGAAAGTTGTGACCAATGCCCAGTCCATGATCGTCTCCTGACCTCCCCACCATCGGAGGGATCTATCGCAGTCGCTGCCACAAAAAAATCAACATCATCAAGGACCCACACCACCCTGGCCACACACTCATCTCTCTGTTGCCATCAGGTAGAAGGTACAGGAGCCTGACATCTGCAACATCCAGGTTCAGGAATAGCTACTTCCCCACAGCCATCAGGCTATTAAACACAACTTCAAACAAACTCTGGACTCTAACAGCCTATTGCACTTTATCAGTATATTTATGTGTATATAAATGGTCTATGGTATATAGACACACTGAGCAGTTCTGTATTATGCCTACTATATTCTGTTAAGCTGCAGCAAGCAAGAATCTCATTGTCCGCAATAACCAACCTGACCTCCCGGTGGCTCAGCACTTCAACTCCCCCTCCCATTCCGTATCCGACCTCTCGGTCCTGGGCCTCTTCCACGGCCAGAGTGAGCAACACCGCAAGTTGGAGGAACAGCACCTCATATTCCGCTTGGGGAGTTGGCATCCTCTGGGCTTAAACATTGAATTTTCTCAATTCTGTTAACCCTGGCTGCCTCCTCCCCTTCCCACCTCTCCCTCAGCCCTCGGGCCCTGGCATTCCTTCTCTCTCTATCTCTCCCCCACCCAAGTCGCACTAGCTTCTCATTTTCACACTGCAAACAGCTTACAATGGCCTGTTTCCTTTATCATCGATACTTTTTTGCATATCTTCCATTCATTGTTCTTTATCTCTCCACATCACCGTCTATATCTCTCGTTTCCCTGATCCCTGACCAGTCTGAAGAAGGGTCTCGACCCGAAACGTCGCCTATCTCCTTCGCTCCTTAGATGCTGCTGCACCCACTGAGTTTCTCCAGCTTTTTGTGTAAATCTCATTGTCCTATCTGGGGCACATGACAATAAACTCTCGTGACTTGCATTGGTCTGGTCCAATCGCGCTATTTACGAGTTCGATCAAGAAGCAAACATGCAACTGGTTGTGCAAAGAGACAAATACAACAATGCAGAAAATAATGCTGCAATAATGTTAAATTGTTATTATTACACAGAAAGCACAGAAAAAAAATGCAAGGACTACAAGGAGATAGGTTGGGGGATCAGGACAAATCGCTTAGTGTGTGAGCGAATCATTCAGTAGTCTGACAATAGCGGGGAAGAGGTTGCTCCTGAATCTGGTGATACGTCCTTTGAAACATTCATATTTGCTGCCCAGTGGGGAAGGGGTGCAGAGGGAATGACCAGGGTGTAAATGTCCTCTGGCAGCATGAAGTGTAGATGGAGTCGATGGCGGGGCGGACGTTTGTTTTAGTTTGTGATGGACTGGGCTACCGCCAAAACTCTGTGATTAGCGTGATATCCTTTGCTTCTGTTCACATCTAAAAAGCAATCTCCTTCTTAAATATGTTCAGTGACTGAGCATCCATAATCCACTTCAGTGGTTCTTTAATGAAGCATGTACCCAGGTACAGTGACATGCTTTGCTTTGTATGCAACCCAGTAATAGCAGACAGCAGACCTCACCTGGGCAGTGCACAGGTGTTGCCATGTTGCTGGTGCTCACAAAGTTACAGGACTTCATGGAACAGACTTATCTTCTTCCTGCAGCCGCATGTGGCAGCAGACAGCCCCACGTCCCTTCATTCTTGGTGCCCCCCCTCTGGATCCCCCCTTTGTTAGTAGATTTAAAGGATTAGCATCTGGTTGAAGAACTTATCATGTTGCTAAGTGGCTGACATTAGATTTAGAGACTGTGACCCCCAATTCTGGACCCTGGTGCAGGGAAACATCATCCCCACCTCTACTATGTTAAACCCCATGAGAATTGTGTGTGCCTCAGTGGGATTACCTATTCTTCTACATTCAAGAGAGCGCAGACATAGTCTGCTTAAACTCTCTTCATATGAAACCTATGTCATTTTGGTATTCAATCTGGTGAACATTCACAGCACCCCTTCTGTCACAGGTATCTCCGTCTGTAGGTTCAGAGACCAGACCTTCACACAATATTCCAGGTGCAATCTCAGGAGGGCTCTATACATTAGTTTAGAGGTACAGTGTGGAAACAGGCCCTTCAGCCGACCGAGTCCAGGCCGACCAGCGATTCCCGCACACTAAAGGGCCTGTCCCACCAGCATGCAACTCCATGCGATGAGCGCAACCTAACGTGGTCGCTTGAGCCGTCCGGCGTCGCGGGGCTGGTCCCACTTCGATCGCCGGAGCCGTGCGGAATTGTGCGGAGTTCGTCCCGGCATCGCGCGGGGCTCCGAAAAACTGACTACGTTCAAAAATTCCGCGCGGCAACGGCTTGTCGGCTTGCAGTCGCCTCGACGCATTACACACCGCCCCGACGTCGTGCCTCCGTGACCCTCTCTGTAGGCGCCTCCGTGACCCTCTATGTGTGTGGCTCCGTGGCCCTCTGTGTGTGTGCCTCTGTGCCCCTCTCTGTGTGCCCCTCTTTGTCCTGGCGAACTTACCTTTAAGACTTCGCTCCAAGTTCGCCTCACTTTGCGCCGCGTTGCGCCACTCACCCGACCTCCACGCGGCCCTCGCTGCCGGTTTGGTCACGCTTGCCGCATGCAGGCGCATGCTGGTGGGAACGGCCCTGTACAAGGGATCACCCGACCTCCGCGCGTCCCCCGCTTCTAGTTTGATCGCGCTCAATGCATGGAGTCGGATGCTGGTAGGACAGGCCCTTAATACTATCCTACACACTAGTGACAATTTGAAATTTTTACCAAAGCCAATTAGCCTGCAACCCTGTCCGTCTTTGGAGTGGGGGAGGAAACTGGAGCACCTGGGGAAAACCCACGCAGTCACAGTGAGAACATACAGACAGCGCCCCTAGTCAGGATCGAACCCGGGTTTCTAGTGCTATAAGGCAGCATATCCATTCCGCCCTACATTGTCGAAATTCTCTTGCAATTAGGGCAACACTTAATTAACTTTCTTAATCTAATGCAGAACCTGCATGCTCACATTCATTAATTTGTATACAAGGATAATAAGGTCCTTCTGGACATCAACACGTTCCAGTCTGTCACCATTTAAAAGATTTATTGTCGGAATGAGGCTGCTGCCAAGAAAGCACAAGGTGCAAATGTAGTTGCTCCTTTTGAAAAGTATTAAAACATTCAACACATTACCCAATATGTTCGAGATTTCAGCAGACTTTGTTTGAAAGATTGAATAAAAGAAATACAAACAAAAAAACAAAACATCGGACAAGTACTTTAAGAGATTTTTTCTTAGTTAAAGACGCAGGAATTACTAGCAAATGCAATTCAGGTTAACATCAGTTGCAGCATTCAGTTGTCAGCCGCTTATCTTCAATGTGAGAGTGCGTCAATGAAATAGCTGAAGAAATATTACATTACTTTCAAAATCCAAACAGCAAAACATGAAATTCGATCATAAAGTGACATTTATTATACAAGTAAAAAACAGATGGAAAGCTAGAATCAGTCATTTAAAAAAAAAAAGAATATGTTATGAACATCCAATCATTTATTCAACATTATTACGCCTCAGGTTGCCCGAGGATCTTCTGAAATGTAATTAATGAATGAACCATAGGGAATTATTTTCATTAATGCCCTCTCACAACTTCCTGGATGCATGCAATATGCAAAGTATGGCTCGAGGACGACAGTAAGCAAATTAAGATGATATGTTTTGTAGAAATTACAGAGGTTTAGTCACCTTCTTACCCCAAACAAGGCATGCACCCCGGTTACCTTTACACTTATCCCATATGCGCTTAAAATTTCAACACAGCTTTTTGGAAAACGTTTGAGAACAAAAATCGAGCAATGTTCCAATGTTCACTGAAGGACAGGAAAAGTATTAAAGTTGATGGCTTTTGTAAAGGCAGTTAAGAAATACATTGCATCTGACTGATAATGAAGAGACAACACTTCATAAGATCAAAGGAATGCAAAATATAATGAAAACAAAGGAATTCAGCATTGCGTTAATGATCACATTGGTACTGAGGCTGGAAATGAATACAAGTAACATTCACTTTCTCAATTCATTAGCAGCCATGCAATAATATTCTTCGACAAGAGAGGTTGTGCTAATCAGCAAAAACAAGATCGGAGGCTGGCCCTTTGTCAAGTAAAATGTGCTGCTTTCTTCAGTTTGAAGAGTTAGGAAGCAGACGGCAATACTTTCAATTGATGGATTCAAAAATTCCTTTCATCTTTGAAATAAAAATAAGATAATTGCAGAAGAGGTTGGAAAAAAAATGTCATTCATTTCTTCAAGTGACGCAGATGACACTGGGAAGGCCAGCATCTACTACCCGCTGGGAAATCACAAAAATACGGTGGCCAATGGCTTTTCAGGGGCCGGAAGCAAATGGTATGGTTTAGGTCAGATCACGTTTGATTTAATTATGACAGAATTTAAAACTTGTCATCTGCCTGTTTATTAATGATAACAGATAGTTCTGTTTATCTGTTCTCCAAATATGAATGAACTGAATTCAAAAATTCTGCTGTTGCCTTCATTAGGCTAAAACTCATTCCCCAGTTCACTTTGAGTCACAGCACAGAAACAGGCCATTCACCTCAACTCATTCACACAAACTGGGTTTTATAACTAGGCTAGTCCCATTTGCCTGCATTTGCCCCATATCCTTCCAAACCTTTCCTATCCAGATTATCCAGCAAAAAAATGTCAATATATTCCTGGAGAACAGTACTGAAGTAACAGTCATTGCAAACTTCTTGGAACCTTCATCATAGATCAGCCTCCATAGCTCATTATTGTGGTCCCTGTGTGCCTGCCATAACCAGGCCTAGATGTGGAGGGCTGTTCAGGCTGTCCCTCTGCACCCAAGATTTAGGCAGCTGCAGGTCCCAGTGGCCAACAGGCCTCATGGCATGAAGTTGACCACCTGCTCCCAGATGTTCTTGACCGCTTTTGGACGGGAATAAAAGTATCAACTTCTGGGAAAGCTGGCTGCACTGAAATAATACAAATGTACAAAAAAAAAAACCCAACTTACCTTTCTCTCCCAATGTCTAGATCAGTAACCCCCATCCTGCACAAATCCAGGCTTGCCTAACTAAGAGGCGTATTTAACTTAAGATGAGAAGTAAGAGACTCCAAACACAGTCAGCGCCACATCCAGCACAATGCAGCTCATTGCAACAGAAAATGGATGGAAGTGAGCAAGAGTTGCAGGATAACATTGAGTTTGGTAAAGTGTCAGGAGGCTGCTTACATTCTCTGAAGTCTTGAAGGACAGTGGTTTTACTGGAAATTATTGGAATATAAAAAAATCCATTCCAGTTGGTGCTGCCTTGTAGTAAATAGTCTTGTATATTTTTAATAGGACAATATCATTAATATGACTCCGCCATAACCCCAGTAACTCTGTGCCTTCACGTGGCAGGTATATTTATCTGGATATTTGAGGTTTTGACGACTGATTCGTACACAACCCCCAATCTGCTATTCAGATGGCATTATCATCCATTAACATATAAATTATGCCAAGGGTAAAGAGATCAGTAACATGCAAAGGAAGAATGGAGCAGAGGTTGAGACCTTGGGCAGTTGCCTTTAAATAATGACCAAGTCAGATTATTAATCTTCCTCCTTCCGAATGACAGCGGTGATCTAAAGATCCAGACAGATTATATGGAGTCATGTCTGCAAACATATTTCAATGGCTTCAAAGTTGAATGGAAAGGTGTTACATAAATGCAAGTGTTTCTTTTGCCAGCAAAAGCAAACGGTGGCTAAAGGAGTTGAGGGTTTTCTCAAACCCGTACGTCTGTCTGTTGATGGTTATCAAGGCCAGAAGCCAAGGGAACACCCAGTTTGTCCCTCAAACTGTAATGCAGATTGCCTGTTATATTATCTATACAGCAGTAGACAGTTTCACCTCATTCTGCTGCATCTGGTTTTTGCTGCTGGCTATTTACTTCCCTTATGCTTCCATTTGGAAATTATCTGGAGTCCCTGTGTAGGCTGTAGTGTAAGGGTTAAACAGATAATTTCGGCTAACATGTAAAATGGAGTTATCAGCTAAAGTAGCAGCACAGCATTCCATAACCCTTGAAAACAAGATTCAAACACACTGTTTTCCTGACAGTGGGAGATGGTCTGCAGCTGTCCATGTGTAGGGACACACACTGGGAACGTAGCCTCTCTCAGGCCGTTCCATGGGACAAAGGACAAAGGACAAAGGACATTTATTGTCACAAACACCAATTGGTGTAGTGAAATTTGACTTGCCATGCAGCACACAGATAAAGATAAGACCCAACACTAAAGAATTAACAATGAACATAAAAACATCCCCCCACAATGGTTCCCAATGTGGGTGAAGGCACAAAGTCCAGTCCCATCCCCATGTCCACCCATAGTCAGGCCTATTGAGGCCTCCGCAGTTGGCGCTACGGCGGCCCGATGTTTTAGGATTTCTTGCCGGATGTTGGTGTTCCGGCGTCGGGAGAGTCCTCACAGCGGCTTGGGACACCTGGAACGGCCGCTTCCCCACCGGAGTCCGTGGCTTCCGAAGCCGACAAGGCCGCGCTGGATGGAGCACCACAACTGGTGATCTCGCCGAGAGATCCCAGGCTCCCGATGTTAAAGTTCAGCGCTGCCGCCCGCAGCCGGCCGCCCCACAGTCCCGCAGCTCCGCGATGTTCTCCTGTGGTCTCAGCATTCCGGAGTTCCAGCGCGGCGACCCAGGCAAGGCATCGCCCGCTCCGCTCCCCAATGGTGCTCCAGCGCTGAGCCGCTGCTGAAGCCGAGGTTCTGGGCGGTCCCCTCAGGAAACGCCGCTCCAGGCCCGCTGGTAGGCCGCGAGGACGGGTCGACGGTGCAGCCCGGAGAAAAGCTGCCTCTCCGACCAGGTAGGGACCAGGAAAAGCAGTTTCCCCCTTCCCCCCCCCCCCCCCCCACCCCCCACATAAAAAAGGCTAAGGGCTCCAAAAACAAAACACTAAGACTCACTAAAAATAAAAGATATAAGTTAAAAAACAGACAGCTGCAGGCTGGGCAGCCGTACCAACTGGACAACGCCCAGTGGGCTAGCATTGGTGAACACAACACAACACAACAGCAATAGTTGGGTAGAGCACCCGCGCTGCCTGCTGCCAGTAGCACAATAGAGGGCAGTGGTATGATCTGCTCTGATAACAACTACCATAAAGGATGGCGTCGGGCACCCTTCTGGAGGAGAGAGCTCCAGCCTTGGACTGTGATCGAGACAGAACCATCCTGCAGCGTGCTCTGCGGTGTACTAGGGGTTTGCGAGCATGTACGGGGATATTTGGGGATACGTGAATGAATGTGCCTTGATTGGTAATGTAATAAATTACTTAGTGAATCAAACTCTGTTGTCTGAATCCGGTGATTATCAAACACAACATAGGCTTAAGTTGTTCTTTGGATAGACATTTATCTTTGGCATAACACCAGACTTTGAAGCATAACCTATTAGATTTACGCAATCATCCTGATTTCTAAAATTATCCTTATTTGGTCCTTCATTTTATAATACATTTAATACCAGTGTGTTCTGATGGATGCAACTACCGGCACCCGTCATAGGTTGTCGCAGGTTGGCGAAAGTTTTCAACATGCTGAAAATTCAGTGGCGTCCAGAAAGTCACTACGACTCTTTGGGCGACTGAGGAGACTACTCAGGACCATACAGGCGACACACCGGCGACACGTCGCGGGGTGAAGCCTGTATGGCCGTGAGTAGTCGCCCAAAGAGTCGTATCTTGTTCTGGTTGCCGCTGGATTTTCAACATGTTGATAATTTTTGGTGACCTGTAACGACCTATGACGGGTGCTGGCAGTCGCAAAAAAGTCACGTAAGTGGGACAGCCCATAAGTGTTTTGCTTCACTAGCACCTGATAAGTCTTAGAATTTCATAATTGAGAGTACCATTGTCGTTTCTGAATCTGCAGCCCTGAAGATAAAATCTAACATCCTGGAACAAGATATATGTTCATTGTTTTATTTGTTAAATATTTCAGCTTTCCTGGCATAATTGAAAAAAAAATAATCAGAAATACATGAACAGAAATGTAGTAAATAACCTCTTGACGAGATGTTTAGCAGTTGCTTCCATATAATAGAGACATATGTTGCATTAATCAATAAAGAAAACCTTAGATGAAATGTGAGGATAATCTTCTGAGACATCAGTTGCTGAATAAAGTGAATAAGGTCTTCATCTCCTGACTTGAACTTGCTAAGTATCATCCCTTGAAAATAGTGATTTAAAATCACCTCCTTTGGGTTGGGTTTTGTGCGCTACAGCTCAGAAAGATTTTGATGCTGTTCTGACAAGAACTAAAAGATTCTGAGACTTAAGATGTCAAGCTCTGAGAAAAGATACTGCATATCTTTCCATTAAAGTTATGAACATTTGAGGGAGGGAATTCATTAGGGAAGGCTGATCCAAACTTTTAGAAAGCTAAAAAGCATAGATGCTGCAAATGTTTAACAAGACCTCTTGATGTTGATTGGATGGAAATACAAACATATAATTTATATTTAACATGAATAAGCCTCAACCAAGGCTTATCTGAAGATCTGAAGAAGTACTTCATTCCACACACCATGAAACGGATTTCCAGCACAAATAGAAAGCACTGTGCCAATTAACGATGAATTCAGCTACTTACATATCTAAGTAGGCTTAAGAGCGAAATAATCAAACAATACAGGGACATGATGGCATGTGTACAGCAGGGACCAAGGAACATGAGAAGACATAACAAGTATTACCTTCAAGTGCTTGTCAGTTAAAGCCGATTGGAGCTCAGTTTCAGTTCAGTTTATTGCTATGTGTACCCGAGGTACAGTGAAAAGCTTTTTGTTGCGTGCTAACCATTCAGCGGAAAGACAATACATGATTGGAATCAATCCATTTACAGTGAATAGATACATGATAAGAGAATAACGTTCACCAGAGACTGCACTTCCTGAGGGTGCTCAGGAAGAATAACATCACACAGAGACTGCTGCTGTCCTTTTATCGGTGCTCCATTGAGAGCATCCTAACATACTGTGTATGCGTGTGGTACACCAGCTGCACAGCGGCTCAGAGGAAAGCGCTCCAGAGGGCCATTGACAACGCCCAGAGGATTGTCGGCTGCCCTCTCCTTACCTTGGAGGACTTACACAGTTCCCGCTGCATCAAAAAATCCCAGAATATTATAAAGGACATTTCCCACCCCGGACACTCCCTGTTTGAACTGTTGCCGTCAGGCAGACAGTACAGATCTACAAGGACAAGGACAAACAGACTTAAAAACAGTTTTTACCCCACTGCTATAAAGGCACTAAATGTAGCCGCCAAGGAACGCGGCGACTAAGGGACTGTGGTTGGTACACTGTGAAATCGACAGAAGGATGTAGGGTTGGGTGTTTATGCGTGCTGTTTTCATATTTCATATTTATTTTAGTTGTTTATCTTTTTTAATATTTTACCTTGTATGTATCGTTAGCTTTTATGGTTTGAATGTTGCACTGACTGGTTGACATTTTTAAATTTTGTTGTACATGGTTCATGTTACAATGACAATAAAGAAACTATTCTACTACCTACTACGTTCAGTGCAAGGTAAAGCCAGCAAAGTCCGATCAAGGGACTTTGTCTTTGATGTCCGGTCGATGGACATCAAAGTGGTTCAGCACTGCTCTCTGGTTGTGGTAGGATGATTCAGCTGCTTGATAAGAGCTGTTGAGATTATTGGCATTTTTACATTTCGTTGATTGGGGTCAAGGAAAGAGCATTCACGTCACGGCCCTGTTTCCACCAATCTTTCCACCCCCACGCACAAGAAGCACAAGACAGACACCATTGCATACAGGTGCCGAGAAAAGTGTGTTCAGCTCTGGCTGAACAACCTCTAATCTTGTGTGTGGACTCGACAAGAAGAAGAAGATTTGGTTGATTAGACTTTGGGACTAAGAGTATTCAGACGGATGAGGCCGTTAAATAATTATATGTGATCAATGGAAGGAGTGGGCTTTTTGGTCACCTAGGGGTTTCCTGTGCTGTTATTTTGGGAATATGGTGATGAGCGGGGTTGAGGTTGGAACAAACTGACAGAAATGTTCTGATTTTATACTTTGTAACAATGTACCAGCCTTCGAACGCATGAAAAATGTGATGTTGATGGAGTTTTTTGATCTCTCCGAGCATCAGCTTGCCTCATGAGCCGGAAATATCAACTATAGCTCGAAACATCATTAATGCAACATTAAATGCCAAGTAACAATTCCATAATAGTGGTTTATATTTATAGTTGTTACCTGCCATTCTGTATTAAAGCTGCCAATTATGTTTTTAGTACGTAATTAATTAAAACAATCTTTTATCAAGTTGTGGAGAACCTAATTAATATTATGAACATGTTGCAATTATTCTGGTGATTATGCAACATATAGTGTAAAGCCAGGCTGTTCATTGGTACTAAAGTGACAGTTTATATCATAATTTAATTTCACTGTCGTGAGAGCTTGTAGAAAAATAAAAATATCATGACATCCTGGTACTGGGAAGTTAATTACAATATTGTGAAAAACAAAAAAAAAATCACAAAATATGTTAACGGTAAGTACTGAACTAAATCACGATACAATGTGATTCTAGAATCGTGGAATGCATCATTTAGAAACAAACGCTCAGAATGTTTCCATGCCTTAAGCACAAGATGCTAGTCAGTTATTAAAGATGGGGTAGCAGCACATTTGGAAAGTGGTGAAATCATTGGACAAAGCCAGCATGGATTTATGAAAGGTAAATCATGTCTGACGAATCTTATACAATTTTTCGAGGATGTAACTAGTGGAGTGGATAAGGGAGAACCTGCGGATGTGTTATATCTGGACTTTCAGAAGGCTTTCGACAAGGTCCCACATAGGAGATTAGTATACAAACTTAAAGCACACGGTATTGGGGGTTCAGTATTGATGTGGATAGAGAACTGGCTGGCAGACAGGAAGCAAAGAGTGGGAGTAAATGGGTCCCTTTCAGAATGGCAGGCAGTGACTAGTGGGATACCGCAAGGCTCAGTGCTGGGACCCCAGCTATTTACAATATATATTAATGATCTGGATGAGGGAATTGAATGCAACATCTCCGAGTTTGCAGATGACACGGAGCTGGGGGGCAGTGTTAGCTGTGAGGAGGATGCTAGGAGGCTGCAAGGTGATTTGGATAGGTTGGGTGAGTGGGCAAATGCATGGCAGATGCAGTATA
This sequence comes from Raja brachyura, assembly GCA_963514005.1. The sequence continues at coordinate 5,521,198 of OY740784.1, forward strand.
ATGTGGATAAATGTGAGGTTATCCACTTTGGTGGCAAGAACAGGAAAGTAGACTATTATCTGAATGGTGGCAGATTAGGAAAAGGGGAGATGCAACGAGACCTGGGTGTCATGGTACACCAGTCATTGAAAGTAGGCATGCAGGTGCAGCAGGCAGTGAAGAAAGCGAATAGTATGTTAGCATTCATGAGTATAGGAGCAGGGAGATTCTACTGCAGTTGTACAGGGCCTTGGTGAGACCACACCTGGAGTATTGTGTACAGTTTTGGTCTCCTAATCTGAGGAAAGACATTCTTGCCATAGAGGGAGTACAGAGAAGGTTCACCAGACTGTTTCATGGGATGGCAGGACTTTCATATGAAGAAAGACTGAATAGACTCGGCTTGTACTCGCTAGAATTTAGAAGAGTGAGGGGGGCCTTATAGAAACTTACAAAATTCATAAGAGGTTGGACAGGCTAGATGCAGGAAGATTGTTCCCGATGTTGGGGAGGTCCTGAACAAGGGGTCACAGCTTAAGGATAAGGGAGAAGTCTTTTAGGCCCGAGATCAGAAAAACATTTCTCACACAAAGAGTGGTGAGTCTGTGGAATTCTCTGCCACAGAAGGTAGTTGAGGCCAGTTCATTGACTATATTTAAGAGGGCGTTAGATGTGGCCCTTGTGGCTAAAGGGATCAGGGGGTATGGAGAGAAGGCAGGTACAGGATACTGAATTGGATGATCAGCCATGATCATATTGAATGGCAGTGCAGGCTCGAAGGGCCGAATGGCCTACTTCTGCATCTAATTTCTATGTTTCTATGTTTCTAAGATTAGTAGTAGTACGTTTAGGAAGGAACTTCAGATGCTGGTTTAAACTGAAGTTAGACACAAAATGCTGGAGTAACTCAGCGGGACGGGCAGCATCTCTGGAGAGAAGGAATGGGCAACGTTTCGGGGTCGAGACCCTCCTTCAGACTCACATTTCAGGTCAAGAACCTTCATCAGTAGTGGGATAAATATTCATAGTTTTATTTCTTAGCTTTATAATGTGTTTGGAGAGTCTGCCAATCCTTTGTTAATACAGAACATATCTCATCATCAAACCTTCTGAAGGTTGTGTTGAAGACAACTATCTTCACAGTAAGCTCCATCGTGGCTTCATCTGGTGATTTGCAGGCAGGTATTAAAACAGGTAGACTAGCATGAACTGGTACAAGTCACCAATAAAATTGGGGTCTCTCTCAGCTCTGGAAATTATATTTGGCAGCAATATCTGCCCATCTGGTACTGCAAATGTCCTTTAAATTATATTTTCTGTGGGATGTGACCTTCCTTACATCACATGGGCCCCGTCATCCTTGCAAAGCATCCCAGTGCAACCGTTGCCTGGACTAGAAGGTCTGAGATATAGGCAGAGGTTGAGTAGGCTGGGACTCTATTCCTTGGAGTGCAGGAGGATGAGGGGTGATCTAGTGGAGGTGCATAAGATCATGAGCGGAATAGATTGGGTAGATGCACAGAGTCTCTTGACCAGAGTAGGTGAATCGAGGACCAGAGGACAGAGGTTTAAGGTGAAGGGGGAAAAATTTAATTGGAATCTGAGGGGCAACTTTTTCACACAAAGGGCGGTGGGTGGATGGAACAAAGTGCCAGAAGAGGTAGTTGAGGCTGGGACTATCCCAGCATTTAAGAAACGGTCTGTTTCCACATTGAATCACTCTATGACTCTAACTGCAGTGACAACACATGTAGAAGGGGCTTCCCATCCCTGGAAGAATGACTTTGTTTACACTGAGTGGATCAAGAACGACCTCACATAAGTGGCTACTGTTGGACCAGTAGTCACTGCTGTAATGGTCACTGCCAAAAGTGAAGGGGCACGTAGTGTGTGTTGGTGGAATTGTTTCGACAAGATACTGGTGCATGCTGCAGCTGCTGTTCAATGCACATAGTAGAAAAAGCTGCATACACATCAACATTTTCCTCTACTTGTGGTTGAGCTCAAAGGAGCATGGCCTTAACGTCCAATTGGAAGAATGCATTGGTGAGGATGACCCTTATCCATCAACATAAAGCGCAGACCTCATTGTAAAACCTCTAAAGATCGGCAGTTGGGATAGTGTGAACAGACCATGATGCCCAGTGATTCCATACAGAGGTAAGGGGCGTGAGAGGTGAGAGTTAAAGGCCTGTCCCACCAGCATCCGACTCCATGCAATGAGCGCGATCAAACTAGAAGCGGGGGCCGCGCGGAGGTCGGGTGATCCCCTGTACAGGGCCGTTCCCACCAGCATGCGCCTGCATGCGGCAAGCGCGACCAAACCGGCAGCGAGGGCCGCGTGGAGATTGGGTGAGTGGCGCAACGCGGCGCAAAGTGAGGCGAACTTGGAACAAAGTCTTAAGGTAAGTTCGCCAGGACAGAGAGGGGCACACAGAGAGGGGCACAGAGGCACATACACAGAGGGCCACGGAGCCACACGCATAGAGGGTCACGGAGGCACCTACAGAGAGGGTCACGGAGGCACGACGGTGCGGTGCGTAATGCGTCGAGGCGACTGCGAGCAGACAAGCCGTTGCCACGCGGAATTTTTGAACATGGTCAGTTTTTCGGAGCCCCGCGCGATGTTGGGACGAACTCCGCATGGCTCCGGCAATCGAAGTGGGACCAGCCCCGCGACGCCGGACGGCTCAAGCGACCACGTTAGGTCGCGCTCATCGCATGGAGTTGCATGCTGGTGGGACAGGCCCTTACGATTGCTTTCTGCAGTCCAGTGAAGCATGAACAAAGCTTTATGGCTACATCAGCTGTTGTTCACAAGTGCAATAGACAATAGACAACAGGTGCAGGAGGAGGCCATTTGAACTTTCGAGCCAGCACTGCCATTCAATGTGATCAAGGCTGTTCATCCATAATCAGTACCTCGTTCCTGCCTTCTCCCCACATCTCCTGACTCCACTTTATTTAAGAGCTCTATCCAATTCTCTCTTGAAAGCATCCAGAGAATTGGCCACCGCTGCCTTCTGAGGCATAAAATTCCACAGACTCACAACCCTCTGTGCGAAAAAAGATTTTTCTCCGTTCTAAATGGCTTACCCCTTATTCTTAAACTGTGGCCCCTGGTTCTGGACTCCCCCAACACCGGAAACATGTTTCCTGCCTCTTGCGTGTCCAAACCCTTCATAATTTTATATGTTTCAATAAGATGCCCTCTCATCCTTCTAAATTCCAGTATACAAGCCTAGCTGCTCCATTCTATCAGCATATGACAGTCCCGCCATCCCGGGGATTAACCTTGTGAACCTAAGCTGCCATCCCTCAATAGCAAGAATGACCTTCCTCAAATTTGGAGACCAAAACTGCACCCAATGCTTCAGGTGTGGTCTCACTAGGGCCCTGTACAACTGCAGAGGACCTCTTTGCTCCAATACTCAACTCCTCTTTTTATGAAGGCCAACATGCCATTCGCTTTTTTTCGCTGCCTGCTATACCTGCATGCTTACTTTCAGTGACTGATGAACAAGGACCCCCAAAGGGCGGATGGCTGCCTTGCAGAACTCATGATGAATGGCAATTAGTTGTTCTTCTCATCCCTATCTTGTTGAGAACCTCAGCCAGGCCGTTCTCAATTGCACAGATATCTACCTTGTTGGAATGCAGAACATAATAAGAGGTTTCTCTCATGTTTGATTTATCACAGGGCACCTGGATATGCAGGATTCTACAATTCATCAATGACCTTCCACAACAAATGGAGGTTGCCCTTAACCTTCTCTCTCAAGGTACATGCCTCCTGCCGGAATGAACCGCATAATATTATTATCCATCTCTATTGTGCAGCCATGAGATGAACTCCTACAATTAATCATGAAAGCAGATTTAAAGATTATTCCAAAGCAGACTCTGTGAATGCCTCCAATGCCTTCAAAGGCAACAGGAGATGCACTGGTACGCAAAGATGGCCGGGAGAGGAGAGGGATGTTGGTTCACGGGAACTGCTACAGTACATCAAGCGCACAGGCCGACCAGACTTTGTACTTTGAATAATAGCATCAAAAATCGCGGCGCTTGGGGGTGTAATATATGCAAAAAGAATGTCACTGTGCAGTTGCATTTGTGCCAAATAAAGCCTTATTGGACTATTGAGTACAGCGAGATGTGCCATTCCTGGGAGTAAAGTTTGTGGTAGGATAGGGCTGACCTCAGATAAACCCCGAGACTTGGAGTTTGCAGCAAATACCATTGGCAGCTGCTCAATGGTTCTGTTCCCTTGCCACGGACTGGTCGGGTGACAATGGATTTTATTCCTGGATTTGCTGAGACAGGAAAGACCTTGACAGTTTAGTTTTAGAGATACAGCACAAAAACAGGCCCTTCGGCCCACCAGGTCCGCGCCGGCCAGCGATCTCCGCACGTTAACACTATCCTACACCCACTAGGGACAATTTTTACATTTACCAAGCCAATTAACCTACAAACCTGTACGACTTTGGAGTGTGGGAGGAAACCGAAGATCTCGCTAAAAACCCACGGAGGTCACGGGGAATCCGTAGTCTGGATCGAACCCGGGTCTCCGGCGCTGCATTCGCTGTAAGGCAGCAACTCTACCGCTGCGCCACCGTGACTGCCACCGTGAGTACAATTTTTTGATTGTAAACGATAGCAGGCCATGATGGTTACACAAAAGGCTGGAGAAACTCAGCGGGTGCAGCAGCATCTAAGGAGCGAAGGAGATAGGCGACGTTTCGGGTCGAGACCCTTCTTCAGACCATGATGCCATGATGTTCAGTTTAGTTTATTGTCACATGTACATGTACCGAGGTACAGTGGCAAGCTTTTGTACATTACATTACAAATGTGCATTATCGACCTGACTTTCAAACATTCCACCCCAAAGAAGATATAAAAGGCTATCCCACTGACAATAAATCTGATGGTGCAATTTTTGAGCAATAAAACATCAGGAGATGGGAAAAAATTTGGCTATACATTATGTTATTCTGTTAAAGAAGGAACTGCAGATGCTGGAAAATCGAGGGTACACAAAATGCTGGAGAAACTCAGCGGGTTGCTGCACCCACTGAGTTTCTCCAGCTTTTTGTGTATCCCCCCATTCTAATGGGCCTGTCGCACTTAGGCGATTTTCCAGGTGACTGACGGTGACTGTCAAGTCGTAGCAGGTCGCTGAAAAACCGGCGACTGGAACGACGACTGTCAGAGTGGAACACACGCGCACACACACACACACACACACATCGCTTCCTTCACCAGCCCGTTATGCAGGCGGGGGACAGGGCAAGCGGGGGGAGCGCTGTCTGAGTGAAATTCACACGGTGCAAAGCCAATGTGATACAGACACACACCGCGATGAACGGGAGGGTTGGTGCTGTAATTAAGACTGTGAAAGCTCAGTGTACGGGAAGAGTCACTTAAGTCCTTTAAAAGAGGGGTGGAGCAGCGGGGGGGAGGGAAGGGGGAGATCTGGTGGGGAGAAGGAGTGGAGACAACTTTTAAGAAGCCAGAGGTAGTCTCCTGTAGTCGCCTAAGTGGGACAGGCCCATGTGTCCATGGATGTGGAGGCTGTCAAATCACCAGTAGCTCAATAAATTGGAGAGAAGGAGAGTGAGGGATGAACATAATTTCAGCTCTCCAGCACTTTCTAGGGTAATTGCAAAAACAAAGATCACAATTGTGACACACACAATTCTTGAATGCTTATCTTAATTGGCCAAGTTCCCGACCATGCCTTAAAATTATAAATTTTACGACTGTTCATAAATAAAAGATCAATGCCTTTATTTTTATACCGCGCTGGCATTAGCCAATGTCACACGCTGATTGATGCGACAATCTTTTTTTACTCTGAACACTTAAGATAGGCATTAATTGTACAAACACTAACATCTCTTCCAAGGGTTACACAAAAAGCTGGAGAAACGCAGCGGGTGCAGCAGCATCTAAGGAGCGAAGGGGATAGGCGACGTTTCGGGTCGAGACCCTTCTTCAGACTCAAACATCTCTTCCAACGTGGGAGGAAATGGAACCTATGTGGTACATGTAATGCCCATAAAATTGATGAAATGCAGCCTTTGCTTTGCTACCTAGAATTCCTAGCAGCCTTTACACTTGGAAAGAATAAGACTTGCACTTTTGGGCAAGTTAGACCAACTTAATGGGATTTGGTCTCCATTCCTTGAATATCTTAAGGGGTCAATGTGACTCGGTTCGAGTCCTGACCGAGACCTGAACGAAGGAATGGACGAAGAATAATATATTATTGATCACGGATATATTACTTCATAAATACTGTTTGTATAATACACCACTGTTATTCTATTTACCTCTTTGTTTTGGTTATTTTATAATTACCTCTGTGTTAATTATTTTTCACATTTTCCTACTTTTCACTAAACAAATTACAATAAAATGTTTAGAAGTATAAACAAGAAATGATGGTAACTTTTAAACAAATACTGGAATGTTTGTAATGAAAATGTTATTCCTACTATCCATCTCTTTCTTAAGAATGTTGTTTTAATATGTATTTATACTTCTAATAAAAAAATATTTAACAAAAAAAAAAAAAATCGCGGCGCTTGGGGGTGTAATGTATGCAAAAAGAATGTCACTGTGCAGTTGCATTTGCGCCAAATAAAGCCTTATTGGACTATTGAGTACACCGAGACTTGGAGTTTGCAACAAATACCATTGGCAGCTGCTCAATGGTTCTGTTCCCTTGCCACGGACTGGTCGGGGACAATGGATTTTATTCCTGGATTTGCTGAGACAGGAAAGACCCTGACAGTTTAGTTTAGAGTTTATTTTAGATGAAATGCAGCCTTTGCTTTGCTACCTAGAATTCCTAGCAGCCTAACTTTCTATAAGCTATATATATGATCTATATATACTTGATCTATATATATATATATGTATAAGCTATATATATATATAGTGAGACCTCATTATATCAATTTCAACAAGAATCTATACGATCACATTTCATGCACATGGTTTGCCTCATTGCATTAAGATACCCCTTGGATGAAGGAGATGCATAGAGCCAACAGCCTTGTTCTTTAAGGCAGAGACCGAGGTTTAAATATCATCTAAAATGATCGAATCAAGGTTTTCTTTGCCTGCTGATTGCAAGGTTACTGAGCAATATATGGTTTACTCCAAACTTTATAAACCCTAAATATAGAATCCACATTATCTCACATTGATTGGAATTGAAATGAGATGGTCTGTAACAAAGTTGAAAGTAAAAAAGAAAACAGCCCTCATCGCACTACTTTGACATACAACACAATGTGAAGTTGAGAATGGGCCCATGCAACTGTATGTAATCTTAATATGTAGCTTTAATATGTTCATTGCTAATATTGAGTGAAACTTAAAATTGCATCTGTTTCCGAGTCAATTTTACGATTGAAATCATGATAAAATAACTCTAGTCTGGCTCCAAAAAGACACAGATTGGCGGAGTAGCTCAGCAGGTCTGGCAGCATCTCTGGAGAAGATGGGTGGGCGATGTTGCCGGCTGGGACAGGGGAGGAAGCTGGAAGAAAGGATATGGCAGTACAATGCCTGGCAGATAATAGATGGGTGCAGGTGAGACTGGTCCTGAAGAGCAGATGGTTGGTCAAAGGCCAGAGATGTCAAGACAGAAGGTGTGAGACAAAAGGATGGAAGAGTTGCAAATTGTGAAGGTGGAGGAAGGAATACAGGTGGAAGGTTGAGGGAATAGGTGCGAGTCCAGGTGGGGCATGGGGGAGAGGGGGGGAAAGAAGTAAGGGTGGGGTGGGGTAAGAAGGGAGAGGGGGAGGGTTTTGGAACAACTTAAAATTGGAGAATTCAATGGTCATACTCAGTTGTAAGCCACCCAAGCGGAATATGAGGTGATGTTCCTCCCGTTTGCGTGTCACCTCACTCTGTTAACGGTAGAGGCCCTGGGCAGAGAGGTCAGTATGGGCACAGTATGGGCTGGAGTAACTCGATGGGTCAGGCGGCATCTCTGGAGAGAAGGAATAGGTGATGTTTCGGTTCAGTATGGGAATGGGAAGGGGAGTTAAAATGGTAAGCAACTGTAAGATCCAGCGGACCGATCTTGGCTGACCGGTTGCAAGAGCGTGGCAAAGCAGTCTGGTTCATCTTTGTGCACGATCTTTCCAGTTACCAAACAGATACATGGCACACTCAGGCAATGACTCACCCAATAAGTCCAATTTTGCAGTTGGAATAATGGCAAAACAATCAATATGTTCCTCAGTTACATTGTGAAACTGGAAACAGATTCTGAGGTGTGCGCACGCATTGCCCGGTGTGAAACTCCAGAAGTTGCTGTTGTGCATTCTGTGGTGCTCCAAGGGCTGCTCTGCTCTCCAGCTTAACCTTCACAAATGATAGCTTTGTGGCGAAACTTAATGGCTCAACATTGTAGACGTCTGGTAAACGATTTTCTTCCAGCACTTTTTCTGGTGTGAAATGCAGTAACATCAATTTCCGACTTATTTCACAGGAAGTTGACCAAGCAGTTCCATACACGATGCTTCCGTGCCCTTGTTGTGATTTCAGCATTGGGTCACGAGGAATGATATGCAACAGTGTTTATGGAACCTTGTGTGAACTTGTGCAACACTATCCTGGGATTCCCATCACAAAGCAATGTGGTCTTTGCAGCACAGAATGGACTGGCATGCCAACAGATCAATTAACAACTTATTTTTGTCCTTCATTCCAACTACCTGTCCAGTTTAGTTTAGAGATACAGCGCGGAAACAGGCTCTTTGGCCACCCGAGTCCGCACCGACCAGCGATCTCTGCACATTCACACTATCCTACACACACCAGGGACAATTAACAATTGCACCAAGCCAATTAACCTACAAACCTGTATGTCTTTGGAATGCTGGAGGAAATGGAAGATCTCAGAGACAACGGGGTGAGCGTACAAACTCTGCATAGACAGCGCCCATGGTCGGGATCGAACCCGGGTCTCCGGCGCTGCAAGGCAGCAACTCTACCGCTGCGCCACTGTCTGTCCTTCATTGCACGTCACCGAGCCTACACCAGATCTGTCACTTGGTGGTCCTGTAGCCCCAAGGCCTGACAAGCCCTGGTTTTCACTTTCCACAATGCTGCCTGTGACCTGTTCTTCTACCCACTTCCACCATCTAAACTGGTGTGACAATCCAATCCACACTAACCCGTACCTAAAATGGGTTGACATCCTAAGCATGCTCCAATGGTTAACAAGAAGATAGTTTCTGAATTCCCTCAGCCGTAATTGGATCTGTCACCATGCCATCCTGTACCTGGCCTGCTGAGGCTCAAGTGGCGTGAATCACCAAAAATACACAACACCCTGTTACCCAATGCCTTAGGCTGAAGACCTTGCGATATGGGCAATTTCTCTGACTTCAAGTAACCCCTGCACTCCCTCTCTCTCCATCCCTCCTCTACCCACGTCACACCAGCTTCTCATTCTCACCCAACAAACAGCTAACAATGGCCTGTTTCCTTCATCAATGTTACTTTTTTTGCAAATGAATATCTTTCATTCATTTGTTCTAAATCTCTGTGAATAAACATAACTTTACTCTGTGAATAAACATAACTCAACTTGTTATGTTTTATTGCATGAGTTGTGAGTTATTAAATGGCATATTAATGAATAATTAATAACCAACAACCTGTCTGATCCAATAAACCTTTATAGGTACGGAATTCCAACCTCTCAGCTGAATTTCATGACTCAGTAGATTTTACTTGGCAACATTTTTCATGTTATTTTAGCTTATATCAAAATCTCATGTGCACTCTGCAAAATGTCTGCCGTATATTTGGCCTGTCACACTTTTAAGCAATTTTTTTAGGCCAATGCAGGCGACTAGTTTGTTGTCACATGTTCGCTGGTGGTCACTGGGAGTAGCGTCTTTCTGGTCACCGCTAAATTTTCAACATGTTGAAAATTTTTCAGCAACGGTGGGTTTGACACAAATGAGCGTAACCTGACTTTTCCCGACGTTGGTGCTGTCGGAGGTCGTCGCCAGGATGAGGTAGGTCGTCGCCGGTTGTCAACCTGCTACGACTATGACGGTCGCCGGCAGTTGCCTAACAAGTCGCCAAGTGGGACAGGCCCATTACTTTGAAATTTTGCTTTTACTTCGCTTTTCTTGTCTGTGAATTTCAATGTAGTTTGTTGCCCAGCTTGCTCCATGATGTCACTATTGCTGCATGCCAAAAGATCTCATGTCAATGAACGCTGGTAGCAACTAAAGTTAACATTGGGAAAATTCATGGCATAGCCAAGGGGCAACTGTTGTTGCTTTGCCTCGAACTACAAATTCCATGCTAATATTGCAGATTCACGTTACATTTTTCCTTTATCATAAACCTGATTTTGATTTAGTTTAGTTTAGAGATACAGCACGTACACAGGCTCTTCAGCCCACCTAGTCCGCACGGCCCAGCGATCCCCGCACACATTGGGGACAATTTACACGTACGTCAACCCAATTAACCTACAAACCTGCACGTCTTTGGAGTGTGGGAGGAAACCAAAGATCTCTGAGAAAACCCACGCAGGTCACGGGGAGAGCGTACAATCTCCTTACAGACGCAGTCGGAATCGAACCCGGGTCTCTGGCGCTGCAAGCGCTGTTAGGCAGCAATCCCACCGCTGCGCCACCGTGCCGCCCATCTTGCAATTGAGTTCTGTTAATTCTGTATAGTTGTTGTTGTTACAGTTCTAATTCAAGCTATAAATTACCAGCAAACTGGCAATGACCGTGAAACCGCACAACAAAACGGTTGCCAAGATAAAAATTCAACAGCAAGAGCATAGCATTTCTAATAACATTCATCTATGAAAAGTATCGTCCAACTTTGCCTCAATTATGCTTGGTTTAAATGTTTCTTATATCTAACTCAAGCTGCATTAAAAAAAACTTTCAATTTATGGCATGATTTTATAACAATGTTGCTTCAAGTTTGGCAGGCATTGTTAAAATCCCCATGCTGAGTGGGTAGTGAAATTCACAACAGGATTGGAACATAAAAGATAACACATTCCATTAGTTTGTCAGAAAATTCCAATTAAGGCATAGCCCTGTAACCTAATATAACGTTCACACAAAAAGCTGATTTGTAAATCAGTTTTAAAAGGAGTTCCATTGTTCGGCAATTCTTATGAATCGGCAATTCCACAAAAAATGATCTAAAAACCGGCCAGTGTTTGGGAAGTGGTATTCCTGTAGTGAGGCAATGATTGTTTTGTCTTGAAAATGTGTGCACTACTCAATGAGCCGCATGAGGAAAGGACTCCCTTTGAACGATTGATGTGAGATGTGGAGATATAATTCCAAGGGTTGTGACTGGAAATGGATAATTAAAGATAATTAAAAAAGTGGGTTGCTAATATTAGGGCAGGGGTGGGGGATTGCAACCTTCACGTGGTCCACCCTGTTTCGGCTAATGCAATCAATCCGACGTGCACAAACAAGATCATATAGAACAAGTTGAACTACAACTGTAGACTATGCACGCCATACGCAAGAAGAAGAAGGCTATTAATGCAAGTATCAATTCCCGAGAACTAATGTCAGGTAATTGGGATTCATGTATTTTGTATGGGAAGATAGTTAAGCCAGGGGATACCATTCAAAGTTAGAGAGTGAGGTGGAAGCTAAGTTAGTATTTTCAGGTATTTTTCATGAAACAGACAAACATAGAAACATAGAAATTAGGTGCAGGAGTAGGCCATTCGGCCCTTTGAGCCTGCACCGCCATTCAATATGATCATGGCTGATCATCCAACTCAGTATCCTGTACCTGCCTTCTCTCCATACCCTCTGATCCCCTTCGCCACAAGGGCCACATCTAACTCCCTCTTAAATATAGCCAATGTGGCAGAGAGTTCCAGAGACCCACCACTCTCTGTGTGAAAAAAGTCCTTCCCATCTCGGTCCTAAAGGATTTCCCCCTCATCCTTAAGCTGTGACCCCTTGTCCTGGACCTCCCCAACATCTGCAACAATCTTCCTGCATCTAGCCTGTCCAACCCCTTAAGAATGTTGTAATTTTCTATAAGATCCCCTCTCAATCTCCTAAATTCTAGAGAGTATAACCCGAGTCTATGCAGTCTTTGTTCATAAGACAGTCCTGACATCCCAGGAATCAGTCTGGTGAACCTTCTCTGCACTCCCTCTATGGCAATAATGTCCTTCCTCAGATTTGGAGACCAGAACTGTACGCAATACTCCGGGTGTAGTCTCACCAAGACCCTGTACAACTGAAGTAGAACCTCCCTGCTCCTATACTCAAATCCTTTTGCTATGAAAGCTAACATACCATTCGCTTTCTTCACTGCCTGCTGCACCTGCATGCCAACTGTCAATGACTGGTGTACCATGACACCCAGGTCGCGCTGCATCTCCCCTTTTCCTAATCGGCCACCATTTATCGGCCACAAATGGCACAACATAAGGTGAGAAATATTACTGATGGTCTACTGGTAGAGGAGGAGTAAAGTATGAAACAAGTCCTGATTCCATCTTGGACCATCCAGGTATCTGCAGAGTAGACGGTAGCAATAAAGTCCAATGGACGTCAGCAACTGAAATCATGTCCTGATTGCCTGATGCTGCGCCAAAAAGAAGTTCAACAAAGTTGTAGAAGTAACAAAGGCCAATGGCATATCCTGATATTTTTACAGCAGCCTCATCACTCACTTGCCAACAAATCCAACAACTAGGACTTGTTACCTAACATTCAGATGCCTCACTGTACCTACTCATACTTCGTAAGCTCTTTAAATATTACTAGTGGCAAGACCTTCCCTCTGCTGAATGTGTTAGTATATGAATGTTCAAGAAAAAATATTGGATGAAATATTAAGCCCGAAAATGACAGTCTGGTTCAAATTGTCTTTGAACTCCCCGTAATGTAAGGAACCAACCATATTAGACACTTCCACCAACACCCATTAATAATTGCATCAATACAGAGACTGGGGAACTTGACCTATAAATGTGCATTTCAACACGGTCATCATTTTGGTTCTCAAATGTTACACATTAGCACCCAAGCACAATTCTGATACGAATTTGAAAACCACATGTACGGAGAGTTAGATAGAGCTCTAAGGGCTAGAGGAATCAAGGGATATGTGGAGAAGGCAGGGACGGGGTACTGATTGTGGATGACCAGCCATGATCATATTGAATGGCGGTGCAGGCTCGAAGGGCCGAATGGCCTACTCCTGCACCTATTGTCTATATCTATGTATGGAAGGCACACTCCTGGGCAGATTAAAGTAGGAGCTGAAGATCTTTAGAACAGCAACATGGGGTCAAAGTCAGGAAATAGAAATAGCAAGGGGATGTCGAAGCCCGCGGTGTCTGGTGAGAGGAGGCCGAGTCGGGAGCTCCATGCCACGGAGCAGGTTTCAACCGCCCCGATGCGGGCGTTCGATCACCCCAATGGGGGCTTCGATCGTCGGCTGCGGGGGCTTTGATCGCCCCGACCGCGGGAGAAAATTGAATGTTATTGCGTTCCATCACAGTGAGGAATGTGGAATCCACCGTGGTGGATGTTGATGTAAACGTTAAAGTGGGTGTGTGTCTTGTTGCTTTTCACTTTGTATGACTGTGTGGTCTCTCAAATGTCACCGTATCTTAACTGGTACATGTGACAATAAACAGACCTTGAAACTTTGAAACCTTGACCTGGAAAAAGGGAGGCAATTTTGAAAGGATATTTGAGTGTGATCAATCCTCCACAAGAGTACATAATTCTGGATATTATCTTAACTGTTCATATTGCCAATTCTGGTGGAACAGGTTAAAGTTCTCTCAGGCTCAACAGCAGGTGTTTGGCAAACATTTTGGATTGTTCATGCTGGGATGAATAATGATAGTCATGAGGATATTTCAGTCCAAATCAGAGCACGCAGCCTCTTTGGTGCATGTAATTTGTCATAGAATGTTTACCCTTACTCAACATAACCGGGACATCTGTCAAACAAATCAATTGATGCACGCACACGATACGAGGAGCCAGAAAAATACCGAAGAGTGTTCTGTTCATATTTGCCACCAATTCCGGTCCCACCAGCATGTAACTCTATGCGATGAGCGCGACCTAACGTGGTCGCTTGAGCCGTCTGGCGTCGCGGGGCCGGTCCCACTTCGATCGCCGGAGTGGGACCGGAATTGCACGGAGTTCGTCCCGACATCGCGCGGGGTCCTGAAAAACTGACTATGTTCAAAAATTCCGCGCGGCAACGGCTTGTCGGCTCGCAGTTGCCTCGACGCATTACACACCGCCTTGACATCGTGCCTCCGTGAACCTATCTGTAGGTGCCTCCGTGACCCTCTCAGTAGGTGCCTCCATGACCCTCTATGTGTGTGGCTCCGTGGCCCTCTGTGTGTGTGCCTCTGTGCCCCTCTCTATCCTGGCGAACTTACCTTTAAGACTTCGCTCCAAGTTCGCCGACACTTTGCGCCGCGTTGTGCTACTCACCCGACCTCCGCACGGCCCTCGCTGCAGGTTTGGTCGCGCTTGCCGCATGCAGGCGCATGCTGGTGGGAACGGCCCTGTACAGGGGATCACCCGACCTCCGCGCGGCCCCCGCTTCTAGTTTGATCGCGCTCATAGCATGGAGTCGGATGCTGGTAGGACAGGCCCTGTACTATTTCCAACAAAAAAAATCTTCTATTGATAACCTTGTTGCCTTCCGTCACAAAGAGCAACAGGTAAGAACCTAAAGACACTGCATTGACACCAAATGAGGGATTTACTGTTTAATAAAGCAGAAGGATTGGGATCGAGAATGGGATTCTTGAAGTAGAACAGAGATTTTACATCGGAGTTACGTGAGTGACTTTGTGAAGACCCTGCCAGCACGCATGCGCGACATATCGTCGAACGCATTGCACAGCGATGGGCTGGGAGGAGCGTTGCTTCTCTGCCGGCAAGCCCACAGGTAGGTATCGCTAACCTGGAGTGGTGTAAGGCACTCTGTTCTTCTTTGTATCCACGGAGTACCCCACGAGCTCGAGCGATGGAGAAAACTCGAGCAAAGAAACGGGCCGCTTCCCGACAGACTGCGGAGGACCGCGGGCAGTAAACAGCGGACGACTCAGCTGGCCATTGAACAAACGGCAGCCCCCGACTTCCTGGCGCTACAGACCGCAGGAACACCACGGACTGGCGGCAAAGCCACCTGGAAGTCGGGCAGCCCCGTTGACTCGGCTGAGTCCGGGCCAGATGACCTTCCGCTCGCGCGTAGCGAAGGCGGTCGATTATCCCGCATGGAGCGGATGGTGGAGCAGTTGCTCGAACGTGACCTACTCCAGCAGGGCTGTACCCTTCCAAGGGCTGCCAAATGTCTCACCCTCTTCGCAGGGGAGCATTAGGAGTCAGTTCTGGACTGACTCTGAAGAGGGGTTGGCTGAAGAACCCAACGTGCTAGGGGTGCAGGAAGAGGAGCTCCTGGGTATGGTATCAAAATTTGCAATACCATCACAGAAGGGACAGCTGTTACAACCGCAGCTGGCGGCAAGTATAAACTATTTAAAAATGCACCAGCTGCAGGAGCAAGTCATCAATGACACCACGGCCAAGTACCTTGCTCCAGAGAACTGTATATCTCTCAATGTGCCTGCAGTCAACAATCCCATCTGGGGGAACATCAGTCCCAGCATCAGGACCCAAGAGGTCAAAATGCAAAACATATTAGAACTACTGGCCTCGGGCATTACTGCGTTTGCCAGGTTAATAGATGAAAGACATGACAGACGAGCAACAGGACGCTTTGGCACTATTCTGCAACGTCCAATTTGAAATAAATTGCTTCAGGAAGAGTGCAATCCGGCCTACACTGAACCCGAAGTTCGCAGGGTTGTGTAAAACCAGCAGCGCACCACCGCCTACTCTGCTGTTCGGGGACAACCTGCCCAAACAGGTCAAAGACCTTGATGAAGAAGCAAAAATGGTCGGCTTGATCAAGGTGCTGACCACTATCAGGTCCTGAGTCAGCCGGCGACAGCACCCCTACACAGCCACCAGCAGGGCCCGCTATCATAGCGACAGGACCGAAGGCCGCACAACCCTCACAAAGGTCTTTTTTAGGCCATGTCCCAAAGTGGCCTTCCTTGAAGATGCGGCAACTCCACACCACAGCGCCTCCACCTGCCAAGAACCAAGGACGAAAGAAGCCAACCCAGTGCCACCGGTAACCATGGCGGTAGGCGGGTCTGGTTGCCTTGGGAACATCGCATGTGTAACTTCACAAATCGGGGGTAGGTTACACTTGTTTCAGGATGCATGGAGTTCTATAACTTCTGATCTTTTCATATTGCACAGTATTCAGGGATGCAAAATTGAATTTGTTGGCAAACTCCTCCTACCAGTTCAACATGTACCTAGCCAGAAATTGTGCTTTCTCAAAAAGAGAAAGTGGAAGGTCATGCGGAACTACTTAGATTATATACTGAGGGAGTGATAGAGAAAACCAAACATGAACCTCTTGAGTTTGTATCAAACATCTTCACTAAAAATAAAAAAGATGGTGGATGCCGCATTATCATTGATTTGACACAACTGAATACTTTTGTGCAATACACTCACTTCAAAATGGAAACATTTGTAACTGCTAAACAACTAGTTTCCAAAGGGCACTTCATGGCTTGCATTGATCTAAAAGATGCATACTATTCAGTACCTATACATGAAGATCACCGCAGATATTTGAAATTTATCTGGATGGGGCAGCTATGGCAGTATAAAGCACTGCCTAATGGACTAACAACAGCCCCCAGACTATTTACTAAAATATTGAAACCAGCATTGGCTTTTGTTTGGAAACAAAAACACATTGTCATGGCATATCTCGATGACATCCTAATTGTGGGGAAAACCTTGAAATTGTCTAAATTGGCTGTCACAGCCACCAAGCTCCTATTTCAAAAACTGGGATATATCATCCACCCAGACAAATCCAAGTTAATGCCTTCTGTGACAATAGATTATCTGGGGTTCACGATCGACTCTGCTCATATGACTGTCACCTTGCCAAAAAGCAAAGCGACAGACTTGATAGAGGCATATAACAGCCTTGTTTGTGTCAGTAAACCATCTGCCAGGGTAATCGGGCAGGCTGCCATGGTAATGGGGAAACTTGTGGCTGCTTTTCCAGCCACACAATATGGACCTTTACATTACCAAAATTTACAAAGAGCCAAAATTGCAGCACTCAAACTTCACGCTGGCCATTTTGACAGGTCTATGCAGCTACCGGCCAAAGCAAAAATGGAATTGCGATGATGGATTAACAATATTCAACATTGCTTTAATCCCATCACAATCACAAACCCTTCGGTTGTGTTACAAACAAACGCCAGCGCTCTTGGCTGTGGAGCTACCAATACCACCTCCAGTTGTAGTGGTAGATGAAATACACACAAGTCTACCTTACTTCAGACACAATGTATTAATTATGTAGAGATGTTGGGAGCAGTTCATGGACTTTGGGCTTACTGTTCAGACATGCACCATCTACATTTTCACCTACAAATAGATAATACCACAGTGGTGGCATATATTAATCATATGGGTGTTGAATTGGCCAATTCAATCGGGCACTGGTACATAGAAAGAAACATTGGGGTTTCAGCTACTTACCTTCCGGGTAAGCTCAACACAGTGGCGGACACCAGGTCACGCATATTCAATGACAACACCGAATGGATGTTGAACCACCTGGTATTTACTGACATTGTAGCTCGGTATGGAACGCCAGATATCGACCTTTTTGCATCCAGACTTAACCATCAGATACCAACATATGTTGCATGGGAACCAGACCCTGGGGCAGTAGCGATGGACGCTTTCTCGCTACGTTGGGGGTATTTGTTTTTCTATGCATTTCACCCTTTCTGCCTCTGATGTTGCGGAAAATTCAATTAGACTCCGCATCAAGGATTCTTATAGTACCCGATTGGCCTACGCAGCCATGGTTCCCTGTGGTCCTCGACATGGTCACAAAACCATGTTTTCCAATACCCAAATGCCAGAATCTACTGGTGCATCCTGTGACAGGGGAGAGTGATCCATGCCATGATCACATGAAGCTATTGGCTTGCAGGTTTTGAACAGACCTCTCCTGGAATTTGGGTTGTCGGACCGGACCATGAACACCATCATGGCGTCAGACAGGGAGTCCACCGGGAGACAATACCTCACCTATGTAAAATAATGGGAGGTATCTTGTTCCAGGACAGGCACTATGTACAATACAGCCACTATCACGGATGTACTGGAATTCCTGGCTGGCCTTCATTACAGTGATGGCTTGAGTTATAGTGCCATCAACTGCGCCAGAAGTGCTTTATCTTCCTATCTGAGGCTTGAGCTAGAACACCTTGGAGTAGGATCCCACCCCCTGGTGTCTAAACTCATGAGGGGTATTTATAACTCTAATCCTCCCAGGCCTCAATATTCTCAGACCTGGGATATTGGGCTTGTCCTGACCCTGCGCAGAGATTGGGCACCAGCCACATCCCTCTCATTAACCAAGCTCACCTATAAGATAGTGATGCTTATGGCACTTGTTACTGCGCAGCGGGTCCAGACCCTGCATAACTTAAAATTGGATACCATGGTATCGACTACAAATAAAGTAACCTTTTACATAAATGAGTTACTCAAACAAAACAGGTCTGGGTCATCTGGCCTCAAATTGGAGTTCCCGGCCTATCCGATAGACAGACGACTTTGCACAGCAACCCACCTTCGTCATTACCTAGAGGTAACTAGAAATCTCAGGGGTACGTAAATGGGCCTTTTGATAAGTTTTAAACGCCCTCACCACAGGGTAACCATACAGACCATCTCAAGGTGGCTCAGGGTGGTGTTAGGTGCAGCAGGGGTAGACACTGACATTTTTTAATCTTATTCTACACAATACAATACAATACCGTTTATTGTCATTTGAACCTCATTGAAGTACAAACAAAATTTAGTTTCTGCAGTCATACAAACAAGAAAAGAACCAAGACACACACAGTTGACACAAACATCCATCAGAGTGAATCTCCTCCTCACTGTGATGGAAGGCAAAGTCTTATCTCTCCCCTGCACTCCCCATTCTCCTCCCGATGTCAGAGTCAAAGCCCCCGGCGGGCGATGGTAAATAAGTCCCATGGCCATTAAGGCCGCGCCGGGCGATGTAAGGCCCCACTCCAGGTCTTGATGTTGGAGCCCCCGGCGGGCCCTAGCAAGTCCCGCGGCCATTAAAGCTGCGCCGGGCGATGTAAGGCCCCGCTCCAGGTCATTTTCAACCCCGCATCTCGGGCGGGAGAAGTTGCCGCTGCGGGAGCTCCGAAAAGCGGTCTCCCACCAGAGACCCGTGAGCTCCCGGTGTTACCTTCCACCGGCCTGCAGCTGGAGCCTCCGAATCTCCAGGGTCGGGCAACAGCAGCGCGCCACCTCAGCTCCTCCCATTCCTAACTTGGCCAGCTCCACGGAGCCCCAGGTCCGGTTGGAGGCCGCTCCACGGTGCTAAGCCCCAACGACAACGGAGACCCGACAGAGGAGAGGTTGGGTCCTCCGTACAGGGAAAAGATTTTAAAAGTTTCCCCCACCCCCCACACATACCCAGCTAAAATAAAACACTAACTACACTCAAACGCGACAAAAAAATAAAAAAGACAGACGGACTGCAGAGGCCAAAACAATGAGAGTCGCGCCGCCCACCGGAACTCCAGGGCTGCATCTACATCAGCGGTGAGGATGATGGAAGTTCCCATGGACCACATCCTTGCAACAGCGGGTTGGTCCAATGAATCAACTTTTCCGCGGTTTTATAATAAACCTGTGACCACACCTGCAATTTTTGCAGATACTATTTTAAGTTCTATATCATAATCTTTCCCCCAAAGTTCGGGTTTTATTATTTGTTTGTTAAATAAATACATTATTGTTTTTCAGTATTGGTTCAAGTCTGAAATACGTTAATATACTTCCTCCATTGGTCATTATGGCAATGTGTGAGCATGGACTTGTTTCATGAAATCACAGAGCTTTGAAATCTTCACAAAGTCACTCACGTGACTCCGAAGTATAATTGTAAGGTTTAACGAGAACTTACCAGTTTGAAGTTTGAACCTTATTTTATGAGGAGTTACGATGAGGGATTACGTGCCCTCCGCTCCCAACCCTCTATTATAAGGGTCAACTGGTATGTTAGTTCTCTTATCTTACTATCTTCAGTCAACTCTACTATCTGTGATTTCACACCGCTGCTTTGAAGAATGTTGCGAATGCGTGCTGGTGAGGTCTTCACGAAATCCCTCATCGTCACTCCTCATAAAATAAAGACCAAACTTCAAACTGGTAAGTTCTCGTTTAATCTTAATATTATAGTTGGCAATGTGTAGGAAGGAACAGCAGATGCTGGTTTACACCATAGATAGACACACAATGCTGGAGAAACGCAGAGGGACTGGCAACATCTCTGGATAGAAGGAATGGGTGACGTTTCGGGTCAAGACCCTTCTTCAGACTTTGTAATTTCTTTCCAGAAATGCTTCCTGTCCCGCTGAGTTACTCCAGCATTTTTTGAGTCTGTCTGAGAGTAGGCGATGCTTGTGGTGGAAATCAAGTCAAGTCAAGTCGACTTCATTGTGCACAAGTACGGTTAAGGACGGTGGCAATGGAAAATGTTGCATCGCAAGCACATCGATTCAGACAAACACACAAAAACAAATCATAAAGTACACAACATTTGAAAGGAAAGAAGACTGCAAGAAACAAGTGCAAAACACAATTAGAAAAACTATTAAAAAAAAACCAAGTCTGAGGTAATGCAAAAAAATGGATTATATTGCTCTGTGGCCAAGTTTGATTAGGTTGCTAACCTCACATGGAGACAGGGAAATCCAAAGGGGGAATAGAGGAATCAGAGGTTGACCATGTGAAAGTGAGTGCAGGCCAGAAATTAGCTGCAAAAAGGGTGTTTTTGTTTTTAATTGGGAAGGAGTGATGAAAGAGTGCCTGCACAGCCAACAGTGTATTGGAAAAATAGAATTTAATGAGGAGCTCCTGATTAGGATTGAAGCAACGATGGACATTAGTTTTGGCCAAAGTGCGTTCCCAAAGTTTTACTGTACCTTCCATCGAGGGAAAGTGTGACATTGAAGAGACATCATTCAAAGTGAGAATATGCTCAGCAATCTGAATGAGCAGGTTGTGACGGGAAATTGGTTGGGCCCAGTTCTAGAGGAGCACAAATTTACTCCCTTTAATCTATCTACACATCGTAGACGTACCATCCCAGGAATCAGTCTTGATGAACTTTTACTGCACACCCTCTATTACAGGATATTCCTCCTTTGCCGGGAGGCTAGACCCGAGTACAACATTACCAGACAGTCGAACCAGGCTCGACACAATTGGAGCAAGGTATCCCTACATTTCTACTCTGAAAACTTGCCTCCTGATACCCCAAAATATTTTTTATCATTTATTATAAGGAAACCAAGTCAGGAAACCAAACATGCGATGGAAACACAATCCAGGACAGAACAAACTGCTTGATTGATACCCCATCATCCTCCCTAAACATTCACCCCCTCCACCATTGGTAATCAGTGCTGCTTTGTGCACCATATTCTTCAACGTAGACTATATGGAGCTCAGCAAGGCATATGGTGGTTCCGCATGGGAGGATGCTCTGGAAGGTTCGACTGCTTGGCATCCAGGGAGAGCTAACCAATGGAAAAGAAAGTTGGCTTCCTGCAAGGAAGCAGGGTGTGATGGTAGACGCTGGCACAAAATGCTGGAGTAACTCAACGGGTCAGGCAGCATCTCTGGAGAAAAGCAATAGGTGGCGATTCAGGATCAAAACCACCCTTCAGTCATGGGATGGAAACTAGTGCTTTGAAAGGCTGGTCCTCTCCCACATCAAATCCAGCATCCATGCATCATTGGACTCTCATTAATTTGCATACAGGGCAAATAGATCCACAGAGGATGCCCATCTCTGTGGCTCTTCACACTGTCCTGACCCACCTGGAAAGACAGGGCACCTACGTGAGGATGCTCTTCATTGACTATAGCTCTGCCTTCAATATGGTCATCCCCACCAAGCTCACCACCAAACTCCACCAGCTAGGCCTCAGCTCACTGATATGCGACTGGATCCTGAATTTTCTGATGGAGCGACCACAGGCAGTGAGACTGGGGCCGCACCTGTCCTCCACTATCACCCTGAGCACCGGCACACCACAGGGCTGTGTACTGAGCCCCATGCTCTACTCCCTCTTCACCCACGACTGTGTCCCTGCATTTGACAACAACACCATTGTCAAGTTTGCAGATGACACAACGGTGATCGGGCTGATCACCAACGGGGATGAAACAAACTATAGAGCGGAGGTGCAGAACCTGGCGGACTGGTGCTCACGGAACAACTTGTCGCTAAACACCTCAAGACCAAGGAGCTGATTATCGACTTCAGGAGGTCACAGAATGGGGAATACGCCCCAATCTCCATCTACGGAGACAGTGTGGAGAGAGTGTCCAGCTTCAAGTTTCTGGGCACTCACATCTCAGAGAACCTCACATGGTCCACCAACACCGCTGGCCTGGTCAAAAAGGCACAGCAACGACTGTTCTTCCTAAGAACATTGAAACGGACTGGTCTGCCCCAACAGCTGCTGACGACCTTCTACCGCTGCACCACAGAGAGCATACTAACGTATGGCATCTCTGAGTGGTATCTCAGCTGCACGGAGGCGGAGAGGAGAGCTCTTCAGCGCGTTGTCCACAGAGCGCAACAGATTATTGGGACACCGCTACCAGCCTTGGAGGGCATCTACCACACACGGTGCCTCAGGAAGGCCGTCAGCATCCATAAAGACTCCTCTCACCCTTGTAATGGACTGTTTGAACTACTCCCTTCCGGCAGGCGTTACAAGGCCTTCTACGCCCGCACTACCAGACTCAGGAACAGCTTAATTCCCCGAGCTATAGCGGCTCTGAACCGGCCCTGCTGAGTGCCCCCCCACCCCCCCCACCCCCCCCCACCCCCATGGACTGTCTCCCCCGGCCTCGCACTTTAGTCTGTGGTGATGTTACTGGTCAAATGTTTGTTTTTACAAACCTTGTTCTCGGGGGTTGCTAACCAAAATCTCGAAGTTGCAAACCAAATCTCGTTGCACTTATGTGTAATGACAATAAAATATTATTATTATTATTATTATAGGTATGAAAAGGTACAGAACAAGGAAAGGTGGAGCCCACAATGGCCCATTGTTGGTTGTGATAACGAAGGGATGTACGGATGTGAACAGTGGAAGTGGCAGGGTGACTAGGGTGGGGATGGGCAGAGAGAGAGGGAAAGCAGGAGCTACTTGAAATTAGAGAAATCAAATTCGTACCCCTGGGTTGTAAGCTGCCCAAGCAAAATATGAGGTGCTGTTCCTCCAATTTGCATGTGGCATCACTCTGACAGAAAGTTGCTTTATCGGACTGGAGGCCTGTGACGAGTGGTGTGCCTTAGGGATCGGTGTTGGGCACATTGCTGTTTGTGGTTGATATCAACAACTTGGATGATAATGTCCAAGGAATGATTACTAATTTTGCTGATGACACTAAAGTGGATGGTATAGTAGGTAGCGAAGATGGTTGTTTAAATTTAGAGCAGGATCTTGATGGCGAATGGAGTTTAATGCAGAAAAGTGTAAGGTGTTAAGGGCCTGTCCTACAAGCAAGCAACTATGCGATGAGCGTGATCAAACTAGAAGCGGGGGCCGCGCGGAGGTCGGGTGATCCCTGTACAGGGCCGTTCCCACCAGCATGCGCCTGCATGCGGCAAGCGCGACCAAACCGGCAGCGAGGGCCGCGCGGAGGTCAAGTGAGTGGCGCAACGTGGCGCAAAGTGAGGCGGACTTGGAGCGAAGTCTTAAAAGTAAGTTATCCAGGACAGAGAGGGGCACACAGAGAGGGGCACAGAGGCACACACACAGAGGGCCACAGAGCCACACACATAGAGGGTCACGGAGGCACATACAGAGAGGGTCACGGAGGCACGACGTCGAGACGGTGTGTAATGCGTCGAGGCGACTGCGAGCCGACAAGCCGTTGCCACGCGAAATTTTTGAACATGGTCAGTTTTTCGGAGCCCCGCGCGATGTCGGGACGAACTCCGCACAATTCCGGCGATCAAAGTGGGACCGCCCCCGCGACGCCGGACGGCTCAAGCGACCACGTTAGGTCGCGCTCATCGCATAGAGTTGCATGCTAGTGGGACAGGCCCTTAAGGTGTTACATTTTGGGAAGTCAGACCAGGGCAAGATCTTCTCAGTGAATGGATGGACCTGTTGTAGAGCGGAGGGCTCTAGGATACAGTACATAGTTCTTTTGAAATTGGTGTCATAGGTAGATAGGGTGGTCAAGAAGGCTTTTGGCACATCAGTGAGGATATAGGACATAATTGGCACATCATTGGCACATCATTGAATATAGAAGTTATGTTACACTTGTACAAGTGAGGACAAATTTGGAGTATTGTGTTCAGTTTCGGTTACCCTGCTCTATGAGAAATGCTGTTAAGCTGGAAAAAGTGCAGAAAGATTTACGAGAATGTTGCCAGGACTTCATAAGTCCATACGTCATCGGAGAAGAATTAGGCCATTTGGCCCATCAAGTTTATTCTGCCATTCAATCTTGCCCTTTCAACCCCATTCTCCTGCCTTCTTCCCATAACCCCTGATAGACTTATTAATCAGAGGGTGTTAGCTGCAAGGAGAGCTTGAGAAGGCTAGGAGTTTTTCCCACATATATGGAATGGGCTGCCTCAGGAGGTTGTTGATGCAGTCACTACAACATTTTAAAAGCATGTGTGGGAAGGAACTGCAGATGCTGGTCTAAACGGAAGATAGCCACAAAGTGCTGGAGTAACTCAGCGGGACAGGCAGCATCTCCGGAGAGAAGAAATGGGTGACGTTTCGGGTCGAGACGGCAAAATAGGGGCTCGACCGAAACGTCACCCAGTGTGTCTAACCTTTAAAAGACAGGTAGAAAGGTTAAGAAATGTTTAGAAGGATAAGGGTCAAAGATGAGCAGGTGAGACTAATGCAGATGGGGATCGTGGCTGGCATGGGCAATTTGGCATAAATTGGATAAGAAATAAAAAATGAGCAATGACTGTAATGAAAAATTAGCAATAAGTGATGGCCATTTCAGCTATACCCAGCTCCAGAAAATGAATGAATTAAAGAACTACTATTTAAATATTGCATTGACTATTTCTCGGCAACAGAACAATATAATGTGTCTTTGAAAAGATTTTTTTTTTTTTTTGCAAACTGCTCAGAGTCACAAGGCAGAGACATAAGACATTGATAACAATGTTTTCCATTTATCCCGATAAATTCAAGGCAAAATCTTTGACACTTCTAAAATAACAAAGTGATCTTGGATTTCAAATTATAAAATCCATGATGGATGATTCACAGTCAAAGTTACTGAGGTTTTATTATGAACTGCAAATAATTGAGTAAATCTGCGCCTTCAATGCCAATCTCTGTCAAGATTAATCAACCAAACAATACAACCCAATTGAAGTTATGCATACATTTCAATGTAATGCTGGCCTCCTGTTTCAGCAGTGAAGAAACATGGGAACGGGAATAATTATCCAAATACAATGCCCAAGTACACCATACAATGTTCAAATATACAATTATCCAATCTGCTGTGAAGGTAACGCAGGAATAAAATATGAGACAGAAAGAGCGAGTCATCAAGTGTTACCAAGAACTGGCATTCGAGATACAAATGTCTGAAAAAGGGTCTTATCCCCAAATATAGCCTATCCGTGTCCTTCACAGATGCTGCCTGAGAGCTGAGTTACTCCAGCACTTCATATTCCTCCGCTGGTTGGTGCAGACTCAAAGGGCCGAAGGGCCTGTTTCCGCGCTGTATTTCTAAAGGGGTGGCGCAGCAGTAGAGTCGCTGCCTTACAGTGCTTGCAGCGCCGGAGACCCGGGTTTGATCCCGACTACGGGTGCTGTCTGTATGGAGTTTGTACGTTCTCCCCGTGACCGTGTGGGTTTTCTCCAAGATCATCGGCTCCCCCCCACACTTCAAAGTCGTACTGATTTGCAGGATAATTGGCTTGGTATCAGTGTAAATTGTCCCTAGTGTGTGTAGGATAGTGTTGATGTGCAGGGAGCGCTGGTCGGTGCGGTCTCGGCGGGCCAAAGGGCCTGATTCTGTGTTGTATCTTTAAATTAAACTAAAGTAAACTATTTGAGCACACATTTAGTCCTCTCCAACTTCTCTGCCTGCACACTGCAGCATGGATGCTGGAAATACACTTGAGTCCACAGTGGGTGCCTCTAACCTCTTGCTTAGCTTGCAAGGACTGTCTTATGAACAAAGACTGCATAGACTCGGTTTATACTCTCTAGAATTTAGGAGATTGAGAGGCGATCTTATAGAAACGTACAAAATTCTTAAGGGGTTGGACAGGCTAGATGCAGGAAGATTGTTCCCGATGTTGGGGAGGTCCAGGACAAGGGGTCACAGCTTAAGGATAAGGGGGAAATCCTTTAGGACCGAGATGAGAAGGAATTTCTTCACACAGAGAGTGGTGGGTCTCTGGAACTCTCTGCCACAGAGGGTAGTTGAGGCCAGTTCATTGGCTATATTTAAGAGGGAGTTAGATGTGGCCCTTGTGGCTAAGGGGATCAGAGGGTATGGAGAGAAGGCAGGTACGGGATACTGAGTTAGATGATCAGCCATGATCATATTGAATGGCGGTGCAGGCTCGAAGGGCCGAATGGCCTACTCATGCACCTAATTTCTATGTTTCTATGTTTAGCTCCTGGACTTGCAATGAATTCAGGGCATCTCTTAAGTTCCTGAGCAGAAAGGCTCATGGTTGGCTCCTTAAAAACGGATGTTTAGCAATTGTCTTGGTATATTTTTTAATTTCTTTTTTTTTTTGCTAAATAACATCAGTGCAGCAAGTTTCAAAATAGATTTATTGTTTTTAATATTTTAATTTAGTTTAGAGCTACAGAGTGGAAACGGTTCAAGAAGGGCCTGCAGATGCTGGAAATGTTAGTCCACACCGACCAGCACATTAACACTATCCTGCACACACTAGGGACAATTTACACATACGCCAAGCCAATCAGCCTACAAACCTGTACGTCTTTGGAGTGTGGGAGGAAACCGAAGATCTCGAAAAAAAAACCCACGCAGTCACGGGGAGAACGTACAAACTCCGTACAGACAGCACCCGTCGTCGGGATAGTAAGTATTTACATTTAGTTAATAACTATGTTACATTTTTTCACCCAACAAAGAGAACCATTTAATCTGACTTTTGCCAGCAGTTAACATCAGTGAAAAAGTATTTTGGTTTTAATGGGTCTATGAGCGGGAATTCATGTTGCAGAGGCTATGGATTACTTATTGCTTGTAACTATCTCCACTTTGCAGACTGTCCTCAATGCCACTGCTCTGAGGTCCTTGAGACCCTTGCAGCTTGTCTTGCTGTGGTACCAGTCACGTGTGGGGTGAGTAGGGTCGCCAACCTTCTCCCAAATAAGGGACAGAAGTTCAAAATAAGGGACAAATTCCCGACGGCAATTCATCGACTGATTCGGCCGTGGCTGGGTGAATGATGAGTTGGCCCGGGTGCTGGACTGCACACAAAGCCCAGCCGGCGGGCCAGCTGAGGAGTTTTGGCCCGGGCCGCGCGACATCGTGCGCCAAGGCCAGGGTCCCATTCAACTCATGAACCGATGATCGGCCATGAGAAGGAGGAGGAGGTGGTGTCAGTAAGCGAAGGTCCGAAGGTCGGGCAGCTGGCCGGGCAGCTGGCCGGGCTGCCGACCGACCAGTCCACTGGCGAGGTGCTGCTGCTGCACTCCATGGGCTGCACTATGTCGGGACGGGTGAGGCAGGGCCCCAGTCCGACAGTCCCCTCGACCCGAATAGTAGCAGTCAAATATGGGACAAGGGCGGTCCCATATGGGACAACCAATTTAGCCTCATATACAGGATGGCCTGGCTTAGACGGGACAGTTGGCAACCCTAGGGGTGAGTGTGAGGCGTGAGCCAAGACCAGAACAATAAGGCTAAAATAAAGATAATATACTGCCAAACTGCCCTTATACCTAATTTTCATCACTCCTGCTTTTAATTGTCCTAAACCTTACCACCATAACACAATTTTTACTTGGAAGTGTTTTGATGTCAGTCACAGAAAATAGGATAAAGAATTGATGAATGTATATTATTTTAAAGAAGCAAATGTTTGATGAAGTACTTTACTTTAAGAAACTGAGAACATTGCAAATAAAATAGATGCAGATGTAAGCCATCTGGTCCTTGAATTCTGCTCAGCCATTCATTAAGATTGTGGGTGATGCCTTAATTTGTCCACAATGATAAACACATTATACATGAAGTTTTTTAAAATTATGACAGTGCCGATCATCTTCACCGACAGCCTCAAGGGCCTGTCCCACTGTACGAGTTCATTCACGAGCTCTCCCGAGTTTAAAAACTCTTGAATTAGCTCGTACAGTGGGACAGCCTCTTCAGTATGTAGTACTCCTCATCTCTCAGTCTTCGCTCTTCAGCAGACCCAACACAGCAAACCATATGTAGGCACTGCTGGTTTAAACCGACAAGACCACAAAATGCTGGAGTAACTCAGCGAGACAGGCAGCATCTCTGAAGAAGGAATGGATGACGTTTCAGGTAGCGACCCTTCATCAGTAGTGGCATAAAAGTTCTTTGTTTTACTAATTCATTCTTCAAATACAAGACTCCTGCATTAACCTTCAAAATAGTTTCCTGCCACTGCCTTTGGAGAGCCTGCCAATCCTTTGATAATATGGAACATTTCTCATCATCAAACCCTCATTTAGATCTCCAGTGCACTCGCAGAAAATTGTGTTGAAGACAATTATCTTCACAGTAAGCTCCATCACGACTTCAGCTGGTGATGTGCAGCAGGTATTCAAAAATGTAGACCCTACACCTGGAAAGAATTAGATTTGCCCTAATAGAAACATAGAAACATAGAAATTAGGTGCAGGAGTAGGCCCTTTGGCCCTTCGAGCCTGCACCGCCATTCAATATGATCATGGCTGATCATCCAACTCAGTATCCCGTACCTGCCTTCTCTCCATACCCTCTGATCCCCTTAGCCACAAGGGCCACATCTAACTCCCTCTTAAATATAGCCAATGAACTGGCCTCAACTACCCTCTGTGGCAGAGAGTTCCAGAGACTCACCACTCTCTGTGTGAAAAAATTCCTTCTCATCTCGGTCCTAAAGGATTTCCCCCTTATCCTTAAGCTGTGACCCCTTGTCCTGGACCTCCCCAACATCGGGAACAATCTTCCTGCATCTAGCCTGTCCAACCCCTTAAGAATTTTGTACGTTTCTATAAGATCCCCTCTCAATCTCCTAAATTCTAGAGAGTATAAACCAAGTCTATGCAGTCTTTGTTCATAAGACAGTCCTGACATCCCAGGAATCAGTCTGGTGAACCTTCTCTGCACTCCCTCTATGGCAATAATGTCCTTCCTCAGATTTGGAGACCAGAACTGCACGCAATACTCCAGGTGTGGCCTCACCAAGTCCCCATACAACTGAAGTAGAACTTCCCTGTTCCTATACTCAAATCCTTTTGCTATGAAAGCTAACATACCATTCGCTTTCTTCACTGCCTGCTGTACCTGCATGCCTACTTTCAATGACTGGTGTACCATGACACCCAGGTCACGCTGCATCTCCCCTTTTCCTAATCGGCCTCCATTTAGATAATAGTCTGCTTTCCTATTTTTGCCACCAAAGTGGATAACCTCACATTTATCCACATTATACTGCATCTGCCAAACATTTGCCCACTCACCCAGCCTATCCAGGTCACCTTGCAGTCTCCTAGCATCCTCCTCACAGCTAATGGACAAACAAGGAGTTTTCATTAGAATATGGTCTTCTTTCATTGATTATTTAAAGGGGTAGATCGGTTCGGCAGGGAACCCCAACTGCAACTTAGACTCAGGATTAGATGAAAAATTATATTCTATATTCCTTGATCTTATCTCCAATGATGTATTAATGGTAAATTATTCCGTTCTTTATGATTTCTTTTTGATTTTTACTTTATTTTTCTTTCTGTTTTTCTCTCTCTTTATAAAAAAAATTATTAGAGACAATATGATTCATTTGATAATATTAATAATGTATGATTGTTGTACACGAAATATTGCTATCATGATATGTGTTTGATAATTCACTGCTGACCTTCGCTAATAAAAATATATATTTAAAAAAAATGTAGGCTAAATCAAGAATCAGGGAATGCAACATTTAGAAGCAAAAGCTCAGAATTCTTCCATGCCTTAAACAGAAGGTCAGTAGTGGTTTGTGTAGGACTGGACTATAGATGCTGGTTTAAACCGAAGATAAACACAAAATGGTGGAATAACTCAGTGGGAGTAAGGCCCAGCCCAAATTGGAGAAACAGCACCTCATAGGAACATAGAAACATTGAAAATAGGTGCAGGAGTAGGCCATTCAGTGTACTGAAGAACGCTCAGGATGTGTACGTCCCCGTTAGAGTGAAGGGCAAAGTAGGCAAAGGGAAGGAAGCTTGGCTGACGAGGGAAATTGAGATGTTAGTAAAAAACAAGCAGGATGCACGGGACAGGTATACGTAGCTGGGATCAGGTGCATCCCTGGAGGAGTTTCGGGAACTATGGAGTAAACTAAAAAAGGAAATCAGAAAGGCAAAAAGGGGCCAGGAGATAGCTCTGGCGGGTAGCATTAAGGACAATCCCAAAAGATTTTATAAATACATAAGGGGGAAAAGGGTTACTAGAGAGAGTGGGACCTCTCGGGAATAAAAGCGGTCACCACTGTGTGGAGCCACAGGAGATGTGCAAGGTCCTCAATGAGTATTTCTCCTCTGTATTTACCGAGGAGAAAGGCAGTAGGATGGAAGAATGTGGGGCAGTCACTGGAAGTGTCATGAGGGCAGTCAGGGTTACCGGCGAGGAAGTACTGAAGGTACTATCGTGTATGAAGGTAGACAAATCTCCAGGGCCTGATCTGATATATCCGAGGACATTGTAGGAAACTGGAGAGGAAATTGCAGGAGTCCTGCATGAAATTTACGAGTCGTCCTTAAATACAGGAGAGGTGCCGGAAGACTGGAGGGTGGCAAATGTTGAGCCTCTTTTCAAGAAGGGCTGCAGGGAAAATGCTGGGAACTATCGGCCGGTGAGCTTCACATCTGTCGTTAGTAAGTTACTGGAGAGTATTCTGAGATATAGGATATACAGGCATTTGTATGGGCACAGTCTGATTAGGGATAGTCAGCATGGTTTTGTATGTGGGAGGTCGTGTCTCACAAATCTAATTGATTTTTTTGAAGACGTGGGCAAAAAGGTTGATGAGGGCAGAGCTGTGGCTGTTGTGTACATGGACCTCAGTAAGGCGTTCGACAAGGTTCAGCATGGTAGGCTGCTCTGGAAGGTTAGATTGCATGGGATCCAATGAGAGATAGCTGAATGGATAGCAAATTGGCTCCATGGAAGGAAGCAGAGGGTAATGGTGGAAGGTTGCTTCTCGGACTGGAGGCCTGGGACTAGTGGTGTGCCTCAGAGTTCGGTGTTGGGCCCGTTACTGTTTGTCATCAACATCAATGATTTGGATACAGGGCATGATTAGCAAGTTTGCTGATGATACAAAAGTTAGTGGTTTTGCAGATACTGAAGATGGTTGTGAAAGATTGCAGCAGGATCTGGATCAATTGGCCAGGTGGGCGGAAGAATGGCTGATGGAATTTAATACAGAGAAGTGTGAGGTGCTGCATTCTGGGCTTCGAACAAGGGCAGGACATACACAGTAAATGGTAGTGTTGTAGAGCAGAGGGATCTAGGAGTACAGATGCACGGTTCCTAGAAGGTCAAGTCGCAGGTATATAAGGTGGTCAAAAAGGCTTTTGGTAATTTGGTCTAACCTTCATCAGTCAGAGTATTGAGTATAGAAGTTGGGAGGTCATGTTGCAGTTGTATAAGACGCTGGTGAGACCGCATTTAAAATATTGTATTTAGTTCTGGGTACCATGTAATAGGAAAGATATTGGCAAGCTTGAAAGGGTGCAGAAAGGATTTACGAGGATGTTGCCAGGACTAGAGGGTGTGAGCTATAGGGAAAGGCTGGGTCTCTATTCCATGGAGCACAGGAGGATGAGGGGTAATCTTATAAAGGTATACAAAACCATGAGAGGAATAGATCGGGTAGATGCACAGAGCCTCTTGCCCAGAGTAGGGGAATCGAGGACCAGAGGACATGGGTTCAAGGTGAAGGGGAAAAGATTTAATAGCAATCCGAGGGATAACGTTTTCACACAAGTGGTAGTGGGTGCATGGAACAAGCAGCCAGAGGAGGTAGTTGAGGCTGGGACTATCCAATCGTTTAAGAAACAGTTGGACAGGTACATGGATAGGGCAGATTTGGAGTATTATGGACCAAGCGCAGGCAAGTGGGACTAGTGTAGCTGGGACATTGCTGCCCGGTGTGGGTGAGTTGTGCTGAAGGACATTCTACATTTCCACACTGTATCGCTCTATCACTCTATGACTGGTGAAAATATAGCTTTTGTTATCCACAGACAAGTTTGAATGGAACGGTATGAATGTCTTTAAAGAGAGGATGTGCATGGAACGAATAGCTTATTTCATATTTTCAAAACAGAATTCAGCCATACATTAGGTAATTAGTTATAAAAGTAGAATTCAGGTCTTCAACCTCTGGCTGGCTAACAGAGGCTTGGGTGAGGGAGGGACTCCTACGGTCAGATCAGCTATGTAAATAAAAACCTCAGCCTTAAAATTGCCAGTTTATTGCAATTTGACAAAATTAGCCGCATGGCCAATTAAGACCTCCATGCACCAAATAACAACCTAAAGGGGCTGTCCCATTGCGGCGACCTAATTGGCGAGTTTTGAAGAGTATAGGAGAGTTTGAAAAAGTGTCATGTTGAAGACCTCCTTTGACTATGTAGAAGACCTCCATCGATCTCCTTCGACTATGTTGAAGACTAGCTTCGACTAACTTTGGGAAAATTGGACACCAAATAGTGGAGAGTGAAGAAGACCTCCTTCGATCTCCTTTGACCCCCCTTTATGACGAAGACTATCTATGACTACCTTCAACTACCCTCGATTACCTACGACTAAAATGCTGGCCTACTACGACCTACCTCGACTAAACCTACAAGTAAAAAAGTATCGATATTTTCCATTGCGACCATTTTTTACTCGCGGGCATTTTTCAGCATGTTGAAAAATATGCCACAACCTAGCTGAGGCCTCGAGTACGCGGAGACCACTCTCGAGCATAAAGGAGAGTTACAAAGACCTCCTAGGACCTCGTGTCGACCATGCTGCGAGTATGAGTCAAGGGCAAACTCGTCTGAACTCGCGGATTAGGTCGCCGCAGTGGGACAGGCCCTTTATGTTACAGCACCCTGTGATGTTGAGGTAAACATCATTTGTTCTCATCTCAAACCAGATCATTTATGAGTAAAGCAGAGAGTGTAGTCTACCCAGGCTCTGATTTTATTGGTGTTAAAGAGAACCAGTGTATTTCAGAAAGTTGACGTGTCGACGTGAGTGAGGGATGGACTCATTTCACAATAGGCCTAAACTCCCAAGGCTCAAGAAAGATAACTTGTAAAAAGCAACCACGATGTAGGGACAGATCAGGCCTCAATCTGTCTCCTTTTGAGGGAGCTCCAGACCAGCCTACATATTTTGTGAGGAAGCTTCCACCAACATTGTTAGTGTGGTTCACCCCAGCGAAATTCTCAGTACAATTTCTTTCCTATGGATGTTCTTGTTCATTTTTCTCCCTAAATCTATGCTTATTCTATTCTGAGATTTGTGTACACGTCTCTATAGATATTGTTATGTGAAATTGTTCCATTCATTGTTAAGATGTATACTTCATTTTTTTTTTTAAGTATATTGTTTGCTTGTATTATTTTTTATTTTTATTATTTTTATTATTAATTTTTTTGTGTTTTTTATTTCTTTATTTTTTTGTTATATATAATCATAATCAATATTATTTAATCACGCTCCTCTTTGATTAAACACCTATTCTTGTACCTCTTTACTTTCTTTACTTTCTTAAAAAAATATATCATTCCGTAATACTTTTGAAACAAGTTAAATGTGTATTTGAAAAACTGTTGTATCATTTGTAATATGTATTGCTTCTAATAAAAATATTAACCAAAAAAAACCATTTATTTTTAAGGATGCAGGAACACAAAATTGAACATTTGTAGCGGCGACTGCTGGCGCACGCAGGTATCGGACCCGGCGTTTGGAAGCCGCGGTCACGTGACGCGAGAGGGGTTGCCGGTTTTGGCGCGGTTTCGCTTTTGCGCGGCAGTTGTGTGCTGGACCACCGTTGTGGCCAGATGTGTTGTAAGGATCTGCAAGCTAAATAGCTGCTTTGCGAATACAACTAGTTATCAAAACTTAGTTTTGACCGCCAAACATTGGTCCTTTTATCAAAAACACCCAAAGTTAGAAAAATAGACTGAAGCCCCTGACACTGGACAAGTCTGTGGTTAAGTTTAACATGGAAGTACTGGATTTAACCGCAGAGAACATAACAGTACAGCTACAGTGTACAATGGCAGTGCCGAACATGATGCAAAGGTAAATGAATCTCATCTCCGTGCGCATGATCCATTTCCATCCATTCCCTGTGACATAGTGATGATGGTGGATGATTAATAGCACCATTATATTCTCTCACATACTATAGTTGTCGCCTTTGAAATTGGAAAACTGCCTTTTCCTGATCTGAATCTTCCAAGTTTGTACAATCTTTCCCAGACGCTCCACCAAGCGAATGACGGGTTGGACAGTTGGGAAATACAAAACATCATAATTTGATTGGACAACCAAGAATCTGTGCTGCCGTAATATGATTGAACTTTGAAGCATTTTCATGGAGCATTTACTACCGAGAGCCCTGGACTTTGGCAGAGAGTTTGAAAGCTTAATTCAGGGGGAGGGCGTGGAAGGTTGCTGCCAAAAGAGTGACGTGACACTTTAAAAGGGCCGACTGAAGAGACCTGCTTTGGTACATGCAAATGTTGTTTACCATGGGGAAAATTGGATGCCTGTGTGGGAAGGAACTGCAGATGCTGGTTTAAACTGGACATAGACTATAAGGCTGGTGTAACTCAGTGGGTCAGACAGCATCTCTGGAGGAAAGGGAAAGGTAACGTTTCGGGTCTATACATTTTCTCCAGAGATGCTGTCCGACCCGTTGAGTTACTCCAGCTTTAATGTGTCTAAAATTGGACGCCTGTCGGTTTGCAGTGTGGCGATCAGATTCAGGGCACGAGTCTTGAAGTCCTTGTTGCTCAATGGTAATGTCGGCACTGCACTCGGAGAAGCTTATCATGCTGTGGCCTTCACTGCTGCACCTTGCAATTGCTACCTCGGCTCTTGATTCATCACCAGGTACATCCCAGTCTCACCATCTGACCAAGAGGAAGAAACTATGTAGGGCTACAAAACAGCCACATAACGTTGCTGCATTTGGGGAACTGCAAGGAGCCAAAACCCATGTTCAGCACATACCAGAAACATTAGGACAATAACACTGCATGCTTTTCTTGAAGGTACACAAAAGGCTGGAGAAACTCAGCGGGTGCAGCAGCATCTAAGGAGCGAAGGAGATAGGCGACGTTTCGGGTTGAGACCCTTCTTCAGACTGGTTAGGGATCATGGAAATGGATCATGGAGAGATAAAGAACAATGAATGAAAAATATGCAAAAAAGTATCGATGATAAAGGAAACAGACCATTGTAAGCTGTTTGTAGTGTGAAAATGAGAAGCTAGTGCGAATGGGTGGGGGAGAGATATAGAGAGAAGGAATGCCAGGCTCCGAAGGCTGAGGGAGAGGTGGGAAGGGGAGGAGGCAGCAAGGGTTAACAGAATTGAGAAAATTCAATGTTCAAGCCCAGAGGATGCAGACTCCCCAAGCGGAATATGAGGTGCTGTTCCTCCAACTTGCGGTGTTGCTCACTCTGGCCGTGGAGGAGGCCCAGGACCGAGAGGTCGGATATGGAATGGGAGGGGGAGTTGAAGTGCTGAGCCACCGGGAGGTCGGGCTGGTTATTGCGGACCGAGCGGAGGTGTTCGGCGAAACGATCGCCAAGCCTCCGCTTGGTCTCACTGATGTAGATCAGCTGGCATCTGGAGCAACGGATGCAGTAGATGAGGTTGGAGGAGGTGCAGGTGAACCTCGGTTGGACCTGGAAGGGCTGCTTGGGTCCCTGAAAGGAGTAGAGGGGGGAGGTGAAGAGACAAGTGTAGCATCTCTTGCGGTTGCACATCGCTGTGGAACGAATGTGAAAACGGATCAATCCAATCTCATTGCTCCTCAAATGTTCGTCTTTACCTGCGGCACGAGCTTCAATGAATTGGTCAAACATGTTTTGTTTTGACAAAACAATGCTGACTTTGTACGATTACCTTGACTTTTCTATAACGGCACACGTCCCAAAGACATTGCCGTCGGGTTGACTACTGGTTGCAAATGCAATCGTTAAAGAACAGCCAAGTAAAAAAAAAATCCAGCATCGAAGAAGAATGTTGAGCAATTCTTTTTTTTTAAACAATGGCTTACAATTACAATGTCGAAAAGAAAGCATTAATTTGAATTTACACTAATCATCATGTTAATAGTGATGAATTGACAGTCCCCGTAAAAATGCCTTTGCTGTCCTGGGCATCCCCTCGGTACATCCCAGTCCCCTGAATGCAGATTACAATAAATTAACAAGATTATTACTGCTTCTTTTCCATTGTCTTGTTCACCTGTTGAAACCGATAGAGCCCAAGAGGCTATAAATAGTAACATTATATTGAGTTCATTAAAACCAGATTTCTTTACAACACCCACAATTAAAATGTGGATTACGGAAGTGTCTGAGACCTTACACTTGGAATAAATTAGACTTGCCTTCATTGACAAATCAGAACTATTTGCTAGAATACGGTCTCCATTTATTAAATTTCTAAAAAGGTAAATTGGTTTGAGCACGGAAGTTGGACTGAAACTTGAATCCAGGACTGGGTGACTAATTACACTTTATAATCTACGGACCTATCTCCAACATTGTGTTATTGGTAATTTCCTTTGTTTTTTCCCTCCCCTCTCTATTAGTGTATAGTTTCTTTTTTGTTCTTCTTATTTATTTTTCTCTCTACAGCTCTATCTTTCAAAATTTTACTTATAAAAAATAGAAACCTCGTATATATGTAGTTGGTAAACAAATCGTGTTCTGCTGTTATATGTATAACCATATAACAATTACAGCACGGAAACAGGCCTTCTCGATCCTTCAGTCCGTGCCGACCATTTATTTTCCCCAAGTCCCATCTACCTGCACTCAGACCATACCCCTCCATTCCCTTCCCGTCCATATACCTGTCCATTTTACTTTTAAATGTTAAAATCGATCCTGCCTCCACCACGAACTCCATCATCAAGTTCGCTGATGACACCACTGTTGTGGGACGTATCACTGATGGGGATGAGTCGGAGTATAGAAGAGAGATCGAGCAACTGTCCATATGGTGCCAGCACAACAACCTGGCCCTCAACACCAGCAACACCAAGGGACTGATTGTTGACTTTGGAAGGAGTAGGATGGGGACCCACAGTCCTGTTTAAATCAACGGATCGATGGTTGAAAGGGTCAAGAGCTTCAAATTCCTGGGCGTGCACATCTGTGAAGATCTTTCCTGGTCCGAGAACACAGATGCAATTATTAAGAAAGCTCATCAGCGCCTCGACTTCCTGAGAAGATTACGGAGAGTTGGTCTGTCAAGGAGGACTCTCTCTAACTTCTACAGGTGCACAGTAGAGAGCTTGCTGACCAGTTGCATCGTGGCTTGGTTCGGCAATTTGAGTGCCCTGGAGAGGAAAAGGCTACAAAAAGTAGTGAACACTGCAGTCTGGGAACATCTTCGGCTCTGACCTTCCTTCCATCGAGGGGATTTATTGCAGTCGCTGCCTCAAAAAGGCTGGCAGCATCATCAAGGACCCACACCATCCTGGCCACACACTCAACTCCCTGCTACGTTCAGGTAGAAGGTACAGGAGCCTGAAGACTGCAACAACCCGGTTTAGGAATAGCTACTTCCCCACAGCCATCAGGCTATTAAACCTGGCTCGGAACTCTGAACATTAATATCCCTCCATCTGTTATTTGCACTTTATTAATTTATTAAGTCATGGGTGTATTTATGTACAGAATTGTAGTCAATGCCTTCTATGTTCTGTTGTGCTATGCAAAGAAAGATTTTCATTGTCCTGTCAGGGACACATGACAATAAACTCTTTTGACTTTGACTTTGACTTGACTTGACACTTCTGCTGGAAGCTCATTCCACACAGCCACCACTCTCCAAGTAAAGAAGTTCCCTCTCATGTTACCCCTAAACTTCTGCTTCTAATAAAAATATTATTTAAAAAAACAAGATTTATTTGTAATACATTCATAATAGTTCAATGGCAGCAACTTCCAGGCTGTTGCAACTGTAAATCGTTCCTTACCATTACAAGTCGGCAAGGCATGATTCCACCAGTGATTTTTCTCACACATCAGAGGTTCCTCATGACTTATAGTATAGCCAGATTCACAGCTGAAAGCTACAGTGGAACCGATGGAGAAATCTTGTCCATATCGAAGCCCATTCACTGGGATCCCAGGATCCATGCAAGAATATGTATCTACTGTTACACCTGTGGGGAAACATATGGAGATATTAAACTACAGCTACAAGGAAACAGAGCCAAGCAATCTAATACTGAACATATTTTTAAATCGTTATTCCAAAAACAATTTTATACATTGTAAGTCAGTAAGTAAGTTTATTGGCCAAGTATTCACATACAAGGAATTTGCTTTGACGCTCCGCCCACAAGTAACAACATGACTTACAGTGACAGTTACAAATGGTTCAGAAAACACTAAACATTAATAATAATAAAACATTAATGATAAAACACCATTGATCAAGCATGTGAACCAAGCATTTTTCCATTTGTGGCTACTTAATGGAAATAACCCCATTAAATTAGATCAGTTATTGACCATAAGGCATACGAACAGAACAGAATTAGACCATTCACGTCTACTCTGCCATTTGATTATGGCTGATCTATTTTACCCTCTCAACTCCATTGTTCGACCTTTTCCCCACAACCTTTGATGGCCTTACTAATCAAGAACCAATGACGTGGCCTCTGCCGTCGTCTGTGGCAATGAATTCCACTCTCTGGCAAAATAAATTCCTCTTAAGCTCCATTTAGAAGGTGCGTCCTTTTATTCTGAGGCCGCACCCTCTGGTGGTGTGAGACTCTCACATTACTGGTAAAATCCTCTCCACATAGACTGTATCCAGGCTTTTCATGATTCTGTGCGTTTCAATGAGATCCACTCTCACCCTTCTAAACTCGAGTGAGTACAGGCCCAGAGTCATCAAATGCTCGCACGTTAATCCAATGATCCCTGGGATCATTCTCGTAAACCTCACCTGAAACTTCTTCAATGCCAGAACATATGGGGCCCAAAACTGCGGGCAAAATTCCAAATGTGGCCTCACCAGTGCTTATAAAATCTCAGCTTTGCATCCCTGTTTTCATATTCTAGTCCCCTTGTACTGAATGCTAGTAAAGCACGATAAAGGAGTCAGACTTTGTGAACTGAAGGACAAGATATATTAAACAAAAAAAAAAACAACAAGGGTAGTGTTGCTGAGCTCGGAGTAACTGCATGTGTGTGCAGCAGGGGACCCCCTCTTGGTTCTTGGTTCTTGGTTCTTGGTTACTTGGTCCTCCAAAATATTCCAACTGGAATTTAAACTGGAGGTGGTGAAGGGAGGGGTTTAGCCAGAGAGGGTTATTGGGAAGAAAGTGCCACTTTCAATTTAGTTGCATCTGACTGGGCAACCGTCCTTTCGAATCCCCGCCCCTCAGTCACATGCCCCATATCACATGATGAAC
The DNA here is from genome assembly GCA_963514005.1 of Raja brachyura. The sequence continues at coordinate 5,561,333 of OY740784.1, forward strand.
GAGGGTTTGAATAACCAGTGGCCCGAACACCAGTATTGAATTTTACTCTTTTTGAACCACCCGCTCAATCAGCAAATTAACCTGCGTAGGAAGGAACTGTGGATGCTGGTTTACACCGAAGATAGACACAAAATGCTGGAGTAACTCAGCGGGACGGGCAGCATTTATGGAGACAAGGAATAGGTTACGCATCGGGTCGAGACCCTTTTTCAGACTGAGAGTCAGGGGAAAAGGAAACTGGAGGTATGAAAAGTTTCAGAACAAATGAGAACCTGCACTGATGACCAAGGAGAGGTGGAGCCCTCAAAGGTCCATTGTTGGTTGTGGAAGAGGTGATGACTAAAGGATATATGGATGCAAACAGTGGAACTAGCCGGATGACTAGATTGGCGGAGATGGGGAGAGAGGGAAAGCAAGGGTTACTTGAAATTAGAAAAATCAATATTCATACCACTGAGTTGTAAGCTGCCAAAGGGAAATACAAGGCGCTGTTCCTCCAATTGATAAGCAAATTAACGTTTTGGGAATCCTAGCATTCCCAAGACCCTTTGCACCTCCCGTTTCTGTATGTAGTGCCATGTGCAGAAATATGCAGTGAAATCTCCTGTTCACATCTAGCTCGTGGAGTCAAGTTTATATGATAATGTTTAACAATCAATACAGTTGTGAAAGTCAAACAGCTACGTGGTGCAAGGAATGCAGTGTAATCTGAAGTAGCACAAAAATAAAAACTGAAGTGCAACAATGGAATCACTAATTGAGGTAGATTTGAGAGTAAGAGCATGTGGAAGCATCTCTGGGAAAGATGTGGTTGTTTTAGCAGTTTAATAGACAACCGACAATAGGTGCAGGAGTAAGCCTTTTGGCCCTTCGAGCCAGCACAGCCATTCAATGTGATCATGGCTGATCATCCCCAATCAGTACCCCTTTCCTGCCTTCTCCCCATATCCCCTGAATCTACTCTTGAAAGTATCCAAACAACCGACCTCCACCGCTCTCTGAGGCGGAGAATTCCACAGACTCACAACTCTCTGTGAGAAAAAGTGTTTCCTCGTCTCCGTTCTAAATGGCTTAACCCTTATTCTTAAACTGTGGCCGCTGGTTCTGGACTCCCCTAACATCGGAAACACGTTTCCTGCCTATAGCGTGTCCAAACTCGTGATAATGTTTCAATAAGATCCCCTCTCATCCTTCTAAACTCCAGAGTGTACAAGCCCAGCCGCTCCATTCTCTCAGCATATGACAGTCCCACCATCCCAGGAATTAACATTGTAAACCTACGCTGCACTCCCTCAATAGCAAGAATGTCCTTCCTCAAATTAAGGGACCAAAACTGTACACAATACTCCAGGTGCAGTCTCTCTAGGACTCCGTACAACTGCAGAAGGACGTCTTTGCTTCTATACTCTTAAATAGCAGTGGCGATGAAGGGAATTCAAGCTCTCCCACCTTCTCCCCAGTGGTCGAAGAGAGAAAAAGGTGGTCGAAGAGAGAAAAAGGAATGGGCAGCGTAGCAAGCATCTTTGACAACAGTTCCAGCCTTCCCGGTACAGCACACAGTGAAGATGGACTGACATGAAGCTCATGGTCAAACAATATGTTACATGAAGACAGATAGAAGGAGTACTTACTCTCATAATGAACCTTGAAACCAATATTGGAGCGACTATTATCAGTTGTGAACAGCAAATAAACGTAGTTGGCGCTGCTGAAGAGAAACTGAGGCACTTGTGTGCCATTGAAAGAGCCAAGAAGCGGGGAGAGCAGCGTTGGGCCATCATGGATTTCCAGAACATCATAATTTACTTCAGTCTGAAACCTACACATAGAGCCAGTTAGAGAGGAACAAATTGGTTTTAATATTGGACAGTGAATTCCTGCCATACACTATCTAATCATCCCTAACCTACAATGTGGTACAAATGATCAGACATTAAATGAACTAATCATCAATGTTTAATTATTATGAACTGAGGAGAGCAATGATAAAGCCAGTCATTTTAAATCACGGTACAAGATTAATATTTAACCAGAATGAAAAATTATAATTTTAATCTAATTGTAATGAGTCGAGATAAGATATTAGCACGAGAACTGTAATATATGCCACCATATACTTGCTACTGAATATTACCTAAATTATACACCAAGATATTAAAACTAAACATGCCCCCTGGTAGTTTATACTGTACTTCCAAAATGTGCAGAATGCATTTTTTTAAATTTAAATAACATTAAAAAAATATATATCAATATATAAAAGAAGAGATTGTGTGATGACCTTTCAAATGTGATTTTGATAGAATGTCCTGGTTCAGCTTCAATCACCCACTCACAATTCTGAGAGTCTTTATAATAGCCAGGCCAGCCTGGTGATAGGATTACTCCGTTAGGCGATGAAAAGTGGCCTCCACAAGGAGCTAAAGAATAATAATGGTTATAGCTTGATATACATATATGCCAGCACGAAAACCAGGCAAAAGTACACAACAGCATTACATATTTGACAGTGATTGCTGAAAAGTCAGTTAAAAATAAAAGGATGTTAGAATTATATTCTTGTTGGTCCGACTAGACATCATTAATTCTCATTATAATGCACGGTTTTGTGTGATAAATTAATTGACTGTATAGTGAGGAATATTTCATATTGCAAAAACAAATCTAGTGAAAATAACTTATCCAATAGTGTTAACACAAAGATGAATAGTGAGCTTTTCAAAAAAAAAAAGCAGTATCTTCATACAATTTATCAAGCCAATGGCATCTTTGGTCTCTGTTGCTCAAATTTAGTCATCTGTTTTTGCTCCATATTGTTTGAAATCCATCCCAACAGGACTTTACTGATCCCAGCCTTAGGGCATTTCAAACCAGCTGGACACTACCACTTTGGGGAGTTGCAGAACTACACACACCTTTACTCCCTGAAATTTACATCAAAATTGTCAGTTCTAAGTTGAAGATACAGAGAAAAAAATATTTTCAAAGATCAGGATTACAGCTCAAGATTTCTTGGCTCCCCGTCCCCCACCATCACTGGGCAGGATGGCTTCTCTGTTTCCATTCAATCCAATCCCTTTACTACACTAGGAAGGGTCACGACCCGAAATGTCGCCTATCTCCTTCGCTCTTTAGATGCTGCTGCACCCGCTGAGTTTCTCCAGCCTTTTGTGTACCCTTTACTACACTAAATAGGTCAATTGGGTCAGATCCCAATCGTCAAGATGCATGGGAATGCACCTCATGTTAATAATGAAGGAACATTATTAATGAAGGAAGGAACAGCAGATGCTGGTTTAAACCAAAGATAGACACAAAAAGCTGGAGTAACTCAGCGGGTCGGGCAGCTTCTGTGGAGAAAGGAATAGGTGATGTTTCGGGTCGCCCCAAAATATCACCTATTTACTTTCTCCAGAGATGCTGTCCGACCCGCTGAGTTACTCCAGCTTTTTGTGTCTATCTTCATGTTAATAATTTAATCTGTTAAAAAGTGGTGTATTCTTGTGAATCAACCCTATACCTTCTCTAAGTTATTGACATCCAGTACAAACGTTCAATTGAGGACTGATTGAGGACTGAATATCTGAAACATGGTTATTTTGAAATGTAATCACAATGAAATAAAGACTATTCTATTATCTTTGTTTCTAATCACTAAATTTGAGAGATGTTGGTATATGGATGCCTCACCAACAATCTGTCTCACCTTCCTTCTTGGTTGTTTTAATAGTAAGTGTCAACTGTATGTTTTTAGTGTTTAGATTTTTTAAAGATTATTTCAATCTTGTGGGTGAGACCATGGCAGACCCGCTGCCTCACAGCACCAGATACCCCAGATTCAATCACCATCTCAGGTGCTGTCTGTGCGGAGTTTGCACGTTCTCCCTGTGACAACTTGGGTTTTTCCCACCGGGCTGCGGTTTCCTCCCATCTCCCCAAAGCATGCCGGTTGCTAAGTTTATTTGGCACTGCAAAGTGCCCTGAGTGTGCAGGTGAGTGATAGAATCTAGTGTGTCTGATGCAAATCTGAACAGCATAAAAAATGTATTTAATGTAAGATTGATGTAAGATAAGCATGCTGTTAAAGGCATGGAGCAACCGGGGTGTGGGGCAGTGATTGGATTGTACTAATCACTTGGATACCCTCGGCCCCATCGACAGTGTTGTACATGGATGTCTCTCATTTGGACAACTCAGTAGTCCTTTCCAATCTGGAAAAAAAAAGTAATAGACCTGTCCCATGGTACGAGTTCTTTCCAAGAGCTCTCCCGAGTTTGCCCTGATTCAAACTCGGAGATTTACGGTAATGGCCGCTCGTCGGTACTCGGGGCTCTCGTGGACATTTTTCAACGTGTTGAAAAATCTTCACGAGTCTTCCCGTGCTTACCTGCCATTAGCAAGTCTTCCCAAGTACCTGCCATTAGCGTTACGAGCCGCTAAGAGACGTCCCCGAGCTCCCACTATGTTCATTCTCCGTGCTTACCCCGAGTTTGATTTTTTTAAAACTCGGGAGAGCTCTTGGAATGAACTCAGACCGTGGGACAGGGGTTTTAAGTTCGAGCGGGGCAGAGGAACCCGGCACAATCTGGACCATACTCTGTCATTTTAGTGAATACCTTCACATTTAGGGATTGGTCCACTCCACATCACCCTTCCATCTTTCAGGACACAAGTTATGGTCTCCGTCCCTTGAGTTTTAATGAAGCCTTCTTCGCAGAGAACAGATACTGAGCTTCCCAACTGAAAGTTGTCACCAAAGCGTCGCCCATTAATGGGAATACCGGGATCAGGACATTCATTGTGACCAAAAGCTGCGGACAGAAAAGAGAATAATAATGGTTAAAGCTTCAGTATTATTTGATCTCTGATTTAAAATAGCTCTACCTGACGTATATGTGAATATTCTTCCCCATATTCAAAATTATCTGTCAAGTTTCACGTGGCATCCCAGACTTTATAATATAGGGAACATGGGGAAGGTGGTTTGCCTTAGGGAGAGGGAGGGAGGGAGATGTGATGAAAATGGAGGAGAATAAAGAGGGGAAAGTGAGTGCAGAGGAAAGAAAGTAGAACACCCACTTTGCTGTTAATGTCGAAAATTGTTCTGTAATAGTTCATGAATTTGCAAGGAAAAGAGTATCTGCTGAGCCAAACTAACAGGAAGGAAGGAAGGACTAGTTGGTTGTCCTTTAGTTAAAATCCTTCAGCTCCTGACTACTAGATAGCTTTGCATATTAATTATGGGGTCCAACAATGCTGAATTCTAAACAGTGACTACATTGGCTATGTTTTATTGAATTAATTCCGTGTTTGAGGTCAATGCTGTTTTTTTTTTTTTTTCTTTTTAATTTTATTTTTTAAATATTTTTATTAGAAGCAATGCATATTGCCAACAATATAACAGTTTTTTTCAAATACACATTTAACTTGTTTCAAAAGTTATACAAATATTCCGAAATGATTTATATAAGCTTCTATTCTTTTTAGAAAGTAAAGAGGTGAAAGAATAGGTGTATAATCAACGTATATAGTGATTAAATAATATTGATTGTGATCATATAAGAAAAAATTAAAAAATTAAAAAAAATTAAAAACACAAAACAATAAAAATAAAAATAAAGAATAATACAAACAATTATTATATAATTTAAAAAAATTGAAGTCTACATCTCAACAATGAATGGAACAATTTCACATAACAATATCTATAGAGACGTGTATACAAATCTCAGAATAGATCTTTTCATCTAATCCTACCACCGGGTATTTATTGTGTTACAATGCTGAGCTCAGCTCAGATAGTCAGTGAATGGAGACCATATTTGTTCAAAAAGTTCATATTTGTCCATTAGGACAAACCTGATTCTCTCCAAATGCAACGTCTCCGACATTTCCACTGTCCACATTTTAATTGTGGGGGATAATGTTCCCTTCCAGAATTTTAATATTAATTTTTTTCCAATTATCAAACAGTAATCAAGAAAATGTCTTTGATTTACTGTTAATATTAGGTTTGAATCTGAAACTCCTAATATTATTAGTTTTGGGTCAGGATCCAATTTAATTTTAAGAACTACAGAAATGATTTTAAAAATATCAGTCCAATATCTATTAAGTTTTATACATGTTACAAAACTATGCGTTAAATTAGCTTCTGAATTCTGGCATTTATCGCAAATAGAGGAGATATGTTGGGAAAAATTCTATTTAATTTCATTTTTGAATAATGTAATCTATGTAATACTTTGAATTGTATCAAGGTACGTCTGGCTTTTAACGAACAACGGTGTATACGTTGGAGACTTTCTTCCCAAGTGTCTTTCATTATAGATAAGCCTGTTTCATTTTCCCATATTTGTTGGTATGATTCTGTTGTTGGGAAAAGAGTATCTGCTGAGCCAGGAAGGAAGGAAGGACTAGTTGGTTGTCCTTTAGTTAAAATCCTTCAGCACCTGACTACTAGATAGCTTTGCATATTAATTATGGGGTCCAACAATGCTGAATTCTAAACAGTGACTCCATTGGCTATGTTTTATTGAATTAATTCTGTGTTTGAGGTCAATGCTGTTGACAATTGTCTGTGTGACTGTTCTAAGTCAACACTTTTGGGATAGTCAGTGAGCCACTCCTCTGTGTTCTTCCTGTTGAACTTAGGTTCTCCTTCCCTTTGTTCACCATTTCTATCTCCCTCACAACTATCCCCTCACCTGGTTTTCTTCCCCCTTGGCCATCCCTACTATTTCCCTCTCCACTTGGTTCCATCTGCCCAAAGTCTCTCCCTTATCTGGTTTTGCTTACCACCTTCCGGCCTGTTTGTACCTTCCCCACTCTCCCAGCCAGCCAGCCCCCATCTCACCTCTTTATATCGACTAAGTAAGAATCTCATTGTCCTATCTCAAGTTCAAGTGAGTTTATTGTCGTGTGTCCCTGATAGAACAATGAAATTCTTGCTTTGCTTCAGCACAACAGAACATAGCAGGCATTGACTGCAAAACAGGTCAGTGTGTCCATATGCCATGAAACATACGACAATGAAACATTCTTGACTCTTGCACATTCCGTCCTGATGCAGTGTCAGAACCACTCCTTTGCCTCCGCCAATGATGCTAATTTCGTCCAGAAATTTGATTTTTTTTTTTGCTTATGGATTCCATTTTTTAGCCATTAAAGTTCAATTTTAAATATCCCATAGCAGCTTTGAAGAGGAAGCGTAGAATTTTTATTGTGTACAAAATCAATGCTATCAAGGACAGATTAATTGATTACTCATTTGAATTATTGGTAAGATTTGTTTCTGATTTCTTCCATGGTGTTGTGTTTTGTTATTTTAATAGAAAATACTTTGATAGGATGCAGCAAAATGCAAGTTTTGTTTTCAGTTCTGTCATCCTCCAATTCTTACTTCACATATAAGAACCCCATTAATATATTATGCTTCTCTCTCATTCTTAAGTTTAGGAATCTCAGAAAACATTTTAAAAAACGTATTACCTAATTGATGCTGTTGCATTTTGATTTTACACCAATATTGACTGCTTCATCCAATAATACCTTATCCTATTTATTTTTTCATGCACAGAATGTGTGCATCATATTCTTTGTTTCATGGAGCTGAACATCGATAACAAGACAAGCTACCGAAATCTTTTAGTTTAGTTTAGTTTGGAGTTTGGAGACACAGCATGGAAACAGGCCCAACAGTGAGTTCTATCCTACACGCTGGAGACACTTTACAGCAGCCAATTAACCTACAAACTTTCATGACCTTCTACCGCTCGTCCATTGAGAGCCTGTTGACACACTGCATTACAGCATGGTACGGCAGCTGCACCATGGCAGACAGGGAGAGGCTTCAGAGGGTAGTCAGGGCAGCACAGAAGATCATCGGCTGCCCTCTCCCCTCTCTGATGGACACTTACACCTCCCGCTGCCTCAGCAGGGCGAAGAACATTATCAAGGACAGCTCCCATCCTGCATTTGGCCTCTACAGCCTGCTACCCTCAGGGAGGCGCTATAGGTGCATCAGCACAAGGACAAATAGACTCAAGAACAGTTTCTTTCCAAAATCCATTATCTCCCTGAACTCACACATGCACTGACTTCACAGCCTAACCCCCGGACTCATCTATCCACCTACTGTAATTTGTACTGTAACTGTAATTTCCAATATGTGCAATAACCCATACTGGATATAGGAATCATATTATCCATTCTATTTATCCATTGTCTTTTTATAGATATGTATATAGCGCTGCAGAAACTGTGCACCTTATCCCCCCCCCCCCCCCCCCCCTTTTGTTTTGTTTTGCACTAAGTAGGAGCAGCTTTTTATCTCATTGTACATGTGTATAGTGACAATAAAAGGCATTCTGATTCTGAAACCAGAGCACCCGGAGAAAACCCACGCAGTCACGGGGAGAATATGCATACGGCACAGACAGCTCCCGCAGTCAGGATTGAACCCGGGTCTCTGCCGCTATAATGTCCCTGTCCCACTTAGGAAACCTGAATGGAAACCTCTGGAGACTTTGCGCCCCACGCAAGGTTTCCATGCGGTTCCCGGAGGTTTTTGTCAGTCTCACTAATGGTCAAAAGTGGTTTCCGTTTTAAAAATCGGTAATTTTTAAGTCGAAGCCGGATGCGTTGATAGTTGAAGGTGGTTGCCGGAGGACAAAAACCTCCGGGAATCGCATGGAAGCCTTGGGTGGGGCACAATGTCTCCAGAGGTTTCCGTTCAGGTTTCCTAAGTGGGACAGGGGCATAAGGCAGCTACTCTGCCGCTGCGCCACTGTGCTACTCAACAAATGGAACAGAACATGAAACATTAAAAAAATGCATTTGGCTACACTATTGGTATTACAAGTCAACTTTGACAAATGTCAGAGTTAATATAATGTTAGAGAATGCAATTGCACCAATGCCATCCTTTTGCTTGTGCTTTATATCACAATTAAGACCTTTGAGAAGACAAATAAAACCAAAAAAGGGTGGAAAGGTCAACAACTGTGGAATAGGAGACACAGTTTAATGCAACATGTTGAAGGCTCTCCATCAGGAGAGAAACCAGTTAGCATCAAGTGGACACTGGTGAAGGGTCAGGTTGTACAAAGGGAATAGCTCTGATAGGGCAAGGCCAGTATTGGTCTGGGGAGAACAAGATCACTTGGGCAATAGGTTAATGGGAACTATTGGGAAAGTAGAGCATCCTGCTGTTCATAAATGCAAAGAATTGAGGTCAGTTAGACAGTGAGAACAGAAACACGGGAATATACTGGAAGACTTGTGAAATATAGGGCTGTTAGACATGCCCAGCAGGTTAGGTTGTGCTAATGGGGAGAGAAAAACTGAAGCTATGCTAGAGATGGATGTCTAGGTCTGTACTGCTAGTTAAGGCAGAGAAAGCACCACCCTGAGATTGTAGCAATTTATTTAATGTCATTATTTCATATTTCTCTTCTGAAGGCAGGTTAGGGATAGTAGTTAGGGGCAGTAGTTGTAATGGGCACTAAAATAGAGACAGACACACATGAACACATAAGATGGAGGAGGTCTGGCTGCAATGTGAACACCAGCATAAACTGGTTAGCAAATTTCTGTTTCGGTGTAAAAATAGGACGGTAACTCAGCGGGTCAGGCAGCATTCCTGGAGAACATGGATAGGTGATTTGGGTCGGGATGCTTCTTCAGAATGTTTGATTGCTTTTGTGTTCTGAGGCCAACGCCAAGGCTTGATGGGGGAGGGCCACAGTCCGCGGAGGGTCCTTCCGCTGCTGGACATGGGGGGGCAAGGTGTGCTGGAGACGCCCCTCATAAATAAGGGGAGGGATTCCACGCCAGTGGGCCACATGAGCGGCCAGGGTGGGGGATAAATGTGTGTAATTTGTGTAAATAGTATTGAATGTGTGTATAACCTCCGAGAAAGTTGGATGGAGTCTTGTAAGGATCATGTATTGGATATATTTATTTCTCAAATAAAGTATATATTTGAAATTTTAAAAAAGAGTTTGAAGTAATGTTGTTATTACTGATTTTCTTTGCAGCTTTGCCCCAATAATTCAGTTGGATAAGGATCAATACAATTTACAATATGCATTATTTTGCATTAGGGATAAAACGTTTCGGGATAGAACAGTCATCATAGTGTTCCACTAAAAACTTGGAAGGCATTCATTGGTCATAATAAAAATTACCTTGAAGGTAGACACAAAAACCCGGAGTAACTCAGTGGGTCAGACAACATCTCAGTCAAAAAAGAATAGGAGCCGTTTTGGGTCGAGACCCTTCTTCGGACGGCTTGAAGAGTCCGAAGAAGGGTTTCGACCTGAAACGTCACCTATTCCTTTTTGACTGAGGTGCTGCCTGTCCCGCTGAGTTACTCCAGCTTTTTGTGTCTTGCCTCTGCAGTTCCTTCCCACACAAAATATATATTTTTAATATTCTGATCCATTAGGTATTATAGCTTAAACTACAAGCTGTAATCCTGACAGATTATTTCTAAAATTACGCAGCACTCTGCCATCAGAAACATTAGATGAGCAAGATAAACATACTGCTATAGGTGATGTTAAATCCTCGACCAGACATGGAATGGTCAGCTTGGAATTCCAGCCGTAGAATGTGTCCTTTGCTGGTGAGATGTGAAGGGACTTCCGATCCACTGAACGTTCCCAGCAGTGGTGAATCAATCGACTCCCCGTCTTTAACCGCAAGGAAGTCAAACTGAGATTCCAAGTCAAAGTCATTGAAAGAAAGATGAATCCGACTTCCTCGAAGGGTAATGATTAGCCAGATGCAGTTCATGTTGTTGCTGTAACCTTCAGGGTAATCAGGCGACAGTACTGTCCCAACTGGTGCCGTGAAGTTGGACAGACACGGAACTGGAAACAGAAGACCAAATATGCTACATTGGGGAAAGTGCTAAATGTTTCCAATACAACTCAAACCATTCTTTAACAGGAACATTTATCATATAATGCACTTCCTATAATGGTATCACAAATTATTTTGAAACATTTGGTTTTGATATGAGGATAAAATGGAGACTATTGCAAATGAGTAATGGTGCTGAGTAATATAGTGCCTATTAGATTATCCTTGCAAAGTTAACTGTTAGAAGCATAATGTAAAACTCAGCTCCTTGAAAGGCAACTGCGAGACAAACATGCTTTGCTGCGCACTTGCGACAAATAGCTAAGAGAAAATAAATGGGATAATGTTGCCTCATGCTGTTATATTATTAAACAACCATATTGAGTTCATTACACAATTGTCTATTTGAAATGAGCAGAAATAGTCAAAAGATAACCCAATTAATCTTAAATTATAGATAGACACAAAATACTGGAGTAACTAGAGGGTCAGACAGCATCTCTGGAGAAAAGGAAGAGGTGATGTCGAGACCCCCTTAACACCATCAATCATAATATTAATCTTAAATGATGGTCTTTTCTATACTGTGTTTTGCATCTGCACAGCTACATTTTATTTTTAGTAACGAGGTCTTATCAAGATGCATATAAATGATGGTACAAAATAAATTACATATGGATGAAAAACTTTATACTATTATTAAATTCTTGCTTTTAAGAAATTCTTATGGCTATGCTTATTTGTATAAATTAACGGCAGAACAAATCACCATATGTGAAGCAATGTCCTTGGATGCACCTTACTAATACTATAAAATGTGCATTCAGCAAAATAAACATAATTAGTTATTAAATAGCAGTCAATACCAAGTCAGCTAAGGCAATATCTCAAGTCTTGGATGTTCTCAGTGGTACAACAAGTTGGAACAATGTCCTTCAGGAAATGGGACTTGGGACAATATCCAGCTCAGGCATATGGTGGGAACATTTACTCTCTCTAATGGCTATTAACTGTTTTAAGTTACATGAGTTTGTACAGCAATTCAGAATGGGCATGATTCCTCTGTGCAAATCGGAAACCATTTTACTTTTGTATATTATTTAAAGTCTGACCAGGGGGAGCATCAGATTTAAGTATTAAGGTTTTGACTTTCAGGTTAGGATAATACAAAACCAGTAACTTAAACTCTCAACTTAAACATTGGGAAATGCAAATCATTATACTGAATGAATTGTCAGTAGTTTTAATTAAGTGAACTCTTCTCCTCAAGTAGACAAGCACCAGTACACTGGTTTCATCTATAGATTAGTGAGGTAGAACATCCTGATGGGCCTGTCCTACTTAGGCAATTTTTCAGGCGACTGTGAAGTGGCCGGCAATCGCCTGAAAAACCAGAGCATCGCTTCCTTCAACAGCCAGTTATGAAGGCGGGGGACACGGCAAGCGGGGGAGCACTGTCTGAGTGAAATTCACACGGTGCAAAGCCACGGTGATACAGACACACACCGCGATGAACAGGAAGGTTGGCGCTGTAATTAAGACGGTGAAAGCACAGGGTACGGGAAAGGTCGCGGAAGTCCTTTAAAAGAGGGTGGGGGGGAGGGAGGGGGGGAGATGGGGCAGAAGGGAGCAGAAGGGGTGGGTAGAAGGAGTTGAGCCAACTTTTAAGAAGCTCGGCGGACATTTAACATTACCGGTCGGTTATCCTTGGTTCTGAAAACGACTGCTCATGTTTTTTTTCCCAATGAGCCAATGAAATTCACCGGTCAGCACCGGCTACAACCTACGAGAACCTAAGACCTCCTGGAGAACCACTACCACTGCACCTACAGCACGAGAATTCTCGTTACTCTCCATGGCGGCTTCATTCTGGTCGCCGTTAATTTTTCAACGTGTTGAAAAATTTGCGGTGACGATAATGAGGCGGCGACTGGTTCCCAGAATGCGGGAACTCCTCGCGACCATGAAGGCGACTCCCCGGCAACCGCACACGAACATGGTGACTGCAGCGTCACTAGAAAGTCGCCTAAGGAGACAAGCCCATTATTACTTCCTCGGGTGGGCTTAACTTTTTATTAGATTCATAAGGTCCAAAGACTTATAACCATATAACCATATAACCATATAACAATTACAGCACGGAAACAGGCCCTCTCGGCCCTTCCAGTCCGTGCCGACCATTTATTTTCCCCTAGTCCCATCTACCTGCACTCAGACCATACCCCTCCATTCCCTTCCCGTCCATATACCTATCCACTTTACTTTTAAATGTTAAAATCGATCCTGCCTCTACCACTTCTGCTGGAAGATCATTCCACACAGCCACCACTCTCTGAGTAAAGAAGTTCCCCCTCATGTTACCCCTAAACTTCTGTCCCTTAATTCTCATGTCATGCCCTCTTGTTTGAATCTTCCCTACCCTCTATGGGAAAAGCTTATCCATGTCAACTCTGTCTATCCCTTTCATCATTTTAAAGACCTCAATCAAGTCCCCCCTTAACCTTCTGTGCTCCAAAGAATAAAGACCTAACTTGTTCAACCTTTCTCTGTAACTTAGTTGCTGGAACCCAGGCAACATTCTAGTAAATCTCCTCTGTACTCTCACTATTTTGTTGACGTCATGCTAAGATTAAAGGTATATATTTTCAAAGATGCCAAGACACAGTATGTGAATACAACTTTCCCAATATTCTCTGAAAGTCTGTGCAATAAACTAACTGGATACTTTCCTTCATTGTATATTGATTAAAAATAATGTCAGTTTACTGACATAACACATGAACACGAAATTGCAGATGATTAGCATTAATTTCCCCAGTAGGATCCAAAAGAAAATCCAAACTGGAAAAGCCAAATAAACCAAAACCTCTTCTGAAAAGATGGCTTTGTGTCTACCAATTCAATGGCTCATGGCATTAGCAGGATGTCTGACATAAATGGTACAAGCATAATACTCACAGATGCAAATTGGTACATTTGCTGACCACTGATTGTTATCTTGGCAAAGAAGAGATTTTTCTCCAATCAGTTCAAATCCAGATTGACACTGAAATCTCAAAATATTCCCATTGGAAAATCCATCTGTATCTCTTTGGCCATATAAGGGGGTCCCAGGATCACCACAACTCTCCTCGTCAATTTCTGTGAAAGAAACGTAGCAATTCTATCAACTGTTAATTTCTAAGTCCTTTCCTTAAGTTTCATTTTTTGCAAATTTGAGGCATCATTTCAGAGGGGCATTCACAACTGGCCCCGAGATTCCCCTTTAAACCGTCCCCTCTCACCTTAAAGCAGTGGCCTCTAGCACTTGATTTTTCCTTTCTGGGAAAAAGGTTCTGACTGTCTACCGTATCTATGCCCTAATTGTACATCCTTCAATCAGGTCTCCACGCAACCTCTGGTGTTCCAGAGAAAACAATCTTCGAATAAAGGGGAGGTCATTTAAGACTGAGGTGAGAAAAAAACTTTTTCACCCAGAGAGTTGTGAATTTATGGAATTCCCTGCCACGGAGGGCAGTGGAGGCCAAATCACTGAATGGAATTAAGAGAGAGTCGGATAGAGCTCTAGGGGCTAGTGGAATCAAGGGATATGGGGAGAAGGCAGGCACGGGTTATTGATTGGGGACGATCAGCCATGACCACATTGAATGACGTTGCTGGCTCGAAGAACCGAATGGCCTCCTCCTGAACCTATTTTCTATGTTTCTATGATTCTATGTTTCTAATCCAAGTCTATCCAACCTCTTCTTGTAGCCCCTAATACCCCTAATCCAGGTATCATTCTGGTAAACCTCCTCTGCACCCTTTTTAATAGCTCCACATACTTCCTGCATTGGGGCGACCAGAACCATATTGCAGCCTCACCAAGGTGCTACAAAGCTGCATCGTGGCATGGTGACCCTTCTCCTAAATGCCCCAACCTACACAGGAAGGTATACCATATGTCTGGATATTGGATAAAAAGGCTGAATGCTTAGGATTGGTTGAGATATTGAAAGAGAATGGGATGTTTTTTTGTGGAAACCAAGGATGTTTTCAGTTTGGAGGATATCAGTGAGAAATACGAAGGAGCCATCATTACGGAGAGCTCCAGAGACATTGGTATTGGAGGAGAAGGATTTTCTGGCTGCATTTTGACAGAATTGAACCACACAACAATGGAGACATTGGAGAAAGATGGTATAGTTAAGCTTATCACAGATTGTATCTGTTGAGGAAGCACAAGGAAGAACATATGCTATTCCACAATCAACTAGGATATCACTTGTATTAGAAAAAAAAAAGCTTTGGAACTATTTCAAGGTTAGAAGTCCATCCAGAGTTAGTTAAGCATATGAACATTGAGGATGAATTTTATAGGCAGCAATGCATTCAAGGGTGGAGAATTGAAATGAAAATTAAAAAGTAGATTGCAAGGGCAGAGGGTCAAGGTTTTTTTTTATTGGAAAGACTGATGATCTGGGAAGATTTGAAGAGGGTGGGTAGAAGCAACAGAGCCAAGAAAAAAAATGTTTACATTTTCAGTATATAATTATTGGTTCAACTATTTATTTTCCCAGTGCCATTGCCAGTGATGGTCAGTAATCAAATTACAGTAGCTTGGATGATGACACATAATTTTATGATTGGTAATCACATTTAAGCAACTCGAACATTATTATGCAGGCATCTATCAGAGAAGAATACTTTGCCAATGTCTTACACAGTGGACTAAATATTTTTGTCTATCCGTGCCCCCTGTCATAAGCGGACTCTTTAATAAGCAAATGTTTCTGAATACACATACATGTATCACAAAATAATTACTGAAAAACTAATTTTACAGTTGTTAAACCTGATTTGTCACAATCTTTGATGCAACACATTGTTGTCCGAACCCCTGCTAATATGGAAAGTAGTCATTGCTTAAGAACAATCAAAAGTTTTATAAACCAAAATCCTCTTCATTGGTCGTTCTGCTTCATGTAGTATTAGCTGGCAACAAATACAAACAAAAAGGTGATATGGAAAGCTAACAGTAATTTCACAAACTCCATCTTCTTGTGAATGATGCATCAGAAGCCATCATTGGGCTAGCCGCCACAATGCTAATTCTCGGACCCATGCTCTCTTTAAGTGAATTTCTTCATTGGAAGCAGACAATCAGTGAACGTAACATCCAAAGAAAAGTTTTGCAGCTTTACTCGTCTGCTAACTCAGGGCAGAAAATAATTAGTCATCATTCCTTTCTTATTTCTGCAAATTATTGAGCCAGAATATTCAGATATGCAGCTTCCTTGTCCATGTAACACCTTTCGTCTGATGTTAAAGAAGGAACTGCAGATGCTGGAAAATCGAAGGTAGACAAAAATGCTGGAGAAACTCAGCGGGTGAGGCAGCATCTATGGAGCGAAGGAAATAGGCGACGTTTTGGGCCGAAACCCTTCTTCAGACCCTTCTTCAGACTCTTCAAACCCTTCTTCATTCATCTAAATAGATCTGAAGAAGGGTTTCGGCCCAAAACGTTGCCTATTTCCTTCGCTCCATAGATGCTGCCTCACCCGCTGAGTTTCTCCAGCATTTTTGTCTCTCTCTCAGCTTTCTTCTGATGCTAGCCCCAAATGGTTTCCTGATTTCATTGCTCCAGCATTTATACACATGCTTTCAGATGAATGCCAGAGTCTGAAATGATTGTCCTAAACCTCTTAACTCCTTTACTAATTTGGTAACTCTTTAAAAACATCCCCCTTTAAGTCTTAATATCTCTCTGCATGATTCATTATCACCTTTGTTTAATAAGTCTTGTAAAGCACTATGGGTTCTTTTTACTTCATTAAAAATACAAAATAAATATAAGTTATTGCTTATGGGCAGTTCAACGACTTGCAAGCTTCACAGAGCAAACTGCACAAGGAATCCCATGGTCATTTTGTGTTCGAACTTCACCCATTCAGCTAATCTTCATTCAGTCATGAAAATCTCAAGGATGTTCAAATGGGGTTATTTTCAACTAATTGAGAAAATATTAATTATTTCATGCTACTGGGGTATTCAAGTCAGTCTTCCTCCACGGGCATGATGTGAATAATTGATGAAAACAACAAATTAAGAAAATCAAGGGCCAAACACCCTATAACAAAGGAATTCTAACCATAATTAAGATTAATCCTAAATTTAGCTCAAATAAAACATAGGACTGCTGAAGTTGGCTGCCCAAATCTCCAAATATTAATGAATTAACCCTTTCATAAGTTATGCCTTTCCTTCCCATATTTTATCAGAGCCAAGTGAACAAAAAGTTAGGTCCTCTGTTGCTGGATCAGGGTTTTACAGATTTTTCACGACAATAATATCACCCATAAAGCGGAGATCAGATTGCAACAGGGATAGGCTGGGGAATGCATCACTTTATGGATTTGTATTCACTCCTCAGGGTGGGCATTGCTGACCAGTGCGGCATTTAATGGCGAGCCCCAAAAGGTGATTGCTGATAATTCTTGGGGATGACAGGGGTGCAAATGATGCTTGGGTTTTGGGATATACGGCTGATTAAGATAAGCCTTTGGCCAAATGTCACCAACAGCTGAGCTTTGATTGTGAGGGTTTCAATAATGGCAAAATGACCAAATGTCAAGGAGTAAAGTTGCACGCATAAATTATCTGAGCACGCTTCATCTTGAAGAAATGAGATTCCTCCTACTAGGCCAAGTAGACCCAATTCTCAAAGACTTGGTCTCCTTTTATCAACTTTTTGCAAGCATGTGGTGCAACATAACATAACCTCAGAAATTAAATGGTTTAGAACCTGGTGACGGATGGGCAAAAATAAGAAATAGGTAGATCTCTCCAAATCTCTCTTTTCTTTACTTTCTCCTTCTATTTCAATCTTTTCAGCTTCTCCTCTTTGTCCTTTAATTCTTTTGCTATCTGTGTCTACTCGCTTGTCTATCTATTCCGACACTCTTTATTTCTTTTTTCTCTCACTGTTCTTTTATTATTAAATCAAAAATACAAAGTTGTACAAGAATGGAAATATGTATGTATGTATTAGGTGCTCAAGTACCACACTATTGTACTTACTTCAAACAAAAAAAAACACCAAAAAAATGCATCTGAGCAGCAACTATTAGATTCCACTTTCTATGGTGTACATGTTATTCAAAAGGAATTTGAACCCATTTGGCACTTGTCCTATCCAACATCGCAGTACTTTTTGAAATGTCTGGTTGTTTTGTATTTTAACAGTTAAACAGAACACCGATTGTCTCCACGTAGGTACGGACAAATGGTAGAAGTTTCCTTGCATTAGAATTATAAGAATGACAGTCATCTTCACCACTGTTCTCTGGAATTCAACAATTGACTTCCAGAACCGCTGCAAAGATAATTTCAACACTCAATGTGCCTTATATTTTCAAACATAAATTTCCAAAATGTTCTTACCGCTCTTCTTGTTTCTTGGTTACTTGGTGCTCCAAAATATTCCAACTGGAATTTAAACTGGAGGTGGTGAAGGGAGGGGTTTAGCCAGAGAGGGTTATTGGGAAGAAAGTGCCACTTTAAATTTAGTTGCATCTGGCTGGGCAACCGTGGCTTGGTGGAGATTATTCCATGCTTTAATAGTGCGTGGAAAGAACGAATTGCTGTACACATCTGTCTTTGAGGCTGGGACCACAAGTTGGATCGAATGCCCTCGTCTGCTCCTAATTGGTTTGGGGTTGGTGTAGGTTTTGTTATCTATGTCTAGCTGACCATTTAACATTTTGTCTGCCTGTGTTATTTTTAAGGTTCTGTGTGCTCTTTGTGTGCATACGTGTGTGTGTGTGTGTGTGTGTTTTATGTGCGCGCGTGTATGTGTGCGTGTGTGTATGTGTTGGTCTGCGTATGTGTGTGTGCATGTTTATGTTTATTGAACTGCTGTAAAAATAGATAATTCAATTACATATCCAATGCTAACTGTTTAGTTCAAATGTTATGTTGACATCAGTTGACTTTGTTCCTCTTCCAGGTCAGGAACTGACATTTTTAGATTAAATGCTGGCCTTCTGCCATTTCTGAAATGACTACAGTTGTTGAGAATGAATAAACCATAAGATTTATTTTAACTGCACTGTGTTGCTACGTGATGCATGTGGAGGAGGTATGGACCCATGACGATCTTTGCTGAATTTATGTTCAAATTCCTAGTGAACAATTAAGGTGGAGGATCACTCCTCCTGTTTTAAAATGGTGCTGTGATGAATGTAAAGCATTTTATAAACTGCTGTCAAAGAATCAGAGAACAGAGGAAGCGAATCAGCCCATTGTGCCTCTGGCAGCTCTCTGAAAGATCTATTAAATTATTTTCACTCTTCTGCACTTTACACACACTTTTTGAACCATTCCTGTTTGTATCTACTGCCTTGTGGAAATTATACCTAAAGTCTATGTGTCACATTTGTATGAAAACGATGCCTTAAGAGATTGCACTCACTATTACTTATAGATGTGTACATCACTTGTATTTGACACAGAGCCACTTGTCATAAATTGCCTGCAGGAGGTGGGATGAATACATCTTCTGCCCTTGCTTTCTTGTGCACCAAAAATGCAATTGGCAAAGAATATCAAAAATACACAAAGCGCCGGAGTATCCCTGGAGAACATGGGATGATAACCTAGTGGATCAAGGCTCATCTTCAGACTGAAGAAGGGTCTCGACCCAAAACGTCACCTATCCACGTTCTCCAGAGATCCTGCCTGAGTTGCTCCAGTACTTTGTGTTCTTTTGTGTATTAACCAGCATCTGGAGTTGTAATTTACTCTATCAAGACCCACGCGCACCAACACAGATGCATGGTTTGATTTACCGGATTTTCCGGCAATGAAAACGCGCCGCCATCGAAGACGCACTCCCAATTTGCATTGCTAAATGTTGAGAAAAGGATGGCGGGCCAGGATCAAGGATTTGGTTTAGTCCAGGGGTCGGTAACATCACCTGCGAGCCCCGGGACTGGCTGCACTTCCCAGGGGGAGGGAGGGAGAGGGAGGGAGAGGGAGAGGGAGAGGGAGAGGGAAAGAGAGAGAGACTAGCCATCCGCTCAGTAGCTACCCACCAACCACCACCTCCACCGGTTGCGCCTGTGCCGAAGGGCACCGTGGCATGCGGGCCAGCAGAAGGCGCTGAGGTGGTGGCCGTTTCCGCTGTCGGGTCCCGGCGGCCGCTCACAGCCACCCGAGTTACTTCCCTCCCCGGCCACAATGCCATCGCTCTGCACCAGGAGCATCGCGGCAGCGGTGACCAGCGGCACTGTCCTTTTACGGCCGCTTCCCATCAGCTGCCAGCAATGAGGGATAGACTTTGCTATCCCTCAGTACAACAACATCATTCTTGATGTTGCTGTACTGAGGGATAACCAAGTCTATCTTTCTTGGCTAACAACCTAACCTTCGGCCTCCAAGGCGCAGGTAAATTAGTGTGCCTTATTTTTGGGTATAAAATAGCGTCTTCATTGCCGGCAAATACGGTACTGGCTTTTCTAGTGTAACCTTTATCAATGCAAACAATTTGGAATATATGCAAAACACCAACAGGCATTTAGCTGCGCAGAGATGATTAAGATACATTTTCAACAAATTTGAAAGGTTGAGATCTATTTTAGTTCAGGGAGACAATGGGGAGCACCAGTATACAAGAGCCATTCTCGTGAACGATCCAGCGGACTGCGCCAAAACATTATGTGGGTTGTCCACTGGTCCAGCAGCTTTACTTAAATTGAACGTTGGATTTTAATCATGGCAAGGTGGAGGCTACAGAATACAAGGAACCATTCCCCTAGATGTTCACCTTAAATCATTCATGTAATATTTCTAGTAAGAGGAAGGCGATCTTGGAAATGTTCCGCAGGTCAGCCAGCATCTATGAAGAGAATTGATGTTTCAGATCCATCAGCCCCCATGAGATCTTTAATTGGGAAGAGGTGGGAAGGACAAAAATCAGAAAAGAATGAAGGGACACCGAAAGCCAGTGGTGGGGTGGATTCTGAACAAGTGAGTTGCTAGGTGACTGGTATTTAGATCAGGGCAAGTAAAGGCAATTCGAATCCCATAATAGTTATTGGGATTCCATAAACTTACAAAATTCTTATTTTCAAACTTCCATATCCCATAAACTTACAAAATTCTTAAGGGGTTGGACAGGCTAGATGCAGGAAGATTGTTCCCGATGTTGGGGAGGTCCAGGACAAGGGGTCACAGCTTCAGGATAAGGGGGAAATCCTTTAGGACCGCGATGAGAAGGACTTTTTTCACACAGAGAGTGGTGGGTCTCTGGAACTCTCTGCCACAGAGGGTCGTTGAGGCCAGTTCATTGGCTATATTTAAGAGGGAGTTAGATGTGGCCCTTGGGGCTAAGGGGATCAGAGGGTATGGAGAGAAGGCAGGTACGGGATGCTGAGTTGGATGACCAGCCATGATCATATTGAATGGCGGTGCAGGCTCGAAGGGCCGAATGGCCTACTCCTGCACCTAATTTCTATGTCTATGTTTCTATAATGAACCCATACATTCTGACCTTATTTTTGAATACATTGAGTAGATTGGCTAATTTATATTAGCGAATTAATAGTGACTCCGCCTACTGTGTACTTCATATTATCAAGAGCCTGCTTATGCTAGTTATAAATGAATAGCAGCTCGGAGATATGATGTCTGCAGATCCTTGCTGTATGTAGACTTAGTAAATATGTGTGTATCTTGCCGTGTGTTTGACTTGGCTCATGACACATTGATTTCCTAACACTTGCTGTAAAACTGCAACGCAGAGTAGAATTGTTTTCCCCCCCCCCAACAGCGCTAGTTGAAGAGGTGAAGACTGTGGCTCCGATGCAAGCTGAAGATGTAATTACAGCATCACAAAAAAACTCCCATAATAAGATGAAAACAAGCTCAGTCTAACTATACACTGCTGAAGTTAACAGTCTGGTGTTCTCTTGAGCTTGTGGAGGAATCCTACCAACAAATTCTTCACCAAGGATCTACCCTAACGAGTCTTAAAAATCCTCTCTCATGCTCTGTTTTTCATCTCTCTCTACTGCTATATTTATTGTCCCCTCAAGCAAGGAAAAACTGAATTGTCTTTCAACGTGCCAAGTATCAGAAGTAAAAGCATTCCATCCTTTTTCACAAATTGCCATTTAAACATTATAAAGTGTCAACTACCAACCTGCCGAGCAAACGAGAGAACATAAACTGCATCTGAGATGCCGCAATTGCCAAGAATAGCATGCCGCCAATTTGACACACGTAACAAACACAGCAGGAAAGAACTCTGACGAAGAACAGTTTGCTCAGAAGAAATTAAAGGAACCACATTACTGGGCTGTCCAAACAAACACTGATCGAACTCATCGGATGGTAGGCAGGAGTTGATTACAAGTACAATTTCCTGCTTGATCTTGTCAGCTTTTCCGTTATTAATGGTAAGGAGTCTATGGGGAGAAAAGGATTGCTGGAAGGATTGGAAGGGGAAAAATAACTTGAAAGTCTCTGTTTTCTCCAGTCAACCAGTGTCCCACTGTATGTCTTGCAGCTGGTACATCATATCTACTCAAGTATTCAAGTCTCCAAGAAAACAAATAATGCTTACTGGGCAATCGAGACATCAGAAGCTGCCAAGTGCCCTGAAGATAGTGGCAATGCTTGTGTGAGAGAAGGGCTGGCATGTCAGAGGGTCAGGTTGGTTATTATTTTCAACAGCTTGTTGATAGACATTATAGTGGGCCGTTTACCAGCCAACGTACTTGTAAAAGGGTTACACAAAAAGCTGGAGAAACTCAGCGGGTGCAGCAGCATCTAAGGATCGAATGAGATAGGCGACGTTTCGGGTCGAGACCCTTCTTCAGACTGGTCAGGGATCAGGGAAACGAGAGATATAGACGGTGATGTGGAGAGATAAAGAACAATGAATGAAAGATATGCAAAAAAGCATCGATGATAAACGAAACAGGCCATTGTAAGCTGTTTGTAGTGTGAAAATGAGAAGCTAGTGCGACTTGGGTGGGGGGGAGATAGAGAGAGAAGGAATGCCAGGACCCGAGGGCTGAGGGACAGGTGGGAAGGGGAGGAGGCAGCCAGGGTTAACAGAATTGAGAAAATTCAATGTTTAAGCCCAGAGGATGCAGACTCCCCAAGCGGAATATGAGGTGCTGTTGCTCCAACTTGCGGTGTTGCTCACTCTGGCCGTGGAGGAGGCCCAGGACCGAGAGGTCGGATACGGAATTGGAGGGGGGAGTTGAAGTGCTGAGCCACCGGGAGGTTGGGTTGGTTATTGCGGACCGAGCGGAGATGTTCGGCGAAACTATCGCCCAGCCTCCGCTTGGTTTCACCGATGTAGATCAGTTGGCATCTGGAGCAACAGATGCAGTAGATGAGGTTGGAGGAGGTGCAGGTGAACCTCTGTCGGACCTGGAAGGACTGCTTGGGTCCCTGAAAGGATTGGAGGGGGGAGGTGAAGGGACAAGTGTAGCATCTCTTGCGGTTGCAAGGGAAAGTGCCCGGGGAAGGGGTGGAGCGGGAGGGAAGGCACAGGCAAACAATGAATCATTGACTTCATGATGGAAAGTTTTGAAAATCTGACACAGAATGCTTGACATTTTAATAATACAGAATAAAGAGGGTTAACAGATGCAGGAAGATAGATGTATAGGATGGAACTGCAGACGCTGGTTTAAATCGAACAGACAGAAAACGCTGCAGTAACTCAGCGGGACAGGCAGCATCTCTGGAGAGAAGAAACGGGTGACGTTTCGGGTCGAGCGCCTTCCTCAGACTGTCTGAAAAAGACTGTCACCCATTCCTTCTCTCCAGAGATGCTGCCTGTCCTGCTGAGTTACTCCAGCGTTCTGTGTCTGTACAGGAAGAAAGAGACACCGGGCTACAAATATCTGCATTATTCTATTCTGACCACCATTATGAATCCTGATGTGTCTGCGCACACACAGTCCATGTTAAACAAAGTCACACACAGACACCCTCCATATAGGGGTTAGCACCCTGGAGATACCCATGCTCAGTCATGGAGGAAGTGGGCCCAAGAAGATTGGAATCTCAACCGGCAGTGTAGTTGATCGTGCGAAAGAACACTCTAGGTTGCAGGAATTAATTAATTAATTAATTTGGCAAAAAAAGCTGCAAATGGAATTTAATGGCAATCAGTGTGAGGTAATGTATTTTCAGTAAACACTGAAGGCAAGTTAATACACCTCTTCCTATTTTGCCATTTATTGCATTAAGGAACCATGGGATCAAGCCAACACATGCTTAAAATGTCATAATACGTGTAGATAAGTCAGAGGTATTCTAGCCTTTACTGGGATGGGTACCCAACACCAACCAAAGAGGTTATGCCCAGCTCTGCATATGTCAGTTAGTCCACAGCTGGAGCAATGTGGAAGAATGTGAAAACACTAACGTGTGTGCAGAGGAGATTTACACAAAAAGCTGGAGTAACTCAGCGGGACAGGCAGCTTCGCTGGAGAGAAAGAATGGGGGACGTTTCGGCTCGAGACCCTTCTTCAGACTGATTTTCAAGGATGGACAAATGGTGGACAAATTATTATGTGAAGAGGCCGAGACTGTTCTTGAACAAAACAGACTGAAGAGTTGTCTGATGTATTTGAGATTAACCCTAAAATGGAAGGCAGGTAACTTGGGGTTAATGTTATTATGGCCATTAAAGAAACATGGTTGTGGGATGGGAAGGACTGACAGCTCAATGTTCTGGATAATTGTGATAGAGTTGAAGGTCAGAGAAGAGTGGGCGTTGTGATTACGATTACGGAGAAGGATACAGCAGACCTTAGAGACGATATTCCAGGATGAATAGTCCAGTGACGTTACATGAGTAATAGCCCTGTCCCACGGTACGAGTTCATTCCAAGAGCTCTCCCGAGTTAAAAAAAAATCAAACTCGTGGTAAGCACGGAGAATGAACGTAGTGGGTACGTCGGAGCTCGGGGGCGTCTCTTAGCGCTAACGGCAGGGACTCGGGAAGACTCGCTAACGGCAGGTAAGCACAGGAAGACACGTGAAGATTTTTCAACATGATGAAAAATGTCCACGAGAGCCCCGAGTACCGACGAGCGGCCATTACCGTAAATCTCCGAGTTCGAATCAGGGCAAACTCGGGAGAACTCTTGGAATGAACTCGTGCCGTGGGACAGGGGTTTAAAAGTGTGAAATGAGAAGGGGGTGATCACTTTGGTGGGATTGTACTCTTGGCCTTCTCAAATAGTGAGAATTAGAGCACTGTTCTCTGTGGGAATGGAGGGATATTGCAGATAGGTGCAGGTGTACTGGAGTTCTGATAGTACGTGATATTAACTTCGCTAATGTTGACGAGGGTGGCCAGAGGGCTGAGGGGTCAGATGGGGGCAGAATTTGGTCAGCATCTTCAGGAATATTTTCTCTTGCAATATGTAGATGGTGGTTGTGGGGAAGGGTGCTACACTCGACATCCTACAGGGAAACAAGGCTGGGCAATCAGCTGACGTGCCATTGCAGGAGCAAGTTCAGATCAGTGGTCATATTCCAAAAAGGTTTTCAAATAACCATGCAAAAAAATAGGTGTTAAAGAAGGAACTGCAGATGCTGAAGAACTTCTTCAGACTGAAGAAGGGTCTCGACCCGAAACGTCGCCTATCTCCTTCGCTCCTTAGATGCTGCTGCACCCGCTGAGTTTCTCCAGTTTTTTGTGTAACCCCCCATGCAAAAAATAGGACTGGTCAACCAGTTATAATCCAAAGATGAGGCAAAGCCAATACTGATAACATTACACAGTAACTTGCTGAATTGATTGGGTGGGGTTCTTAGCAGGGAAAGGTACATGTGGCAACTGGGAGGCTTTCAAAGGTGAGATGGAAGGGTCAACATATTGCAGTTAATATGAAGGGTAAATCTGGCAGGATTAGTGACATTGATGTGGCATCTTGATGCTCTGGTCAGGAAAATGGAGGAGGCATATGTTGGGTATAGGCAGCTGGAGCATGCAACCCCTTTGAGCAGTATAACGCATGTAGGAGTGCACTGACAGCCCTGTCCCATGGTACGAGTTCATTCCAAGAGCTCTCCCGAGTTTGCCCCGATTCGAACTCGGAGATTTACGGTAATGGCCGCTCGTTGGTACTCGTGGCTCTCGTGGACTTTTTACAAATGTTGAAAAATCTTCACGAGTCTTCCCGTGCTTACCTGCCGTTAGCGAGTCTTCCCGAGTACCTGCCGTTAGCGTTACGAGCCGCTAAGAGACGTCCCCGAGCTCCAACGTACCCGCTACGTTCATTCCCCGTCCTTACCACGAGTTTGATTTTTTTTAAACTCGGGAGAGCTCTTGGAATTAACTCATACCATGAGAGAGGGCTTTAAGAAGGAAATTAGGAGGTCCAAAAAGAAAAATGATATATCCTCGGCAGATAGAAAAGAATCCTAAAGGGATTTCTATCCTGTATAAAAATACAGTTATGTATAAACATTGTTCTGTCGATTACTTTCTCCTTGTACAATTGCTTTTAATAAAATAAATGTTATAAGAAATTTAAAAAAAAGAATCCTAATGGATTCTATGTATATTGAGTACATAAACACAGTTTTTATCCACAAGTAGTTGCTCTACTCAACAGCCAAAAATCTGTAGCCTCCCTGTGATCTGGTATTTTGTTGGTTCACATGCTTGATCAATGGTGTTTTTATCATTAATGTTTTATTATTATTAATGTTTAGTGTTTTCCGAGTCATTCGTAACTGTCACTGCATGTCATGTTGTTACTTGTGGGTGGAGCAGCAAAGCAAATTCCTTGTATGTGAATACTTGGCCAATAAACGTACTTACTTACTTACGTAGAATGGAAACTAGGTCCCCTAAAGGATGAGTGTGGTTGTCCCTGTGTGGAGCCACAGGAGATAGGCGAGGTCTCAAATTAATGTTTTTCATTAGTATTTACTGTGGATAAGTTTGAGGAAGATAGTGAGCTCAGGAAAGAAAACATCGATGTCCTGAAATATAATGATATTACAAAAGAGGTGCTAGAATATAAAGGTGGATAAGACCCCCATGGCTTGATGAAATGTATCTGGGGATGCAGTGCATGGAAAGAAAGTAAGTTGCTGGGCCCCGAGATGATTGTGCCTTTGTTAGCCACGGATGTGGTATCGTGGGACTGGAGGGTGGTTATTGCTGTGTATTTATTTAAGAAGGGTTGCAAGGACAAGCCAGAGGACTATGGGCAGATTAGCTTAAAATCGGTGGTGGAAAGGTTACTGGAGGGGACCATGAGAGACATGCAAACAAGACTCGCTCACATAATGATCTTGGTCAGCATGGATCGACCAGTTGGGTGTGTCTGGATGCTGCATAACCCATTGACAAGAATGGACCTTAAACCTGGATACCCGAGTCCTATGGGATAAAACAATGTGTTGGATTTAGGGCGAACTTGATGTGAAAGAATTTCTCAGATGGTCTTGGGCCAGGTTGAACCAGGCTGCTGTCATTTGGGCTTGCAACGGATTCAGGGTGGCCCTGTTTTGGTTATGTCTGGATTTGTCTTGGACTGGTTACATTCCCATTGGCCGTGGCCAGGCCGAGATTCTTCTCTTTCACAAGTTATAGGCGTAGAATTAGGCCATTCAGCCCATCGAGTCTACCCCGCCATTCAATCATGGCTGATCTCTGCCTCCTGATCCCATTTTCCTGCCTTCTTCTCATAACCCTTGACACCCGTTCTAATCAAGAATGTGTCTATCTCTGACTTAAAAATATCACTGATTTGGCCTCCTGACTTTCAGATTTGTAGAGGTCGGTTCAGGATTAGGTCAAGTTTTGGTTTGGATGGTGGCCATGTTGGATTTTAACTTAATAACCAAACAGGGCAAAATTAAGCTATAATTACCTGGCTCGTGATAGCAAGTGCCAAAAGCCTGGCAAGTGTTATTTTAGGTTAGTTCAGTTCAGTTTAGTTTATTGTCACGTGTACCGAGGTACAGTGAAAAGCTTTTGTTACGTGCTAACCAGTCAGCGGAAAGACAATACATGATTACAATCGATCCATGTACAGTGTATAGATACATAGTAAGGGAAAGGGTAAAGCTAGCAAAGTCCGATCAAGGAGGTCCCAGGATCATCAGAGAGGTAGATAGTTGATCAGCACTGCTCTGATAGATTGGCTGTCCAGTTAAACTGCACTTTCTGTTAATTTTCAATTGTTTCCTTTGTGTCTGGATGTTGAGGTGGTTGGGCTAAATAATTGATGGATGACACTCAAGTATCTGCTTTGTATCAGATGTGAAATATCATAAATCAGGCAATATCTGCTGAGAATGACAAAAATGTAAACACAGTGACCTTTCAAGCTAGCCTGAAAAATCTCAGCTCAGCTGATGGGAACTGGAATCTATTTTAAACATTAACAAATGTGATTTTTAAATTATTACTAGCAATGTTCAAAGATGATGGCAATTCCTTGACAATGACCTGAAGATTATACTTAATCACCTGAATAATTCATTAGCTATAGGCAGTAGCCCCCCCAACCCCCCCTCGGTCATGACTGACCATGGGTGATGCATCCTGGTCGGATGCAAGCCTGGGCGATGTCATATGGAGGACAGGCTGTTGCCCATGCAGCACGTCCCCCCTCTCCACGTCGCTGATCGATCCAAAGGAACGGCAGGGCCGTTACAGTTTGGCACCAGCGCCGTCGCAGGAGCTGCCAGAGCGAGGTTGTAGACAACGACGAACTGCCTTAGGGGCTCCGACTCCGGATTTTCTTGAGGTTTACTCCAGGAGCCTTTTCCATGACTGGATACGGCCACAAGGCAGAGGAGGTTTTAAATCAGAGTTTTCCCTTTCCTAGATGGCCTGCCTTCCCAGGCTGACGAGCCCCATCTGCCCGAGGCTCGTGAGGGCAGGAGCGTCTACAGGGCCTGTCCCACCAGCATACAACTCTATGTGATGAGCAGGACCTAACGTGGTCGCTTGAGCCGTCCGGCGTCGCGGGGCCGGTCCCACTTCGATCGTCGGAGCCGTGCGGAATTGTGCGGAGCTCGTCCCGACATCGCGCGGGGCTCTGAAAAACTGACTATATTCAAAAATTACGCGCGGCAACGGCTTGTCGCCTAGACGTTTACACACCGTCTCGACGTCGTGCCTCCGTGAACCTATCTGTAGGTGCCTCCGTGACCCTCTATGTGTGTGGCTCCATGGCCCTCTCTGTGTGCCCCTCTCTGTCCTGGCGAACTTACCTTATACTTCGCTCCAAGTTCGCCTCACTTTGCGCCGCGTTGCACCACTCACCCGACCTCCGCGCGGCCCCTGCTGCCGGTTTGGTCGCGCATGCTGGTGGGAACGGTCCTGAACAGGGGATCACCCGACATCCGCGCGCCCCCCGCTTCTAGTTTGATCGCGTTCATCGCATAGAGTTGCATGCTGGTAGGACAGGCCCTGTGCAAGTCTATAGCACCTGCCCACTGCCCATTTAGCATATATATATATGTTGCATATATATATATATATATATATATATATATATATATATATATATATATATATATATATATATATATATATATATATATATATATATATATATATTGAGCACCAGTCAGCCAGGGGACCGATAATCGTAACCACAATACATTTTTGCAGTTGTGCATCTCGCACTATCTGCATCTCAGCCTTGATCCTCCCTGGAGGCAGAGCAGACTGTAATCGATGACAGGTTCGCAGGCAGAGTAAACTAACGCTGTGCCCTTGTCCATCCTAATGGCCTTCTGACTGCTCATGCTGGCAAAGGCCTTTTCACTGGTCTCTCTGCACCAAAGCCCAGAAAATTCCCCCGGGCTCAAAGAGCAAGAATAATATGCACGCTTGAAACAGTGGATGATTCCCAACCTAGGGTCAGTCATAAGGTGCGAGCTCCACACAATGCACACCTTGGAAGAAGTCCCCTGAGGGATAGTTGATAGGATGGCTTTCATTTTGCAAATGTCATTGATTTGGGGGAAGTTCCATGAGACTGAGAAAGAATAAAAACCCTTTATTCGGAAAGGAAGTGAGATAAAAAGCAGGGAATATCTGTCATCAGAAAGCTTGAGAAGCTATTATGAAGGAGTTGGTAAAATTCGAAGTAATTAGGCAACATCAATGTACGTTTGTGAAAGGGAAATCACGTTTGGCCAATTTATCAGAGTGCTTTGGAGAAGTATGGTTGCTGTGGATAAAAGGGAACCTCTAAATATATTATCATCATCACATCTTCAGACAAAGCATCGACTAAAAGGTTATGATGGATAATAAAAGTTTACTGCAAAGGAATTAACATTTTTTTCGTGGACAGAAGACTGAATGGATAACAAAAAGCAGAGAGTAAGCGCAAATTAATCTGTCTCGATTAGCAACATGTGGCTGCTGGGACTGAAACCTTATACAATTTATAAAAGTAACCTGGATAAGAGTATGGAAAGAGATAATAGGCAATAGGTGCAGGAGTAGGCCATTTGGCCCTTCGAGCCAGCACCGCCATTCAATGTGATCATGGCTGAACCTGGTGCTCACGGAACAACTTGTCGCTAAACACCTCCAAGACCAAGGAGCTGATTATCGACTTCAGGAGGTCACAGAATGGGGAATACGCCCCAATCTCCATCTACGGATACAGTGTGGAGAAAGTGTCCAGCTTCACGTTTCTGGGCACTCACATCTCAGAGGACCTCACATGGTCCACCAACACCGCTGCGCTGGTCAAGAAGGCACAGCAACGGCTGTTGTTCCTCAGAACATTGAAACGGACTGGTCTGCCCCAACAGCTGCTGACGACCTTCTACCGCTGCACCACAGAGAGCATACTAACGTATGGCATCTCTGTGTGGTATCTCAGCTGCACGGAGGCGGAGAGGAGAGCTCTTCAGTGCGTTGTCCACAGAGCGCAACAGATTATTGGGACACCGCTACCAGCCTTGGAGGGCATCTACCGCACACGGTGCCTCAGGAAGGCCGTCAGCATCCATAAAGACTCCTCTCACCCTTGTAATGGACTGTTCGAACTACTCCCTTCCGGCAGGCGTTACAAGGCCTTCTACGCCCGCACCTCCAGACTCAGGACCAGCTTCATTCCCAGAGCTATAGCGGCTCTGAACCGGCCCTGCTGAGTGCCCCCACCCCCATGGACTGTCTACCTCGGATGGTCACATCGCACAGACACATCTGCAC
Organism: Raja brachyura; assembly: GCA_963514005.1. The sequence goes on from OY740784.1 coordinate 5,592,420, forward strand.
TTTAGTCTGTTTTGACTGTTTAACTGTTCTAATGTTCTTTTCACAAACCTTGTTCTCGGGGTATCCAAACCTAAATTTTATTAGTCGTTTAAGTTATGACATCGGATGGAAGTTGCAAACCAAATCTCGTTGCACTTATGTGTAATGAGAATAAAAGATGTTATTGTTATTATCATCCCCAATCAGTACCCCGTTCCTGCCTTCTCCCCATATCCCCTGACTCCGCTACTTTTAAGAGCCCTATCTAACTCTCTCTTGAAAACATCTAGATAACCTGAATCCACCACCCTTTGAGGCAGAGAATTCCACAGACTCACCACTCTCTGTGAGAAAAAGTGTTTCCTCGTCTCCGTTCTAAATGGCTTACCCCTTAAGGACCTGTCCCACCAGCATGCAACTCTATGCGATTAGCGCGACCTAACGTGGTCGCTTGAGCTGCCCGGAGTCGCGGGACCGGTCCCACTTCGATCGCCGGAGCCGTGCAGAATTGTGCAGAGTTCGTCCCGACATTGTGCGTGGCTCCGAAAAACTAACTATGTCCAAAAATTCCACACGGTAATGGCTTGTCAGCTCGCAGTCGCCTCGACATTTACACACCGCCCCGACATCGTGCCTCCATGAACCTATTTGTAAGTGCCTCCGTGACCCTCTACGTGTGTGGCTCCGTGGCCCACTCTGTTTGTGCCTCTGTGCCCCTCTCTGTGTGCCCCTCTCTGTCCTGGTGAACTTACCTTAGACTTCGCTCCAAGTTCGCCTCACTTTGCGCCTCGTTGCGCCACTCACCCGACCTCCGCGCGGCCCTCGCTGCCGGTTTGGTTGTGCTTCCCGCATGCAGGCGCATGCTGGTGGGAACGGCCCTGTACAGGGATCACCCGACCTCCGCGCGGCCCCCGCTTCTAGTTTGATCGCGTTCATCGCATAGAGTTGCATGCTGATGGGACAGGCCCTTTATTCTTAAACAGTGGCCCCTGGTTCTGGACTCTCCCAACATCGGGAACATGTTTCCTGCCTCTAGTGTGTCCAAACCCTTAACGATCTTATGGAGACTCATGGAACTGCAGGGGCGGGTCTGCAAAATGAAAACGCAATGTTGGAATAACTCAATGGGTCAGGCAGTATCTCCAGAGGACATGGAATTTCTCAGGGATGCCAGCTGTTGAGGGGAGACCTAATAGAAGTATATACAATTATGAGGGGCACAGACAGGGTAGACAATCGGAACCTTTCATCCAGGATGAAATTGGAAATGAGAGCCCATGGGTTTAATATACAGCAAAGTTTAAAGGAGATGAATTGAGCAAGTTGATCGATGGAAGAGGTGATGGGTTAGGAAGATAAGATAGTAGCATTTAAGATACTTTCAGATAGGTGTATGGCCATGCAGGGGAATGGTGGGTTATGGATTTTGTGCAGGCAGATCAAATTTGCCCCTGGTATCTTGTTCAACACAGATATTGTGGGCTGAAGGGCCTGTTTCCGTGCTGGACTGCTCAATGTGCTATGTCACCATACAGATAATGAAGGTGAGATTATAATCAGATCAGCCCCGGTACTGCGGTATATGGCAGAGTTCGCTGGAGAGGCCAAGTGGTCATTTCTCCTCATTTGAACGTTTGTACATTCCTATTCTTGACTTCTTTGCCGCTCTACACAGCTGGGGAAGTCGAGAATGTGCTGCCTCAAGCACTGTGGCTAGTCAACCGTTCCCTGCGGACCTGCCAGCTGGCCATTAGCCTGTTCCAGCTCTGACACCCGTTATTCTCTTGCCAATAGTGCTGGAAAAAATAATTACGAAAATTTAGTTTTATGAATAGCCATCTGGCCAGTCTAAGACTGAGATATTCAGATAAGACTGCTGCTCCTTTGACATTGAGTGGGACATTTCCAAAGTGTAAGTGGACATAAACCGCCTACGGTGAATGAACAAAGTCCTCGGAAAATTATGTGTAGTCAATGAATCAAATGCAAACATGGAGCCCGTTAAAAATCACCAGGTAACCTCTGAATGCAATGAGATTTCTTTAAACGTTATGACTGTACCTGGGCCGCCAAATCTGCAGTATCGGGAAATGAATAGAATTTAAATAGAAAGGCCTTATGGAGATCACATCATTAATTCTTGAATTTGAATTAATTTTGAACATAGCTACAGTTTTTTTTTTGCAGTGGTAGTCAAAGTTGCCGCCTCAGCATTCTCATGTGTCTGTGGAAGTTGGCAAAGAAAATTCACTCGATTGAGTAAATGACAAGCTTTGAGTTGAATTAATTGGAATTGGTGAGACATCTCAAATAAAACAGGTAATGGCTTTGACCTTCAATTTAATTTTTAATGCCTACTGCTTGCATATCAAAATATACGAGGGCTATTCATGAAAAAGGAGAATATCCACTCTGGTGTATTAGATCTCTCTCAGTTAGTCGGATTGTAGGCTTTGAGGTAAATGACTCTGAATTCAAGTCCCATGTCAGAAACGTTGTCAGAAAAAAAATAGGACTAGCTCTTGCATGGTCTAAGTTTTAATATTTGAAATGAGGTTTTAAACAAAATCCCCCCCATGTGTTTTCAAACAGATACAAATAATCCCAGAGCACTAACATGGAAATTTGGCAACAGATGGAGACTGTTCAGTCCATTCTCTTCATGCAGCGAAGTACAGATCAATTTGGGTCCTGTACACGTCTCACATGCTTGTCAAAGGCCCGAAGATTACAGACGTGAGGAAGCCCCATTCTATTATCAGTAACTTTAAAGCGATCCCCACACTTTACATTCAAGTTTCAGATTCTCACTGTTCTTCGAGTTAAAATGTTTCCTTCAATTCCTTTGTAACTTTTCCTTCTCCTGTTATTAATAATCACTGGTCATCGACCCTTCTAACAAGGGCATAGGTGATTTCTCAATTTGAGAATGACCTCTGACACAGATATCCATTTGTGTTTTCAGATGTCTCAGGGACCAAAACCTGTAAACACAAATTCACTCACAGAAGGCACAGTTTGTTTGTGTTTTTTTTTTCTCTCTCTCTTTTTCTCTCTCTCTCATTCTCTCTCTCTCTCATTCTCTCTCTCTCATTCTCTCTCTCTCTCTCTCTCTCTCTTTCTCTCTCTCTCTCTCTCTCTTTCTCTCCCTCCCCCTCCGTCTCTCCCTCTCCCTCGCTCTCTCTTTAGCTTCAATGGCACAGTGCACCTTCTTAAAAGATGCACTGTCCACCAATAATGGTTTGCTGTTGCCAGCTTGAGATATACCTGTACCACATCTGTGTCCTGTTTCATCAAACCAAATTGCCCTGGGAGAAGCAGGCTTGGTGAGGGGCATTTGCATCCTCAAACAATGCCTGGTGCAGTTGAATTAGTGCATGGAGGTCAGTGCTTCAATATGACTAGTACTGACCAGTGAAAATCTTGAACATCATATAATTACCTTCCCACTTAATGTAATTAATATTTCAGTCAAACTGGTACTATGACCTCTCCAGCAAATTAACATGGTTGTTAGGTCATTTCTGTTTATTTGGTTGTATTTGCTTATTCGTATTTATAGTGGAGGGTAGATTCCATAGTAAACCTGGTGACCTCCTGTGGGTCACCGTCAACAACTGGGTCTTTCATGTTCAACATGTCAAACTTCTCACGAGATTCACACCGGAGTCTGAAGACTGGTCACAAACTGAGTTAGATATAGCTCTTAGGGCTAAAGGAATCAAGGGATATGGAGAGAAAGCATGAACAGGGTGCTGATTTTGGATGATAGCCGTGATCATATTGAATGGCAGTGCTGGCTCAAAGGGCCGAATGGCCTACTCCTGCACCTATTGTTCCATGGTTCTTTCTATGTTTCTATGAAACATTGCCTGTTCATTCCGTCCTCAGATGCTGCCTAACCCATTGAGGTCCCCCAGCACTTTATGTTTTGCACCTCAGTTAATTATTTTCATTACATTTTGTTCAAAAGGAAACATTCCGAGTCTATCCTGAAAATTAGAACTGTTACATCTTTCCTGCAGAGTGTTGAACAGTCCATATTACCACAAATGTGGCCTAACCAGTATCATAATTCAGTTCCAGCATTATCTTTCTCTGGAGGCCTCAGCTGATGAAAGCATTGAACCAGCAAACCTTCTAACAACATAACTTACATAAATCTACTACTTTCAGAAATCTGTGACATGCATCCCAAGATCTATCTGTGCATTCTGTCATTCATCACAATTCCGCTTACTTTATTCACCTTTTCCAAACGCAATACCTCCAAGTTCCTCCAATTCGCCTTGTCCTCGCTCTGACAATGGAGGAGGCCTTTTGGTGCACATCTCACCATGCATTAACATCTTTCTATAGCATGGAACCTTCTCCATAGCACCCAAACTTGTCACTGTTGCAAATCTGTACACACAGGTTTCGTTATGTGGACAAGTAATCGATATGTCACAGAAAGCAGGAGTATAAATCCTGGGCATGACGAAACGCCATTGCAAGCAAGCCACCAGTGGCAATCTACTTTAATGGATGATGTCAATTGGCAAATGATTTGTGAAAATCCATGTAGATTTGGGCCTGAGAATTGTTGTGCGTGGGTGCGGCTGGGCAGGGAAGACTGAGAGGAGGGGAGAGAGAGGGGGAGCGGAGAGAGGGAGGAGGGGTAGAGAGGGGGAGGAGGGGTAGAGAGGGGGAGGAGGGGTAGAGAAGGGGAGGAAGGGGAGAGAAGGAGAGGAGGGGAAGAGGAGACAGGACCTCTTGTATCAGCCACTTGAAAGGTTGGAAGTCATAAGACGTACATGTGTGCTTTCAGGGGGAGACTGGAAGAGGGGAAGAAAGGATGGGGAGAGAAAGAGGGGTGAGAGAGAGGAGAGAAAGAAAGTGATAAGCGAGAGAACGTGGGGGCAAAGAAATAAGGGAGAGAGAAACAGAGGAGAGAAAGTAAAAGGGCGAGGGAGAGAGGAAGAAGGAGAGAGAGAGAGAGAGAGAGATAAAGAGGGAGAGAAAGAAAGAGGGGAAAGAGAGAAATAAGGGAGAGGGAACGAGGGGAGGGAATATGCGTTGTGGGAAATATTAACTCCCAAAATCATGTGTGTATTGGGTGGAAGAATGAAGGGCACTAGGATTCTTATGTGGACTATGTTACAGAGTCACAGAGTCACACAACACGGAGACAGGTTAATCAGCCTGACTTGCCTTTCACGACCAAGATGCCCCAAAGTATCACAACACCAGTCCCACCTGCTTGCGTTTGGCCCATATCCCTCTAAACCTTTCCTATCCAAGTTCCTGCCCAAATGTCTTTTAAATGTTTTTATATGTTAAACGTTTAGGTCAATCTGGGGGTCTTGAGGGTGGCAGATCAGAAGATGTCCCAGATGTTGGTATGTGCTGATGCTTAGTTTGATTTGGGACTGGGGTATAAGGATGGTAGGACTGAGCTGAGTTAGATCTGGTCAATGATGTAAAGACCAGGAAGCATCCAGCTAATTCTCAATTGCTTAAGGCCAGAAAGAAAAAGCTATGCGATTACATTTCCAGATAGGCATCAAATGCACCAATGACCCTCCAGGTTACCTTTTCAAGAAACCCAGTCATTAGTCACATGCTTTAGTTATTTCTGGTATCCCAGCAAATTAGTATCTCTCACTCAACATGATGAACACCAGAGATAGACACCAAACGCTGGAGTAACTCCCCGGGTCAGGCTGCGTCCCTGGAGAAAAGGAATAGGTGATGATTCAGGTCGAGACCCTTCATCAGACTGATAAAGGGTCTCGACCAAAACATCACCTATTCCTTTTCTCCAGAGATGCTACCTGACCCGGTGAGTTACTCCAGCACTGGTGCATCTATCTTTGGTGTAAACCAGCATCTGTAGTTCCTTCCTGCACACGATGAACGCCAGGTTATCTTTCCGTCTTAATAAACTAAAATTGCTATGTTTAATGATTTAAGTATTAAATATAGTTAAATGTATTAAATATATTTATTTTGCGTACAGTTCTGGTCTCCAAATCTGAGGAAGGACATTATTGCCATAGAGGGAGTGCAGAGAAGGTTCACCAGACTGATTCCTGGGATGTCAGGACTGTCTTATGAAGAAAGACTGGATAGACTTGGTTTATACTCTCTAGAATTTAGGAGATTGAGAGGGGTTCTTATAGAAACTTACAAAAGTCTTAAGGGGTTGGACAGGCTAGATGCAGGAAGATTGTTCCCGATGTTGGGGAGGTCCAGGGCAAGGGGTCATAGCTTAAGGATAAGGGGGAAATCCTTTAGGACCGAGATGAGAAGGACTTTTTTCACACAGAGAGTGGTGGGTCTCTGGAACTCTCTGCCACAGAGGGTAGTTGAGGCCAGTTCATTGGCTATATTTAAGAGGAAGTTAGATGTGGCCCTTGTGGCTAAGGGGATCAGAGGGTATGGAGAGAAGGCAGGTACAGGATACTGAGTAGGATGATCAGCCATGATCCTATTGAATGGCGGTGCAGGCTCGAAGGGCCGAATGGCCTACTCCTGCACCTAATTTCTATGTTTCTATGTTAAGTATTAAGTAGCAAAGTATTTTGGGAGGCCATTGGAAGGGCCTTACCACATAACTGCAAGTTTTAACTTTTTTCTAACTGCTGGGAACTCAAGAGCTAAGACACTGAATGATGATCTACCTCTGCTTCATGCCTCAAAGAAGAAATCACACAAATGGTTGCGCGAATGGATATTTAGAGCCTTTGCGGTCAAAACCAAACATGACAAATAAGTAGCTCAAGACCACACCTGGAGTATTGTGTGCAGTTGTGGTCCCCAAATTTGAGGAAGGACATTCTTGCTATTGAGGGAATGCAGCGTAGGTTGACAAGGTTAATTCCTGGGATGGCAGGACTGTCATATGCTGTGAGAACGGAGCGACTGGGCTTGTACACTCTGGAGTTTAGAAGGATGAGTGGGGATCTCATTGAAACATATAAAATTGTTAAGGGTTTGGACACACGAGAGGCAGGAAACATGTTCCCAATGTTGGGGGAGTCCAGAACCAGGGGCCACAGTTTAAGAATAAGGAATAAGCCAGTTAGAACGGAGACAAGGAAACACTTTTTCTCACAGAGAGTGGTGAGTCTGTGGAATTCTCTGCCTCAGAGGGCGGCGGAGGCAGGTTGTCTGGATGCTTTCAAGAGAGAGCTAGATAGGGCTCTTAAAAATAGCGGAGTCAGGGGATATGGGGAGAAGGCAGGAAAGGGGTACTGATTGGGGATGATCAGCCATGATCGCATTGAATGGCGGTGCTGGCTCGAAGGGCCAAATGGCCTACTCCTGCACCTATTGTCTATTGTATATTGACAACTCTACCTCAACAGATTTTAGTGAGAAGGTCACACATTTTAGCTCCTTTGTCCCGTCCAACCAACTAACAACCTGGTAGAACCAATATAGCTTTATTCTGCTGAATAAATTCTACTTGATAAAGAGTCACAGTGGACATATATGAGTTCAGTCACTTAAGTATCATTCAGGCAGGCCAATTGGAAGGTCTGATACTCTGATTTTAATTTCCATGCTAATGAGAAAAAGGAACCTGCATTTCCGACATTGCAGATTCTTTTTTCAGATAACAACCATAATATATCTTGCATTTTGTGCTGTGGTTTTGGCTTTATTAAACATAAGAAATGTAAACTCAAGCTGAATGTTAATTTCCTAGCTTTTTTAAAATTGTGGTTACACTATGAATCACATGTATTAGCCATTTGAAAGATTTGAAGTCATAAGACGTGCGTGTGTGTTTTCAGGAGCAGAGGTCTTGCACACATATTGTCACATCGATGACTGAAGCAAATTGCTACATTCCTCAGTAGAGTGTAGCCACAGATTTCATTCTCGCTGCCATTGTCTTGCATTAAGTTGGGGGAAGTCACCTCATGGATCCCATGCCCGGCACCCCAGGCACCATTTTGAATTCCAGCCCAAAACTTAGAAGGAAAACATTGGGACTGAGATGAGGAAAAACTTTTTCACCCAGAGAGTTGTGAATCTGCGGAATTCTCTGTGCCACAGAAGGCAGTGGAGGCCAATTCACTGGATGTTTTTCAGAAAGAGTTAGATTTAGCTCTTGGGGCTAAAGGAATCAAGGGATATGGGGAAAAAGCAGGAACAGGGGTCCTGATTTTAGATGGTCAGCCATGATCATATCGAACGTGACAAAATGTGGAAAGGTTCAAGGGGTATGAATACTTTTGCAAGCCACTGTAGAGGGAGATGCCTAAACATTAATATCTTCCATCACAGTGTGAAATGTTGATTCCACTTTGGGTGAATGTTTATGTTAAACTCTATCGTGTACTGTGTTCTTTTTATTCATATGGTAACTCAAATTTCACTGTACCAATTGGTGCTTGTGACAATAAATGTGAACTTGAACTACACAGAGTCATTTTTGTAATTCTTAAACTTGAAAGATTAAAATTGGAGGACATACCATGTAACCAATCCAGATTGCTACAGCATATTGAAGGCACCAAAGTTAAATGTCAAAGACCAGTTAAATAAATGGTTAGCTGCACAGATATTGAGGTGTATTGAGTTCCAAAAGTGTTATTGACCAATGGAGTTGATATAAACTGACAGCTTCGGGAAGGTGTTACGCGAGGAATGAAAATTAAGCAGTTAAAGTCACAGGAAATAGAAAACTTTTCCCTTTGAAGTTGCCCAATTTCAATTCATACCACAGCCAGCATTAGGTCGAACACCAACACATTTTATGGGGGTAGGCCAAAATGCGCTTCTTTTAACATTTTTAGAAGCTCATATTTGTTGGGAAGAACTAACTGTGTAAGTTCATTCAGTGCAGCTTCCTCATCTTCTAACACAAACCTTTTCCTTCAGGCTACGCTTGTCCCCACATTAGTCCTGTGTTGCCCTGGTATTACCTTTCACTGGTCTATTGTCTTATTTTCAAGTTATCACAAAAAGTGTTCATTTCTCTCTCTATTTTACTTCGGAGTCACGTGAGTGACTACGTGAAGACCCCGCCAGCACGCATGCGCGGCATATCGTCGACCGCATGTCGAAGCGACAGGCAGGGAGGAGGGTCACTCCTCCACCGGAACGGACCTGCGGGTAAGGTGAACTAACCTGAGGTCGTTTATTGCTTTCAGGGACTCTGTGGGACAGAGTACCCCACCAAGGGGCCGCCTCGAAAGACTGACTGTGGACGGCAGTCAACGGCGGCAAAAGACTTCACGGCAATGTTACCGGGATGTCGGGCAGCCCGTTGACCCGGCGGGGTCCGGGCTCGGAGACTCGCCGTTCGCGGGTAGCGATGGCAAAGCAGCAGCCCTGACTCAACGCCGCAGCCCGCAGGAACACCGCGGACTGGCGGCAATGCTACCGGGAAGTCGGGCAGCCCGTTGACCCGGCGGGGTCCGGGCTCGGAGACTCGCTGTTCACGGGTAGAAACGGCAGAGCGGCAGCCTGACTTAACGCCACTACAAGAGTGACGGCGCAACAACCCGGAAGTCAGGCAAGCCCGTTGACTCGGCAGGGTCGGGGCTCCATAATCCCGCATGGAGCGGATGGGGAGCATTAGCTCCAATGTGACACACTCCAGCAGGAGTCTAGTCACCGTGGGTATCCGAGCAGACCCACGGCAGTACCCTTTACAATTCTCCAGCCTGGCATTAAGATCCACCCTGGTTGCAATGCGCCGGCACCAGCAGGACCTCGCATTGGCTCTCCCGAATCTTCGGGCCTCACTTACCCAGACCTGCAACGGACCCCAACTACACTACATCCTCCGGAAGATCCACCGCTTCAATCAACAATTCCTGTCCCACCTTACCTCCACCAAGGACCTGAAATTAGCCGCCTCCAGGCCGTTCCAGATACCGACAATCCCCGACTCGACCGCCCGCAGGCCCCGGGTGCCACCTCTGGCCCGAGCCGCCAGCCTGAGTCCCCCGACGCCATGTTGGCCACAAGGAGCGCCTCCAGGACTCACCAGGACGCCGCCTTCACCGACCTCCACCTGCCTACCGATGACGCCCAGCCCCGCTGCCTGCCCGGTAACTCTGTTTATCTCACCCTTCCACTTTCCATCACCAGCACAACGCGACCGCTGAACCTCGCCGCCCCCCGGGACCACCTAACCTCATCGCCGCACCGGGCCCATCCACCATCGCTGTTATACTGGGCCCGCCGAAGACCACAGCCGCACCCGCCTCACCTTGCATCGCCGCCGGACCGGGGCCCCCCGAACATGGCCGCCGCACCGCACCCCACTCTTCTCGCCGCCTCACCGGGCGGGCTGAACCTTGCCGCCACACCAACCACTCGCCCACCGGGACCACCCACGCATCGCCCGCCGACCCCGACTCCACTGCCCGCGGACTCCTACCTTCGGGCCCGCCGAGCCACGACACTCCACCGCCCTCCAGCAGCCCGCAGCCGTCGCCTCACCTACAGACTGGACCCTGCAGCGGGCCTGAAGCCTCCACGTTGCTCACTCCTCCCACCACTCCGTTTGTAACGGAACTGGGTCCTAGTGCCCGTCTTCCCAGCCCCGGTGACCTCAGTGGCTATTCCGCTGGGTCTTCCCCATCCCCCTCCTACCATGTAACCCCTGCTCTTTCCCACCCACACCACAGCCCCCATACCCCCCCACCCCTTGACCATCCTCCACCCCCCCACCACACAACGCTCCGCCCTCAGTCCACTCACCTGCCTTCCTCCAGCCACAACCCCCATCCCTGCCGCGTGTTCACCATCCCCCCGGACCTCCCCCTCTCCGACACCGAAAGGTCGGTCCTCAGCAGAGGTCTTACCTTTGTCCCCCTCCGTCCCCACCTCAATGAGTTCCGCGCCCACCACGACTTGGAGCTCTTCTACCGTCGCCTCCGCCTCACAGCGTTCTTCCACGGGAACAAGTCCTCGCCCCCCACTTATGATCCCTTTTCCTGTCTCCCACGTACCCCCTCCTCGTGGACCCCCCCTCGTGGCCCTCCAGCTTTAGAACTCTTTATACAGAACTGCCGTCGGGACATCAACCGCCTCGACTTCTCCACTCCCCTGTCTCACTCAAATCTCTCCCCCTCCGAACGTACTGCCATCGACTCATTCCGCAACAACCCGGACTGTGTTATCTAACCCGCCGACAAGGGAGGTGCCGTGGTAGTCTGGCGCGTCGATCTCTACAAAGCGGAGGCCACGCGCCAACTCTCGTACACCTCCTCCTACTTACCCCTGGACCATGACCCCACTGACGAGCACCAGGCCACCATCTCGAGCACCATAACCGACTTCATCAACTCCGGCTCCCTACCCCCCCGAGCCTCCAACCTCATCGTTTCCCAGCCCCGCACAGCCCGATTTTACCTTCTCCCCAAAATCCACAAACCCGACTGCCCCGGCAGACCCATTGTCTCTGCCTGTTCGTGCCCCACCGAACACATTTCCACATACCTTGACTCCATCCTATCCCCCTTTGTTAAATCCCTCCCCACCTATGTTCAAGACACCTCAGACACTCTCCGTCGGCTCCGCACATTCCATTCCCCAGGCCCCCATCCTCTCATCTTCACCATGGATGCCCAGTCACTATACTCCTCCATCCCCCACCAGGATGGTCTCAAAGCCCTCCGGTACTTCCTCGACCAGAGGAGCAACCCATACCCATCCACTGACACCCTCCTCCGCCTAGCGGAGTTGGTCCTTCCCTCAACAACTTCTCTTTTGACTCCTCCCATTTCCTCCAAACACACGGCGTAGCTATGGGCACACGCATGGGCCCTAGCTACGCCTGCCTCTTTGTCGGGTACGTCGAACAATCTTTGTTCTCGGCGTACCAGGGCCCCACCCCCGACCTTTACCTCCGTTACATTGACGACTGCTTTGGTGTCACCTCCTGCACCCACACACAACTGACTGACTTCATCCATTTCACCACCAACTTCCATCCGGCACTCAAATATACTTGGACCATTTCCGACATTTCCCTACCATTCCTTGACCTCACCATCTCTATTGCAGGTGATACACTCCTGACTGACATCTACTACAAACCAACTGACTCCCACAGCTACCTGGACTACTCTTCCTCCCACCCTGCTTCCTGTAAGGACTCCATCCCCTATTCCCAATTCCTCCGTCTACGCCGCATCTGCTCCCAGGATGACGTGTTCCACACCAGGTCATCACAAATGTCCTCGTTCTTCAGAGAACGAGGTTTCCCCTCCCTCACTATAGATGAGGCTCGCACCAGGGTCTCCTCCATACCCCGCAACACTGCCCTCTCTCCCCATTCCCCCACTCACAACAAGGGCCGAGTCCCCCTGGTCCTCACCTTTCACCCCACCAGCCAGCGCATACAACAGATAGTCCTCCGCCAGTTGCGTCACCTCCAACGTGACCCCTCCACTCGCCACATCTTCCCATCTCCCCCCGTCTGCCTTCCGCAAAGACCGCTCCCTCCACAACTCCCTCGTCAATTCTTCCCTTCCCTCCCGCTCCACTCCTTCCCCGGGCACTTTCCCTTGCAACCGCAAGAGATGCTACACTTGTCCCTTCACCTCCCCCATCCACTCCTTTCAGGGACCCAAGCAGTCATTCCAAGTCCGACAGAGGTTCACCTGCACGTCCTCCAACCTCATCTACTGCATCCGTTGCTCCAGATGCCAGCTGATCTATATCGGTGAGACCAAGCGGAGGCTTGGCGATCGTTTCGCCGAACACCTCCGCTCGGTCCGCAATAACCAACCCGACCTCCTGGTGGCTCAGCACTTCAACTAGCCCTACCATTCCGTATCCGACCTCTCGGTCCTGGGCCTCCTCCACGGCCAGAGTGAGCAACAGCGCAAGTTGGAGGAACAGCACCTCATATTCCGCTTGGGGAGTCTGCATCCTCTGGGCTTAAACATTGAATTTTCTCAATTCTGTTAACCCAGACTGCCCCCTCCCCTCCCCACTTCTCCCTCAGCCCTCGGGCCCTGACATTCCTTCTCTCTCTATCTCTCCCCCACCCAAGTCGCACTAGCTTCTCATTTTCACACCACAAACAGCTTACAATGGCCTGTTTCCTTTTATCATCGATACTTTTTTGCATATCTTTCATTCATTGTTCTTTATCTCTCCACCTTACTGTTTATATCTCTCGTTTCCCTGATCCCTGACCAGTCTGAAGAAGGGTCTCGACCCGAAACGTCGCCTATCTCCTTCGCTCCTTAGATGCTGCTGCACCCGCTGAGTTTCTCCAGCTTTTTGTGTAACCCACAGGGCTGCCAATGCTCACCTTCTTCGCAGGGGAGCATAAGGAGTCAGGTCTGGGCTGACTCTGAAGAGGGGGTGTTGGCAGAAGAATACAACATGCTAGGGGTGCAAGAAGAGGAGCTACTCGGGCTGTTTCGGGGACAACCTGCCCAAACAGGTAAAACATCTCGACAAAGAGCAGCACCCCTACGCATCCACCAGCATGCTGTGTTATCACACCGAAAGAAAAGCTGGTGAAAGCTCAAAGGCCGCACACCCGACACAAAGGTCTTTGTCATGCCATGTCCCAGAACGGCCTTCCTGGAAGATGCGCCAACCCCACACCACAACGCCTCCACCTCCCAGGAACCAAGGAAGGAGGAAACCAACACAGCACCACCGGTAACCATGGAGGTAGGTGGGTCTGGTTGCCCTCGGAACATAGAATGTGTAACTTCTTCACAGGTTTGTGGAAGGTACCGATGGTGCTGTGTTGGTTTCCCGGTTCAACATGCACCCAGCTGAAAGTTTGTGTTTTCACAAAAAAAAGAAAGTGGAAGGTCATGCGGAACTGTTAAAACTATATACTAAAGGAGCTATAGAGGAAACCAAACATGAGTCTCTTGAGTTTGTATCAAACATCTTCACCCAAAACAAAAAAGATGACAGATGCCGCATCATTTTGATTTGACACAACTGAATACTTTTTGCAGCACACCCACTTAAAAATGGAAAATTTTTGATACTGCTAAAACAACTAGTTTCTAAGGGGTGCTTCACTACTCAGAACAATAGACAAAGATCACCGCAGATACCTGAAATGTATCCGGATGGGAGTTCTGGCAGTATAAAGCACTGCCTAATGGATTAACATCAGCCCCAGGCTGTTTCCAAACATATTGAAACCAGCTTTTGCGTTTCTTCGGAAACAAAAAACATATTGTCATGGCATATCTAGATGACATCTTATTGTGGGAATTAACTTGGAATTGGCTAAATTTGCTGTCTCAGCCACCAAGCTCCTATTTCAAAAATCAGGGTTATTATCCATCCAGACAAATTCAAGTAAATGCCTTCCGGTGACTATGGATTTGGGATTCATGGTTGACTCTGTTCATATGTCCGTCACCTTGACAAAGGACAAAGCAACAGACTTGATAGAGGCATATAACAGCTTTGTTTGCGTCAGTTAACCACCTATTCAGCAAATAGCCAGGGTAATTGGGAAGCTCGTGGCTGCCTTTTTCTCAGCCACAATTTGGAACCTACATTACCAAAATCTACAAAGGGCCAAAACTACAGCACTCAAAAACCCCATGCTGACCATTTTGACAGACTAGCCAAAGCAAATTGGAAATTACAATGGTGGATTAGCAATGTTCGACATTGCTCTAAATCCCATCACAATCACAAACCCTTCGGTTGTGTTACAAACTGACGGCAGCACCTACAACTGGGGAGCAACCGATACCACCTCCAGATGCGGTGGTAGATGGAATACACATGAGTTAACCTTACTTCAGAGTATCAATCATCTAAAGATGTTGGGGGTATTTATGGACTGTGAGCTTACTTTTCAGACATGCAACATTTGCATGTTTGCCTACAAATTGATAATACCACCGCGGTGACATACATTAATCATATGGGTGGAATTAAGTCGATATCTTGTGATGAATTGATCAATTCAATCTAGCACTGGTGGATAGGAAGAAACATTTGGACACTGGCGGACACCAGGTCACGCAAATTTAATGACAACACCGAATGGATGTTGGACCACCAGTTATTTACTGACATTGTAGCTTGGTATGTAATGCCAGATATTGACCTTTTTGCATCAAGACTTAATCACCAGATACCAACGTATGTTGCATGGGAACCAGACCCTAGGGCAATAGCGATGGACGCTTCTCACAACATTGGGGGGGGGAGGGGGTTGTTTTCTATGCATTTTCCCCCCTTCTGCCTCATCAGTCGGGTCTTGCGGAAAATTCAACAAGACTCCGCATAAGGTATTTTGGGAGTACCCGACTGGCCTACACAGCCATGGTTCCCTGTGGTACTCGACATGGTCTCAGAGCCATGTATTCCGGTCTACAAATGCCCGCATTGCTGGTACATCCTGTGATGGGAGAGTCATCCGTGCCATGACCAAATTAAGCTATTGGGTTGCAAGATTGGTAAGACCTCTCCTGGAATGTGGGCTGTTGGACCGAACCATGAATATCATCGCGGCATCATGCAGAGTCCACCAGAAAACAGTACCTCACCTATATCAAATAATGGGAGGTATTTTGTACCAAGACAGACGCTACTTACAACACAGCCACCATCACGGATGTGCTGGAGTTCCTGGCAAGTCTACATTTCGATGAAGGCTTGAGTTATCAACTGTGCTATCAACTTTGCTAGAAGTGCCCTATCCTCATACCTGGGACAGGGAATAGAACACCATGGAGGAGGATCTCACCCTCTGGTTTCAAAACGATGAGGGGATGTTTAACTCAAATCCCCCCAGGGCTCAATATTCCCAGACCTGGGATATTGGCGTTGTCCTGACCCTGCTCAGAGATTGGGCACCACGTCCCTCTCACTAACCAAACGCACGTATTAAACAGTGATGCTGGTGGCGCTTGCAACGACACAGCGAGTCCAGTCTCTGCACAAACTAGACTGGACGCCATGGTAACATCCCAAAATAAGGTAACCTTTCACATCTATGAGTTACTTAAACAGAACCAGCCTGGGTCATCTGGCCTCAAATTGGAGTTCCTGGCTTATACCGTAGATAGACGCTATGCATAGCGACCCACCTTCTACATTACCTGGAGGTCACCAAAAGTCTCAGGGGAACGGAAATGGCTCTATTGATAAGTTTTAAACGTCCTCATCACAGAGTAACCATGCAGACCATCTCAAGATGGCTCAGGGTGGTGTTAGGTGCAGCAGGGGTGGATAAATCTCATTCTACAAGGGCAGCAGCGACATCGTGCAGCGAGGATGATGGAAGTTCCTCTGGGCCACACCCTTGCAACGGCGGGTTGGTCTAATGAAACAACTTCCAGTGGTTTATAACAAACCTGGGGCCACGCCTGAGAAATTTGCAGACACTTTTTTAAGTTCTGTATTATAATTTCCCCGAAGTTAGGGGTTATTATTATTTGTTAAATAATACATTATTGTTTTTCAGCTCAGTCAAGTCTGAAATACGTTAACATACTTCCTCCATTGGTTATTATGGCAGTGTGTGAGCATGGACTCGTTCCAGGGCATGAAATCACAGAGCTTTGAAGTCTTCACATAGTCACTCACGTGACTCCGAAGTAAAATAGTAAAATAGTAAATGAGAACTTACCAGTTTGAAGTTTGATCCTAATTTTATGAGGGATTACGTGCCCTCCGCTCCCAACCCTCTATTATAAGGTCAACTGGTATGTTAGTTCTCTTATCTTACTATCTTCAGTCAGCTCTACTATCTGTGATTTCACACCGCTGCTTTGAAGAATGTCGCGCATGCGTGTTGGGGGGGTCTTCACGTAATCCCTCATCGTAACTCCTCATAAAATAAGGATCAATCTTCGAACTGGTAAGTTCTCGTTTAGTCTTACTATTTTTCTCCATTGACAGGCTTTTATTATAACCCATGGCTGTCTTATAATAGAAGAAAATGTGGCAACAATTTATGTTTATTTAACAGAGAAGTTTCGTAATTAATTATTTCCTAGAATTAGAACAGTCATTTACCTGCTCCAAAATTATTTTCTTAACATTTCTGGTCCACTCCTTGATGATCCATTTCCTTTCCGCAGCCCTTCCCCTTTGCTGTTTTGCACAACAAAGTATTTTTTTTTTCAATTAGCCAAACTATCCAGGCTAAGTCGGATGGACAGTTCATACTATCAGATTCATCTTTAATTCAAAACAATGCAATATTAACTTTAATGCAATATGCTACTGGGATATTCTGTAAGAAAATATATTTCCACTTCCTTCATCCAGAAGGCACTGAATCCAAATAAGGCACTGAATCCAAACAACAAAATAGAGAGAGCACAGAGGAGATTTACTAGAATGTTGCCTGGGTTCCAGCAACTAAGTTACAGAGAAAGGTTGAACAAGTTAGGTCTTTATTCTTTGGAGCGCAGAAGGTTAAGGGGGGACTTGATTGAGGTCTTTAAAATGATGAAAGGGATAGGCAGAGTTGACGTGGATAAGCTTTTCCCATTGAGGGTAGGGAAGATTCAAACAAGAGGGCATGACATGTGAATTAAGGGACAGAAGTTTAGGGGTAACATGAGGGGGAACTTCTTTACTCAGAGAGTGGTGGCTGTGTGGAATGATCTTCCAGCAGAAGTGGTGGAGGCAGGATCGATTTTAACATTTAAAAGTAAAGTGGATAGGTATATGGACGGGAAGGGAATGGAGGGGTATGGTCTGAGTGCAGGTAGATGGGACTAGGGGAAAATAAATGGTCGGCACGGACTGGAAGGGCCGAGAAGGCCTGTTTCCGTGCTGTAATTGTTATATGGTTATATGGTTAATTTCACTGCCAGTTATCTTAAGCTCTCTCGTTCAAATGGATATTAACTGCATGTGAGTTTTGAAAATGACTCGGATCTGACCCTGACTGCCAGACAGTACTGTTCCTTCCAGAGTGGTCCCAGGTGCAGCCTTAAACAGGACAACTAATCTTCAGCTCTGAGGCATGGTTCCCAGTGTGTTGATATGCACAGCTGTTGGAACTGCTGAATCATGGCATTTGACTGTCTATGTGCAGCGTGCACATTTTCCCTGTGACCACATAAGTTTCCCTGGTGCTCCAGATTTTCAGTTCTGTTTAGTTTATTGCCACAGGTACAGTGGAAAGCTTGGGTTGCGTGCTATCCAGTCAGCGGGAAAAACAATACATGATTACAATCGATCCATTTACAGTGTATAGATACATGATAAGGGAATAACGTTTAGTGCAAGGTAAAGCCAGCAAAGTCCGATCAAGGATAGTCCGAGGGTCACCAATGAGGTGGATAGTAGTTCAGCTGTGCTCTCTGGTTGTGGCAGGATCATTCAGTTGCCTGATAACAGCTGGGAAGAAACTGTTCCTGAATCTGGAGGTGTGCGTTTTCACCCTTCTATACCTTTTGCCTTATGGGAGAGGGGAGAAGAGGGAGTGGCCGGGTGTGTGACACATCCTTTATTATGCTGCTGGCCTTGCCGGGGCAGCGTGAGGTATAAATTGAGTCAACGGAAGGGTGGTTGGTTTGTGTGTTGGTCTGCGCTACGTCCACTATTTTCACCCGCAACCCAATGATGTGTTGGCTGTTAAGTTAACTGCCCAGTGGAAAGAGTCAGGGGGAAGTTGATGGCAATATGGGGAGAATAGGATACAGGAGAAATTAGTGAGGAGGTGAGCTTCTCCATGAGCTGGCAGAGACTCGATGGACTGAATGGCCTCCTTCTGTGTCATTTGAAAATATGGCCCAACACAGCACATCGAACTGCAGCCATAGTGTCATGGGGTGACACAGTGTTGAAACAGGCCCTTCGGGCCAACTTGCCAACAATGTCCCAGCCACACTAGTCCCACGTTTTGGTCCATATCACTCCAAACCTGTCCGACTCACGTACCTGTCTAACTATCTCAAATGTTGGGATAGTCCCAGCCTCATCTACATCCTCTGGCAGCTTGTTCCATACACACACCACCCTTTGTGAGAAAATGTTACCCCTCAGATACCTGTAAAATCTTTTCCCCTTCACCTTGAACCTATGACCCTTGATTCTCCCACTCTGGCCAAGAGATTCTGTGCATCTACTCGGTTTATTCCTCTCATGATTGTATACACTTTAGTCATTTTCCTGAAGCAAGTAGCCAAAAAGGACTTGATAACCAGTGCAGCTCAGCCCTGCCCTGCCCTCGATGGCACAATCTGTGACTTAAGGGCCTGTCCTACCAGCATCCGACTCCATGCGGTGAGCGCGATCAAACTAGAAGCGGGGGCCGCGCGGAGGTCGGGTGATCCCTGTACAGGGCCGTTCCCACCAGCATGCGCCTGCATGCGGCAAGCACGACCAAACCGGCAGCGAGGGCCGCGCGGAGGTCGGGTGAGTGGCGCAACGCGGCGCAAAGTGAGGCGAACATGGAGCGAAGTCTTAAAGGTAAGTTCGACAGGACAGAGAGGGGCACAGAGGCACACACACAGAGAGGGCCACGGAGCCACACACATAGAGGATCACGGAGGCACCTACAGATAGGTTCACGGAGGCACGACGTCGAGGCGGTGTGTAATGCGTCGAGGCGACTGCGAGCCAACAAGCCGGTGCCGCGCGGAATTTTTGAACATAGTCAGTTTTTTGGAGCCCCGCGTGATGTCGGGACGAACTCCGCACAATTCTGCACGGCTCCGGCGATCGAAGTGGGACCGGTCCCGCGACGCCGGACGGCTCAAGCGACCACGTTAGGTCGCGCTCATCGCATGGAGTTGCATGCTAGTGGGACAGGCCCTTAAGAGTGAACATTTAACCTTGCCGCCATCATTCAACAACACTTAGGAAATGTTAATAAACAAAAATATATTAAATTGACAAAATGCAATGAAAACAAAAATAAATCCTAAGAAACACTACCATAAATACGTGAACTTTCTGAATTAAATGAAACTGAATCAACATATATTCTAAATCAACATATTCGTACCTTCCTTTTACCTCAATGGGACTGCGGGCACAAGTTGAAAAAGCAGGAACGGTGGAAGGTTCCACTTTGAGTTAAGCCAGTGCTGGGGTTTGGATGTATCATGAAGAAATATAGATACATCCAATAGCAGTTCCAAAGCAGAAGCTCTGCTCTGTAATGTTTCATCTACTCAAACAAGGTCATGAAGTCATCTCTCCCTAGAAGCCATCTAACGATGGTCACAGGGGAAGCAATAAGTAGATTTTCTTTGTTAGATAGTTGAGCACTTACTTCCACTCACTGTTCACATGATATAATGTAAATTGTACTATCCCAGCTGAGATCAGATGGTTCAGCAATGCTCATGGATTAATTCCATCGTCTTGGAGTGTATTTCATTGAGTGCCCCTCTTTTTATTTGACATCACCTTGAACCTTTCTCTTCAGGTTACCAAGCCTCCACTGGATAAAAGCTTTGCTTCATTTTAATCAAAACCTTTCATGATTTTGAATAGCTCCATCCATTCTATTAACCTTCTACGGTCCGAGAATATCAGCTCCAATCAATGTAAACATTAACTTCCTTAGATAAAAGGTGCAGTATCATCAGAGAAGATGAACACATCACAAAAATTAAATACTTGCTCAATGGCCTTCCTAACATTTATCCTGGTACAGCCTAATGACAATCCCAATATTTAATGGGATTTAAAACAAAACAGCTTCCTCCTCCCAAACTTTAATTTCACATCTTGATGAGTCAGAATACATTTTGCAAACAACTTTGGACATCTTTACACCCCATGTAGAACCACAAAAGAGCTTTATTTTGCAATAATCTGTTATGAATTGTTTTCCAAAGAAGTATTAATAATTTCATTGAAGATGTGAAAATATTTCGAATATTGAATAGGCCCGATTAATTTTCACAGTCAACGCACAAAGCCACTGAGCAATGAGGAACAAAGAGGATCTACAGAAATATAATTGTCTCATTAAGCCTACAATATGTGCATAGCTGTCTGTGTGTTCAGAGTATGTTCGAATACAGTCAATCTATCCAGTCAAAAGCTACCTTACTGTCCCACCTCCATTTTCTACAAAAAAGTAGTAAACACTGCTCAGTCCATCATCGGCTCTGACCTCCCTTCCATCGAGGGGATCTATCGCAGTCACTGCCTCAAAGGCTGACAGTATCATCAAGGACCCACACACTCATCTCCCCGCTACCTTCAGGTAGAAGGTACAGGAGCCTGAAGACTGCAACGACCAGGTTCAGGAATAGCTACTTCCCCACAGTCATCAGGCTATTAAACTTGGCTCGGACAAAACTATGAACATTAATAGCCCATTGTCTGTTTATTTACACTTTATCAGTTTATTTATGCATGTGTGTATATATTTATATAATGAATATGGACACACTGATCCGTTCTGTATTCATGCCTACTATATTTTGTTGTGCTGAAGCAAAGCAAGAATTTCATTGTCCTATCAGGGACACATGACAATAAACAAAGTCAAAGTCAAAAAGAGTTTATTGTCATGTGTCCCTGACAGGAAAATGAAAATCTTTCTTTGCATAGCACAACAGAACATAGAAGGCATTGACTACAATTCTATACATAAATATACACATGAATTAATAAATTAATAAACTGCATATAGCAGATGGAGGGATATTAATGTTCAGAGTTTTGTCCGAGCCAAGTTTAATAGCCTGATGGCTGTGGGGAAGTAGCTATTCCTAAACCGGGTTGTTGCAGTCTTCAGGCTCCTGCACCTTCTACCCGAAGGTAGCAGGAAGATGAGTGTGTGGCCAGGGTGGTGTGGGTCCTTGATGATGCTGCCAGCCTTTTTGAGGCAGCGACTGCGATAAATCCCCTCGATGGAAGGAAGGTCAGAGCCGATGATGGACTGGGCAGTGTTTACTACTTTTTGAAGTCTTTTCCTCTCCAGGGCACTCAAATTGCCGAACCAAGCCACGATGCAACCGGTCAGCAAGCTCTCTACTGTGCACCTGATCAACCTCTCGAAGCACTTCATCACCACAGGCGTTAGTGCCACAACTCTCTTGAATCTTCTATTTTGCATTAAGGTATCAGAATAATGACTTCAACTTGAAGTTAAGTATCATTTTTGTAGGTTGGTTGTCTTGATTCCATTTCAACCAACTTTTCAAGAGAACAATAGAATATTGATTCATGTACCCAAACAACAAAATACAAAACAGAGAATTCAGCATCAAAACTGGTCTGCAGTCTCGTCAGATCTCATGACACAAGACATTGCAAAGAAAAACCATAAGGATCTCAAATGTCAGAAATGTTGAAGTGAAAGGAAGATTTAGGAAACGTAGTTTTTCAGATGCCACTAAGAACTATCAGAATTAGGTTTAGGTTCACAGAAACAGGCCCTTCAGCCCACCGAGTCCGCACCGACCAGCGATCCCCGCACACTAACGCTATCCTACACTAGGGACTATTTTTACAAACATATCATGCAAATTAACCCACAAACCTGTATGTCTTTGGAGTGTGGGAGGAAACTGAAGTCCTCGGAGAAATCCCACGCCGGTCACGGGGAGAACGTAGAAACTCCGTAAAGACAAGGTCCTATAGCCAGGATCGAACCCGGGTCTATGGCGTAGTAGACACTGTAAGGCAGCAACTCTACCGCTGCACCACCGTGCCACTCCTTAATTTAGTTTATTATTGCCACGTGTTCTGAGGTACAATGAAAGCCTTTTTTGTTGTGAGCCATCCAGTCAACAGAAAGACTATACTGCAATTGCTGGAAAATCGAAGGTAGACAAAAGTGCTGGAGAAAGTGTTGAGTCTGAAGAAGGTGAAGTTCTCATATAGGACCTTTCGCATTTCCTCTGGCTCCATGCATAAATATGCTCATTTGTCCTGAGGTAGATCTATCCTTTTCTGTGGTACCTTCTTGTTCCTAATGTATGCATAAAATGCCTTGGGATTTTCCAGAACCCTACTTGACAAGGTCATTTCATGGCCCTTTTTTGCCCTCTTAATTTTTTGTTTAAGTCTTTCCTACTTTATATTTCTTAAGGGCCTTGAATGATTGCGTACGGTTTTTTTTCTCTTTCTCTAAGTTTTCTTTATCATTCTTACCATTCTTATCTTTCACCCTCGCAAGTATGCGTTGGCCCTGAACTCTAACCAATTGCCATTTCAAAGACTCACACATGTCTAATGTTGTTCAAACAACTGCCCAACTGGTGCATTCACCAGTTCTTGCCAAATGTCACGGGTGTAAGTAACCTCTCCCAATTTAGCAATTTCAAAGTCAAACGTCCTTTATCCATAGCTTACAATTTACAGGATTATGGTCACTATACCCAAAATAGATCCCATCTTAAAATTTAATCGCCTGACCAGTCTCACTCCCCCAAAAAGCACCAGGTGAATCTCTTGCACATTAATGATTGCAAGCTGACTTATTTATCTCTGAAGGGCCTGTCCCACTTGGGCGACCTAGTCCGCGAGTTCTGCTGAGTTTGCCCTCGACTCATACTCGCAGCATGGTCGACACGAGGTCGTAGGAGGTCTTCGTAAGTCTCCTTCATGTACTCACGATTCAACACTCGAGAGTGGTCTCCGCGTACTTGAGGCCTCAGCTAGGTCGTGGCGTTTTTTTCAATATGTTAAAAAAGACCCGTGAGTAAAGGTTGCCATGGAAAAAATCAATACTTTTTTTACTCGTAGGTTTAGTCGTAGTAGGCTGTATTAGGTCGTGGTAGGTCGGCATGTTTGTCGTAGGTAATCGAGGGTAGTCGAAGAGAGTCGAAGGTAGTGGGGAGGACAAGAAGTCGACTGTTAGGCACTTCCCCCCCCCCCGGTGAATGCTATGTACTTACCTTTTCTGTTTCTCTCCTGAGTGCAGGCCCCGTGGCTGGGAGTCAGGAATCAAGGGGTTAAGAGTTCCTGTACCCGATTGGCCAAGTTGCGTCAGGTGACGGGTGACTCATCGGAAGCTTAAATACCAGGAGTTCCCAGAATTCTCTCTCTTCTTCGTCGACCCTGATTAGCGAACAGGCTGCTGGTGTGAGCTGCAGGAGGCCTGGCCACATGGCATAGAACTTTGTGGATTGTTACCTATATTTGTCATTTAATGTTGTATTGGGATGGATAAGGGCTGACCTGAGGGTTTTTGTGTATTTTGTTTCAGGGTTGTCTCCATTTAGGCAGGTTAGAGACTCTGGTTGAACGGTCCATTGCGAGGCTGGCTGGAGCACTGTTATATTTGTTTGTTAGTCGATTCTTGTCCCTGACTGTGTTGTTTAAATCAGGTTCGGGTTTTTGTCTCCTCTTAACTAAATTAAAGACTATTTTCTTATACTTGAACCTGGTTTTGTGATTATGTTACGCGGCTCTGAGGTACCTGCCTTCGGGAGTCGTAACATCGACGGAAATCGAAGGAGGTCGTCTTCACTCTCCACTATTCGGTGTCCAATTTTCTCGAAGTTAGTCGTAGCTAGTCGCAACTAGTTGAAGCTGGTCTTCAACATAGTCGAAGGAGGTCGAGGGAGGTCTTCAAAATGTTATTTTTTCAAACTCTTCTAAACTCGCCAATTAGATCGCCCAAGTTGGACAGCCCCTTAAATGTCAAACACTAGCAATCCAGACCCATCAAAACCTTGTAATCCCCAGCAATGTTATTTTGAGATAATTTAGATTAATTTACTTGTGCGCTGATAGACAAAGAAAAAGGTTTGGTGGGAACACTTTCATTAATACATGGTCACCATTTATGAATGCAGAGTTGTAAACGAGGATGACAGTTACTGTTACAATTAATGTAATTCATGTTGTATTGTATAGGGTTATGACTGATAGTCATTTGTTGCAAAAGCCAGCTTTGCAACATTGTAATCATTTCAACTAATCT
Organism: Raja brachyura; assembly: GCA_963514005.1. The sequence goes on from OY740784.1 coordinate 5,617,219, forward strand.
ATCTATCTATACATATCCAAAACTCTGATATTGTTATCTTCTGGTTTGTGCAGTCTTTCTATTTGTGCAAAAACGGTTCGTGATAGCGCTACGATTTTTTGCCAGTTCACTCCCATGCTGCGATTGCACCAAGTTTCGTTCCGATCGGATGAATGCCGTTAAAGTTAGCAAATCTTAAAAACCGTGCGTGCACAGATCGATCTCTTCTCCTGCCGTTCAACACTGCGCGGATTAGTCTCTTCCCCTTTCCCTTCCTGCGCCATCGCGTCTTTACTGGAGCTGAGGATGCCCGGCTGAGGTTTCCAACCAGACACAATTTTCAGAGGGACCCGAAGCAGCCCAGCGTCAAGCATTCCAGCCTCAGAGATCCAGCCCAGCCCAGAGTCGGAGATGTCGCGGACTCTGATCCCGGCGGAGAACGGCCAGCAACCAGCGACCAGTGCTCGCTTTGTGTTCCCATTGCACTGCCAATTCCAGCCACCACCCCTCTTGTCCCCCTTGCTGGCCCCCCTCCCGTGATACCCCCACTCTCGCCTATCGCTCTTCCCCCGTCTTTTCTCCGAGCTTACTCCCCCCTCTCCCCTCACCCACACACCCTTCTCCCCCCACAACTCCCCCCCCTGCCCACACACCCCCTCCCCCACAACTTCACCCCGCCCACACACCCCCTCCCCACACAACTCACCTCCTGCCCACACCCCCCTTCCCCCCATTCCCCCCGCCCACACCTCCCCCCGCCTCCACCCCCGCACATCCACCTCGCCCCCCTCCCCGTGATCCCCCAGACCTACGACCCCCCATCCCCATGCCACCCCCCCGCTCTCACAACCCCACCTCCCCACGACCCCCTCCCCTACGACACACCACCCCCCCCCCCCACGATACCCCCGCCCCCACGACCTCCCCCCCCCTCCCATCCCACATAGTCTATAAACACTAAAATCATTACCATTCAAAAAGTCCAGAAGGATGTTATTTTTTTTGCTCGTGGACATAGCTATTCTTTATTCGTTTTAGTCTATTAAGCCAGTGACCTCATACCTAGCTCTCTTTTTTCTATATTAAATCGTATTCACGAAACTCTCCCACGACATGGGCTTAGGGGGTCCTGTATTGCCCCAGCTACATTTTGCATCATCGGTAAATTACAAACATTTTAGACAACAGGAAATGTGTGCCTGAACATCCCTCTTGCAACTCCAGGGAAACAACAGAGACCATAAAATCATTCTTCTGATGCACACAATTCTAGACATGCTTGGTGAAAAATCACCAATCTAAAGTCACAAAGGCAACCTGTCGTGACCAGTATTTAACAGAAAATAAAAGTCCAAATACACCCGTAAGCCACCGCAAAATATTCCACATCACTTTATTACAAAATCATCCCTTAGATATTCTAAGGCTAAGCCTACTGGGCTTACAGTACTGCAGGACTCAGCATTGCTGTTCATTCTTCTCAGGGCTGTGCTTCTAATGGATAAGTGTGAGGTTGGATGTCAGGGTGGGCTGCAGCAAAATCGCTGTAAATTCAGATATATTACGTCCTCCTATTTGAAATGCCACATATTCTTTTAAGCCAGATTACCAGTCTAAAATGGCATTTGTTTATCTAAGAAAACAAATATCCTGCTTTGCTGCTGGGAAGCATTCATGGGAACTGAGATCCAACATTCATAGCCAGGCCTGAATCTTAAAAAGAATGGATCAAATGGCTTGTATTCACCGGCATTTAGATGGATGAGAGGAGATCTTATAGAAACATATAAAATTATTAAATGATTGGACAGGCTAGATGCAGGAAAAATGTTCCTGTTGGGGGAGTCCAGAACCCGGGGGTCACAGTTTAAGAATAAGGGCTTGGCCATTTGGGACCGAGGTGAAGGAAAACTTTTTCCACCCAGAGAGTTGTGAATCTGTGGAATTCTTTGCCACAGAAGGCAGTGGAGGCCAAAGCAGGAACGGGGTACTGGTTTAGGATGATCTGCCATGATCATATTGAATGGCCTACTCCTGCACCTATTTTCAATGTTAAACGATTAATAGGCAAATATTTTCACCTTGGGTCTCTATATATCTGTTTTCTGAACTTAAATCACGTGTGTTGGGCTTGGTCTCCAGCATGCCTCTGATGTTGTTGTTGCAATGTTAATGCATAGACTTGCGCACTGCAGGTAGCCGGTGGTTTTCCATGAAAGTGTCGGCAAAACATCATTATCATCTGGCTTAAGCCAAAGGTGCATACATCTGTCATTTTTCAATGTTGAACTCAGAAAGGCGAGTCAATCGTTCAACCATGAGCTGGGGTTCTGGATACACCTCTCCTGCCCGCTGAGGTTTGTGACACAAAACCATTCATTGGTATCATCAGCAAATATTGAAATGTGTGTGCGTATGTGTGTCTGTGTGTCTGTGTGCATGTTTGTGTGTGTCTGTGTGTGTCTGTGTGTGTGTCTGTGTGTGTGTTTTTGTGTGTCTGTGTGTGTCTGTGTGTGTCTGTGTGTGTGTGTTTCTGTGTGCGCGTGTCTGCATGTGTGTCTGCATATGCGTGTGAGTGTGTGAGTGTGTGTGTGTGTGTGTTTCTGTGTGCGCGTGTGTCTGCATGTGTGCGTCTGCATATGTGTGTGAGTGTGTGTGTGTGTTAGCGTGTGTGCGTGTGTTTCTGTGTGTGCGTGTGTTTCTGTGTGCGCGTGTGTGTGCATGTGTGTGTGTGTATGTGTGTGCATGTGTGTGTGTGTGTGCATGTGTGTGTGTGTCTGCGTGCGCGTTTGTGTGTGTGTGTGTGTGTGTGTGTGTGTGTGTGTGTGTGTGTGTGTGTGTGTGTGTGTGTGCATGTGTGTGTGTGTCTGCGTGCGCGTTTGTGTGTGTGTGTGTGTGTGTGTGTGTGTGTGTGTGTGTGTGTGTGTGTGTGTGTGTGCATGTGTGTGTGTGTCTGCGTGCGCGTTTGTGTGTGTGTGTGTGTGTGTGTGTGTGTGTGTGTGTGTGTGTGTGTGTGTGTGTGTGTGTGTGTGCATGTGTGTGTGTGTCTGCGTGCGCGTTTGTGTGTGTGTGTGTGTGTGTGTGTGTGTGTGTGTGTGTGTGTGTGTGTGTGTGTGCATGTGTGTGTGTGTGTGTGTGTGTGTGTGTGTGTGTGTGTGTGTGTGTGTGTGTGTGTGTGTGTGTGTGTGCGTGTGTGTGTGTCTGCGTGTGTCACACGTGCATGTGCGGGCCTTGAGGAACACCATTGGCAGCCAGTCTCCGTCTCCAGCCTGAAAAGCAACTGAGTTGCAGTTTTCCATCCTGAAGTCGAGTTTTTATCCAAACTGACATCGACCCTAGTTGCTCAGGAGCCTGAGTTTGACCTCCACCAGATTCCATGTGGTATTTTGTCAAATGCTTTCTTAAAATCTATATGTACAACAACCATGACAATCCCTATGACAATGTTCTCGGTAACTTCATTAACAATTCAGATTAGGCTTTTCACCAATCAATACTGCCTATCCTTAATTAATTTAAACATCTCCAGCAGCCAGTTATTTTTTTCTCCTGATTGTCACTTCTCAAATCATTTCCTTCATACTGGTTAAACACGTCAGCTGCAATGATCTTACACTGTTTATCATATAAAGCTGCCTCATTTACCACTTCCCAAAACCTCTAGCACCATCTCAATATCTAGAGGAAATTAGGCAAGTGCTTCTGTCATCTCCACCTCACATCTCTTTGGAAACCTGGGCTGTAAACCATCCAGTGAATGTTACTTCTTCACTCGAAGCCTTTCCTGCCTTTCAGTGGCTATCAATTAGCGCACCTAATTGCCCCTTGAGGGCTGCTCTACCCCATGGTATGGCGGCAGCAGGGAAGCCTCAGGCATTATTTGTCCTCCTGGCTTCAAAAAAGTAAAGGGCCTGTCCTACCAGCATCCGACTCCATGCGGTGAGCGCGATCAAACTAGAAGCGGGGGCCACGCGGAGGTCGGGTGATCCCTGTACAGGGCCATTCCCACCAACATGCGCCTGCATGCAGCAAGCACGACCAAACCGGCAGCGAGGGTCGCGCGGAGGTCGGGTGAGTGGCGCAACGCGGAGCAAAGTGAGGCAAACTTGGAGCGAAGTCTTAAAGGTAAGTTCGCCAGGACAAAGAGGGGCACAGAGGCACACACACAGAGGGCCACGGAGCCACACACAGAGAGGGTCATGGAGGCACCTGCAGAGAGGGTCACGGAGGCACGATGTCGAGGCGGCGTGTAATGCGTCGAGGCGACTGCGAGCCAACAAGCCGTTGCCGCGCGGAATTTTTGAACATAGTCAGTTTTTCGGAGCCCCGCGCGATGTCGGGACGAACTCTACACAATTCCGCACGGCTCCGGCGATCGAAATGGGACCGGCCTCGCGACGCCGGACGGCTCAAGTGACCACGTTAGGTCGCGCTCATCGCATAGAGTTGCATGCTAGTGGGACAGGCCCTTAATGCTGGACAGTGCAGGGGCAATTGCAAAAGTGGGTCAGATCACAGTTGATAAAATTGGCATTGAGACTATTACTGATGTGAGCACGTCTGAATTAGCTAATTACATTGAGATTTAGTATGAAAACAGCATTTAAATACTAATGCTATAATAATCTCATTTTGTCAATGATGAAAGCTAATTCTGCTTCCTAATCACTATGAATGAGTAATTATAGAACAGGATCAGTGTGTCTTGATTGCACTTCTGTTAATATAATATATTTTCAGCACATCATTACGTGAAAAATTGTTTCTTCACAATTGTAATGATTGTTCTGTACTACTTAAAATAATTTGCTGTGTCAGTTCATAATCTTGACTAAAGACCAATTGCATATCTAATATTGCATTAAGCATGCAGAACAGCAGATCACAAAATATTGCCTCATCCATAAAAGCAATTTCCTGATATTAAAGTACAAAACATACTTCTTCAGCAAAAGGCAGTAAGTTCATAATGCAGGGTATAAACTGGTTTATATTGCAATCGTAAACATCTAAGCGTATTAGGATCAAATATCATTGTAATCAAGAAATCAATAAATATACTAAATACCGTTGTATAAAGCTCAATCCAGCCAACTACATATATTGGGGAAAGCAAGTTAACAACAGCTTATTTATTTCATTTTGTTAACACAGTTAAGTAGGTGCATGCTCCTATTGACATATTTACTGTAGTCAATGCATTTCATAGATATTGCATTTGGGCAGAAACCTGTGGAGCAAAAATTCATTTTGCACACCAGCAAAGAGCTGCAAATGCACCCGAAGAATGCAGAAGTGTAACGGGAAGCAGTCTCTGCAAGGCTGGGGCTGGATTGGCACGCCTTCTGCTATAATGTAGGTATGTTACAAAAGTTACCTTTAGCGGTGCTCCAGTTCTGCCGCTGGCCGTGTGCACGACTTTGGCGCCTTTAAGGGGGGGGGCGGGGTTAAAATGCGGGTTTCTCCATGCAACCCGGAGCTTTCTGTTGTCGGAGTGCGAGCTATTTCTGGAGATGCGTTCCCACTGCCGGTAAGTCCGTTTTTTAAAATAAATAGCCCGACTACTTCATCACTGCAGTAAAATAAAAATTAGCTCCTAATGCCGTGAACGCCGACAACGGGGACGGATTTTACGTAGGGGACAGGAAATTGAAAGCTGTTTATTTTTACATATAAACTTGCTTTTTTAGGGGACTTTAATTAATATTTCATGTTGCGAAACGGTGATTTAGCCCCCATATGAACTGGCAGAAAATTTCCTGCGGGAAATTTGCGGAAAATTCACCGCAACTGCAACGTTCTAATCCATCGCGTTCCAGAAAATCCCACTCGCAAGCTGTTTAAAATGCCCATTAATTTACAGGCATTTAACACTGAATTCCTTCAATTTGGCCTATAAATTAATGACAATTAGATTTAAAAATTATATTTTATTGTGAATTATTGTGTAACTGTTAATATACAGTTAGGCTTTAAATTATTTTTATTTTTTTCTTAAGAAATGGATAAATGTTTAGATCTAGTAATTGAATTTTGTAATTGGCTACAATTGGGTAACTAACTAATTATATGCTTTAATTTCAGGTCATCCAAGTAAGATTTTTTCATATTTGTTTCAGAATGCTTCAATCTATAATAACTGAAAATTTCTTTAAGTTCTCTTAATTTTTAAGGAAGTTATGGGCTTTTGACTGTCCTCGATCACAACTTTTGTGTTAAGTCAATAGAAAAGCAATAGGAAGCAAGTTGCTAATTTCCGAGTATGAAAACGGCCCTAACTTTTTTAATACTGAAGATATGAAAGTGAATTAGGTGTCAAATTAAACTTATTTTTATGCTTTATCTGATGGGATAAATTGCAGACTTGATTTTTAAAATCTCAAAATTTTGTAACGTTGCTATATATTCCACGCAAGAACCTGGGGAAAGCGACAGACCATCGACCATCAAGCAACAATCAACGACAGTTTCCCGCACAAACACATTTTATTCTCCCCACATTCCCATCGGCTCCCTCAGATTCGACCATCCAATTTAAAAAGGGAGGGAAGTGGAATGTCAGGGCAAACCCACAGGAAGAATGCACAAACTCCAGTCCAGGACTGCAAACAGATTGCTTGAATTGCGAGGCTGCAGCTCTGCCGACTACTCACTGACTAATAAAATTGCAGTGCATACTTTGAGATGACTCCTCATTGCAAGTTAATGATTGAAACAAATCGAAGGGGAATTGATGGGTGGAAGCAGCGTCTTTCTTTAACTAGCACAGTGCTGTGGTGCTATGGATACATGCAAAATACTGGAGTAAGTCAGCCGGACAGGCAGCATCTCTGGAGCAAAGGAATGGGTGACGTTTTAGGTCTAGAAGTCTGAAGGGTCTCGACCCGAAACGTCACCCATTCCTTTTCTCCAGAGATGCCGCCTGTCCCGCTGAGTTACTCCGGCATTTTGTGTCTATCTTCGGTTTAAGCCAGCATCTGCGGTTCCTTCCCACAGCCAGTGCTGTGGCTTTGATTGTTCCAGAGACATGGGTGAGATCAGTGTGTAGTTTGCATGGGTGTTCTGGATTCCTTCCACATCCCAAAGGCCTGTTAAATAGCGATTGTGATTTATGCCTTCTTGCACATTAATGGCAAAAAGAGTCAAAAGGATATTGATGACAATGTGAGAGAGAATAAGTTGCAGGTGTGCAGGGAAATAATGGAATTGCAGGAAAATGGAATAAATCTGCTGGGAAGCGGCATGGACTCAAAAGTCAGGGTGGCTTCCTCCTATGTACACAAAAAGCTGGAGAAACTCAGCGGCTGCAGCAGCATCTAAGGAGCGAAGGAGATAGGCGACGTTTCGGGTCGAGACCCTTCTTCAGACTGGTCAGGGATCAAGGAAACGAGAGATATAGACGGTGATGTGGAGAGATAAAGAACAATCAATGAACGATATGCAAAAAAGTATCGATGATAAAGGAAACAGGCCAATGTAAGCTGTTTGTAGTGTGAAAATGAGTAGCTAGTGCGACTTGGGTGGGAGAGAGATAGAGAGAGAGGGAATGCCAGGGCCCAAGGGCTGAGGGAGAGGTGGGAAGGGGAGGAGACAGCCAGGGTTAACAGAATTGAGAACATTTAATGTTTAAGCCCAGAGGATGCAGACTCTCCAAGCGGAATATGAGGTGCTGTTCCTCCAACTTGCGGTGTTGCTCACTCTGGCCGTGGAGGAGGCCCAGGTCCGAGAGGTCGGATATTGGCTTCCTCCAGTATTGTAATATGTATGTGAAACTTGGACATCCAAGACTGCCACCTTTTCTTGGAGGTCAATTATTTATGATTGGACCTGTTTAGCTCTGCATTCCCTGGCTCCTCATCCAACTCGGAGTCAATGCATGATGTGTGGCCTGCGGATTATAGTTGTATTTACTATTGATGCAAATCTTGCCATGAGAAATACTCAGAGAAATAAATCCTTACTGTGCAAGTATTCATACACATGCGAGAAGCATGCAATATACTAAACATAATGTATAACTGAAAAGCACTCAAAATTAAACTTTGAAAACCAAAATAACTGCCTTAATCTCTCAGGAAACCTCAGCTGCCATCAATTTAAATCTGTGCACAGTACTAAAAAATGATGGCAAAACATGAACTCACAATTTATTGTAATCCTGCTTTATTTGGGGGGGGGGGGGGTATATCACTTGCTGCTAGTGTTTACTTTTAACTTCACATTGAAAGGATGCTATTTGCTGTGAAGATCTGCTTCATTAGACGTGCCACAATTTTGTTTAGACATAAACCATGCAAAGCCTCAAAGAGCTTAAGTTTTGAATTTGGCTTCCTTTTGACCAGCTTATCAATTTCACTAAAATATCCCCCGTGATGCCCATTGTGCTCTTGTGCCTCTTTCATGTCTGTTTGTTTCTCCCTGCCAGTGAATCCACCTTCAGCGGTCAGAATGTGCTCTTGTTTGTTAAGGATTGTAGTTTAGCAGCAAATGGAATAAGCAAGTTTGTGCAATTGCCCACATCTGCCCAGAGCAGGCAATCCAGGCACGATACAGTGGGACGGTGTCCTGAGTCAACAGGAAGTATCTCCACCAATGTTACGAACAATGGTGAGGCCCTCAACAACCTGGCCCTCAACACCAGCAAAACCAAGGAACTGATTGTTGACTTTGGAAGGAGTAGGATGGGGACCCACAGTCCTGTTTATATCAACGGGTCGACGGTTGAAAGGGTCAAGAGCTTCAAATTCCTGGGCGTGCACATCTGTGAAGATCTTTCCTGGTCCGAGAACACAGATGCAATTATTAAGAAAGCTCATCAGTGCCTCTACTTCCTGAGAAGATTACGGAGAGTTGGTCTGTCAAGGAGGACTCTTTCTAACTTCTACAGGTGTACAGTAGAGAGTTGCATCGTGGCTTGGTTCGGCAATTTGAGTGCCCTGGAGAGGAAAAGACTACAGAAAGTAGTAAACACTGCCCAGTCCATCATCGGCTCTGACCTTCCTTCCATCGAGGGGATTTATCGCAGTCGCTGCCTCAAAAAGGCTGGCAGCATCATCAAGGACCCACACCACCCTGGCCACACACTCATCTCACCGCTGCCTTCAGGTAGAAGGTACAGGAGCCTGAAGACTGCAACAATCCGGTTTAGGAATAGCTACTTCCCCACAGCCATCAGGCTATTAAACCTGGCTCGGAACTCTGAACATTAATATCCCTCCATCTGTTATTTGCACTTTATTAATTTATTAATTCATGGGTGTATTTACGTATATAATTGTAGTCAATGCCTACTATGTTCTGTTGTGCTATGCAAAGAAAGATTTTCATTGTCCTGTCAGGGACACATGACAATAAACTCTTTTGACTTTGACGTTTTTGAACATAAATGTACCAAACCCACTGGACCGATCTGTATAGAACTTCAGACTGAGATTATTTTGCTGACAACTGGCAGTTGTTCATTTACAGGGATCATATATTTTTATTATAGTGCTGCTGACAATCGAAGCAACCTGCCTCCTTTGCAAGCCACAAACTGATGGAGGAGATCGGCAGATCAGGCGAAGTCTGTGGAGGGAATGGAATGGCAACTTTTCGGGTCGGTACCCCGCTTTAGGCTGATAGTTTGAAAAGGGGACCCTGATGCAAAATGTTGCCTGTCCATCCCCTCCGCATATGCTGTCTGACCTGTTAATTCTCTCTTGCACTTGGTGTCTTACTCAAGATTCCAGCACCTGTACCTCCTCGTGTCTAGGTCATCCTTTGCCCTTGTCGAATTTCTTGACCATCAAGAAGTCCCCTGAATACATCGGAAGGATAGTAAACGAGCCTCCAGTTATCTCTGGCTATGTGTTCCTTCATAGGGTCATAAGTGATAGGAGCAGAATTAGGTCATTCAGCCCATCAGGTCCACTCCGCCATTCAATTATGCCGGACTATCTCTTCCTCCAAATCTCATTCTCCTGCCTTCTCCCCATAACCCTGGAAACCCATGCTACTCAAGAATCTATCTCAACACATCCATTCTGTCAAGGCCTTTCACTATTTGGTAAGTTTCGATGAGGTCCTCCTTCATCCTTCTAATCTCCAGCAAGTACAGGCCCAGTGCCAACAAATGCTCATCATACGTTAACTCATTCCTGGGATCATTCTCGTAAACCTCCTCTGGTCCCTCTCCAGAGCCAGCACATCCTTCCTCAGATATGGTGCCCACAATTACTCACAATACGCCAAATGCTGTCTAACCAGCACCTTATAAAGCCTCAACGTTACATCCATGTGTTTGTATTCTAGCCCTGTTGAAATAAATGCTGGCATTGTGTTTGCCGATGGAAGAGAAGTCGAAGCAAAGAAGTGGAATCCAAATAACCAAATGGAAACAAAGCAGAAACGCCAACTGACTGAAGGGGTGGGACGCCTAAATGCAAACTAACCGAAAAGACCAGGGTGCCTAAAAGTCAACAAACCAAAAGGCTGTGTTACCTAAAAGCAAACTCACCGAATGGCCGTTCTGCTGATATGCCACCTACCCGAAAGGCAGCATCGCCTGCAAGCCGACGAACCGAATGCCGCTCAACAGAAAAGTCAAATAACGGACATGACGTTGCCGGGGGGGGCAGCGATTGGTCCAGACCCCCGCGTCCATCACATCACTGTGGAGGGAAGTTAACATTGTCTCAAACCTCCGCTCCATCCGACCCACAGCCCGCGGAGGGTGGCCGTGGGAGAGTGGGGGCTGTCCCGAGGGATGCACACCTTCGGCCGCTTTCAACTTGGTGCTTGGGTTCAGATTGCCCAGTCACCTATGGCTTGTGTGGGAAAATGAACCCCACGCTCCTGTCTCCCACGGCCACCCTCGTGGGCTGCGGATCGGGTGGAGCGGAGGTTTGGGACAATGTTCATCCCTCCACAGTGATGTGATGGATGCGGGGGTTTGGACCAATTGCTGACAAGTCCCGCCCCCCGGCAACGTCATGTCCGTTATTTGACTTTTCTGTTGAGCAGCATTCGGTTCGTTGCCTTGTAGGCGATGCCGCTGCCTTTCGGGTAGGTGGCGTTTCGGCAGAACGGCCATCCGGCGACTTTGCTTTTAGACGACGCAGCCTTTCGGTTTGTTGTCGTTTAGGCCCCATTTCCATTCGGTTATTGGGCTTCCACTTCTTTGCTTCAGCTTCTCGTCCGTCGGCCTCACGTCCACACACGGTTTACCATCACACAAAAGGGTGGGTGAGATGCTCTTTTCCCCCCAAAGCAGTGTAGAAAGACGATAGTCTGTATTTGGAAACAAATATCTTCAATACAGTGTCCTTCAAAGAGAAGGAAGTCTATTTGACAACAACATGCAGTTGGACATGTCCCATTACATTTTTTTATGGGGCTAAAATTTAAAATTACTTTTCCCTGGCTGTTCCATTTTACTAATTAACATTTCCATAAAGACTGCATCAGGGTCACAAAGTTGACCATCACGCATATATGCTGTGCCATCGTTCAGAGCCAGTTCATTGCTTAACTGACATGAACACATTCCACTGTCTAATTAGATCTAATAGCAATCAACCGCACTAATACATGAAAAAGCATTCAACAAGAAATAATTGGTTCAGCAAGTTATTTTGGTGCCAAAAATCCTTTTGTCAATTTAGAAGATACATCAAGTTAAGGATATGAATATATATTAAAGCTTATGGGATGCATTCAAAGGGAAGGGAAGACGAGTCATAACATCCAAAGCTCATCTGATTTGGGATCACGAAGGCCACATCTTATACTTCAAATCGTATCTGACCCAGCAACTAATTTCAATTTACTGTGAAAGTAGCAACAGTGTGAGCACAACTAGTTTAGTTTAGTTTGGAGATACAGCACGGAAACTGGCCCACCAAGTCCACGCCGATCAATTAATCCCCGCACAGCAAGACTACCCGACACACACTATGGACAATTTACAATTTTACCAAGCCAATTTACTCACAAATCTGTACATCTTTGGAAGGTGGGAGGAAACTGGAGATCCCGGAAAAAAATGCACGTAGGTCGTAGGGAGTAAGTACATGCTCCATGCAGAAAGAACCCGTAGTCAGGAGTGAACACGGGTATCTGGCTCTGCAAGGTATGCAAGGCAGCAACTCTTCCACTGCGTTGCCCTGCGCAACCATGCAAATAGCTTTGTAGAACTGCGAGGCCACATATACTTGATATAATCTAAAGTATAGAAAATAGACAATAGGCGCAGGAGTAGGCCATTCGACCCTTCCAACCAGCACCGCCATTCAATGTGATCATGGCTGATCATCCACAATCAGTACCCCGTTCTTGCCTTCTCCCCATATCCCCTGACTCCGCTATCTTTAAGAGCCCTATCTAGCTCTCTCTTGAAAGTATCCAGAGAACCGGCCACCACCGCCTTCTGAGGCAGAGAATTCCACAGACTCACAACTCCCTGTGTGAAAAAGTGTTTCCCCATCTCTGTTCTAAATGGCTTACCCCTTATTCTTAAACTGTGGCTCCAGGTTCTGGACTCCCCCAACATCGGGAATATGTATCCTGCCTCCAGCATGTCCAAACCCTTAATAATCTTATATGTTTCAATAAGATCGCCTCTCATCCTTCTAAATTCCAGAGTATACAAGCTCAGCCATTCCATTCTCTCAACATTTGACAGTCCCGCCATCCCGGGAATTAACCTTGTAAACCTACGCTGCACTCCCTCAGTAGCAAGAATGTCCTTCCTCAAATTGGGAGACCAAAACTGCACACAATACTCCAGGTGTGGTCTAACTAGGGCCCTGTACAACTGCAGAAGCACCTCTTTGCTCCTATGCTCAACTCCTCTTGTTATGAAGGCCAACATGCCATTCGCTTTCTTCACTGCCTGTTGCACCTGCATGCTTCCTTTCATTAACTGATGAACAAGGACCCCCAGTTCCCGTTGTCCTTCCCTTTTTCCTAACTTGACACCATTTTGATAGTAATCTGCCTTCCTGTTGGATAACCTCACATTTATCTGCATTAAACTGCATCTGCCATGCCATGCATCTGCCCACACACGCAACTTGTCCAAGTCACCCTGCATTCTCATAGCATCCTCCTCACAGCTCACACTGCCACACAGCTTTGAGTCATCTGCAAATTTGTTAATGTTACTTTGAATCCCTTTATCTAAATCATTGATGTTTATTGTAAATAGCTGCGGGTTCAGCACCGAGCCTTGCGGTACCCCACTAGTCAATGCCTGCCATTCTGAAAGGGACCCGTTAATCCCTACACTTTGTTTCCTGTCTGCCAACCAATTTTCTATCCGTCAGCACTCTAGCCCCAATACCATGTCCCCTAATTTTGCCCACTATGTGGGACCTTATCAAATGCGTTCTGAAAGTCCAGGTGCACTACATCCAGTGGCTCACCCTTGTCCATTTCCCTACTTGCATACTCAAAAAATTCCATAAGATTAGTCAAGCATGATTTCCCCTTCGTAAATCCATACTGACTCGGACTGATCCTGTTACTGCTATCCAAATGTGCAGGTATATCATCTTTTATGATTGACTCCAGCATCTTCCCCACCACCGATCTCAGGCTAACTGGTCTATAATTCCCTGTTTTCTCTTTCCCGCCTTTCTTAAAAAGTGGGATAACATTAGCTACCCTCCAATCCACAGGAACTGATCCTGAATCTATAGAACATTGGAAAATGATCACCAATGCGTCCACGATTTCTAGAGCTACTTCCTAAGTACCCTGGGATGCAGACCATCAGGTCCTGGGGATTTATCATCCTTCAGTCCCATCGGTCTACCCAACACCATTTCCTGCCTAATGTGGATTTTCTTCCTCCCTTACCCTAGGTATTTTGTCCCGCAGTACATCTGGGAGATTGTTTGTGTCTTCCTTAGTGAAGACGGATCCAAAATACCTGTTCAACTCATCTGCCATTTCCTTGTTCCCCATAATAAATTCACCCTTTTCAGTCTTCAAGACCTTTGATCTTAACTAATTTTTTCCTCTTCACATACCTAAAGGTTTTACTATCCTCCTTTATTCTCTTGGCTAGCTTACCTTCATACCTCATTTTTTCTCCCTGTATTGCCTGTTTAGTTATCTTCTGTGGCTCTTTAAACGTTACCCAATCCTCTTGCTTCCCGCTCATCTTTGCCACGTTCTACTTCTTCTCTTTTATCTTTATACTGCCCCTGACTTCCCTTGTCAGCCACGGTCACCCCTTACTCCCCTTGGAATCTTTCCTCCTCTTTGGAATGAACTGATCCTGCACCTTCTGTATTATTCCCAGAAATACCTGCCATTGTTGCTCCACTGTCATCCCTGCTAGTGTATCTTTCCAGTCAACTTTGACCAGCTCCTCCCTCATGGCTCCAGAGTCCCCTTTGTTCATCTGTAATACTGACACCTCCGATTTACCCTTGTCCCTCTCAAATCGTAGATTAAAACAATTAGATCAAATTGTAGATATGTGTGTAAGTTCACCATTGCACCATTTTTATAATATTTGACAAGATCGGTTTTTCTCTCCCTTTTTTCACTAACATCAAACATCAAAATATTCTACTGTGGGGAGCTACAGTGCCCTCAAGATCAAATAATACTTACAGCTATATGAAGTGTGGATGGATTGATTTTAGGGGTATATGTCAGTCCAGCCAGTTAGTCCAAATTATGTATTAAATTCCATTGGAAGCAAATACATGCAGCTACTCCCAAAGTGATGCATGCACGTAAGTAACAGAATGATAAGGAATGACTACGTTACCACCAACATTCTGCCATTGATGTCAGAGCTGCAGTTGATTTAATTAAAGGTTATTGAAAGAACTGTAAGTTGTACAGATGTCGTGCCAAACTAGAAACTGGTCGAGTTCACAGACTGTTTGCAATAATTGTATAAAATAGCCATTTTGATTGAAAAGACTTTTGTTACTTCTGTTACGAAGAAGGGATTGTACAGATCGCCTTTCAGCAATATCAGAAATTAAATTTGTTTTCTTACTGCCCTTCTGTCATGAAGCTCCTTCATCATAAAAGCAGAACAGAAGCTGGAGGGAGAGGATTTGAAAGTTACTCGGGATAGCGTTACATCAAAAGATTCATTGGGGGAGCCCTTTCAAAACTGCATGGTATCTCAAAGATGTACTATATTCAGGAGGTCAAAACAGACACAATTGGAAACAAATTCAAGCATCCCTCGAAATATATATCAACCGCTATCAGTAAGCTATCAGCTGTTCTTTATGAAATGTAACAGTCTTTTTGGAGTCTATGATGTCAACTGCGTCTGAAGTGTCAGAATATCTTCAGTGCCTTTATTCGGATTGCAATCCTAGTAAATTAATTTGCATGCTTCGGAGCAACTCCTGTTGGAACATATTTTTTAGTTTTAGCACGGTGCAGTTTGCTAACCCTAAGAGTCTTTATCTCCAGCTGTGTGGGTAGATATCCTTAAAGAAGAGGTAAATAATTGAGAGTGAAAAAAAGATGAAAACATACTGGAGTACAGAGGTGGCATTACAATCAGATCAGACATAATCTTATGAATTGTCAGAGCAGAATGTAGGACTAAATGGTCCACCACTGCTCTTATTTTGCATATTCATTTGAACAAGACAAATATATGTGGTTCTGTGTGAAATTAATAATTTGGTGGCATAAATTAGAATGTGACTGCAGTTAAGTATTGACATTTACACATGTTTAATAAATACTATGCCCTACCCACCACTGCTACTGCCTCAACCCAACTGCCTCCATCCAACATCATCCCTAACGATAACTGCTCCTGATAAAAGCAACAATATCGGGAAGAACAATGATCGGGGAACAAAGAAGAGGTCAGGAATTGAAATAAAAGTTGAAACATTGTAGAAGTTGTTCGTGTAAGTTGTTGGGTTTTTTTAAAGACAGGTAATGATGCTGGTAAACGCACGGTTGCTGGTTTACAAAGCAAAACGCATAAAGAGCTGACGTAACTCAACGGCAATTATTCCGCGCTTTAGGTTTTTTTTTTATGATGTTGGTAAATGTACTGCGCAGTACAGATTCATTGGGGGTTTTACTATGCCCCTCATGGGGAATATATTGAAATGATTAAAGGCAGATGGTGGATTTCGTAATGGTTCCAATCCTGGAAAGGGGAAGCATGTGGTTGAGATACATTACAGGGGTAATGATTGGAGACATCTCGCAAAACTACTGTCTCGTCCATTACATCGACAACCCATGTAAGCCGTCAATCTGCGCCCTTATCTTCCTTTTCCCTCCTTCCTCTTAATATATAGTTCCTGGAGATAGCATCTGGGCAGGTCCCCCATGATCTGCAGCTTGTCCAGACAAATCTGGGTCGCTGTCCTGTTGCTGCTTCTCCTCCCCGCAGCTGCTCAGCCTCTGCTCATTTCCTTCTTCCCTCTCTCCACAAGACAAAGAGTAAACATTGAGGCAATGGTAGTCGTTATCATAGAAACATAGAAACATAGGAAATAGGTGCAGGAGGAGGCCATTCGGCCCTTCAAGCCAGCACCATTCATTGTGATCATGGCTGATAGTCCCCAATCAATAACCCGTGCCTGCCTTCTCCCCATTTCCCTTGATTCTCTCTATACTCATGACTGCGTATCCAGTCACAGTGCGAACTCCATCATCAAGTTCGCTGACGACACCACTGTTGTGGGACGTATCACTGATGGGGATGAGTTGGAGTACAGAAGAGAGATCGAGCAACTGTCCATATGGTGCCAGCGCAATAACCTGGCCCTCAACACCAGCAACACCAAGGGACTGATTGTGGACTTTGGAAGTAGGATGGGGACCCCCAGTCCCGTTTATATCAACGGGTCGATGGTTGAAAGGGTCAAGAGCTTCAAATTCCTGGGCGTGCACATCTGTGAAGATCTTTCCTGGTCCGAGAACACAGATGCAATTATCAAGAAAGCTCATCAGCGCCTCTACTTCCTGAAGTTTACGGAGAGTCAGTTTGTCAAGGAGGACTCTCTCTAACTTCTACAGGTGCACAGTAGAGAGCTTGCTGACCGGTTGTATCGTGGCTTGGTTCAGCAATTTGAGCGCCCTGGAGAGGAAAAGACTACAAAAAGTAGCAAGCACTGCCCAGTCCATCATCGGCTCTGACCTTCCTTCCATCGAGGGGATTTACCGCAGTCACTGGCAGCATCATCAAGGACCCACACCATCCTGCCCACACACTCATCTCCCTGCTACCTTCAGGTAGAAGGTACAGGAGCCTGAAGACTGCAACGACCAGGTTCAGGAATAGCTACTTCCCCACAGCCATCAGGCTATTAAACCTGGCTCGGACAAAACTCTGAACAGTAATAACCCATTATCTATTATTTGCACTTTATCAGTTTATTTATTCATGTGTGTATATATTTATATAATGGTATATGGACACACTGATCTGTTTTTGTAGTCAATGCCTACTATGTTCTGTTGTGCTGAAGCAAAGCAAGAATTTCATTGTCCTATCAGGGACACATGACAATAAACTCACTTGAACTTGGTTCCACTAGCCCTTAGAGCCCCTATCAGTCTACCAGTCACCATATTTGGATGAACTGAAGCTTGTAATCTTTAAGAAGGAGCTGCAGATGCTGGAAAATCGAAAGTAGACAAAAATGTTGGAGAAACTCAGCGGGCGAGGCAGCATCTGTGGAGCAAAGGAAATAGGCGACGTTTCGGTTTGTCAGACCCTCAAAGAAGTGTCTCGACCCACAGTTGTACAGAGCCCTAGTGAGACCACACCTGGAGTATTGTGTACAGTTTGGTCCCCTAATTTGAGGAAGGACATTCTTCCTATTGAGGGAGCCCAGCGTAGGTTTACAAGGTTAATTCCCGGGATGGCGGGACTGTCATATGCTGAGAGAATAGAGCAGCTGGGCTTGTATACTCTGGAGTTTAGAAGGATGAGAGGGGATCTCATTGAAACATATAAGATTGTTAAGGGTTTGGACATGCTAGAGGCAGGAAACATGTTCCCGATGTTGGGGGAGTCCAGAACCAGAACCATGGGCCACAGTTTAAGAATAAGGAGTAAGCCATTTAGATCGGAGACGAGGAAACACTTTTTCTCGCAGAGAGTTGTGAGTCTGTGGAATTCCTTGCCTCAGAGGGCGGTAGAGGCGGGTTCTCTGGATGCTTTCAAGAGAGAGCTAGATAGTGCTCTTAAAAAAAGCGGAGTCAGGGGATATGGGGAGAAGGCAGGCACGGGGTACTGATTGGGGATGATCAGCCGTGATCACAGTGAATGGCGGTGCTGGCTCGAAGGGCCGAATGGCCTACTCCTGCACTTATTGTCTATTGCCTATTGAAACGTCGCCTCTTTCCTTCGCTCCATAGATGCTGCCTCACCCGCTGAGTTTCTCCAGCATTTTGTCTACCTTTGAAGCTTGTAATCCCTGCTTTCTGATGGCCCATTTACATTGACATTGTATTGGAAATTCAACCATCGAATATATCACAATCAACTCAACTTCTTTACTGTATATCCATTTAAACATTGAAATATTATGGGTGGAGTCAAAATGCAGTCTTTAGCTGCAACACTTAGCCAGTTTATATTTATCACAAAGCAGTATTTGTTAGAAATTGGATTTCATCAGCACTACATGTCTGCTGCGGTTTGCCCGAAAAGAATAGTGAAAGGCTCGACTAGAGTGGATGTGGAGAGGATATTTCAACTAGTGGGAGAGTCCAGGACTAGAGGTCAGCCTCAGAATAAAATAACCTTATTTTAGGAAGGAAATGAGGAGGAATTTCTTTGGGCAGAGTTTGGTGAATTTGTGGAATTCTTTGATGCAGAAGGCTGTGGAGGCCAAGTCAGTGGATATTTTTAAGGCAGAGATAGATAGGTTCTTGATTAGTACGGGTGTCAGAGGTTATGGGGAGAGGGCAGGAGAATGGAGTTAGGAGGGAGAGGTAGATCAGCCACAGTTGAATGGCGGAGTAGACTTGATGGGCCGAATGGTCTAATTCAACCTTGGGACCTAATTCCAAATGAGGGGTCATCAATTTTTTTTAAAACCCACTGAATTGGACATCTTGCTTTTAGAAACTATTACCTTTGGTTCATTTTTTTGAACGCATAAAAATTAAATGTGAGTTCACTGAGCACGCTGTTGCCTTCCCGTTCATGGGGGCTCTGTGGGAAGGCACACGATGTCTACAGAGGTGAGAAGGTAAGGGGAGGGGTAGACTGAAGACTGAAAGGCAGGAAAGAGAAAGGAAGGTAGGAAATTGAGAGAGGAGGGGAGGATTCACAGCGCGGCAATCAGAAAACGAGACAAAGCAAGAGGGGCGGTATTTTCCAAGGAAGGGACAGGACGTTGGATGCTGGTGGTATGGATTTGTGGCCATGAGCTCTGTGCTCCCTCCATCACCCCTGTTCTCTGCAATTCGCTTGTGTTGCTGTTAACCCATTCCCTCCCCTTCCCATAGACAGGTGCGTGGATAGGACAGGTTTGGAGGGATATGGACCAAGCGCAGGCAAGTGGGACCAGTGTAGCTGGGACATTGTTGGCCAGCGTGGGCAAGTTGGGCCGAAGAGCCTGTTTCCACACTGTCTCGCTCCATGACACCAGTCCATCATCAGCGCCAAAACTCCCTACCATCGAGGGGATCTATCGCAGTTGCTGCCTCTAAAAGGCCTCCAGCATCTGCAAGGACCAACACCATCCTGGCCACTCACTCATCTCCCCGCTGCCTTCAGGTAGAAGGTACGGGAGCCTGAAATCTGCAACATCCAGGTTCAGAAATAGCCACTTCCCCACAGCCATCAGGCTATTTAACTCAACTCAAACAAAACTCTGAACATTAATAGCCCATTGCACTTTATCTGCTTATTTATGTGTATATATATATATATATTCAATGGTATATGGACACACTGATCTGTTCTGTATTTATTTATGCCTACTATATTCTGTTGTGCTGAAGCAAAGCAAGAATTCCATTGTCCTATCTGGGACACATGACAATAAACTCTCTTGAATCTTGAATCTTGACTCCGTCAAATGCAAACAGCAGCACTATGGCCATCACTGGAGTGATCCTTCATTCGGAAAGTGACACAAGATCAATTTCTTAGCATCTATCCAAGAGGCAAGAGTGTTTTATTGTCATTTGTCCCAGATAGAACAATGAAATTCTTAATTGCTGCAGCACAACAGAATGTATAAACATAGTACATTACAGGAGAGCAAATAAGGTGTAATAAGGGGAATACATTGCAGGAAAAGGATGGTTAAAAAATGGGGGTTGTCAATGTGTCAGGGTGATACTCACTAACATCACAATGAGCTGCACGCCAGAGTGATACGTCTCATCATCAAACCCCAGAGCACTACTGTCACCTATTCCTTTCTAGGACTGATGCTGTTAACAAATTAACCTTCCGTCATCTTCCCAATGAAGGATCACTGCATAGTGATGGCCACAGTGCTGCTGTTTGCATTGGTGAGAGATGGGGGGTGATTGGGCTCACAGCAACACAAGAAAATTTCAGGGAACAGGGGTGATGGAGAGAGATTCAGCAAATCAAAGAGTATAGATCGTGGTTCAAGAAGGAACTGCAGATGCTGGAAAATCGAAGGTAGTCTGAAGAGGGTTTTCGGCCCGAAACGATGCGTATTTCCTTCGCTCCATAGATGCTGCCTCACCCGCTGAGTTTCTCCAGCAATTTTGTCTGCCAAAGAGTATAGGTCTCTAGATGGAGACTTTCCGTCATACATCAAGTGGACAACCACATTCTCTACCATTGCTGATACAATGAAACAACTGCAGCCTCGAAATATCAATGTGTAGTTGCACTGTACTGACCACAGGAATGGAATTGGCAAAATATAAAGCCATTTCGCAGCAAGGATATTTTAAATCATTTGTGATTCCCTGAAATCACGTCGGCCCATTCGCGACCGGGTCCACGGGGCAGAGCCCACGTCCCGCCCCTGGCTCGACGGAGCCCGCAGGTGGGGCACTGGGTCCGAGCCACGGAGGCGTCCGGAGAGGACCCGGCGGCAAGGTGGAGAGGTCGGTGTGGCGGTCGACCAACAGACGAGGACGGAACACGTGGAAGAGAGGCCGCCGCTGCTGAGAGAAGAAACAAATGAGGACCCGGCATGGAGGGACCTCTGTGAGGGAGTGGGAGTGGGAGTGGGAGTGGGGGGGGGGGTGGGACTTGGCACAGGGGTACGTTGTGACTTTGTCAGCGCCCATGATGTGGTGACTATTCGCATACTGTGACTTGTCACATGTGACAATAAGGTAGTCAGTAAATCAGCATGATGTACCACTTGTAGAATGATGAGGTGACAAAGAAAGTCATAAGTCAAGGCTTTCTTGATCCGATATCTATAAGTAGGTAATCAATATGTGTTATGCCTGTCAATGACCTCACCTCATAGAGAAAATACCACTCACAGTGAGTGGAGTGAAGAATGACAAGAAGTACCTGTTTCAATTCCCTATTGTGCGGAACATTAACAGGGAATGTATGCAAATGCTTAAAAGCATGGGCAAAATTGATTTATACACAATTTATGCTGTAGAAAACCAAGTCATAGTGGGTCCCGTTTCTTGACGCATCGAGATAAAGGAGTCCAAATGAATTCTTGGAAAGCTTACAAAACAAATTATAGCTCCCAGGACAATTAAGATGCATACGATGGATTAAAGTGTCCATTCTGGTTTGTAGTGTCATTCAAGACTTGTGCTGTTCAGCAGATTGTATTGAGTCCAATGTCAGGAAGTGCAGGTCAGGCAAGTGCAGAGATTGTGAGCAAGTGCAAGAACTGAAGGTGCAAGAACCTTCAGTTCTTTTCCTTTATGGCTGCTGACACTCTTATAAATATCAACAACAAGACATATTTTAATCCAATTTAAAACTTTACATAGACTATATTATTCAAAAATTAAAATGTCAATTTTTTCCAAAATGTCTCCTCAATTTGTGATAAATGTCTATCCCAAGCAGGGACTACCTGAAATTGGGGAAGTCAATGTTCATACCGCTGGGTGTAAATGTCTATCCCAATTGCACATTCCTTTGATTTTTGCATAAAAATCCAAAAATTCCGGAACAAAATCTTTGAAATTGTTACAAAATGATTCAAAATAAAATTGAAACTGAATGCAGAATTTATTATTTTTGGAACAATGGAAGCTAGCTCTCAGCTGACTTTGTTCCAAAAGAACTTCCTTAATTATGGCTTAACAATGGCAAAAAAACGTATGCTTAAATTCTGGAAAAACGCTCCCACACCAACGATAAAAATGTGGCTCTCACATATGTCCGAAACGTTACACCTGGAAGATATGAGATTCCTCCTAGCAGGCAAATCAGGCCATTTCCAAAAGAGTTGGTCTCCATGTATCGAATTTTTACAAGCATAGGGATGCAGCACAACTCTGATAATAAATGGTATCAGGACCTGGTGAGGGGGGTGTAAAGATATGAAGGAGGTACATCCCTTTTATCTTAGCTTATTTTACTTTCTCATATTTTTGTGTCTTCTATTTTTTATTTTTCTTTCTTTTCCTTTGTTTTTCTTCTTTAGTCTCTCTTTTGTCCTACGCTTCTACGGGCTCTTCTTGATCACTTTTTCCACACACTTACTATCCTATCTAACTCTCTCTATTCTTCCTCTTATTCTTCTTCTTCTTAAAGTATAAAATAAGAAGTGGTACAGAAAATGTATTATGTTATTTTTGGTTTATATCATTGTAATGTACATTGCTTCTAATAAAGATTTTTTTTTTTTTTTAAACATATATATATATATATCATCAACGTTACCTCTAACATTTTAGAAATTCCTTTTTTCTACTTTAGCTGCTGCAACACTCCCCGGCAACCATATATCAGATTCAAGAATTTCAATTTGAACTCCAGTAGTAATAATTTGTGAATATTCATCTGGCTCTACTTAGAATCATAGTCATAGAGTGATACAGTATGGAAGCAGGCCCTTCGCCCTACTTGCCCACATCGGCCAACATGTGACACCTGCCTGCGCTTGGACCATATCCCTCCAAACTTATCCTATCCATGTACCTGTCTAACTGTTTCTGAAACAATGGGATAGTCCCAGCCTCAACTACCTCCTCTGGCAGCTTGTTCCATACACCCACCACCCTTTGTGTGAAAAAGTTACCCTTCAGATTCCTATTAAATCGTTACTCCTTCACCTTGAGCCTATGTCCTCTGGTCCTTGATTCTCCTACTCTGGGCAAGAGACTCTGAGCACCTACCCGATCTATTCCTCTCATTATTTTATACACCTCTATAAGATCACCCCTCATCCTCCTGCGCTCCAAGGAAAAGAGACCCAGCCTACTCAACCTCTCCCTGCAGCTCACACCCTCTACTCCTGGCAACATCCTCGTAAATCATCTCTGAACCCTTTCAAGCTTGACAATATTTTTCCAATAACATGGTGCCCAGAACTGAACACAATATTCTAAATGCGGTACACCCAATGTCTTATACGACAGCAACATGACCTCCCAACTTCTATACTCAATAATCTGGCTGAGGAAGGCCAAAGTGCCAAAAGCCTTTTTGACCACCTTATCTACCTGCGACTCACCCTTCAACCAACCATGCACCTGAACTCCCAGATCGCTCTGCTCTACAACACCACCCAGATGCCTACCATTTACTGTGTAGGTCCTGCCCTTGTTCGACGTCCCAAAATGCAACACCTCACATTTATCTGTATTAAATTCCATCAACCATTCCTCAGCCCACCTGGCCAAGCTCTTGCATTTGTATTAATCCACCCAAACTAATCTGTCATTTATTTTCAATGTTTTGCTCCCTCTTACCAAACCCACGGATAGAACTACTGACAAAGCAAATAAACGTACTTGCTGTTCTTAAAATTTAAATGTTCTTCAATTTAGTACCCTTAAAATGTCTTAATTTTTTAAATAAATTTTTTTACAAAATATTTCTATTTAATAGAGGTACATACGTCAATGGACATCACATATATATTGTTACAATCATTGTACCCCATAATTTTATGGCTTTTAAGAAAAAAGAATAAAAGCAAAGACAGTGAAGGAGGTGAAAAGAGTTGGGAAAGAGTGCCAAAGGGGAAAAAAAAACCCTTGGTCAAAGAATCAGAGAAAAGGAATTAAAAGATAGACCCTAGAAACAAAAAAGAAAAAAGAGAAAGAAAGAAAGAGAAAAAAAAAGCCAGTTACTACATTATATATATCACACAAAAGGAATCTGCCATCTCAATAGTTTTTCATCCCGCCCTACCATGACCCGAGGTACTCTTGCACCCTATGTTTGTAGCAATTCTATAAATCTTAATGTTTAATGGGAATAAACATGATTGCTTAAATGGTACAATTGCCTGCAGGAAGGTTGATGTCTTCATTCAAGGATGTCAAGTGTTATCAGTAGTAGTTGGCCCAACACCGAAGATAGACACAAAATGCTGGACTAACTCAGCAGTTCAGGCAGCATCTTTGAATAGACCCTTCTTTAGGGTCTTGAGCCGAAATATCACCCATTCCTTCTCTCCAGAGATGTTGCGTGTCCCGCTGAGTTACTCCAGCATTTTGTGTCTACCTTAGGTGTAAACCAGCATCTGCAGTGCCTTCCTATGCCTTTCCCCTGCACGTCCTCAGGGACCCAAACAGTCAATCTTCATCAGATTTACATGCACCTCCTCCAACCTTGTGTATTGCATTCAGTACACACGATGTGTACATGATGAAATTCCACATTACATCGAGCAACTGGGGGCACGTTGCACTGGACAGGCGCTCCTGGAGGAAATCCATGCAGGAAGGAGATGCACGTCATAAAATGGGGCTACACCGTGTCGCAGCGACAAAGAGACAGCACAGTAAGAGAAGGGAGCTCGACGACTACCAACCACCGCCCGTCTCCACTGCCCACGTTGCACCAACGTATGTGGATCGTGGATCGGCCTCTACAGACATCTGCAGATCAACAAGTAGACAACCCAATGGAGAGGAGAGGACAGTCATACTCGTTTCGAGTGACTGCCGATGATGATTACACATGGTGTGGTCCCTTCTACATCAATGACACCGCTGTGACGAGGGTTCGAGCATAAGTCTCCTCACACCCCTCAGTACATCGGGATCGCCCACGCAGAGCGTCACTGCGCCCGTGGAGGGCTCCATCCCCACCCACGCCCGGGGTGTCCCAGACCTCTTCCATCCGGTGGCTTCTGCATCGGTCTCCTCGCACCCCTCGGTACTTCGGGATCGCCCACGCAGAGCGTCACTGCGCCCGCGGAGGGCTCCGTCCCGATCCACGCCCGGGGTCTCCCAGACCTACATGCAGGAGCCACCCTCGACCATGCTGTTCCTTCCTCCGGTTCTGGGGGGGGGGGGGGGGGGTCCTGTGGCGTCAGCCTAAACACAGGCCGCTTACGTTCGAACCCTCGTCAGGAGATACGAGGGCGGGCACGTGACGTCATGGGCTAGAGGGAGTGTCCTGGTACTTAAGGTCTCTCACCTCGAGACCTTAGAGCAGTCAACAGGTAGCTGAGCCCGAGAGTACAACCTCGCTCAGCGACAGCAACATTGTAATGTGGTTAGCGCACCAACTTAACGTGTCACCACTGAATAAACAACACTTTGAACCAACCTGACGTCTCACCTTTATTCATCACGTATGGTGCCGTTACACAGTGCTGGTAAGGCAACAACTTCGACAAACACTGGCTCGCTCTCCTCCAGGGCCAACTGCTGCATCCAGCTGCAAGCCTCTTCAATTCCTCTTCCCCTTGCCACACCAAACTGTGTGCTTGACCTACTCCTCTGCTAGAATGAGACCACGTGCAGAGTGGAAAAAACAGCACCTCACATTCCACTTAGGGAGCCAACAAGCCAATGGCGTGAACATTGAATTCTCCAGTTTCAGGTGAATGGTCTGATTTGCCTGCAAGGAGGAATCTCATATCTTCCAGGTGTAACGTTTCGGACACGTGAGATCCACATTTTTATCATTGGTGTGGGAGCGTTTTTTCCAGAATTTAAGTATAAGGATTCGGAATGGGAGGGGGAGTTGAAGTGCTGAGCCACCGGGAGATCAAGTTGGTTATTGCGAACCGAGTGGAGGTGTTCGGCGAAGCGATCGCCAAGCCTACGCTTGGCCTCACCGATGTAGAGCAGCTGACATCTAGAGCAGCGGATGCAATAGATGAGGTTGGAGGAGATGCAAGTGAACCTCTGTTGCACCTGGAACGACTGCTTGGGTCCTTGGATGGAGTCGAGGGGGGAGGTAAAGCGACAAGTTTAGCATTTCCTGCGGTTGCAAGGGAAAGTACCAGGAGAGGGGGTGGTTTGGGTGGTAAAGGGCGAATTGACCAGGGAGTTATGGAGCGGTCTCTGCGGAAAGCACATAGGGGGGGAGATGTGGCTAGTAGTGGGATCCCCGAAAATGTCGGAGGATTATTTGTTGTATGTGACGGCCGGTAGGGTGGAAGGTGAGGATAAGGGGGACTCTGTCCTTGTTACGAGTGGGGGGATGGGGAGTGAGAGCAGAGGTATGGGGTATAGAAGAGACCCTGGTACGAGCCTCATCTATAGTAGAAGAGGGGAACCCCCATTCCCTGAACAATGAGGGCATCTCCATTGCGCTGGTGTGGAACACCTCATCCTGGGTGCAGATGCGGCATAGATGGAGGAATCGGGAGTAGGGGATGGAGTCCTTACAGGAAGCTGGGTGGGATGAAGTGTAGTCTATACAGGAGGTGCAGGAGGTAGCACCAATGCAGTCGTTGATGTAGCAGAGGTAGAGTTTGGGTAAAGGTCCATGGTATGCCTCGAACAAAGATTGTTCGACGCACCCTACAAAGAGGCAGGCATAGCTTGGGCCCATGGACTCATTCCTGGGATCATTCTTGTAAACCTTCTCTGGACCTTCTCCCGAGCCAACACATCCTTCCTCAGATATGGGGCCCATTACATCCATCACATATCCCAACAAATACACGTCAAATTTGCACCGCAAAACACAAAATCTTAATGAAGTGCCTCACAATGCCTCAGGCCCAGGCTGTCACTTCTGTTAAACAGAGAAATTACAATAAATGCAGAAAAATCTATATTCAGACAATCCATTCATTTTTGCAATCAAACTTAATCATCATAACCTTGCAAGGGCTGGCAAAATGGTTCTAATCGGAGATTCTAATCAAGATGAGAGCTTGTTCGCTGGTCCCTAATCACACTAATGAAAAAGTTACAAAGGCAAGATAATACAACTGCTGGAAATCTGCCGAGTACTTTCAGCATTTCCTGTTTCAATGTAATGAAAAAGTTAGTTACAGTGACAGGTTTCTAATAACCGTTTTTGTTTTCTTGGATCTAAAACAATTTACACATAAATATTAGGATTTGGTAGGCAAAGCAACAAAGGGCTTGTGGTGGATTATCTCACAGCTTGCTATCCATTCCATGCAAACTGATAGCATGATAAACAATTTGTGGCCCTGCGTTTGATTTGATGCAATAAAGCACCTGCTGATCTTCCTTGTACATCAGAGAAAGATTTTGTCACTGTACAAGATGCAGCACCGGGGCAAGTAAGATAAATTACAGCAACCAAATCCACTAAAGGAGATAGGTTTCAAGGTCATTTTATTGTCACATGTACCAATTAAGGTGCAGTGAAATTCGAATTACCATACAGACATACTAAAAAATAAAGCCACAAGGCACACAACGACATAAAAGTTGACATAAACATCCACCACAGCAGATTCCCCACATTCCCCACTGGGATGGAAGGCCATAAAGTCCATTTTGGGAAGCACACATAGGCATTTAGACTCATTCATAAAATGTTTTAGTTAGCTACTCATAGTGAAGAAGGCAAAACCGCAAAGTGGCATTCACCGTCATGTTCACCTCAGTTCTACAGAGAAAGATCCCATTTACTTGTGCAGTTCTCCGGAAGGGAAATTGTTCAAAGTTGATTTCAAGTTATAAACAAATGCCTTGCGCAATGTTGGAAAGTGCAGTGGTGCGAAGGGGGAATTCGAGTGGAATATAGGTGCGAGCTAAAATTAAAATTAAGTGAATAAATATGTGAGAATCCATTCACATCCCTGCAGCCATTCATCTCCATTCCAAAGAGGGGAGACTGTTCTTGCATTACCTCTGAACCAAAGCAATTTGCTCAAGGAGATCAGCTATTGTGCTGAAGAAGAATTACTCTAACCTCGCGCTCACCAGTGATGAGTTCAACCGCAGAGGAAAGTCATGAAAACACTTGGCTTTGGCAATGAAGTTTGATACTGTGCACCACACATGAGAATGCTAAACCTACTGGCAATAACCATATAACAACCATATAACCATATAACAATTACAGCACAGAAACAGGCCCTCTCGGCCCTTCCAGTCCGTGCCGACCATTTATTTTCCCCTAGTCCCATCTACCTGCACTCAGACCATACCCCTCCATTCCCTTCCCGTCCATATACCTATCCACTTTACTTTTAAATGTTAAAATCGATCCTGCCTCCACCACTTCTGCAGGAAGATCATTCCACACAGCCACCACTCTCTGAGTAAAGAAGTTCCCCCTCATGTTACCTCTAAACTTCTGTCCCTTAATTCTCATGTCATGCCCTCTTGTTTGAATCTTCCCTACCCTCAATGGGAAAAGCTTATCCACGTCAACTGTGTCAATCCCTTTCATCATTTTAAAGACCTCAATCAAGTCCCCCCTTAACCTTCTGCGTTCCAAAGAGTAAAGACCTAACTTGTTCAACCTTTCTCTGTAACTTAGTTGCTGGAACCCAGGCAACAATTTACCTCAAAGCATCACACATCTCATGTAGATGATAAATAAGACTTTATGAGCTAATTAATATCATGGGTTTAATAGACAATAGACAGTAGGTGCAGGAGTAGGCCATTCGGCCCTCCGAGCCAGCACCACCATTCAATGTCATCATGACTGATCATCTGAGACTAGTTAAAACAAATGTTGGTCCCTTGCAGTCAGAAACAGGTGAATTGATCATGGGGAACAAGGACATGGCAGACCAATTGAAT
The DNA here is from genome assembly GCA_963514005.1 of Raja brachyura. The sequence continues at coordinate 5,646,277 of OY740784.1, forward strand.
AACTACTTTGGTTCTGTCTTCACTAAGGAAGACATAAATAATCTGCCGGAAATAGCAGTGGAACGGGGGTCAAATAAGATGGAGGAACTGAGTGAAATCCAGGTTAGCCGGGAGGTGGTGTTGGGTAAATTGAACGGATTGAAGGCCGATAAATCCCCAGGGCCAGATAGTCTGCATCCCAGAGTACTCAAGGAGGTAGCCACAGAAATAGTGGATGCATTAGTGATAATTTTTCAAAATTCCTTAGATTCTGGAGTAGTTCCTGAGGATTGGAGGGTAGCTAATGTAACCCCACTTTTTAAAAAAGGAGGGAGAGAGAAAGCGGGGAATTACAGACCAGTTAGTCTAACATCGGTAGTGGGGAAACTGCTGGAGTCAGTTATTAAAGATGGGATAGCAGCGCATTTGGAAAGTGGTGAAATCATTGGACAAAGTCAGCATGGATTTACGAAAGGTAAATCATGTCTGACAAATCTGATAGAATTTTTCGAGGATGTAACTAGTAGAGTGGATAAGGGAGAACCAGTGGATGTGTTATATCTAGACTTTCAGAAGGCTTTCGACAAGGTCCCGCATAAGAGATTAGCATACAAACTTAAAGCACACGGTATTGGGGGTTCAGTATTGATGTGGATAGAGAACTGGCTAGCAGACAGGAGGCAAAGGGTAGGAGTAAACGGGTCCTTTTCAGAATGGCAGGCAGTGACTAGTGGGGTGCCGCAAGGCTCAGTGCTGGGACCCCAGCTATTTACAATATATATTAATGATTTGGACGAGGGAATTCAATGCAACATCTCCAAATTTGCAGATGATACCAAGCTGGGGGGTATAGTTAGGTGTGAGGAGGATGCTTGGAGGCTGCAGGGTGATTTGGATAGGCTGAGTGAATGGGCAGATGCATGGCAGATGCAGTACAATGTGGATAAATGTGAGGTTATCCACTTTGGTGGCAAAAACATGAGGGTAGACTATTATCTGAATGGTGGCAGATTAGGTAAGGGGGAGATGCAACGAGACCTGGGTGTCATGGTACACCAGTCATTGAAAGTAGGCATGCAGGTGCAGCAGGCAGTGAAGAAAGCAAATGGTATGTTAGCATTCATAGCGAAAGGATTTGAGTAAAGGAGCAGGGAGGTTCTACTGCAGTTGTACAGGGTTTTGGTGAGGCCACACCTGGAGTACTGCGTACAGTTTTGGTCTCCAAATCTGAGGAAAGACATCCTTGCCATAGAGGGGGTACAGAGAAGATTCACCAGACTGATTCCTGGGATGTCAGGACTTTCATATGAGGAAAGATTGGATAGACTCGGTTTGTACTCGATGGAATTTAGAAGATTGAGGGGGGATCTTATAGAAACCTACAAAATTCTTAAGGGGTTGGACAAGCTAGATGCTGGAAGATTGTTCCCGATGTTGGGGGAGTCCAGAACAAGGGGTCACAGTCTAAGGATAAGGGGGAATTCCTTTAGGACCGAAATGAGGAAAACATTCTTTACACAGAGAGTGGTGAGTCTCTGGAATTCTCTGCCACAGAAGGTAGTTGAGGCCAGTTCATTGGCTATATTTAAGAGGGCGTTAGATGTGGCACTTGTGGCTAAAGGGATCAGGGGGTATGGAGAGAAGGCAGGTACGGGATACTGAGTTGGATGATCAGCCATGATCACATTGAATGGCGGTGCAGGCTCGAAGGGCCGAATGGCCTACTCCTGCACCTATTTTCTATGTTTCTATGTTTCTATCCCCAATCAGTACCCCGTTCCCGCCTTCTCCCCATATTCCCTGACTCTGCTACCTTTAAGAGCCCTATCTAGCTCTCTCTTGAAAGCATCCAGGGAACCGGCCTCCACCGCCCTCTGGCAGAGAATTCCACAGACTCACAACTCTCTGTGTGAAAAAGTGTTTCCTCATCTCCGTTTTAAATGGCTTGCCCTTTATTCTTAAACTGTGGCCCCTGGTTCTGGACTCCCCCAGCATCGGGAACATGTTTCCTGCCTCTTGCGTGTCCAAACCCTTAATAATCTTGCATGTTTCAATAAGATCACCTCTCATCCTTCTAAATTCCTGAGTGCACAACCCCAGCCACTCCATTGTCTCAGCATATGACAGTCCCACCTTCCCGGAAATTAACCTTGTGAACCTACGCTGTGCTCCCTCAATAGCAAGAATGTCCTTCCTCAAATTTGGAGACCAAAACTTATTAGACAGAATTTTAACAGCACCACCATTCATTGTGATCATGGCTGATCGTCCCCTATCAATAACCCGTTCCTGCCTCCTCCCCATATCCCTTGACTCCTCCCCACTAGCCCCTAGAGCTCTATCAAACTCTCTCTTAAATCCATCCAGTGACTTGGCCTCCACTGCCCTGCCAATGTAACATTGGACAGGCTAAAGCAAGGTGTTACACAAAAAGCTGGAGAAACTCAGCGGGTGCAGCAGCATCTAAGGAGCGAAGGAGATAGGCGACGTTTCGGGTCGAGACCCTTCTTCAGACTCATAAGGAGCGAAGGAGATAGGCGACGTTTCGGGTCGAGACCCTTCTTCAGACGCTTGATGCTGCTGCACCCGCTGAGTTTCTCCAGATTTTTGTGTAACCCTCGATTCTCCCGCATCTGCAGTTCCTTCTTTAACACTAAAGCAAGGTGTTAACTTGATAGAGTTTCATGAACACTAAGATCTGCATTTAACATGTGCATGTTTGCGTTTCTTTATAAATTTAATGATTAATTTTATATTTCTGGTTTCTGATACAAAATTTTAAATACTTTGAATTAAAACTGCTTTTCATGGGGAGTGACATTTTGTCATTGATTTTGTTTGTCAATATGCAAGAACGTTCTCCTGAGAACCTGGCCAATATTTATCCTTCACATCACATCATGAACACAAGTTGTATCAGGTTTGTTGCTTGTTGCACATTACCAAAGCATCTGTACTCTAAACGTATATTGCTGGCTTTAAAGAACTCTGAGTTTCCTGATGATTGGGACTCAAAGAATGCCAAGTCATCTACCAACAAGCATCTTCTTGAAGTGCAAGTGTAAAATGTTTCACCTCTGAGGAAATCATACAAATTCTTCAAGCTAAATACTGCAAGTGATAAAATAAAGATAACAATGTAAAATGCTAAAAATATATTTTAGAACTTGCAGTGTATGTGGAAGAAGAAACAGTTAACATTTCATGACAATCCAGAAAAAAATAAGGTTTGTCTTGACTGACAGACCAGATCAATTTTCCAAAATATGGTCTCCTTTTATTGAATTGCTTCAACAACATGATGGTTGAACACAAACTCAAAACCGATGGTAGGGCTGGGTGAGTGGGCGTAGTTGTGCTGCACCCTATACTTGTAATAAGTCGATAAATGGAGACCAAATCTTTTGGAAATGGCCTGATTTGCCTGCTAGGAGGAATCTCATATCTTCCAGGTGTAACGTTTCGGACACATGTGAGATCCACATTTTTATCGTTGGCGTGGGAGCGTTTTTCCAGAATTTAAGTATACGTTTTTTTGCCAATATTAAGCCATAATTAAGGAAACTCTTTTGGAGCAAAGTCAGCCCAAAGCTGGCTTCCATTGTTCCAAAAATAATCAATTCTGCATTCGGTTTCAATTTTATTTTGAATCATTTTGTAACAATTTCAAAGATTTAATTCCAGAATTTTGGGATTTTTATGCAAAAAACAAAGGATTGTGCTATGGTTGCATCTTGGGATAGACATTTACACCTTTGCTAGTTCCGGGTTTTTTTTTGGGGGGAGGGAGGGGGGCTTATTTACTTTTTTTCTTTTTCTTTTCTTCTTTCTTTCCATTTTTTTTCCATTTTCTTTTTTTTCTATCTAATTATTAGTTTATAAAATGTTAAAGCTTAAGCTGTATGAAAATTGTATAACTGTCATGTCAATCATTTTTTTTGGTACAATTGCTTCCAACAGATAGTGTTTTAAATAAATAAATAAAAGACATTTCATGACAATGACCTTTGTAATTAAACTTTCATTCCCCATACACAATGCTTTGCTGGCTGGGGATTTCCTGCATTTTAATTGTTACCCTGAAAATTCTACTTTATTACATAAGACCGATCTATTTCTCTCACGTTCGCTTACAACTGCGATACATCATTGCGGCCATCTTTATTGAACCAACATGAGGTCAGTGAAAGTTCTTCACAACAACTAACATTAGCGCTGTTAATAGAGTTGCATTTAAAACTTCATCCAATTAATGATGCCGTTCAAAGGTCTAACCAGATACCAGCTGGAGAGAGATGAGAGAGCTTAAAGATGCAACTAATAACATGAAAACACCCCTTGTAATTTTAATAACCCCTATTAAATTGAAACAAAGACTAATCCAAGTGATTTAATTTTTAATTAAAACCTTTTCTATGATTGCTTAAACTAATTGATGAAGGGCAACAAAATTGTCCATTTGTTCCAATTATGTGGAAGACTTTAATAAACCACTTAGCTCATTCAAAGCAGAAGATCCAGTTCATTGCTATTTACCGTGTGTGTGGCCCAAAGAAAATTAAACCTGGATTGATGATTCTTAGGCTCACTACACTAACAAGTTGTCCACAATTCATTCTAAAACGATCATCCCATTCATGAGGTTAATGTCAAAAAATTAATCAACCACAATAATGGTCAAAGGATGCCTCTTTTAAAAATGAGTTGAGACAGGTTGCTAGCATTCAAACATTAGTGCTGTAGTTAGATTAACCTTTCAGATCAAATTATTAACCAGGATTGCAACAGAAATAGGGTTTGAGAGATACGAAGAGGATGTTGGTGAATGCTACCAATACAATAAAACAAATTAGTCTCACACAACACTAGCTAGGACTTCTGCCACATCTCTCTTCCTCACTTTCCCTTGCAACCGCAAGAGATGCTACACTTGTCCCTTCACCTCCCCCATCCACTCCTTTCAGGGACCCAAGCAGTCCTTCCAAGTCCAACAGAGGTTCACCTGCACCTCCTCCAACCTCATCTACTGCATCCGTTGCTCCAGATACCAGCTGATCTACATCGGTGAGACCAAGTGGAGGCTTGGCGATCGTTTCGCCGAACACCTCCGCTCGGTCCGCATTAACCAACCCGACCTCCCGGTGGCTCAGCACTTCAACTCCCCCTCCCATTCCGTATCCAACCTCTCGGTCCTGGGCCTCCTCCACGGCCAGAGTGAGCAACACCGCAAGTTGGAGGAACAGCATCTCATATTCCGCTTGGGGAGTCTGCATCCTCTGGGCTTAAACATTGAATTTTCTCAATTCTGTTAACCCTGGCTGCCTCCTCCCCTTCCCACCTCTCCCTCAGCCCTCGGGCCCTGGCATTCCTTCTCTCTCTATCTCTCCCCCACCCAAGTCGCACTAGCTTCTCATTTTCACACTACAAACAGCTTACAACAGCCTGTTTCCTTTATCATCGATACTTTTTTGCATATCTTTCATTCATTGTTGTTTTTCTCCCCACATCACCGTCTATATCTCTCGTTTCCCTGATCCCTGAACAGTCTGAAGAAGGGTCTCGACCCTGAAACGTCGCCTATCTCCCTCGCTCCTTAGATGCTGCTGCACCCGCTGAGTTTCTCCAGCTTTTTGTGTAACCCTCTCTCTTCCTCTAGATTCTTGGAAATGTTATTTTCCACCATGCCTATGCTCTGCCGTAATGCCTTCATCATTAGGAATACAGCAGTAGATTTGAGAAGTGATAGAACCATTTTAAGGTATTCCAATGAAGAGAATAGGATTTTATGGTAATTTCCTCTTCTACTTTGATTGGAGCATTTAGCTTGGACAATGGTGATCCTTAGTCACCTGCGTGCTACTCACATAGGTCCAATAGACCATCACAGATTCCTGTTCATTTGTCCAAGCTATAAGATATTGTTAGATAATATTGTTAAATAAACCAGACTGATTCCTGGGATGTCAGGACTGTCTTATGAACAAAGACTGGATAGACTCGGTTTACACTCTCTAGAATTTAGGAGATTGAGAGGGGATCTTATAGAAACTTACAAAATTCTTAAGGGGTTGGACAGGCTAGATGCAGGAAGATTGTTCCCGATGTTGGGGAGGTCCAGGACAAGGGGTCACAGCTTAAGGATAAGGGGGAAATTCTTTAGGACCGAGATGAGAAGGACTTTTTTCACACAGAGAGTGGTGGGTCTCTGGAACTCTCTGCCACAGAGGGTAGTTGAGGCCAGTTCATTGGCTATATTTAAGAGGGAGTTAGATGTGGCCTTTGTGGCTAAGGGGATCAGAGGGTATGGAGAGAAGGCAGGTACGGGATACTGAGTTGGATGATCAGCCATGATCATATTGAATGGCAGTGCAGGTTCGAAGGGCCGAATGGCCTACTCCTGCACCCAATTTCTATGTTTCTATGTTAGACCTCATGCAAGTACAATGATTCAGTGAAATAAATGGTTTAGGTTCAGTTCTGGGTTTATATTTGCCACACGTACCAAAGTACAGTGGAAAGGTTTGGTTTGCAACAGATCAGATAATACTATAGATGAATACCGTCATGGCAAACTCAAGTCCAACATTTCGAGCAAAAAGGGGAAATACAGGATGCAGAATATGGTTTTCTGCATTGCAGTGCAAAAGACTCCACAAAATCCCAATGGTGTAAGTTTGAATTGAAAAGTGCCCTAGCTTATGGAAGAACATTCCAGAAGCCTGGTAACAGAGGTAAGGAGCGGGTCCTGAGTCAGGTGGTGAACGCTTTCAAGTTTCTGCAACTCTTTCCTGGCAGGAGGAGGCAGAAGAAGGAATGACCATGGTGGGACAAGTTATGTTGGACGCTTTTCCAAGGCAGCATGCAATGTAGACGGAGTCAATGGTGGGAAAGCTGCTCTGGGTGATGGACTGCTCTACATTTACAACTCTGTGAAATGTCTTCTTGTCTTGGACAGCGTTGTTGCCATAGCAATGCTTTCCATAGTACATCTGTAGAAGTTTAGAAGGGACATTGAGACATGCAGAATTTCCACAGTCTGCTTAGGAAGACGGCCCTTTGAGATTCTGTGGGTACTTGTTGTGGTACTTTCATATGAGGAAAGACTGGATACACTTGGCTTGTACTCGCTGGAATTTAGAAGATTGAGGGGGGGTCTTATAGAAACTTACAAAGTTCTTAAGGGGTTGGACAAGCTAGATGCTGGAAGATTGTTCCCGATGTTGGGGGAGGTCCAGAACAAGGGGTCACAGTCTAAGGATAAGGGGGAATTCCTTTAGGACCGAGATGAGGAAAACATTCTTTACACAGAGAGTGGTGAGTCTCTGGAATTCTCTGCTACAGAAGGTAGTTGAGGCCAGTTCATTGGCTATATTTAAGAGGGAGTTAGAAGTGGCACTTGTGGCTAAAGGGATCAGGGGGTATGGAGAGAAGGCAGGTATGGGATACTGAGTTGGATGATCAGCCATGATCACATTGAATGGCGGTGCAGGCTCGAAGGGCCGAATGGCCTACTCCTGCACCTATTTTTCAATGTTTCTAAGTGAGTATCAGTACATTTCATCATGTTATTTGTTCCAAAATGTATATGCCAAGATATTACTTTATTTCTGAATAGTTTTCATGCACTTTTGAAAATTTGGGATTCAGAAACTTTCAATTTGGATTGGGTAATTGGGTATTGAGTCATTTTGTTGGGGGATAGGCAGTAACCCAGGTGCAGGGCTTCATCACATGCCAAAGGAAATCTTTTTTTTTGTTTTTGTTTATTTTTGTTCGAAGTAAGTACAATAGTGTGGTACTTGAGTACCTAATACATACATACATATTTCCATTCTTGTACAACAGTGGGAGAAAAAAGAAATAAAGAGTGTCGGAATAGATAGACAAGCGAGTAGACACAGATAGCAAAAGAATTAAAGGACAAAGAGGAGAAGCTGAAAAGATTGAAATAGAAGGAGAAAGTAAAGAAAAGAGAGATTAGGAGAGATCTACCTATTTCGTATGTTTGCCCATCCGTCACCCGGTTCTAAACCATTTAATTTCTGAGGTTATGTTATGTTGCACCATATGCTTGCAAAAAGTTGATAAAAGGAGACCAAGTCTTTGAGAATTGGTCTACTTTGCCTAGTAGGAGAAATCTCATTTCTTCAAGATGAAGCGTTTCAGACATATTTGAAATCCACATTTTGAATGTTGGCGTGGTTGCGTTTTTCCAAAATTTGAGTATGTTGTTTTGCTGTTATTAGACCGTAATTAAGGAAAGCTTCTTGGAATATAGTTAGTTTACTTCCCTCTTCCATTGATCCAAAGATAATCAGTTCTGTATTGGGGTTCAATTTTGTGTTAAATAGTTTTGTAAAAATTCTTTAAGCATGAGAGGCTGCTTTAGATTGCACGCTGGCTGGATGGCAGAAGGCAAAGAGTGGCAATAAAGGGGCTTTTTCTGGTTGGCTGCCAGTGACTACTGGAGTTCTGTAGGCGTCAGTGCTCGGGCCGCGACTCTTCACGTTGTATATCAATGATTTGGACGAGGGGATTGAAGGCTTGTGCCCAAGTGTGTGGACGATACGAACATATGTGGAGGGGCAGGTATTGCAGAGAAAGCAGGGACTCTGCAGAAGAACTTGAAAAGGTTGGGGGAGTGGGCAGAGAAATGGCAGATGGAATGTAGTGCAGCACAGTGTGGAGTCATGCATTTTGGCATTAGGAATAAAGACGTGGATTATTTTCTAAATGGGGAGAGAATCCTGAAATTGGAAGTGCAAAGGGACTTGGGAGTGCTGCTGCAGGATTCCCAAAAAGTTAATCTGCAAGTCGAATCGTTAGTAAAGAAAGCAAACACAAATTATTTCAAGAGGCCTTGTATACAATATCAGGGATGTAATGCTGAGGCTCTGTGAGGTGCTGGTCGGGCTGCTGTTATGACAAATGTAGGGCACCATATCTAAGGAAGGATGTGCTGGCTCTGGAGAGGATGTAGAGGAGGTTTACGAAAATGATCCTCGGGGTGAGCATTTGATGGCACTGGGCCTGTACTCGCTGGAGATTAGAAGAATGAGGTGGGACCTCATTAAAATGTACAGAATAGTGAAAGGCTTGGATAGAGTGGATGTGGAGAATATGTTTCCATGAGTGGGAGAGACTAGGATTCAAAGTCGTAGCCCCAGAATTAAAGGGTTTTACTTTAAGAAGGAGATGAGGAGGAATTTCTTTAGTCAGAGAGTGATGAATCTGTGGACTTCTTTTCCACAGAAGGCTGGGGAGGCCAAGTCAGTGGATATATTTAAGGCAGAGATAGATAGATTCTTGATTATTATGGGTTTCAGGGGTTATGGGGCGAAGGCATGAGAATGGGGTTAGGAGGGAACAATGGATCAGCCATGATTGAATGGCAGAGTAGACTTGATGGGTCGAATGGCCAAATTCTGCTCCCATCACTTAAGTCCTTTGATCACTACACTGTGTTGCCCCAAGCAATTACAATCAACAGTGACGAATGGATATCGGGCTGGACAGGTTGAATTGCACTTAGTCACTGGATAATCTACCTCATTAACCGTTACAACTGAAATATTTGAGATTCTTTTACAATAAAAACATCATAATCAATCAAAAACATGGTTCATATGATGTTTTAAAAATATTTCAGGCAACAACACTTTAAATCTTTTTTTAAGATTTGCAAATAAATGTATTTTTTTAACGTTAAAGAGATTTTCAGACTTTCAAGTTCCTTGCCAGTTTTAACAACCAGAGAGCCAGGCGCCAGTGAAATTCTTGAGGGCGGGTTTTGTCAAGATCAAGGACCCAGTCGGGTGATAGAGGGGTTCAAAGACAGGTGACTGTCAGCTTGGGCAGTTTGTGGAAAATATGGACCTTTGTTATAGACTTTTCTTAAGCTTATGCCCCTAATGGATTCCCAACTGTTCTCATTATTCTAATCAACATGGAACCCTTACATTCAGTCCTAGACAGTCGACAATGTTGTCTCCATGTCTTGGGGCAGTTTGCAACATGTTGGAGAATATTGGTTAGTTCGGAAACAAATAATTGAAGTTGGTGCTTTTGGGGAAATGTATGACGATGTGCATCTTAACAGGCCATCTTTCTGGTGAGAAATCAGGATTTATGGATGAAAAGCTTCTCAGATCTGGAGAACGATATCAGAAGGTGGGGGTATGGGGGGGGGGGGGGGGGTGTGGGGGAGGAGGAGAATTATTGTGGTTATGACTCATGCAATAACCAACAATATTAATAAGGGTAAGAATAAGGTTCCTGCTGAAGGAGCGGATGCAGTTGGGGTCCAAATCAAAAAGCAGAACTAGAAAGTCTAAAGACATCTGAATTACCACCGAAGTTGTATGTGAATTGGCACTGGGCCAATACGATGACACAGTTGAATGTGTGGTGATTTGTGTGGGAACATTTGTCTCCATTGATGGAACACTAGCCCCCAGTATGGAGGAAAGAGGGGGCTGTTGTTTGGAATTAACTTAACTTGACAGGACAAGAGAAAACTAAAAGGTAGAGAAATGGGTAATGATTATCAGAGACTTTCAGGAGAGGACATATCATTGAGTATTGACTATTCCATCAATTAGAAGCAATGAAAAATACACAATTAAAGGTCTTTTTATGGATGCACAGAGATTTCAGAACAATATAGAGCAATTAAAGGCACAAAGGAAAATAAATGATATGATCCAACAGCAATTATGGATATATAGTCACAACCTGGTCAAAGTTGATCGATGAAACTTAACTTTTAAGGAAGATGCAGCTTTCATTCTTTCTCAACTTCTTACCCTTTTTTTTTGTTTAACCTTTCTCTATTAATTTCTATCTTTATAAAAAATGGAAAAAAAATATATAGAAGTACAATTATTATGCAATTGTTAATATAAATAATACTGATAATGGATATCTACAAAGAACAAAATACTTTTTATTATGTGGACAACGAACAAACTGTTTTTAATTATGTAGTTGCTTCTAATTTATTAAAAAAAAAACAAAAAAAAAGAAAGATGCAGCTTATAAAATAGATAGAGATAATTGAGAGAAAGGATCTTAGCTTGGAAAATCAATGTTAAATCAGCTTGGACAGAACTAAGCAACAACAAAGAGCAAAGATATTGTCCCGTCCAAACTGTAAGGATAATGGGCAGTATAGTATGAACCAGGAAATCAAAGGCACCTGTAAATGAACAATGGGGAGAATGATTCAAGGAGTTTGGAACAGGTGGTATTCAAGATCTGGACATTGAGGGGTCAATGAGGAAACAGTCTAATTTTGACCAGGTATTATGAACAGAGAAAAGGTTAATCAACAATCTAGTCATTGATGTGCCTTATTCATTGCAATATTATGGAATGTAGTTATCAAGGTTGCTAGTGTTTTAATTCAATGCAAATCTGGCATCTCAAATCTGACCAAAGTGAAGCGTGAATGACTGAGTTAGCTTTGGTATCCCAGGAACCCCACATTAAACGTGTGATAGTTAACATGCAATGGCTAGCGTTTAAATTATTAATATCAAGTGAAAAAATATATTCCTTGCAACCACAATCTCCCAACTACAAAAGTGGTCCAATGCTAACTATGTGCAGAATCTCAAGACACCACTGGATCAAAGGAAAGATCTTGTAATGTTGTTGAGATGCAAAGTAAGATTGAGAATTAGGAACATTTTAGTTACAACAAAGGTCGTCAGAATGATTCCTGCGGTGGAAAATGTTACCAAAGAGGAGAGATTCGATAGATTTGGCCAATTATTGTTGTGTTGAGAAGAATGAGAGTTGATCCCTCTGAATCATACTGAATTATTCTATGACCTGACAGAATAGATGAAGGGATGATACTTTAAACAGCTGGGATACCAGAACACAAGTTCATATTCCCCATATAAGATATTGGTCAGAATATTAGATTATGTAGAATCTAATGGGAGCTGGTCAATTGGATTCATAATTGGCTTGGATAGTTGTGAAGGGGTGTTTGTCAGATTGGAGGCCAGTGACCAATGGTGTGCCACAGAGGTTGGTGCTGGGACAATTGGTTGTTATCTGCATTAACGATTTGGACGATGACATTGTGAACATTGTCAGTAAATTTGTAGATCACATCAACATTGGTGGCAGAGTGGACAGTGAGGAAATATATCTAAGGTTACAATAGGATCTAATCAGATGCGGAGGTGGGCAAAGTAATGGCAAATGGAATTCAACTCTGAGAAATATGCGATGTCACTTTTTCTTGCATCAAAACCATTGCAGGACGTGCACAATACATGGAGAGCGTTGCCAAACAGGGAGATTGTCATAGAGTCATATGATATGGAAACAGGCCTTTCAGACCAACTCACCCATGCCAAGCAAATTGCCCAATCTAAGCGAGTCTCATTTGCCCCCATTTGGCCCATATGCATTGAAAACCTTCCTCTCCATACACTTGTGCAAACACCTTTAAATGTTGCATTGTATCTGCCTCAGCTACTTTCTTTGGCAGCTCGTTTTAAATACCCATCACCTTCGGTGTGAAAATGTTACCCCTCACATTCACTTAAACCTTTCCCCTCTCATCTCAAACCTACCCTGTCTAGTTCTTCATTCCCCTCGCCAAGGGAAAAGGTCCCTTTACTCCCTGTATCTTATCTACCCCCTTCAAGATTTTATATTTGTCTACATAAGATCACACCTCAGTCTCCTACACTGAACTGAATAAAGTCCTGGCCTGCCCAAACTCTCCATATAGATCAGGCCTTGGATCTCAGCAACATCCTCATAAATCTTCTCTGCACTCTTTTCATCTTAGTGGCATCTCTACAATAGACCAAAATTGACCATAATACTCCAAATGTATCCTCACCAACGTCTTGTACAACTGCCGCATAGTATCTTAATTTTGAAACAAAATTCCCTTTCTGATGAAGGCCAACTTGTCAAAAGCATTCTTCCCCACCCTATCTATCTGTGTTGCCACTTTCAGGGATCCATTTACTTGTACTCCTAGATTCTTCTTCTGTACAACGTTTCCCGGAGACTTACCATGCATGATAGACAATACACAATAGAGTAGGCCATTCGGACCTTCGAGCCAGCACCGCCATACAACAAGAACATGGCTGATCATCCCCAATCTGCACCCCGTTCCTGCCTTCTCTCGATATCTCTTAACTCCGCTATCCCTAATAGTTCTATCTAACTCTCTCTGGAAAGCATCCACAGAACCAGCCTCCACCGCCCTCGGAGGCAGAGAATTCCACACTCCACAACTCTCTGTGTGAAAAATGTGTTTCCTCATCTCCGTTCTAAATGGCTTCCCACTTATTCTTAAACTATGGCCCGTGGTTCTGGACTCCCCCAACATCGGGAACATGTTCCCTGCCTCTAGCGTGTCCAAACCCTTAACAATCTTATATATTTCAATAAGATCCCCTCTCATCCTAAATTCCAGAGTATACAAGCCCAGCTGCTCCAATCTCTCAACATATGACAGTCCCGCCATCCCGGAAATCAACCTTGTGAACCTACGCTGCACTCCCTCAATAGCAAGAATTCTGACGGCCCAGCCCTGGTTTAATTTCCAAAAACGCCACACCTCGCACTTTTCTGAATTCAAGCTTAATCACCATTCCTTGGCCACTTGCCCAGCAGATCAAGATCCCACAATCATTCTAGATAACCATCTTCACTGCCCACAATACCACTTATATTAGTGTCAAACGGACTAATCTTCCAATCCAAAACTTTGCTGAAGTCCATATAGACAATTTCTACAGCCTTGCCCTCACCCTTCTTGGTTACGTCTCGAAAAAATTCAAATCAATTTCATGAGACATGATCTCCCTTGCACAAAACCATGCTGACTTTCCCTAATCAACTATTGTCTTCCCAAATTAATGTATATCTTATCCCTGAGAACCCTCTTCAGTAACTCGTCCACCTCAGATGTTAGACATTACTGGCCTATCGTTCCCAGGCTTTTCCTTACACTCCTTCTTAAATAGAGGCACAAAATTAGCCACCAGTTTTCTGGTATCTAACGATTATTCATATATCACCTCCTCCAATTTATTCTCCAACTTCCCGCAGTGTCCTCGGATATACCCATGCAGGCCGAGAGATTTTATCTAGCTTCCCACGTCTTCTGCCTTCGTCCAGCACCTCCTTTACTGTAAAATGGATGGTCCTCAAGACATCCCCATTAACTTTCTCAAATTCCCGATATCCCATTTTATTCCACAGTGAAAACGGAGGAGAAATATTCATGAGGTTCTTACCCTTCTCCAGCAAATCCACACATAGACTTTGGTTTCTGAGGGACTCTATTCTCTCTCTAGTTAGCATTTTCCTCTGACAATATACATAAAATCGCTTTGTGTTCTCCTTAATTTTATCTGCCAGAGCTATCCCATGCCCTCTTTTTATCCTCCTGATTTCCTTATTAGGTAAACTCCTCAATCCCTGAAGACCGAGGAGTTCAGGTGCCTTGAAATTGGTGTCTCATGTGCTCAGCGTGCGAAGGCAGAGTTAGTGTGTTTGCCTTCATTGGGAAGGGTATTAAGTTTAGTTTAGAGATACGGCACAGAAACAGGCCCTTCGGCCCACCGGGTCCGCGCCGACCAGCGATCCCCGCACCTTAACATTATCCTACACACTAGGGGCAATTTACATTTATACCAAGCCAATTAACCTATAAACCTGTACATCTTTGGAGTGTGGGAGGAAACCCAAGATCTCAGAGAAAACCCACGGGGAGACCGTACAAACTCCATACAGACTGCACCTGTCGTCGGGACTGAACCCTGGTCTCCGGTGCTGCAAGCACTGCAAGGCAGCAACTCTACCGCTGCGCCACCATGCCAGTATTGAGTACAAAAGATGGGACATTAAGATATAGATGGAGATTGGTGAGACCATACTTAGTGTACTGTGTGGGGTTCTGGTAACCCAAGTAGAGGAAGAGTGTTTATCAGTTGGAAAGGGTGCAGAAAGATTCGGCAGGATGTCACCTGGACGTACAGAGCTTCAGTTGGAGCGCCTACAACAGCTGGAATTTTTATCTTTGGGTCATTGGAGAGTGAGGTACGCCTTCTTGAAGTATATAAAATTATGAAGGGCATGAAATTTTAATTTTGAAGAGCAAGGTCATTTTTTTCCCCTTTTCCTCCAAACAGCAGAGGGTTTTAAAACTAGAGGGCGTAGGCATAAACTGAGACGGGAGAGATTTAAAAGTAATTGCAGGAGTAATCTTGTAATCCAGAGAGAAGTCCATATCTGGAATGAGCTGCAGGAAAAAGCAGTGAAATCAGGTTCAATTAGGACTTTCAAAAGACACTTGGACAGATTTGTTGATAGAATGGGCATCGAGGGATATGGACTGGACTTAAATCAGCCAAGTCGGACGGACACAGATGTCAACTTGGTTGATATGGACGTTAGGTCAAAGGGCCTGTTTCAGTTCTGTGTAGCTCTTTCAGGAGGACTTTGATAATCTGCACATAAATAGGTAAACTCCTCAAAATGGAGTTAGTTGCCTCAACATCCAATTGATGCTGACAAGTTGCCATTTGAAATTAGGCATTAAAATGGATAATTTCACAAGAAGTCGTCAATTCACAAATGGTTAATGACGCAGGATGTTCGATGTCTGAATAAATCAAAGAGACCAGTTGGTGCTGCTGCCCCACAGCACCGGAGACCTGGATTTGATCCTGACCTTCGGTGCTGTCTGTGTGGAGTCTGCAGGTTCTCCTTGCAGGCTCTGGGCACTTCAGTTTCATTTCCACCTCTCAAAGATGTGGAGAATGATAAATTAATTGTCCTCTGTAACGTTGCCCCGAGTGTGTAGGGAATAAATGAGAAAGCAGAATAACATCAAACTGGTATGAAAGGGTGATCGACGGTCGGCATGGTCTCAGTCGGCCAAAGGGCCCGTTTCCGTGCTGTATCTTCCAATCAATTCAATCCATCAAAAAGGATATATGAAATAATTGTGTGTCAGGTCTGAAAGAATGATCCTCAGAAAAAAAGTTATCTGGGCCATTACCACCACTGAGGTCAAAAATGAGCTTTTACTTTCTACAGTTTAAAAGTAGAATACCAGACACAAAGTGACACACAACAGAGAAAATAGATGGAAAATGACGATGAAAATAGATGCAAAAAAAAATGGAAATTGAATGTAATTGAAAAATAAAACAAAATCAAGCATTGGGAAGATAGGAACTGAAATGTACTAAGTATCTTTTGCAAACAAATCTCATGCAGACATGCCATGTAACACAAATGTAAACGGGAGTGATGAGCTTTTTGAAGTTATATTTGCTGAAAAAATGTAAAAATACGATTTCAACATTTAAAGCTATTGAATGTTATTTTGCTGCACCTCAAAATGTAAATCCTTTCTAGTTGTACAAAATGTAAAGGCTTCACATCTCTTAGATCACTAGAAAGATTGCCACTGATCAGCCATTGTGCAGGAATCACAGCAAAATAATGGGTAACAGTAGCACAGAAGTAGGGTGTCACGGTGGCGCGGCGGTAGAGTTGCTGCCTTACAGCGCTTGCAGCGCCAGAGACACGGGTTCCATCCCGACTGTCTCTACGGAGTTTGTATATGTTCTCCCTGTCTCTGAGATCTTCGGTTTCCGCCCACACTCCAAAGACGTGCAGGTAAGTAGTTAAATGTATGTGGGTAATTTTGGTAAATGTAAACATTTTCCTTTGTGTGTGTAGGAGTCTTCGTTTAACCATATAACCATATAACAATTACCCCAGCACGGAAACAGGCCCTCTCGGCCCTTCCAGTCCGCGCCGACCATTTATTTTCCCCTAGTCCCATCTACCTGCACTCAGACCATACCCCTCCATTCCCTTCCCGTCCATATACCTATCCACTTTACTTTTAAATGTTAAAATCGATCCTGCCTCCACCACTTCTGCTGGTAGCTCATTCCACACAGCCACCACTCTCTGAGTAAAGAAGTTCCCCCTCATGTTACCCCAAAACTTCTGTCCCTTAATTAACCATATAATTCTCATGTCATGCCCTCTTGTTTGAATCTTCCCTACCCTCAATGGGAAAAGCTTATCCACGTCAACTCTGTCTGTCCCTTTCATCATTTTAAAGACCTCAATCAAGTCCCCCCTTAACCTTCTGCGCTCCAAAGAATAAAGACACAACTTGTTCAACCTTTCTCTGTAACTGAGTTGCTGGAACCCAGGCAACATTCTAGTAAATCTCCTCTGTACTCTCTCTAGTTTGTTGACATCCTTCCTATAATTAGGCGACCAAAATTGTACACCAAGTGGACAACGAAGTACACGAAGTGGACCCTGCGGGCCGAAACAAAACTAAACTAATACTGCATGCCGATACATAAAGCAGAAGTATTTTGTTTTGTGCATTTGTATATTTGTACATTTGTACATTTGCTCCATTTTTCTTTGGACCCAGTACTAACGTAATTATCTATGATTGGCAAAGCAACATTAAGGGGACTGAAATAATTTACAAAAAAATATATATATTTCTTCCAAGGGTATGTTGGATGGTAATGTTAGAAGTAAGAACTGGCAAGGACGAGCACATATTATGAGAAGGACATGGTTATGCATGTGAACATGAAAAATGCATCAGGGAACCATTTTTTGATAATGGTCTGCATTGGAGTTGCGGCTTGCTTATCAATATTTACACTACATTCCAAATAAAAGTTGCGATTGCTGAGGAGAGGGTGGGCTTACTAAGTTACTACTCTCAATTCCTTCATCTCTGCCGCATTTGCTCCCAAGATGAGCCTTGCTATTCTAGGACATCCGAGATGTCCCTTTTCTTTAGTAAACATAGTTTCCCCATTTCTGTCATAGATGGATCTCTCACCCACATCTCCTCAGTGTCTCGTAATTCTGTTCATCCACCCCCCCTGCCAAATTCCTCCCTCTGGCTTTACAATTGCAACTTATCTCCTTTGCTCCTTAGATGTTGCTGCACCCGCTGAGTTTCTCCAGCCTTTTGTGTACCCTGCAACTTATCATACCTGTCTCACACCTTCCTTTCTTATCTCCGGCATTTGCTCCAACCACCTGCCTATCGATATCCCCCCTCGCCTCTGTCGACCTATTACCTGCCATGCATTGTCCTACCTCTCCCTTATTCCAGCTTTCTTCTCTGCCCCCGACAATCAATCTGAAGAGGGGTCTCGGACCACAGCGTCACCTATCCATAATCTCGGAGGCTGCTGCGTGAACCTTGGAGTTACTCCAGCACTTTGTGCCCTGGAGTTGAGAATTAGATTGGCAATGCAAAATATTGCACTGGCTGGAGATTCCGACTAGGTTCAGGATACTAGAGAGCATGAGGTGTAAGATCAGGGTCCAGTTCACTAGGTCACCAAGTTGTCCAGGTCAAAGTCATTGTTTGGTCAGTGTTTTGACCATCTCAGGACAATGAAGACTCTTTGCAAACTGCATGTTATACAATTCAGAGGAAATGTCTGTCATGTATTTGAAATCTTTCAGAACTAGTTATCAAGTGTTTCAAGACGTCAACTAAGTCATCTCACACCTCCATATAACCATATAACAATTACAGCACGGAAGCAGGCCCTCTCGGCCTTTCCAGTCCATGCCGACCATTTATTTTCCCCTAGTCCCATCTACCTGCACTCAGACCCTTCCCGTCCATATACCTCTCCACTTTACTTTTAAATGTTAAAATCGATCCTGCCTCCACCACTTCTGCTGGAAGATCATTCCACACAGCCACCACTCTCTGAGTAAAGAAGTTCCCCCTCATGTTACCCCTAAACCTCTGTCCCTTAATTCTCATGTCATGCCATCTTGTTTGAATCTTCCTTACCCTCAATGGGAAAAGCTTATCCACGTCAACTCTGTCTATCCCTTTCATCATTTTAAAGACCTCAATCAAGTCCCCCCCTTAACCTTCTGCGCTCCAAAGAATAAAGACCTAACTTGTTCAACCTTTCTCTGTAACTTAGTTGCTGAAACCCAGGCAACATTCTAGTAAATCTCTCTCTATTTTGTTGACATCCTTCCTATAATTAGGTGACCAAAATTGTACACCATACTCCAGAATTGGTCTCACCAATGCCTTGTACAATTTTAACATTACTTCCCTACTCCTACATTCAATGCTCTGATTTATAAAGGCCAGCACACCAAAAGCTTTCTTTACCACCCTATCTACATACGATTCCACCTTCAGGGAACTATGCACAGTTATTCCTAGATCTCTCTGTTCCACAGCATACCTCAATTCCCTACCATTTACCATGTACGTCCTATTTTGATTTGTCCTGCCAAGATGTAGCACCTCACACTTATCAGCATTAAACTCCATCTGCCATCTTTCAGCCCACTCTTCCAAATGGCCCAAATCTTTCTGTAGACTTTGAAAATCTACTTCATTATCCACAACACCACCTATCTTAGTATCATCTGCATAGTTACTTATCCAATTTTCCACCCCATCATCGAGATCATTGATGTACATGACAAACAACAGTGGACCCAACACAGATCCCTGAGGCACCCCACTGGTCACCGGCTTCCAACCTGACAAACAGCCATCCACCATTACTCTCTGGCATCTCCCATTCAACCACTGTTGAATCCATCTTGCTACTCCGCCATTAACACCCAAAGATTGAACCTTCTTAACCAACCTTCCATGGGGAACCTTGTCAAAGGCCTTACTGAAATCCATATAGACAACATCCACTGCTTTACCCTCATCAATTTCCCTAGTAACCTCTTCAAAAAATTCAAGAAGGTTTGTCAAACATGACCTTCCAGGCAAAAATCCATGTTGACTCTTCCTGATGAGACTCTGTTTATCCAGATGCTTATATATATTATCTCTAAGTATCCTTTCCATTAATTTGCCCACCACTGACATCAAACTAACCGGTCTATAATTGCTAGGTTTATTCTTTGAACCCTTTTTAAACAATGGAACAACATGCGCAGTACGCCAATCCTCCGGCACTATTCCCGTTTCTAATGACGGAAATCTCCATTAACAAAATAAGAAGCAAAAGACTTAGTTTAAGCTGCAGAAGTGAGTAATACTGGCTGAAGCAAAGAAGAGTTTCCACGGGTTGTGGGGAAGAGCTCAAAGCTCACAAGACCCTTGCCATTTACAAAGTTGACAAAGGACAGGAATCAAGAACAGATTAGGAGGCAGCGGAAACGGGGATCTGCAGATGCTGGAATTCTGAGCAGAGTACAATGTGCTGGAGTCATTCAGCTGGTCAGGTAGCAACTCTGGAAGACATGGATAGGTGATGTTTCAGGTCAGGAGTCTTCTGCAGACCTTCACATAGAAAGCTTCAGGAGAATACTGCATTGCAATGGCAAGGTAGTTCTTAAGCTCCAAAGATTCCAAGCAGGTTAGTCCCAACAATTAAGCGTTTTTTAAATTTAGCCCGATCCTGTGTTGCCAGAGTGTGGCATGACCGACTGATATAGTGGTCACAGAGTTGAAAGTGTTGAAATGATCCAACAAATAAAAATACAGGCTATGATATGAAATCTCAAAATGGACAACTGGAAGGAGGAAAGCACTAGTATATATTTAGTTTAGTTTAGTTTAGAGATATAGCGTGGAATCAGGCCCTTCAGCCCACCGAGTCTGCACCAACTAGCTGTCCCCACACATCAATACTACCCCACACACACTAGGGACAATTTAACATTTTTTACCAAGCCAATTAACCTACATCTTTGGAGTGCGGGGGGAAACCGAAGATCCTGGAGAAAACCCACAAAGTCCACGGGGAGAATGTACAAACTCTGCATAAACAGCACCCGTAGTCAGGATCGAACCTGGGTCTCTGGCGCTGGAAGGCAGTAGCTCTACTGCCACGCCACCATGCCCGATTTAAAAAAAGTTAAAGTTGGAGTCAGGATGCAAGACGTTTAAAATTACAGATTCCAAAGTGCAGGACTTTAAGAAACAAATAAAAATCAAAATCAATGTGACTCGGTTCCTGTATTTGACAAAGTACCAAATACAGTGTATAACTGTACCTGTTGTAATTGCTGAATTTTATTAGCATGTTTTAAGTTTTATTAACATGTACAACGGTGTGGAATGTTTAAATGTTTAAGAAGGAACTGCAGATGTTGGAAAATCGAAGGTCGACAGAAATGCTGGAGAAACTCAGCGGGTGAGGCAGGGTGACGTGGATAAGCTTTTCCCATTGAGGGTACGGAAGAGGGCAAGACATGAGAATTAAGGGACAGAGGTTTAGGGGTAACATGAGGGGGAACTTCTTTACTCAGAGAGTGGTGGCTGTGTGGAATGATCTTCCAGCAGAAGTGGTGGAGGCAGGATCGATTTTAACATTTAAAAGTAAAGTGGATAGGTATATGGAAGGGAAGGGAAAGGAAGGGGGTTTGGTCTGAGTGCAGGTAGATGGGACTAGGGGAAAATAAATGATCGGCACGGACTGGAAGGGCTGAGAGGGCCTGTTTCCGTGCTGTAATTGTTATATGGTTATATGGTTATCTATGGAGCAAAGGAAATAGGCAATGTTTTGGGTCGAAACCCTTCTTCAGACCCCTATGTTATGGGTCGAACGGTCGAAACCCTTCTTCAGACCCTTATGTTGTGCATTCACAGTTATGAGGAAAATTACTTTGAGGTAATATTAGCAGAACATGATATGTGGCAGATGAATATGAGGCCTATCCAAAATAAATGATCCACTGACATGATCAATGGGCAGAGCAATTTCAGTTGCAACAAGTACAGCTTGCGGTGAAAGGTTCAGCGAACAACAAAATCAAGTGAATTCTTGGTCAGATTGTTTATTGATGTAAATAACGAACCAATTCTCTGATTGCAAGTGCAAAACTCGTTCAATGGGGCTATCATTCTTTTAAGGGTAAAGAATGGGGTATCTACATCGCAGGAAAACTGAGTGCAACGTGTCAGAGGCGTTTTCATGCATTATTACAACATACACTGGCACCATCTGTTGAGAGCTGCAAACTTGTTCCACGTGTGGCTGTTCCATGATAATTGACTTCTGATGGTAACAACAAGAAAGAGCGTACCGACATTTCACTACTTAAAAAATGTGTGTTTTCACAAGTTATTGTACTTAATACAACCACCGATTCAATGGCTTGTCATTTTCTTATACCCTGCATGATAATGAGAGCAACAACTAGAATAACAATTCTGTCTTCAAATATACATGCTGTTTCCTTTGGATTATTGAATGTGAACAATGCTGTCATTGAAAACACTTTGCTTTTCTTTACATTTGCTATAATGCCTCCACCGTCATAAATAATTCATGGCAGACAGTGCTAAAATTAATTGGAAGCAAACTTTTAATGTTTGATTTGCAGGACTTATTAAAAGGTCAATTTTCGGGAATAAAAAAAACGGCGTCTCACAGATTCAGGAAGCATATTGTTTGAAATAATATAGCAGGCAACTTCACACTGGGAGCTTATATGACAGAATAATTTATCCTTGTTTGGTATGAATGCAAGAAAGTGTTCCCTGCTGTTCGAGCAAAACAGAAAGTGCTGGAGGAACTCAGTGAGTCAGGCTGCGCTTTGGCAGGGAAACTAACGGATGCCATTTCAGGTCAGGGCCATTCTTCACACTGATTGGCATCAATTTCTCTGCCTGCCCCGCATCTGGTCCCAAGGTGAGGGTCTCCACTCATGGAGATGCAAGACAATGTGATCCCTCCTTGCTGTTGTGGATGAAAGTCCTCGCCCATGTCTCCTCTTCCTCTCCTCCTAGACGGTTCAAGGGTAGGGTATCCCTGGTCCTCATCTTCCACCCGGCCAGCCTCCGCACCTAACATATTATTCTCCAATGTTCCCACCACCTCCAACATCATCCCGCCACCAGTGACATCTGCTTATCTCCACACCTTTCTGCTACCCAGAGAGAACCACTTGCCCTGTAATGCCTTAGTGTGATCGTCCCTTCCCACCCAACCCGCCCACTGCAACTGCAGGGGATACAAAACCTCCTGGCTCACTTCCAAAGGGGATCTCCTTAACGCTTACAGATGAGACAGAGGTTCATATGCACTTCCTGGTCCTTTACAAGCATAGACTTGGCCATCCTTTCACTAAATCTCCCAGTTGCTAACCATTTTAACTGCCCGTCCCATTCCCATACTGACATTTCTGCCCTGTGCCTCTTCCATTTCCAGAGCACCTCATATTCTGCTTGGGTATCCGACAACCCAATGGTATGATCATTGAATCTGCCCATTTTATACTATGCCCCTCCCCTACCCTTTCTCTTTCCCTCACCCCCCAAATTAGCGCACTCACAATACTCCCACCAAATCCCACCCCATCACCTTGCACCTTTCACTCATCTCACATCTACAAGTTTCCTAGATCCCTTTTATCCCCCCCCCCCCCCCGCCCTCTCTCCTTCCCCCTGTCCTTTACCACCCATGTCCTTCCCCCTGGCCTTACATTTATTTCACTCCTCCTCTTCTCTCCTCACCTGGCACCTTTTTGTCTTACTTTCACTAACCTTTGTCACTTCCTCTGCCCATTTGCCGGTCAACCTCCCTGCTTCACCTGCATCCATCAATCCCTTGCCAGACTTTGACGAGTTTGTCTGTCTGTGTCAATAGAGTTTCGGCTTCAGACTTTCCAAGAGTTCACACCCCATCTAACTTCCAGCTTTCTCCCCCCCACTCCAATCAGTCCGAAGAAGGCTCCTGACCCGAACATTATTTGTCTGTTTCCTCCATGTTTGCTGCCTGACCCGCTGAGTCCCTTCAGCACTTTGCGTTTGGCTCAACATTCTTGCGTCTGCAGTTTGTTGTGTCTCCCTGCTGCAGGGCTTTGATTTAGAGAAGCAATATTTATATGGGGGATTTTGATCACATAAAACGAGGAATGTTGCATGCTTCATGCAATAGTTTGCCCACTGCCATTAAAAAGAAAATACCCCTCAAGCTATGATCACCTTCCTCGTGAAGAACGATTCACCGCATCAACTCCAGCTGGCCACAGTGGAGTGCGACGGAGATAGACAGTGGCTACGAATGGTCTATGACCTTCCCACCCCGGCCCTCGATAAATGGCTGATGGTCATTTATTGGGGAAGCGTAACGTGGCGATCTTGGAGTATGGAAGCAGAGGGCGGCTGTGGGAGGCAACAGCCTGCAGGGCAGCAGGGGCCACATGTTGTATGTTGCAATGAGGGGATGAGACAGTAACTGGGGATGAGGGGATGAGTCCAGCAGCCATGTGAGTGAACTGCACAGAGGGACTGCGACCATGAAGGGGAAAATCAGCTTCACCTTGGGCAGTTTTGCTCCTACCTCATGCATGTACCTACACTCACCTGGTGTCACCAGTGCACCAGTTAGTTAGTTTATTGTCACGCGAACCTAGGTACAGTAAAAGCTTTTGTTGCATGCTATCCAGTCAGCAGAAAGACAATACGTGATTACAATTGGCCCATTACTGTCCATAGATACAGGTACATGATAAAGGAATAACGTTTAGTGCAAGGTAAACAGCAATGCGATTCCATGCGGCAAGCGTGACCAAACCGGCAGCAGGGGCCGCGCGGAGGTTGGGTGAGTGGCGCAACGCGGCGCAAAGTGAGGCGAACTTGGAGCAAAGTCTTAAAGGTAAGTTCGCCAGGACAGAGAGGGGCACACGGAGAGGGGCAGAGAGGCGCACACACAGAGAGGGCCAAGGAGCCGCATACAGAGAGGGTCACGGAGGCACCTACAGATAGGGTCACGGAGCCACGAGGCGGGGTGTAATGCGTCGAGGCGACTGCGAGCCGACAAGCCGTTGCCGCGCAGAATTTTTGAACATGGTCAGTTTTTCGGAGCCCCGCGCGATGTCGGGACGAACTCCGCACAATTCCGCAAGGCTCCGGCGATCGAAGTGGGACCGGCCACGTGACGCCGGACGCCTCATGCGACCACGTTAGGTCGCGCTCATCGCATAGAGTTGCGTGCTGGTGGGACAGGCCCTTTAAGCCAGCAAAATCTGATCAAGGATAGTCGGAGGGCCACCAAAGAGGTAGATAGTAGTTCAGCACTGGTTGTGGTAGTATGATTCAATTGCCTGATAACAGCTGGGAAGAAACTGTCCCTGACTCTGGACGATATTGTCAGGGACTTGTGAATTCAAATGTGTAAGATGTTTCTGGAGCATGAATCAGGCTGAAGAACTGATATGTCACCTATTCATATTCCCCAGCAATGCTGCCTGGCTTGGTGAATTACTCTAGCATTTTGCTGTCTTAGTTTGCAAACCAGCATCTGCAGTACCTTGCTTCTGGGACTCTTGGCATGATGTCCCTGAAGAGGATCTACTATTGTCCACTACAACCATCCAAATCTTTCACTTGTGTGTAATTGTACCCATGGTTTGATTGGATAACATGCAAATCAAAGCTTTCCATCGTATCTGATTATATGGGTCAATAATAAACTAGGCTACACTAAACCAAATGGTATATATGGGACATTACAATCTAGATAGCCATATCAATATAGCAAAACCTACTGATGCAGTTCGCAGATAGGTTATCAAATAATTTATACCACAGAGTTATGCAGTGTGGAAACAGGCCCTTCGGCCCAAGTTACCCACGCCAACCAACATGTCCCATCTACACTAGAAAATGGACACAGAATGCAGGAGTAACTCAGCGGACAGACAGTATCTATGGAGAAAAGGAATAGGTGACATTTCGGGTCGAGACCATTCTTCAGACTGAGAGTCAGGGGACAGGGAAACGAGAGATATGAAGGGGAACAAAGAACAAAAGAATGATAGGTATGCAAAAGTAAAATCAAAGCCAACAATGATGATCAGGGAACGGTTGAGTCAATTGTTGGCTGTGGATAAGATGATAACGAGTGAAGCTAACCTCTCATTTTAGCTATTACACTCCAATCTAGACCACATCCTGGTAAACCACTTCTGCACACTCGACATAGCTCTCGGGGTGGGAGACTGCAACCTTCACGTGGTCCGCCCTGTTTCGACTAATGCAATCAACTCGACGTGTGCAAACGGAAGATCAAATAGAACAAGTTGTCCTTCAACTTTAGGCTGTGGACGCCACACGAAAGAAGACAGTGCTTTCAAATCCTTCCTACAGAATGGTGATCGGAACTGGACAAAATAATCCAAATGAGACATAGCTAAAGTTATTTAGCATGATTTGCAGACTTTTATACTCAATGCCCCTACTGATGAAGGCAAACATACCGCATACTTTCCTTACACTCTGATAATGTTGCCCCTTTCATGGAGCTGATGATTTGCACCCCAAAGTCCCTCTATATATCACTCCTAAGCCCCTGTCCCACTTCGGAGACCTAAACAGCAACTTCTGGTGACCTTGCCCCCCACCCAAAAAAAAATCAATGTCGAGGTGACCTGCAACCTCCTACCACCTCCCACGCATATGTTGAAAACCTTCCTCAACTATGTAGAAAACTGGCTTCGACTAGACCTGCGACTAAAAAATTATCGATTTTAAAAACGGCAACATATTTTTAGTTGAGGAAACATGATGAAAAAATAGCAGCAGCCTAGATGAAGCCTCGACCACGCGGAAACCACTTTCGACCATAAGGGAGAGTGACCAAAACCTCCGGTGACCTCATGGAAACCTTGGCTGGCGGGCAAGGTCACCAGAGGTTGCTGTTTAGGTCTCCTAAGTGGGACAGGGGCTTAATCGTGCAACAATTTACTGATAACCATCTTCTTGAATTTGTCCTTCCAAAATACAACCTCACACTTGTCAAGATTAAACTCCATTTGCAACCCACATATCCAACTAATTTGTAATCTGCTGTATACTTTGATAACCTCATTTGTGGTCCACAACTCTACCAATTTTCATGTCATCTAAATACTTTCTAATCGGACCACAAACATTTTCATCCAAATCATCAACATACATTACAAGCTACAGAGGTCCCTGCACTGATCCTTGTGAATCATCATTGGTTATAGACTCCCCCTAGTCAGAGAAACACCC
The DNA here is from genome assembly GCA_963514005.1 of Raja brachyura. The sequence goes on from OY740784.1 coordinate 5,673,302, forward strand.
CTCTACCACAACTATGTATTCTCCATGACCCAGCCAATCTACAAACCCGCTATAGATTGTATGTGGCTTAATCACTTGGACAGGCTCCCATGAAGGAGGTATTGGATGCTTCACTAAAGTCCACATTGACACCATCCACTGTCCTATTTTCATCAATCATGGATAATAGAACACAGAGACGTACAGCACAGGAACAGGCCCTTTGGCCCTCGATGTCTGGGCCGAACATAACTCCAAGCTAAACTAATCTCGCCTGCCCACCTCCATTCCCTGCATATCCTGCAATCATCTTTTTCATAGTCCTCAGAAAAGTCAGTCAAATTAGTGTTCCTGACTTTCTTTTTGGAAGTGAATGTTGGACCAGATATAACAAAGTATTTAAAGGATAAGTGAGTGAAATGCCACAATGAATGTATTGTGTCCGGGTCATTTACAACACAAGGGCATGAACTCTGCTGTCTACAGTCTCAGGCGCCTGTAACCCATCTATTCCTTTCTCTGTCCTCCCATGTCGGTCTTCTCATACACATCCTTCTTCCCACAATACCCCCCAGCACTGTATGGGGGGGGGGGGGGTCACCCTGTATCTATCCCACCCCCACCCAGCTCATTCACCAATGACCTACGCATTCCTCCCGCTCGCTCTCCTCCATCCCCCCCCCCATTGTTCATCGCTCCTCTCCCTCTGCTAGACCAAGCAGCCACCATCCTTCCTGATTTGGGACCACTTTACACCTTGGTATCCCATCCAGAATGTGCAGCCTTTCTGTTATCTTCTGATCACCTCCTAGACTGTGGGTGTCTCCATCCTTCCCACCCTTATTCAACTCTTACCTTCCAATCTTGGCCTCCTCACCTTTATCGACCTATCGCCTGCTTGCGCTTGTCCCATCCCATCCCGCCCCCACATCTGTGGACTGGTTGTACCGGACCACACAACCCTGATTGGACTGATCCAGGATGGGGAGGAACCTGCCTACAGACAGGAAGTGACACAGCTGGCGTCCTGGTGCCATCGCAACAACCTGGAGCTCAATGCTCTTTAAACAGCGGAATTGATTGTAGACTTTAGGAGAGCTCCCCCTCCCCTCCCTCCACTCACCATCAACAAAACCGCAGTCACATCTGTGGATTCTTTTAGGTTCCTGGGAACCATCATCTCCAGGGACCTTAAATGGGGGGCTACCATTGACTCCACAGTCAAAAAGGCACAACAGAGGATGCACTTCCTGCAGCAGCTGAGGAAACATAATCTGCCTCAGGCAATGATGGTCCAATTCTACACGGCCATCGTAGAGTCTCTCCTCACCTTCTCCATCATGGTCTGGTTTGGCTCAGCCACCAAGCACGACATCCGGAGGCTGCAGCGCATCATTCAAACAACCGGAAAAGGTTATTGGCTGCAACCTTCCCCCCATTGACGAACTGTACGCTGCAAGGGCCAGAAGGCGAGCAGGTAAGATCATCTCTGACTCCTCTCACCCTGGCCACAAACTCTTTGAAGGGCTTCCCTCTGGGACGCGACATAAAAACAACTTCTTCCCACGAGCAGTAGCTCTACTCAACAGCCAAAAACCTGTAGCCTCCTCTTGCTCAGGCACTTTATTTTCACACGTTCAAATTGTAATCTTTCATTTTTAATTGTCTACTGTATATAATGTTTTTATCCTGTTGTGAGCAAAGCACCAAGGCAAATTCATTGTATGTATACATACTTGGCCAATAAAAAAAATATTCATTCATATTCATTCATTTGTTATCTTCGCCCTACTCTTTCAGTTCAGATGAAGGGTTTCGTCATGAAATGTCAAAATGTCAACATCCCTCCATGGATACTGCCTACCCCCGCTGAGTGTCGACAACAGCTCCCATTTTTCAGTCAAGCATTCCTATTTATTTGACTTTCAAATTATCATAACTTTTCAAATTATGAGCAGAAATACACTGATGCGGATAGAAGGCACAGAATTGAACTCATACGACAGAATCACGTTCCAATGTGATCCAGTACTCATCAGCAAACATAAATGTGGCTTGTAATTTGTTGAATGACATTGAATAACAGTGTGTGATGGGTAAACACTCAAATGCAGCCCAATTAAACAGGTTGCGCTTGAAAGAGCATTAATATGATGGTCAGAAATTGCAGGACAGCATGTCCTTCGATGCATCTTTTATTCTGCTCTTTTTTCCCCCATTAGAGATACAGCACGGAAACAGGCCCTTCGGCCCACCGGGTCCGCGCCGACCAGCGATCCCTGCAACATTAACACTATCCTACACCCACTAGGGACAAATTGTTACATTTACCAAACCAATTAACCTACAAACCTGTACGCCTTTGAAATGTGGGAGGAAGCCCGAAGATCTCGGAGAAAACCCACGCAGGTCACGGGGAGAACGTCCACACTCCGTAGAGACAGCACCCGTAATCGGGATCGAATCCTGGTCTCTGGCGTTGCGTTTGCTGTAAGGCAGCTACTCTACCGTTGCGCGTTGATCATTATTTATTCATGCTACACTTGTTTTCAAAGTTTATTGATGTTCAAGAACATTACCAGATTTCCCGCATTTCATGACTGACTTATTCACTTCCACTGCCACAATCCTTTAGTTTGAAGCAATAAAATGTGGAAAGTACTAATTTTAAAACTACGGTGCTGTATCTCTTTATGGAATGCTTAGCTGGCTACTGAATACTAGACTACACTATCATAGTATACTGATATACTACTTGGAACTTAAAGGCTTCAATTTCCTTCCTCCAGCAATTTGGGATAGACAATAGATTGCGAACAGCCTCAGCAACAACGATCACAATACAAAATGGGGCTTATTATCAAAATCTTGATCAAATAGCTGCATTAAGAAACAACTTTATGGTTGAAAGGGAGGTAAAGAGGAAGGACGGTTTAGGGCTGAATCCAACCTTGACAAAAATGTATTCAGTCATTCTTACATCGAAAGTTGGTCCATTTTCCCCTTCGAACCAGCACCGCCACTCATTGTGATCATGGCTGATCATCCACAATCAGTAACCCGTGCCTGCCTTCTCCTCATACCCCTTAAATCCGCTAGCCCCCTAGAGCTCTATCATACTCTCTTTTAAATTCATCCAGTGAATTGGCCTCCACTGCCCTCTGTGGCAGAGAATTAGACAAATTCACAACTCTCTGGGTAAAAACTTTTTTTCTCATCTCAGTTTTAAATGGCCTCCCCTTTATTCTTAGACTGTGGCCCCTGGTTCTGGACATGGTTTTTCCTGCATCTAGCTTGTCCAGTCCTTTTATAATTTTATATGTTTCTATAAGATCCCCTCTCATTCTTCTAAATTCCAGTGAATACAAGCCCAGTTTTTCAAAACTTTCCTCATATGACAGTCCCACCATCCCGGGGATTAACCTTGTGAACTTAAGCTGCACTGCCTCAATAGCAAGAATGTCCTTCCTCAAATTAGGAGTCCAAAACTGCACACAATACGCCAGGTGTGGTCTCACCAGGGCCCTGTACAACTGCAGAAGGACCTCTTTACTCCTATACTCAACTCCTCACGTTATCAAGGCCAACATGCCATTAGCATGCTTTTCTGTTAATACTTCATGGGAAAAGATAAAATGTATTATTAAGGTAGTGGTGATTCGGTGCCTAGAAAATAATAAAATGGTTGGGAAGAGGCAACATAGATTGATGCAAGAGAAATAATGTGAGACAAATCCATCCGAGTTTGTTGAGACTAACAAGCAGAACAGTAAAAATACCAAATAGGGATTGTTTAAGAAAGAACTGCCCAAGCGAAAAATGAGGTGCTTCACCTCCAATTTGCGGAGGGATTCACTCTGGCCATGTAGGAGGCCCAGGACAGAAAGGTCGGATTCCGAATGGGAAGGGGAGTTGAAGTGCTGAGCCACCGGGACATCAGGTTGGTTATTGCGAACTGAGCGGAGGTGTTGGGTGAAGCGATCGCCAAGCCTGCGCTTGGTCTCACCGATGTAGAGCAGTTGACACCTGGAACAGCGGATGCAATAGATGAGGTTGGAGGAGGTGCAGGTGAACCTCTGCCGCATCTGGAAAGACTGCTTGGTTTCTTGGATGGAGTCGAGGGGGGAGGTAAAGCGACAAGTGTAGCATTTCCTGCGGTTGGGGAGGGGGTGGTTTGGGTGGGAAGGGACGAATTGACCAGGGAGGAGATGGGAAGATGTGGCCAGTGGTAGGATCCCATTGGAGGTGGCAAAAATGTCGGAGGATTATCTGTTTTATGTGACGGCTGGTAGGGTGGAAGGTGAGGACAAGGGGGACTCTGCCCTTGTTATGAGTGGGGGGATGGGGAGAGAGAGCAGAGTTATGGGGTATAGAAGAGACCCTGGTGAGTGCCTCATCTATAGTCGAAGAGGGGAACCCCCGCTCCCTAAAAATGAGGACATCTCCGATGCCCTGGTCTGGAATACCTCATCCTGGGTGCAGATGCGGCGTAGATGGAGGAATTGGGAGTTGGGGATGGAGTCCTTACAGGAAGCAGGGTGGGGAGAAGTGTAGTCCAGATAGCCATGGGTCAGTGGGTTTGTAGTGGATGTCAGTCAGTAGTCCATTACCTGCGATGGAGAGAGTGAGGTCTAGAAATGATAGAGAAGTGTCAGAGATAGTGCAGGTGAATTTGAGTGCCGGATGGTAGTTAGTGGTGAAACGGATGAAGTCAGTGAGTTGTGTGTGGGTGCAGGAGGTAGCACCAATGCAGTGGTTGATGTAGCGGAGGTAGAGTTCGGGGATAAGGCCACGGTCCGCATCGAACAAAGTGGAGGGAAGGGGGAATCACGGGGGGGGGGGGGGGGGGGGGCAGTGAGAGAGGAGGTTGTTAGACTGTCTTCGGAGAGAGGAGGAGAACGTCTTCAAAGTAGAGAGTTACACAAAAAGCTGGAGAAACTCAGCGGGTGCAGCAGCATCTAAGGAGCGAAGGAGATAGGCAACGTTTCGGGTCGAGACCCTTCTTCAGAGTAGACATACCTTGAGGAAATTTCGCAGTGGAGTGGAAAAAATGTTTAAGAAAGAACTGCAGATGCTGGAAAAAATCAAAGGAAGACAAAAATGCTGGAGTAGCTCAGCGGGTGAGGGTTAGGGTTAGGGGTTAGGGTTATCTATGAAGAGAAGGAATAGGCAGCGTTCCGGGTCGAGACCCTTTTTCAGACTGATGTGTGGGGGAGGGGGGGCATGTGGGATAAAGAAAGGAAGAGGCGGAGACAGTAGGCTGTGGAGGGAAGGAGGAATCACCGAGGGAGGGGCAGTGAGAGTATAAAGCGTTTGATACAGAACCAGCTATTAACAATCTGTAACAATAATTTGGATGAAGGACTGTGTAATATATATTTGAGTGTCTGTCTGATTTGTGAGGGGGGGAAGCAATGAGGCTGCTGGGATATGCAAAGAGGTGGGATGCAAAGAGGCTTCATGCGTAGGGGGAGAATGGGGAAGCAAATAACCGATGGGATAAAAACAGAGAAAATGTGGCATCATCCACTTGGGGTAGAAACAGCATTTGTGAGGGGTTTTTAAATACAGGATTTAAGCTTGAAAGCCACTGTTTTTCAAGAGTATCTTTGTACATGAATCACTGAAGGTTAGCTTGCTGGTGAGTTTTAAATAGTTAAGGAAATAAATATCACATTCAACATATTGCAAGTGGATTTGAGAATAAGTCAGGAAAGCTCACTGAGACTTCTTGGGTCAGGTGAAATTCAAGCTGGTTAATTGTGTACAGGTCTTGTTTCAACAAACTGCAGCAAAGATTTACTGGATCGATTCCTGCGTGGGTGTTTTTCACACCGGCAGAGTTGAAGAAACCAACACCTATACTGTATAAGATTTAGGAGGAGATGTGGATTAGTTGAGATGTATTCATTCCCTTAGAGGCATGAAATATTGACATATTCCAAGGATAATCAAAACGTTCAGACAAGGGGATTCTTGGCATCTCGAATTCTGCTGAACCTTGTTGAAAAAAAAACAGAAGCTGGCAGGGTGTAGACCAAGGAGGGATTTAAAAGTAAGGGTGAGAATTTCAAGATTGAAACTTGCTTAACTGGGAACGTGGGTTATAAAAAAAACAATTGCATTTATGACATATGCAAAAAAAAAATTCCACCGAATATTTGGCATGGGTCAAATCTACAATCAACCCAAGCGTTGATTAGATTTTAAAACGTGGGTGGGCTCAGGGCCACAATCAGGCAATGTAACTTCAGTGGATGAAGAGGAGGATTGACCAGAATCAAAAATGACCTGGAAATTACAAAAAAAGTATCATTTAATCCCTGATGGCAGTCATGGACTAAGGAATGCAATCTGTGTTAAGGGCCTGTCCCACTTTCACGACCTAATTCACAACCTTTTTTTACTCGTGGATATTTTTAATCGTGCTAGAAAAACGCCCCCACCTACTTGATGCCACGAGTACCTACGACTAGCATCACGGCCTGCTATGACCTCGTGATGACCATGCTGCGAGCATGAGTCAAGGGCAAACTCGGCAGAGGTCGTGAGTTAGGTCGTGAATGTGGGACAGGCCCTTTAAGGATGGATAGCAATTAATTTCTCCTTCCCATACTTAATTGGAAAACTTAAATTTCTTTCATTGATTATTATGCATAATTATAAACTGACATTACAATTATATAGAAACATAGAAGCATAGAAATTAGGTGCAGGAGTAGGCCATTCGGCCCTTCGAACCTGCACCGCCATTCAATATGATCATGGCTGACCATCCAACTCAGTATCCTGTACCTGCCTTCTCTCCATACCCTCTGATCCCCGTAGCCACAAGGGCCACATCTAACTCCCTCTTAAATATAGCCAATGAACTGGCCTCAACTACCCTCTGTGGCAAAGAGTTCCAGAGACCCACCACTCTCTGTGTGAAAAAAGTCCTTCTCATCTCGGTCCTAAAGGATTTCCCCCTTATCCTTAAGCTGTGACCCCTTGTCCTGGACCTCCACAACATCGGGAACAATCTTCCTGCATCTAGCCTGTCCAACCCCTTAAGAATTTTGTACGTTGCTATAAGATCCCCTCTCAATCTCCTAAATTCTAGAGAGTATAAACCGAGTCTATGCAGTCTTTCTTCATAAGACAGTCCTGACATCCCAGGAATCGGTCTGGTGAACCTTCTCTGCACTCCCTCTATGGCAATAATGTCCTTCCTCAGATTTGGAGACCACAACTGCACGCAATACTCCAGGTGCAACTGAGAAGCCTTTGAAGTTAGTATTTCTGAAAATCAAAATGGATTTTTTTGACATGTTGTAAATTCATTGCCTGAGCCATAAGGCAAGCTACACCTCTAATTTTATAATGGGTTTAATCATGCATTTGTGAGACAGAGCATACTTCTTCTCTGTCATTTCAAGGCAATTCACAATCCAGGAAATCAGTTGCTCTCGATGGCAGGTCATGAATAATGTGGCATGTACAAGAGTTCATGTTATTCAAAAACGCACCATTGAAAATGTTAACCTGAACATATTGCACACCTACTTGCTGTGTGAGTAGCTTTTCATCATTTACCTTTGTAGTTTATCTTGAAGCCAATTGATCCAATGCTTTCATCTGTTTGCAGATGTAACCACATCTGATTGCTCATGCTCGCGATCAGGTCTGGGACAAAGCTGCCTGTCAGCCTGGAGCCAATGAGGGGAAGAAAAGAAAGAATCTGTTGAGTTACATGTCACTTTCCTAATGCCCTGTTTCTAACGCAATGCTTTCCTTAAAAGAAGAATTTAAAACAATCCAGTTTTCTCATCAGTATTCCATCTATCATCATCAAATTACAATGCAGGAAAATACTAGTGACATACACATCATATTATATTGGTGAGATTGTTGTAGAATCAAACACAATGTAACTGAATACAGGTCGTGCCTTTATGGGCAGCGGGTGCAACAATATCAATTAAACCAGTTATCAAAATCAAAGAAGATATTTCCGTATTTTGGTTTTATCTCTATTATTAAGGGCCTGTCCCACTGTACGAGGTAAATCAAGAGTTCTCCTGAGATTTCCCCCCGATTCGAACTCGGAGAATGCCCGTAGCGGGTACGTAGGAGTTTGTGAATGTCCCATAGCAGATCGTACTAGTAACGGTAGGTACTTGGGAAATCCGGTAAACTCGTGACGTTTATTCAACACTGAAAAATGTCCACGAGTATAAAAATACTCGTGATTTAAAAAATGGTTACTTTTTACTTGTACGAGCCGCTACAAGACATCCACGAACTCCTACAGACCTGCTACGAACATTCTCCGAGTTCAAATCATGGGGAAAACTTGGGAGAACTCTTGAATGACCTCGTATAGTGGGACAGGCCCTTTAGTATTATCTCTATTGGTAGTCTAACTCGGATAGAATACATCTTCTATACCTCAGCTCAAAAAAATTAAATGTTATATGCAAGCTCAGATCATGTTTTAGTTTTTAGTTTAAGATTCAGCACGGAAACAGGCCCTTCGGCCCACCGAGTCCATGCCAACCAGCGATCTCCGCACATTGGCACTACCGTACCCACACCAGGGACAATTTTACAGTTATACCAAGCCAATTAACCTATAAACCTGTACGTCTTAGGGGTGTGGGAGGAAACCGAGGATCTCGGGAAAAAAACCCACGCAGGTCACAGGGAGAACGTGCAAACTCCGTATAGACAGCACCCGTAGTCAGGATCGAGCCTGGGTCTCTGGCGCTGAAAAGGCAGCAACTCTACCGCTGCACCATGTTGGTAGATAGTGGACCATAGTGAAATTAATAAATGTGCGCAGTCCATCGTTTTTTCCCCTTTCTGCTTCAAGGATTTACATGGCAACGGTTGCTTCTCCCTTGACTCCTGTCATGGCATCAAGCAATAGGTTACCCATAAAATCCTTTATCCGGTCAGATGCCAGTCAGACGATCCTGCATCTCACATGACATGTGTAGCTTGACTTGCGCTTGGTGCAGAACGCTGTGCAATGTAAGCAGTTTTTACATTCACCATAATTCTTCTCTACACAACATACACTGCCTGACCTCGCGAGGCTTTCCAGAATTTCCTGTTCTTCTTGCCCTTGAAGGAAGCTGAGCCAGCTGAGGAAGGTTGTGCTGGCTCTGGAGAGGGTTTAGAGGAGGTGTACAAGAATAATCCCAATAATAAATAGGTTAACATATGAGGAGCATTTTACGGCACTGGCCCTGGAGTTTAGAAGAATGAGGGGGAAATATACAGAATAGTGAAAGGTTTGGATAGATTGGATGTGGAGAGGATGTTTCCACTAGTGGGAGTGAGTCTCGGACCAGAGGTCAAAGCCTCAGAATTAAAGGACGTTCCTCAGGGAAGGAGATGAAGAGCAATTTCTTTGGTCAGAGGCCGGTGAATCTGTGGAATCCTTCGCTACAGAAGGCTGTGGATGCCAAGCCAATGGATATATGTTAAGGCAGAGATAGATAGTTCCTTGATTAGTACGGGTGTCAGAGGTTATGGGGAGAAGGCAGGAGAATGGGGGTTAGGAGGGAGAGATAGATCAGCCATAATTGAATGGCAGAGTAGACTAGATGGGCCGAATGGCCTAATTCTGCTCCAATCACATGAACTTATGACCCTTGGATAATTAATATCTGTAAATAACACAAAAATGAAAACTGGCAGAATGTGTGGCTCTGCATCATTTAGGGCTGCACAGCATTTAGCAATGTATGCTATAATAATGCATTATCCTGTCATGCAGAAAACAAACGAAGGAATTTCAAATGTCTTTATTTTGGTTGTATGGTTGATGATACAATGAATGCTTTGGCCAATGCATATCGATGAATATTAAAAAAAAGCTTTTTATTCTTTCACAAAGGACAATATCATCAGCAAACTAACCTGACCCTTGCAAACTGATGCAGTGATCCAGAAAGCACATCAGCATATTACTTTATTAAGCATCTGAGAAGATTCAGGGATTCTCTTGAACTTCTACAGATGACGTGGAGCCTCTTGTGTAAATTGTCCCTTGTGTGGTGGAAGTGGATGTGAATAAGAAGGAACCGCAGATGCTGGAAAATCGAAGGTAGACAAAAGTGCTGGTGAAACTCAGCGGGTGCAGCAGCATCTATGGAGCGAAGGAAATAGGCAATGTTTCGGGGCAAAACCCTTCTTCAGACCCTTCTTCAGAAAGTGGGATAACAAAGCAACTTGATTGAACAGGTGGTCAATGACTAACTTGGGCTGGGTGGACTGAAGGGCACCGCAGGAAGTATTCTGATGGGATGTATCTCAGCCTGGAATGGCAACTGCTCTGCTCATTACTTCCTGAACATGTAAAGTACGGTGAACATAGTCCAGTCCATCACAGTCATGCCAATTTCTTGCAACTGGTCCACCCTCATGGTTCATTGTATTGGGAAGGCTGGAAGCATCTTTGTGTGGCTGTATGGTGACCACACATTTCACTGTACCAATTGGCACATGTGACAAATAAATGTATCTTGTATCTTGCATCATCAAAGATGCCTGCCACTCTGGGGAGTTTATTTTCCCTCTTCTGCATTCGGGGAAAAGATTTAGTTTTAGTTTAACCATATAACCATATAACAATTACAGCACGGAAACAGGCCTTCTCGGCCCTTCCAGTCCGTGCCGACCATTTATTTTCCCCTAGTCCCATCTACCTGCACTCAGACCATACCCCTCCATTCCTTTCCCGTCCATCTACCTAACCACTTTACTTTTAAATGTTAAAATCGATCCTGCCTCCACCTCTTCTGCTGGAAGATCATTCCACACAGCCACCACTCTCTGAGTAAAGAAGTCCCCCCTCATGTTACCCCTAAACTTCTGTCCCTTAATTCTCATGTCATGCCCTCTTGTTTGAATCTTCCCTACCCTCAATGGGAAAAGCTTATCCACGTCAACTCTGTCTAACCCTTTCATCATTTTAAAGACCTCAATCAAGTCCCCCCTTAACCTTCTGCGCTCCAAAGAATAAAGACCTAACTTGTTCAACCTTTCTCTGTAACTTAGTTGCTGGAACCCAGGCAACATTCTAGTAAATCTCCTCTGTACTCTCTCTATTTTGTTGACATCTTTCCTATAATTAGGCGACCAATATTGTACACCATACTCCAGAATTGGTCTCACCAATGCCTTGTACAATTTTAACATTACTTCCTAATTCTATATTCAATGCTCTGATTTATAAAGGCCAGCACACCAAAAGCTTTCTTTACCACCCTATCTACATGCGATTCTACCTTCAGGGAACAATGCACAGTTATTCCTAGATCCCTCTGTGCCACAGCATTCCTCAATTCCCTACCATTTAACATGTATGTCCTATTTTGATTTGTCCTGCCAAGATGTAGCACCTCACACTTATCAGCATTAAACTCCATCTGCCATCTTTCAGCCCACTCTTCCAAATGGCCCAAATCTCTCTGTAGACTTTGAAAATCTACTTAATTATCCACAGCACCACCTATCTTAGTATCATCTGCATACTTACTTATCCAATTTCCACCCCATCATCTAGATCATTGATGTACACGACAAACAACAAAGGACCCAAAACAGATCCCTGAGGCACCCCACTAGTCACCGGCTTCCAACCTGACAAACAGCCATCCACCATTACTCTCTGGCATCTCCCATTCTGCCACTGTTGAATCCATCTTGCTACTCCGCCATTAACACCCAAAGATTGAACCTTCTTAACCAACCTTCCATGGGGAACCTTGTCAAAGGCCTTACTGAAATCCATATAGACAACATCCACTGCTTTACCCTTATCAATTTCCCTAGTAACCTCTTCAAAAAATTCAAGAAGGTTTGTCAAACATGACCTTCCAGGCACAAATCCATGTTGACTCTTCCTGATGAGACTCTGTTTATCCAGATGCTTATATATATTATCTCTAAGTATCCTTTCCATTAATTGCTAGGTTTATTCTTTGAACCCTTTTTAAACAATGGAACAACATGCGCAGTACGCCAATCCTCCGGCAATATTCCGGTTTCTAATGACGGAAATCTCCATCAACAAAATAAGAAGCAAAAGACTCAGTTCAAGCTGCAGAAGTGAGTAATACTGGCTGAAGCAAAGAAGAGTTTCCACGGGTTGTGGGGAAGAGCTCAAAGCTCACAAGGCCCTTGCAACTCTACCGCAGCATCACCGTGCCATCTTTGTACCTCCATAAGCTTGAAAGCCCAGAAGTCCAGACTTAAGGACAGCTTCTTCCCACTGCTATCAGATCCCTGAATCAACCACCTCTTTAACATCTCTGGAGAGAAGGAATGAGTGACGTTTCGACCCTAAACATCACCCGTTCCTTCTCTCCAGAGATGCAACCTGTCCCGCTGAGTTACTCCAGCTTTTTGTGTCTATTGTCAGTTTAAACCAGCATCTGCAGTTCCTTCTTTCACGTACTCTTTCATGCACCTCTTTTACATTCTGTTCCCACAGAGGTTGGTGTGTACCTCTGCTCTGAATTTTACCTCAATTGGCTGTTCTGTTATTACATTCCTGTACTTTTCCTGTACTATTTCAGATTACACTGCAACTTTTGCACCATTCTACTGGCTTGCACTCATCATGGTCATTCCTGCATTATCTTCATGCATACTGCATACTCCATGAGTTCCAGGCACAGAAGGAACCTTATTGCACCCTGGTTTATATGACAAGAAACTAATTAAAATCTAAATAAAAAAATCTAACTTAATCAACAAATTGTTTATGGTAACAATTAACAAACAGCACTTTGTTATAGACATTTATGTATTTCAAATATCAACCTCAAGGTGTCCCTGAGGGTCTTACAGCTGATGAAGCACCTTTGAAGTGCATTCAAATTTTCAATGCAAGGAAATATGGTAAAAAGCCAGCTTATTGACGCAAAGGTCTGACGTTAATGACTAAGTAACATCATTTATCTTAGCTGGGGGATCATTTTGGCTGGGATACCTCTCCATTCTCCAAACAGTGTAATGAAATCTACTGAATTTACATGAGTGGGCAAGGTTTGCCCTCGTTTAGCTGCGCGATCATAAATCTGCTTTCGAGACAATTTATGCAGTATTCTGAATTCTTCATTATCTGCACAGAAGTAAACGAAAAGCAACAACATAACACAATAAAAAAAATTTCTCCCAATCCATACGTTCTGAAAATATATTATCCAGTATATACGTGCCTCTGGGGCAGAGTGTTAAATTGCAGGCTTCTATCTCTGATACTGCCATTAGATATCAAATCAAGAAAATTGGTAAACTCGGTCACAAGTGCATTTATTTTACCTACAGTATATTTCAGTGTGATCTTGAATAAATGGAATGATTTGCAATCAGATGTAACACATGTACATTTGCAATTATCCTATATCTTGGGAATCCTGCTATTTTATGTTTAAGATAGCACCAATGATGTGTTTTGGTTAAATAATGATTCTTGCAATAACTATGCCTCTTCATTTAGGAACCTGGTGCCAATATCTAATGCTCAGTCATGTTTTATGGTAATATTCATATTATCTCATTGCATGAAAACAGATTAAAAACCTTTTAAACACAATTCAAATATCTATTTATATGCCCCAGGACTAAAATGTAACGATATTCCAAATATGATGCGATTTCCTTAAAAGTGCATCAATGTCGGTCATGTGACATTCATGAAGGAGAAAATCATTTTATTCCCAAAATAGTTCAGAGAATGAACTAGCTGGAATGGTCCACATGTTTATGAATTTGCACGCAAGGTAGGTCATAAGGTCATAAATAATAAGGTGCAGAATTAGGTCATTCAGCCCATTAACAGGGCTGTCCCACTGCGGTGACATAATCAGAAGAGTTTGCCCTCAACTCATACTCACAGCATGGTCGACACGAGGCCCTAGCAGGTCTTTGTTCAGGGCCTGTCCCACTTGGGCAACCTAAGGTGCGAGTTTAGAAGAGTTTGCCCCGGAGCCCAATTCACTGGATGTATTCCAGAGAGAGTTAGATTTTACTCGGGGGTTACACAAAAAGCTGGAGAAACTCAGCGGGTGCAGCAGCGTCTAAAGAGCGAAGGAGATAGGTGACGTTTCAGGTCGAGACCCTTCTTCAGACCGGTCAGGGATCAGGGAAACAAGAGATATAGACAGTGATGTGGAGAGATAAAGACCAATGAATGAAATATATGCCAAAAAGTATTGATGATATAGAAAACAGGCCATTGTAAGCTGTTTGTAGTGTGAAAATGAGTAGCTAGTGTGACTTGGTTTGGGGGGGGAGATAGAGAAGGAATGCCAGGCCCTGAGGGCTGAGGGAGAGGTGGGGAGGGGGAGGAAGCAGCCTGTGTTAACGGAATTGAGAAAATTCCATGTTTAAGCCCAGAGGATGCAGACTCCCCAAGCGGAATATGAGGTGCTGTTCATCCAACTTGCGGTGTTGCTCACTCTGGCCGTGGAGGAGGCCCAGGACCGAGAGGTCAGATACAGAATGGGAGGGGGAGTTGAAGTGCTGAGCCACCGGGAGGTCGGGTTGGTTATTGCGGACCGAGCGGAGGTGTTCGGCGAAACGATCGCCAAGTCTTCGCTTGGTCTCACCAATATAGATCAGCTGACATCTGGAGCAACGGATGCAGTAGATGAGGTTGCAGGAGGTGCAGGTGAACCTCTTAGGATTTTACTCTTAGGGCTAAAGAGATCTAGGGATGTGGGGAAAAAGCAGGATACGGGATAATAATTTTGGATTACCAGCCATGATCATATTGAATGGCGGTGCTGGCTCCTTCACCTAATTTTCTGTTTCTATTTTTCTATTCAAGAAAAAATCATTGCGCCTATTTCCTCTTCCTGCCTCATGAAGTCTTTTAAATGTTTTTTTTTTTTTTCCAGAATTGTGGTCTTTAGTAATTCAAATTTAATTTCTAAATGTTATGATGTTTCATAACATCACATGTGATGTGACCCTTTCTTATTTTAATTTATTTTCATTAAATTTACACCTTTTTGCCAAGGTACCATTGACTTTTTAATTTGGTATAGTTTTTTTAATTAATACCAAAGCAATTAAAAAAATGCTGCTGCCGATGCACAGATATTGAACTTTTATTCAAAAATTGAATGCTCAGCAGGCTCGATCATTCAATATGAACATGGGTGATCATCCAAAAATCAGTACCCCATTCCTGCTTTCTTCCAAATATCCCTTGATTCCATTAGCCCTAAGAGTTAAATCTAACACTCTCTTGAAAAAGGCCACAGTTTAAGAATAAGGAGTAATCCATTTAGAACAAGGAAACACTTTTTCACACAGAGAGTTGTGAGTCTGTGGAATTCTCTGCCTCAGTGATCGGTGGAGGCAGGTTCTCTGGATGCTTTCAAGAGAGAGCTAGATAGGGCTCTTATTATTAGATCCAAGATAGGGGAGTCAGGGGATATGGGGAGAAGGCAGGAACGGGGTACTGATTGGGGATGATCAGCCATGATCACATTTAATGGCGGTGCTGGCTCGAAGGGGCCAAATGGCCTACTCCTGCACCTATTATCCATTGTCTATTGTCCATTGTAAAAATCCAGTGAATTGGCCACCACTGCCTCTGTGGCAGAGAATTCCACTGATTCTCAACTCTCTGGGTGAAAAAGGCTTTTCCCCATCTCAGTCCTAAATGGTCTATCCCTTTTTCTTAAACTGTGAATATTTTAAATGTTATCTCAGTTGGATATTATATAATTGCAGTGCTTACTTGGTCATTTTGTACATTGGTACCTGCAAATAGTATCTATCAGCTGGCTGAGTGGCAGTGGTGAAACATACCGTTTCCATTAATGGTTTCTTTAAAATCTATTGTAACATGTGAGTACATTTCTGGGCACCATGTTATAGGAAAGATATTATCTAGCTTGAAAGGGTTTAGAAAAAATTTACGAGGATGTTGACAGGACTAGAGGGTGTGAGCTTTTGGGAGAGGTTGAGTAGGCTGTGTCTCTATTCCATGGAGCGCAGGAGGATGAGGGGGGATCGGGTAGATGCACAGAGTCTCTTTCCCAGAGTAGGGGAATCGAGGATCAGAGGACATAGTTTCAAGGTGATGGGGAAAAGATTTAATAGGACTTTTTCACACAAAGGGTGGTGGGTGTATGGAACAAGCTGCCAGAGCAGGTAGTTGAGTCTGGGCTATCCCATTGTTTAAGAAACAGTTTAGACAGGTACATGGATTGGACAGGTTTGGAGGGCTATGGACCAAGCACAGGCAGGTGAGACTGGTGTAGCTGGGACATTGTTGGCCAGTGTGGGCGAGTTGGGCTGAAGGGCCTGTTTCCACACTATATCACTCCATGACTCTATGAATGCTTACAGCCTGGAATCATTGTTGCAGATTACTTGTGACATCTGATTCCAGTGTCACACAGTCTAGTGATCCAGGTTCTCTGGCAAATGAGTAAGAAATCCTAAATCTGCTTTTCCATACAAGTGTGTAATGTATGGCAATTTGCAACTTTCAAGGAGTTGAATTTATTTTCTCAAAATCGATGTCTCCAAATATCTCATTTAGTTTTCAGTTATGGTGCCTCGTTCTTCCATTTTGTAGTTTAATAATTTGCAGCTTGACGACTTGAATGGGGCTGCATTTGGGGTATTGCGTGTAGTTCCAGTCATTCCATTACTGGAAGGATATGGAGGCTCTGCACAGGGTGCGGAAGAGGTTCAGGAGGCTGCCTGGATTACAGGTATAAGGAGAGGCTCTAGAACCTTGGCTCGTTTTCTATGGAGCATTGGAGAACTGATAGAAGCACCTAGAATTATGAAAACGATAGGGTTGGAACTTCCTGCCAGGGTGGAAGTTTCAAAGACGAGAGGGTACAGCTTTAAGTTGAGAGAGGCAACGTTTATATGTAGGGAAGGTTTTATTTACACAGAGAGTGGTGGGTTTGTAGAATGCATTGCCAGGGGTGCTATGGGACCAGATACAATCGCCTCATTTAATAGGCTTTTGGACGTACACGTCGGTATGCAGGGAATAGAAACTTAGAAACATAGAAAATAGGAGCAGGAGTAGGCCATTCGGCCCTTCGAGCCTGCACCGCCATTCAATATGATCATGGCTGATCATCCAACTCAGTATCCTGTACCTGCCTTCTCTCCATACCCCCTGATCCCTTAAGCCACAAGGGCCACATCTAACTCCCTCTTAAATATAGTCAATGAACTGGCCTCAACTACCTTCTGTGGCAGAGAGTTCCACAGATTCACCACTCTCAAATGTTTTCCTCATCTCGATCCTAAAAGACTTCCCCTTATCCTTAAACTGTGACCCCTTGTTCTGGCCTTCCCCAACATCGGGAACAATCTTCCTGCATCGAGCCTGTCCAACCCCTTAAGAATTTTGTAAGTTTCTATAAGATCCTCCCCCACTCTTCTAAATTCTAGCGAGTATAAACCGAGTCTATCCAGTCTTTCATCATATGACAGTCCTGCTATCCCAGGAATCAGTCTGGTGAACCTGCTCTGTACTCCCTCTATGGCAAGAATGTATTTTCTCAGATTTGGAGACCAAAACTGTATGCAATACTCCAGGTGTGGCCTCACGAAAACCCTGTACAACTGCAGTAGAACCTCCCTGCTCCTATACTCAAATCGAGGGATATGGATCATGTGCAGGGTGAGGAGATTGGTTTAACTGTTCTCGGCTGTTCTATGTTCAAATTTTCAAAGTTCTGGTTGGTTTCTCCTCTCTTTTGCTGGTTAGGCATTGAGTGAACAGCAGAATAATCCTGAAAATGGTGTCAGCAAATGGAACATGTTTACAAGGATTCAGACATGTAGGTAGGTTCTGCTGGATTTTTCCAATGTGTGCTGACAAATGCAGAAAGAGTTTAGTTTAGTTCAGAGATTCAGCATGGAAATAGACCCTTCAGTCCATCGAGTCCAAGCTGAGCATCGACCGCCTGTTCACACTAGTTCTTTGTCACCCCACTTTCATATCCACTTCAACCACACCGAGGGCAATTTACACAGGCCAATTAGCCTGTGAACCTTCCTGTCATCGGGATGTGGCAGGAAACTGGAGCACCCAGAAGAAATCCACACAGTCACAGGGAGATCATGCAAACTCCACACAGGCAGCACCCAAGCTCAGGGTCGAGAGCCCGGTTCTCCGGCACTGTGAGGCAGCAGCTCTCTCAGTTCTAAGCAGCAGAGCATCTGTGAACTTTCTCCAACAGTGAGGTGCTGATAATGCAGTCAACAACATGGAGACTCTGAAGAGAGGATCTGAGGTCCAATCTGGAAGTTTCGGCAGCATCTAAATGACCATGTATCATACCAAGATGCAGTAGTGAGTGAAAAATAAATAAATCAGTCTGTTCTCTCTTTGGGATCTTGATATCATTCCAAGTCCAGGAAGTATGTTTTAATGTTGGTTATTGGAATTCCATTTCCAGTACCATTGGAGATCCTGCTGAGAATGCATTGCCAGCAAATATCTCAGAGGGGCAGTCCATCAGATTCCTGTGGAAGTCCCAAGAAATGCTCAAAGGTCAGCCCGGATTTAGTCTAATCATTGACGCAGGGACACTGACAGAGAGGCCCTTTGCTTTTGGTAACAATCACCCAAGTTTAAAATGGCAGACCAAGTATGGGAAGACATCTGAAAAATGTTTGTACAAGGCAATGTATGTCATTAAAAATCTGCTGATTTAAAAAAAAAAAATCAAAGTTGCAGTAATTTATTGGAATAATTAAGACAAGACGTTCCTGCTTCTCTTGAAATGTTGAAGGGAATGATTGATATGTTTATCGGCCACAGGATGTGATGGTTGACTGTGAGAAGCAATGATTTTATTTTCATGATGGAGTGGTTAATAAAGAATGTTGATAGACTGAGTCTTCCAAATAACAGTGTTTTATTCATCCATGAAGCAGCGCTGAATAATCCCATCTCGCAGCTATGTGGTATCAGTCACTAATGGACTTGCGGCCATCAGTTCATGAGTGAATCAACGGCATCAATGGATTCATTGTTTTGTTTTATACCATCCTCTGTGAAAATCAGCCATCAATCATCTCTTAATAATAAAGCACATATTAAACAAAACGTGTTTGATGGCACTGAAATTATATTGAAAACCACATCTCCAGTCCAAACCAAATATCAACATTCTGGTCTGAGCTTCCCTCTGGTGTTCTCGGTTCTTGCACACTTGTGTTTGTCCTTTAGTATTTCTCTGCAATGTCGGTACTACTGTGAAGATGCATAATGTGCTTAATGACCATCATGAGAGTAGTAATCTGTCATAAAGCAGAGATCCTGCCTTTGGAACGGGTGTCAGGAGTTATGGGGAGAAGGCATGAGAATAGTGTTAGGGGAGGGGAAAGAAAGACCAGCCATGATTGGATGGGCCAAATGGCCTAATTCTGCTTCTATCACTTATGACCCAATGACCTACCTCGCTTGCAAATCCAGAAACATGTGGACCATTCCAGCTAGTTGATCCTCTGAATTATTTTGGGAATAAAATTATTTTCTCCTTCATGAATATCACATGACCGACATTGATGCACTTCTATGGAAACGGCTGATTTGGAGGCTCCGTGCCGCTGAGAG
The DNA here is from genome assembly GCA_963514005.1 of Raja brachyura. Next base: position 5,692,893 of record OY740784.1, read on the forward strand.
TGTTCTTCCGTTCGAGGGCCTGAAACATCGGGCCGCCATTGTGGTGACTGCGGAGGCCTCCAAAGGCTCCGACCACTGGTGAACAGAGGAAGAGGACTGAACTTTGGTGCCTTCCCTCACAGTGGGAAACGTTGATTCCGCTGTGGGGGGGATGTTTCTTTATGTTTTATGTTAAATTCTAAAGTGTTGTGTTTATCTTATTTGTGTGCTGCATGGTGAAGCCCCCGTCCCACTTTCCCGAGTTTGCACGAATTCTCCCGCGTTTTCCCCTTGATTCAAACCCGGAGAATGTCCGTAGCGAGTCAGTAGGAGGCCGTAGATATTTCGTAGCAGCTCGTCATGCCAGCCGTAGGTACTCGGGGCATCAGGTAAGACGGGACTTTTTTTCAGCATGATGAGAAATGTCCACGAGTTAGAAAAATAGCCCCAGTTACCTATGGCTGGCTATTACCGTAATTCTACGAGTTTGAATCAAGGGGAAAACAGGAGAATTCGTGAGTAACTCGGGAAATTGGGACAGGCCCTTAACTCAAATTTCACAGCACCAATTGGTGTATGCGACAATAAATGTCCTTTGTCCTTTGGAAATCACATTGTATTTGGGATTTTGTTACATTTTAGTCCTGTAGCATGTTAATAGATATTTGAATCATGTTTAAGGGGTAATTTTAATCTGTTTTCATGCAATGCGATATATAACAATATTAATAAAATTGTAACACTCTACTGATTAGTTCTTGACACACTATGCAATTCTCAGCGAGGTTATATTCTACACATTAGCAATCTGCACATCAGCAAATTGCATACTTCTATTTTGTTCAAATTAACGTTGGGTTTTTTTAAAATCAGAAACAGATGTTTGGGACTATTAAGAGGGTGGAATGCATTCTCCAATCTAAATTGCCCCCTGGCAATTTCTGGAATTATATAGTGGGACATGGATCAGCTTAAAAGTTGCGTGGAGGGCAGCAGATCAAATATAGCCCAAACAAGAGTAAGTTAATACACTTTGTGAGGTCAAACTCCAGTTGAACATCAAAAATTAATGTCAGGGACCTTAATAGCATGAATGAACAGAAACGCCATCAAGTGCAAGTCGATAGTCGAGGTGAAGACACAGAGTGCTGGAGTAGCTCGTCGGGTCGGGCTGCATCTCTGGAAAACGTACGTAGGTGACGTCTGAAGAAGGATCCCAACGTGGTGGTGTAGCGGTTAAGTTGCTGCCTTAACAGCACGAGAGACCAGTGTGTTCAATCCTAATCTAGGTGTAGAGTTTGTGCATTCTCCCTGTGACCGCGTGGATTTTCTCCGGGTGCTCCGGTTTCCCCCCAGAATCCTGATGTGCAAGTTTGTGGGTTAATAGGCTTCTGTGAAAAACTTGTCCCTGGTATGTAGTGCATGGGTGATCATTGGTTATTCCAGACTCCGTGGGCTGGAGTGCCTGTTTCGTCACTGTATCTCTGAACCTAAATATGCATGGGAGATCCCTCGCATTGTACAAATTCACCCTCCTTGGAAAGACTGCATTGTAGATCCTTAAAAACAGTGTACAAAAAATTGGTTGAAAACTTCCCTATAGTTTTCTGGTCAGATTTTTTCCATTACGGTCATTCTGACTTGTTCATGTCACTGACATTGGTTACAAACTAGCTCCAACAGTGAGCATGACTCTTCCAAGTTTATGTAACCATAGTACAGTCCATTGTGTCAGAGCTCTCGGGAGAGATATTGGAAAGTGCACTCAAGCACTTAAGCTAATAGGTCCTTTGGCACCAGAGTGACCTTTCTTTTTTCTTTCCCCATGCCGCCTTGACTAATTGAGCCTTATTCCCATCATTTACCTGCTCCAGTGTGAACATTTGGAAGCTCAAACTGAAATTTTAAGTACGTAAACGCACCTGCTCGAAATAGCATATTTTTGTTCAAGGAAATAAATATAAGGAGAGGATTTTCATACAGGTTGAAATTTCCTGGTTCAGCTGTCTGTTGTTCTAGTGGTCAAAAATAGCAGTACAGTCCCTAATCAACTATTTCCAACAAAGATTAAAATCTAAAACTAACCGAGATCTGTACTAAACTGTAACTAACCCCCCAGTGCAACATTTGCAATCTCAGAAAACATAGATCTCAACAATTGGAGTTTCTGATTTTCCAACCCAAAGTCAAACAACAGTTGAATAAAGGGGACTATGAGGGCCATGAGGGAGGAGCTGGCTAAAGCTGACTGGAAAGGGACCCTAGCCGGGATGACAGTGGAAAAACAATGGCAGGTGTTTCAGGGAATAATACAGAAGGTGCAGGATCAGTTCATTCCAAAGAGGAAGGAAGATTGCAAGGAGAGTAAGGGGCGACCGTGGCTGACAAGGGACGTCAGGGACAGTATAAAAGAGAAGAAGTACAACGTAGCAAAGAGAGCAAGAGGATTGGGTAATGTTTAAATAGCAACAGAAGATAACCAAAAAGACAATATGGGGAGAAAAGATGAGGTATGAAGGTAAGCTTGCCAAGAATATAAAGGAGGATTGTAAAAGCATCTTTAGGTATGTGAAGAAAAAAAAAATAGTTAAGACCAAAGTTGCACCCTTGAAGACTGAAAAAGGTGAATTTATTATGGGTAATAAGGAAATTACGGATGAGTAGACTATTATCTGAATGGTGAACAATTAGGAAAAGGGGAGATGCAACAAGACCTGGGTGTCATGGTACACCAGTCATTGAAAGTAGGCATGCAGGTGCAGCAGGCAGTGAAGAAAGCGAATGGTATGTTACCATTCATAGCAAAAGGATTTGAGTATAGGAGCAGGGAGGTTCTACTGCAGTTGTACAGGGTCTTGGTGAGACCACACCTGGAGTATTGCATACAGTTTTGGTCTCCAAATCTGATGAAAGACATTCTAGCCATAGAAGGAGTACAGAGAAGGTTCACCAGACTAATTCCTGGAACGGCAGGACTTTCATATCAAGAAAGACTGGATAGACTCAGCTTGTACACGCTAGAATTTAGAAGATTGAGGGGGGATCTTATAGAGACTTACAAAATTCTTAAGGGGTTGGACAGGCTAGATGCACGAAGATTGTTCCCAATGTTGGGGAAGTCCAGAACAAGGGGTCACAGTTTAAGGATAAGGGGGAAGTATTTTAGGACCGAGATGAGAAAATCATTTTTCACACAGAGAGTGGTGAATCTGTGGATTTCTCTGCCACAGAAGGTAGTTGAGGCCAGTTCATTTGGCTATATTTAAGAGGGAGTTAGATGTGGCCCTTGTGCCTATAGGGATCAGGGGATATGGAGCGAAGGCAGGTACCGGATACAGAGTTGGATGATCAGCCATGATCATATTGAATGGCCTACTCCTGCACCCATTTTCTATGTTTCTATGAGTTGAACAGGTAATTTGGATCCGTCTTCACTGAGGAGGACACAAACAATCTTCCTGATATAGTAGTGACCAGAGGATCTGGAGTGATGGAGGAACTGAAGAAAGTCCATATTAGGCGGGAAATGGTGCTGGGTAGTCTGATGGGACATGAAGGCTGATAAATCCCCAGGACCAGATGGTCTGCATCTCAGGGCATTTAAGAAAGTGGCTCGAGAAATTGTGGATGCATTGGTGATAATTTTCCAATGTTCTGTAGGTTCAGGATCAGTTCCTGTGAATTGGAGGGTAGCTAATGATACCCCACTTTTTAAAGAAAGGCGGGAGAGAGAAAACTTGGAATTATAGACCAGTTAGCCTGACATCGGAGGTGGGGAAGATGCTGAATTATAAAAGATGAAATAGTCGAACATTTGGATAGCAGTAACAGGATTGGTCTGAGTCAGCATGGATTTACGAAGGGGAAATCATGCTTGACTAATCTTCTGGAATTTCTTGAGGATGTGACTAGGAAAATGGACAAGGGAGAGCCAGTGAATGTAGTGTACCTGGACTTTCAGAAAGCATTTGATAAGGTCCCACATAGTTGATTAATGGGCACATGGTATTGGGGGTAGAGTGCTGACTTGGGTAGAAAATTGGTTGGCAGACAGGAAACAAAGAGTAGGGATTAACAGGTCACTTTCAGAACGGCAGGCAGTGACTAGTGGGGTAGCGCAAGGCTCGGTGCTATTTACAATATACATCAATGATTTAGATGAAGGGATTCAAAGTAACATTAGCATATTTGCCGATGACACAAAACTGGGTGGCAGTGTGAATTGCGAGGAGGATGCTATGAGAATGCAGGGTATCTTGGACAGGTTGGGGGAGTGGGCAGATGCATGGCAGATGAAGTTTAATGCGGATAAATGTGAGGTTATCCACTTTGGTAGCAAAAACAGGAATCCAGATTACTATCTATATGGTGTCGTTGGAAAAAGGGGAAGTTCAACTGGATCTGGGGGTCCTTGTTCATCAGTCAATGAAAATAAGCATGCAGGTACAGCAGGCAGTGAAGAAAGCAAATGGCATGTTGGCCTTCATAACAAGAGTTGAGTATAGGAGCAAAGTGGTCCTTCTGCAGTTGTACAGGGCTCTAGTGAGACCACACCTGGAGTATTGTGTGTAGTTTTGGTCCCCTAATTTGAGCAAGGACATTCTTGCTATTGAGGGAGTGCAGCGTAGGTTTACAAGGCTAATTCCCGGGATGGCGGGACTGTCATATGCTGAGAGAATGGAGTGGCTGGGCTTGTACACTCTGGAGTTTAGAAGGATGAGAGGAGATCTTATTGAAACATATAAGATTATTAAGGGTTTGAACACGCTAGAGACAGGAAACATGTTCCTGATATTGAGGGAGTCCAGAACCAGAGGCCACAGTTTAAGAATAAGGGGCAAGCCATTTAGAACGGTAATGAGGAAACACTTTTTCTCACAGAGAGTTGTGAGTCTGTGGAATTCTCTGCCTCAGAGGGTGGTGGCGGCCAGTTCTCTGGATACTTTCAAGAGAGAGCTAGATGGAGCTCTTAAAGATAGCGGAGTCAGGGCATATGGGGAGAAGGCAGGAACAGGGTACTGATTGGGGATGATCAGCCATTGAATGGCGGTGCTGGCTCGAAGGGCCGAATGGCCTACGCTTGCACCCATTGTCTATTGTCCATAAAATGTTGGGTTACGAACAGTTCTCAGAACACATACATATTCAGAGACGTGTCCGCACTTAAAGAGAACTGTTATCCTGCTCAGCAGAAGGTGATTAGAAATCCATTCCTGTGTTGTGACATTGCCAAGGGCACTGGAATGGAGAGTTTCCATCTCTGGGATGAAGCCCCGATCTTCCAATCTACCCTGTCACGGCCCTTGCACTTTTCTATCTGCACTTCCTCGATAGCTGTAACACTATATTTGACACTCAATTTATTTTCTCTTCAGCACTACCTGATATACTCATATATAGTATGATTTGCCTGAATGACATGTTATACAAAATGAAAGCAATATCAATCTATTAATAAAAAATACATCAAACATTTTTATACAAACCATGTTAATTTAAATAGTCTCCTATAAACCAAGTATGACCACCTTCATATACAGCTCTAGCTAAATAACAGGTTGCATTTCTGCTGCATAATCTTGCATTCAGGATAATAGATGGGAAGATAAATTTAATCTGCAATATTGCATTCAAGTTAACGGTAAAAATAAATAAACTTTGTTCAAACTTGGAAAGATTAACTGCAGGATAATCAATTATTCTTCGTGCATACACCAATCAACATTTAGTAACAGCTTCCAGATTGATAGAGGAAAATATCCCGGGACCACATAAAAACAATTAGATATGCAGTAGTGGTGATTGGGGAGCCATTTTGATTTATAATAGGCCAAATGGCCTTCTGATGCAGAAAGACTTTGTGACTTAGCATAAACACTCGCTTCTCTCAACTATTTCTGCATCATATGTACAGCCTTTCTGGTTATTTCACTCCTGTAGCTTTATTCCTTTCCTATCCCTTTCTGTACCCAATTCCCTTCAAATTCCATTATATTAATTTTGATTTTGCAGTTGCCCGACTTGGATCTTGTCCATTCAATGCCTTTGTCTTTTTGCACCCATCTGCCACCACATCAACCAATGACCCTTGTTGATCTTCCCTTCCTTGTTTTAACTCATATTTTTCTTCCTCCTTCAAATTTAACCAAGATTTCCATCCACAATGTTAGCCTTTATTTTTTATTTTCTGATACTCATTGGTATGCGGTATTTTGCTCCCAATGTTGAGTTTGTTTTGACAGATTCATTTCAGTTCGTCTTAAAAGAGAAAACACATCCAGTCTCGATTACTTTCTTGTATTTTGTTTGCAAGGATTCGATATTGAACAACATTTTAAAAAGGATGTTTGACTAAGTTTCTCATTGTTTTTCAGCAGCAGCCTCTTATAACTAATAATCCAGACTCATGTTTAATGCTGATGATTGTGCATTTGTCAGTCAGTTAATATTGTACTTACACTTGAAGCACAGTGACAGGATCGCCAACTTCTCCTCCATCACCAATAGTGAGCGTGTCATAACCGATCTCCAAATCAAATTCTTCAAAATCAATCTGAATCACCTGAAAACAGATAAGAAAACAAAGGTTCAATGTTTCAAAGGTTCAAAGGTATTCTATTGTCATGTGTACCATAAGCTACAGTGAAACTCGATTTACCATCCAGTCACACCGAAAAAAGCAACAAGACACACAACTACGTAAACATCCACCACAACGGAGTCCAATCTTCTTCCCTCTTCATTCTCCCGTGGACGGGGGAGTCGAACCATCTGCAGTCGGGGCGATCGAAGCTCCCGCGTTGGGGGGTCGAAGCCTCCACGTCGGGGCGGTCGAAACTCCCGCGATCGGGGCGGTCAAAGCTCCTGCGGCCCGGAGCTCCCGAAGTCGGTCCCTGGCAAAGGGAACGCCAGCTCCACGATGTCAAGTCCGCAGGCACCCACAGTTGGAACTCCCAAAGTCGATCCGCAGCAAGAGGCCGCCAGCTCCTGAATGTTCGGCCGCAGCGCGGACGGAGATTCGATATGGAAAATAATCGCATCTCCATCGAGATAAGAGATTTTTAAAAGTGTACCCCAACTACTGCCCCCACCCCCCTCACCCCCACGCAAAACAAAGCTGAAGAATACTAAAACATACATTTCACACAGGAGTCGGCAACCTTGTTCTGCACAGGGTCCAGGACTTTGAGCGGATGGCGGGCCACATTTATTGCCAGAGTGTAACACTTGGTGTTGCTTTTTGCATTAGTTTTCAGGTGTTTTCCAATTACTTTTCTGCAGTTCCCAGGTCCCTCGCCTGCCCCAGGAATGGCTGTCGCGCCCAGGTCACCTGCGTGCCCCAGGACGAGCTATAGTTCCCAGATCAGCTCGCGTCCCCGGGACTGGCTGTAGCGCAAAAACAAATTTTAAAAATATATGCCTGCGGGCAGGACGATTTTGGGTTATGGGCTGGATCCGGCCCGTGGGCCGTAGGTTGCCGACACCTGTTCTAACACATACTAAAAAAACAACAAAGAGAGAAAAGGCCGAGACAGACTGTTGCCGATACACCCAAATGATCATTTAGCAGACAACTCTCAAAAAAGACCAGTGAAGTGGCAATGTCTATCAAAACTAATAAAGTGCTGCAATTATCCAGCTCAACCCAAGTTTATGATTCCACTTACAACATATTTTATGTTGATAAATTAATCGTTAACTTTTTTCTGCTCTGTCCCAAAATATATTTGGAATGTTTTGTGCGATTGTTTGAATGCTTACTCCATCATGCTTAATATAATTCATAGAAAGCTGTCAGTTTTCATTGTCTACTGGATATTGATTGCATTAGGCAGATTACAACGCATTTGAGTGATATGTATCATTCTGTCTTTCCACTATGAAAACACAAATATGCAGCAAATAGTATTTTCTCGGGTGGAATCCCATGATACTAGTTCTGCAGCTCCAATGCACGGATAAAAGAACATTTGCTGCATGCAAAGATTTAAGGATAGAAGAAACAGAGAGCACTATTTAATTATTGAAAGCATAGAAGAAACATAGAAGCATTTTATCGGGATGCATCACAGCATGGTTTGGGAAGAGTTCCATCCATGACCTCAAGACATTGCAGAGAATTGTGGACGCAGCCCAGACCATCACACAACCCAACCTCCCTTCCCTTGAGTCCATTCACACTTTGGCTGCCACGGCAAGGCCAGCAGCACAATCAAGAATGAGTGTCACCCCAGTCACTCCCTCTTCTACCCTCTCATCGGGCAAGGGGTACAGAAGTGTAAAAAATGCACACCCTTCAGGGCCTGTCCCACCAGCATGCAACTCTATGCGATGAGCGCGACCTAACGTGGTCGCTTGAGCAGTCCGGCGTCGCGGGGCCGGTCCCACTTCGATCGCCGGAGCCGTGCGGAATTGTGCGGAGTACGTCCCAACATCGCGCGGCGCTCCGAAAAACTGACTGTTCAAAAATTCCGCGCGGCAACGGCTTGTCGGCTCGCATTCGCCTCGACGCATTACACACCGTCTTGGCGTCGTGCCTCCGTGACCCTCTCTGTAGGTGCCTCCGTGACCCTCTATGTGTGTGGCTCCATGGCCCTCTGTGTGTGTGTGCCTCTGTGCCCCTCTCTGTCCTGGTGAACTTACCTTAAGACTTCGCTCCAAGTTCGCCTCACTTTGCGCCGCGTTGCGCCACTCACCCGACCTCCCCGCGGCCCTCGCTGCCGGTTTGGTCGCACTTGCCGCATGCAGGCGCATGCTGGTGGGAACGGCCTTGTACAGGGATCACCCGACCTCCGCGCGGCCCCCGCTTCTAGTTTGATCGCGCTCATCGCTTGGAGTCGGATGCTGGTAGGACAGGCCCTTTAGATTCAAGTACAGTTTCTTCCCAGCTGTTATCAGGCAACTGAACCATCCTATCAACAACTAGAGAATGGTCCTGAGCTACTATCTACCTCATTGGAGACCCACAAACTATCTGTAATCAAACTTTGATTTTATACTGATTTTATCATGCTCTAAAGGTTATTCCCTTTATCATGTATCTGCACACTGTGGATGGTTTGATTATCATCTTGTATAGTCTTTCCGCTGACTGGTTAGCAAGCAACAAAAGCTTTTCACTGTACCTCAGTACATGTGACAATGAATTAAACTAAAGTAAAACACCTTTAACAATATTGCAAACCAAATATAATTTCTTTACAAACTCATGTACATCGTCCTGCATATATCGTGCACAATCTAGCAGCACGATTTCAACCTATGATGCAGCGTAAGTCCCTAAAATCGACCATATTAAGGCAGTCACTGTAGCGCAGCGGTAGAGTTGCTGCCTTACAGCGAATGCAGCGCCGGAAACCCGGGTTCGATCCGGACTACATAGAAACATAGATAAATAGAAATTAGGTGCAGGAGTAGGCCATTCGGCCCTTCGAGCCTGCACCGCCATTCAATATGATCATGACTGATCATCCAACTCAGTATCCCGTACCTGCCTTCTCTCCATACCCTCTGATCCTCTTAGCCACAAGGGCCACATCTAACTCCCTCTTAAATATAGCCAATGAACTGGCCTCAACTACTCTCTGTGGCAGATAGTTCCAGAGACCCACCACTCTCTGTGTGAAAAAAATCCTTCTCATCTCGGTCCTAAAGGATTTCCCCCTTATCCTTAAGCTGTGACCCCTTGTCCTGGACCTCCCCAACATCGGGAACAATCTTCCTGCATCTAGCCTGTCCAACCCCTTAAGAATTTTGTAAGTTTCTATAAGATCCCCTCTCAATCTCATAAATTCTAGAGAGTATAAACCGAGTCTATCCAGTCTTTCTTCATAAGACAGTCCTGCAATCCCAGGAATCATTCTGGTGAACCTTCTCTGCACTCCCTCTATGGCAATAATGTCCTTCCTCAGATTTGGAGACCAGAACTGTACACAATACTCCAGGTGTGGTCTCACCAAGACCCTATACAACTGAAGTAGAACCTCCCTGCTCCTATACTCAAATGCTTCGGGTTCAAATACGGGTGCTGTCTGTACGGAGTTTGTATGTTAATCCCCTGGCCTGCGTGTGTTTTCTCCGAAACATTCGGTTTCTTCCCACACTCCAAAGACGTACAGGTGTGTAGGTTAATTGGCTTGGTAAATGTAAAAATTGTTACTAGTTGGTGTAGAATAGTGTTAATGTGCAGGGATCATAGTTCGGCGTGGATCCGGTGGGCCGAAGGGCCTGCTTCCTTACTGTATTTCTAAACTAAACTCTAGACTAAATATAAATCAGATTAGATGTGGATAATAGGGCTTAGAGTAAAATCCAGGTTACCATTTGGAGAGGCCATTGCATTGGTCTCTTCTGCTGAAACCTCATGATGAGCCAGGTATTAAAAAAGTCTGCAGAGTTTCCTAACGTCGTAGCAAGAAACATGGGCAGCATAAAACATAGGTTGTTTAGTAACTTTGTAAATCATTGTAAAACTATGTAAATTGCACAACTATTATCTGTCGTGTCGATAAGTTGCTTTGCATAGAAATTATGAAAAATATTTAATGGAAAAGGTCTGGGTACATTGGTAGTTCACTTAAAAATTAGATTCATGACCAAGGAAGATTTTAACAATTAGTCGTGGGAAAAAAATATCAGCAGTGAAATGTAAACACGTTTTAATTACAAGCAAAATACTAATGACATTGTTATTATTAATATTTAATGTGTTATTTGTCATTCCTAACTGTCACTGTATGTCATGTTGTCACTTGCGGGCGGAGCACCAAGGCAAATTCCTTGTATGTGAATACTTGGCCAATAAACTTATTCATTCATTTCAGTGGCAATTGATAATAAGGATGGAATCATATAACCATATAACAATTACAGCACGGAAACAGGCCTTCTCGGCCCTTCCAGTTCGTGCCGACCATTTATTTTCCCCTCGTCCCATCTACCTGCACTCAGACCATACCCCTCCATTCCCTTCCCGTCCATATACCTATCCACTTTACTTTTAAATGTTAAAATCGATCCTGCCTCCACCACTTCTGCTGGAATATCATTCCACACAGCCACCACTCTCTGAGTAAAGAAGTCCCCCCTCATGTTACCCTTAAACTTCTGTCCCTTAATTCTCATGTCATGCCCTCTTGTTTGAATCTTCCCTACCCTCAATGGGAAAAGCTTATCCACGTCAACTCTGTCTATCCCTTTCATCATTTTAAAGACCTCAATCAAGTCCCCCCCCTTGACCTTCTGTGCTCCAAAGAATAAAGACCTAACTTGTTCAACCTTTCTCTGTAACTTGTTGCAGTTGCTGGAAGTTGCTGGAACCCAGGCAACATTCTAGTAAATCTCCTCTGTACTCTCTCTATTTTGTTGACATCCTTCCGATAATTAGGCGACCAAAATTATACACCATACTCCAGAATTGGTCTTTCCAAAGAATAAAGAGCTAACTTGTTCAACCTTTCTCTGTAACAACAAAGACCTAACTTGTTCAACCTTTCTCTGTAAAGGCCCTGTCTCACGGTGCGAGTTGACACACGAGTGACCCAGAGTGACAGACTCGTGGTTGTGTACGATATTCCAAGTTGATGTGCAAGTGTTTGAGGCGAGTTCCCACGGGTATGGTAATCTGCGATGTTCCGAGATCGTCTCCAGAGTTACCACGTTCCCCTCCCGTTTGCTCTTGAGTTACCAAGTTCCTCTCCCGCTCAGGGCGTGTGTTGTTGCTGCAGTCCGGGATTCGCATTTAAAGCACTCGGTTATCTTCAGCAGTTCAGGCGAGGACAGGTTGGGGGGGGGGGGGGGGGGGCGAGGGATGGTGGAATTGGGAGAAGGCAAAGACTATGGGTGGGGAGGAGTGAGAGGGGGGCTAGGAAGGGCATCTGCGGAACGGGTAGTCAACCTTTAGGGTCCCGGCCCGAAACATCCCTATACATTTTATGATTTCCCTCTAAAGATGCAGTCTCCCGTGGTTTGTTTGCACAACTCTCTTCCCTCTCTCTCCCAACATTGGGGGGGGGGGGGGGGGGACGACAAGATAGTTTAAATGGACCTTACCCCCACTTCATGCTTCTGTTGCACATAATTCAGCAGTAAAACCTCTCTTCCCCTTACCCAGCGACGCCCGATTCCTCGCACCCCCACAAGTTCACATCGACGAGGGAAGAATGAGCGGGGAGTCTGAAGAAGGGTCCCGACCCAAAACATCACCCATTCCTTCTCTCCAGATGCGATGCCTGTCCCGCTGAGTTACTCCAGCATGTTTGTGTCTATCGTCGGTGTAAACCAGCATCTGCAGTTCCTTCCTACACACGGACAGTGAAGTGCCTCGGCCAAATTAGGAACATTAGGATTCTCTGATGTGAAGGTAGTCTGGTTTGCGTTTCTTACACTTGATCATATCCGAAACTAAAGTATAAATAGACACGAAATGCTGGAGTAACTCGGCGGGACAGGCCGCATATCTGGAGAGAAGGAATGGGTGGCGTTTTGGGTAAGTCTGAAGAAGGGTCTCGACTCCATTCCTTCTCTCCAGAGATGCTGCCTGGTCCGCTGAGTTACTCCAGCATTTTGTGTCTATTAAAGAGTTCCCACGGTAGACGCGCGAATCACTAAAGTTAACGCACGGGCCACTACGATATAACTCTGAGTTTAAATGTTTCAATTTTAAACTTGACCACGAAATTTGATTCGTGGAAAAAGTCAAACATGTTTGACTTTTTTCACGAGTTCACAAGTTTCACGGGTACCTGCAGTTAGCGCCATGAGTGGACAAGTTGATCGCGCGAGTTCCGACGTTCCCACTACGTTGGCTGTACGTGATCACCACGAGTGAAAACTCGGGGTCACTCGTTGGCCAACTCGCACCGTGAGACAGGGGTTTAACAATAAAGACCTAACTTGTTCAACCTTTCTCTGCAACTTAGTTGCTGGAACCCAGGCAACATTCTAGTAAATCTCCTCTGTACTCTCTCTATTTTGTTGACATCCTTCCTATAATTAGGCGACCACAATTGTACACCATACTCCAGAATTGGTCTTACCAATACTTTGGACAATTTTAACATTACTTCCCTACTCCTATATTCAATGCTCTGATTTATAAAGGCCAGCACACCAAAAGCTTTCTTTACCACCCTATCTACATGCGAATCCACCTTCGGGGAACTATGCACAGTTATTCCTAGATCCCTCTGTTCCACAGCATTCCTCAATTCCCTACCATTTAACAGTTCAGTTCACCTACCATGAATCAGTTCACAAATGTGAATATGCTTTAACATGCTCTGAGAAAAAATGTTAAAAAATAAAACTAAATCAAACTGCAAATACCGAAAATCTGGAACGAACAACAAAAATACTGGAAATATTCAACAGGTCAGGCAGAATTTGTGAGGAAAGTGTTAAGGCCCGACGTTGATAGCTCTTTAAAACTGGGGGGGAAATGGGCACCTTAAAGATGCAGAGTGAGGGGGGTGGGGGGAGGTAGAGTGCAGAATGACTGTTCATGGTAGGATGGAGCCGAAGGGAAGATGAATGAAAGGCATCTGTGTTGACCAGTTGTGGGTGCAGAACAGATGTTAACACAGTCTGAAGAAGGGTCTCGACCCGAAACATCACCTATTCATTTTCTACGGAGATGCTGCCTGTCCCGCTGAGTTACTCCAGAATTTTGTGTCTATCTTCTATAATCACAGACCTCTCTGGGGAGATATAAGTAAAGGAACATCAAAGGGAAATAAACCAGCTTGTTTCATTATCTGAAGTTCAAGATTTGTGGACGATTAAAATGTGATTTTGTGTATAAAATAATATTGTATCCTTTCCTGAATATTTCCTGCTACATTTGTCGCTTTACCTCCCCCCATGACTCCGTTCTAGGACCCAAGAAGTCTTTCCAGGTGCAGCAGAGGTTCACCTGCACCTCCTCCAACCTCATCTATTGCTGCTCTAGATGTCAGCTGCTCTACATCGGTGAGAACAAGCGCAGGCTTGGCGATCGCTTTGCCCAATAACCTCCGCTCGGTTCGCATTAACTAATCTGATCTCCCGGTGGCTCATTCCCCCTCCCATTCCGAATCCGCCCTTTCTGTCCTGGGCCTCCTCCATGGCCAGAGTGAGCACCACCGTAAATTGGAGGAGCAGCAGCTCATATTTCGCTTTGGGCAGTTTGCATCCCAGTGATGTATGAACATTGACTTCTCTAATTTCAGGTAGTCCCAGCTTTCTCCTCCACTTCTCAGCTCTTCCTCAGCCCACTGTCTCCGCCTCTTCCTTTCTTCTTCCCTTCCCCCCTCCCCCCCCCCCCACCCACACATCAGTCTGAAGAAGGGTCTCGACCCATAACGTCGCCTATTCCTTCGCTCCATAGATGCTGCCTCACCCGCTGAGTTTCTCCAGCATTTTTGTCTACCAGCTTTTTGTGTCTATTTTTAGTTAATGACAGTCTGCAGAAGCAAACAAATTGAAATACATCCTTCTTCTAAAACCAACACAATGAAAAGTTATATGTTACCAGCTGGGACAGGTCACTCATTGCTGCTCTAAACTCAAAGACAAACATTAATTTGTTCTCTGCCTTAGCAAACATCAATGTCAACTTTGTGGTACGGCCCTCAATCCTCAGCACCTCTAGATTTTTTAAAATCATTTCAGCCACAGCACAATGTTACTAGTTATGACCTGGAAAGTTAATTCTGTTTTCCTTTCCACAAAAGCTTCCTGACCTGGTGAGTGTTTCCAGCATTTGTGTTTTTATTTCTGACTACCAGCATTATTTGTTTTTTTTATCGCCAATTTTGTGAAAACAAGTTAAAAAATACTGCCAGGATTTCTGATTTTCTTTCACCAGCACATATGTATTATTATTTATTAAGTGTTAAAGAAGGAACTGCAGATGCTGGAGAATCGTGGGTTACACAAAAAGGCTTGAGAAACTCAGCGGGTGCAGCAGCATCTAAGGAGTGAAGGAGATAGGCGACATTTCGGGTCGAGACCCTTCTTCAGTATTATTATTTATGTTGCACTTTTTGTACACCTTCAACCTCTGCAGTGAGATGCTGCAATGTTCTACTAGTCGGTGGTAGCCGGTGCCAACTTCTTCGCTGCCACGTGCTGGGACAGCAGGGTGCAGGTCGCGGACGCCAGTAGGATCAACAAACTCATCAGGAAGGCCGGCTCCGTCCTGAGGGTGGAGTTGGATCCATGGGACGTGGTCATGAAGGGGAGAATGCTCCTCAAACTGCAGAGCATCCTGGACAATGCAGCTCACCCCCTCCATGACACACTGGTCAACCTGAGGAGCACCTTCAGCAACAGACTGGTTCCACCAAGATGCAGCACAGAACGCCACAGGAGATCCTTCTTCCTTGCAGCAATCAAACTGTACAACTCCTCTCCTTTCTGTCGTAGGGTGGACTAACTCCCCTCCTCCTCCCCCAACGCCCCTCCCCAATCTTTGCACATCCCCAATCCTTTCCACTCGTCACTTTAATTTCATGTTTCATGTATTTTGTGTTTTATGACTGTTGGCAGACCAATTTCCCTCCTGGGATCAATAAAGTCCGATCGTTTCATATCGTTAAAGGATACAGTTCAACATTAGAGCCTGAATTATTTACATTACAATTCTTTACATTTTCAACATTGGAGCCTGAACACAACACCTTTGAATCTTTTACATTCCCAGATTTCATTAAGAAAATTGTACATAGAAATCTGATCTCACACAAACTCTCCCATATTATTTGAAAGAACTGTTCAAGTTAGTAACAATTCTAAACTATATTACAGCATTGTGAAAAATATACATCTTCTAGATGCGCTGGGACGCATCCTCAGTGATGTGACCTGGGGTCATCGGGTGTTTCGGGTCTCACAACATCAGACACCCTCGCCCAGGCGGCCCAGCCGGGGTTGATCAGGCCCCGACTTGCGTCCCAGCAGCAGCCGCCCACGGATCAGCCATCTTAATAACTACTCTGCAGGGGTTGGGTGACTCTAGTGCATGGAGGGACTGGGCTCTGTGGGGTGACTCCCGGCCGGGCTCCTCCTGCGTCTCACCAGGTTCAAGGCCTGTGCGCTGCACCTCTTTCTCCTTCTCCGAGCATTTCATTCTCGCCTGATGGATGTTTAGGCCACGATGGTTTATTAGGCCTTTCCGTAGCTTTGTTGGGTGTCTTTGTCACGAAAGACACAGACTGGGGTGCTAACCCAGCCTTTCCCGGGTGCTGTCTTTCTGTGCCGTCAACTGTCTCTCCAGTAGTCACCAAACTATTCTTGGTTGTCACCCATTAATAACTTGTATATAGTCCATACATTTAATTACAGGCACAGTTAGGATGAATATTCCATAAAATGAAATAATTTTTGGAAGTGAATGCAGGCTAATACGTTAAGGGTAACTATAAAAAATAAATGCTTCTCACTTATGGAAAATTTGGCTTATGGTTTTCAGGAAACAAACTCCTTTGAAATCCTGGGATTGCCTGGATGTATAAAACTGATAAATATAATCCAGCATAAATAAAGAAAACATTATTACCAATACAGTAGAAAAGACAAGTTGGATTGCACCAGAGTGAAAGTTGTTTATTGATAGTTATATGTTGACCAATAGGAAGTCTTGCAAAGGTACCAACTTCAAAATGGGTAATTCTAAGTTACAAATGCAGGAAGATTGTTCCCGATGTTGGGGAGGTCCAGGACAAGGGGTCACAGCTTAATGATAAGGGGGAAATCCTTTAGGACCGAGATGAGAAAGACTTTTTTCACACAGAGAGTGGTGGGTCTCTGGAACTCTCTGCCACAGAGGGTAGTTGAGGCCAGTCCATTGGCTATATTTAAAAGGGAGTTAGATGTGGCCCTCATGGCTAAAGGGATCAGAGGGTGTGGAGAGAGGGCAGGTACGGGATACTGGGTTGGATGATCAGCCATGATCATATTGAGTGGCGGTGCAGGCTCGAAGGGCTGAATGGCCTACTCCTGCACCTAATTTCTATGTTTCTATGTTTCTAAATATTGCTTATTATGCTATTTTGTCTCAACATTGCGAATAACCTTAATTTCTCTTCTTTTATTTTCTACTCCTTTATGCTATCTCAAACGATCATTAAAGTCCTCAACACACATGTACCCTGAATGGGGGGCATATAGGTAATCTGCAACCTGTATGAAACTGCTGGACACCCATTGAAATCCAATAATTAACCTGTTAATCAATTAGGCATTTGGTGTCATTGCCATTGAATTTTGCAGTGAAACATAATTTTGAACTTCCGCAACGATCTGCAGTTCCCGTAATTGTTCTATTAAATATATTGCTGCAAAATATTATTAATTGTCAAGAAAGTTAAACTAAGTAAACATATTAATTTAAGTAAACACAATCTGACAATTGAAACATTTTATTTTGGCTTCTAAATTATATCCTAGGAAATTAGAAACTGCCCAGGTCAAACAGCAATAAATACAATCAAAACCCCATCGAGTGTAAGATTGTTAAGGGTTTGGACACGCTAGAGGCAGGAAACATGTTCCCGATGTTGGGGGAGTCCAGAACCAGGGGCCACAGTTTAAGAATAAGGGGTAAGCCATTTAGAACGGAGACGATGAAACACTTTTTCTCACAGAGAGTGGTGAGGCTGTGGAATTCTCGGTCTCAGAGGGCGCTGGAGGCAGATTCTCTGGATGCTTTCAAGAGAGAGCTGGATAGGGCTCTTAAAAATAGCGGAGAAAATATGGGAAGAAGGCAGGAATGGGGTACTGATAATGGATGATCAGCCATGATCACATTGAATGGTGGTGCTGGCCTACTCCTGCACCTATTGTCTATAGTGTATTATCACGATCCATTAACACAAAACTGCATTATGGGATGTATAATAATTTGAAAGTCAGTGTTCTTTGTTCATTTAAACACACATTTTCAAAGATGCCGTCTCATTACAAAATGTTTTGCAGGTTATCAGCCGAAGCATAACATTACCCTTAGATGTGGAACTTTCCCCAGCTACTCAACCACACATAGACAATACAATTACGGAAATATCTCAGTATGTTTTTTTGTTTATCACAAGAATTCAGTTTAATCAATAGATCACAGTTACCACATCATATTTTTAATCCATTTTTCATTCCTTCTGACATGTATGTTATGGGACACTGACATTTATACTTCAAAATGCATTTTATTTCCTTTACCTCTGCTCCCGGTTATTTCACCAACAAATATAAAATTGGCTCAAATAGGTATCCATTTTATGAATCCCGACTACAATTACTTATTGTTTATGCCTTGTTTAAGAATGTATTTAGCGTTGGCATCTGTTAGGTACTCCCCCCCCCCCCCCCCCTTGTTGAATACTGTACTTACCTTTCTGTTTGTCTGCAGGCCGTGGCTGGGAGCCAGGAATCAAGGGGTTAACAGCTTCTGTACCTGATTGGCCAAGCTACATCAGGTGACTCATCGGGAGCATTAAAAGGCAGAAGCTCCCAGAATTCTCTCTCTCTTTAAGATAGATCTCTGGAAGAAGAGGTGCCGGGCTGAGCTGGAGAAGGCCTGGCCGCATGGCACAGCACTTTGTATATTCGTCACATACTTTTGTAAATTAATGTTCTATTGCAACGGAAGGGATGACCTGAGAGTTTTCGGGTATTTTGGTTGCAGAGTTAGGGCTATATAGGCAGTTTAGAGTCTTCAGTCCGACGGTCCATCAAGAGGCTGGCTGGAGCACCCTTATATATTATTTTATAGCCAATTCTGGTCCCTGACCATGTTCTTTAAAATCAGGTTTGGGTTTTGTTTAGTGTTACTAATTTTTTTTTATACAAACCTGACCCTGGTTTTGATTTGTTACGCGACTCCCAGAGGAAGCAGTCTTTGGGAGTCGTAACAGCAACACCTTAATCCAATAGCAAATGAACATTAAATTGTGTGCCTTTGAAATTTACATTGTAAACCCCACCACAAATACATGCAAGATATATGAGAACACTTAACTTCCCTTGTTTTAGTTTAGGTTAGAGGTACAGGGCGGAAACAGGCCCTTCGGCCTACCGAGTCCGCACTGACTAGCGATCCCCGCGCATTAACACTACCCTACACACCCTCGGGACAATTTTACATTCATACCAAGCCAATTAACCTACAAACCTGCAAGACCTTGGAGCGTGAGAGGAAATCGACCATCTCGGAGAAAACCCACACAGGTCACAGGGAGAACGTAGAAACTCCGCACGGACGGGGATCCTTAGCCGGGATCGAACCCAGGTCTCTGGCGCTGTAAGGCAGCAACTCTACTGCCACTGTGCCACCTTTGCTTTGGGCCAAAGTTACATGAGACAACCGTTTTAGATTTACGCTACCAGTTTTATGTTAATGGATCATGAAAATTGCTGTGCACTAATCCTCAGCTTGCCTGGAGGCACAGGGAAATTTTATTTCAAATAATCCAATCTTTCTGTCCCTTCTTTGTCACTATGAATACCAAGTCATTTCATCGGAAAAACAAAATCCACATGCTAACCTTTAGTCTTGACAAGATGCCCACTCTGCCTGCTACGTCTTCATTAGCCTCACTCAGTCCACCTTAGATATGAGGAATTCAGCAGCTCAAATTGAAGTTGAAAACCTCCGCTGCCAGTTCTGTCAACTTACCCCTTGTGGAACTTGCAAACATTCACCTCTGCTGTGAAAGCTGAAGGTTTACTTCATATTTTACCAATAGGAGTCATGAGCCAACAAGCTTGCCACTTTCATTTACTGGCAATCCTGCTCTTTGGTTTGGCTATTAGCTTTTTCAATGTGTCCATTTTAACTTCATTATCTTTGAATATTTTCTTTCCTTTTAGCTTTTTTGGCCCATACGTTTCAATCTTACATGTGTCCTGACTTTATGTTTTGGTACTGAGCCTATGGGAAATAACTATTTGTCTTTTAAACTGACCTAATTCTCCTATTGTTTAAGAAGGAACTGCAGATGCTGGAAAATCGAAGGTAGTCAAAAATGCAGGAGAAACTCAGCGGGTGAGGCAGCATCTATGGTGCGATGGAAATAGGCAACGTTTCGGATCAAGACCCTTCTTCAGACCCTATTAATCATATGACAGACTTTTTTTTCTTACAGATATGTAACCTTTGCATCTGCCGATCAAATATTTCTCGTTAATGAAGTTCAATTTTACATTTCAATAGTTTTTTTTTTGTACTTTTTTTGTCAGGAAATCTATGTTGTTAAGGGCCTGTCGCACTTTCACGACCTAATTCACAACCTTTTTTGCTCGTGGACATATTTCAACAGGCTAAGAAAAACGCCATGGCCTACTTGATGCCACGAGTACCTACGACTAGCATCACTACGACCTACCTACAACCTCGCGACAACCATGCTGCAAGTATGAGTCAAGGGCAAACTCAGCAGAGGTTGTGAATTAGGTCGTGGAAATGGGACAGGCCCTTTAGAGTGAATTGAATTTTTCCCCTGACTATTTTATGAGACTATTAATGCATGCTTTGCCAATGAGGGAAAAATCTACCCTGAACCTATACTGATTTGATGCATTTGTATGTATTCAATTTAATTGCAAATAAAGACAAGATGCTGACAATGAAGCAGGATAATCACAACTATGATAAATAAAAATCATCGACAGGAATAAATGAATATTGCCAAATTCTACATCTGACAGTGGTTCTGAGTTCTCCTACAATGGAAAGCAGGCAGACGATATATGGAACGTCTATGACTCAAAGAGTAAAAAAAAAATACCAAAGAAGTCTACAAATATAATGCTTAATTGAAAATTGATATCAATACTTGCATTGGTTGTTTATCTGTGCAGGAAGGAGGTGCAGATGCCGGTTTATACCGAAGATAGACACAAAATGCTGGAGGAAGTCAGTGGGCCAGCCAGCATCTCTGGAGAAGGGTTCCGATCTGAAACATCACCTATTCCTTTTCTCCAGAGATGCTGCCTGACCCGCTGAGTTAAGGGCCTGTCCCACTTGGGCGTCATTCGCGCGTAATATACGCGACATCGTGTGCGCGTCGTGCCGCTCACGTGATGCTCGTATGGTGCGTGGGGACATAGGCAATGACGCACGCCAGCGCACGGCACCCCAGGATTTTGCGATGTACAAAATCTTTGCACGCCATCTGCGTGACGCGCAAATGACACCGGCGGGACAGGCCTTTACTCCATCTTTTTGTGTCTAACTTTGGTTGTTTATCCAATCATTTTCATTGTGCTTTGACTTTCAAAGAACATGATTTGACCTCTTTTTAATTACTTTTTGGGATTTTGATGTGGCTGGCAAGCCCAGCATTTATTGGCATTTTCTGATTGCCCTTTGCCTGGTACTGGTGAGCAAACCCCTTGAACCACTTCACCCTCTTTCTTCCTAAGATACATTCACTATGATATTGGATAGGCTATTACAGGCTTTATCCACAATGAAAACTGAACGGCAATATGTTTCAAGGTGGGATGCAAGGTGATTTCAAAGGGAAGTGCAGGTTGTGGTGTTCCCATTAAGCTCGAGTCTTGTCATGCTCAGTAGGAGAGGTCATGGATTTGGGAAGTGCTCTTGGAGTAGCACAGGAGCATTTTGTACATGTACACTCTATAGCTATTATGCACCAGTCATACAGGGAATTGATGACGGATCAGGTGGAAATCTCTATCCTGCTAAAATGCTCTATCCTGGATATCATCAAGCACCCTGTGCACAGTTGCACTCATCTCGGCAGACATCATGTACTGACCCGTATCCTGTAAGTGCTGTACAAACCTTGTAGTATCAGCAGTTAAGCGCGAGTGCACCCTTTCACCTGCTTTTATAACCACAGTACTGATGTAGTTTAGAAATACAGCGCTGAAACGGGCCCTTTCGGCCCACCGGATCCGCGCCCACCAGCGATCCCCGCACATTAACACTATCCCATACCCACTAGGGACAATTTTTTCCATTTCCAAGCTAATTAACCTACAAACCTGCACGTCTTTGGAGTGCGGGAGGAAACCGAAGATCTCGGAGAAAACCCACGCAGGTCACGGGCAGAACGTACAAACTCTGTACAGACAGCACCCATAGTCGGAATCGAACCCAGGTCTCCGGCACTGCATTCACTGTAAGGCAGCAATTCCGTTTAGCTTCTTGATGCCATGTATGTTGATACTAAAGCTCTCAGCAATGGCAGTGCCTTTGATTGTCAAGGAAAAGTGATGGGACTCTCTCTTGTTGAATATGTTCATCGGTTTGGCAATCTTGTGGCACGTAGGCAACTTGGTTCATAGGAAACCAAACGTGAATGCTGTGCAGGTCGTGTGGAAATGTGATTGTGGACTACTCCATATCCTGAGGAGCTGTAAATGCATTGGGACATTTTGATATCATCAATAAATTCCCCATTTCCAATACCATAAATGAAAATAACTGAGATGCCCTCGTGAACACTGCATCAGTGTGAAGGGTCCAGGTTAGGGTGGTGGTGATATGGAGGCCTAATGCCCCTGTCCCACTTAGGAAACCTGAACGGAAACCTCTGGTGACCTTGCGCCCCACCCAAGGTTTCCGTGAGTCACCAGAGATTTTGGTCACTAACCTGGAAAGCCTCGACTGAAGTGTGAGCTGCATCTACTGAGCAGAGATCCTACAGGATCTTTGCTACCAACCGAGCACACACACAAACACATCGCGAAGGTGGGGGCCAGGGACAGCGGAGGAGCGCTGTCTGCGCGATGAAGAGGAAGGTAAACGGCTGCCACAGAGCACGGTAAGTCCTTTGGAGAGCGCGGGAGGCAGGGGGAAAGGGGAAATATGAGGAGAGAAGGACAGAGAGGGGAGAAGGGGAGATAAGGGGGTGGGGGGGGGAAGAATGAGTGGAGACAGTTTTAAGAAGTTTAATAAAGTTAGCGGGCATTTTACCTTCCGGCGGATCTTCTAGGTCCTGAAAAGCAAAGATCCGATAGGATCTTTGCTGAAAACTCCAATGAGCCCATGAAAATGGCCGGTTAGCGAAGGAGATTACCTTTGACTGCCCGTAAGTAAATAGCGACCCCACTCCACTGGCTTCGACCAAATGGCAACCTATTTTTAGTCGAGGTTGGTATTTTTTTTTTAAAAATAATCGCAGGAACATAGAAGAAGCCTCGACTACGCGGAAACCACTTTCCACCATTAGGGACAGTGACCAAAACCTCCGGGAACCTCACGGAAACCTTGGGTGGGGCGCTAGTTCTCCAGAGGTTTCCGTTCAGGTTTCCTAAGTGGGACAGGGGCATAAGACCTGAAGCTGTTGGCCATTGCTAAACAGCTCTATTGATGGGATGTTGTGGAGTTCGCCTACTGGCTTCCTTTGGTCAACTCTTTAGTCTTGCTGATATTAAGGTCTCGGCTGTTTCCTGGCACGAATGACATATTGGTCTCGATTTCTTTCATGCCTGTCTGTTGAGATGGAGCCAAAGGAAGATCCTGATATTGGGGAGAGGTGACAAAAATGGTCCAAGTGAATTTGAGAGTAGCGTAGAAGTTATTAGCAAGGATAATAAGATTGAGGAGTTCCACAAGAGTGCAGGAAACAGCACCGATGCAGTTGTCGATGTTAGCAAAGAAAGAATTTGAGAGAAGTATATCAGCAGGTTTGGAACCAGACCTGTTCCATATAGCCAGCAAAAAGGCAGGCATATTGGGGCCCATGCAAGAACGCACAGTCACACCTTTAACTTGTGGAAAGTGGGTGGCATAGAAAGAGAAGTTATTCAGGGTAGGAAAATGTTCTGCCAGGTGGGTGAGTGTTTGTAGAGGGGGACTGGATGAATCTTTGTTCCAAGAAGAAGCAGAGGACCCAATGATCTTCAGGTTGGGGTAGAGAGTGTACAAACACTGGGCGGACATGGTGAAGATGAGACAGTTGGGCCAACACTGGAAGTTATCAAAATGGTGGACATGAGAGATTTAGTTTAGAGAGACAGCATGGAAACATGGCCCACCGAGTCCCCACCAACCATCAATCACCCTATCACACGTATTCTAGGTTATTCGCTCCCTGCACACAAGCACAATTTACAAAGGCCAATTAATTTATTCACCCTCGTGATTTGGGGAAGTCGGAGGAAACCCGGTGGAAACCCATGCGATCACAGGGAGAACGTGCAAACTCCACACAGATAGCACCCATGGTCATGATTCAACCGGGGTCTCCGACACTGTCAGATAGCAGCTCTACCAGCTGAGCCCCTGTGCCATGCGGAGGTATCTCAGAGAAAGGTGATAAGGGACAAGGTGGAGCCACGGTGTGAAAAGATTAGTTGGGTGAGGCAAAAGCGGGCAGAAACAATGGTTCTATCCTGGATCCCAGCGAGCCATGCGCTGGGAGTATCCTGGGGAGTGGCATCAAGCCCTGCAGTGGGGCCAGCTCGCCTGCTGGGGACTCTGAACTTGGCCCTGAGCCATCAATGCCGTTGGGACCCCACGATGACGAGACCGGGGTGACTGTCGGAGAGTGAGGTGGGGCGTCAGAGAGTGGGGGGACTCCGGAGAAGGGAGGAGGGTTGTCAGAGGGCCATCGGAGAACAAGTAGAGCCGTCAGACTGTGAGGAAGGCCGTGGGAGAGTAAAGAGGGACTTTGGCGAAGGAGGAGGGCCATCGGAGAGCAAGGAGGGCCACAGAGAGAGAGAGAGAGAGAGAGAGAGAGAGAATTGCCATCAGAGAATGGGGCAACAGAGAAGTCAGAGAGCGAGGCAACTGTCGGAGAGAGAGGAGGGATGCCGAGAGCTACCCAGCGGGGGGACTCCGTCAAAGATGGGGGGACCCGGCAGGGACAGGTCGCCGACAACAGAGTAGATAGGATTGTTTGGTGAACTTCTATAACTTTGTCGCTGCCAAAATGGGGCAACACTTGTGTACTGCCTTGGTGATTAGAATGCCTTTTATTGTCATTCACACATCAAAGGTTTGAACGAAATTTTGTTAGCTGCAGTCATAACAGCAAAAAAAAAAAACCCACACAATGAACACAGTTCCACACAAACACCCATCACAGTGAATCTCCAAACACCGCCTCACATTGATGGAAGACAAAATGTCTTATCGTGTTCTTCTCCCGCGATCAGGCAGTCAAACTGCTGCGTCGAGGCGATCGAGCCTCTTGATGTTAAAGCCCACGGCGGGCGATGGTAAGTCTCGCGGCAATTAAACCGCGCGGGGCGATGAAAAGCCCTGCGATGGGGAAATTCAAACCCCGTGATTCGGGGCGGGTGATGTTGCCATGGTGGGAGCTCCTGAAAATCAGTCTCCTACCAGGGACCTGCGAGCTCCCGATGTTACCGTCCACAGGACCTGCGGCCAAAGTCTCCGAAGCTCCGAAGCCGGGTCGCAGCCACAGCGCCACCACAGCCTCAGAAGTCAGGCAGCTCCGTGACGGTAAGTCCACAGGCTCTGCGACTGGGGCCATCAGATTAATTCCAGTTGGAGGCCGCTAGCTCCACGATGTTACGCCCCAGCGAAAACGGAGACACGACAAGGAAAAGGTTGCCGCCCCGTTCAAGGCAGAGATTAAAACGTTTCCCCACCCCCCCTCCCCCATCCCCCACATGTACACAACTAAAAATAAACCAAAAACATACCCCTAACAAGACAAAAAATAAAACAAAAAGAAAAAGACAAACGGACTGCAGGCGAGCCGTGGCTGCTTAAGACTTGTACGCAAAACGAAGCATTTCACTGTACCTAGGTACATGTGACATTGAAGCATCTTTGAATCATTGCTTAGAAATGAGGGCCATTCAACATACAGGAAACAGGCCCTTCAGCCCAACTCATCCATGCTGATCAAGATGCCTTATCAAAACTAGTCCTATTTGCCTGCATCTGACCCATGTCCCTCTAAACCTCTCCTGTCCTCCATCACTACCCTATTTACCTGTGATGCTCACTGCTGCACCACACTGCCCAGGGTCATAACATTCACTGTGAATGTGCTGACCTGGTTTGACTTCCCAATATTAAAACCTCGCACTTATCTGCATTCAACTCCATCAGCAATCCCTTAGCCAACATGCCAACTGATCAAAATCCAGTAGTCATTTTTGCTAACCATCTTCACTGCCAACGATACCACCTACTTTAATGCATTCCACTGCACTAAATATGACTGCAGATCTATATTGATCATTGTCCTATCACATCCAAACGTGGCAGTCAACAAGTTATTGAGAGTTGCTGTGTCAGCTTCCATTCAACCTTTCAGAAATAAGACTACAATATCACCATAAAGCTGATGCAATGGCAGGTACCCGGAAGACACCATGGTCCAAGTTTTAATTCAGGAGCTTTTACTAATCAAATGTCTTTACCTACATTTGTAATTGATATGGTTGGTTTCATATAAATATTGTCATTTACAAACTTGAAGTTAAAAAAGATAGCTCTATAATTAGATTATCATAATTCAGTTTAGTGTAGAGATACAGCATGGAAACAGGGTCTACGGACCACTGAGTCCACACCGACCATTAACACTATCCTACACACACTAGGGACAATTACACTTACACAAAGCCAATTAATCTACAAATCTGTACGTCTTTGGAGTGTGGGAGGAAATTGAAGATCTTGGAGAAAACCCACGTGGGCACCGGGAGAACGTACAAACTCTGTACACACAGCGCCTGTAGTCGGAATTGAACATGGGTCTCCAGCACTGCAAGGGCTGTAAGGCAGCAATTCTACCGCTGCGCCACCGTGACTGCCCATGCACTGTGTTCATACACTATGCTTATTCAATTCACGTTATTTATAGCTATCATTCCTTGCTCTTTCTTCAGGGCTCCCCTATGGAGATTTAAAACATACAGGCACGTCTATCTTCATTCACATACACAGCTGCATCCATTTTCCAGTTGAGCTTGCAAAGAAGCACAAACGTAACACTTCCTAAGTTTCCTTCAGTCTATTCAACCTTTCCCTATTACTCACGCTCTCAAGGCCAGGTAACATCTTTGTGAATCGTTTTGTGTCCCTTCCCACCTTACAAAGCAAACCTTCCGACAGCTTTGACCAGAATCACACGCAGTATTCCAAGTGTGGCCTCGCCAATGACTTGTACAGCTGCAACGTTTGTCCTCAACATCCTTCCCAATGAATGCAGGCTTGCCAAATGCTGTGGGTTACACAAAAAGCTGGAGAAACTCAGCGGGCGCAGCAGCATCTAAGGAGCGAAGGAGATAGGCGATGTTTCGGGTCAAGACCCTTCTTCAGACTCCACTATCCTGTCCTCGTGACTTCCTACTTCAAGGGAACCTCACACCTGTACTCCCAGGTCACTCTGTGCGGCGATGCTCTTCAGAGCCCTGGTTTGATATGCCAAAGTGTACCATTTTATGCTTGGCAAATTACGTTCCATCCTTGGCCCACCTTCCCAATTGATCGAGATCTTGTTGTCAAATGAGCTAATGGCTTTCAGTATGGACTGTACCATCAATGTGCTGTCGGTGAATTGCTAATGGCAAGTATCATCGATGCCATATGGTAGACATTTTTAAATTGAGAAGAATGATGTGCAGGATTCATACTTAATTCTGGCAGAAGTACTCATGGAAATGATTATTGCAGGAGGAAAAAGCTATCAACTTCCATATACTTACACAAATATTACGATTTAAAACAAAATCATTTTCGCACACATGACAGCAACTTTGATTAATTTATGCTACCTCTAATTTGTAATTACATTTGATTAAACCTTTTGATGGCAATTTCATTTCAAATCATTTAAGCAAATATACACATCGTTAATCACCAAAACTTCATTGATACTGCCAACCAGACAACTGAATTGCTTCTAATTGCAGGAAGTGGCAATCTAAAGGGCCTGTCCCACCAGCATGCAACTCCATGCGATGAGCGCGACCTAACGTGGTCGCTTGAGCCGTCCGGCGTCGCAGGGCCGGTCCCACTTCGATCGCCGGAGCCGTGCGGAATTGTGTGGAGTTCGTCCCGACATCGTGCGGGGCTCCGAAAAACTGACTATGTTCAAAAATTCCGTGCGGCAACGGCTTGTCGGCTCGCAGTCGCATCGACGCATTACACACCGTCTCGACGTCGTGCCTCCGTGACCCTCTATGTGTGTGGCTCCGTGGCCCTCTGTGTGTGTGGCTCTGTGCCCCTCTCTGTGTGCCCCTCTCTGTCCTGGCGAACTTACCTTTAAGACTTCGCTCCAAGTTCGCCTCACTTTGCGTCGCGTTGCGCCACTCACCCGACCTCCGCGCGGCCCTCGCTGCCGCTTTGGTTGCGCTTGCCGCATGCAGGTGCATGCTGGTGGGAACGGCCCTGTACAGGGATCACCCGACCACCGCGTGGCCCCCGCTTCTAGTTTGATCGCACTCATCGCATGGAGTCGGATGCTGGTAGGACAGGCCCTTTACGATAACTTGTTTTGTCAAGAATGGTGCTGATGAATATCATGGAAAACACATTTCGGGACTGAAGACTCGCAAGGATCCAGCCCAGAGTGTCGCCTCTTAGCCACAAGTTACACGAGTACTCCAGCTTTCTTGTCTCTCATTACTGTGATGTTTTTGCATTTCCGTAGACAATGTATAATCTTACACACATTTTGAATACACGGCAATCTTGGATGGGTGCAATCCTGAACGTGGAAATGAATTGAGCTGGCCAAATCTCCCCTTACAGTCGAGAAGATAAAAAATAAAATCTGCTTAGATTTTCGATTTCAAAAGGAAAATCCAAGATGCAGGACAGAATGCCACAGGACATCCTTTTTCCCTGTGGCTATCAAACTGACGGGGTAGACTGAGACAGACTCCCCCCTCTCCCCAATCTTTGCACATCCCCCCATCCTTTCCACTCGTCACTTTAATTTCATGTTTCGTATCTTTTGTGTTTTTATGTTTCTATGACTGTCGGCAGATCAATTTCCCTCCTGGGATAAATAAAGTTCCATCATATCATGTCAAAATATATAAACTATAAACTATTCCCCCAGGCCAGAGAGCAGCAGAATGATGCTGGAAAGTCAATGATCTGCAATGTGTTTTGTACCTTATTTCGTGCACAAATGATGCCTGCAACATTTGCTCCTCATTTATTTTCACAGATATATGCAGATGTGGCAAACATTCATCACATGAATGTAAAACCTGGATAACCTCTTTTATCATATTTTCGCATAATAGCGGAGGTTATTCATCCCATTAAGTCCACACCAGCCCCCAGAACAAGCCATCAATCTCACTCCCCACTTATTTCCCTTTAACCTAATTGTCAACTGCAGAAGAGGTCATTTACAGTGGATGATTAACTTAAAGACCAGCACATCTTGGGAACGTGGGAGTAAGATGGAGCACCAGGGGCTCAAGCAGTTACATGTTCGCCAATTGATTACTCACTGCTCAGGGGCCTAACCAAGTATAACGAAGATCACTGTGGCGAGCTAGAAATGAAGCCACGTAGCCCTGGCTGAGATAGGTGCATCATTCTAGGCTGCTCTAGAAGCGGAGATCGCATGGGATTCAGGGAGCGATTGCTAGTCATCCTTGGCTTGATGGTAGGAAGCATAGGGTGATGGTGGAATTTTTTTTTTTCAGACTGGAGACCCATGATTAATGGTGTGCCTCAGAGATTGCCGCTGGGCCCATTGCTGGTTGTCATCTTGGTCAATGATTTGGATGGAAAAGTACAAAGCATGGTTAATCAATTTGCAGATGACACTAAATTAGGAGGTATCGTAGACAATGAAGAGGGTTATCAACGATCACAGCTGGATTTTGCTCAAATGGGTAAGTGACAAATGGCAAATGAAATTTTAATTCGGATAAGGATGAGATGTTGCATTTTAGGAAGTCAAAACAGAGTAGGGCATTAACACTGAACGGTCGAGCCCTGGGAAGTGTTGCAGAACAGAGGAATCTTGGAGTACAAAGACACAGGTCACTGAAAATGCTGGCAAAGGTAGATAGGGCAGTGAAGAAATGCTTTTGGCATGCTGGCCTCCATCAATCAGGGAATTGAATATCTCTGGATGCTGCCTGCCCCACTGAGTTACTCCGGCATTTTGTGTCTACCTTCGATTTGAACCAGCAGCTGCAGTTCTTTCCTACACACAGCAGTTATGAGGTGCTATGGGTCAAATGCGGGGAAATGGGACTTCCTTAGATGGACAAAATACAAAGTGCTGGAGTAAGTCAGCGGGCAAGCAGCATTTGTGGAAAGAATAGATAGACAATGTTTCAGATCAGGAGGCTTCTTCACATTGAAGAAGGGCCCAGACCTGAACCATAACCAATCCATTTCCTCAAAAGATGCTCCCTGATCCGCTGCGTTACTCCAGCGCAGTGTGCCTTGCTCAAGCTTCCATAGAAATATAGACACTAGGTGCAGGAATAGGCCATTCGGCCCTTCGAGCCAGCACCGCCATTCAATATGATCATGGCTGATCATCTAAAATCAGTATCCCGTTCCTGCTTTTTCTCCATTTCCCTTGATTCCTATAGCCCTAAGAGCTAAATCTAACTCTGTCTTGAAAAAAAATCTGTGATTTGGCCTCCACTGCTTTCTGTGGCAGAGAATTCCACAGATTCACAACTCTCTGGGTGAAGTAGTTTTTCCTCATCTCAGTGCTAAATGGCCTGCCCCTTATTCTTAAACTGTGACCCCCTGGTTCTGGACTCCCCAACATTTTTCCTGCATGTAGCCTGTCCAATCTTTAAGAATTTTAATGTTTCTACAAGATCCCCTCCCATTCTTCTAAATTCCAGTGAATACAAGCCCATTCAACCCATTATTTCATCAAATGTCAGTCCCGTCATCCCATGAATTAACCTGATGAACCTACGCTGCACTCCCTCAATAGCAATAATGTCCTTCCTCAAATTAGGATGACAAAATTGCACACAATACTCCAGGTGCGGTCTCACCAGATCACCTGTCCAACTGCAGTAGGGCCTCCTTGCTTCTAAACTCAAATCCTCTCGCAATGAAGGCCAACATGCCAATAGCTTTGTTTACAGCATTAACTGCATTTCCTTGTGTCTCTAGCCTTGATGGACACTTCCTTCAGTAAGGACAGGTTTGGCTGAAATACAATTTCCATGCTGTATAACAGTACGAATCCAATTCACTATGTCACTGTACTTTTCTATTGACATTCAGTTTTTCATTTTAATCTGGACACCACTGACTTCACTCATGGCAAGGTATTGTTCAAACAGTTCTTCTGAGAGGTTTGACTGTTTTGCAGCAGATTAAATCAGTGGGAACTTTTGAAACGTTATTTTTTCTCATCATTGTCAGTAGTCTTTTATCGCAAAGGTTTTGCTGAAATATGACTGAAATACTGTATGTTCTTTGACTGTGTTTAACAAAATTACAATTCAAAAATCTTCATTATTTATTTTAAGGGGAGGTTACCATGTTGCTTCCTAAAATTCAAAAGTCAAAGCGACAGACTGATGCTTTGTAAAGTAGAACAGGTTACATAATTTGTACTTCACTTTGGGAGTATAACATAATGCACATTTTAAAATTAAATTTGAGGACATTCAAGGAATTCTATTTCATTTGGTTGTTGGTGAAATCCTCCCTGGGGTAACAATATTTATGTCTCGTACCTCATCTCAGATTTGATTGAGGACATCTTATGGGCCTGTCGCACTTAGGCGATTTTTTTCAGCGACTGACGACGACTAGTATAGTCGTAGCAGGTCGGCGTAAAACCTGGACAATGTCTACAATAACCTACCCTCTAGTCGACGTCAAGCTACGGCAAGCTACCGACAACCGGCAACCCATAGGACGTCCACCTACGATCACACCTACGACAACCAACGTCCACCGGCAGCAAGCTACGCACGGTAAGACAATTCAGTCGCCGGTACCTGTCACCGGTTGACGTAGGTAGCCGCCAATGGAATTCGCCAAAGTCAGCACCGGCGACAAACCACGTCATCCTGGTGACAGCACCTATGTCAGGCTACGATCGTTGGCGTCAAGCCCACGGGCGCCGACTGTCGCCAAAATGTTTTGAACATTTCAAAATCCAGCGGCGACCAGAAAAACAAGGTACGACTCTTTGGGCGACTGAGGAGACCATACAGGCGATCATGTGCCGACAGCCTAGTCGCCCGTAGTCACCTACAACATCGCCAAAGTGGGACAGGGGCATTAGTATCGTCATGACATAAGTGACAGATACAGTGTGACAATTAATCTTTGTTCAGCACCAAAAGCAAACCCAGGTGCCATAACACCTCGATGGCATGTGGGGCATTTGAAGAACAGAGCATGTTTTCATGATTTGGTTGAGGAAACTCTGAGGTCTTTCAAAATGAGAACACATTAGCACTGACATTACCTTTGGTTCATCCAGGTACCTATTCACAGAGAAGCAGTTCCTATCACCCAGCCTTTTATTGGGACTGCAGCGCAATGGAGCATTGCCAGTTTTAGATGTATTTTGGTGTCTGTAGTGAAGACTTGGAGCTGGTGGATTTATGTTTCACCCCCCCAACGTTTAAATGGTCCAGGGAAGTACGTCAATGGGCAAGCCGGGACGAGTAAATGGGGTTAACCAGCTGAATGGCTCTTTAAGTGTCTTACAATGACAATTTAAAAAGAAAACAATTGCTACCAAGCGCTTAATGTTCTGCACACAGTTTCTGTTACTGCTGCAAAGAAATATCCCCTGAGAAAAATCTAAAAACGCAAGGAAACAAATCAAGTCAGTGGATCACCTTGAATGTTCTATGATCTGCTTTTTCCTGCTATCTTCAATAACGTAGACTATAGAAAAATACAGCACAGGAACATGCCCTTCAGCCCCACAATATATGTGCTGAACATGATGGTAAGATAAACTGATCTCGTCGCCTTTCACATGATCCAGGTCCCTCCATCCCCATGCACATCCTTGTGCCTGTTTAAAAATCTGTTCAATTTAAAGTTGATGACACAAAATCATCATTTTATAATTCATTTCCTCTCTTTATTAGAACTTGTTGAATTAGTGCAAATTCCCTGAAAACATTTACTCGCACACCACACATCCATTATTTCATTGGAATATTTTTTTGTTGACTAACCTTCCTAATTTGCATTTGTTTATTTTACATTTGAAAATTGTGGTTGCAGAAGAAAACATAACAGGCAGGTGAAAAAAATCTTGCATTGAAAATGAAAAGGATGAATCCTCTTTAAGGGCCTGTCCCACCAACATGCAACTCTATGCGATTAGCGCGACCAAACATGGTCGCTTGAGCCGTCCGGCGTCGCGGGGCCGGTCCCACTTCGATCGCTGGAGCAGTGCGGAATTGTGCGGAGTTCGTCCGGACACCGCGCGGGGCTCCGAAAAACCGACTATGTCCAAAAATTCCGCGCGGCAACGGCTTGTTGGCTCGCAGTCGCCTCGACATCTAGACACCGCCCCGACATTCTACCTCCGTGAACCTATTTGTAAGTGGCTCCATGACCCGCTATGTGTGTGGCTCCGTGGCCCTCTGTGTGTGCGTGCCTCAGTGCCCCTCTCTGTGTGCCCCTCTCTGTCCTGGCGAACTTACCTTGGACTTCGCTCCAAGTTCGCCTCACTTTGCGCCGCGTTGCGCCACTCACCCAACCTCCGCGCAGCCCCTGCTGCCGGTTTGGTTGCACTTGCCGCATGCAGGCGCATGTTGGTGGGAACGGCACTGTACAGGGGATCACCCGACCTCCGCGCGGCCCCCACTTCTAGTTCGATCGCGTTCATCGCATAGAGTTGCATGATGGTGGGACAGGCCCTTTACAATGAATGAGCAGGGGACGACTACATTTGTCTATCGATGGCGGGAACTTCAGAAATGAGGAGGTTAATAACTGATAAGAACTGAAGTATAAATAGTGCACTACACTTGAATCGGGCTTCAAATTTCTGCTACATGAGGAATATTTCTAGGATTGAACAGATCAGGCGGCATATGACTTAAATCAACACAGTGGCAGAGGAAAAGGCCCTTCTGCCCACAATGTCTGTGCCTAACAAGATGCCAATTTGCTCCACTGCTATATCTACTTTACCTGCAAATTATTCATGTCACTCTATTCTCTCTATATATATATTCATGTGCCTATCTAAACAACTCTTAAATGCCTGTCTCCCTGATTCATATATTCAATGCCCCAATAATGAAGGCAAACATTGAATACCATATAAATAATGAAAACCATACGCCTCGTCACTTTCAGGAAGCATTGGTCTTCAAACCCAATATCCCTATGTACATCAATTATATTATCTTCAAGGATTTTAGTAAGGTATTGGATAATGTCCCTCATAGTAGGAATGATCAAGAATATAAAGGTGCATGTGATTCACTGTGATCTGCTTGCTTGGATTCTGAACTTATAGAAACATAGAAACATAGGTGCAGCTGTAGGCCATTTGGCCCTTCGAGCCAGCACCGTCATTCAATATCATCATGGCTGCTCATCCAGAATCAGTACCCTGTTCCTATTTTCTCCCCATATCCTGTGATTCCGTTAGCTCAAAGAGCTATATCCAACTCTACCAGTGAATTGGCCTCCACTGCCTTCTGTGGCAGAGAATTCCGCAGATTCACAACTCTCTGGGTGAAAAAGTTTTTCCTCAACTCAGTCTTAAATGGCCTACCCCTTATTCTTAAACTGTGACCCCTGGTACTGGACACCCCAGCATCAGGAACATTTTCCCTGCATATAGCCTGTCCAATTCCTTAATAATTTTATATGTTTATATATGATCCCCTCTCATCCCTCTAAATTCCAGTGCATACAAGCCCAGTCGATCCATTCTTTCATCATATGTCAGTCCCGCCATCCCGGGAATTAACCTGGTGAACCTATGTTGCACTCCCTCAATAGCAAGAATGTCCTTCTCAAATTAGGAGACCAAAACGGCACACAATACTCCAGGTGTCATTCTACCAGGGACCTGCACAACTGCAGTAAGACCTCCTTGCTCCTATACTTAAATCCTCTCGCAATGAAGGCCACTATGCCATTTGCTTTCTTCACTGCCTGCTGTACCTGCATGCTTACTTTCAGTGACTGATGTACAAGGACACCCAGGTCTCGTTGACTTCTCCTTTTCCTAATCTGACACCATTCAGATAATAATCTGCCTTTGTGTTCCTGCCACCAAAGTGGATAACCTCTCATTTATCCACATTATACAGCATCTGCCATGCATCAGCCCACTCACCCAACCTATCCAAGTCACCCTGCAGGCTCATAGTATCCACCACCCAGATTTGTGTCATCCACAAACTTGGAGATGTCCCATTTAATTCCTTTGTCTAAATTGTTAATATATATTGTAAATAACTGGGGTCCCAGCACTGAGCCTTGAAGCACCCCACTAGTCACTGCCTGCCATTCCGAAAAGGACCTGTTAATTCCTACTCTTTGCTTCCGGTCTGCCAACCAGTTCTCTATCCATGTCAATACCTATCCCCAATACCATGTGCTCTAATTTTGCACACTAATCTCTTGTGTGGGGCCTTGTCAAAGCCTTTTTGAAAGTCCAGACACACCACATCCACTGGCTCTCCCTTATCCATTCTACTTGTTACATCCTCAAAAAATTCCAGAAGATTAGTCAAGCATGATTTCCCCTTCATAAATCCATGCTGACCTTGACTGATCCTGTCACTGATTTCCAAATGCATCGCTATTACGGTACATCTTTAATAATCGACTCATGCATCTTCCCCACTACCGGTGTCAGGTTAACTGGTCTATAAATCCCTATTTTCTCTTTCTCTCTCTCTCCTTTCTTAAAAAGTGGGGTTACATTAGCTTCTCACGGAAGTCGGAGCGCTGTAGTGGTAGACCAGCATTCTGGCCGGAGGTCTGTGACCAGTGGGGTTCTGCAATGAGCTGTGCTGTGACCTTATCTAAATGAGCTGGACATGAATGCAGATGAGCTGGTCAGTAAATCTGAAGGCACCTCCAAAATTGGTGGAGTTGATGACAGTGAGGAAAACCATTACAGTGTACAGTGGAATTGAGATCAGCTGCAAAAATGGGCAGAAGAATTGCATGCGGAGGTTACCCCAAGCAAGTGAGAGGTATTGCATTTTAGGAGGTCGAATGTATGTGGACAATAAACAGTTTAATGGCAAGACCATTAAAATCTTTGATGCACAGGGAAATCTAGGAATCTGCGTCCACAACTCCCTGATTGAGGGAGTGCAGCGCAGGTTTACAAGGTTAATTCCCGGGATGGCGGGTCTGTCATATGCTGAGGGAATGCAGCGACTGGGCTTGTACACTCTGGAGTTTAGAAGGATGAGAGAGGATCTTATTGAAACATATAAAATTGTTAAGGATTTGGTCACGCTGGAGGCAGGAAACATGTTCCCGATGTTGGGGGAATCCAGAACCAGGGGCTACAGTTTAAGAATAACGGGTAAGCCATTTAGAACGGAGAAGAGGAAACACTTTTTCTCGCAGAGAGTGGTGAGTCTGTGGAATTCTCTGCCTCAGAGGGCGGTGGAGGCAGGTTCTCTGGATGCTTTCAAGAGAGAGCTGGATAGGGCTCTTAAAGATAGCGGAGTCTGGGGATATGGGGAGAAGGCAGGAACGGGGTACTGATTGGGGATGATCAGCCATGATCACATTGAATGGCGGTGCTGGCTTGAAGGGCTGAATGGCCTACTCCTGCACCTATTGTCTATTGACTATTGTCTATTGAAAATAGATGGGCAAAGAAGGCATCTGGTAGGTTTGCCCTCATTAGCAGGGCTTTGAGTATAAAAGTCAGGAAGTTATGTTGCAGTTTTATAAAACTTTGGTTGGGCTGCATTTGGAGTATTGTGTGCGGTTACAGAAAGGATGTAGAGGCTTTGGAGAGGATACCGAAAAGGTTTACCAGAATGCTGCATACTTTGGAGGGTATTTGAAGAAGTTGGGAAAAACGGGCATTGTTTTCTCTGGAGCCTCAGAGATTCAGGGGAGACTTGATAGAAGTATATAAGATGATGACAGGCATACATAGAGTAGATAGAGGATTTGAGTTTAGGAGCAAAGAGTTCCTTCTGCAGTTGTACAGGGCCCTGATGAGATCCCACCTGTCGTATTGTCTACCATGAGGAACTTCATCGACAGCCTTATTAAATAAAGTTCAAGCTGACAACATTGACTACCCTCTTCAACGACCATGGTCACCGCAATCACCTTCATCATTACTGGTTTTAGCGGAACAAAACTGAGACTAGTCCTACAGTAGACAAGCAAATGTTTTCAGAAAATGCAAGGGAACAACATGTGTAACAGCAATGCAACAAAAATACATGACCATTCTTTATGTGCAAAAATAAAGAAATATAAAAATTAAAAATAAAGCTACCGGTGGACGGCGCGACTCTTGTCGCTCGTTTTGAGTGTAGCTTTAGTGGTTTTTTTTTAGCTAGGCATGTGTGGGGGGTGGGGGAAAGTTTAAAAATATTTTCCCTGTATGGAGGACCCGACCTTTCCTCTGTCGGGTCTCCGTTGTCGTTGGGGCCTAGCACCGTGGAGCGGCCTGCAACCGGACCTGGGGCTCCAGTCGCGGAGCTGCGGGCTACTCACCATCGTGGGGCTGGCCGAGTTCGGAACGGGAGGAGCTGTGGTGGCGCGCTGCTGCTGCCCGACCCCGGAGATTCATAGGATCCAGCTGCAGGCCGGTGGACGGTGACACCGGGAGCTCGCGGGTCTCTGGTGGAAGACCGCTTTTCGGAGCTCCCGCGGCGGCAACTTCTCCCGCCCGAGTTGCGGGGTTGAAAATGACTCATAGCGGGACCTTACATCGCCCGGCGCGGCTTTAATGGCCGCGGGACTTGCTAGGGCCCCCTGGGGGCTCCAACATCAAGACCCGGAGCGGGGCCTTGCAGCGACCGGCGCGGCCTTAATGGCCATGGGACTTATTTACCATCGCCCGCCGGGGGCTTTGACTTTGACATCGGGAGGAGAATGGGGAGGGCAGGGGAGAGATAAGACTTTGCCTTCCATCACACTAAGGAGGAGATTCACTGCGATGGATGTTTGTGTAAATTGTGTCGTGTCTTGGTTCTTTTCTTGTTTGTATGATTGCAGAAACCAAATTTTGTTTGCACCTCAATGAGGTTCAAATGACACTAAACGGTATTGTACTGTGTTGCATAAGAACAGAGGGGGAAAAATAGAAGGACCAGAAAGGAAATTAATAAAATAATAGTGGAGGTTATCATTACCAGTCAAGCACACATGTAAATAAATATATTTTGAAAAAATTAATAAGCAAACATCAAATGGAATATTGCAATGTCAATAATGGGAACCTAGTGCAAGCTAAAGTAGAAATGGAGAGGTTGTGGGAAGGGTTGGCAATCTTTATCAAAGATTCCATTTCACTGGTCTTCAGACATGATAGAGATGGTTAACTTTAATAAATCAGAAGACCATTCGCCTGGGTATTTATTATTTAGCACTCAACAGCAGAGATGAGATAAAACAAGTGGTATGCAGACAATAAGCAGCTCTTGGCAGGGCAGAGAATAGTGGAAGAACAAGGGATAGGGGTCTCCATAGTGTCCTCAGTCCGGTATTATTGTTGTCAGTTCGATCAGGGAGAAATCTGTCATCTGTCACAGGTCATGACATTGGTAGAATTAGAAATATAAGTGTGGGGTGACTCTCAGGAAAAACAGAATGAGCATGGTATACATAAGTGGATGAAAAATATAGCAGGCAACGATTGGAAACAGGATTTTAAAAACATACATTTCAGTGAAATAGGAAGAAAACACGGAGAGAAAAATTGTTGAAACATTTTTCCAACAAGGGACCGTTAAAAAAAGGGACACAATCCTAGATTGGATACTGGAGAAGCAGAAATTCTTGGATAAGTTACAATTTTGGATAATTTGGACAATTTTGTGCTTTAACAATGGGGAAAAGACAAAACGTTGGCATTTAAGAAATTAAGTACACTAAAAACAGTATATGTGCATGAAAAGGAATTATACGGGTTTGTCTTGGTATAATATGATGCTGAGTGAACTTTGTGAATTGATGATATGCCTTCATGAAGGAATATTCTGGCCAGTAACTTTGACCTTCATTGCTGATTATCATAATTAGAAATTGTCTGGACATGCTTGAATTGGCCACTGATAACAGCAATATTTATGGGCACCATGTCCGCACTCAAGGTGAGAAATACTTGTGCTGACACACGATAAAGGGCCGTAGGTACTCGGGGCATCAGGTAAGTCGGGACGTTTTTTCCAGCATTTCAAAATAGACCACGAGTAAAAAGATAGTCGGGAGGATGAGTTCGTAGATCACAAAAATCTTAATTTTTTTTTTTTAAGATCCTTTCAACTCGGCAGAGGAATCGGGAAAGTGGGACAAACTCTTAACACCTTTCAGACTGGTTGCTAGACTAAAGTGTGGGAACACAGTTTCTTCTGCATGTCTCTGGAGGCTCAGAAGAGAATGGATGCAATGTAGCATTAGGAAATAATTCCCTTCACTCCGATCACCCTATGGGTTGGAACTGAAGGTGCCCTTCTGTCCGGCTCAATTTCCTTCAACCTGCAGCCCAAGAGGGAACTCAGAGCAAGATTCCTCATGATCAAGCTGGTGACTGACTACTAACTGTCCCATAACATGGAGTGACATGGAATTCCCTTTCCTTGCTGATATACCATGAGAATTGCCAGAGGAAAGGTTCTGAAATGCTGTTGCAGTCTTAACAAATTGTTCAAAAAAGTCTCTTAGTGCATTTCAAAATAGCTCTTAAACTACAATCAAATGAACAGTGAGAGGAGATGGCATAGAAATGCTTTGATGGTGCATTAAATGCGCAATATGGTGCTTTTAATGCGCAATGCTCAGCCGACAAATGGATGTTTTCATGATACCCCAACAATCCAGAATTCCCTTATGGATGAGACCCAGAGCATTAAGCAAAATAGTACAGCTTTGCGTAATTAATTTGCTGAAAGGCATTGTCTCAGCTCGACTTGCAGGGTAAACCAGATCAATTGCTGACAGGTTCACAGACTGCAAAGGGTAGGGTCAAGATCATACATTGATCCCTATGTTGGGGAGGTCCAGGACAAGGGGTCACAGCTAAGGATAAGGGGGAAATCCTTTAGGACCGAGATGAGAAGGACTTTTTTCACACAGAGAGTAGTGGGTCTCTGGAACTCTCTGCCACAGAGGGTAGTTGAGGCCAGTTCATCGGCTATATTTAAGAGGGAGTTAGATGTGGCCCTTGTGGCTAAGGGGATCAGAGGGTATGGAGAGAAGGCAGGTACGGGATACTGAGTTGGATGATCAGCCATGATAATATCGAATGGCGGTGCAGGCTCGAAGGGCCGAATGGCCTACTCCTGATTTCTATGTTTCTATATTTCTATAAGTGATGGGAGTAGAATTAGGCCATTGGACCCATCAAGAATACTCCGCCATTGAATCATGGCTGATCTATCTCTCCCTCCTAACCCCATTCTCCTGCCTTCTCCCCATAATCCCTGCCACACATACTAATCAAGAATCTATCTTTCTCTGCCTGAAAAATACCCACTGACTTTGCTTCCCACAGTCTTCGGTGGCAAAGAATTCCACAGATTCACTGCCCTCTGACTAAAGACATTTCTCCTCATCCTCTTCCTAAAAAGGTTGCATGGTTGGAGGAATTTGTAGGGAAAATCTCTGAGGTTACAGATGGTACAGTAAGTAATCAATTAAGTTTCACGGTTTTATGAAGAGCAAGATAACAGGAACTGCAGGATAGTGTTAATGTGTGGGGGTGGCTGGTCGGTGTGGACTCGGTGGGCCGAAGGGCCTGTATCTATGCTTTATCTCTAATCTAAACTAAATTAAAACACAAAAGCAGAACAACACAATGAATTGCTGGACATTTGAACACCGTTAGGAGATATCTTAGACCAAGCACAATCCAAGAGAGCCCAATAGAAGATTACGGAGCATCAACAGGAAGCTCAAGCAGTGAACCCCTCAGTCAGTCTCTAGACAACTATTCATAGCACAGGTTTTAACATCTTTAAGGGCCTGTCCTACCAGCATCCGACTCCATGCGATGAGCGCGATCAAACTAGAAGCGGGGGCCGCGCGGAGGTCGGGTGATCCCTGTACAGGGCCGTTCCCACCAGCATGCAGCAAGCGTGACCAAAGCGGCAGTAGGGGCTGCACGGAGGTCGGGTGAGTGGCGCAACGCGGCGCAAAATGAGGCGAACTTGGAGCGAAGTCTTAAGATAAGTTCGCCAGGACAGAGAGGGTCACACAGAGAGGGGCACAGAGGCACACGCAGAGAGGGCCACGGAGCCACACACAGAGGGTCACGGAGGCACCTACAGATAGGTTCACGGAGGCACGATGTCGAGGCGGTGTGTATTGCGTCGAGGCGACTGCGAGCCGACAAGCTGCTGCCGCGCGGAATGTTTGAACATAGTCAGTTTTTTGGAGCCCCGCGCGATGTCGGGACGAACTCCGCACAATTCCGCACGGCTCCGGCGATCGAATTGGGACCGGCCCCGCGACGCCGGACGGCTCAAGCGACCACGTTAGGTCGTGCTCATCTAATGGAGTTGCATGCTTGTAGGACAGGCCCTTTACCACAACATTGCTTTGCATCAAATCTTCACACAAAGAACAGATTTTAATAATCTCCTCAGGTCTCAAACACCTGAAGATGCTGTCAAAATCTGACATTATAAAAATTGAGAAGTGAAGAGAGATCCAGAATCTAAGGTTACTCTTCTGTGTTTCTCTCGTATGAGAGGAATAGATCGGGTAGATGCACATGGTTTAATGCCCAGAGTAGGTGAATCGAGGTCAAGAGGACGTAGGTTTAAGGTGAAGGAGAAAAGATTTAATAGGAATCTGGGGGGCAACTTTTTCGCACAAAGGGTGGTGGGTGTATGGAACAAGCCTCCAGAGGAGATAGTTGAGGCAGGGACTATCCCAACATTTAAGACATGTTTAGACAGGTACATGGATAGGACAGGTTTGGAGGGATATGGACCAAACGTGGGCTTGTGGGTCTAGTGTAGCTGGGACATTATTAGCCGGTGTGGGTAAGATGGGCTGAAGGGCCTGTTTCTACACCGCTCTATGACTCTATGAGTATGACTCTAAAGGAACAGCAGTAGGCTGATGTAAAGAACACTTGAAACATTGAGAAGTGCTTATTAAAAATAAAAGGTATATTTAAATTAAATTACAAAGCCAATGTTAGATGGAATCTATTAATGTTCCAAGAAAGAAAATGCTGATATACTGTACTAAGTGCTGTGTGTTCTGGAATGTTTGTGGGTCAGCTAGCGAGAGAAATTAAGAATTAAGGTGTCTCGACCCGAAACCGCCTATCTCCTTCGCTCCACAGATGCTGCCTCGCCCGCTGAGTTTCTCCAGCACTTTTGTCTACCTTCGATTTTCCAGCATCTGCAGTTCCTTCTTAAACAATGAATCTATTGGATGTCATTCTCACTTATTGGCTTGTTGCAGATACTGGTAGTACGTTAAGGGGCTGTCCCACTTGGGCGAACTAATCCGCGAGTTAAGAAGAGTGTCTTCGACTAGCAAGCTCGAGGGCACTCGCCTGGAAAGCCTCGAGCTGGTTCGATCGTCCGCATTGAAACCACGAGCTGTATCGTACGACCGCACACACACAAGCACATCGCAAAGGCGGGGGCCAGGGAAAGCGGGGGAGCGCCGTCTGAAATTCACACCCACGATGAAGAGGAAGGTATAACAGCTGCACAGTAAAGGTGAGTTCTTCAGAGAGCGTGGGGGGGGGGGAGAGAAGGGGGGGGAGAGAAGGGGGGGGAGAGAAGGGGGGGGGGGAGAGGGGGGGGGAGAGGGGGGGGGGAGAGGGGGGGGGAGAGGAGGGGGGGAGAGGAGGGGGGGAGAGGAGGGGGGGAGAGGAGGGGGGGAGAGAGGGGGGAGAGGAGGGGGGGAGAGGAGGGGGGGAGAGGAGGGGGGAGAGGAGGGGGGGAGAGGAGGGGGGGAGAGGAGGGGGGGAGAGGAGGGGGGGAGAGGAGGGGGGGAGAGGAGGGGGGGAGAGGAGGGGGGGAGAGGAGGGGGGAGAGGAGGGGGGAGAGGAGGGGGGGAGAGGAGGGGGGAGAGGAGGGGGAGAGGAGGGGGGGGGAGAGGAGGGGGGAGAGGAGGGGGGGAGAGGAGGGGGGGAGAGGAGGGGGGGAGAGGAGGGGGGGAGAGGAGGGGGGGAGAGGAGGGGGGGAGAGGAGGGGGGAGAGGAGGGGGGGAGAGGAGGGGGGGAGAGGAGGGGGGGAGAGGAGGGGGGGAGAGGAGGGGGGGAGAGGAGGGGGGGAGAGGAGGGGGGGAGAGGAGGGGGGGAGAGGAGGGGGGAGAGAGGGGGGGAGAGGAGGGGGGGAGAGGAGGGGGGGAGAGGAGGGGGGGAGAGGAGGGGGGAGAGGAGGGGGGGAGAGGAGGGGGGAGAGGAGGGGGGGAGAGGAGGGGGGGAGAGGAGGGGGGGAGAGGAGGGGGGGAGAGGAGGGGGGGAGAGGAGGGGGGGAGAGGAGGGGGGGAGAGGAGGGGGGGAGAGGAGGGGGGGAGAGGAGGGGGGGAGAGGAGGGGGGGAGAGGAGGGGGGGAGAGGAGGGGGGGAGAGAGGGGGGGAGAGGAGGGGGGGAGAGGGGGGGGGAGAGAAGGGGGGGGGAGAGAAGGGGGGGGGAGAGAAGGGGGGGGGAGAGAAGGGGGGGGGGAGAGAAGGGGGGGGAGAGAGAGAAGGGGGGGAGAGAGAAGGGGGGGGGAGAGAAGGGGGGGAGAGAAGGGGGGGGAGAGAAGGGGGGGGAGAGAAGGGGGGGGAGAGAAGGGGGGGGAGAGAAGGGGGGGGAGAGAAGGGGGGGGAGAGAAGGGGGGGGAGAGAAGGGGGGGGAGAGAAGGGGGGGGAGAGAAGGGGGGGGAGAGAAGGGGGGGGAGAGAAGGGGGGGGAGAGAAGGGGGGGGAGAGAAGGGGGGGGAGAGAAGGGGGGGGAGAGAAGGGGGGGGAGAGAAGGGGGGGGAGAGAAGGGGGGGGAGAGTAGGGGGGGGAGAGTAGGGGGGGGGAGAGAAGGGGGGGGGGAGAGAAGGGGGGGGGGAGAGAAGGGGGGGGGGAGAGAAGGGGGGGGGG
The DNA here is from genome assembly GCA_963514005.1 of Raja brachyura. The sequence goes on from OY740784.1 coordinate 5,737,011, forward strand.
AGAGAAGGGGGGGGGGAGAGAAGGGGGGGGGAGAGAAGGGGGGGGAGAGAAGGGGGGGGGAGAGAAGGGGGGGGGAGAGAAGGGGGGGGGAGAGAAGGGGGGGGGAGAGAAGGGGGGGGGAGAGAAGGGGGGGGGAGAAGGGGGGGAGAGAAGGGGGGGGGAGAGAAGGGGGGGGGAGAGAAGGGGGGGGGGAGAAGGGGGGGGGGAGAAGGGGGGGGAGAAGGGGGGGGAGAAGGGGGGGGGAGAGGGGGGGGAGAAGGGGGGGGAGAAGGGGGGGGGGAGAGAAGGGGGGGGGGAGAGAAGGGGGGGGGGAGAGAAGGGGGGGGGAGAGAAGGGGGGGGGGAGAGAAGGGGGGGGGAGAAGGGGGGGGGAGAAGGGGGGGGGAGAAGGGGGGGGGAGAAGGGGGGGGGAGAAGGGGGGGGGGAGAAGGGGGGGGGAGAAGGGGGGGAGAGAAGGGGGGGGAGAGAAGGGGGGGGAGAGAGGGGGGGGAGAGAAGGGGGGGGAGAGAAGGGGGGGGAGAGAAGGGGGGAGAGAAGGGGGGGGGAGAAGGGGGGGAGAGAAAGGGGGGAGAGAAGGGGGGAAGAGAAGGGGGGGAGAGAAGGGGGGAGAGAAGGGGGGGAGAGAAGGGGGAGAGATGGGGGGGAGAGAAGGGGGGGAGAGAAGGGGGGGAGAGAAGGGGGGGAGAGAAGGGGGGGGAGAGAAGGGGGGGGAGAGAAGGGGGGGAGAGAAGGGGGGGGAGAGAAGGGGGGGGAGAGAAGGGGGGGGTGAGAAGGGGGGGAGAGAAGGGGGGGAGAGAGGGGGGGAGAGAAGGGGGGGGAGAGAAGGGGGGGGGAGAGAAGGGGGGGGGAGAGAAGGGGGGGAGGAAGGGGGGGAGAGAAGGGGGGGTGAGAAGGGGGGGAGAGAAGGGGGGGAGAGAAGGGGGGGAGAGAAGGGGGGGAGAGAAGGGGGGAGAGAAAGGGGGGAGAGAAAGGGGGGAGAGAAAGGGGGGAGAGAAAGGGGGGAGAGAAGGGGGGGAGAAGGGGGGGGGAGAAGGGGGGGGGAGAAGGGGGGGGGAGAAGGGGGGGAGAAGGGGGGGGGTGAAGGGGGGGGAGAAGGGGGGGGGAGAAGGGGGGGGAGAAGGGGGGGGGAGAAGGGGGGGGAGAAGGGGGGGGAGAAGGGGGGGGGAGAAGGGGGGGGGAGAAGGGGGGGGTGAAGGGGGGGGGAGAAGGGGGGGGGAGAAGGGGGGGGGAGAAGGGGGGGAGAAGGGGGGGGAGAAGGGGGGGGGAGAAGGGGGGGGAGAAGGGGGGGAGAAGGGGGGGGAGAAGGGGGGGAGAAGGGGGGGGAGAAGGGGGGGGAGAAGGGGGGGGGAGAAGGGGGGGGGAGAAGGGGGGGGGAGAAGGGGGGGG